>CM022302.1:163187794-164469815 GCA_011799875.1 Thinopyrum elongatum
TGCGTGAAATTTTATTGCCACGCAAGGCTCGCCTCTTTTGCTCTACATGTTCAGTACCATTGTGTACAATAACTGACATGCATAGTAATAAAACATAGTGAGATTATGTAAGGAGTGCATGCACAAATCCAGAGTGATCGTACCAACCTGTGGATAGACCCAAAACCAATGATAGCAGGCAGATAATAGCTTCAGTTAAAAAATACAGATAATGGCTCCTTTAATGTTTGTTTCCCATCCAACATGAAACTCATAGTAGACACCTGAGATTAACTAGATAGTAGACAGATACTATTGATTGCTGCCCCAATATGTACCCCACAACCATTTAAAAACTCAAGTTTGAGCATTAGTTTGGACCCGACTCGGAGTCTAATCGGTGAACAGGACGATAAAGTAGCATGTCATATTAACCGATGCATAACGTATGCAGACACGAAAGAGTGCGACCTCTCTTGCGGACCTGTGTAGTCCTCAAGGTCATCTGCTCAGTTGATGATGGTAATGCAGTTGTCGTGGCTGCCGGCGGCAGGGAAGAAGATCTGAGGCAGCGAAAGACAGTCAGGAGGGCGGATCCCTGTTGTGGTGAACCCTTCCATCGTTGGAGCAGCTGAGCTGGGGTGGACCACAGCGCAGCAGGAGCGGGACAAACCACACAAGGTTTTCTTTGACACATATCTGTAACAGAAGTAACTCTGTAAGGGCTTGTTTGAATTGGAGGATTCTAACAATGCAGGGATAGGAAATACACAGGAATAGGATAGAAATGCACATGCAAACAGAGAATTTAAAAACACAGGATTTCTGTCAATCTGGGTGTTTGGTTCTCAAGAATTGGAAGATCACAGGAATACAAAGAAGGATGGTGAAATTAAGTCAAACCAAAAGAAAATGTACAGTTATAATGCTATTATGGTACTATATCTTAGTCTTGTGCTTCATGAATAGGAATTTGAAGAGGAGGCCAAGTGGATATTAAAATTCCTACGGTTTTTCTATGAAATAGACACTAAACAAGTCCTACAGTTTTCCTTTGCTCCATTCCTTTGAACCAAATGCATGAATAGTAGTACCATAGGAAACTTTCCAATTCCAAGGTTTTTCCTTCACTTTTCCTTTCAAGCACTGGCGATTCTAGTAGGCAGGCTTGAATAGGCAAAAGCCTACAATCCAAAAAAAAATTGTGCTACTTCTACTACTTGCCCTACTAGCTCAACTCCCAGGCCCATCTACAAATGCACAGCTCAAACACACAGAAATAGATAATGATGGCTTTCGAGAGAGTCCATCATGGATAGCTAAGTTGCCTAGTACCTCACTGCTTGTCATATAGTAGGAGAAACTAATCATATTTCACGTTACTACGCGTGCTCAGTGAACAATATATATAACATGTAGAGTAAAAAAGCGATGCAACAAGTGTACAACCTCTTTGGTGAAGCCATGTCGATCTCAGGATCATTGGGTTGGTCGTTGAGGATGCTGCAGCTGATGTG
Source organism: Thinopyrum elongatum (assembly GCA_011799875.1). Classification (NCBI taxonomy): domain Eukaryota; kingdom Viridiplantae; phylum Streptophyta; class Magnoliopsida; order Poales; family Poaceae; genus Thinopyrum; species Thinopyrum elongatum. The sequence goes on from CM022302.1 coordinate 163,189,291, forward strand.
GCTGTCGGAGGAGGGGAAGAAGATCTTAGGCGTCTGGAGATGGAGCCGAGGGTACTGCTCCACTGTGATGGAGGGTTTCGTCGTTCGAGCAGCTCCAGTGAGTTGTACGACGGCGAGGCTCAAGCAGGACAAGAGAGATAATGTTAACCTGAGTGGAATTCTAATAACATCTCCAATAGATGATGTAAAATACATAACCATAAAGTGCAAGATGTAAAATACATCAGCCGCTCATATCTGAACTTAACTGTCGAAACTGAATTTAACTGTCGAAACTGAATATTGCTGTTGAAACTGAATTTTGCTGTCAAAACTAAATTTTACTGTCGAAACTGAACACATTAGTAGCAGAAAAGCAGTGCACTAATAGTTTTAGCCGCTCGAGCACTAGTGGCAGAGTAGTGTTGGCATAGTAGCGGTGATCTAAATCGGTAGACGCTTCGGCAGGGAACGTAGTACCAGAGAGCAACTGGGGCAGCTGGTCATGCAGCAGCAGCAGCGCCCAGAGTAGTAGCGCGTGCGAGAGCCAGGGCAGCTGGTCATGTAGCAGCATCTCGGGTAGCTGTAGTAGGAGCTCGTGCAAGAGCTGGAGCTGTAGCAGCGCGAGCAAGGGTAGAGCAGCAGCGCAAGCAAGAGCAAGAGCAAGAGCAGCAGCGCGAGCAAGAGCAAGAGCAGACCAGGCAGGGGCCCGAGAGCAAGAGCAGAGCAGCAGCGCGAGCGAGAGCTAAAGCAGCAGTAGGAGGGCCAGCGAGAGCCAGAGTAGCAGTAGCAGCTCCTACTGATTTGGACTTCGCTGCCGACGGAGCGACGCCGTGGAAGAAGTGGCCGGCGACGCCGGCGTAGATGGAGCCGCGCCATGGCGGCACGGGACCGAGCGCCGGCAGCACCAAGAGATCGAATTAAGAAGAAACTGCAGTGATTAGTGTAGAACCTCTTTGGTGGCGCTGATTAGGCCTCAACTTCATCAGAGGAATCGGTGATGGTGCTACTCTTCCAGTGGTGCAGGTGAAGACGGCGGTGTGGGAATGAAGCTGGCGCGATAGATGAGGGGAACGTCGGGGCAGCTCCTTGGAGGTGGAGGACGGGGTGGCTGAACCAGTGAGACGATGAGATCGATGACAGATCCTCATCCAGTGCGGTGGATGAGGGCGTCGAGCTGTTGCGATGGACGATGTCGTCGGGAAAGGGGCTCCGGCTGGGTGGCGAACGGAGGAGGGTGCAGGGCTTCGCGGGTTTTCGCGGCGTCGGTGTACGAATGGGGGGGCAAAGGGGATAGGAGGGGGAACCATGGCTTAGGGACGTGCTTGTCTGAAATGTGGGGTAAGTTATGAAAGTACCCCCACTGATTTGAACTAGGCGGTTCATTCGGTTTAGGGGTATCACGGGAATTTTGCGTGTCGGGATTTCGCAGGAGGTGGGAGTTTTTGTGCGCGTTGTAATTTTGGGGTAGCAAGGCGCGGGTTGAGAAGTTGAGATGGAGGGAGTTTTCGGAGCACAACGAGACAAAGAGATATCTTAAAATTTTGGGATAACAAGGCGCGGGTTGAAGAGGCAGGAGTTTCGCAGCACGATAGACATATATGCTAGCTTGAAATTTCGGCATAACAAGGCGCGGCTTGAAATTTCGGGAGAACAAGCTTAACGTGTACAAAAAAACAAAAAAAAGACAATTTGCACCCCACTAGAGAGAGCTATGTCCCATTTTACTATATTACTAGAAATGCCATTCAAAAACAACAACTAAAAACTAAAAAAATCGGGACAACAAGCTTAACGTGCATAATACCAAATCAATTTGCACTTCCATCAACAATAAAAAAACAATTCATACTGTCTAGCATATGGACTAAATTTGAGTACATTTTCCCTGTTTGAATGAGATTTTACTCGGGTTAGTTATACAACGATCTAAATATTATCTTCACAACACATGACATGAATATAGGAGTAGTAAATTCCAATATAAATATGAACTACGTGTACATACGATCTCGAATTCAGATATATGTATCCATTTTATGTTGAATTCACATCATAGTACATGTATGCTCTAGCTAGATGTCCGGAATCTAAACCATGTATGACACTATGTACAATGTGTTTAACACGCACAACACACACACACACACACACACCCCATTTAGATATGTGCTGCGAAAGCCACCCATCATCTCCAATTTGAAAAGTGTGTCCATGCATGGATGCAATGTGGCCAAACGATGCCTGCCATCAGTATCTCAAATTCAAATCAGTTTGACATGGTTCAATGTGTATACAGTATAGCATGCTCGTTTCAAAACCACACCACCCATATCTCAATTATATTCATGCATGCATGGGTTTCAAACATCATGATCTCTTATTCAAATATTTGAATTTAACTTTACATTAATTATGACCTCACCAAGTCTTTTACACCCACACAGTCATCTTCTCTTTATAGTTGTACCACTAACTTTCCCTCGTGCATGCATGCACACACACTACCACTCGGCATTATCCATCACACACACGCAATCTTTTTCTTCAGGTCGGTCTCCCATGCATGCACTCACACACACCTCCCCCTCTTCATCACTTCGGGCATTCTTTATCTCTCACATGCATGCGCAACGATCGATGTTCTTCTATGTGTGTATATATATAGCTATGTCTTTCCCAGTGTTCCACATAAACCGATCGATCTATATCTCTAGTCAGGTCTCACCCTGCACTTTCCCACGCACATTTCGATCAATATACCTCTCCATATAGGGCTACATAGCTAATACAGACACGTTATCTATATATCGTCTCCCTCTCATCATCCATGCCTTCCACTTCATCTCTCAGATGGGCGCACAGTGGCGAAGACAGGAGCACCAAGGGCCCTGCCCCCCTAACATCACTATATTGAGGCTAATATGAATGTGATCAGTAGATCAATTGCTGGTAAAATGGTTTAAGTTGATGAATTGGCCCTCCCCATAAAGGATTAGCAATGCTTGCCCCCCTAGCTCATTTAATTTTCATGGCTCCGCCACTTCGCGCAACGGCGCACGTTCTCGTCCCCCTCTCTTTAAATATCGATCTCGCACTTGTGCACTTATTCCCAGTCCCCCTCCACTTGGCCCCTCGCACCATCTTCCAGCATTCTCCCCCATATCCCAATGCTTGTACGCTCGTAGAGCTCTTCCCTCTATCTGTCTCTATCGATATCTCGCGCGGTCGACCCCTTCCCTCCCTTCTCGTATATCACCCCGGCCGTTGGATATCGTCTACATTCCACCAGATTCTGCCACATGTACAATCTAGAAGACTCCATGGTTGAACTTAAGCATAATGCACAAACCTCAAAACACAAGCACTTCTCCTTTGTTCTAGAATCTTCCGTATCATAATTGCCCAATTTTTTTTCTAGATGAGTCGCCATTACTTGTTTTTAGTTTATGCTTTACAACGCATAATTCAATGAATCTTAAAATATATTCACTTTTTTATAAAAACTAATTGATTTTGAATGAGATGAACTATAAGAATTAAACGAACATCTACATCATGCAATTATGAATCAAAGCTTACATGCTATAATGTGGTATTTATTCATAATTTGGTTGCCAAATCTCATGCGTGCAATGCACGTGTACCTTACTAGTACTTCCAGTATGTGAAAACACGTAAATTAGAATTCCAATGGCACGCTACACAGTGTCTCTCCCTTTTTAGTTAATATATTATGATTAAAATGATGTGCGGGGCATCCATGAAGCCACGTGGCACATGTGGAAGTATTGTCGCGACCTTCTTGTGTGGATTGATCACAATGATGTGCTGCTGGTTCCTTAAGAATGTACTCGTCCTCTCTCACGCACACTGGCAGAGTACGTGCACGAAGCAAAGATGTGCATGCCTGCTCTCATTCCCTCGCACGCACACGTGGGTACATGGTGGAACACATTTTTGTACGAAGATCCACCCCATGTGATAATTTGACGCGTGTAAAGTCGTTCACTTAATGGATGGTCAATTAATACAACGCATGCAAATTGAGTGGACGTGAGGGAGGAAGTAGTTGAGAATGACATTACTACTCCACTGCGTGCATGCGAGTAGTTAAATCATGGGTTGCTACTGCCATTGGTCTGCTTCATATTTTGTGTCAATTTTTGACCATAATTTTAAGAAACACAATATTTATGCATGTCATAAAAAGTAATATGATCAAAAACTATGTTCAAATGCGATTCCAATGATATAATTTTTGGTGACATGCATTAACATTTTCTTAGTTAAATATTTGGTCAAAATTTGGCACAAAATAAAAAGGGGGCCAATAAACCAGGACGCAGGCAGCATGATCAATTTTTGCCTGGGTTGCTGTTGGTGGCCTTCGTATTTAAATATGGACGGAGTGGAGTAGTAATATCTTTATCTTAGCCTCATAGGGCTCTCCCAGCGCCTACGCTCGCCTCCCCGCCTCGCCCACCAGATCCGCCCATGGAGGATCCCTTAGATCCGAGGATCCCACGGGCTGCCCTCTCGCTGCGGCCCGCATCACTGCCGCCTTTGAGTGAAACCCACATGTGTTTCAGAGGGGATCCATTGCTCTGGAATCATAGATCCATGGCGCCGAAGGACATGCCAGGGCTGTGTTTCAGGTGGTGGGCAGCAAGGGTAAATCGAATCGAGGAAACGTCGCATCGATTGCAGACAAGTTCGAAGGAGCTGCACCTGGCGAAGCACAAGGCCGAGGCGCAAGTCGATCTCAGGGGAGATATTCTGAGGGATCTCAGCATCTGGCAGCGTCGCGTTGATTTCGAGCTGGGGCTAATGGCAGAGATCATATTCACAGAGTTGACCACAGGAGGAAAGAACGTGCATGCCTGCGGGATGGGATGAGCAGCTGGTGCAACTGTTCAAATGGGCGGTAGGAGAAGCCAAATCGTGGAGCCAGCTGCTGCGGCGGCGCTGGGCATGCATCGTAGGGGAGGTGAGCTGCCCTCCTTCCCCGCCAGCGATGCAGTGACCTACTCGGTTGCCGCTGGAGTGAACTTGCGGCACCATGGTGGTTTGCAACCGTGACAATCACTCCATCTACATGTACTGTATTTCTGTGAAAATACTTGGCCATTTGGAAAAAGATGGTAATTGATTTATCACGAGTTTTTGAATGCTTGGTCGTGACAATCACCCGAAGCCACAACCACAAGTCTCCATCGCGTAATACTTGACGGTCGGTCGCACCAACAGACCGTCGGGCGGACCCGCGTCTCACCGAAGGGACACGCATCGGCTTGGTCTGGCATGTACGACCAGTTACATCACTAACTTGTGCGACCGCATTTGAGCAGTAGTACTTGAAATTTGTGTTCCATGAAACTCATCTGGAGCCGTTTCGGGCCTCGAAACCAAAACCATCAATTAATCTTTAGCATGTTCCCATCACATTCCAAAGTAGTACTGCCATGCTATAATTAAGTGCAAACCTGTTCACACGTACGTATCAAACCTGAATGTGTTGCCACTATGCAGGTTTTTGTACTAGTGCTAGTAGGTTATAAAAAGGGGAACTACCTAGCAGAAAACTACTCTACCTTCCTCCTAATAAGTCTTTCTTGTTCGTCTGTCCCTGCCATGGCCGGTGTGCAGAGCTCTAGGTCGAGAACTACTACTAACAAGGGAGCAGCGACCAAGGCCGTGGAAAAAAAAGATGGCTCGCTGCCTCGCAGAGGCCTTGAAAGATCTCTCACGAGAAGGCGAGGGCTCCCAGGAGCGCCCTAGCCGCGGAGGCGAACATGCCGAGCTGGCGGGGCTGGAGTCGTTATCCCTCAACGACATGCCCGCTCAGCTCAATAAGCAGAAGGAGTTGACCGATGGCTTGGTGAAGCTGCTGAAGGAGAGCATTGCCTTGGCTAAGAAGGCGATCAGCGAAATCCTGCAGCTTCAAGCGGACAAGGCGAAGCTCCACCACGAGCTCGACCTGCTGAAGGAGGAGAATGCCGGCTGGAAGAAGCTGCATGAGAAGAGGATTTCCTCGGTGAAGATGTTGAACACCCTCGTCGTGGAACAGAAGAGGAGTTGGCGAAGCTCCGCATCGAGCACCCGGCTGCTGTCAAGCTATGTAATGTGGCCGTGGAAGAGATGATGAACGTTCACGTCGATAAATCCCGCGTCATGGACAGAATGAAGAAGATGGCAGAGGAGAGGTGCGAGGAGATGAAGGTCGTGGAGGCGATGAAGAAGAAGTTAGGACTCCGCGGCCAGCAACCCTTCATGAAGTAGAGAGCAGCGCCTTTTGCTCCTGTGTTTCTTCTTTTGCTTCGGGTGTTTTGCCGCATGTGTCACGTTCTCGTTCCGTTCTCTGCGAGACACGAATAGAACAATGCTAACGATGAGCAGCGTCGTGGGATCGATGACTAGCAAATTAGATCATTTTTATCGCCATATCGCACTTGGCTGCCATGTTTCACGCTCTTCCGTCATACTAGTACTCGAGTGAAAACTAGAGTATACCGCACGGTTCTTTGCTCCTCCTCAGGTCATCGGCAACAATTATACGAGCAGTCAAATCACATGGCCCCACCTTCCAGCAGTAATGAGCAGTCAAATCACAAAGGCCCTCGCCTCTCGTTAAACTGACCAGGCGAGACGCCCCGCCCTATATAGCCTTTTAAATGTACTTTTTTATAGTAGTACTAGTATGGATTGCGCCACGGAGCAAAACTAACAAGATGAAATTAAAGAAAAAAGGTGGTACATATACAGAGCGCTCGTCGCCAAATTATGCATAGTACTATTAAAAAAGCTAGTACGTGCTTACATGGGGTGCAAAGTCTATTAAAGAAATTAGCATACCTATTTAATTCTTTGACAACTAAACTCCTTCATGCTTTTGGTAAACTTCTCTTATTTAAGTTTTTTTAGAATTACTTATCTCGTTTAAGTGTTTTGCGCATGTGGCATGTTTGGAGCGTGGTTAATAGTATAGCCAACTGTTGGATATATGATGTTGACCCTATAATATATAGTACGTATATAATGTGAAGAAACGAGTGGTAGTACTACCAACTACAAGATGAACTGTAAGAAATGCTAGTATGTACGTACTGAAGAGTTAAAGTAACGAGAAAGAACATAACATAGTTCTGCTGGGGGCTCAGCACAACACACCCCTGAAATAAAACTAAGCACCCTGAAATTAAACTAAGCAACTAATCCGGTTGACTCTGCATTAGAACCACTATGAGCAACGACACTGCCACCTTACTCGGACTCCTCGTCCACGTCCTCGACTTCGTCCTTGTCCCTCTTCCTCTTGGCCGATACTTCTTTGCTTGAACCGCACAATAGGCTCTTGCTCTTCATCCAACCCTTGTAGATATTGAAACAAAGGTAGGCATCCATTGCAGCGTACTGGATGTGGTCTTTATCTATTAAATTCCACTCCCATGCAAGATGAAACTTGTGGTGAGGTTTCATCAGTTTACCGTACGAAGGATGAACCATGGCTCCTGCCAGGGTCAGCACTGAAGGCTCACGGGAGGACACCAGCCTAATCTTCTGGAGGTCGAAGGGCTGGCCTACAACGAGGCCTATCCGACAAAGGACTTCCTTGTCGTTATGAAAGTCTACAGTAACAAATTTGACTCTATCGTCCGCGAGGGAGTTCTTAAAATCCTCGCACTTAACGTCGGCATGGCATATGTGGTAGACCAAGCACAAGTTATGCACGCAAACCTGGATCACGGCGGGCTTCTTCTTCTCTTCCTCCTTTAGATTCTTTTCTTTTCCAGGACTGTGGTGTACTCAACATCTAGCCCAGCGACCCACTAATCAGCATGTGACTTTTCGAACATGCGTTTGAAGCGAGCAAGGCATCCTTTCACCGTCGCGGAAGAACGGGTGTAGATGACGTTGAACTCATCACCGGTGATGGTTCTAACCTTGTACTCACTGCCGATCATAGAGATTTGGGATGCCATGGATTTTGGAGGAGGGTTAGGATTAGTGGAACTGCTGTAATGTGAAAGGATGGGACAAGTAGGAGCGAACTGCTAGCGGTTTTCCGATTGTAAAAATGCTGAGTGGGGCGTGCAAACAGCAGGGTAGTGGCTTACCCGATGGATAAATGGCTTCATGCATAGTATTATAGGGGCCCAATTAGATGTCATGTGTACTAGACCCACTTCGTAGGCCTGACAGTAGAGCATCTGCGTGTTCGCACGTCAAGTGTCGGGAAAATTACAGGTGATACGAAGCTTTCAATGCTCCCATGATGCCGGCTTCCGAGAGCCCTTGGATTTGAGATCGAATGGTTGCATGGCGTGATTCTAGACCTATGGGTGAATATCCTATCCTGGAGGGTTATTCTGCAAATGTTCAGCAACTTAGCATGCGATCGTTCGATCTCAGATCCAAGGGCTGTCAGCAGCCCGTATCATGGTCGCGCCTACCATGACTGTCGCCTCGCTCGCGCGGTCGCGCCCTTCGAGATTTCAGGGTCTTGCTATAAGGTTGGCTATAAGAGTATTTTTTTAGCTCTCTCTATCTCTTTCTTCGTAAGTATTTATTGCATTTGCCAAGGAGTAAGTAGCTAGGGTCTTGCACAAGAGCCCACTCCCACAATTTTTCCCATGTCTCTCTCCTCGACATATAAGCAAAAGTGCCATGTAAGCGGGCTATAAGCCTTGTAGAGTACTTGTTCTTAGCACCTGTATACCATGGAGGGGATCAGGGGAGACTCACCCCGGCCATAGCGCCGCAGTAATAATGATAATGGCTAGTCAAATCACAGGGCCCCATCTGTCCAGCAGTAACGAGCCGTCAAATCACACAACCCTACGTTTGTAGCAGTAAGTTCAATTCGCTCCTCCCTCATCTTCTCGGCTCTCTGTCGAACTGACTAGGCAGAACTGCCCCGCCTACCGCGCAGGAGAAGCCCCGCCCTCGACTTTTAAATATAATTTTGTATCCATGGATTGCGCCATGGAGCAAAGCCAGAAGAAAAGAGCGATACACATGTAAACAGCACGCCCGTCGCGGTCGTGTCGCACCCCAGACGGTCGGTCGGTCTGGCACACCGCTCACCGAAGGGAACGCGCGTCATATCGCATTTGCACACAAATATGGGACCGCAATTGAGAACCGACCATAGGCACACTCCCCCGTCCCCGCAAGTCGGTTGAGTTAATAGAAGAGAGAGACGAGCGATAGTACTGGAGCAGTGCTATACACATGTCGGTGCCTGGACGATCCCTGCACTACACGGGAGATCAGTTCGTCCATGCATGTGACCAGACTCCAGCAGACGGCTAGATTGGCTATCGTCTACATATCGTGCAGGCTGTGTTGTATAGGGCTGTAGTTCTTATGAGAAATCTAAAAAAAAGGGAGCACCAGGTATATTACATTAGTAATAAAATTTGAATCCATTTTCGGTATAAATACAAATCTACTCCAGTCACCATAGGTAGCTAGGGCAACCTCTCCCCTCCATGCTTCACCGGTGAACCCATGGATTCGCCCCTCCCCTCTTCCCACCGCTCCATCGGCCGGCGGTGAGGAGGAGAATCCTGGTCCCTCCGCTCGGGTTATTAGTTTATGTTAGGGTTTTTAGTCCTGGCACGCACAAAGCTCACGCAGATGTCGGTGCTTCTTCTCCGAGTTTCCCTTTCGGGCTCCGATCCTCCTTGAGGTCGTTCGTCAACACATAGTCGATGGAACTCCAGCGTAGATTCTTGTCGTCTCCTTTGGGGCGGTTAAGTTAAGGTTTCTTGTCATCTCGTAATATTAGGTGTCACTAGTCATCAACCCGTGCAACAGCACGGGCTAGCGATCTTGAAACTACATAAAGAGTTGAAAATTTGAAATAATATCATTCCCTAATAATAAAGTAGAAAATATACTAATTATCTACTTTAGTTGTTTATTTTGTACTCTATTCAAAGTAATATATATAGTGACAATATATTTACATCCCGGTGGGCTGAAATTAACAACTGTGAGATATTCGATGTTAGCTAAAGGTAATAAGGAGGCTCTCTAATACCTATACTTTCTATTTGTAAATGTTTCACTTGTCTAAGGATGAAATTACATGTCAACTGAATTTAGCTATATATATACCCCTCCATCAGTAATTGAGCCCAGTATCATATATATGCCCCTCCATCAGTAAATAGATGAGTGTTTTACATATCAGTGAGTACAAAATTATGAGTTGAACAACAGAAGAAGTTTAAACATTGAGCATATGTATCTTCTTTGATAGTTATTTTTTTTCCTTTTAAGTCAGTAAAAAAATTCAGTTTTATGTTATAGTAAGATTTTCTTGAAAAATCATGACACTCTTTTTACCTTGCATGGAAAAATTTATTCGTACACAATGTTAGTCAAAGCCAAAAAGTTTGACTTCACAGTCTCTAAATCATGTATTTATGAATGGAGTCAATGATTGTCATACTTTTGACCCAAAATAGTGGACTGGTCCATAACATTTGTCTGCAGTTTTTGAATGCATGTATAGAAGAATTTCAAGAATTTAACAACACTCTTTTATACTCAAATGCTGGCATCGAGCTGACTTCCAAAGGGGTCTCTAAAATCATATATAGTTGTATTTAAAATATATTTGGAAAATTTATAAAAATATTTTATGTTCCGAATGAATCGGGCTAGTGCAATTGTTTACTGAAGTGGCTACAAATTGCTCTGTAATACACATATAAATTGCTCTAATTAATTGTGTCCCTCAAATTTGTCTGCAGCCTATTAGAAGAGCGATATACAAAACCACATTAAATGTCGGTCGCTGTAGAAAAAATGTAGATACTGAAAATGCGTCGTGGAGAGCAAAGATCAAAAAATAATTGGAATCAGTCAATTATGAAATATTATTTTAATGATAAGTATCATAACCCTATTACATTTTAGTGATGGGCAGCCCATTCTGAAAGCTTAGGCATTATTTTGCACATGTGAGAAGAGCAATCTGAAAATGTATATTCCCAATAACGTATTAATTAAGTGCGTCAGCACTTAGTTTCTAATACAGATTAAAACATAAGGTAGTGCCTGTTAACACAAAACTTAGTTTATTTCTTTGGGAAATGTCAGCAAATAAATATATTGTAAGCTGGGAGTACGAAATTCAGTAGGTAGGAAGTACAGGACATAAGGGAGTGATAAAGTAAGCCATCAATGAAGCTGTATAGAATACATATCCTTTGTTCAACGATCTGAAGTTAGTTGAAAATGAAAACTATGTATAGAGATGTGGACATAGATGAGGAACATACATTTAGTTAATTTGAGCTGCGTATTTGAATACATCGAAAGTAATAATATTGCATGTATGCACCTCTGAGGCAAAAAAGAGTAGGCGCTCTTTAATAGCCCCTCAAAAAATATGAGGCTCCTCTTGTTAGAAATTTAGAGTACAATATACCATCGACGTATGTTCGCTGTGATCTGAAGAACAAACTAAATATGAATAGAAGAGAGCAGATGTAACTGTTGACACCAATCATGTTTTTTGTATCATTAATGAGATTTTTTTTTTCAAAACATCACTTTTATTAGATAGGAGAGCAACCACTTTGATATAAGGCTACTCCAATAATAGAACGTGTAAGCCCAGTGATTGATTGCCTACAATTTCGGCTAATTGGACATTCAGTGACAGATCCATGTTTAATTAGACAATAGCAGATTAACATTGACATGGACTTTCCCGCAAAAAAAAACATTGACTTGGACATAGATAGACATCATTTGCCACAAATACGTAGATAGACATTACAGTAGCAGAGCGTATACATGCACATGTATAATGCATGTTACGTCATTAAAATCATGATAGACAGGCTTATTGTGTGTGCTACGTGATTAACAGAAAAATGGGAGATAGGATGAATGGAAGGCCAGTAAAATTAATGAGTAGAAGCGAATTGTCCACCCCTCAACAACGAAACACGTGAAGCATTGCTTCCTCTTATTTGCTCTTTGTCTCTCCCTCTCTCTCTCTTCCCTCCGTCCATTCATTGACCTAGCTTGCATGTTCTTGTTCAGTTTATCAATGCTGCTGGAAGCCTGGAACTCACGACATGCACATGGTACTTTGCAGTTTTGTTTCTTCCTATTGACGGTGCTCCTCATCCTATATGAAGTGGTCCTTACGGTGTTGAATATGCGATGTCAGAGAACTCCACATGTTGCACAACCCGTAGCTATCAATGTATATCGATGAGAACCGTCCAACAACATGCGTATAGACATCCAGATGCGTATAGACATCCAGGTGATCATTAATTTGTTCTGTGAAGATAACCTCGATCTGCATCTCGGTATCTGCTGGGACATCAACGGCCGGCCGAGTGTGCATCGTAATCTTGACATGTGTCTAAACTAATACATTAGAGAAACTTCCTTGAGCAGTACGTTACGGATAAAGCCAGACGTGTGATGAATTCAACAGGAAGAAAAATACAGTACGGGAGATGGAATTTAGATGGACGTGCTTGCCTGTTTAGTTGGACAGCACAATATTAGAGCGAGACCTTTTAAGCTTTTTTGGCTTATCTTTTCTTTAACGTGTTTGGCTGCGATTGTAAGCTTGCAGCACTCTTAATAAAACATGACGGTCCATATATTAGATCCAGACCGTCAAATTTACATCCTTTGGTTATTTTCATGTGTTTTCTAGGATTAATATGGAGGCTCTAACGGTGCTTTCAATTAGTAAGGACAACGTTAACGCCCACACGTGTGGGGGGAGCCAAACCCGTCCACACCACTACTAGGAAAAGGCCTACTAGTGGCGCACCTGTTTTGGCCATTAATGGCGCACTACAGGTGCGCCACTATCATCACGCCATTAGTAACTAATACTAATGGCGCACCCCTGGTGCGCCATTAGTATACCAGACAGTAGTGGCGCACCAAGAAGTACGCCATTAGTATGTCCCCTGGTGCGCCATCAGTATGCCTCCCAGGGGGCCATATTTACCTTGTGCTCTGGGTTACTAATGGCGCACTTCTATGTGGTGCGCCATTATTAAGTCAGATAGTAATGGCGCACCACATAGAAGTGCGCCATTACTAACAAAAAATTTTCAAAATTTTTTTTTCGTTTTTTTCTTAATCTCGGGTCACTATGGCTTAATCTCGGGTCAATATGCTTAATCTTAAGTCAAAATCACACTAAGTGGTCAAACTTCCCGAAAGGTCACCCATCCTCACAATACTCCAGCCCGAGCACGCTTAACTTCACGGTTCTATCCAACCCCAGCACCACCTCACTTAACAAGCACTTGTTGATATGTCTATGATATCAATCCTATTAAACCTTGTTGATGTCTAGGACTTTGTTCATGTTCATTAGTGTGATGAAATTTTGAAAAAATATTTCAAACTTCCCGGTCATATTACGTATCATATTTTGAAAAAAAAATCCAAAAAAAAATTCGAAACCAAATTTTTTTTTCTGTTACTAGTGGCGCGTCTAGCAAATGGTGCGCCACTAGTAAGTTTGAATTTTTTTTCCATTTTTTCCCCTCTAGATCTTAAAAGCTCCGTATCTTTCGTTCTGTTAGCTTTTTGGGGATTCTGAAAATGTTTAACGGGGTTTCCCCGCTTAAATTCGGATGTAACTTTTTGAGTAGATGATTTTTCATATAAAAAACTTTTTCATCGGAGTTCGTATGCAAAAGTTATGCCCATTTTACAAATTCTCGAGAGATTTTGCAAAAAAGTCGAAAATTCATGTTTATAAATTTTACTAACAACTAGACCACATATCACATGGGAATCTTATTTTCTTTTATTTTTTTGACATTTCTATCATTTTCTTTTATTTTTTTTAAACTGAAAAAGCGGTCCGGGGGGGTGCATTTGGTGAATAAATTGTAAGACTCAGAAAGTTAGTAATGGCGCACCACGTAACAGGTGCGCCATTAGTAACCAGGGTGTGCCATTACTAGTTAAAACTAGTAATGGCGCACCGTGCCCTGGTGCGCCATTAATAGTTTTGGAAAAAAAAATTGCTAGTAATGGCGCACCGTGTGTGTGGTGCGCCATTAGTAATGAGGACACTAATGGCGCACCTGTATCTGGTGCGCCACTGCTATATAGCAGTGGCGCACCACATACATGGTGCGCCATTAATGTCCATGCGCACCACATACATGGTGCGTCATTAATGTCCATATCAGCTATAGCCCTTTTCCTAGTAGTGCACGCTCTATAACACACAGGCTGCGTCACGTCACCGCATGCATGCATGTGAGAATCTTTTTGGATTTTCAGTTTTTAAAATGTTTTATCTCTTAAATGAAAAATCCGATTGAAGATCCGTTTTCACCATTAAATCTCTCGCGACAAGATCTTCGAAACTAGATCTCGTATCAATATATTTCGATGATTTTTTTTTGTTAAAAGTTGCCATGTCTATTGCACATGAATTGCCATGATGTTTACACTGAAGTTGCCATGATATGTTTCAGCTATTTTCTTCTACATTTAAAAGTAATTTTTGACATATTATAAAACGGGGAATTAAGAAACTAGATTTGCCATGAACCATAAACTAAAATTGCCATGATACATGCACTTAAAATTGCCATGGTTCATACAAAAAATAATCTTCATGGTCAAGGTACTGGAATGGCCATCATCAAAAAACTAAAATTGCCATGCTCTACAACTAAAATTGCCACATGGCAACTTTAGTTTAAGCACTATGGCAACTACAGTGTAAACATCATGTCGACTTTTGGCCAAATTTTTTTTTCGTCGAAACATATCAAAATAGGGTCTAGCTTTGAAGATCTCGTCGAGACGGATTTAATGGTGAAAACGGATTTTTAATTCGATTTTTTAATTAGGAGATAAAATATTTTTAAGCCGAAAACCAAAAAGATTCCTGCTGATGTCATCTGTTCATACGTGGCAAAATGAGTGGTGATGGAGGCGTGTAGGCGATGTGCAAGATGCCACACGTGTGGGCGTTAGTTTTTTCGATTAGTAAATATAAGATGTGCTTCGGATCACTGCGAGGGTTAAACAACGACAACTACTTTCCTCCAAGGCGCTATTCATTGGGGGCAAATGCACGAAGACTACTCGGCTGCCATCTAGTTCACTATGTGCATTTGAAAACCGAATCGAAAAACCATACCGAAAATAAACCGAACCGAATCAATTTTATGGTTTTTATGGTTTCTGGTTTCGGTATGGTATGAGGTTTCCATACCGTTTTGAATAGAGTGACATCTAGGTCAAGCCGGCTATGTTAATTAGGACATCTATCGATTCACCCCTTTTCTACGAGTTTGTCTTTAATTTGAGCTTTGATCCTCGTCTAGTTTGTTCGTCGGGACGTAGTCCACGGAGCTCCAACGTAGATTCATGTTGTCTCCTTGGGGCAGTGAGGTTAGGCTGCCCGTAATGGAAGTATCATATGTAGTATTATGCATGCTAACTAAGCAATTTTGATGAGGTGGCATAGAATTAAATGAAGAAAGAGAGGCTTGAGTATCATATTATGATACCGTATCATATTAAATGATGTGCTACTTTGTGTCATGCATGTCAATAAATATACTACTCTATGATACCAATATGTGATACTACTATGCATTACGGATGTAGTATCATACACTAGTATCATAGCATGATACTAGTATATGATACTCACCATTACAACCAGCCTTATGGTTTCTTGTCATGTGGCATTTTTTGTGTTATGTTAGTCCGGAGCTTCAGATCAAAATGACGACAAATGCGCCTCCGGGGCACGTGCATGAAGACTTCTCGATAGTCATTAAAGAGGTCAAGCCGGCTCCGGTAGAAAAAAAAATTACTCCACTATATAGGCAGGAGCCTCCGCGCTTGCTTGCTAGTGTTGCTCTCTTCACACTCTCTCGTCCTCTCCAGATCTAAACATGACAGAGGTGGCCACACTCTCTCTCTACTCACCGCTGGTAACAGATCTGGTCAGATCCACTCCGCCGGGGAAGGTGAGAAGGTGCAACGTTCACACGGTCGTCCTCGACGACGACTCTGACCCAGTGTCGGCGCGTCCCGATCAGTGTGCCTTGTCGTTCTCTCCCACACAGCGCCGGCTAGGGAGGGCCTCCGACCCCTTCTTCCTTGCTGCCGTAGTGTGGGTAGATCTGGCCTCCCACCGCCCACCTAGCGACATCCCGGCGACCCTCAGGTATAACTTCCTTCGGAACCGGCCTTGCTCTACTGCCCCAGCTCCTCACGTTGCTGCATTTGTATCTTTTACTACTTCTCAGGCCCACTCATAGATAGGATCGATCGGCTGTTCGAAAGCCACCTAATTTTTTACTGTTAAGAGGTAAAACTACTTCATGCAGTCGAATATAGTAGTACTACTTCATGCAGTCGAATCTAGTAGTACTGCTTGGTTCAAACAGGGAAGAAAGGGGGTGGGAGTGGGGGAGATTTGTTTCCTGAATCTAGGACTTGGTCGAAAGAGGAAATAATGGGGGCGCAAAGTAGCAGAGACTGGCTATCCAACTGGTCTCTTGGTCTAATAGGGAAATAAATGGAAACGCAGTACAAATTCGACATAGACTGATCTATTGGTTGAAAAAGGAAAGAAAGTGGGGACTGGGGGACAGGTCAACAAAGTATGTGCAGCACTAGATTTGTCGGCCTCACACAGTAAAAGGTGGCTATACCGAACAAAAATGGGACCAACCCAGATATCCTGTTTTGATATTTGTTGCTTCGAACTCCTCTTATATAATGTCACTAGTAAAATGTAGCAGTCCTACTGTCAAAGTAAGGACACATTAAACCAATGTTGTTTTCAATCTAATGCCTCCAGTAATACGAATCAATGGCACTGTTTTTCACGTCCTGCTAAATTTCCCATGAAGATAAGTTGCTTCTTTTCATTAAAAATGCAACTGTCCTGGTCCGCCTTTTCTCCCGTGCCCAAATACCAACTCTTTAGCAGCTGTTAATGTAATGTTGCTGGTAAAATGAAGCAATGACACCATTAAAGTAATGTCCCAATTAACAGTAGTCATAGTTAATCCTAATGCCCACACTAATATCTAGCAATGTTGATGCTTTAGAAATTGCTACTGTCCTTGTAGGATCGCCATTCAGATAACGAACATGCTTCTTTTAATTTGATGTATGTTTCATCACTTGTTAGTCATCGTCCTTTCCACCTTTTTGTGCAAACAGAGATATAACATTTCACGCTTGATCTTAGTTGAACTACACAAAATGATATCCAAATTATAGTTGAACACTCCACGAGGTTCATGACCAACCTTGATGTTGCTCAATTTATTGCAACTAATGGAGAAGAAGCTGCTAGCTCATGGGACCAAGTACTTGCTAACTGCATAATGCAAACATTGCTTCATTTTAGGTGAACTGCACAAAAAGGTCCCATGAATTGAATCATCCATGTTGGTGACTGGTGTCATCCCTTCTACGATGGCGTTGACTGCAGATATGGTTCCCATCACGAGGTATGTTCCTTTTTGGTCCAACTGTTTGCCAAAGATCCTGCATGTTGACTCTGCTCTTGTGCTACTGTTTTGGCACTGCCATGATAAAGCAGTAATGTTATTATTTTGCACCTTAATCTAGTGCCACTATTAATTTGAGGCAATGTTTTGGCACCGCTAGTGCCACTGATGTTTTTATCAAAAGAGGGGGTTTCTTCCGATTTCATTAAAGAAACCCAACCATAGAGAACCATTGTCCGACAACATCTCAGTCTAAACGGGCAGTTATGCAACTACTACTAGAACGGACTGACTACTAGCAGGAGACAAGTTTGGCACATAAGCTAGGCAGGTAGGGGAACGCAGCCCCAGCTCGACCAAGTTTGGATTACAACCCAAAAGCTACCACAGAAACATCAGGGAGGAAGATAGGGACTGAAAGAGCCAGCTTCATCAGGGGGGAGATAGGGACTGAAAGAGCCAGCTTCAGCATCCCAGTCTAAGCACCCCCGGCCTCCATCCTTGCGACGCATGGTACACCTCGCTTGGCACCTACTTGACCCTAGTGCCACTGATAAAATGAAGTAATAATACAGTTAAAATAGAGCTACTGTCCTCTCTATCATTTCATTTCCAATGTAGATAAAGAAAGTGCTTCTCTTTGTTAGTATATGTTTCATCAACTAGTCCCATAGTTAATGTTTAAGTGTTTCTGCAAACTGGGGTGCTTAATTTTTGTTGAACAGCACAAAAATAGAGATTGGAATGTCTCAAGGGCCCTCCTTGTACTACCGCTGTACATTGATGTTCATCACTGGCAGAAGGTGTATCGGGGAGAATTGGGTCGATTTCCAATAACAGGCCTACCGTATGAGGCGTGGCAGCGCCCATCTCACCCTTGCAGCATGGCATACTGTGATAATGTAGTGTATGTTTCATCAACTAGTGCCACTATAATGTAATCACGCTTTTTCATTATCTGTGAAAACAGGGTTATTCAGCTACAATTTGGTGGAACTACACAAATGTATGAATGGAACCAACATATATGCAGAGTGCGAGGTGCCAATATCTACCATAAACGTGGCTTGGAAAAGCACATATGCTCTGATGGTTCCTCAAGTTCTTGCCGACCCGCTGCAGAATATTTTAATCTACCGGTGTTTCGCTTGCACTTTACTTTTTTTTAGGGGACACTTTACTTGTTTCAGTGTTGCAGCAAATCCTCAAATCAAATAGGAGTAGCTTATATTGGCACTTTTCTAGGGGTGTACTCTTTTCTGAAAGAAGCACCAATTGATTTTTCTTTGTTTGTACACATTGTCACAACTTTGTTTTAGGTCCAGAGGTATTTTAGGGTGATTGGCGTAGTACTCGGAGACTCGGAGTACTACCTAGTACTTACCCGTCTGATTTTCATTAGCCGTCACACTGATTGTAAGCATGAGCAGATGGAAGATTAGGTTAGTGCCAAAGCTTACCTTTAACCCTACCGCCGCCGTTGAAATGAGGTGAGGGAACCATGGAGAATGGTGGGGAAGCGAGTCGCGCCATCCGACCTCCTCTTGCGGTGGGAGAATGAATACTCCTGTGGCTCCGGCTAGTACTGCACCCTCACGAATGGCACACCGTACTCGATCGATTCGTTATCCTCTGGATGCTCGACCTTCGACCTGTACGCCCACCACCTCTGCCTGACTTTCACCTCGGGCGAATTTGTCTGCTCCATCGCCTAGAGGAGATACTCGATGAACTCGAAGGACTGCGGCGTGACTGCCGTTGGGGAGTACATCGCCGCCGTCTCGCTCTTTCTCATACATTGCCACATGGCCATCACCGTCCTCAAAATCTCCCGCTCGTTGTCAAACCAAGTAAGGATCTCCTTCAACCTAGCTAACTTCGCCTGGTCGCCGCCGGCGATCTGCCTGATTTGCTGCTGCATCCTCTCCATAGATGTGCTTCTGAAAGGTTCGGTGCTGGCTTTGGAAGATGGGAGGAGAGATGGTGGTCTTGCAATGCAGAAGAGGGAGAGGCGAGATGGTGGTTTTGCAATGGAGAAGATGGAGAGGAGAGGGGGTGGTTTTGTAATGGAGAAGAGGGAGAGGCGAGACGGTGGTTTTGGAATGGAGAAGATGGAGAGGAGAGGGGGTGGTTTTGCAATGGAGAAGAGGGAGAGGAGCGTGCGTCAGCAATTTAGGATTGGACGAGAGCAATTTAGGATTGGACGAGAGGGCCAGCGCGCTGTGACTGGATCAAAATCAAAATCAAAAGCAATTTACCCTGCAGTTAAGAAGCGACCCCACATTAACTAGTCTCCCTTGTATTCTGGGTCATATTTTGACCATGATTTTAACAAATAAAATATATGTTATATGTTGCAAAAATAATATAAATTGAAAGTACATTCAGATACGAACCAAATGATACAATTTTTGATGACATGCATTCACATTTTGCTTGTCAAATACAGTACGTGGTCAAACTTTGACCCAAAATACGTAAAACAAAAAAATACTTCCAAGACCACCGTCGCTCCTCTCCTCTTCCATTTCAAAACCACTGCCGCACCTCTCCTGTTCCAATCCAAAATCAGCGCCGCTACTCTCCTCTTTCATTTCAAAACCACCGCCGCTCCTCTCCTGTTCGAATCCAAAACCAGCGCCTCTCCTCTCCTCTTCCATTTCAAAAAACCACCGCCGGCGAGTGAAGGTGCTGAGGAGAAGTAGATCGATGGAGGAGCACAACCGATACATGAGGATCGCATACCATGACCCTATAAAGCTAGCCAGGATGTTGGAGATACAGTCTTGGTTTGACAACCCAGGGCAATTAGCGGCAACTGCGACAACGATGGCCAAATATCTAGACTAGAGCATAAACACGGCGATACTCCCCGAGGGAGTCACGTGGGAGTACATAGAGCTGCTCCTCTGGGCCATAGAGCAGACAGATTCACCGAATCCGATCGTGAGGCAGCGGTGGTGGGAGTACCGATCCAAGATGGAGCATCCACCAGAGATTGAAGGATTGAGCATCTACACGGTGCCGTTTGTGAGGGTGCCATGGCAGAGCGAGCCGGTGGGGTCTTCGTCGGCCGTACCCAACTACAAGGGGAGAAAAGCAGTTGGCGCAACGACGCTTCCCCGCCATCCTCTCCCTCGTTGTTCACCTCGTCTCACAGGGCGGCTGTCTGCCGCTGAGGAATAGGAGTATTTGCAGGTTGTGAATTGTGTTTCGTGTTGTGTATTTTGAGAGTACTTTCAGATATGAATGTCAGATTTGCAGTATTGAGCATATGAAGTATTTTGTGAATTCTAGGCATCTAATTTTAGCACTTCAAAAAATATAGTTTCATATAAAAGTGCAGACAATGTGATTCTCAGAGAAGAAACTACAAGTTTTAGTTTCAGATAAGAACTGCAAGTTTCAGAGGGCAGAGTCAAAAAGATATGCTATTTTCAAAATTCCCACACAATGTTGAGTGTGCGAAAAATAGAGTAAACGAGGGACGAAGTTTTGGCAAGTGTTGGAGGTGGTGTGCGTAGATGACAATGTGGACCCACATGTCAGTGATGGCAGAGGCAAAAATATGGGGATATTTACCCTGCATCAGGTGGAATCGAACCCGGGCGGAGCAGCAGTTGGGGAG
Source organism: Thinopyrum elongatum (assembly GCA_011799875.1). Lineage (NCBI taxonomy): Eukaryota > Viridiplantae > Streptophyta > Magnoliopsida > Poales > Poaceae > Thinopyrum > Thinopyrum elongatum. Next base: position 163,210,414 of record CM022302.1, read on the forward strand.
TTGAACTAGACCACTGGGATACTTCAGTACTTTCCCAACAAATTTGGCACAGCTTCTACAACTACTGTAGCATGTCTTCCCCAGCTCCGGTGCGTTCTCGCCCGGGGCCTGGACGTCATCCTCCGCCTTTGTGCACTCGCCGCGGCACCGCTGTCTACCGTTGTGAACATGATCAACAAACGAGAGGAATCTGGAGAGGACTGTACATGGAGAGGCGAACAGTCGGGACCCACCAGGTCCATGGCCGTACGCTAGTAAGTGCCTCATTGAAAAAATACTTCCTCCTAATGCTATACTGATGCTGGGGCCCACGGGTTTGTCAACGTAGTTACTCCTACTAAAGAGATAAATTTACAATGAAGCCAGTCAATGGGGAGCTAGCAGGGAGTATCATTTATTATCAGTGGGTCAGCAAGTATCAGCTGGGTTGTGGGCTACCCAGTCTAGGCTTTCTTTTTTAACATGCGCAGCCCACGACATGCCGGTTTGTATATTTCTAGGGCCTTCATGTATCGAACGGCCTATGGGCCTCCCATCCTAGGTTTTATTTTTTCTTCAACATCCGCAACCCAACTTATGTATTTTTTAAAGAAAACACAGAGGTCTATTCTATTTTTCTATATAAGAATAGGAACGCCAGGTCCAACTTATGTTCCGCTTTTAACTATATTATATATATTTATATGTTATTATATATTATTGTTATTATCATCATATATTTAACAGATACTTACATACATAAGAAAAAAATATCCCACGTCTTATTATCTTATAAAAATAAATTATTAACAAAATCCTATTGTTTTTACTTTAAGCCAACGAAAATGATCGAGATTGTGTACAAAAGCTTGGTAAGATTTGAGGACCAATGTAATAATAAAGCGTTTATTATTGAAATATGTTTATAAAAAATGCTCAGCCCATGTTTATTTTTTGATAACATTTCTGCGCCCAACCCAAAATTATAATTAGAACCAGCACAGCAAAATCATGTATTTCGAGAAAGTGCAAATAGGCTGTAACTTTTTATGAAAAATTAAATGGGCCGCATGGACACTACATTATTTATTCACCCAGCCCAGCAAATTTGTGTATTTCGAGAAAGTGCAAATGGGTTGTAGTTTTTTAGGAAAAAAATTTATGGGTCGCATGGACGCTACATTATTTGTTCACCCAGCCAGCAAATGGACTGTAAATTCTAAAAAAATGGGTTGAATATGTGCCACATTTTTGGAGGCTCAAATGTGGGCCAATAGGTCGAAGCCAATGCAAGGTGTTGTCAACTTAGTCAACAAATGATTCTGACATCTTTAGCCGTTGGATTTACATCCAACGGCCGGCATCCATCTTCAGTCTCTCGTCTTCTTCCTCCAGCACCGCCGGGACCACCTGCTCCCGCCTCCGGCTGCTAGCAGCTCTGCTTAGCACGCTTCGCTATGAAGCGCTACCCCACCGCCGGCCAGGCCATCCCCTCCACACCTCCTGTTATTCTCCGCCGACTGGAGAACCACGCCGCACCAGAACCAGTTAACCCTCGTACACCTCTCCGTCTGTGACTCCACTGCCGCGTCTTCCCATCTCCGGCTCGTTGCCGTCCGGGGCCTCGCCATCGTCCACCGCCTTGGTGCGCTCGGCGCGGCGTGGTCAAGGTTGCTATCAAATGAGAGTCTTCGGAAGAAGACTGTACATGGAGAGGCAGACAGTGGGGACGCGCCAGGTCCATGGACGCACGCATGCAACCGCCTCCTTATTACGTGAAAATAAAATTATTCCTCCCCCTGAAAGCTGGGACCCACCACGTATATCATCGCATGGAAGGAAGTGCCTCCTTATTCCTGCCCATGACACCTGGGACCCACCAACAACATCTTTGCATGCAGAAGTGCCTCCTTATTACGAAAAAAATGATTCCGCCCCTGACAGCTGGGATCCGCCAGCCATATCTTCACACGCAAGGAAGTGCTTCCTTGTCCTCCCTGACAGCTGGGACCCACCCGGTCGAAGCATACGTAGCGTTATTTGTCTGGTCACGAACGTGTATGTGCATAGCTGTCGATCGATCTCTCTGCAGCGATGAACCGTGGCCGAGTAAGGAGCGGCACGTGTCGTACGTACAACCACGCTAAATGGAGTACACGTACGTACAACCACGCTCCAAAAACTACGGGCACATACATACATACGGGCGGGGTCTCGAGCGCTTAGTGGCGCATACGTACGGCTATGCAGTCCCGTACATATGGAGATGGCAGCAATGGCATCGTGTTCATCGGCAGCCAACCGGTGGGGTCGGAACGGAGAAATAGCTTCATGTTCATCGGGAGGCAATGGAATGCGTCGTGTTCATCGGGAGCCAACCGGCTTGGACGAAATAGCCGAAACGGGGTGTGGCGTACCGTAAAACGGAGGGAAACGGCTTGCCTTCTGCTCGAGCGCGTACGGTCGAAATAGGGTCCTGTTCATCGGGAAGGGTCTAGCGTACTGCAAAACAGAGGAAATGGCCTTCTGCTCGACCGGCTACGGTCGAAACGGGATCCTGTTCATCGGGAGGGGTCTGACGTACCGCAAAACGGAGGAAACAGACTTGTGTTGGGGCGCTATGGTCGAAATGGGGGTCCTGTTCATCGAGAGGGGTGTGGTGTACCACAAAACGGGACTCCACGGGCTACTGTTCACCCACCTCGACTTCCTCCAGCCTCCACCTGCACTATTCATCCACCGCATCTTCCTCCTGCCTCCACCAGCTACTGTTCATCCAGCCCTCCACCGGCTACTGTTCAACCAACCCTCCACGGGGTCCTGTTCATCCACCCCCAACCAGCTCGGCTGTGGCGGCCTCCTCTCGGGGTCCTGTTCATCCAGCGACAACCGCCTATACTACCACGGGGTCCTGTTCATCCAACCCCCATCGGGAACTGTTCATCCAACCCCAAACATGTCTCGACTCATTCAACCAACCCCCACATTCACTGTTCATCAAGAGGCAGCAGGTTCGATCTGCTTCAGTAAGCAGCAACAGCAGCAGCAGCGATCGATCGCTCGCTCGGCTTCAGTTATCAGCAGAAGCGAAGGAATCGCTCGGGTTCAGTTAACAACCAAGGGATCGATCGCTCGGGTTCAATAACGTAGCTAGTTGTAACACCCTAGATTTTGCCCATTTCTTTTTCTTTTGATTTTGGTCTGGATTTTCTTTTCTGTGGCTTATTAGTCTTGCAACCTGGAGGAATCACCCTTCATTCTTCTTCCCGAGTGGCTTGCCAACCTCTAAACCATCCCAAGACCATGCCATTTCCATCTTGGACCAATCCCAATATTCTTTTTCCTGGGAATATTCCTTTTTCTATTAAAGGAATAACCCTGTTTGCTCTGGGTTGTGAAGCAACCCACATTTCCATCAATCTCAAAATTCCCAAATAATTATCATAAATTGTTTGGGTCATATCTTCCACAAATATGTCAAACCCTTCCTTGACATGTTCAAAAATATTTCCCAAATATTCCTTTTTCGATTCTGCCCTAGCTGCCAAGTTGAGAAGCAAGTACCATTTATATTTGCTTGCTTGCTCTCAAACTTTTTGTGCACTCTTTCCTATCCATATCGTTGCCACATGCCAAAATTCAACTTTATTTGGATAATAGATCTCTCTTGGCTAAATTCCAAAGTTTCTGGTCAACTGGAAGCTTTCTGAAGCAAGTGCTAGCTAGGAGTATCCAAATAAGTTGAAATTTTGCAAGCATCTTAATATGCTCAAACTATGACTCTCCACCAAGTTTCAACCCTATCCAATCAACTTTGTGACCACAACATTAAATCTTTGTTTCTGGTCATATTTTCACATTGTGAGGCAACTATATTTTATATTGCTCCATAATTGCTGAAAATTTACCAGAGTATTCTTCTGCCCATATAACCAATCTCCACAAAATTTTGGCTCATTTCATATTCCCAATTATTCCCTAGAATTTTTCTAAGATTCTGGTCAGAGAGGATAGCTGTGAAGGAAGTACCATTTTGGCTTGTCCAAATGGCATAAAAATTTTATGGCACTCTCCTATGACCAAATCATCATGCTATACCAAATTTTAGATCAATTGGCTACTCCATGTGAGTGGCACATCAAGTTTGAGCTTCTGGACTAGATTGGTCAGTTGCAAAGCAACTATATCAAATCTTGGTCCATTTCTTTCCAAATTTCACAGGATCATAGTCCTTCCTACCCCAAACCTCCCAGACATCACACTTGGCTCTTATTCCTTTCCTGTTGATCACAGTTTCAGGCAACAGTTGGATGCATTAAACTTCAGATGAACACTCCCATCTAACCACAGTGAGTTTCATCCATCCATCACCTCCCTGAGATTGTGCCTTGGAGGGACTACCCACTAGACATGATGTGGCCGATCAGGGTGCACCGTGTGCGCTAGTTCACATGGTGACCACGCGTCTGGCATGCCAATACACACGCTCTGTGCATTGGGGCCCTCGGCCTCATCCATTTCCTCGCGCCCACGACACCACACCATGTCCAGCAGCTTCCCCTTGGACTCACCCTCTCTCTGGATCCCTCTACCTCTCCTATCTCTTGCCCGACACGGCACGGCGACCACGACGCTCCCGAACCTTCCCGAGCATGCCCGAGCTTCCTCTGCTCCTCCTTGACCTCTCTGGATGCCTCTCCCCTCTTCACCGCGTGTTCCCGAAGCTCCGGCACGCGGCACACGCGTCGCCACGGCCGTGCTTGGCCACCCGCGCTGTCCGGCTATTTAAGCCCGCCCCCGAGTCCCTCGACCTCACGAGCTGCTCCCCCACACCCCACTGGTCCTCCCCAATCCCTCAGCCGAGCTGGAGAAGCCCTCCCCGCTGCCCATTGCCGCCACGGCCGCCGCCCTCTCCCTCCTAAATTCCGGCGAGCTCCCCCACCTCCCTCCTCCTTTTCTCCACCAGAGGCCTCCACAGCCACCCTAGACTATTCCCCGAAGTTCGCCACCTCCTCTCTGTGGCCGGAGCGCCATGCCCAACTCCGGCCGAGCCGCCGTCCGCCATGGCCAAGGGTGCACGTGCTCCTGCCCTCCCTGAGCTTTGCCTCCTACAGGGTTGGATGCGTGACGTCACACCGGTCACGCCTATAGGCCGGGCGCCGCCAACGGTGGCCCGAGCCGCTGGCTATCGCCGGCCGAAGCCGCAGCTCCCTCGGCCAGGCGCGGGAGAAAGACGACGACGCCCCCCCCCCCCCCCCGGCCTGCCGCTAGGTCCCGCTCGTAAGAAGTCAACCCGGGCCCAACTTCTGTTTAAGTGAAAGCGTATTCTCGGAAATACGCTTTCCACTTAAGGAAGCGTACTCTGGTTCTGTTTCGGGCAAGAATACATTTTCTGCTCTGGGAAAACGTATTTTCTAAGAAGGCGCTTTCAGGTCAGCCCCCAAGGGCGTGTTTGTGAATTTAAGTTTTACAGATTGGTCCCTAGACTTCAAACCCTTGTAACTTTTTGCTCGTAACTCCGATCGAGGTGAATCCAAAGCCCACTTCTTCGTCTCTTCGAGCCCGTCATGTTGGTATCATTTTCACCATGTTTTGACACTGTGTAAATGACCATTTTACCCTTGCCCGTAAACAGCCCCCTCCGAGAGAGAACTGTTTCCGGCAATCAGTTCCGCGGACTCTCCGCACTCCTTCCCGATGGTTCCTTCACCCTCAGGCAAGCCACAACTCTCATCTGCATCATTGCATTGCAATATCATAGTTTAACTAATTACTTTAACAGCAAGTATGAGTTACTTGTGAAATGGATTAGATCATACAATGCTTGAGTAATTTTTTGGATAGGTGACTACCATGCTGAGTACCGGATTGTAGTGGTTAGTAGTTTACCCACTCATTGATGCCATGATTACCGTATATGATTATTCTGGATTTCATCCGGCAGTTCGTGGAGATGAGTTAGTAGCAGTGGCTTAAGTATACTGGTTACCGGATTTCTAGCCAGATATTGTTTTAACTTGGATTGCGATGATATCGGAGTGTCAGCCATGACAGAGATTGTTCGGAGATAGGATATTTCATGGTTGATCCAGAGTCAGCTGTCCGGACTTATCCGTGTAGCCACATTTGCTGGTATGGGACGGCCTTGACTTGGTCTGGTCGCGTGCTCTTTCACCGGTACCCCCCGACAGGGAAGGTTATGCGTGCGCGCTACCCTGGCCCGGTAGGCGGCGATAACCTTGTGAGCCCAGTTGAGTTATATGGTACCAGGTCCCAGTTTGGGACAGTTTGTTAGCCACGACGGTGGCAGGTGTCACGCGGTGACAGAGGGGCCACCCAGGGCAGGACTCCAGGGGAGGATGATTGCCTGTGGTACGATGGGAGAGTCACGGGTCAGTCGCGTTTCGTTGGAGCAACGCTGGTCCACCCGAATGGGATCACGAGGTCAGTGCTCCATAGTGTGGGTAAAGTGCGCAACCTCTGTTGAGTGTAAAATCTATTCGAATAGCCGTGTCCATGATATTGGACAGTCCATCCAGACCTCACTAGGTGGTCAACCATAGTAGTGATAATGATGGAAAACTCGTCGTAAGATCAGAAGTACTCGGTGGATTGCGAGTATTCTGAGGGTTGTAAGACAACCCGGAAGAGGGTAAGTTTGTCAGACTTGTCATGCAGATGGAATCAGGTTTATGATATGTCAGCCATGGGATGGCTATGAGTTGACTGGTCGGATGACCACATGATTTGGATTGTATTTGGAACAGAATCAGATTGGATCCTGAGATTATTCGGAGTATGGATTAAATTACTTAATATGCTTTACCTTATTGCATCTACTTTAGTAGCTATTTGCTATGATGTTGTCTTGCCTTAATGCTGATGTTTGTTATGAGCTTGCGAGTACATTCAAAGTACTCACCTGGCGTGTCATGCCAGTTTGCAGGTCATGCCATGATTGCTTGCTTGTCGAGGATCCCAAGTTTGCGACCTAGGATACGCGTTCTAGCCAGAGTCCCTACGGAGTGGAGTCCATCACCGCCGTCGCTGTTCCGCTGCCGAGAGAGTTACTTCGCTGTTAGCATAGAGCTACCCCGGGCAGGCGTAGTGTCACCATGCCGATGTAATCCTTGTACCCTTTGTAACCATATCTATTGTAATAAAGAGCTGATTTGTTCTATGCCAATAGTGCCGTATTCCACAGGACTTGTCCCTGGGATGGAATACGGGGCGTTCCGGTCTTCTCTGAGCCGGGGTGCCACAAAAGTTGGTATCAGAGCAGGTCTAGCTATAGGACGTGCGGTCTAGACGCGAGCGTTAGTAACCGTTAGTATAGGATCCAGTTGGTTTGCTGCACTTGTTTGTGCATAGCATGCATATAGACTAGATATTTTATCATTAACGATGGATCTGGTGAGTGTAGGTGGCATCGGTTTTGATTCCCTACCTGCGCTCTCCAGTTTGCATATTTGTTCCTTGGTGTGGTGTCATCTTCGTCCCAGTGGAGTGATGCCAAGGTGCTTGGTGGTGTCGATCCCTTGTCAGATTGATGCACCGGTACCACACCAATATATTCTCTTCAGCTACCCCTATCATTTCGGTGATAGAAAAGTTCTATCCCGGATCGTGCCATTCCACTAGCTGCTTCGGCAACCCTTACTGATCCTTGTTATCAGAAAAGGGCAATGCCTGCAAGCCTTTCTCTTCACCACTATCTCATTCCGCCACCTATTCCCTGGATGGATACGGTTTCCCTCCGTATGCTTGATGATGTGGTCGTGACCTCCGTGTTCTGATCCCCGATCACCAAGTTCGTCCTTGCCTCCGTGTCTAGATGGAACCGGTGTTAAGCCCGTGTTTGGTGTAGCTTTGTTTACATCAACTTTCTTCCACACATTGATTCACTTTCGTGCACATCGCCACAGCATGTTAGACCCTAATACTGGAGTTCTTGCGAGATTTGTGTGCTTAAGTAGGAATGCATATTATTGCTGTGAATAGTTGTAGACTGTGATATTGCTTGTGTGTGTGATCTTGCTGCTTTGTGTGCTTTTGTTTAGTCGTTTCTTTTGTTGTTTTGGGGCCTTGGTGTTACTTATTTTTCCCCTTAAGGAAGTTGCTCACCGACCCTGAACCCAAAGAGTCAGTGAAGAGACAGCCATTTGGAAGCACATCTCAGCAATATGGAAGTTTCAGTAGACTGTGTTATATCGGGAATATCGGGCCTAAATGATATCTTGGTTGGATTGGTTATCAGCACCAAGTATACATCAGTGCAACTTTCACGGCAGTATTGATCGCATCAGCAAGAAGGCAAGTTGTATATGATCCACAGTGCATTCTGTGCGAAAGGTATGATTCATATATACAAGGTTTGAGTCTTCTATGAGTATGATTTGAAACCTGCTATATTTCGAAAGCAAGCCAGCATGTGCTATGAACTTAGTGTTCAGCAAGAAGGATAGCCGAATACCTTGTATGCATAATAGTGAGCTGTTTGGGACGCGGATGAACCCTTGCCCGTCTTTCTTTGGTGTCGGCACCACGCCTGTGTTCTGAGCTGTTTCTGGCTGTCCGGGGTGCATGCTGACTTTTATTTCTCTTGTCAACAACTGGCCCGTGTTCTGAGCTGCTTTTTGGCCGTCTCGGGCAGCTGTTGAATTTCTCTCCGTAGCAGTGACCCTATGCTCTGAGCTGTTTTTCGGCCATCTTAGGGAGTTGCTACTTTCTTCTTATCGACACCGTCTCATGCTCTGAGCTGCTTTTCAGCCGTCTTGAGTTGGGGTTGATTTACTCCAGTAATGTCCTAGATCTGAGTTGTAAAGACCGTTCTGGTGGCTACTGGTTTATTTGCCGGTTTTATTCAAGGGTTCAGACGGTCGTTACCCTACAGCTACAACTTGTAAAGTGATGTGCCTGCCGGAATATTGCACCTGACAACACCCATGGTCACCCGAAGAATCAAGGGCATATTAGGCCAAGTTCTTTCAGCAAAGGGTCCAGGCAAAGAGAACTATAATGAAAGAGCAAGGTTGTCCATACAGGTATGGTAATGGTACAAATACTCCGGACAGTCTGGCTCGGTACCAGTCACCATGGGTACACACCCACGGGGTCTATCCCATTTGCAAGAACCCCATATCGAGACAACCCGCCCAGCCAACCAGATATACTCAGAATTGTCAGAAGAAGGCAACCAAGCTGGTCAGGTCAGCCGAAAGATTAACTCAGCAGTTCAAATTCAGCAACCGTGTCAAAGTATTGTACGGCCTACCATCCATATGGAGATACCGACAGACTGAATAATCAGATGAATGAACAACAGTCTCAAAGTATGTGTCCTCACAGATGGGAATCATTTAAGGACTAACCTGCCGTGAACAAGATTCTGCTGCCAGGACCACTGTTAGCCAAGTCTATGGATAATATCACAATAAGACCGTACACCTTTATGCTGGTCACGACAGGTGACACTTGAATATTTGGTAGGAGCTTTATACCCAAGACAGTGAAGATACCCAAGATGACTCAGCAATCCGTGCGAGAAGTCAGATTCCGCCAGGAGAACAGTACGATTCACAATACTGTTTTGAGCCTGGAGGACACACAGCCATTTGAAGTCACCCAATGCAATGAGTAAAAGATTTCGTGTCCACCAAGAGAATCTGTTCACAACTCAGCAAACGGTTGTTCGTATTGGACCTCGTCACGATACGTCCATGAGGAACCACCCTCGGACTTACGAGCAGGGCACATAGTTTGGTCAGGATAATTTATTGCCCCAGACAGGTCAGTAGACACAAAAGGATTGGAGTCAGAGTAACATATGAGGTAAGATTTGCCAGAAAAAGGGTCCACTGAAGCAAACCACCCCGAAGCAAGGCAGGCAGTCATATGAAATTCAGTGGGAACATTATACAAAGGTAAAAAGGAAACCCGAGTTGGAAACGGTCTCCTCAAGTGGAAATATTCATGTTTGATCCCTGAGCAACCAAATCTCGAGGACGAGATTTCTTTAAGGGGGGTAGGTTTGTAACACCCTGGATTTTGCCCATTTCTTTTTCTTTTGATTTTGGTCTGGATTTTCTTTTCTGTGGCTTATTAGTGTTGCAGCCTGGAGGGATCACCCTTCATTCTTCTTACCGAGTGGCTTGCCTACCTCTAAACCATCCCAAGACCATGCCATTTCCATCTTGGACCAATCCCAATATTCTTTTTCCTGGGAATATTCCTTTTTCTATTAAAGGAATAACCCTGTTTGCTCTGGGTTGTGAAGCAACCCACATTTCCATCATTCCCAAAATTCCCAAATAATTATCATAAATTGTTTGGGTCATATCTTCCACAAATATGTCAAACCCTTCCTTGACATGTTCAAAAATATTTCCCAAATATTCCTTTTTTTATTCTGCCCTAGCTGCCAAGTTGAGAAGCAAGTACCATTTATATTTGCTTGCTTGCTCTCAAACTTTTTGTGCACTCTTTCCTATCCATATCATTGCCACATGCCAAAATTCAACTTTATTTGGATAGTAAATCTCTCTTGGCTAAATTCCAAAGTTTCTGGTCAACTGGAAGCTTTCTGAAGCAAGTGCTAGCTAGGAGTATCCAAATAAGTTTAAATTTTGAAAGCATCTTAATATGCTCAAACTATGACTCTCCACCATGTTTCAACCCTATCCAATCAACTTTGTGACCACAGCATTAAATCTTTGTTTCTGGTCATATTTTCACATTGTGAAGCAACTATATTTTATATTGCTCCATAATTAATGAAAATTTACCAGAGTATTCTTCTACCTATATAACCAATCTCCACAAAATTTGGGCTCATTTCATCTTCCCAATTATTCCCTAGAATTTTTTCTATTATTCTGGTCAGAGAGAATAGCTGTGAAGGATGTACCATTTTGGCTTGTCCAAATGGCATGAATTTTTTATGGCACTCTCCTTTGACCAAATCATCATGCTATACCAAATTTCAGATCAATTGGATACTCCATGTGAGTGGCACATCAAGATTGAGCTTCTGGACCAGATTGGTCAGTTGCAAAGCAACTATATCAAATCTTGGTCCATTTCTTTCCAAATTTCACAGGATCATAGTCCTTCCTACCCTAAACCTCCCAGACATCACACTTCGCTCTTATTCCTTTCTTATTGATCATAGTTTCAAGCAACAGTTGGATGTAGTAAACTTCAGATGAACACTCCCATCTAACCACAATGAGTTTCATCGATCCATCACATCCCTGAGACTGTGCCTTGGAGGGACTACCCATTGGACATGATGTGGCCGGTCAGGGTGTACCGTGTGTGCTAGTTCACATGGTGACCACGCGTCTGGCATGCCAATACACGCGCTCTATGCATTGGGGCCCTCGGCCTCATCCGTTTCCTCGCGCCCACGACACCACACCGTGTCCAGCAGCTTCCCCATGGACTCACCCTCTCTCTGGATCCCTCTACCCCTCCTATCTCTTGCCCGACACGGCACGGTGACCGCGTCCGTGGTCTGCTCCACGGTGGCCAGTCGACCGCGTCGCTCTTGAACCTTCCCGAGCATGCCCGAGCTTCCTCTGCTCCTCCTTGACCTCTCTGGATGCCTCTCCCCTCTTCACCTCATGTTCCTGAAGCTCCGGCGCGCGGCGCACGCGTCACCACGGCGGTGCTCGGCCACCCGCGCCGTCCGACTATTTAAGCCCGCCCCCGAGTCCCTCAACCTCACGAGCAGCTCCACCACACCCCACTGGTCCTCCCCAATCCCTCAGCCGAGCTGGAGAAGCCCTCCCCGCTGCCCATTGCCGCCACGGCCGCCGCCCTCTCCCTCCTAAATTCCGGCGAGCTCCTCAACCTCCCTCCTCCTTTTCACCACCAGAGGCCTCCACAGCCATCCTAGACTGTTCCCCGAAGTTCACCGCCTCCTCTCTGTGGCCGGAGCGCCGTGCCCAACTCCGGCCGAGTCGCCTTCCGCCATGGCCAAGGGTGCATGTTCTCCCGCCCTCCCCGAGCTTTGCCTCCTACAGGGTTGGATGTGCGGCGTCACAGCGATCACGCCTAGAGGCCTGGCGCCGCCAACGGTGGCCCGAGCCGCTGGCTATCGCCGGCTGAAGCCGCAGCTCCCTCGGCCAGGCGCGGGCGCGGGAGGAAGACGACGACGCCCCCCCCCCCCCCGCCTGCCGCTAGGTCCCGCTCGTAAGAAGTCAACCCGGGCACAGCTTCTGTTTAAGTAAAAGCGTATTCTCGGAAATACGCTTTCCACTTAAGGAAGCGTACTCTGGTTCTGTTTCGGGCAAGAATACATTTTCTCCTCTGGGAAAACATATTTCTAAGAAGGCGCTTTCGGTTCAGCCCCCAGGGGCCTGTTTGTGAACTTAAGTTTTACAGATTGGTCCCTAGACTTCAAACCCTTGTAACTTCTTGCTCGTAACTCCGATCGAGGTGAATCCAAAGCCCACTTCTTCGTCTCTTCGAGCCCATCGTGTTGGTATCATTTTTACCATGTTTTCACACTGTGGAAATGAACATTCTACCCTTGCCCATAAATAGCCCCCTCCGAGAGAGAACTGTTTCCGGCAATCAGTTCCGCGGACTCTCCGCACTCCTTCCCGATGGTTCCTTCACCCTCAGGCAAGCAACAACTCTCATCTGCATCATTGCATTGCAATATCATAGTTTAACTAATTACTTTAATAGCAAGTATGAGTTACTTGTGAAATGGATTAGATCATACAATGCTTGAGTAATTTTCTGGATAGGTGACTACCATGCTGAGTACCGGATTGTAGTGGTTAGTAGTTTACCCACTCGTTGATGCCATGATTACCGTCTATGATTATTCTGGATTTCGTCCGGCAGTTCATGGAGATGAGTTAGTAGCAGTGGCTTAAGTATACTGGTTACCGGATTTCTAGCCAGATATCGTTTTAACTTGGATTGCTATGATATCGGAGTGTCAGCCATGACAAAGATTGTTCGGAGATAGGATATTTCATGGTTGATCCAGAGTCACCTGTCCGGACTTATCCGTGCAGCCACATTTACCGGTATGGGACGTCCTTGACTTGGTTTGATCGCGTGCTCTTTCACCGGTACCGCCCGACATCGAAGGTTATGTGTGCGCGCTACCCTGGCCCGGTAGGCGGTGATAACCTTGTGAGCCCAGTTGAGTTATATGGTACCAGGTCCCCGTTTGGGATAGTTTGTTAGCCACGACGGTGGCAGGTGTCACGCGGTGACACAGGGGCCACCCAGGGCAGGACTCCGGGGGAGGATGATTACCGGTGGTATGATGGGAGAGTCACGGGTTAGTCGGGTTTCATTGGAGCAACGCTGGTCCACCCGAATGGGATCACGAGGTCAGTGCTCCATAGTGTGGGTAAAGTGCGCAACCTCTACAGAGTGTAAAATCTTTTCGAATAGCCGTGTCCACGGTATTGGATAGTCTGTCCAGACCTCACTAGGTGGTCAACCATAGTAGTGATAATGATGGAAAACTCGTCATAAGATCAGAAGTACTCGGTGGATTGCGAGTATTCTGAGGGTTGTAAGACAACCCGGAAGAGAGTAAGTTTGTCAGACTTGTCATGCAGATGGAATCAAGTTTATGATATGTCAGCCATGGGATGGCTATGAGTTGAGTGGTCGGATGACCACATGATTTGGATTGTATTTGGAACAGAATCAGATTGGATCCTGAGATTATTCGGAGTATGGATTAAATTACTTAATATGCTTTACCTTACTGCATCTACTTCAGTAGCTATTTGCTATGATGTTGCCTTGCCTTAATGCTGATGTTTGTTGTGAGCTTGCGAGTACATTCAAAGTACTCACCTGGCGTGTCATGCCAGTTTGCAGGTCATGCCATGATTGCTTGCTTGTCGAGGATCCCGAGTTTGTGACCTAGGATACGCGTTCTAGCCAGAGTCCCTACGGAGTGGAGTCCATCACCGCCGTCGCTGTTCCGCTGCCGAGAGAGTTACTCCGCTATTAGCATAGAGCTACCCCGGGCAGGCGTAGTGTCGCCATGCTGATGTAATCCTTGTACCCTTTGTAACCATATATATTGTAATAAAGAGCTGATTTGTTCTATGCCAACAGTGTCGTATTCCAGAGGACTTGTCCCTGGGCTGGAATACGGGGCGTTCCGATCTTCTCTGAGCCGGGGTGCCACACTAGTGCAATCGCTCGGGTTCAGTAAGCGAACGCCTCGATCAGGTTCAGTTAGAGCCCAACGCCTCACACACACGCGCGTACGTATACGAGAGAAACGCGCAAACCTCCGTGCGTTGCTCCGCCCTGACCACCCATCGTAACCGGGAACTCCGATCCGATGAATTGTGAGTTTATGATCATATTTGTTTTGCCTTAATATCCATACTTGATTATTATAGCCTCGTATTTCTTCTCCAATATTTGGGTTTTGTTTGGCCAACTTGATCGATTTATCTTGCAATGGGAAGAGGTTCTTTGTGATGGGTTTGATCTTGCGGTGTCCTCACCCAGTGACAGAAGGGGTAGCGAGGCATGTATGTATCGTTGCTATTCAGGATAAAAGATGGGGTCTATTCCTACATGAATAGATCTTGTCTACATCATATCATGGTTCTTATTGCATTACTCCGTTTCTACATGAACTTAATACACTAGATGCATGCTGGATAGCGGTCGATGTGTGGAGTAATAGTAGTAGATGCATAATCGTTTCGGTCTACTAATCTTGGACGTGATACCTATATACATGATCATTATCTTGGATATCTTCATGATTATTCGCTTCTCTATCAATTGCCCAACAGTAATTTGTTTACCCACTGTGTACTATTTCTCGACAGAAGCCACTAGTGAAATCTATGGCCCTCGAGTCTATTTTCCTATCATATACTTTCAGATCTACATTGCTATTTGCCTTTTCCTTTATTTGCATCTTTTATTTTGAGATCTATATTATCAAAAACCCAAAAATACCTCGCTGCATTTTATTTGCCGTTATTCTATTTGCATCTACCCATCTACATATTTACGAATCATTTACCAGAGAGGGATTGACAACCCCTCGTACGCGTCGGGTTGCAAGTATTTGTTCTTTGTGTGTAGGTACAGTTTACATAGTGTTGCATGGTTCTCCTACTGGTTCGATAACCTTGGGTTTATAACTAAGGGCAATACTTGCCGTCGTTGTGCTGCATCACCCCTTCCTCTCTGGGGAAATACCGAAGCAGTTTCAAGCCACGTCAGAGACCTAGCTATGTATTGAGGGAGATCGATCGACATGCATATGTGTAGGAGAGGAACAAGGTTGGGAGAGAGACAGAGCTAGAGTGTCGGAGGGTTGGTGGTGGAGTTGCTTCTCAAAGAGGGTGGGAGAGGCCTACTAGACAAATCGAGGGGACGACTGCAAGAACAATAAGAGAGGTGATGCGTGTATGTGTGTGCACATGCATGTGAGAGACGGGTCGGGAGGCATGGATGGATGATGAGGGCGGACGATATGTCTGTGGTAAGCAGACCTAGCTAGATTGGTAAATCAATCGATGTGTGTCGGAGAAAGTGAGAGACATAACTAGTGAGGTACATCCACTACTAGGGAAAAGCCTAGCAGTAGCGTGGGTTGGAGGCGTAGTAGTGGCACATGTGGGCGCGCTATTACTATCATGCGTAGTAGTAGCGTTCTTTGGAAGCCTGGCGCTACTAATACATCTTCCTAGCAGCAGCGTGTTCATTCCACCCGGCACTACTACTACACGTACTAGCAGTAGCACCTGCTGCGCTATCCGCGCTACTGATAAAGTTTGCTATTTTTTTCTACTGCATATTGCCGCTGTATTTGTACTGGTTTTATATAGTAGTCTCATCATATGATTTTATGATCATAATGAGTTATTATTTCAGTGGGTGAAAGAGACATGGATTAGATTCAAGTGGAGGCAACATGGTGCATATCCAAAGTACTACTAATCCAAACTTGATCACTTTAGTTTGGATTAGTATGATCAAGTTTGGATTAGTAGTTTTTTTGATCTGCACCATGTGTTGCCTCCACTTGAATCTAATCCATGTTTATTTCACCCACTGATATATATAATAACTGATCATGCTCATAATGATATAACAACTAAGCATCATCATCATTAATGATAACTCAATAACAAGTCATACTCATCATCATCATAGTCATCTAACCAACCCTACTTAATTGTTCTTAGCACATAATCATGAGTATTAGCTAGGACCTACTACCCTCTCTAAGGTAAAATAGCATAAAACAAGATAGCCCCTGACTCTCCATTATGGAGAATACAGATTATCATGTTTCCAATTCTTGCGCTTCGCACAATGTTGCTTCCAAGTAGCTCCCTATGATTCTTCATACATTTATTCCATTCTTTGATTGTCATGTCTTCATCAGTTTGAGAAATCTTGTATGAACAGCGGTGAAGCCGAGGCCGACTTGGCCGTAAGCTAATAACATCAAGGCGACCTTTCGGAAACATTAGATCAGGCACACAATCCTTTCGGATTTTCTGTTGAAAAACATAATAATAACGTCGTAGTTAGCAATGTAGTTTAGCTTTAGAAGAATTTATGCAAAAGATGCATGGATGTCGTAATAGTAAAAAATCATACCATGCCATCTCCATGGATGTTACCTTAGTTCAACACGTGCACTAGTGGCACGTATTGACCATCTCAACATCAATAATAAATGAGATAAGATGATCTTTCTCCTCATAAGTTAATTCAGAGCCATTAGTGTAGTAGGTTCTCTCTACTATCTTCCGTACATTTTTTGAAGATTGGAAATAAGCTGTCAATGGAAATAAGCTATCAACTATTCTGAAATAAACAATATACATTACTTAATAAATATGTTTGAGAAACTTACATGGAGGTAGAAGTGGAGGCGTATCAACATCGACCCAAATGTCGATATTATCTTCATCGATACTATCTTCATTGATATTATCTTCGTCAGTGTCATCTTCAGGATCACCAAGATCGAAGGTGACATGCATACCCTCCTGAAAACCATACGCCTTGCATAGTGCTTCCCAATTCGAGCAACCGAAATGGAAGCAGTTCACCACATTGTATAGCTTTATGGGAAAAGAATAACCATGATGGGTCCTGAGGTTAACTCTCTTTGTCTCCATATTCTCGTGATCTTCAAAATCCAGCTTCTCCAAGACATAACGTCTTGCATGATAGGGGATGCACTAGTCGAATTGTAAAAGACGAAAATTACACGTTGAAGAAGCAGAAGTCATGATTAATTACGAAAAAAGACTTGTCATTGTTGCGTACCATTTCAACATCGAAGGTCTCGTCGAGCTTAATACTGAAGCGCCGACCGTCTACCAGGCGAGGACTGACGCACAGACCCCGGTCGTCGCCGCAGTAGTCGCACTCTGGGATCCTATCATCGTCGTCAGACATTTCCTATGTTCATAATTCAAAGATTAAAGTTCTGAAATTCAATATATGTACTACAAAAACTAAATTAGATCATTATTATTCATCAAGGGTTGACTGCCATATATGGAGCCCCAACAGACTTTCCAGCAAATCCAATGCACTCAATATTTCCTTTATTGTAGCATAAGCCATGCCAAAATTCACGAAAAAATCCGGCATGACCTTTGCTAAAAAGGACATATCGAGTGCCTGAAATTTGCCGGAATGGAAATTAATCAACACTCCGGCAAAACATAGGCCACTCGGAGGTGTTCCCTGCAAACATAGGCCACTTGGGCAAGCACTAGTAGTACACACCACTACATATCACATGTCTAAATCTCCATCATATTTGAAAGACCTACATTGAAAATTTTCTATTCCATGGAAATTATCACAGCTACTCATCTACTACTGTACTACATCTATGAAAACATTTACATCATCATCGACATGGGGATTTGGCTGGTCTCACCTCGAGGTCAGAGGGGGTCGGTGACGGGGACGATGGCAGGGATGATGCAGGGCTCCTTGATTTCTGCAAAAACAAGATATAAACAAAAACATTATTCAATTTGATTCCAAATAAAAATTTCTATTGTCTGCAATTTGTTTCCTAAACCCTAGAAAAATGCCCTAATTTCACAATATAACTTAGAGTTTGATTGCTGAAATTCCTATTACTAAATTTGATACCTAAAAATTTGTCATATAGCATTCCAATACATTTCTATAATTCAAAATGTTCTATACCTAAAAGTTTCTATTCCTAATTTTTTACTAAACCCTAAAAATATGCCCTAAGTTCAGAACATAACAAGTACAGGATATTTTTTCAAATTCTACCAACTAAAAATTTCTATTACTAAAATTTCTAATCGAAAGACCTAAAATTTCCTATTCTATTCAATACACCTAAAATAGTCAAGAAAAACCCTACATTTACTCAAATGACCTAAACTATTATTCTATTAAAAAAAACTACATTCTACAATGTCTACATTCTCAAACCTACATTCAAATTACCTACATTCTACAAGAATAGAGAGAGAAGGGAGGGAGGGAGAGAGGAGGGGTAGGAAGGACGGAGGGAGGTGCGGGAGGAAGGAGGGAGGAAGCGGGAAGGAGGGGGTGGGAGGAGGAGGGAGGTAGGAGGAGCTACCTCGGTGGCGGTAGGAACGAGGGAGGAAGGGAGGGATGGGATGGAGGAGGGAGCTAGGGAGGGAGGACGGTCAAAGGAAGGGAGGGAGACATACCGGGGGGCCGACGGCGGCAGCAGCAGGCGGCAATGTGGCGGCGGCGACGGGCCGGCAGCGGCAGCAACGTGCGGGATGGAGATGGAGAGTGTGGGGAGGGGAGAGTGAGGGCCGTGTGCGTTGATGGTAAGTTAGACTTACTAGTAGCGTGGTATATTAAAACGCGCTACTGCTATGCCTAGCTTGACGGCAACGGTGATGGCCAACAATATTAGTAGCGCGTTATCGTGGTGCCGCACTACTGCTATGTATGTAGCAGTAGCGCGCAAGGTAAAACGCGCTACTGTTAATAGCAGTAGCGCCCCATTCTAACCGGCATGACTGATAGTCCTCTGTGTATAAGGTTTTCCCTAGTAGTGATCGGTCGGTGCGTGGGGAAAGAGAGTTATAGTCGACCTAGCTATATGTAGGGAGATCGATCGGTATACATGCATGTGTTAGAGGCAAATAAGGCCCGGAGAGACAGATAGAGAGAGAGGTATGCGGCTAGAAGGTGGCCGGTGTGAGAGGCCTACTATGTCGAGAGGGGAAGGAGTGTGCGAGTGCGAGATCGATGAAAAGAGGGGCGAGCGTGTGCATGTGTGTGGGACCGTATTAGACACATGGAGGCATGGACAGTGAGAAGAGAAGAGGGAAAACATGTGTTTATGGTAGCCAGACCTGGCTAGAGAGGTATAAAGATTGGTGTGTGTGCTGAAAAGAATGGGCTGGGGAGACCTGCAAACACCATCGGAGAACGACCTAAAGAAAAATAACAAACATGCACGATGGAGAGGATGCTGAGGGAGGGTGACAGCGAGGTGGGTGTGTACATGCACAAGAGAAAGTTAGTGCTAGCTACAAAGATAAGAGGATTGTGTGGTTGTAAAAGATTAACAGAGATCATGCTTTTTATAAAAGTGGATTCGGATATTTGAATAAGAGATCATAGTGTTTTAAACCCACACATGCATGAATATAACGGTGATAAGGATGGCGTGGTTATGAGCATGTTATACTACATAACATTTTATTTGAATTTGTGATAATGTGTGGCTTTTGCAGCTCACGGCTAAATACTTATCATAACGTAGGGTGCAGGGCACTATACATTGTGTGATAAACGCTGTATACATATGAAACATGGTTTAGATTACGAAGATCTAGCTAGCACTTCAAATGTACTATTATTTGGAATCGACATCAAGTGGATTCAAATTTTTTTGATTTTGAGTTCATATCGCACACATACTTCATATCTAAATTTACAGTAATCATGTGTTGTGTTGTTACGATAATATACAGATGATGGTTTAACATGGCAACAATCAAGATTGTAGATCCTTATTGAAATAGAGAAACAAATTCAAATTTAATTCGAATTGCAGCGGTAGTATATACATTTGGAATGCACTAAAATGTTCATATGAGTAGGTTACATGCATTATATAGCTAGCAAAAAAATTTAGTTGGACATAACATGGATTCAAAGTTTTGAATAGCATTTGTAAAAATCCATACAATGAAACGGGACAAGACTCTCTCTTTGTGTGGTGTGATTTTTTTGTTTTTCTCATTGAGGGAAGTGTGAATTGATTTGGTACAGTACATGTTAGGCTTGTCCCAAAATTTCAACCCGCGCCTTTTTATCCAAAAAATTCAGATATCGCTTTCTCTCTTTGTGCTCCGAAAACTCGCTCCTTCTCAACCCGCGCCTTGCTATCCCAACATTACAACGTGCGTGAAAACTCCCTCCTGCTGCCAAATCCTGACACATGAAATCCCCATTCTAACCCTGAGCCGAACCGACCGCTTGATCAAATCGGTGGGGGTACTTTTGTAATACACCCTACATTTTGGACAATCGCTTCCCTAAGTCATGGTTCCCGCCTCCCATCACCTCCTTTTCGCCATTCATAAACACAAGCCACCATAACATCTCTGCTCCAGCCGCGAAACCCCACCCTTCTCCATCCGCCACCCCACCGCTACCCAGCCGAAGCCTCTTCCTCGACGATGTCGTCCACTGCAACAGCTCATCGTCCCTCATCAACCGCTCTGGATGAGGATCCGTCATCAATCTCATCGTCCCGCTGGTTCAGCCACCCCATCCTCCACCTCCAAGGAGCTGCTCTGATGATCGCCTTGTCTATCACGGCTACTCCATCCCCACAATGACGCCTTAACCTGCTCCACCCGAACTACAACATCCTCACCGACAGCTCGGACGAAGTCGAGACCTACTCGACGCCACCAAAGAGGTTATACACTCATCACATTGCACCTTCTCCTTAGCTCGACCTCACGGTGCCGCTAGTGCTCGATCCAGCACCCCATGGGGCGGCTCCCTCGACGCCGGCGCCGCCGGTGACATCCTCCATGGAGGCTCTCCCCAAGTGCGAGGCTTTCTCGGTGGCGGCGTCCATACCAGCTGGAGCTGCTGCTGCTGCTCTTGCTCGCTCGCGCTGCTGCTCCGCTCTTCCTATCGCTTGTGCTACTGCTCTGATCTTGCTCTCACTCGCACTACTAATGCTGGTACATGAGCTGCTGCAGCTACACGAGTTGCTGCTCCGGCTCTCGCTCGCTCATGCTACTGCTCTACTCTTCCTCTCTCTCATGCTGCTGCTCCGCTCTTGCTCTCGCTCGCGCTGCTGATGCTGGTACATGGGCTGCTACAGCTACACTAGTTGCTGCTCTGGCTCTAGTTTGCGCTGCTGCCCCGGCTGCTATTTGCTAGTGTGTTCCCTATCGACCGCCTGCTGATTTCAATCACTGTTTCTCAGCCACTACTGCTCGACCGGCCTAGACTACATTTGAAGTGCTTCTCTGCTACTAGTGCATTCAGTTTCAACAGTAAAATTCAGTTTTGATAGTAAAATTTAGTTTCGACAGTTAAGTTCCGAGTCAACAGTTTTTACCACATCTGTTGGAGTCAGGTGTTTTTTGGTGATGTAAATTTTACGTCTACCACTTTTTGTGATGTATTTTAAATCATCTATTGGAGATGTTATTAGAATCCCACTTGAGATTAACGATGTTTGTCTTGTCCTGCTTCAGCCTCGACATCGTACAGCTTACCGGAGCTGCTCCAACGACGGAACCATCCATCACAACAGAGCAGTACCCTTCACGCCGTCTAAAGACGCCTCAGATCTTCTTCCACACCTCCGAAAGCCACCTCTACGGCAACTTCTTCAGTGACCAACCCAATGATGTTGAGGTCAACATGGCTACGCCAAAGAGGTTATACACTTGTCACATCACTTGTTACTCTACATTCATGTCGATCCCTTAGGGCTATTTTGGTTCAAAGGAAAAATTGAAGGAGAAACATAGCAATAGGAAATTTTCCTATCATACTCTGCTATTCAATTATTCATGCATTTGGTTGAAAGGAATGGAGGAAAACATTCATCTGGACCTACTTTTCAAAGTCCAAAGCATGAAAACAAGACTAAGTGCATTAGTGACAAAATAACATTCTAACTGTACACATTTTCATGTGGTTTGACTTTAATTTGGCCATGTTTCTTTGCATTCCTCTACTCTTGCAATTCCTGTGAAACAAACATCCAAGTTGATAGAAATCATGTGTTTACAAATGCTCTGTTTCCCACGTTCATTCCTATCATATTCTGGTTTTTTCCTATCCCCGCATTTTTAGAATAATGCAAGCCAAAGGAGCCCTTACAGAATTATTTCAGTTACAGGTAGGTGTCAAAGAAAACTTTGTGTGGTTTGTCCTGCTCCTACCGCGTCATCGTCCACTTCACCTGAGCTGCTCCATCGACTGAAGCGTCCACCATACCAGACATCCTGACTCCTGATCGTCTTTCACCGCCTCAGATCTCCTTCCCCACAGGCGACAGCCACCACAACTGCGTTACCATCATCAACTCAGCAGATGGACCTGAGGAGTATACGGGTCCGCAAGAGAGGTCGCACTCTTTTGTTTCTGCTTACGTTACTCATTGCTTAATATTACCTGCTACTTTATCATCATGTTCACCTCTTAGACTCCAAGTCAGGTCGAAATTAATGCTCAAACTTGATTTTTTAAATGCTTGTGGGGCACATATGGAGGCAGCAATGAATAGTATCCCTATCTATTATCTGGTTCACCTAGGGTATCTCTATGTTGTTCATCTTGGGTGGGAAACAAACAGTAAAGCAATCATCATCTGTCTTTTTATTAAATTAAAGCTATCATAAGCATGCTATCATTATTTTTGGATCTATGCACTGGTTGTTACCATCACTCTAGATTTCTGCATGCTCTCCTTACATAATCTCACTATTTTATTTTTATATGCATGCCAGTTATTATACACAGTCATCCTGAGCATGTAGAGAAAAAGAGAAGAGTTTTGCGCGACAATACAATGTCATGCAGACATCGCTCCATGGTGGGTGCAATAGCAAACCCTCCCCCTCCTCTAGATTATAATCCAGAGGAAGATAGCTGTGCAGAGGTGGATTCAGAGGGAGCCGACCACTCCTATTTACCCCCGAGGTGTTTGCTCTAACTTGCCATGATGATGTATGTTGGTCACATCATGCATATGTTGCCTTGCATTGCCTACTTTCGACATCATATATATCATCTGCTTAGTTTAGACATGTTATGTAATGCCACCTGTTTAGTTTCTATATTGTGTATGTGAATTATGCAATCTCATCTTTTTTAGCCAGCCATAATATATGTGAAATATGCAATGCCATCATGTTTATCCAGGAATCATATATTTGAATTATACCTTGTGATTCCTATTTTTTATTACATTTCCATTTGTCGACAATGTTTGTATGTTCAACTACTCTTCTTGTGAATTATCTATTTGAGTGGGTGATGGAAAAATCTAGAGTGAAAACAAGGTCTTCAGAGCAGACAGTGCTACCTGTCGAAGCAGATATCTTGCTGGGTCCAGATAGCTCCTCAGAGATGGATTCAGAGACAGATGACCGGTCCTATTCCCCCCCCCCCCGAGGTGTATGCTCTAACCTGGCAGGGTTATATAGCTCATACCATGCATATGGTGTCTTCCATTGCATACTACACATCATATACACAATATTCAACACCATGTTCTTAGTTCAGACATAATATATGTGAATGCCATCTACTTAGTATATAAATCACATTTGTGAATTATATCATGCCATCCTGATTACTTAGATAACATGTATGTGATTTATGTCATGTGAAGCTGTTTATGAAAGACATCATATAATTATCGCATGCCATCTTGTTTTGTTAGTCATCATATCTTTGAATTATGTCATGCTATCCAGTTTAGATACACGTCATACATGTGAAATTATGTCATGCTATCCTTTTTAATTAAACAATATATATGTGAACTATTTCATGCGCTCTTTTTTCCTGACTATCTATTGCATCTGTCTCTCATACAAGGTGTGTACATTTAACTACTTTTCTTGTTTATCAGCCATTTGAATTAGAGGGGGTGATGGCAGTATCTAGCGGAGTAAAAACAAGGTCTTCAAATAAAACAGTGTTACCTGTTGATGGAGATAGCACCCCGGTTGTACATGCACAAGAACCAGCCCTACCACACACAACTGAGACTCTCGCAGATTGTACCACTACTCCCATGGACAGAGAACCAGCTTCACCCAATCTAACCCCAACCCGAGCAGATAGTAACCCAGTTCCAGTTTACACAACACCATCTCCACCACAGAGGTCCCAAACAAGAGCAGTTAGTAAGGCCAATCTAGTGCCCAAAGCGCCAGGACCACCACAGCGAACCCAAACTCCACCAGTTAGTACACCTATTCCTGTTGACGAAGCACAACCAGTCATTTATAGTTTAGCATCTATCGCATTTGATGTTGTTAAATCCTTTGTGCGTATCTTCCCATCATGGAAATATTATACTGAAGATGAAGGGAAAAGCCAGTTGCAGGTGTTCATCTAGGAGTTATGTGTAAGTAATGTTATCCATGACAATTACTTTGCTTTGTCCCATACTTTGTACCTCCCTTCTGGTTATAATACAGCAAATGTTCCCATTTTCTCTATAGAGAAGGACCGATTTGGAAACTCAGGATGAGGTAACCTGTGCTAATACATGTGCTATCTTCAAGAGTGCTTTGTGGCAGTATCGGAATTACCTAAAGAAAATGTACTTCACTGGAAAGGAAACTCATCAAATTCCCGTACTTTCTCCTGAGACACATTTACGGGACGATGACAAGGAACCTCTTGTTCTGTACTGGTCCAAAACCAAGAATCTGGTAGGGTATATGAGATCATTTTTCATTTTGAAGTACTATATGCTTGTGTCTTACTATATTATTTTCTTGTAGAACAAGTGCTTAAAATGGAAGAACAACTGTTCTCAGGTAAGATTCCACTGGTATGGTGCAAACTATTTTGCTCTTGTATCACTGTATTTACTCATACAAACTTATTATTAAATTGAAGGATCCAATGGAAACACCAGTGGCTCAACAGGTATGTTTAAAGATGTTTCTTTAACTGGTTTGCTCTTCTAAATTGCTCTATGTTGATTTCAATTTCAATTGTGTATACAATTATCTTCTCATATCATGCACATTACTATCATCAAAACAGAGCCAATAGTGTTGTTGTACATGTATACCCATGGTACCCATCTGAAATCTTGTTGTGCCATGCAGTTTCCCACACTTGTATTCTTGCAATGCTGCTTTGAACTGATAGGATTTGAATTGTGTCTCTATTTTAATTTGGCAAGACAATGCAGTGACCATAGCACATAGATATATGTTTGTTTGATGCTTTTATTATGTACTACTTCGCAATAGAAGACTGTTTAATCCTGTCCACCTTACTACTGAACCGGTCCACCAAAATGAGTTTCATATACTACGTGCTAAACCTGTTATGTGTCTCCTTGTTTCTTCTTTTAGAATGCTGACAGAATACTGGAGAAGAGTATCTTATTAAGCAATGGTAAAGGAAGTAATGCAGCTAAGGTTCAGGATAGTGAGATAGCCTTGTTGGTCTCCAACAAAGCTGATAAAACAGATAAGGATAACTATCTTGAAGATAGTGAGACAACCCCAAAGTCCTTTCTTGATGCAGTGTTCGAGTTACTGGCCACTACCGCTGGCACAAGATCTTCGAACTTGCTGTCTGAATCAATTCGGTTTCTTGAGTCTTAACTACAAGCTGAAAGACATCGATCAGCTGTGCTGCAACAAGAAGCCGAAGGACCGGGGAAGTCCCTGCAGAATTCGGATGCATACTTTCTGGTGCAATAGCAAGCGTTGGAGGATTCTAACGTCAAGCAAGGGAAAGTTAATAAGCTTGCTACGATTATTGCCGGCATGGTGGATACCCAGGATAATGTTTCTTGAGCTCTTCCGAAGTTGTTTCAGTTAAGGACTTGTTTTGCTGCCGCGTTTCTTTGCACTGCTGGCCAATTTAGATGCCCAATGTATGTAATATGCTGCTTTGTTCCCTATATTTGCACTGGTGGTGAACTTTGATGCCTAGTGGATGTAATATTTGTAATAGCCGTAATAGCCTAGCGTAAGTTGCTTGCTTATTTATTTCCTTATTGTCTTGTTTATTTGTTTGCTTGTAGTCACTTTGGTTCTTTTTCCGTGGACCATGGTCCTACTACCTACTGTAGTGAATTGGCCTCCTACAGGCCATCGAATTCATGGGATTTTATGACCCGTGTAGTAAATGTGCCTTCTACGGGCCGTCAAATTCATGGGCCTTGTACGGGCTGTAATATTCATGGGCCTTCTATGGGCCGTCGAAGTCATGTGCCTTCTACGAGCCATATCATTGATAGTCAAAACATGGGCTGTACTATTCGTGGACCAATAATGGACCGCAATATGGGCCATAAACAAGCTAAAATGGGAATCGTCTATTTATGGGCCCGACCAAAACGGGCCATTGACAGGCCGGTATGTATCACGGGCTTAATTCTATCGACAGGCATGATGGGTCGTTAATGGGTCGGAATAGAGAGGCTACGAAAACGGCCCATTGGTTTAATGGGCCGCAAACGGGTCGACTTTAACCACGGGCTGAATTTGGCCCATTAGCGGAATAGGCCAGTAACGGACCATAACTAACCGAGGGCTAGAAATGAGCCCAAGAATAAATGGGCCCATAGAAGGATGAAAGATAACACGGGCTGCAAACGGCCCAAATAATAAATGGGCCATTAATGGGTATAAAGTATTGGTTGGTGGTCGCTTTTTCCTGTTTTCTTGCTACAACTACTAGCTTAAATATCTCACCTCGGAGCTACACATCAGTCATGTACACAGAAGTGATTAAAGACACAAAGATATGTGATTTTGTCATTGATCAACTAAGGCTGGCATTCATGGGTTATGGGGAAAAGAAAAAAGTTGTTTGCTGCTGTGTATTCCACCTTGTTGTAAGTATAATTTCATGACTTTAGTTATGATTCTTCTCCATTTTTTCCCAGTAACTCATTTCCTTTTTTGTTCTTATACTTTTTCATCGTGTCTTCATCATGCAGATTTTGTACCTTGATTCCTTGGATGTTAATGAGCCAATCCCTGGCACAGTCCCAAGAGCTTCTGTCTGGAACTCCAATCTCATAACAAAGGTGTGATGCTTCCGTTTATAATCGTGCACTAATCATACATGCACCATGCACGATCACGAACGGCGACTCACGTCAATATCACAACATAACTCTACGACACAAAGGATGACCATAAATCTTTATATCACAAGCCCGGGTGATGAGGACCACTAATACATTGGTCATCAAAGCGAATATTATCCTTAAGAAGGCTAAGCCAAACAATGACACTGGATCGAAAGGCGAGGCCTCCTGCTTGGGACCTCCGAACTACTCCTGGTCCTAGATCTCCATGTAGTAGCCAAGCTCGAGATCCTCTGGCTCCTACGCTCTGTCAGGACCCTAGGACTGGGGGTACCCAGGCCTGTCTGCCTGCGGCCCAGGACACGACGCTTGGTGTGGGCCCAGTACGTGCCGGGGCCGGATTTCGGGGACACAAGATATCCCAGAATTTAACCCCTCGTGTCATCACCAGCTCAGGATTACTGTTACCGGTGGACACGTCCTTGTTACAGATTACCAAGCTATTACAAGAATTGGATACAAGACCATAAAGGTCCAATCATACAATACTGATATTTGGTGGTGGTTGACGGAATTGACTCGTGGTTCCCCATAGTCGATGGGGCTCCATCCCCACAGGAACAGCTGACCCGGATAATTCCTATCCGTGTGGCTGCTATCCTAGGTTCCGCATGGTCGTCGTTGTGGTATTCCTCATAGAACTCCTGACCTGGCCAAGTAAATAGCCAGGGACAAGCCTGTGAGTATGTTTGAATGTACTCCAAAACATCATGAACAAAAGATATACCGAATGCAGCAGTTAAAATATGATCATGGTGAACTAAACTATATGCATATGCTCATGATGCACTTATATTTAATGCATGCTGTCAAGAATTAAAGCATGGCATGATAACGTATTAGCATGTACAAATAAATGAATATATAAAAATATTAGTGATAAACAAGGAAAGTTAAAGGAAAAATAAAATAAAATAAAAGAAATGCCGGTCGGATGTCAAGTGACAGCACGGTAGGTATTGAAGAGAAATGCCAATCGGGTGTCTACAAGAGTAGTGGCGGGACCGCCTGTAAACTCGAGAGACGCCACGAGAGGTCTTGAAGAGAAATGCCAGTCGGGTGTCAAGTGACGCCACGGTCGGACTTGAAGAGAAATGCCAATCGGGTGTCCACAAGAGTAGTGGTGGGACCGCCTATAAACTCGAGGGACGCCACGAGAGGTCTTGAAAATAAAGTTGAGTGACCGGGGTAGTCTAGCCAGCCCCTGAGACACTCAGGAAAATTCAAAACAAGAGAACGGGTAAGTCCTCAATAATATGCATAACCATAACAATTATTGAACAAGCATAAAATATCCATGGTAGCAACGGGGTGTCAATAATTATCCTGCAAAATAACTCAAGCTCAATTTAATTATTTTCCTCCGGAGACCGACACTAAGACCGACACTTGACCAACCCAGACTGTAGCCCTTAACCGCGGACATGGCTATTCAAATAGGTTTAAAACTCTGCAGATGGTGTACTCTTCAACCAAAAGTAAAGGATTTCTTTAGTCAGTACCGAGACGCTGACTAATTCCCATTACGGTCTTTGGGTTGAAAACACACCTAACCAGCACACACCAGATTAACTTTCCAGATGCCAGGAATCACCCAAAGCATCATTTAAGTAAAACTCTAAGACGGAGAGACCAACGTCCTGCATGGGATCACTATTAATATGCGCGGATTCCTAGGGGTGCCCCCCTCTCAGTCACAACTGGAAACACACATGCCCCCTGACCCGATGACAGGATTTAGTTATGGATCCCTGGGAAACCCTCATCGTGGCCCTCTGTACGGTGTGTGCAAGGAAAGGGGTTAACAACTTACTAAATCATACCCCACCTGTGGCAGGGACAAGTGGCAGCACGAAACAAGTATGGGGGTTACCGGAACAAGACTCGATGTACGGTCGACTCAGGAGGTTTAAGTTTCCTGCAACGGTTAGCACAACAAAGTATTCCTTCAACAGCAATACCAACAGGGCCACAACCCTTGCATGCTCCAACAAGCATAACCAACAAGGCATGATCACGCTCCAACGTGATCACCCTTCTGCCGGTAACGGTATTTCTCTTATGCCTGCTCCTGCAGGTTAGTCATGACAAGTACGCGATGCACGGTACGATGAAACAAGCCAACACTACATGCATGCAAATTTTACTCGAATTCAAATCATGCAAGCACTACTAGCAATATGCCAATTTAATTTGAATTCAACATAGTCGTGTTCAAATTATTCTAGCAAATAATCTACCATGCATTCACCATATCAAGTGTTCAAGATGCTTGCCTTGAGCATGCAGAAGTGTGGGGTGCACTCCAAATGTTTGAAAATTTTATCTTCCCTCCAATTCCTATTTGCAAAATATTTAAATTACCACATAAAACAAAAACAGTGCTAAAAATTGTTTCAAATATTTTTGAAATAAGTACTAAAATAAACTAGATGAAAATTTAGAAATACCAGAAAAAGAAACAAATTATTTGGAGTTCATATGAATTACCTATGAATTTTATAAGTTTAATTAAATGGTTAAAAGGACTATTTAATTGATCCAGCAGAAACTAGGCATAATAAAAATGTTCACCCTAGCTATTTTGATAGAGCATGATTTTAGAAGCGTGTAGAAATTTGAATCACCAAATTTGGACCTGTAATAGTGGCTGTGGAGTTATTTTAGTTTGCAGGAAAAGAAAAAAAACAGAGAAGGCAGAAGTGTGCCCTGGGCGCTGCAAAGCCGCGAAGCGCTACTGGGCCGAGCCCAAAGTCGCAACCATGCGGAGCGAAGCGTTGACTCACCGACAGGTGGGGCCCACCTGTCAGGTTTGTCATCATCCACACGCGCGCGCCCGGACAGGAATCAGAGGAGGGCTCCAGCGTCCGGCGCCGGCGAACGGCGGTCCCCTCGGGATGTGGAGGCCACCTACGAGCCCAGAGGGTCCTGGCGAACCTCCTGAGATGCGGCACGGTTGGCGGGGAGTGCGGGGCTGCCAGCGGCGAGGATGCCCGAGGAGTTCCGGCGGAAACCAAATTGGGCTTTTCACACACGGAGTACCTCCGGTAAATTGGCAGGAGAAGTTGGTTTGCGGGGGAGAGAGGGAGCTTCCGGTGGTGATAACAAGGAGAACGGGGCTCTGGTGGCGTCGGATTTAACCGGAAGGTGGCGGTGGCCGTGGTTGACGGAGGTGAGGTAGACGGCCACTTCCGACCATTCTGCTGCTTGGGGTGGCTTCTAGGGGAGTGTGGATGGTTGACAGGGAGTGGGGCAAGCTCGGGCGAGCTTTATAGCAGTAGCTGGGGTCGGTTCTGAGGCTTCCCGCAGAAGACACAAAGGCGGCGGCCTTAACTGCGCCGACGAGGTGGTTGTGCTCGGTGGCGTGGGTCAGCGAGGGCGGCGGAGTTAGGTGAGGGCGGTGGCCGCCCGGATTTATGCCAGGGACGTGCTGGTGGTCTCTGGGGCGGTGCCGTGTCTGGGGAAACAACAACGGTGACAGCTGCGGGCGGCCATTGATGGCGGTGGTTGGGGCCGAGCTTGGTCGGTGGGTGCGGCGCGGATGCTTCCAGGGGAGGCCATCGTCCGGGGAGGCGCTGGCAGCTCGAGGGCGTACCACGCGTCCTAGGCGGTACCTGACAGCGACGGAGGCGGCTCTGGTCGGTGGTCTCCGGCGCTGGACGACGCCCGGCGACAAGAGAGGGTGTCGGCGAGGACCAGGGGTGACGTGGTGATCCAGGGGAAGATTCGGGCGAGCAGGGGAGGCAGCAGAGTGAGCGACAGAGCTCGATGCCAGAGGCTGCAGAACGCGCGCTCTGGACGCGCTCAGTGCATGCACACCACGTGCTCGAACAAATGCCCATGGCATCTACAGGGACCCAAACAAGCCAAAACTTAACAGGATGATGTTTCATGGAATGGGAGGAGTGGTTGACATGCTGGTTTGGCCATATGATCAAGTCCCCAATGTAGTTCAGAGAAGTAGCA
Organism: Thinopyrum elongatum; assembly: GCA_011799875.1. Taxonomy (NCBI): domain Eukaryota; kingdom Viridiplantae; phylum Streptophyta; class Magnoliopsida; order Poales; family Poaceae; genus Thinopyrum; species Thinopyrum elongatum. The sequence continues at coordinate 163,241,723 of CM022302.1, forward strand.
AAATTCTGTAATGCACATGGAGTGCTTGATGGAATGTCAGGGCTATCTAGGTAGTTTTGTTGGTTGTGAAATTTGGCAGATAGGTGTCTCATTGGTTGGCAAAGATAATAGTGAAGTTGTTTTGGCAAAAACAAATACTTGCTAGTGCAAGTTTTAGAGAAATTCATTTCTGGACAGAAAGTTTAGTGGAATATTTGGTGAACTTAAAAGATACAAATGGAGCTGATATTTGTACTTAAGGGTTTGGTTGGAAGGACTATAAGTGGGAAAAATTTCAGAATTTTTGGAGCAAGGAAAATTAGGGTTGTAGTTATAACATAGAAATGGGACAGAAATGAAAAGAGATTGTTTTGCTCATAATTTACAAAAGACCAAGTTAGGTTTTTGCATAAAAGTGATATGTAGGCATCTCATGACCTCCCACAATTTTTGTGGAATTTTAAAAACAATTATTTAAAATAGTTGTAGTGCAACAGAGGCATTTAAAATATAGAAATAGCTATTAAAAGAATTGTTTTGGGGCAATTTTTATTATGAAAATAATTCCTATTATTATTAAAGTAGTAATGAAATGGTTTAAGAAAACTCCCAAAGCCACAATATTATTTCCAAAAATTTCCATATGGAGGGAAGAATTTTGAAAAACAGAGGGCGGAAAATACTCCGAAAATAACAAAGGGCTTAATATACTTCAAAATTTTATTTCTAGCCAAATTTTTATTTAGTAAAAACATGATTAAATTTTTGGGGTGTTACAAACTCTACCCCCCTTAAGAAAATCTCGTTCTCAAGATTTGTTAAGGACGGAAGAATTAAATGCAATCACAACAGACAAGCAATCATGCACAAGACAATAACACACAGGCACATCATTCAATCAAACACTACACACCGCTAGAAATATACACATATTCGTCTATGGCATGACGGTGGAATTTACAGGGCAACAGGGTTGCTAGGGACATGGCAACTACTCTGGCAGACTCAGTCCACTTCGTCGACATCCATACGGGTGTGTCTCGCGGACGTCGAGGCTTCTCCGGGGGCTTCAACGTCGGAGTTGACTGGAGTGTTATGAGGGGCTGCAGGGTTGGGGTAGCGATGATGACCCATGCGGGGTGTAGTGGCTACAGTCCCGTTGGAGAAAATCCCCAAGAGACGATGGAGTTCATCCGGGGAAACGAACGCATTGCCCGAGTGGATGACAGGGGCAGACCTTGGGGGCTCAACTGGCCTCCCAAGCAGTACTATCAGGGTGTCGGTGTTGGGTGCAGCTTCACTTCTGGCCGGGGTCAGGAGAGCGAGCATCCTGTGGGTCTCAATCAGGTCAAAAAGTGACCTGATCGAACAGTGCCTTTTGCGCTCTCACGTAGCGCACCAGATGCACTAGGGCAGGATCGGTCTCATGGTCTCCATTGGCGACTTGTGTCGGTCTACCATAGCCTTCACGACTAGGGTAGCAGTAGAAAGAGCGGCAGTTAACTCTTGGTGACAGGTGCCGGAGTTGAACTACAGCTTCTCGGGCTGCAAGTTGAATGGCTTGGGGCTTGTCGGAGGTCGTCCTTCCGGTGAACCGGTAAGGGCGCTCTGCGGTGATGCCCCTCCCGTAGATGTGCACCGTGGCCCAGAAGTGATGGATGGAATCAGTCGTGTGCTCCTGGTATACGACATACTCTGGTGGCTCTTCGATGCCGAGAGCACGACGGGTGAGATTGGCAAGGATGGCTACAAAGCCTTCAAGTTCGACTGCGGTGGTCTCGTTATGAACGATGGGGCCTAGCATCTTAGTGGTTGGATATCGAACTGAGAGTGAGGCTGTGATGTGTTGAGTTGGGGCAAGGCTTCTCTTATAAGCCAGCGGAGTCTTCCATCGCATGCTTGTGGATGGGACAACTTAGGTGTCGGCCACAGGCATACAGCCTATGGGCTAGGTTGATAGGTTGGGCACCGACTATCAAAAAGATGTCGGCTGGCCACTGTGCGGTTTTCGGACAGGATGGGCTTGACGGTGGGTAGGAAAAGATGTGGGCGGTGTGGAAACCTAGGGATAGTGACCAGGCTAAGATAGGTATAGCCAATGGTTAGCCTGGCTCTGATACTAAGGCTGTCGGGGCCGGATTTCGGGGACACAACATATCCCAGAATTTAACCCCTCGTGTCATCACCAGCCCTGGATTACTGTTACCGGTGGACACGTCCTTGTTACAGATTACCAAGCTATTACAAGAATTGGATACAAGACCATAAAGGTCCAATGATACAATACAGATATTTGGTGGTGGTTGACGGAATTGACTCGTGGTTCCCCAACGTCGATGGGGCTCCATCCCCAAAGGAACAGCTGACCCGGATAATTCCTATCCGCGTGGCTGCTATCCTAGGTTCCGCACAGTCGTCGTTGTGGTATTCCTCGTAGAACTCCTGACCTGGCCAAGTAAATAGCCAGGGACAAACCTGTGAGTACGTTTGAATGTGCTCACAAACATCATGAACAAAAGATATACCGAATGTAACAGTTAAAATATGATCATGGTGAACTAAACTATATGCATATGCTCATGATGCGCTTATATTTAATGCATGCTGTCAGGAATTAAATCATGGCATGATAACGTATTAGCATGTACAAATAAATGAATATATAAAAATATTAGTGATAAACAAGGAAAGTTAAAGGAAAAATAAAATAAAATAAAATAAATGCCGGTCGGATGTCAAGTGACACCACGGTAGGTCTTGACGAGAAATGCCAATCGGGTGTATACAAGAGTAGTGGCAGGATCGCCTGTAAACTCGAGAGACGCCACGAGAGGTCTTGAAGAGAAATGCCAGTCGGGTGTCAAGTGACGCCACGGTCGGACTTGAAGAGAAATGCCAATCGGGTGTCCACAAGAGTAGTGGCGGGACCGCCTATAAACTCGAGGGACGCCACGAGAGGTCTTGAAAATAAAGTTGAGTGCCCGGGGTAGTCTAGCCAGCCCCTGAGACACTCAGGAAAATTCAAAACAAGAGAACAGGTTAGTCCTCAATAATATGCATAACCATAACAATTATTTAACAAGCATTAAATATCCATGGTAACAACGGGGTGTCAATAATTATCCTGCAAAATAATTCAGCCTCAATTTAATTATTTTCCTCCGGAGACCGACACTATGACCGACACTTGACCAACCCAGACTGTAGCCCTTAACCGCGGACATGGCTATTCGAATAGGTTTAAAACTCTGCAGAGGGTGTACTCTTTACCCACAAGTAAAGGATTTCTTTAGTCAGTACTGAGACGCTGACTAATTCCCATTATGGTCTTTGGGTTGAAAACACACCTAACCAGCACACACCAGATTAACTTTCCAGATGCCAGGAATCACCCAAAGCATCGTTTAAGTAAAACTCTGAGACGGAGAGACCAACGTCCTGCATGGGATCACTATTAATACGCGCGGATTCCAAGGGGTGCCCCCCTCTCAGTCACAACTGGAAACACCCATGCCCCCTGACCTGATGACAGGATTTAGTCATGGATCCCTGGGAAACCCTCATCGTGGCCCTCTGTACGGTGTGTGCAAGGAAAGGGGTTAACAACTTACTAAACCATACCCCACCTGTGGCAGGGACAAGTGGCAGCACGAAACAAGTTTGGGGGTTACCGGAACAAGACTCGATCTACGGTCGACTCAGGAGGTTTAAGTTTCCTGCAACGGTTAGCACAACAAAGTATTCCTTCAACAGCAATACCAACAGGGCCACAACCCTTGCATGCTCCAACAAGCATAACCAACAAGGCATGATCACGCTCCAACGTGATCACCCTTCTGCCAATAACGGCATTTCTCTTATGCCTGCTCCTGCAGGTTAGTCATGACAAGTACGCGATGCACGGTACGATGAAACATGCCAACACTACATGCATGCAAATTTTACTCGAATTCAAATCATGCAAGCACTACTAGCAATATGCCAATTTAATTTGAATTCAACATAGTCGTGTTCAAATTATTCTAGCAAATAATCTACCATGCATTCACCATATCAAGTGTTCAAGATGCTTGCCTTGAGCATGCAGAAGTGTGGGGTGCACTCCAAATGTTTGAAAATTTTATCTTCCCTCCAATTCCTATTTGCAAAATATTTAAATTACCACATAAAACAAAAACAGTGCTAAAAATTGTTTCAAATATTTTTGAAATAAGTACTAAAATAAACTAGATGAAAATTTAGAAATACCAAAAAAAGAAACAAATTATTTGGAGTTCATATGAATTACCTATGAATTTTCTAAGTTTAATTAAATGGTTAAAAGGACTATTTAATTGATCCAGCAGAAACTAGGCATAATAAAAATGTTCACCCTAGCTATTTTGATAAAGCATGATTTTAGAAGCATGTAGAAATTTGAATCACCAAATTTGGACCTGTAATAGTGGCTGTGGAGTTATTTTAGTTTGCAGGAAAAGAAAAAAAAACAGAGAAGGCAGAGGTGTGCCCTGGGCGCTGCAAAGCCGCGAAGCGCTACTGGCCGAGCCCAAAGTCGCAACCATGCGGAGCGAAGCGGTGACTCATCGACAGGTGGGGCCCACCTGTCGGGTTTGTCATCATCCACACGCGCGCGCCCGGACAGGAATCAGAGGCGGGCTCCGGCGTCCGGCGCCGGTGAACGGCGGTGCCCCTCGTGATGTGGAGGCCACCTACGAACCCAGAGGGTCCTGGTGATCCTCCTGAGATGCGGCACGGTTGGCAGGGAGTGCGGGGCTGCCAGCGGCGAGGATGCCCGAGGAGTACCGGCGGAAACCAAATTGGGCTTTTCACACATGGAGTACCTCCGGTAAAATTGGCAGGAGAAGTTGGTTTGGCGGGGAGAGAGGGAGCTTCCGGTGGTGATAACAAGGAGAACGGGGCTCTGGTGGCGTCGGATTTAACTGAAAGGTGGCGGTGGCCATGGTTGACGGAGGTGAGGTAGACGGCCACTTCCGACCATTCTGCTGCTTGGGGTGGCTTCCAGGGGAGTGTGGATGGTTGACAGGGAGTGGGGCGAGCTCGGGCGAGCTTTATAGCAGCAGCTGGGGTCGGTTCCGAGGCTTCCCGCAGAAGACACAAAGGCGGCGGCCTTAACTGCGCCAGCGAGGTGGTTGTGGTCGGTGGCGTGGGTCAGCGAGGGCGGCGGAGTTAGGTGAGGGCGGTGGCCGCCCGGATTTATGCCAGGGACGTGCTGGTGGTCTCTGGGGCAGTGCCGTGTCCGGGGAAACCACGGCGGCGACGGCTGCGGGCGGCCATTGATGGCGGTGGTTGGGGCCGAGCGTGGTCGGTGGGTGCGGCGCGGATTCTTCCAGGGGAGGCCACCGTCCGAGGAGGCGCTGGCAGCTCGAGAGCGTACCACGCGTCCTAGGCGGTACCTGACAGCAACGGAGGCGGCTCTGGTCGGTGGTCTCCGGCGCTGGACGACGCCCGGCGACAAGAGAGGGTGTCGGCGAGGACCCCGGCCACGGCTTCTTCGTCCCACCCCTGCCACATACCAGCAAATGCGTAGGTTGCGCTGCTCATGGCGTGCGAGCTTCTGCGCTATCGCCCGGCCAACGAGGGCTACGACGCCTGGCTCGGCCGCATCACCGACCTCGTCAACGCCGCGGGCAAGTCCCCGACACCGTCTCACTCACTCCATCCTCCCCCGGCCTGCGCTGGCGATGTGGCGCATGGCGCGCTAGCTCCTCCTTCCCGGCATGGCGATGATGTCGAGCCCCGTCGGGACTCGCGGCCTCATGACCCGCCGCGCGGAGCACTAGCGCCGGCCCGAGATGAGGCCAGCTTCCAGATTGTGCGTCGGCTGCACCCAGATGTGCCAGCGCCGCTCGAGCAGCAGCACCGGTGCTTGGACCGTGTCGCTCAAGAGGTCGTAGTGGCCGGCCGCCAAGACCGTGCTGCCACTGCGCAAGGTGCGCCCCCGAGCGTCGCTGGCTGCTGGGCCATCACTCGCGAGCTGGGCCGAGTGGTGTGGCCAATCAAGTTGAAGCGAGAACTGCCCTCACGCTACGACGGCATCCCCGACCCTGCAGAGTTCTTCCAGCTCTACGCGCTGAGCATCGAGGCGGTGAACGACAACGACAAGGTCATGGCGAATTGGTTCCCCATGGCTCTCAAGGATGGCACGCGCTCCTGGCTGATGCACTTGCCCGAGGGCTCAATCTCTTCTTGGGACGAGCTTCGCGAGCAGTTCATCTCCAATTTCCAGAGCACCCGCGACCACGCTCCCACCATCAACGACATGAGGCGCGTGAAGCAGCGCCCTGGTGAGACCCTCCGCCAGTACATCTAGCGCTTCACCCAAGTGCGCCACAAGATCCCGTGGTCCTCGGACGAAGCCATCATCTCGGTGTTCACCAATGGCGTCACGGATGTCAGGATGTGCGAAAAGCTCACCATCAATGACGATCTGAGTACGGTGATGGAGCTGTTCCACATGGCAGTTAAGTGTGCCAAGGCAGAAGAGGGCTGCCTCTCCCTCCGCAGCGACCCAGACACCAAGCTCGACGAGAAGAAAGCCAAGGCCAAGGAAGTGAAGCACAAGGGCCCTTTTGTGCTGGCGGCAGAGCCTGAGTAGAAGCGTGACCGCGACCGCGACGAGCACGTCAAGGAGGGCCGGCTATTCTACGTCTACCACAACGTGTGCACCCACAACACCGACGACTGCCAGGAGCTCAAGGCGCTCCACGACGAGCGTGTGGGCCGTCGCCCCAACCGCAATGACTGAGGCTTTGGCCACAGAGGAGGCCACGGTGGTGGCTTATGGGACAATCGCAACGGCACTTAGCACCAGGCCTGGCGTGACTAGCCTCGCGATGGTGCCTGGCGTGACTAGCCTCGCTACGGTGCCTGGCATGACCAGCCTCGTGATGGTGCCTGGCGCGACCCACCTCGCGAGGCCCGACCTCAGGACAATGCGGCTCTTCTGTCACTGCCGCCGCCCCCAAGAGGAACGATAACAACCATCAAGACGATGGGGCTGGGGGCTACCAGGAGCCTCGCATGGTAGCCTGTATCCTTGGCGGAGCTCAGGCTCCTTCATCCAACTGTCTCTTCAAGCAGTTCTCTCACGAGGTGAACACTGCCCTCCTGAGGCTCGAAGCTGTGCGTCCCCTCAAGTGGTCGTAGTACGCCATCGTCTTCGACTCCAAGGACCACCTCGGGTGCGTGGCCAATAGAATGCTGGCGCGTTCCCCATGCTGTGCACCCCCACCATCAGCAACGTCACGGTCATCAAGACCCTCATCGATGGTGGCTCTGGCCTCAACGTGATCTCCATCGTGACGTTCGAGATGCTTCAGGTGCCCTACGACCAGCTGATGCCCACCGGGCCCTTCTTGGGGATGACTGAGGGGTCGACCACTCCCCTGGGGCAGATGTGCCTCCCCGTCACCTATGGCACGCGCGACAGCTACCACACTGAGGTCATCGACTTCGACGTGGCCCACATTAGCCTCCCGTACAATGCCATCCTGGGCTACCTAGCACTCGCCAAGTTCATGGCAGAGACACATCATGGCTACAATGTCCTCAAGATGCCAGGGTCCAGTGGCCTCTGTCGGCGTTCTGGGAACGGGGGTACCCAGACTTGCCTGTCTGTGGCCCAACACGTGGCCCCATCGACGGCCCAGCAAGGCCCATATTCAAGACTACGCAAGGAAGATCCTCGTGAGGGCCCCCAGCCTCGCGAGGCGAGCGGCGCCAAGACCTCCTGGGGAGCGGCTCCTTAAGCATGCCTCCCGAGGAGCGGAGACCCTATGCCGGTACCCCGCCTCATGAGGCCGCGATGATGTGAGCCATGACGACCAAGGCTAGGCAGGCACCAGCGGGCGCAGAGGGGGCAGTTTCCTCTTTGGTGATAAGGGGGTAAGGGCAGGAGCTGGTTCCCGAGGAAGGCCCCAAAGGTTGACATTCTGGTGCAACGAGACCATGACCACCAGCTCGGCAGGACGGATGTCATCGCTGAGCCCATCGCTGCGTCATGGCCAGAAGCTTTGCAGGCGAAGACCACCTTTCATCAGGATAAGATGTACTTCTTGTCCCCATTCAAAATTGGTCGTTGTGCAATCCCTTCTCGCCTAAGCAATGAGGGAAGAGGACCAAGGACACTATAAATATAGACTAGCCTCTGTCGTGGGGGGAGAGATCGATCGTCATCACCCGAGCCCTCGTGATGCTGCTCATCCACTATACTAGTTCATCCTCAACCTCCTCGTGACGCCAATCCACCAAAGGCAGGAGTAGGTCTTACACCGCAAGGTGGCACAAACCTGGGTAAATCCATGTGTTCTTCCTTCCTCTACGATCGTCGCACTCGGTGAGGTAGAGCCTTGGGTATAGCGAGCTGAGCATCCTGGTGAAGCGAGATCTTTCATACACGCCCCAGAGTTCGAACCTCATTGGGTCAACGGAGCCCTGATTCTGACAGCCTCATAATGAGAAAAATCGGTTTGCTCCCTCGAGCATGCATACCGGGCAGTAGCTGCTGAGAACTCTGACGGCGAGGGTGGCGCTGCGCCTCCTGAGGCCGCCCCCGCGAAGAAGCAGCTCCACACCAAGAGCCGCCCTAAGGCAAAGAAGGCGCCAGCCGGCGACTCCTCAAGCGCCATGCCCGTCGCCGGGGCTGGCCTCCCTCCCGCATAGGAATGCGCGCTTGGCACCTCCCTCAGGACGGGCTCGGGGGCTTCCATCTGGAAAGCGTCCGACCTGACCTGCGCGGCGAGGGTGGAGCTCGGGCACCACTTGGAGGCATGCTTTGGCGCACGCCCCCACGAGCAAGGAGCACGGCATCAGGCACCAGGAGCATGAGAGTTCATCACCCAGGAGATTCACAAGCTGCAGGAAGCGTGGGCCATGCGCGGCGAGTGCTACCCCGCGCGCCCCATCGGATCGGCTGCAGCGCCCGACACGAGCAGTGGGCTGCGTGTGTGTGTCAACATCGCGGGCCTCAACAGGGGCAGTTCCCAGGACCTCTTCTAGCCATCACACGTCGGTCGAAGCAGGGGCGTCCTCTGCAACTACATCTGCTTGCCTTTCGGCCTGCTGAACGCGGGCGCCGCGTATCAGCGGTTCGTGCGGCTCGTGCTGGCATCTCATGATGCCCGGTGCACAGTGCTGGCATCTCACGAGGTCACAGCTCCTCGCGAGCCTTCGGAGCTTCGGGAGCCAACCGGCCCCTGAAGGACGACCCTTGCGGCACGCTTCGCTGACCACCCCGTTGCCCCCGCAGCAGCATGACTGCCATGTGACTTTTTCATTTGTTCAATTGAGGGCGCCCCTCGGGCTGCATTACCCTTAGGTTGCTCAGGGTCAGCCCCTACAACCACGTCATTTTGGTCTTGTACTGGACCTGGTTATGCTTTGATGAAGTTGTTTTGCTACCTTGAGCCGCATGTTTGGTGCTTCACCACCATTTGAATCGCCGCACCTTCGTGACCTTCACTCTTGATCGCCCCATGAACGGGACTCAACACGTCGTCTGTGCTCGGGGCCGTCCCTGCAGCATCGATAAACCCAAGCAACCAAGCTATGTCTCGTAGTCTAGCTCCCATGCACGTAACCTCCAGGGGTCCTTGGTGTTCGGTCCTCTCATGGGACCATCAAGGGCAGGAAAGTAAGGGTGCGACCCGGGTTGGTTAACCCCGAGTTGGTGCCCTGCCGCCATTGAGATCTCCATTCCCTCGCGACCCTTTGCTTGACCGTTCCATGACATATGGCAGGCATGATGTCTGTGCTCGGGTCCGTCCCTGCAGTGTTGACAAACCCAAGTGATCGAGCTCTGTCTCGCGGCCCGGCCCCGTGCACGTCACCTCACGAGGTCCTTGCTGCCTTGCCCCCCTTATGGAGCCGCCAAGAGCGAGTGACCAAGGATGCGACCTGATTTGTATAACCCTGGGATTGGTGCCTCGCCGCTCCCCAGGAACTCCGCACACCCGCAGCCTCCTCACGACCGCCCCATGAGTGTGGGCTATCGGCATGGTTCCTTTGCTCGGGTCCGTCCCTGCAGCGCTGATAAACCCAAGTGATCGAGCTTTGTCTCGCGAGTCGAACCCGTGCATGTCACCTCCAGAGGTCCTTGGTGCCCTACCCCCCATGGGACCTTCACGAACGAGTAAGCCCATGGGACCTTGGTGCCCTATTTGTATGATTGATTGGGTGCTTCTCCAACCCGGGTGCCGTGGGTCTGGCGTTTTTTCCTTGATCATTCCATGGAGGAACTGGACATAGCGTCTGTGCTTGGGTACGTCCCTGCAGCATCGCTAAATCCAAGTGACCGAGCTCTGTCTGGCGGGCCGGACCTGCACACGTCACCACCTCTGGTTCTTTGGTGTCCGACCCCTGCATGCGATGGCCTTAGGGAAACCATTCGACGCATGTTTCCCCCATGTTTCAGGTTACATAAGTGCACAATCATGCCCAGAGATAGGCGCAACCCGCCTGAAGACCAAGGGAGGATCTCCTGAGCCCCACGTTGGTTCACGAGCGTCTGTCCCCTCTTTAAGTCCTGTCGTGCCCGTCACGCGTACAGACGAAGTAGGGTTGTACACGCCCCGGAGACTCTAAAACAGAGCTCCCTCCCATGCCCAGTGGAAGCCCAATGCTCGGTGCTGGCAGAACGGTCCCAATACGACCATGCCCATGCTTAGTGGAAGCCCCATGCTCAGCGTTGGTGGAACGGTCCCAATACGACCGTCATTACAAAAAAAAAGCACCTCCGTGATGATACGTGTTTGTCACAGTAGGTCACGTTTTTTGTCATGCACATACATCCATGAAGATTTTATGACACAATCAAGATAGGCATACCTGTGCTGTCATGGAAGTGTTCCATGACAATACCAAAATTATCATCACGGAAGTGTCCACTTCCATGACGATAAAATGGCGCGTCATGGAAGTGTTTTCGTCAAGGGTAACCGACACGTGGCATCCACCGTACCGGGTCGCCGTTAAGCTATCGGGTTCCGGTTTGGATCCGATAACCCGTTAACAGCCAGCACCAATGGGGATTTTCCACATGTAAAATTCTCATTCCCCGAAGTATCCACGTGTCAGCCCATTACTCCATTGGGCCGTTTCCAGCCCATGTTATCTTTCGGCCTTTTAAGGGCCCATTTATTCTTGGGCTGATTTGCAGCATTCGATTACTTATGGTCCGTTACTGGCCTTTCCGCTTGTGGGCCAAATTCAGCCCGTGGTTAAAGTCGGCCCGTTTGTGGCCCGTTAATCCGTTGGGCCGTTTTCGTAGCGTCATCAAATACGGCCCATTAACGACCCGTTATGCCTGTCGATAGAATTAAGCCCGTTATAGTCGTCGCCCTATTAACGGCCCATTATGGTCGGCCCATGAATGGATGACTCCCACTCTAGCCCGTTTACGACCCATAATGCGGTCCATTATTGGCCCATGTTTGGCCAATCGATCATATGACCCGTAGAAGGCCCATTGATTCTACAGCCCGTAGAAGGCCCATTGATTCAACGGCCTGTAGAAAGCCTGTAGGAGGCCCATGGTCACTACAGTAGATAGCAGGACCATGGTGACAACGGTATGTATGTTGCCCATGGTTATTGTGGCTTAGTTTTAAAAAATAGGTTACTGCGTCCACTAGAAAACCACGGAAAAAGAACTGCACTGACTACAAGCAAACAAATAAACAAGACAACAAGGAAATAAATAAGCAAGCAACTTACGCTAGGCTATTACGGCTATTACACATATTACATCCACTGGGCATCAAAGTTCGCCACCAGTGCAGATATGGGGAACAAAGCAGCATATTACATACACTAGTTGTCAAAGTTGGCGACCAGTGCAAATAAACGCCGCATCAAAACAAGTCCATTACTGCAACCACTTCAGAAGAGCTCAAGAAACAATATCCTGGGTATCCACCATGCTAGCAAGAAGCTTAGCAAGCTTATTAGCTTTCTCTTGTTTGGCGCTTAAATCCTCCAGTGCTTGCTATTGCACCAGGCAGTATGCATCTGAATTCTGCAGGGACTTCCTCAGTCCTTCGGCTTCGTGTCACAGCACATTTGATCGATGTCTTTGAACTTGAAGTTGAGACTCAAGAAGCCGAACTGATTTAGGCACCGAGTTCGAAGAGCTTGTGCCAGCAGTAGTGGCCAGTAACTCGAACACTACATCAAGACAGGACTTTGGGGTTGTCTCACTGTCTTCAAGATAGTTTTTATCAGCTTTCTTGGAGACCAACAGGGAGGTCTCCTATCTTGAACCTTATCTGCATTACTTCCTTTACCATTGCATAACGGGGTACTCTTCTCTAATATTTTGTCCGCATTCTAAAAGAGAAACAAGCAGACACATCACAGGTATACCATGTTGTATATGAAACTCATTTTGGTAAACTAGTTCAGCAGTAAGGTGGACAGGTAACAGCATGAAGCAAACATGTATCTATGTACTATGGTCACTGTATGGTCTATATCATTCTAGTTTATGTTGCCAAATTAAGATAGAGACGGTTCAAATCATATCTGTTTAAGACAAAGCAGCATAGACAGAATATAAGTGTGGGAAACTACACAGCACTAACAACACTTGTAATGTGCATGGCATGAGAACATAACCGTTTATTCAATTGAAACTGAAATCAACATAGAGCAAGTTACAATAGCAAACCAGTTAAAGAAACAGGTTGAAAACATACCTGTTGCACCATTGGAGTTTTAATTGCATCCTTCAAATTTCAAATTAGTTGGTATGAGTAAATAAAGTGATGCAAGAGCAAAGGAGTATGAACCATAGCTACGGAACATGACCTGAGAACAATTCTTCTTCTGCTTTAAGTGTTGAGTTCGGGTTCTGAGTGGTGGTCCCCGTGCTTTGGGCACTGCAGTTGCCTTACTAACTGCTCGTGTTTCCGTGCTCTGTGGCGGAGACGGTGTTGTGTCAACTGGAACCGGGTTACTATCTGCTGGGGTTGGGGTTAGAAGGGGTGTAGCTGGCTCTCTATCCAACTGGGTAGGGGTACAATCTGCGTGAGTCTGGGTTATGTGTGGTGGGACTGGTTCTTGGGCAAGTACTATCATGGTTCTATCTGCATCGACGGGTAGCACTATCTTTTCTGAAGATCGTGTTTTTACTCCCATAGATACTGCCATCACCCCCTCCAATTCAAATGGCTGATAAACAATAAAAGTAATTGAATGTATAGACATTGTATGATAGTCAGGTGCAATGGATAGTAGGGAAGAAAACAGGCCATGAAATAATTCACATTTATGTTGTCTAACCAAACAAGGTAGCATGACACAATTTCACATATATGATGGCTAACTAAACATGATAGCATGACACAATTTCACATATATGATGGCTAACTAAACAGGATAGAATGACATACTTCAAAACATGATGACTATGTAAACAGGATGACATGATATAACTATACGATGTGTCTATTAAAGTGGTTGGCATGCCATAATTCACATACATGCCGTCGATGGAAACATGATGGCATGATATAATTCACGGATAGAATGACATAATTCAAAATATGATGACTATGTAAATAGGATGAGATGATATAACTATATTATGTCTTTAGAAAATGGGTTCGCATGCCATAATTCAGATACATGCTGTCTATGTAAACATCATGGCATCATATATTTCAAATATATGATTTATATACTAAGCAACTGAGTAGAGGGCAATCACATATATGATGTGTAAACTAAGCACATGGCACTCAATATTGTGTATATGATGTAAAAACTAAGCATTGCAAGACAACTTATGCATGATATGAGTAATATAACCCTACCAAGTTTGAGCATACACCTCAGGGGGAAAATAGGACTGGTCATCTGTCTCTGAATCCTCCTCTGAGGAGCTATCTGTAACCAGCAAGATATCTGCTTCAGCAGGTAGCATTGTCTGCTCTGAAGACCTTGTTTTCACTCTAGATTTTTCCATCACCAATTCAAATGGCTGATGCACAGGAAGAGTAGTTGAATATACAAACATTGTTGACAAATGGAATACGTAATACAAAAAAAGGATGGCATGATATAATTCACATATATGATGCTTTGGTAAACAACATGGCATTGCATAATTCACATATATAATGCCTTGCAACAAGATAGCATTGCATAATTCACATATATAATGTCCTGCAATAAGATGGCATTGCATAATTCACATATATGGTAATTACACACTAAACATGTGGCATTCACACAAAGCATGTCTAAACTAAGGAAATGACATAGCAATGCAAGACACAATATGCACGATATGAGAAATATAACCCTGCCAAGTTAGGGCATGCACCTCAGGGGGGAAATAGGACTGGTCATTTGTCTCTGAATCCTCCTCTGAGGAGCTATCCGTAAACAGCAAGACATGCGCTTCGTCAGATAGCATTGTCTGCTCTGAAGACCTTGTTTCCACTCCAGATTTTTCCATGACCGTGTCGAATGGCTGATGCACAGGAAGAGTAATTGAATGTACTAACATTGTTGACAAATTTAATACGTAATAAAAAAGTATGGCATGATATAATTCACATATAAGATGGAAACAATTCCTTATTTAACACTATCTTAAATTTTGTTTCCTTATTTGACACTGGAAAACTTTTTGTTCCCTATCCGACAATGAGTCTAAATTTTGTGCCTTTTATAACACTTCCGTCCATTTTGAGCCTAAATAACACCTAAATAAACCCTTTTGCCTCTCATGTGGTACGTGTGTCTGCGAGGTAGTTGCACACACATGCAGCATCAGTGCGAGGGCAGTAGTACACATGCAGCAGCATATACAAACACAGCAGCACACACTCATGCGCGTGCACACATTAGTACACACGAACGTAGAACACTCACTGGAAGCAACACACATGCACGCAACACACTCATAGGCGGCAGCACTCACGCACACAACACACACACACAGCAGCGCACACCCAGCAGCACACGCAGCACGGCCGCACGCAACAACACATACACACACACAAACGCACGTACACATGCAGTAGCAAACACACACGCATGCATGCACGCGCGCACACACACACATGCAGCAGTAGGACACACGTGCGCTTGCACAAACACATGCAATAGCACACACGCGCACACAAATATACTAGATGAGGGAAAAATAGTCTTTTTAGGTGCCATTTAGGCAATGTTGGGGATATCGCTTATCGGGAACTTATCGGTTGACCCAAGATAAGGGGTAAATCAGCCAGTTTATCGACATATTGGCCGATTTATTGCCATATCGGCCGATTTATCGGTCGATTTATCTTATCGGTCAGACAGCGATAAGCGATAAATCGGCCGATTTATCGGTATATCGGAAGATATCTTGAACAGTGCATTTAGGCTTAAAATGGACAAAAGTGTTATAAAAGGCATACAATTTAGACTCGTCGTTAGATGGGGAAGAAATTATTTGTCGATGTCAAATAGGGCATAAAATTTAGGCAAGGTTTTAAATAAGGAATTCTCTCTATAAGATGACTGGCTAACCAGGATGGCATTGCAAAATTCACATATATGATGCCTGGCTAAACAAGATGACATTGCATGATTCACATATATGATATAGAAACTAAACGTATGGCATTCACACAAAGCATGTCTAAACTAAGCGGATGACATATTTTATGTATAAAGTAAGCAATGCAAGGCGCCATATGCATGATATGACCAACATCAGCATGCCAAGTTAGAGCAAAAGACCTCAGGGGGTAAATAGGAGTGGTCTGCTCCCTCTGAATCCCCCTTTGAACAGTTATCTTCCTCTTGATTACAGTCTGGAATGGGGGGAGGGGGGTTGCTTTTGCGCCCACCATGAAGCGACGTCTGCATGAAATATTATTGCCACGCAAGGCTCGTCTCTTTTGCTCTACATGTTCAGTACCATTGTGTATAATAACTGACATGCATAGGAATAAAAATAGTGAGATTATTTAAGGAGTGCATGCACAAATCCAGAGTGATGGTAGCAACCTGTGGATAGTCCCAAAACCAATGATAGCAGCAGATAATAGCTTCAGTTAAAAAATATAGATAATGGCTCCTTTAATGTTTGTTTCCCACC
Source organism: Thinopyrum elongatum (assembly GCA_011799875.1). NCBI lineage: Eukaryota > Viridiplantae > Streptophyta > Magnoliopsida > Poales > Poaceae > Thinopyrum > Thinopyrum elongatum. Next base: position 163,257,822 of record CM022302.1, read on the forward strand.
CAACATGAAACTCATAGTAGACACCCGAGATTAACCAGATAGTAGACAGATACTATTGATTGCTGCCCCAATATGTACCCCACAACCATTTAAAAACTCAAGTTTCAGCATTAGTTTGGACCTGACTCGGAGTCTAATCGGTGAACAGGACGATAAAGTAGCATGTCATATTAAGCGATGAAACGTAAGCAGACACGAAAAAGTGTGACCTCTCTTGCGGATCCGTGTAGTCATCAAAGTCATCTCTCAGTTGATGATGGTAATGGAGTTATCGTGGCTGCCGGCGGCAGGGAAGAAGATCTGAGGCGGCGAAAGATAGTCTGGGGGGCGGATCCCTACTGTGGTGAACCCTTTCGTCATTGGAGCAACTGAGCTGGGGTGGACCACAGCGCAGCAGGAGTGGGACAAACCACACAAGGTTTTCTTTGACACATATCTGTAACAGAAGTAATTCTATAAGGGCTTGTTTGAATTGGAGGATTCTAACAATGAGGTATAGGAAATACACAGGAATAGGATAGGAATGCACGTGCAAACAGAGAATTTAAAAACACATGATTTCTGTCAATCTGGGTGTTTGGTTCACAAGAATTGGAAGATCACAGGAATGCGAAGAACCATGGTGAAATTAAGTCAAACCACAAGAAAATGTGTAGTTATAATGCTATTATGGTACTATATCTTAGTCTTGTGCTTCATGAATAGGAATTTGAAAAGGAGGCCAAGTGGATATTAAAATTCCTATGGTTTTTCTTTGAAGGAGACACTAAAGGAACAAATCCTACAGTTTTCCTTTGCTCCATTCCTTTGAACCAAATGCATGAATAGTAGTACCATAGGAAACTTTCCAATTCCTATGTTTTTCCTTTACTTTTCCTTTCAAACACTGGCGATTCTAGTAGGCAGGCTTGAATAGGCAAAAGCCTACAATCCAAAAATGTTTTTGTGCTACTTCTACTACTTTGGACCTAGGCCACTGCCCTACTAGCTCAACTCCGAGGCCCATCTACAAATGAACAGCTCAAACATGCAGAAATAAATAATGATGGCTTTCGAGAGAGTCCATCACGGATAGCTAAGTTGCCTGGTACCTCACTGCTTGTCATATAGTCGGAGAAACTAATCATATTTCACGTTACTACGTGTGCTCAGTGGACAATACATATAATATGTAGAGTAAAAAAGCGATGCAACAAGTGTACAACCTCTTTGGTGAAGCCATGTCGATCTCAGCATCATTGGGTTGGTCGCTGAGGATATTGCGGCTGATGTGGCTGTCGGAAGAGGGGAAGAAGATCTTACGCATCTGGAGATGGAGCCGAGGGTACTGCTCCGCTGTGATGGAGGGTTTCATCGTTGGAGCAACTCCGGTGAGTTTTACGACGGCGAGGTTGAAGCAGGACAAGAGAGACAACGTTAACCTGAGTGGAATTCTAATAGCATCTCCAATAGATGATGTAAAATACATAACCACAATGTGCTAGATGTAAAATACATCAGCCGCTCATCTCTGAACTTAACTGTCGAAACTGAATTTAACTATCAAAACTGAATTTTACTGTCGAAACTAAATTTTGCTGTCGAAACTGAATTTTGCTATCGAAACTGAATTTTACTGTCGAAACTCAACGCACTCGTAGAAGAAAAGTAGTGCACTAATAGTTTTGGCCGCTCGAGCACTACTGGCAGAGTAGCAGTGATCTAAATAGGTAGCCGCTCTGGCAGGGAACGTAGTACTAGAGAGCAGCCAGGGCAGCTGGTCGTGCAGCAGCAGCAGCAGCGCCCAGAGCAGCAGCGCATGCGAGAGCCGGGGCAGCTGGTCATGTAGCAGCAGCAGGAGCTCGTGCGAGAGCCAGAGCTACTGCTCGTGCAGCAGCAGCACGAGCAAGAGTAGAGTAGCAGCGCAAGCAAGAGCAAGAGTAGCAGCATGAGCAAGAGTAGGAGAAGACTAGGCAGGGGACTGAGGGCAAGAGTAGAGCAGCGGCGCGAGCGAGAGCCGGAGTAGCAGCAGCAGGGCCAGCGAGAGCCGGAGAAGCCGTAGTAGCTCCTACTGATGTGGACGTCATCGTCGAGGGATCGACGCCGTGGAGCAAGTGGCCGGCGATGCCGTCGTAGATGGAGCCGTGCCATGGCAGCACGTGACAGAGCGCCGCAGCACCATGAGATCAAATCAAGAAGAAAATGCAACGGTTAGTGTAGAACCTCTTTTGTGGCGCTAATTAGGCCTCAGCTTCATCCGAGGAATCGGTGATGGTGCTACTCTTCCGGTGGTGTAGGTGAAGATGGCAGTGTGGGAATGGAGCTGGCGCGATAGACGAGGCAGACATCAGGGGAGCTCCTTGGAGGTGGAGGATGGGGTGGCTGAACAGGCGGGATGATGAGATCAATGACGGATCCTCATCTGGTGCGGTGGATGAGGGCGTCGAGCTGTTGCAGTGGACGATGTCATCGGGGAAGAGGCTCCGGTTGGGTGGCGGACGGTGGATGGTGCAGGGCTTCGCGGGTTTTCATGGCCTCGGTGTACGAATGGGGGGCAGAGAGGATGGGAGTGGGGAACCATCAACCATGGCTTAGGGATGCGCTTGTCTGAAATGTGGGGTAAGTTACGAAAGTACCCCCACCAATTTGAACTAGGCGGTTCTTTCGGTTTAGGGGTATCACGGGAATTTCGCGTCTCGGGATTTTGCATGAGGTGGGAGTTTTCGCGCGCGTTGTAATTTTGGGATAGCAAGGCGCGGGTTGAGAACTTGAGATGGAGGGAGTTTTCGGAGCACAACGAGACAAAGAGATATCTTAAAATTTCAGGATAACAAGACGCGGGTTGAAGAGGCGGGAGTTTCACAGCATGATAGACAGATATGCTAGCTTCAAATTTTGGCATAACAAGGCGCGGCTTGAAATTTCGGGATAACAAGCTTAACGTGTACAAAAAACAAAACAAAAGACAATTCGCACCCCACTAGAGAGAGCCATGTCCCGTTTTACTATATTACTAGAAATGCCATTAAAAAATAACAACTAAAAACTAGAAAAATCGGGACAACAAGCTTAACATGCACAGTACCAAATCAATTTGCACTTCCCTCAACAATAAAAAAACAATTCGTATTGTCTAGCATATGGACTAAATTTCAGTACATTCTCTCTGTTTGAATGGGATTGTACTCGGGTTAGTTATACAACCATCTAAATATTATCTTTTCAACACATGACATGAATATAGGAGTAGTAAATTCCCATATAAATATGAACTACATGTACATACGATCTCGAATTTAGATATATGTATCCATTTTGTGTTGAATTCAAATCATGGTACATGTAAGCTCTAGCTAGATGTATGGAATCTAAACCATGTATGATACTATGTACAATGTGTTCAACACACACACACACACACCATTTAGATATGTGCTGCGAAAGCCACCCATCATCTCCAATTTGAATAGTGTGTCCATGCATGGATGCAATGTGGCCAAACGATGCCTGCCATCGGTATCTCAAATTCAAATCAGTTTGACCTTGTTCAATGTGTATACAGTATAGCATGCTCGTTTCAAAACCACACCACCCATATCTCAATTTTATTCATGCATGCATGGGTTTCAAACATCATGATCTCTTATTCAAATATTTGAATTCAACTTTACATTGATTATGACCTGACCAACTCTTTTTCACCCACATAGTCGTCTTCCCTTTATAGTTGTACCACTAACTTTCCCTCGTGCATGCATGCACACACACCACCACTCGGCATTATCCATCACACACACGCAATCTTTTTCTTTAGGTCGGTCTCCCATGCATGCACACACACACACACACATACACCTCCCCCTCTTCATCATTCGGGCATTCTTTATCTCTCACGTGCATGCGCAACGATCAATGTTCCTCTATGTGTGTACATATATAGCTATGTCTTTCCCAATTTTCCACACAAACTGATCGATCTATATCTCTAGTCAGGTCTCACCCTACACTTTCCGATGCACACACCGATCAATATACCTCTCTATATAGGACTACATAGCTAATACACACACATTATCTATCCATCGTCTCCCGGTCATCATCCATGCCTTCCGCTTCATCTCTCAGACGCGCGCACAGTGGCGAAGACAGGGGCAGCAACGGCCCTGGCCCCCCTAACATGACTATATTGAGGCTAATATGAATGTGATATGTAGATCAATTGCTGGTAAAATGGTTTAAGTTGATGAATTGGCCCTCCCCATAAAGGATTAGCAATGCTTGGCCCCCTAGCTCATTTAATTTTCATGGCTCCTCCACTTCACGCAACCGCGCACGTTCTCGCCCCCTCTCTTTAAATATCGATCTCGCACTTGTGCACTCCTTCCCAGTCTCCCTCCACTTGGCCCCTCGCACCATCTTCCAGCACACCCCCATATCCTAGTGCTTGTACGCTCGTAGAGCTTTTCCCTCTATCTGTCTCTATCGATATTTTGCACGGTCGACCCCTTCCCTCCCTTCTTGTATATCACCCCGGCCATTGGATATCATCTACATTCCACCAGATTCTGCCACATGTACAATCTAGAAGACTCCATGGTTGAACTTAAGCATAATGCACAAACCTCAACACACAAGCACTTCACCTTTGTTCTAGAATCTTTCGTATCATAATTGCCCAAACTTTTATTTTCTAGATGAATTGCCATTATTTGTTTTTAGTTTATGCTTTACAACGCACAATTCAAAGAATCTTAAAATAGATTAACTTTTTTATAAAAAAATAATTGATTTTGAATGAGATGAACGATAAGAATTAAACAAACATCTACATCATGCATATATGACTCAAAGCTTAGAAGCTATAATGTGGTATTTATTCATAATTTGGTTGCCAAATCTCATGCGTGCAATGCACGTGTACCTTACTAGTACTTCCAGTATGTGTAAAACACGTAAAATAGAATTCCAATGACACGCTACACAGTGTCTCTCCATTTTCAGTTAATATATTATGATTAAAATGATGTGGGGGCATCCATGAATCCACGTGGCACATGTGGTGGTATTGTCACGGCCTTCTTGTGTGGATTGATCACAGTGACGTGCTGCTCGTTCCAAAAGAATGTACTCGTCCTCTCTCACGCACACTGGCGAAGTACGTGCACGAAGTGAAGATGTGCACGCATGCTCTCATTCCCTCGCACACACATGCGGGTACACGGTGGAACACATTTTTGTACGAAGATCCACCCCATGTGATAATTTGACGCGTGTAACGTCGTTCAGTTAATGGATGGTCAATTAATACAGCGCATGCAAGTTGAGTGGACGTGACGGAGGAAGTACTTGAGAATGACATTACTACTCCACTATGTCCATGCGAGTAGTTAAATCATGGGTTGCTACTTCCATTAGTCTCCTTCATATTTGTGCCAATTTTTTACCATAATTTTAAGTAACACAATATTTATGCATGTCATTAAAACTAATATGATCGAAAACTATGTCCGAATGCGATTCCAATGATATAATTTTTGGTCACATGCATTAGCATTTTCTTAGTTAATTTTTTGGTCAAAATTTGGCACAAAATAAAAAGGGGGCCAATAAACCAGGGCGCAGACAGCATGATCAATTTTTGCCTGGGTTACTATTGGTGACCTTTGTATTTAAATATGGACGGAGTGGAGTAGTACTATCTTTATCTTAGCCTCGTAGGGCTCTCCCAGCGCCTACGCTCGCCTCCCCGCCTCGCCCACCGGATTCCACCATGGAGGATCCCGCCATGGATAATCCCTTAGATCAGAGAGGATCCGTTGCTCTGGAATCCCAGATCGGTGGCACCGGAGGACATGCCAAGGCTGCGTTTCAGGTGGTGGGCAGCAAGGGCAAATCGGATCGAGGAAGCATCGCATCGATTGGAGACAAGTTCGAAGGAGCTTCCCCTGGCGAAGCACAAGGCAGAGGCGCAAGTCGATCTCAGAGGAGAGATGCTGAGGGATGTCAGCATCTGGCAGCGTCGCATTGATTTTGAGCTGGGGCTAATGGCAGAGATCATATTCATGGACTCGACTGCGGAGGAAAGAACGCGCATGCCTACAGGATGGGATGAGCAGTCGATGCAACTGTTCAAATGGGCGGTAGGAGAAGCCAAATCGCGGAGCCAGCTGCGGCGGCGGCGCTGGGCATGCATCATAAGCGAGGTGTGCTGACCTCCTTCCCCGCCAGCGATGCAGTGACCTACTTGGTTGCTGCTGTAGTGAACTTGCGGCGCCATGGCGGTTTGAAACCGTGACAATCACTCCATCTATATGTAATGTATTTCTATGAAAATACTTGGTCGTTTCGAAAAAGATGGTAATTGATTTATCACGAGTTTTTGAATGCTTGGTCGTGACAATCACCCGAAGCCACAACCACAAGTCTCCATTGCGTAATACTTGACAGTTGGTCACACCAACAGACGGTCGGTCGGACCCACATCTCACCGAAGGGACACGCATCGGCTTGGTCTGACATGTACAACCAATTACATCACTGACTTGTGCGACCACATTTGAGCAGTAGTATTTGAAATTTGTGTTCCAGGAAACTCATCGGGAGCTGTTTCGGGCCTCGAAACCAAAACCATCAATTAATCTTTAGCATGTTCCCATCACATTCCAAAGTAGTACTACCATGCTATAATTAACTGCAAATCTGTTCACACGTACGTATCAAACCTGAATGTGTTCCCACTATGCAGGTTTTAGTACTAGTGCTAGTAGGTTATAAAAAGGAGAACTTCCCAGCGGAAAACTACTCTACATTCCTCCTCGTAAGTCTTTCTTGTTCGTCCGTCCCTGCCATGGCTGGTGTGTAGAGCTCTAGGTCGAGAACTACTACTAACAAGGGAGCAGCGACCAAGGCCGTGGAAAAAAAAGAGAGGGCTCGCCGCCTTGCAGAGGCCTCGAAAGATCTCTCACGGGCAGGAGAGGGCTCCCAGGAGCGCCCTAGCCACGGAGGCGAACATGCCGAGCTGGTGGTGCTGGAGTCGTTATCCCTCGACGACATGCCCGCTCAGCTCAATAAGCAGAAGGAGTTGACCGATGGCTTGGTGAAGCTGCTGAAGGAGAGCCTCGATAACATGCCCGCTGAGGTCAATAAGCAAAAGGAGTTGACCGCCAGCTTGGTGAAGCTGCTGAAGGAGAGCATTGCCTCGGGTAAGAAGGCGACCCGTGAAATCCTGCAACTTCAGGAGGACAAGGTGAAGCTCCGCCATGAGCTCGACCTGCTGAAGGAGGAGAACGCCGGCTGGAAGAAGCTACATGGGAAGAGGATTTCCTCGGTGAAGATGCTGAATGCCCTCGTCATGGAATAGAAGGAGGAGTTGGCGAAGCTCCGCAGCGAGCACCCGACTGCTGTCAAGCTATGTAATGCGGCCGTGGAAGAGATGATGAATGCTCGCGTCGATAAATCTCGTGTCATGGACAGAACGAAGAAGATGGCGGAGGAGAGGCGTGAGGAGATGAAGGTCGTGGAGGTGATGAAGAAGCAGTTAGGACTCCGTGGCCAACAACCCTTCATGAAGTAGAGAGATGCGCCCTAGACTTGTGTCTGTGTGTTCCTTCTTTTTTTGTGGGGGGGGGGGGGGGGGGGGCGGGGGGTAATCTTCCTTCTTCTTTTGCTCATGTGTTTCTTCTTCTGCTTCGGGTTTTTTGCCGCATGTGTCACATTCTTGTTCCGTTCTTTGCGAGGCGTGAATAGAACAATGCTAACGATGAACGGCGCCGTGGGATCGATGACTAGCAAATTAGATCATTTTTTATCGCCATATCGCACTGGGCTGCCATGTTTCGTGCTCCTTCGTCGTACTAGTACTCGAGTGGAAAACTAGAGTATATCGCACGGATCTTTGCTCCTCCTCAGGTCATTGTAACACCCTGGTTTTCGCTCCTGTTTTTTTTCCTTTACGGGATTTGACTCCCGTCTTTTTTCTCGATATTATCGGATTTCTCTAACTCTTGGGTATTTGAAGATGGTCATTTAACCTTGCCTTCCCTATCCAACCTTGCCACCCAAGATCTATTTTCAGGCTTTGCCATCGAAACCCTACCTTCCGAGTTGCCGGAAGGGAAACCCTAATCCCTTCAGTTACAAAGGAACCCCAATTTCCTTTGATCTGTTGCCTCCCAAACTTTTCCCAGTGAACATCCTTTATCTATAAACCCTGGATATGCAAAAATATTGCCAAGTCATTTGCAATATTTTTCATTTATAATTAATTCCTTTTTCTACCAGTTAAAGGAATTAAATCCAGGAAAATATCTATCCATCTCCAAAGTTCATGAAAACTTGTGGAGATATTCTTTGTGATCATATTGAGCTCCCAAAAAAATATTGGCCATAATTAAATAAGGGAAATTGCATTTTCCTATTTAATGCCAATATGGCATTTTGGGCAGTTTCTAAAGGAACTACCATTTTGGTAGCCAGGAAAAATCCAAAATAATTTGTTGAGCTTCTCCTATCCATATATTCCCCATTTCCATCAAAATCCAAGTTCCATAGTTCAAAGTTTGAGCACAGCATCCATTTGCAAATTCTGTCCAGATTTTCAGTTTGCAAAGGAAGTGCTTGAACCCTTGATCCATTTGAGCTGAAATTTTTCATGTTGGTTCAAATTGATAAATCACTCATGTAAACCAAAAATCAGCTCAATACATTTATCCATTCTTCCACAGCAATTTTCCTAAGTTTCTGTCCATTGGAAAGCTCTGTGAAGGAAGTACCACTTTGGTATATCCAAATGAGCTGAAATTTTCCCAGTATCTCCATATATTCAAATAATAACTCTCCGACAAAATTCAGCTCACTTCATCAAACGATTTGAGCACAGCTTCAAAATCTATTTTCTGGACCAGATTTGGCATTACAAAGGAAGTGTGTGCAAATCTTGTCCAAATGCTTTCAAATTTTACCAGCTTCTAGTCCTTCCTACCACATAACACTGTGATAAAGTTTCAGTTCCATATCTCTATCCATTGCTCCACAAAATTTCAGCAAAGTTTGCTGTTAAAATCTTTTTCAACAAGCTTCTCTCACTTCAGAGCTATCTAGATGATTCCAGCCTCAGATCTTATCTATTTGAGAAGTGGGAGACTTGTTTGGCAATGTGTGAGGAGCAGTAGCGTGCCAGAGCATGTGGCACCCGTGGTGACCACGCTTTGGACAGGCCAAAACGATGGTCAGTGCACTGTTCTTGTCGGCAGGCCAGCTACGGCCAGCTCCGGCGTGTCCCAGTGTGTTAAACGGCTCTGCGGCATCCACGTCGATGCTCTGGACCCTTCTCCCCCTCCTCTCTCTTCCTCCTCGTGCCACGGCGATCGCCGCAGCGGCCACTGTCCGCCTGTGACCCTAGAGATGTCACCTCCCTCCTTGGCTCCTTCCTCCCCGAGCCATCCCCTCCCTCTGGCGAAGTCAGGTCGGCAGCCACTCCTCGCGTGCCACCTCACCGGAGCTCCAGCGCGGGGATAAGACCGCCACGGCGGCCATACTTATCCTTCCTCGCCGGCCGGCTATAAAATCTGAGGCCCGGGGCCTCCCCGAGCATCCCCAACCATCCCAGCACCCTCCTCTCTCCCCTAGGTGCCTCCCCGGCGCCTAACTACCTAGCCGGAGTTCTCTCTGCCTCCACATCGCCGCCATGGCCGTCTCCATCCTCCTTCTAAATTCGCGTGCTCCTGGCCCTCTCCGCCTCCACCGAGCCCACTGCTAGACGCAGTGCTCACCGGCGATCTCACTCGTGCTTTTCCCCAGCCTCCCGCCCACCGGAGTCCCTCCACTGACCGGAACCCCACCGTCGTCCGCCGCCTACTGCCTCCTCGCGCTGCCATCACTCCGGAGCTCCCCGGCGACCGCTGGATGCCGGGACGAGTGCGCCTCGATGCACTGATCCCGTCCATGTGCCGCACGTCGCCGGAGACGCCTTGTGGCACCGGCAATCGCCGCCCGACGTCGGCGGTGCCTGCGTACTAGAGGTTGAAGACAGCGCCCTCCCCTCCATTTTTTTTAAATGGGCAGCAGCTCTGGTGGGCCGGCCCAGTGGCAACAGTAGCCTCGCAGGCGCCCAGGCTCTAGACACTTTCGGCCCGAGCCGGCCCAGATGCACAGTCCCCTTTATTCATTTCCCAGGAAAAAAAACTGTGGAGGACCCAGAAGGAAATATTTTCTTACAGAAAGGTCCTTCAATAGTCAAACCCTCACATCTTTTTACCTGTAACTCCAATCGAGGTGATTCCAACACCCACGTCTTCGTCTCGTCGAGCCCGCTCCGATGAGGTCACTTCCATAATGTTTTCACATTGTGAAAATGACCATTTTGCCCTTGCCATCTATCAGCCCATCCGAGAGAGAAACGGTTTCCGGTGAATTCTTCTGCGGCTTCACCGCACTTCTTCCCGGAGTATTCATCGACCCCCAGGCAAGCCGACCATCTGATATATGCCCTAAAGCATTGCTCTGTGTTATTCTTGCATGTTTAAATTAATATGCTGATGCTTGTGTGCGTAGTAGTGAGCTGTATGGGACGCCAATGAACCCTTGTCTGAATTTCTTTGGTGACGGCACCACGCCTGTGTTCTGAGCTATTTCCGGCCGTCCAGGGTGGATGCCGATTTTGTATTTCTCTTGTCAGCAACTGGCCTGTGTTCTGAGCCGCTTTTCGGCCGTCGCGGGCAGCTGTTGAATTTCTTTCTGTGGCAGTGACCCTATGGTCTTAGCTATTTCTCGGCCGTCTTAGGGAATTGCTACTTTCTTCTTATCGACATCGTCTCATGCTCTACGCTGCTTTTCAGCCATCTTGAGTCGGGGTTGAGTTATCGCAGTAATGTCCCAGATCTGAGTTGTAAAGACTGTTCTGGTGGCTACTGGTTTATTTGCCGGTTTCATGCAAGGGTTCAGATGGTCGTTACCCTACAGCTACAACTTGTTAAGTAATAAGCCTGCCATTTAAATACTGATTTACTAATGACTTGTCATGATATTATATGGAGATAGGTTGTCATGTTTTTATCATGCATAGCTACTGCCATCTCAAGTTATTGCGATAAACAACCATGCTTGCTAAATACTGGCTAAAGCTAAACCTAGTTGGTTGATCCAGAGTCACCTGTCCGGACTTATCCGTGCAACCACATTTGCCGGTATGGGACGACCTTGACTTGGTCTAATCGCGTGCTCTTTTATCGGTACCACCAACTAGGAAAGGTTATGCGCGCACGCTGCCCTGGCCCGGTGGGCGGCGATAACCTTATGAGCCCAGTTGACTTATTTGCCGGCGTCCCCATTTGGGACAGTTTAGTTTGGCCACGACGGTGGCAGGTGTCATGAGGTGACACAGGGGCCACCCAGGGCTTGACTCCGGGGGAGAATGATTGCCGGTGTTACGGTAGAGGAGTCACAGGTTAGGCAGGTTTCGTTGGAGCAACCCTGGTCCACCCGAATGGGATCACGAGGTCAGGTGCTCCATGGTGTGGGTAAAGTGCGCAACCTCTGCAGAGTGTAAAATCTATTCGAATAGCCGCGTCCACGGTATTGGACAGTCCGTCTAGACCTCTCTAGGTGGTCAACCGGAACAGTGATAATAATGATGGAAGAACTCGTCTTATGCCCTGTAGTACTCAGTGGATCGTGAGTATTCTAGAGGATTGTAAGGCAACCCGGAAGAGAGTAAGTTTATCAGACTTACAGTGGAGATGCATAGACATCGGATGATGTTAGGGATATGATATGTTGGGCATGGAATGGCTATGAAATTGATGGTTGGATAACCGAAAGACTTGGATTGGATTTGCTTCAACATTGGATTGGATCATGAGAATGTTCGGAGTATGGATTATTTACCTGATATGCTTTACTTTACCGTATCTTATTTTAGTAGTTATCCTGCTAGATAAACCTGTTATGTCATGATCATTAATATTACTAGATAGGTATGCCATGCCATGATAATCAATGTTTCTCTAATAACATATGCATGCTTGAATGCCATGGATTGCTTTGCTTGGTGTATATGTTAGTTTGGTTTGCTTGCAAGTACATTCAAAAGTACTCAGCGGCCTTCAATGTGGCCAGGTTCACATAAGGGTCTGTCGTCCGTCAATGAGGAGCCGGAGCGTTCGCGGGCTAGGAGAGTAACCCAGTCAGATCCCTGTGGATTGGAGCGGCCCCAGGACCCTGCTGCCTTAGATAGATCTTTTCCGCTGCCATCACCCTTGTAAAATATCATGTATGATTTATATACCCATTAATAGAAATGCCTGTATTCTTGATACTTGTTGTAAACACGCATGCCAGAGTGATTTCCTGGGCTGGTATGCGTGGCGACCGTCTGGCTACAGTGGTAATCAGGCGGGGTGCCACAAGGGATGGTATCAGAGCAGCCAGGTTGACTATAGGTTACCCTACTCAGACTTCATTGTCTTGTGCTTAGTAGAAAGCCTAGATGGATTTCAGCCATCTTTGCCAAGCAGGCACGGCTACTATTGATCATAAGGCAACCCCCTAGGTTTTGGCTCCATCAGACCCCAACTCTCGTGGCCTTTGCCTTCGGTGTGAAATATCCTCACCAGGCAACGACCTGTGAGCCCTGAACCCCTAGGTAAACCAGATATCCTTACCCTGCTTGCTAGCCATGGCATTTCTCTTCTTACTCTTGTTTCAGTTGGGAAACGCTTATAAATTCCATCTTTTCCCCAACAACCGTAGGATCGTTGACTAAGCCATTTTGGGCTATGGTCATGCGTCGAGTATGATGTTCCCTAAGGAAGTAGCAGGAGATTTATACCAGTGCTGCCAGGAGCATTGTGTGGTTTTGCTTCTAAATCCTTAGAGGTGCATCGAGTGCGCTATAATAGTCATACTAGTGGATCCTCGGCCACGTGTGTAAGGTCCGCAACATTTGAGCTTTATTTGCTTTTTTTATTTTTCGTGGTTTTTGTTTCTTTTATCGGTTCCGTTTCTTCGCTTCGACTGGATCCATCCGCAAGTGCTGTCAAGAAGACCAGCATACAACTTGGATAATACCCAATAATCCAAATTCAGCAAGAGTCAAGCCAAGCCAACTGCCTGGTATTCAGAATAGCAGCACCGGATCTGTCCGGAATGAAGTATTGGTTAGAAGCAGAATATGGGTGCAACTGACAAGGCCAGAATATACCTGAGAGAGTTTGCCTCAGAACGGATCACGCCTAAGGAGCAGTCAGATGAGTTACCAAGAATGAATATCAGTAAGGACAAATTCTTCCGTCCGCGACGCAAGGATTATTTCAGTCAGTGAGGTGAACTGAGTCTTTTCTCAATGGACCCAAGAATCATGTATTACCTACCGAAGACATGTTTCAAGAATCTGAATGTGCCAAGAGCAGCAACAAAACTCCTGTACATTGGTACAAATTTCAAAGCAATCTTGAAGTTCACCGGGGTATATACAAAATTTTCTGGGCACTGTGAACAAGGTTTGCGAGGAATATGGATGAGTTCGTGGTTGCCCAGAATCAATGAGAACTTCACATGCTGGAAAGCTCAGCTAAATCAAACGGAATTATTCGTCAACTGCTTATTATCGACAACACCTAGTTGTAATACAAAGGGTATTCCGGATTAATTATCAACATGAGGCATGCGTCAGTCGTGCATCCTTTACAGCAGCAATGATCAGACCAGCAGAAGGACAAGCGGTGTGCATGACAACAGAATATATTCATACAAGGTATGGCCTATATCAAGTTTGGCTCTGCTATGAGTAAATTCCGGATACTTCAGAAGGAAGCCAAAATCGGCCATAGAACTCACTGCGTAAACAGTGAAAGGCTTCTGGTATAAGGAACCCAGCCTTCCTCCGCAAGCTACCGACAAGAGCTTATGACACCAGACTACCAATCTTCCTCGGTACGCTACTTGGTGAGGAAAAATCTTCTGGGGTACGGCACTCTCATCTCCCACAGCGTGCTACCACGGAAAACTTCCGGCATAAGGCACCCGACCTTCTGCAGCAAGCCACATGAAGGAAAGCTTCTGAGGTACGATACCCAGCCTTTTTCAGCACGCTACCGGGCAAAAGCTTCGAGCATAAGGAATTCAGCCTTCTTCAACACACCATTGTGCCCACAACAAGCTTGTTAAGACCACGAACCAGTCTGGGCACACGTCCGCCTCAGAACTCAGTGGTTATGAGAGGATTTATACTACTCTTGCATATGTTGTGAGCATGCAGTCCAGGGGATCTGTTCATGCGAGCCACTCGTACACGGGAATGATTGTGTTCAGAGAAACATTGGCACTATAGTTGAAAGAAGAATATGAGCACAACAATGCCTACGAGATATGCAAAAGTAAGTTGTGAGAACAAGCCCGACAAGCCGGGAAAACAATCAAGGAGCCGTGTTAGCAGGTCATTACAGGTCCATCAAAGTAATCTACAAGAACAAATAAGTTGTGGACAGCACAACCTTTGTGACGGTCAACAAGACACAGCTTCATAGACAGAGTGGTATCACCAATCCTCATCAGACTCTTGCATATACGGCCACAACAATGCAGCCAGCGTGTCAGACTCATTCGAAATACGGGCCATCAACCAAGATAAGAGGATATGCTCTGAAAGATACACCGGATGATAGTGATACTATGTTTAGTTCGGTGGTCATAGCAAAGATTACAGAGGCTATATATAACAGAGCCACCTCCACGAGCGATGGAGTTTGAAACAAGACATTCTGAAAGAATAGCTGAAAGCACATTAGCATCGACAACTCATAAACATCATGGCATCATTGGAGTAAGAGATTACTGTCTATGATTACTTTGAGATCATGCCCGACACTTTAGTTGGGGATACAGCAACAATAGCTCGGTCATGTTGTTCCCTGAATTGTGGATCACCTAAGGACGAAGTCAGAATGCCGAAAGCAGAAGGAAACATCCGTACAGAGTCCATAGCCAAACTGAGTATTCTGACACGGCAAAAAGAAAGCCACCCCCACCCACTCGAGGACGTACGAGCACGTGAGCCTGGTACAAGGAAAGGATGTCTTGCCGGTGACAGTCAGAGTACGAAGTATCGCAATAAAATCCAAAGCAGTCACTTCCAAGCCATGGAAATCAAGCTGTCTGTTGGTATTACCCGCTACCACACCCAATAACACCACTACCAGGACAAGAGGTACACCTGACAGGAAAGAGAAGGATTCAAGGAAAACTGTGTGCAAAGACAACACATCGTCCAACAGAAGAGGCAGTTAAAAGGTCAGTGAACCAATGAAGACAAGACAGCTGATGGATACAAGTCACACATAGGTAAGTCCCCCTTCACCGGGAGGTAAGCCCGGAAATCTCGAGGACGAGATTTTCTTAAGGGGGGTAGGTTTGTAACACCCTGGTTTTTGCTCCTGTTTTTTTTCCTTTGCGGGATTTGACTCCCGTCTTTTTTCTCGATGTTATTGAATTTCTCTAGCTCTTGGGTATTTGAAGATGGTCATTTAACCTTGCCTTCCCTATCCAACCTTGCCACCCAAGATCTATTTTCGGGCTTTGCCATCGAAACCCTACCTTCCGAGTTGCCGGAAGGGAAACCCTAATCCCTTCAGTTACAAAGGAACCCCAATTTCCTTTGATCTATTGCCTCCCAAACTTTTCCCAGTGAACATCCTTTATCTACAAACACTGGATATGCAAAACTATTGCCAAGTCATTTGCAATATTTTTCATTTATAATTAATTCCTTTTTCTGCCAGTTAAAGGAATTAAATCCAGGAAAATATATATCTATCTCCAAAGTTCATGAAAACTTGTGGAGATATTCTTTGTGATCATATTGAGCTCCCATAAAAATATTGACCATAATTAAATAAGGGAAATTGCATTTTCCTATTTAATGCCAATATGGCATTTTGGGCAGTTTCTAAAGGAATTACCATTTTGGTAGCCAGGAAAAATCCCAAATAATTTGTGGAGCTTCTCCTATCCATATATTCCCCATTTCCATCAAAATCGAAGTTCCATACTTCAAAGTTTGAGCACAGCATCCATTTGCAAATTATGTCCAGATTTTCAGTTTGCAAAGGAAGTGCTTGAACCCTTGATCCATTTGAGCTGAAATTTTTCATGGTGGTTTAAATTGATAAATAACTCATGAAAACCAAAAATCAGCTCAATAGCTTTATCCATTCTTCCACAGCAATTTTCCTAAGTTTCTGTCCATTGGAAAGCTCTGTGAAGGAAGTACCACTTTGGTATATCCAAATGAGCTGAAATTTTTCCAGTATCTCCATATATTCAAATAATCGCTCTCCATGAAAATTCAGCTCACTTCATCAAACCATTTGAGCACAGCTTCAAAATCTATTTTCTGAACCAGATTTGGCATTACAAAGGAAGTGTGTGCAAATCTTGTCCAAATGCTTTCAAATTTTACCCGCTTCTACTCCTTCCAACCACATAACACTGTGATAAAGTTTCAGTTCCATATCTCTATCCATTGCTCCACAAAATGTCAGCAAAGTTTGCTGTTAAAATCTTTTTCAGCAAGCTTCTCTCACTTCAGAACTATCTAGATGATTCCAGCCTCAGATCTTATCTATTTGAGAAGTGGGAGACTTGTTTGGCAAGGTGTGAGGAGCAGTAGCATGCTAGAGCACGTGGCACCCGTGGTGACCACACTTTGGAGAGGCCAAAATGGTGGTCAGTGCACTGTTCTTGTCGGCAGGCCAGCTCTTGCGTGTCCCAGTGTGTCAAACGGCTTCGCGGCATCCACATCGACGCTCTGGACCCTTCTCCCCCTCCTACCTCCTCCGCCTCGCGCCACGGTGATCGCCGCCACGGCCACTGTCCGCCCGTGACCCTCGATATGTCACCTCCCTCCTTGGCTCCTTCCTCCCCGAGCCGTCCCCTCCCTCTGGCGAAGTCAGGTCGGCAGCCCCTCCTCGTGCGCCACCTCGCCGGAGCTCCAGTGCGGGGATAAGACCGCTATGGCGGCCATCCTTATCCTCCCTCGCTGGCCGGCTATAAAAGCCGAGGCTCGAGGCCTCCCCGAGCATCCCCAACCATCCCAGCAGCTTCCTCTCTCCCCTAGGTGCCTCCCCGATGCCTAACAACCTCGCCGGAGTTCTCTCTGCCACCACATCACCGCCATGGCCGTCTCAATCCTCCTTCTAAATTCGCGTGCCCCTGGCCCTCTCCGCCTCCACCGAGCCCACTGCTAGATGCAGTGCTCACCGGCGATCTCGCTCGTGCTTTTCCCCAGCCTACCGCCCACCGGAGTCCCTCCACTGGCCGGAACCCCACCGCCGTCCACCGCCTACTCCCTCCTCTCGCTGCCGTCACTCCAGAGCTCCGCGGCGACCGCTGGATGCCGGGACGAGTGCGCCTCGACGCACTGATCCCGTCCATGTGCCGCACATCGCCGAAGACGCCTGGTGGCACCGGCAATCGCCGGACGACGCCGGCGGTGCCTGCGTAGTGGACGTTGAAGATAGTGCCCTCCCCTCCGTTTTTTTTAAATGGGCAGCAGCGCTGGTGGGGCGGCCCAATGGCGACAGTAGCCTCGCAGGCGCCCAAGCTCTTGCCACTTTCGGCCCAAGCCGGCCCAGATGCACAGTCCCCTTTATTCATTTCCTAGGAAAAAAAACTACGGAGGACCCAGAAGTAAATATTTTCTTACAGAAAGGTCCTTCCACAGTCAAACCCTCACATCTTTTTACCCGTAACTCCAATCGAGGTGATTCCAACACCCACGTCTTCGTCTCGTTGAGCCTGTTCCGATGAGGTCACTCCCATAATGTTTTCACATTGTGAAAATGACCATTTTGGCCTTGCCATCTATCAGCCCCTCCGAGAGAGAAACGGTTTCCGGCGAATTCTTCTACGGCTTCACCGCACTTCTTCCCGGAGTATTCATCGACCCCCAAGCAAGCCGACCATCTGATATATGCCCTAAAGCATTGCTCTGTGTTATTCTTGCATGTTTAAATTAATATGCTAATGCTTGTGTGCGTAGTAGTGAGTTGTATGGGATGCCAATGAACCCTTGTCTGCCTTTCTTTGGTGACGGCACCACGCCTATGTTCTGTGCTGTTTTCGGCCGTCCGGGGTGGATGCCGATTTTGTATTTCTCTTGTCAGCAACTGGCCCGTGTTCTGAGCTAGTTTTCGGCCATCGCGGGCAGCTGTTGAATTTCTTTCCGTAGCAGTGACCCTATGCACTGAGCTGTTTCTCGGCCGTCTTAGGGAATTGTTACTTTCTTCTTATCGACATCGTCTCATGCTTTGCGCTGCTTTTCAGCCGTCTTGAGTCAGGGTTGAGTTATCCCAGTAATGTCCCAGATCTGAGTTGTAAAGACCGTTCTGGTGGCTACTGGTTTATTTGCCGGTTTCATGCAAGGGTTCAGATGGTCGTTACCCTACAGCTACAACTTGTTAAGTAATAAGCCTGCCATTTAAATACTGATTTACTAATGACTTGTCGTGATATTATATGGAGATAGGTTGTTATGTTTTTATCATGCATAGCTACTGCCATCTCAAGTTATTGCGATAAACAACCATGCTTGCTAAATACAGGCTAAAGCTAAACCTAGTCGGTTGATCCAGAGTCACCTGTCCGGACTTATCCGTGCAACCACATTTGCCGGTATGGGACGGCCTTGACTTGGTCTAATCGTGTGCTCTTTTATTGGTACCACCAACTAGGGAAGGTTATGCGCGCACGCTGCCCTTGCCTGGTGGGCGGCGATAACCTTGTGAGCCCAGTTGAGTTATTTGCCGGCGTCCCCGTTTGGGACAGTTTAGTTTGGCCATGACGGTGGCAGGTCTCACGAGGTGACACAGGGGCCACCCAGGGCTTGACTCCGGGGGAGAATGATTGCCGGTGGTACAGTAGAGGAGTCACGGGTTAGGCAGGTTTCATTGGAGCAACCCTGGTCCACCCGAATGGGATCACGAGGTCAGATGCTCCATGGTGTGGGTAAAGTGCGCAACCTCTGCAGAGTGTAAAATCTATTCGAATAGCCGCGTCCACGATATTGGACAGTCCGTCCAGACCTCTCTAGGTGGTTAACCGGAACAGTGATAATAATGATGGAGGAACTCATCTTATGCCCTGTAGTACTCAGTGGATCGTGAGTATTCTGGAGGATTGTAAGGCAACCCGGAAGAGAGTAAGTTTATCAGACTTATAGTGGAGATGCATCAAAAGACTTGGATTGGATTTGGTTCAACATCAGATTGGATCATGAGAATGTTCGGAGTATGGATTATTTACCTGATATGCTTTACTTTACCGTATCTTATTTTAGTAGTTATCCTGCTAGATAAACCTGTTATGTCATGATCATTAATATTACTAGATAGGTATGCCATGCCATGATAATCAATGTTGCTCTAATAACATATGCATGCTTGAATGCCATGGATTGCTTTGCTTGGTGTATATGTTAGTTTGGTTTGCTTGCGAGTACATTCAAAAGTACTCAGCGGCCTTCAATGTGGCCAGGTTCACATAAGGATCCGTCGTCCGTCGACGAGGAGCCAGAGTGTTCGCGGGCTTGGAGAGTAACCCAATCAGATCCCTGTGGATTGGAGCAGCGCCAGGACCCTGCTGACTTAGATAGATCTTTTCCGCTGCCATCACCCTTGTAAAATATCATTTAAGATTTATATACCCATTAATAGAAATGCCTGTGTTCTTGATACTTGTTGTAAACGTGCATGCCAGAGTGATTTCCTGGGCTGGTATGCATGGCGACCGTCTGGCTACAGTGGTAATCAGGCGGGGCGCCACAGTCGTCGGCAACAATTATACGAGCAGTCAAATCACAAGGCCCCACCTTCCAGCAGTAATGAGCCGTCAAATCACAAACGCCCTCGCCTCTCGTCAAACCAACCAGGCAAGACTGCCCCGCCCTATAGCCTTTTAAATGTACTTTTGTACAGTAGTTGTATGGATTACGCCATGGAGAAAAACTAACAAGATGAAATTAAAGAAAAATATGGTACATATACAGAGCGCTCATCGCCAAATTATGCATAGTACTATTAAAAAAGCTAGTACGTGCTTAGATGGGGTGCAAAGTCTATTAAATAAATTAGCATACCTATTTAATTCTTTGACAAGTAAACTCCATGCTTTGGGTAAACTTCTCTCATTTAAGTTTTTTTTAATTACTTATCTCATTTAAGTGTTTTGCATATGTGGCATGCTTGGAGCGTGGTTAATAGTATAGCCAACTGCTGGATATATGATGTTGGCCATATCATATATATTACGTATATAATGTGAAGAAACGAGTGGTAGTACTACCAACTACAAGATGAACTATAAGAAATACTAGTATGTACGTATTGAAGAGTTAAAGTAACGAGAAAGAACATAACATAGTTCTGTTGGGGGGCTCAGCACAACACACCCCTGAAATAAAACTAAGCACCCTAAATTTAAACTAAGCAACTAATCTAGTAGACACTGCATTAGAACCACTATGAGCAATGACACTGCCACCTTACTCGGACTCCTCGTCCATGTCCTCGACCTCGTCCTTGTCACTCTTTCTCTTGGCCGATACTTCTTTGCTTGAACCGCACACTAGGCTCTTGCTCTTCATCCAACCCTTGTAGATATTGAAACAAAGGTAGGCATCCATTGCAGCGTACTAGATGTGGTCTTTATCTATTAAATTCCACTCCCATGCAAGATGAAACTTGGGGTGAGGTTTCGTCAGTTTACCGTACGAAGGATCAACCATGGCTCCTGCCAGGGTCAGCATGGAAGGCTGACGGGAGGACACCAACCTATTCTTCTGGAGGTCGAAGGGTTGGCCTACAATGAGGTCTATCCAACCAAGGACTTCCTTGTCGTTATGAAAGTCTACAGTAACGAATTTGACTCTGTCGTCCACAAGGAAGTTCTTAAAATCCTCGCACTTAACGTCGGCATGGCATATGTGGTAGACAAAGCACAAGTTATGCACGCAAACCTGGATCACGGCGGGCTTCTTCTTCTCTTCCTCCTTTAGATTCTTTTCTTCTCCCGGGACTGTGGTGTACTCAACATCTAGCCGAGCGACCCACTCATCACCATGTGACTTTTTGAACATGCGTTTGATGCGAGCAAGGCATCCTTTCACCGTCGTGGAAGAACGGGTGTAGATGATGTCGAACTCATCACCGGTGATGGTTCTAACCTTGTACTCATCGCCGATCACGGATATTTGAGATGCCATGGATTTTGGAGGAGGGTTAGGATTAGTGGAACTGCTGTAATGTGAAAGAACGGGACGACTAGGAGCGAACTGCCGTAATGTTAAAGGACGGCCGTGGACGAGTAGGAGTGAACTGCTAGCGCTTTTCCGATTGTCAAAATGCTGAGTGGGGCATGCGAACGGCAGGGTAGTGGCTTGTCTGGTGGATAAATGTCTTCATGCACGGTACTATGGGGGCCCAGTTAGATGTCATGTGTACTAGACCCACTTCGTAGGCCTGACAGTATAGCATCTACGCGTTCGCACGTCAACCGTCGGGAAAATTATAGGTGATACGAAGCTTTCCATGCTCCCATGATGTGGGCTTCCGAGAGCTCTTGGATCTGAGATCGAATGGTTGCATGGCGTGATTCTAGACATATGGGTGAATATCCTATCCTGGAGGGTTATTCTACAAATTTTCAGCAACTTAGCATGCGATCGTTCGATCTCAGATCCAAGGGCTCTCAGCAGCCCGTATCATGGTCGCGCTTACCATGACCGTCACCTCGCTCACGCGGTCGCGCCCTTGGAGATTTCAGATGGCTATAAATGAGCATTTTTTTGCCAACTTTGCATGCATCAAACTACTTCCTCCGTCCAGGTGCGTTAGGCTATGTGATGTTGGCATGTCATACATAGTCATCGCTTATAGTCACTCATAAAACAAGGTTAGCTATAAGAGTATTTTTTTACTCCTCTCTATCTCTTTCTTCATATTATTTATTGCATTTTCCAAGGAGTAAGTAGCTAGGGTCTTTCACAAGGTCCCTCTCCCACCATTTTTCCCATGTCTCTCTCCTCGACATATAAGCAAAAGTGCCATGTAAGCGGGCTATAAGCCTTGTAGAGTACTTGTTCTTAGCACCTATATACCATGGAGGGGATCAGGGGAGACTCACCCCGGTCGTAGCACCGCAGTAATAATGATAATGGCCAGTCAAATCACAGGGCCCCACATATCCAGCAGTAATGAGCCGTCAAATCACACAGCCCTACTTTTGCAGCAGTATGTTCAGTCCCCTACTCCCTCATCTTCTCGGCTCTCTGTCGAACCGACTAGGCGGAACTGCCTCGCCTACCACGCGGGAAAAGCCCTGCCCTTGACTTTTAAATATAATTTTGTATCCTTGGATTGTGCCATGGAGCAAAGCCAGAAGAAAACGGTGGTACACATGTATATAGCACGCCCGTCGCGGTCGCGTCGCACCCCAGACGGTCGGTCGGTCTGGCACGCCGCTCACTGAATGGAACATGCGTCATATCGTGTTTGCACACACATGTTGGACAGCAATTGAGAATTGACCGTAGGCACACTTCCCCATCCCCGCAAGTCAGCTGAGTTAATAGAAGAGAGAGATGAGCGATAGTACTGGAGCAGTGATGTACACACGTCGGTGCCTGGACGATCCCTGCATGGCACGAAAGATCAGTTCGTCCATGCATGTGACCAGACTCCAGCAGACGGCTGGATTGGCTATCATCTACATATCATGTAGGTTATGTTGTACAAGGCTGTAGTTCTGATGAGAAATCTAAAAAAAGGGAGCCCTAGGTATATTACATTAGTAATAAAATTTGAATCCATTTTCGGTATAAATACAAATCTACTCCAGTCACCATAGGCGGCTAGGGCAACCTCTCCCCTCCATGCTTCACCGGTGAGCCCATGGATTCGCCCCTCCCCTCTTCCCACCGCTCCATCAGTCGATGGTGGGGAGGAGAATCCTGGTCCCTCCGCTCAGGTTATTAGTTTACATTAGAGTTTTTAGTCCTGGCGCTCATAGAGCTCACGCGGATGTCGGTGCTTCTTCTCTGAGTTTCTCTTTCGGGATCCGATCCTCCTTGAGGTCATTCGTCAACACATAGTCAATGGAACTCCAGTGTAGATTCTTGCCATCTCCTTTGGGGCGGTTAGGTTAAGGTTTCTTGTCATCTCGCAATATTAGGTGTCATGTGCTTCGGATCACTGTGAGGGTTAAACAACGACAGCTACTTTCCTCCAAGGCGCTGGTCATTGGGGGCACATGCACGAAGACTACTCGGCTACCATCTAGTTCACTCTGTGCATTTGAAAACCAAACCAAAAAACCATACTGAAAATAAACCGAACCAAATCAATTTTATGGTTTTTATGGTTTCTAGTTTCGGTATGGTATGAGCTTTTCATACCGTTTTAAACTTCAGTTTTTATGGTATATACCGAAAAACCAAACAGTTAACTGAATAAACTGAATAAAAAAATAATTTATATTTATTGAGAGGAACAACCATACGAGTTGCCATTTTTATTGTACATGAGTCAAATTTACTACTAAGCACGTAAAATTTTCTTGTAACATAGTTATTTTTCTCTTTTTAGTACGCTAAACAAGTCCATAACCATCAACAGATGAATCAATGCAGGCATATACACTTATATATATAGTTATTACTATTTGTGTAAAATGCTATGTGTTTTGAGTCATTAATTCGTAAATTATTATTACGACATTTTCAAATTCACGTCAAGTTTGGTTTTTATGGTATATACCGAAACCATACCGAAATAATTTGGTATATACCAAAACCGAACTGTATTTTAATTTCATATCGTATTTATCGAAGTATTAATACTGTACAAACCGAAAAACCGTATAAACCAAACCATGTAAACCGAATAAACCGAACAAACAGAGTGACATCTAGGTCAAGACGGCTATGTTAATTAGGACATCTATCGATTCACCCCTTTTCTATGAGTTTGTCTTCAATTTGAGCTTTGATCCTCGTCTAGTTTGTCCGTCGGGATGTAGTGCACGGAACTCCACTGTAGATTCATGTTGTCTCCTTAGGGCAGTGAGGTTATGGTTTCTTGTGATGTGGCTTTTTTTGTGTTATGTTAGTCCGGTGCTTCAGATCAAAATCGGCGACAACTGTGCCTCCGGGGCACGTGCATGAAGACTTCTCGACATTCATTGAAGAGGTCAAGTCGGCTTCGGTCGAAAAAACAAAATTACTCCACTATATAGGCAGGAGCCTCTGCGCTTGCTTGCTAGTGTTGCTCTCTTCACACTCTCTCGTCCTCTCCAGATCTAAACACGACATCGGTGGCCACACACTCTCTCTCTGCTCACCGCTAGTCATAGATCCATCCAGATCCCCTCTGTCGGGGAAGGTGAGAAGGTGCAACGTTTACGCGGTCCTCCCCGGCGACTGCTCTGACCCACTGCCGGCGCGTCCCGATCAGCATGCCTTGCCGTTTTCTCCCACGCAGCGCCGGCTAGGGAGGTCCTCTGATCCCTTCTTCCTCGCTGCCGTAGTGTTGGCAGATCCGGCCTCTTGCCGCCCACCTAGCGACATCCCGGTGACCCTCAGGTATAACTTCCTTCGAAACCGGCCTTGCTCTACTGCCCCAGCTCCTCACGTCGCTGCATTTGTATCTTTTACTACTTTTCAGGCCCACTCATAGATAGGATCGATCGGCTGTTTGAAAGCCAACTAAATTTTTACTGTTAAGAGGTAAAACTACTTCATGCAGTCAAATCTAGTAGTACTACTTCATGCAGTCAAATCTAGTAGTACTACTTGGTTCAAACAGGGAAGAAAGGGGGTGGGGGTGGGGGGAGATTTGTTACCTGAATCTAGGACTTGGTCGAAAGAGGAAATAATGGGGGCGAAAAGTAGCAGAGACTGGCTATCCAACTGGTCCCTTGGTCTAATAGGGAAATAAACGAAAACGCAGTACAAACTCGATAAAGACTGATCTATTGGTTGAAAACGGAAATAAAGTGGGGACTGGGGGATAGGTCAACAGAGTATGTCCAGCACTAGATTTGTTGGCGTCACACAGTAAAAGGTGGCTATACCGAACAAAAATGGGACCAACACAGATATCTTGTTTGGATGTTTGTTGCCCCGAACCCCTCTTATGTAATGCCACTGGTGAAATGTAGCAGACCCACTTTCAAAGTAAGGACATGTTAAACCAATGTTGTTTTCAATGTAATGCCTCCAGTAATACGAATAAATGGCACTGTTTTTAATTTCCTGCTAAATTTCCCATGAAGATAAGTTGCTTATTTTCATTAGAAATGCAACTGTCCTGGTCCGCCTATTCTCCCGTGCCCAAATACCAACTCTTTAGCAGTTGTTAATGTAATGTTGCTGGTAAAATGAAGCAATGGCACCATTAAAGTAATGTCCCATTTAATGGTTGTCATAGTTAATCCTAATGCCCACACTAATATCTAGCAATGCTGCTGCTTTAGAAATTGCTACTGTCCTTGTAGGATCGCCATTCAGACAAGGAACATGCTTCTTTTCATTTGATGTATGTTTGATCACTTGTTAGTCACCGTCCTTTCCACCTTTTTGTGCAAACGGAGACATACATTTCACGCTTGATCTTAGTTGAACTGCACAAAATGATATCCAATTTATTGTTGAACATTCCACGAGCTTCATGACCAACCTTGATGTTGCACAATTTTATTGCAACTAATGGAGAAGAAGTTGCTAGCTCATGGGACCAAGTACTTACTAACTGCATGATGCAAACATTGCTCCATTTTAGGTGAACTGCACAAAAAGGTCCCATGAATTGAATCATCCATGTTGGTGGCTGGTGTCATCCCTGCTACGATGGTGTTGACTGCAGATATGGTTCCCATCACGAGGTATGTTCCTTTTTGGTCTGACCGTTTGCCAAAGATCCTGCATGTTGACTCTGCTCTTGTGCTACTGTTTTGGCACTGCCATGATAAAGCAGTAATGTTATTATTTTGCACCTTAATCTTGTGCCACTATTAATTTGAGGCAATGTTTTGGCACCGCTAGTGCCACTAATTTTTTTTATCAAAAGTGGGGGTTTCCTCCTATTTCATTAAAGAAACCCAACCATAGAGAACCATTGTCCGACAACATCTCAGTCTAAACGGGCAGTTATGCAACTACTACTAGAACGGGCTAACTACTAGCAGGAGACAAGTTCGCGATGTAAGCTAGGCAGGTAGGGGAACGCAGCCCCAGCTCGACCAAGTTTGGATTACAACCCAAAATCTACCACAGAAACATCAGGGGGGGAGATAGGGACTGAAAGAGCCAGCTTCATCACGGGGGAAGATAGGGACTGAAAGCTCCAGCTTCAGCATCCCAGTCTAAGCACCCCTGGCCTCCATCCTTGTGACGCATGGTACACCACGCTTGCCACCTGCTCGACCCTAGTGCCACTGATAAAATGAAGTAATAATATAGTTAAAATAGAGCTATTGTCCCCTCTATCATTTCATTTCCAATGTAGATAAATAAAATGCTTCTCTTTGTTAGTATATGTTTCATTAACTAGTCCCATTGTTAATGTTTAAGTGTTTCTACAAACTGGGGTGGTTAATTTTTGTTGAACTGCACAAAAATAGAGATTGGAATGTCTCAAGGCCCATCCTTGTACTACCGCTATACACTGATGTTCATCACTGGCAGAATTTGTATCGGGGAGAATTGGGTCGATTTCCAGTAACAGGCCTACCATATGAGGCATCACAGGGCCCATCTCGCCCTTGCAGCATGGCATACTGTGATACTGTTGTAATTTTTTATTAAATGTATTGTATCGCAATCTTTTCCCATTAAGAAAATGAAGTTTCTTCTATTTATTAGTGTATGTTTCCTCAACTAGTGCCACTATAATGCAATCACGCTTTTTCATTATCTGTGCAAACAGGGTTATTCAGCTACATTTTGGTGGAACTGCACAAATGTATGGATGGAACCAGCATATATGCAGAGTGCGATGTGCCAATATCTAACATAAACATGGCTTGGAAAAGCACGAATGCTCAGATGGTTCCTCAAGTTCTTGCCGACCCGCTGCAGAATATTTTAATCTGCCGTTGTTTCGCTTGCACTTTACTTGTGTTTTTAGGGGACACTTTACTTGTTTCAGTGTTGCAGCAAGTCCTCTAATCAAATAGTAGTAGCTTATATTGACACTTTTCTAGGGTGTACTCTTTTCTGAAAGAAGCACCAATCGATTTTTCTTTGTTTGTGCACATTGTCACAATTTGTTTTAGGTCCAGAGCTATTTTAGGGTGATTGTCGTAGTACTCGGAGACTCGGAGTACTACCTAGTACTTACCCGTCTGATTTTCATTAGCCGTCACACTGATTGTAAGCATGAGCAGATGGAAGATTAGGTTAGTGCGAAGCTTACCTTAAACCCTACTACCACCATTGAAACGAGGCGAGCGGCGAGGGAACCATGGAGAACGATGGGGAAGTGACGTCGCGCCATCCGATCACCTCTTGTGGTGGGAGAATGAATACTCCCGTGGCTCCGGCTGGCACTGCACCCTCATGAACGGCACACCGTACTCGATCGATTCCTTATCCTCTGGATGCTCGACCTTCGACCTGTACGCCCACCACCTCCGCTTGACTTTCGCCTCAGGCGAATCTGTCTGCACCATCGCCCAAAGCAGATACTCTCGATGAACTCGAAGGACTGCGGCATGACTGTCGCCGGGGAGTACATCACCGCCCTCATCGCCGCCGTCTCGCTCTTTCTCATACATTGCCACATGGACGTCACCTTCCTCGAAATCTCCCACTCATTGCCAAACCAAGTAAGGATCTCCTTCAACCTGGCTAACTTCGCCTGGTCGCCGCCGGTGATCTTCCCAATTTGCTGCTGCATCCTCTCCATAGATGTGCTTCTGAGAGGTCCGGTGCTGGCTTTGGAAGATGGGAGGAGATACGGTGGTCTTGCAATGGAGAGGGAGAGCCGAGATGGTGGTTTTGCAATGGAGAAGATGGAGAGGAGAGGGGTTGTTTTGCAATGGAGAAGAGGGAGAGGCGAGACGGTGGTTTTGAATGGAGAAGATGGAGAGGAGAGGGGGTGGTTTTGCAATGGAGAAGAGGGAGAGGAGCGTGCGGCAGCGATTTAGGATTGGACGAGAGGGCCAGCGCGCTGTGACTGGATCAAAAATCAAAATCAATTTACCCTTCAGTTAAGAAGCGACCCCACATTACCTACTCTACTGGAATCAGGTTATTTGCCGTCAGCCAGTTCTTTGCTGTCTCCTAGCTGATGGCAAAGAAGGTCTTTGCCGTTTCCTTACAAAAAATAGAAGGCAAAGAAGGGGCTGATGGCAAAGACAATATTTGTCGTCAGCCAGTTCTTTGCCGTCTGTTAGCAGACGACAAAGCTTCTATGCCGTCTACTAGCAGACGACAAAGAGGGAGGTTGGCCCACTAACTAGCAAACCTAACGGCCCCCCTCTTTGCCGTCTGCTAGCATACGGCCTAGAAGCTTTGCCGTCTGCGAGCAGACGGCAAAGAAACTAACCTAGCTAATGGCCGCCCCCCCCCTTCCCACCTCCGCCTCTCTCTCACACAGCCCGCCACTACCCCCCGCCCCCCTCTTGCTCTCACACCAGCCCCCTGCCGACCTCGGTGCGAACTCCTCCACGTCCTCCTCCACCCCCCCCCGTCACCCCGCACCCCCTACCGCCGGCTCCCTACGCCCAGCACCCCGCCGCCACCCCACCACCGCTGCCGCCGACCCTACGCCCAGCACCCGTCGCCGCCCCGCCACCCCCCCACCACCCTTCCCCCCGCCTGCCCCCCCTCGCCCCGCCCCCCTCCTCCCCACCCCACCGCCCCCCCCCCCGCTACCCCCACTCCCCGCCCCTCCTCCCGCCCCACCACCCCACTGTCCCCCTCTCCCAGCACCCCCGCGCTCCCCCTTGGCCCCTGCCCCAGCCCCCGTTTCCGCCACCCCCCGCGCCCCACACATCCCACCCCGGCCCACCTTCCCACTCCACCTCGTCATCCGCCGCCCACTGCCCCTCCGTCTCTGCCGCCCCGATCCCCGTCGCCCAGCCGCCCCGGCTGCCCCCACCCCAGGCGCTCCGGAACCCCCGCTGCCGGCCGCCCCTCCGTGAGCTCTTCTTTTTTTTCCGTTTTCCCTATTTTTTGCTGTTAATTAGTAGGTTAGTGCTAGGTTAGATAAGATATGTAGGTTGTGCAAGTTATTAGATTGTAGTTATGACGAAGTAGAAGAAGGATAAACCCTCTTCCTCCCCTCCTCCCCTTCTCCCTCTTCCCCCTGCCCTCCTCTCCTCCTCCTCCTCCTCCTCCTCCCTCCTCTTCTTTTCTTCTTCTTCTTCTTCTTCGTCTCTTCTTCTTCTCGTCTTCTTCCTTCTTCTTCTTTCCCTCTCTTCTCTTCATCTCCTCCGACTCCTCCTACCGCCTCCGCCCACCTCCGTCCTGAGCCTCCCTCCTCCTCCCCTCCTCCCTCCTCCTCCTACTCCTCTCCCTCCTCCTCCTCTCCTCTCCTCCTCCTCCTCCTCCTCCCCTCCTCCGTCTCCCCTCCTCCTCCTCCTCCTCCCTCACTCCTCCTCCTCCATCCTCCTCCTCTACTCCTCCTCTCCGCCCTCTCTCCGCCTCCCCCTTCCCCCCTCCCCCTACCCTACCCTTCCCCCCCCCCCCCCTCCCCCCTACCCCCACGACAACCCGACACCGCTACACCACGACACCCAGACACGACACCCCCGACACCCCGACCCCGGTACGACACGCCGACATGACACTCCGAGACCCCGAGACCCCGACACCCCTACACCACGACACCCTGACACGACACCCCCGACACATATATTTGTGAATTATGAGTTAGGTCATATATTTTTCGATTTTGTTATAAAAAAACATCATATTTGCGTTGATCAGGTGGTTTTAAATGTGCAGTTGTTTCGTCGCTGCGAGGGTCTGGTGTTTGACGACCTCCCCGTGTGTTTGACGAGCTCCACCCTTGCATTCGTGGGTGAGCACAAATGACATCTCCTCCTCCCCCCTTCATTTGCTCTGTTCCGGTCTTCGTGCCGATGAAACTTGCTAGCTATAGGTGTCTTCAATCATCAGTATGCGTGACCACTATGCGTCTCCCGTTCGAAAGGGTTACATCTACAAATATGCATGCATTTGCATATTTATAACCGTGATTCTTTTGAATTGTCCAACGTTATCCATGGACAACCCGGGTATGTGTAGATTGGGTTCGTTTTCCCATATGCTCTGCTCCGGATCCGATGCAGAATTTCGCCAGTGTCTTCCTGTTGTTCTCCGGGTACACATCCTCTCTGCTTATTGCTGAGACGTGTATCAGGAGAACAGCGGGGAGGTGCTGCCGAAATTTTGCATCAGATCCGGAGCAGAGCATGGGAAAACGAACCCAATCTACACATACTCGGGTGGGATTAGGACCTATCTTTACCTATTAGCGTCTAGGTTGCATGGACATAATAAAAGTGACAAACTCCATTAACTGATGAATATATACATGCTGATTTATATATATATATTTGTTATGTGTCCAGTAGCTAGGCAAGATGAGTGATCGTGCGTGGATGTACACCGGTCACACTAGTCAGAAAGACATGACCAATGAATGGTTAACAAAAACCAAGGGGTTTGTGAGAGCCGCATTTGCAAATGGCCAGAGGACAACCTGGTGCCCCTGTGCCGAGTGCAACAATTGGCACAAGAGGACAGAGGATAAAATGGGCAAACACCTGCAGAAGAGGGGTTTTACACCAGGTTATACGGTGGGGACATTTCATGGTGAGTCTGCCCAACGTGCCAGAGCTGAGGTGCTTCGTCGTCGCACCGACGAGCATGGTACCGGGATGGAAGACATGGTGCAAGACTTTGATGATGCTCGGGACTCGGACGATGAGATGGAGGAATCTGCAAAGGCCTTCAATGAAATGTTGGAGTCTTCAAAACGTCCTCTCCACGAGCACACCGAGCTTTGTCAGCTGGATGCCATCTCACAAATAATGGCTCTGAAGGCTCAATTCAACTTGGGCAGAGAATGCTACGACGCGATGATGACAGTATTTGGACGTTTTCTACCCAAAGGCCATGTACTACCTGCAAACCTGTACCAGTCAGGCAAAATCCTCCGTGCTCTTAAGATGCCATATGAGAAGATACATGCCTGTGAGAAAGGATGTGCTTTATTTAGGCTTCAGTATGCGGACTTGAACTATTGTCCCATTTGCAAGTCATCCAGGTATGTTGTGGTAGACAACGGCATGGGTGAGAAGACGCAGACCAAAATCCCCGTTAATGTTCTTCGGTATATGCCAATCGTACCAAGACTTCAACGTCTTTTCATGGTCAAAGAGATGGCCAGACAGATGACATGGCACAAATTGGGCAAAAGAATCCAACTAGATGTAGATGGGAAGCTGATGATGGTGCACACATCGGACGGTGAAGCGTGGAAGCGCTTCGATGCATTACATGAGAACAAAGCGGCAGATCCAAGGCATCCTCGAGTCGCCATCAGCATGGATGGGTTCAGTGTGTTTGGTCTGACGGCAGCCCAATACAGTTGTTGGCCCGTATTTGTCATTCCACTCAATCTCCCCCCCCCGGACAGATTATGCAAAGAAAGAACATTTTCCTGACGTTGATAATTCCAGTGCCCAACTATCCGGGGAAGAATATGAATGTGTACATGCAGCCGCTGAAGGACGAATTGCAACAAGCCTGGGATAATGGGTTCAAGACATACAACGCCTTTAGCAAACAGAACTTCATAATGCGTGTCTGGTACATGTACTCGACGCATGACTTGCCGGCGTATGCGCTATTCGTTGGCTGGTGTGTGCATGGAAGGTTCCCGTGCCCCACATGCAAGGGAGCTCTTCAGTTTCGTTGGCTTCAGGCCGGTCGCAAGTTTTCTTGCTTTGACTTGCATAGACAATTCCTGGATCCTCGCCATAAGTTCAGGAAAGACAAGCAGAACTTCATCAAAGGTAGAGTTGTCAAAAACTCTGCAACACCTCCGTTGACAGGCCAAGAGACCCTCGATCAGCTAAACGCTCTCAAGCCAGATCTAGAGCGTCCAGGGTATTTCAAGGGGTATAATTCGGAACACCCCTGGACTCACAAGACATGCTTGTGGGATCTGCCTTACTTCAAAGACCTCCTTTGCCCACACAACATCGACGTGATGCACACTAAGAAGAATATCGCCGAGGCACTTTTTGGTACATTGTTCGGCATAGATGGGAAGTCAAAGGATATTACTAAGGCTGGAGTCGATCAGGAGGCGCTATGTCATAGACCATTACAAAACATGCAACCATCGAAAGGAAAGCAGAACTGGACAAAGCCAAAGGCATGGTTCAATCTTGGAAGGCCAGCTATGAGGGAAATTATCTTGTGGGTGAAAATGCAGTTGATGTTCCCCGATGGGTATGCAGCGAATCTAATGAGGGGAGCGAGTCTTGAAAAATTGAAGATATTTGGTCTCAAGAGTCATGATTGGCACATATGGATTGAGCGGGTAATGTCGGTGATGTTGCGTGGCTTCATCCCTGAGGATGAATGGCTAGTACTGGCAGAGCTGAGCTATTTCTTCCGTGTTCTTTGTGCGAAACAACTATCGCCTGGCCTGCTAGAAGAAATGGAAGAGTTGGCGCCCGAGTTGATCTGCAAGTTAGAGAAGATATTTCCGCCGGGCTTCTTTAATCCAATGCAGCACTTGATTTTGCATCTCCCAACCGAGGCAAGATTGGGGGCGCACGTGCAAAATCGTTGGTGCTACGCAACTAAGAGGATGCAGAAGACGCTTCGAGCAAAATGTAAAAATAAACGTAGAATTGAAGCATCGATGGCCGAGGCATTCATTACTGAGGAGGCAGCAAACTTCGTGACAGCACACTACGAAGCCAAAAATCATCGATACAACTTTTGCATAATCCGAAGCCTCGGTACAATGCTGGTGACCCTAAAAAGGGTGGATACAACCTCAGCCTATTCAAAGGGGTTATCGCTCCAGCCGGTGCTTCTAATTCCTTAATGTTGGATGTCGAAGAATGGCGGACCATTTCGTTGTATATCTTCAAAAACCTAACAGAAGTGCGGCCATACATCGAGTAAGTTCTCGGTACATTGTTTCGCAACTTCTAATTCCTTTGAACTGCTCTTATTCTGGATATATTTGATACAGTCGATACGTCGCCAAATTCTCGTATGGAGCGGTGATCCAAAAGGATTCCGTCGAAGAGTATGAGCTTCTGGCAAAGCATGGAGGCGGCTATCCCGGTTTCATCTCTTGGTTCAAACAAACGGTAATTTCCATTAGACCATTTCATTTCTTCATCTAATTTGCGGCTAATGCAACAATCCCTTTTGTATTAAACTTGTAGGCTAATTCAGAGTTTATGGATGCCGAATTGAGACAAGTCGCTAAAGGTTTTGACTTTAAGGTCCATTCATTTGACAAATACGACATCAACGGGTATCGCTTTCGTACCTATGGCAAAGAGCTATCTATGGCCGACCGAAAGTCTACAAATTGTTGTGTCTGCTATCGGCGAAGGAGATACCGAGTATTATGCAAGAGTTGAAGCAATTTATGAACTTAAATTCTATGGTGCAAACCCACCAAACGTCGTAGTCATCAAATGTTATTGGTTCCAGCCGAAGGAGACTAGAAGGACTCATGAACATATAGGGCTAGTGGAAATCAAACAAAGCACCCATTTGGATGTTCCTGATGTCTATATTACGGCTCAACAAGCAACCCAAGTTTTCTATCTACCGTGGGCCTGTCAAAGTGATCCAAATCTCAATGGTTGGGATGTCGTTTATGAAGTGCCGCCATGTGTTAGACCACCTCCCCCCAATGAAGAGGATTACGAACCTCAGATTAACCCAGACACATATGAAGGAGAATTCTTCCAAGAAACACGTCTTTCCAAAAAACGTTTCAAGAACCGCTCTACTTCACCCCAGAACATTGAAGTAGATAGCGACAGTGAACCCGACTTCACCCCTGAGCCAGAACAAGAAGAGCCTGAACTAGAAGAGGTTACTGCTGTGGATGACCTGTCAATGCTTGACCGATTACGTAAAGGTGGCCTTCCACATGATGATGCATTTATTGCTGATGATGAGCACGTCATTACTAATAGTGATAATGATGATGCATTTATTGATCCTAGAGCATTTATTGAACCCGACAATCCAGATTATTATTAGGTATTCAATTTTTTATGTTGTACTTGATTTATATAGTTACTTGTATGATTGTATGATTTATATAGTTACT
Source organism: Thinopyrum elongatum (assembly GCA_011799875.1). NCBI lineage: Eukaryota > Viridiplantae > Streptophyta > Magnoliopsida > Poales > Poaceae > Thinopyrum > Thinopyrum elongatum. The sequence continues at coordinate 163,292,180 of CM022302.1, forward strand.
TGTATAATTTTCTTACTTTGTATGATTGTTTGTTATACATAGTGCCATGGTCTTGATATCCGTCCTCGTCGGCCCTCGCCCGCTTTATGATTCGGATGTGGTAAACTCTCTTTTATAACTATTTGTTGCATTTCACATTTATGACAATTATGGCCATCAAGTTGACATAGAGATATTTTTATCTAGGAGGTATGTGAACCGGAAATTGCAACCGACCCTCTTGTCGAGAAGTTAAATTTAGTTGAAAAAGAAAATGAGTATTTGAAAGAAAAAATTAAAAGAATTGAAGAAGAGAAGATGAAATTGGAGTTGTATGTTGCCGATGTCGTTGATGATCACAAGATGTAGATGAATGCAATGTGCTTGAAGATGGATGCAATGCGCTTGAAGATTAGAAAATATGCCATTGATAATGAGGCTTGGTATCATTATGCCGTTGGATCAATTGTTACCTTAGTTGCGATCTTCATCGCATTTGTTGTGATGAGGGTAAGTTTTCTCTAGTGTTTTGCTTAACAAATGCATACTTAGCTTATTTTCCTCCTAATTGGCATAATTACCTAAGTTAGATAAAAAAATGAGCTATACTTATGTAAGTTGGCTCAAAAATGGCATCATCACCTAGGTTAGCACAAAAATGACCTATACTTACCTTCTTTTTCTCCAAATTGACATAATAAGCTTAGTTGACCTATACTTTACCTAGGATAGCTATAAAATGACCTATACTTAGCATTTTTTCCTCCTAAATGACTTAATATGCTTAGTTAGCTAAAAAATGGCATAACTACCTAGGATAGCTCAATAATGATCTATACTTAGCTTACCTAGTTCATTTATGACATAATTAGCTTACTTAGGAAAAAATGGCATAATAACCTTGGTTTAGCTCCAAACTGTCATATAATTAGTTTATTTTCCTCCAAAATGACAAAATAACCTTACCTAGCTCTAAAATGACCGATTTTAACTAGGATAGCTCTAAAATGACCTACACTTACCATTTTGTCCTCCAAAATGAATAAATATGCTTAGTTAGCTCAAAAATGGCATAACTACCAAGGTTAGCTCAAAAAGGACCTATACTTAGCTTCTTCATTTCATTTATGACATACTTAGCATACTTAGGTCAAAAATGGCATGATAATCTTTGTTACCTCCAAAATGACATAGACTTAGCTTATTTTCCTCGAAAATGACATAATAACCTTACTAAGCTCCAAAATGACCTATTTACCTAGCTTAGCTCTAAAATGACCTACACTTAGCATTTTTACCTAGTTAGCTAAAAAATGGCATTTTTACCTACCTTAGTTAGAATAAGAAGAAGATAAAGAAGAGGAGAGGAGAAAAAGAAAGAGAAGAAAAAATCTTCTTCTTCTTCTTTTTCTTCTTCTTCTAGCTAGTCTTCTTCTTCTAACTTTCTTCTTTCCCAATTTGCAGATTTGCTTTAGATGAGGAAGCTTGTGTTGATGGAGTCTACTCTTCTCCTTGTGCTTCCTTTTTGTTTTGATTTTGTAGGATGAACAATGTGAAACTTGCTACCTATATATGTATGTATGGATGAAACCATTGTATGCTTGTTGTTGGATATGTTGGCTAGCTATATATGTTGCATATGGACTTTTGATTTGGTATGTATATGTGTTGGATGATCATATCCATATGGCAGGGATATGATTTGGTATGTATATGTGTTGGTATGCTTGTTGAAAGTATTTTCAAATGTGTATATATATATCTGTGAAATTGAATGAATTTAAGAAAAAACAGGGGCTATACAGGATCTTTGCCGTCTGCTGGCAGACGGCAAAGAGCTTTGCCATCAGCCAGCAGACGGCAAAGCTACCATGTGGTAGCTACTTGCACAACCTGGGGGGCACTGGGCTGGCCTATATGGTTGCTTTGCCGTCTGCTGGCAGACGGCAAAGACCTTTGCATCTTTGTCATCTGCCAGCAGACGGCAAAGCACGCCGTTAACCCGTTAACGGACCTAAGCTGCCACGTGTGCCGTCTAGGCCCTTTGCCGTCTGCTGGTAGACGGCAAAGTGCCCTTTGCCGTAGTTTGTTCAGCCGGATGTGGTGCCATCTGCTGGCTGACGGCAAAGGCCTTTGCCGTCCGCCATTCATGCCTTTGCCGTCAGCCATGGAAGACGGCAAAGTTCCTGATTCCTGTAGTGCTAGTCTCCCTTGTATTCTGGGTCATATTTTGACCATGATTTTAGCAAATAAAATATATGTTATACATTGCAAAAATAATATAATTTGAAAGTACATTCAGATAAGAACTAAACAATACAATTTTTGATGACATGCATTCACATTTTGCTTGTCAAATACAGTATGTGGTCAAACTTTGACCCAAAATATGCAAAACAAAAAAATACTTCCAAGACCACCGCCGCTCCTCTCCTCTTCCATTTCAAAACCATCACCGCTCCTCTACTGTTCCAATCCAAAAACAGCGCCGCTCCTCTCCTCTTCCATTTCAAAACCACAACCGCTGCTCTCCTGTTCCAATCTAAAACTAGCGCCGCTCCTCTCCTCTTCCATTTCAAAAACCACCGCCGGTGAGTGAAGGTGTTGTGGAGAAGTAGATAGGTGGAGGAGTACAACCTATACATGAGGGTCGCAGACAGCGACCCTATGAAGCTAGCCAGGATGTTGGAGATACAGTCTTGGTTTGACAACCCGGGGCAATTAGCGGCGACAGCGACAGCGATGGCCAAATATCTGGAACAGAGCAAAAAGGCGGCGATACTCCCCGAGGGAGTCATGCGGGAGTACATAGAGCTGCTCCTCTGGGCCATGGAGTAGACAGATTCATTGAATCCGATCGTGAGGCAGCAGTGGTGGGAGTATTGATCCAAGATGGAGCATCCACCAGAGATTGAAGGATCGCGCATCTACACGGTGCCGTTTGTGAGGGTGCCATGGCAGAGCGAGCCAGTGGAGTGTTCGTCGACCGTACCCAACTGCAAGAGGAGAAAAGTAGTTGGCGCGATGACGCTTCCCCGCGATCCTCTCCCTCGCCATTCACCTCGTCTCCCGTGGCGGCTGTCTGCCACCGAGGAATAGGAGGGGACTGCCCCCCCCCCCAATAGTCTGAGGAGGAGCTTAGGGTTGCCAGTATTTGCAGGTTCTGAATTGTGTTTTGTGTTGTTTATTTTGAGAGTACTTTTAGATATGAATGTTAGATTTTTAATATTGAGCATATGAAGTATTTTGTGAATTCTAGAGATCTATTTTTAGCACTTCAAAAAATGTAGTTTCATATAAAAGTGCAGACAATGTGATTCTCAAAGAAGAAACTGCAAGTTTCAGTTTCAGATAAGAAACTGCAAGTTTCAGAGGGCAGATCATTTATATTAACACACCCTTTTCAAATAGGGATAACATCATGTTGGAAGTTTTATTCATGATCAAAAATGGAACCACCAGCCAGTTAACATCATGTTGATCAACATTAATGCATAGCACATCTTCATATGATGCACAGTCAAAAAGATATGATATTTTCAAAATGCCCACACAATATTGTGTGTGAAAAATAGAGAAAACGAGGGACGACGTTTTGGCAAGTGTTGGAGGTGGTGTGCGTGGATGACAATGTGGACACACATGTCAGTAATGGCAGAGGCAAAAATATGGGGATATTTTCCCAGCATCAGGTGGAATCGAACCCGGGCGAAGCAGTGGTTGGGGATTTGAACTAGACCACTGGGCTACTTCAGTACTTTCCCTACAAATTTGGCACAGCTTAGACGACTACTATAGCACGTCTTCCCCGGCTTCGGTGCATTCTCGTCTGGGGCCTGGATGTCATTCTCCACCTTTATGCGCTCACTGCAGCGCCGATGTTTGTCGTTGTGAACACGCTCAACAAACGAAAGGAATCTGGAGAGGACTCTACGTGGAGAGGTGAATAGTCGGGACCCACCAGGTCCATGGCCGTACGCTAGCAAGTGCCTCATTGAAAAAATACTTCCTCCTTATGCTATACTGACATTGGGGCCCACGGGTTTGTCAACTTAGTTACTCATACTTAAGAGATAAATTTACAATTAAGCCAGTCATTGGGGAGCTAGCAGGAAGTATCATTTATTATCAGTGGGCCAGCAAGTATCAGCTGGGTTGTGGGCTGCCTAGTCTAGGCTTTCTTTCTTAACATGCACAACCCACGACATGCCGGTTTGTATTTTGTTTTAGGGCCGTCATGTATCGACCGGCCTATGGGCCTCCCATCCTAAGTTTTATTTTTTCTTAAACATCCGCATCCCAACTTATGTATTTTTTTAATTTTTCTATATAAGAATAGGAACACCAGGTCCAACTTATGTTCCCCTTTTAACTATATTATATATATTTATATTATTTTAAATGTTATTATATATTATAGTTATTATCATCATATATTTAACAGATACTTACATACATAAGAAAAAAATATCCCACGTCTTATTAGCTTATAAAAATTATTTTTTAATAATAAAATCATGTTGTTTTTAACTTTAAGGCAACAAAAATGCTGGTGATTGTGTACAAAAGCTTGTTAAGATTTGAGGACCAATGTAATAATAAAGTGCTTATTATTGACATATATTTATAACAAAATGCTCAGCCCTTGTTTATTTTTTGATAACATTTCTGCGCCCAACCCAACATTATAATTAGAACCAGCCCAGCAAAATCGTGTATTTCGAGAAAGTGCAAATGGGCTGTAATTTTTTAGGAAAAATTAAATGGGCCGCATGGACGCTACATTATTTGATCACCCAGCCCAGTAAATTCGTGTATTTTGAGAAAGTGCAAATGGGTTGTAGTTTTTTAGAAAATAAATAAATGGGCCGCATGGACGCTACATCATTTGTTCACCCAGCCCAGCAAAATGGACTGTAAATTCTAAAAAAATGGGTTGAATATGTGCCACATTTTTTGAGGCTCAAATGTGGGCCAATAGGTTGAAGCCAACGCAAGGCGTTGTCAACTTAGTCAACAAATGATTCTGACATCCTTAGCCATTGGATTTACATCCAACGGCATACATCTTTTTAGTCTCTCATCTTCTTCCTCCAGCGCCGCCGGGACCACATGCTCCCGCCTTCGGCTGCTAGCAGCTTTGCTTAGCACGCTTCGCTGTGAAGCGCTACCCCACCGTCGGCCAGGCCATCCCCTCCACACCTCCTGTTATTCTTCGCCGATTGCAGAACCATGCCGCACCAGAACCAGTTAACCCTCGTACACCTCTTCGTCTGCGACTCCACTGCCGCATCTTCCCATCTCCGGCTCGTTGCCGTCCGGGGCCTCGCCGTCATCCACCGCCTTGGTGCGCTCGGCGCGACGTGGTCAAGGTGGTCATCAAACGAGAGTCATCGGAAAAAAATGTACATGGAGAGGCTAATAGTGGGGACGCACCAGGTCCATGGACGCACGCATGCAACCGCCTCCTTATTACGCGAAAATAAAATTATTTCTCCCCCTGAAAGCTGGGACCCACCACGTATATCTTTGCATGGAAGGAAGTGCCTCCTTATTCCTGCCCCTGACACCTGGGACCCACCAACAACATCTTTGCACGCGGAAGTGCCTCCTTATTACGGGCAAGAAAATGATCCCACCCCTGACAGCTTGGACCCTCCAGCTATATATTCGCACACAAGGAAGTGTTTCCTTGTCCTCCCTGACAGCTGGGACCCACCAGGTCGAAGCATACGTAGCATTATCTGTCTGGTCACAAACGTGTACGTGCGTAGCGGTCGATCAGTCTCTCTATAGCGATGAACCGTGGCCTAGTAAGGAGCGACACGTGTCGTGGTAGAGCCGCCGATGTAGCATGTCACGCAGTCCCGTCTATATCGTGTATACGCACGTACAAACACGGCGACACGCTGCAAGGAAGTAAATATGGCTACGTACGTACATACGGAAGGGGTCTCAAACGCGTACTCGCGCATACGTACAGCCAGGGCTCGTGTACATGGAGACGACATCAATGGCATCCTGTTCATCGACAGCCAACCGGCTGGGTCAGAACAGAGAAACAATGCCATGTTCATCGGGAGGCAACAGAACGCGTCCTGTTCTTCGCGAGCCAACTGGCTTGGATGGAATAGCCGAAACGGGGTCTGACGTACCGCAAAATGGAGGAAAACAGCCTTCTGTTCGACCGTGTACGGTCGAAACGGGGTCCTGTTCATCGGGAGCGGTCTGGCATACCACAAAACAGAGGAAACATACTTCTGTTGAAGCGCTACGGTCGAAACGGGGGTCCTGTTCATTGGGAGGGGTGTGGCGTACTGCAAAACGGGACTCCACGGGCTACTGTTCATCCACCAACTACTGCATCGCTCCAGCCTCCACGGGCTACTGTTCTTCCACCGTCGAAATCCTCCAGCCTCCACCTGCTATTGTTCATCCACCGCGGCATCCTCTTGCCTCCACCAGCTACTGTTCATCCAGCCTCCATCGGCTACAATTCAACCAGCCCTCCACGGGGTCCTGTTCATCCATCCTCAACTGGTTCGGGTGTGGCGGCCTCCTCGGGGTCCTGTTCATCCAGCGGCAATGGCCTACTACCGCACGGGGTCCTGTTCATCCAACCCCCACCGAGAACTATTCATCCAACCCCAACCAACCGGCTATACTCACCACGTCTCAACTCGTTCAACCAACCCCCCACAGTCACTGTTCATCAAGAGGTAGTAGGTTCGATCGGCTTCAGTAAGCAGCAGCAGCGGTGATCGATCTATCAGGTTCAATTATAGCAGAAGTAGCGAAGGAATCGCTCGGGTTTAGTTAACTACCAAGGGATCAATCGCTCGGGTTAAGTAACATAGCTAGTGCAATCACTCGGGTTTACTAAGCGAACGCCTCGCTCGGGTTCAGTTAGAGCCCAACGCCTTGCACACGCGCGCATACGTATACGAGAGAAACACGCAAACCTCCTTGTATCGCTCGACCCTGACCACCCACCGTAACCGGGAACTCCCCGAAATTTTCCTCGACCTCGCTTCTACCATGATTTTTTCCATCATAGATGGCCTAAAGAATGTCATACAGGTGCATCTCCGGCCCGCCCAGGACGAAAAGCCCATTTTCTGTCATGATTTTTTATCATAGAAGTAGGAGCCCACCACATCTATGATGATACGTGTTTTTGTCACAATTATCATCATAGAAGTGTGATAAGCATGTCGGTGTTCTGGGAACCAGGGTACCCAGACTTGTCAGCCTGCGGCCCACGGCGTGGCTCCATCGACGGCCTGGTACGGCCCATCTATGACACCACCAAGACAAGACCCTCGCAAGGGGCCAAGCCTCGCGAGGTGGGCGACGCCAAGACCTCCTGAGGGAGCGGCCTCCTCCGCGGGCTGCTCCTGAGGAGCGGATATTCCTATGCAGGTGCCCAACCTCATGAGGTTGCGGTGACGCAAGACATGACGATCAAGGGCAGGCGGGCGCCAGCGGGCGCAGAGAAGACAGTTTCCTCTTTAGTGCTAAGGAGGCAAGCACGAGTGTGTGTTCCAGAGGAATCAGGCAAAGGTTTCCATTCCAGTGCAACAAGACCAAGACCACCAGGACGGCAGGACGGATGTCATCGCCGAGCACACCGCGGCGTCACGACCAGAAGCTTTGCAGGAGAAGACCACCTTTTGGCAGGATAAGATGTACTACTTGTCCCCTTTCAAATTGGCCACTGTGGGATCCCTTCCCGCCTACGTTTTTGGGGGAAGAGGACCGAGGCCACTATATGTATAGGTTAGCCACCACCATAGAGAGGGATCGGACCCAGATCGACCGAACCACTCGACTCATTCCCTCACCAGAGTAGACCTCGCGAGGTTGTTCATCCCTTGTACTTGTTCATCCTCAGCCCCCCGCGAGGCTAATCCACACCCAAAGCAGGAGTAGGGTCTTACATCACAACGTGGCCCGAACCTGGGTAAACTGCCGTGTCCATCTTCTTCCTTGTTCATCGAGCTAGGTCGTGGGGCGACGGGTCGGTTAGCTGGAGAGGTCGAGTTCTTCGCACACGCCCAGAGTTCAAACCTTTCTTGGGTCTGCGGAGCCCTGAATCCGACATTTGGCGCACCAGGTAGGGATGTGTCGAAGCCTCTCTTTCGCCGTTCGCTCTGCCGCCGTTCCGCTGCTCCCATGGCTGACGCTCGCCGTGTTTGAGCCGAGCGTTGGGCCACTCGCGTCGCCCAAACGAAGCCCACTGGCAACGGTACTCCTCGCCGCTCTGCTTCCCCCGCGGCCAACGCCGCCACCGGTCCTGCGGCTCACGAGCAGCAGGATTCATCGATGCCGCCTTCAGTACGGCGTGACGGCTGCACCGCCACTCCGTCACCTGCCCCAGCCAGTGCATCATCCTCTCATGCTCGTCGGGGGCCGGCGAACGCGAAGGCCGCGCTGCTCATGGCGCGTGAGCTCCTGCGCTATCGTCCGGCCAATGACCTCTATGAAGACTGGCTAGGCCGCATCACCGAGCTCATCAGCGCTGCCGGAGAGGCCCCTGCACCGTCTCGCTTGCTGCCTCCCCCGCTGTCCCAGGCGGGCGATGTGGCCCACGGCGCCTCCTCCTCCCCGGCGTGACGTTGTCCCCGAGCCCCGGTGCGATGCACCCCAGCACGACCCGCCATGCAGGGCACTGGCACATGATGAGGCAAGCTGCCAGGTTGTGCAGCGGCCGCCAACCGCTGCACGTGCGCCCCCGGTGCCTCAGCGCCAGCACTAAGACCTTGCGCCACCCGAGCCTGTGGCGCGTGGGCATCAAGACCAAGCTCCCCCCATGCGACCCGCACCCGTGAGTGCGGCTGGCTGCCGTGCCTTCACCCCAGAGCTGCACCACATCGTTTGGCCGGGCAAGTTCAAGCTGGATTTGCCTCCACGCTACGACGACACCCCCGACCCCGCCGAGTTCCTCCAGCTCTATGAGCTGAGCATCGAGGCGGCGAACGGTGACGACAAGGTCATGGCGAACTGGTTCCCCATGGCCCTCAAGGATGGCACACGTTCTTGGCTCTTGAACCTCCTGATGGGATCGATCTCCTCCTGGGATGAGCTGCGTGAGCGCTTCATCGCCAACTTCCAGGGCACTCGCGATCGCGCTCCTATAGTAGGCGACCTGCGGCGCATAAAGCAGCAACCGGGCGAGACCTTGCACAAGTACATACAGCGCTTCATGAATGTTCGCCTCAAGATCCCAAAGGTGTCGGACAAGGCCATCATCTCGGCGTTCTCTGATGGCGTCCAGGATGTCAAGATGAAGGAGGAGCTCGCCATCCACGAAGACTTGTGCTCGGCCCTGGAGATGTTCAACATGGCCGCCAGATGCACGAGGGCAGAAGAAGGTCACCTCTCCCTCCTAGATCTTCTGGAGGCTGATCCTGAAGACAAGAAGGCCAAGGCTAAGGAAGTGAAGCGCAAGGGCCTCGCTATGCTCGCGGCTGAACCTGAGATGAAGCGCGGTTGCGACCACGGCGAATCCTCCAGAGACAACCGCCCGTTCTGCGTCTTCCACAACGTCCACAGCCACAACACCAATGACTGCCAGGAACTCAGGGCAATCCACGACGGGCGCCTTGGCTACCATCCCGAGCGCAACGACGGTGGCTACGGCCATAGAGGAGGCCGCGGTGGAGGCCGTTGGGACAACCGCGACCCCCGCCAGGGCTGGCGCGATCAGCCTCGTGAGGACCGCTAGCAGGGCCAGCCTCGCAACGGCCCCTGGCGAGACCAGCCTCGCGAGGACCGTCCTCAGGGCAGTGCTGGCCTTCCTCCACTGCTGCCGCCGTCGAGAAGTAACGACGATAATCGCCAAGATGACGGGGCTGGGGGCTTCCAGGAGCCACGCGCGATTGCCGGCATCCTGGGTGGTGCTCAGGCTCCCATTTCTCATCGCATCATCAAGCAGTTCACTCATGAGGTGAACGCGACCCTCCCCAAGCTTGAGGCGTCACGCCCCCTCAGGTGGTCCAAGCACGCCATCACCTTTGACTCAATGGACCAACTCAAGTGCTCAGCCGCCGCTGGCGCGCTCCTGATGCTCTGCACACCCACCATCAGCAACGTCCTTGTCACCAAGACCCTCATCGACGATGGCGCAGGGTTCAACGTCCTCTCCGTCGAGACGTTTGACATGCTCCAGGTGCCATACGACCAGCTTCCGTTCTGAGGGTTGACCGATGGCTCCACCGTCCCCATAGGGCAAATTCGTCTCCCAGTCACCTTCGGCAAGCGCAACAACTACCACACCGAGCTCATCGACTTCGATGTCGCCCACATTCGCCTCCCGTATAATGCCATCGTCGGGTATCCGGCCCTTGCCAAGTTCATGGCAGCAACTCACCATGGCTACAATGTCCTCAAGATGCCAAGAAGTGGCGGCATCATCACGATCGCTTATGATGAAAAGGATGCGGTGTGTTCCCTCGAGCGCGCCTACCAGGCCGCGGCAGCTGAGAACTCGGATGGCGAGGACGCCATTCTACCTCCTGAGGCCATCCCCAAGAAGAAGAAGCAGCTCCTCCCCAAGGGCGTCAAGAGGCTGGTGTGACGCCCCCGGCTCAATCGTGCACTAATCATACATGCAAATGCACACGATCAAGCCTAAGGACTCACTTGAAGATATCACAACACAACTCTAGACACAAATTAAAATAATACAAGCGTTATATTACAAGCCAGGGGCCTCGAGGGCTCGAATACATAAGCTCGCATACAAGCGTCAGCGGAAGCATCAGATATCTGAGTACAGATATAAAATGAAAGATAGAAAAGCCTTTAAGAAGGCGGGGCCAAACAAAAGCTACGATCGAAAAGGCGCAGGCCTCCTACCTGGGACCCTCCGAACCTACTTCTGGTCATCTCGCCAGCTCGTAGTAGTAACCACCCTCAGGGTAGTAGTAGCAGTCATCGACGGGGCAGCTGTCTCAGGGGCTCCGTCATCTGGTTGCATCAAACGGATATGGGGAAAAGAGGAAGCAAAGCAACCATGAGTACTCATCCGAAGTACTCAGCAAGCAAGGATCTACACTACATATGCAACTTTATCAAGGAAAGGCTGTATATGTGGACTGGGCTGCAGAAATGCCAGAATAGAGAGAAGGCCTAGTCCTATCGAAGACTAGCATCTTCATCATCTTCAGCGTTCTTGCAGCATTAGAAGAGTGCAGATTAGCATAATATAAAGTAGTAGTAGTGTTAACAACCTCGCCCAGAGAACCTTCCTCGACTCCCCGCGAGAAAGCAATCCCAGAGCCATACTATCCATATCTCATCACAAGTATCCAGTTCTAGTTGTATCGATCGGGATACAATTCCGAGCGTCCGTTACCGAGGATCCGTCTATGCATAGATTAGTTCTTCCCTGCAGGGGTGCACCAACTTACCCACCACGCTCGCTTAACTCCGGTTGGACACACTTTTCTGGGTCATGCCCGGCCTCGGCCAAATGATACACCGCAACCCTACCTAGAGCTCAGCAGAGAGGTCCCCGTCGGTCTACATCCTAAGCGCTCGGGAGTCTTGGGCCATCGCCCCTCGCCCTCTGGGTCGTTGCGCACATGGCTTAGATCCAAGCACCACATCTGTCGTGGATGGCGCCAATCACTCCATGCCGCACTGCTAAACTAGACGTCTGACAGAGCTTTCGGCTGATGCTACGATGCAGAGTGCCCATAACTGATCGCACGTGATGGTTAGTGCTGTCAGGTCCTACTCTATGTATTTGTCAAGGTGAACTCGGAGGAATCACCCTCGATGGGTTCACACTTGAGGTGTTGCACGACAGCGTCGTTACCGGGAGTGGTGAAGGAGGAACCACCCTCGGTGACCACGACCGAGTAACTACTCCATAGAGTTATCATCGGAAGTGCTTATGAGTTATCACCCTCGGCACTCGATAGTAATGCTGCAGTGTCGTATAGATAAAGGGGGGTGTGATGTGCGGTGCTGGGGCCTGCTGTTGATCTCGTTGATCGAGTCTTCTGATAATCCAGCGGGGCAACTAGGACAAAGCGGGTCTCAGGTGGGTCTCTAACCAACCTATACTAAGCAGTTTAGGATAACAGGTAGGTATCAACAGCAGTTACAAAAACAGGCTATGCATCAGGAATAGGATAACAGTAGCAGCAGCAATTCTAATGCAAGCATAAGAGAGAAAGAATAGGCGATATCGGCATGTTCAAAGGAGGGTGCTTGCCTGGAAGCTCTGTGGCAAGGGTCTGGTCGTCAACTGTGTAGTCGTACTCCGGAGCTGCGTCGTCCTCGGGGACTACGTCGTTGTCGGGGTCTACCGAGACAGAAGAGGGGGAGGAAATAGATAAATACATAGCAAACATATGCAACACAGAGCATGCTATGCTAACATGCAGTGCAGGGTTGCCTAAAAGCATGTCTAATCCATATTAGTTATTTTAGGATTTAAGTTGGAATTATTAACCGGTGTATATGCACTATTCATCTACTGGAAACAGGCTAAAAGTTGTGGGTTCACCTCCGTAGAGGGTCTCGACAAGGAAACAGATGGCACGGTTGGATTCGTCTCGTTGTTCTGAGCAACTTTCATGTAGAAAGTTTTTCGATCCGAGCTACGGTTTAATTTATATGATTTTTCAAAGATTTTAAATATTTTTAGAAATTAAATAAAACAGCAGAAATGATTTATGATGTCAGCATGACATGGGGATGATGTCAGTAGTCAGCAGCCGCACTGACCAGGTCAAACCTGACCAATGGGTCCCACATGTCAGCCTCTATTTCTGAACAGAGTTTATTTTAAACTAAACAGAGTTAATTAGGCATTAGGCCCCACCTGTCAGTCTCTAATTAGAAACTAATTAGGTTTTATTTATTAAAACATTTTAATTAGTGGATTAAGCGGTGGGGCCCGCACGTCAGCGTCACAGAGACGCCCAGTCAGCACGTTGACTGGTCAAACCAGTCAACAGGGACCCGTGGGGCACAGCGTCAGTGGCACAGGGGGCCCACCTACCAGGCCACGTCGGCGGCCGTCGCCGGAGCAATGCCGGTGAGGCAAAACACTGCGGCGCGGCGCGGGTGAGCTTCGGGTTTTGCCCACAAGGCATCTCCGGGGCTGTGGTTGGGCTAATTCGAATGAGGGCTCGATGGCGGTTCGAGCGGTGGTAGTGGCAGCGCCGGAGGTGGCCGGAAGAGTCACCAGCGACGAGGTTTGGCGGAGGTGGTTTCGGGCGATCGGCGCAACGGCAGCAGCAACGCGCAAAAGCACGAACTAACAGGCGCGGAGGTACTTCGCGACGCGACGAGCGCGTTGGGCACCAGCCCATGACCAAATGGTCATCGGTGACTCGCTGGCGTCGAGCGCAGGCGGCGCTGCGGAGGGAGTAGCTAGCGAGCGTGCGTGCGTGCGAGAGCGAGCAGAGAGATGGGGGAGGGAGAGGGGCTCACCGAGCGGCACACACGATGTCCCTTGGAGGTTTAGGAGCTGCAGAGAGTGTCACCGGAGTCGGAGAAGAGCGGCGGCAGTCAGAGTTGGGAACGAAGGGGATCCGGTGCTACGGTGCCTACCAGCTCCAATCGGTACAACTAGAACTGGATACTTGTGATGAGATATGAATTGTATGGCTCTGCGATTGCTTTCTCGCAGGGAGTCGAGGAAGGTTCTCTGGGCGAGGTTGTTAACACTACTACTACTTTATATTATGCTAATCTACACTCTTCTAATGCTGCAAGAATGCTGAAGATGATGAAGATGCTAGTCTTCGATATGACTAGGCCTTCTCTCTATTCTGGCATTTCTGCAGCCCAGTCCACATATACAGCCTTTCCTTGATAAAGTTGCATATGTAGTGTAGATCCTTGCTTGTTGAGTACTTCGGATGAGTACTCACGGTTGCTTTGCTTCCTCTTTTCCCCATATCCATTTGATGCAACCAGATGACGGAGCCCCTAAGACAGCTGCCCCGTCGACGACTACTACTACTACCCCGAGGGTGGTTACTACTACGAGCTGGTGAGACGACCAGGAGTAGGTTCGGAGAGTCCCAGGCAGGAGACCTGCGCCTTTTCGATTATAGCTTTTGTTTTGCCCCACCTTATTAAAGGCTTTTTCTGTCTTTCTTTTTATATCTGTACTGAGATATCTGATGCTTTCGCTGACGCTTGTATGCGAGCTTATGTATTCGAGCCCTCGAGGCCACTGGCTTGTAATATAAAGCTTGTATTATTTTAGTTTGTGTCTAGAGTTGTGTTGTGATATCTTCAAGTGAGTCCTTAGGCTTGATCGTGTGCATTTGCGTGCATGATTAGTGCACGATTGAGCCGGGGGCATCACAGGTATTTTTCAAAAATTGAAATAGGCATTTATGGTGTTGTTCTGGTACTGTTCAAATGCTTAAGCCCATTATGTGGTTGATGATGATGTTGTGTTCCTTAACAGCAAATGGTTTTGGATTATTTGCTATAAAGTGAATATTTTTCCCACAAGTTTTGAGCAAATTCATTTCATTTTTCTTTTACCTTGAATTTGAAGTGATTTTCAGAGAGAACTTTGAATTGATTTGTTTAACCAATATGATCAAGCTCTGCAAATGAAAATGACTTGGCAATATTAGCAGAGTGTCACAGTGATTATTACACAGGGGTGTTACAAATTCTCCTCCTCTAAAAGAAATTCTCATCCCAAGAATTCAGGAGGTAGAAGGATAGAGGTCGGGGTATTCCTCCCGAAGATGATCCTCGCGTTCCCAAGTGGCTTCATCTTCTATATGATTCGACCACTGCACTTTCAGGAACTTGGTCGTGTTTTGACGGGTTCGACGTTCAGCTTCATCGAGTATGCGGATCGGATGCTCCTTATAAGATAAGTCATCTTGCAATTCGAGCATCTCGTGATCCACTGCTCGGTGCGGAGACTCCTTGAAGCAACGGCGAAGTTGCGATACATGGAAGATGTCGTGGATATGAGAGAATTGTGGTGGCAACTCCAATTTATATGCCACCAGACCACGTCTAGCAACAATGCGGAATGGACCAATGTAGCGTGGAGCTAGCTTGCCCTTGATTCCGAAAGGACCAGTGCCCTTCATGGGAGTGACACGAAGATAAGCTTGATCACCAGGTTGATAAGTCAAACCCCATCGTTTGCGATCATAGTTGCTCTTTTGGCGGTCCTGAGCCACCTTGAGATTTTTTAAGTTGGTGCACCCCTGCAGGGAAGAACTAATCTATGCATAGCTACATCCTCGGTAACGGACGCTCAGAGTTGTATCCCGATCGATACAACTAGAACTGGATACTTGTGATGAGATATGGATAGTATGGCTCTGGGATTGATTTCTCGCAGGGAGTCGAGGAAGGTTCTCTGGCTGAGGTTGTTAACACTACTACTACTTTATATTATGCAAATCTGCACTCTTCTAATGCTGCAAGAACGCTGAAGATGATGAAGATGCTAGTCTTCGATAGGACTTGGCCTTCTCTCTATTCTGGCATTTCTGCAGCCCAGTCCACATATACAGCCTTTCCTTGATAAAGTTGCATATGTAGTGTAGAACCTTGCTTGTTGAGTACTTCGGATGAGTACTCATGGTTGCTTTGCTTCCTCTTTTCCCCATATCCGTTTGATGCAACCAGATGACGGAGCCCCTGAGATAGCTGCCCAGTCGACGACGGCTACTACTACCCCGAGGGTGGTTACTACTACGACCTGGCGAGACGACCAGGAGTAGGTTCGGAGGGTCCCAGGCAGGAGGCCTGCGCCTTTTCGATCGTAGCTTTTGTTTTGCCCCGCCTTCTTAAAGGCTTTTCTGTCTTTCTTTTTATATCTGTACTCAGATATCTAATGCTTCCTCTGGCGCTTGTATGCGAGCTTATGTATTAGAGCCCTCGAGGCCCCTGGCTTGTAATATAAAGCTTGTATTATTTTAGTTTGTGTCTAGAGTTGTGTTGTGATATCTTCAAGTGAGTCCTTAGGCTTGATCGTGTGCATTTACATGTATGATTAGTGCATGATTGAGCCGGGGGCATCACAGGTATTTTTCAAAAATTGAAATAGGCATTTTTGGTGCTGTTCTAGTACTGTTCAAATGCTTAAGCCCATTCTGTGGTTGATGATGATGTTGTGTTCCTTAACAGCAAATGGTTTTGGATTATTTGCTATAAAGTGAACAATTTTCCCACAAGTTTTGAGCAACTTCATTTCATTTTTCTTTTACTTCGAATTTGAAGTGACTTTCAGAGAGAACTTTGAATTAATTTGTTTAACCAATAAGATCAAGCTCTGCAAATGAAAATGACATGGCAATATTAGCAGAGTGTCATAGTGATTATTACACAGGGGTGTTACAAATTCTCCTCCTCTAAAAGAAATTCTCGTCCCGAAAATTCAGCAGGTAGAAGGAAAGAGGTCAGGGTATTCCTCCCGAAGATGATCCTCGCGTTCCCAAGTGGCTTCATCTTCTATATGATTCGACCACTGCACTTTCAGGAACTTGGTCGTCTTTTGACAGGTTCGACGTTCAGCTTCATCGAGTATGCGGATCGAATGCTCCTTATAAGATAAGTCATCTTGCAATTCGAGCACCTCCTGATCCACTGCTCGATGCAGAGACTCCTTGAAGCAACGGCGTAGTTGTGATACATGGAAGACATCGTGGATATGAGAGAATTGCGGTGGCAACTCCAATTTATATGCCACCTGACCACGTCTAGCAACAATGCGGAATGGACCAATGTAGCATGGAGCTAGCTTGCCCTTGATTCCGAAATGACGAGTGCCCTTCATGGGAGTGACACAAAGATAAGCTTGATCACCAGGTTGATAAGTGAAACCCCATCGTTTGCGATCATAGTTGCTCTTTTGGCGGTCCTGAGCCGCCTTGAGATTTTTGCGGACGATACGGACTTGCTCTTCAGCGTGTTGGATAATATCCGATCCGACGAGCGGCCGTTCACCAGTTTCTGACCAATTCAGAGGGGTTCAACACTTACATCCATACAACACTTCGAAGGGGGCCATTTTCAAGCTGGCTTGATAACTGTTGTTATATGAGAATTTCGCATAAGGAAGAGATTCTTCCCACTTCTTGCCGAAAGATATAACACAAGCTCGACGCATGTATTCAAGCACTTGATTGACTCGCTCGACTTGGCCTTGGGATTGGGGGTGATAAGCTGAACTCCAGGTAATATGAGTTCCCATAGTTTCTTGGAAACTTTCCCAGGACTTTGAGGTGAAAAGACCGCCACGGTCCGAACTAATCTCCTTCGGAATGCCGTGGAGTGAAACAATTCTGGAGATATACAACTCTGCTAACTGACTAGCAGTGATAGTCTCCTTGACAGGCAGAAAGTGTGTAGCCTTAGAGAGTTGGTCGATGACGACAAGAATAGCATCGTGACCCTTCTGTGACTTGGGAAGCCCAGTAATGAAATCCATTTGCACTTTATCCCATTTCCATAAAAGAATAAGTAACGGTTGCAGAATTCAAGCAGGCTTCTGATGTTCTACTTTAACGCGACGACAAACATCACATTCAGCAACATATCGGGCAATATCCTGCTTCATTCTAGACCACTAGTACCTTTGACGGAGATCACGATACATCTTGGTACTACCCGGATGAATAGACAGTGGTGTAGCATGTGCTTCCTTCATGACCTTGTCAGTCACAAGCTTGAAGCGAGGTACCATAATGCGGTCTCTGAAATACAGGGTTCCATCTTCAGACAGCGAGAAATCCCTGTACTTTTCAAGGTGAAGATCTTTCTTCATTAGATCAACTTCAGCATCTTTAGCTTGCGCATTCTTAATAGCTTTCTCAAGGTCTGGCTATACCACAAGGTTATTAAGAGAACCCTGGGGAACAATACGCAGATTCAGCTTCCTCAATTCTGCATAAAGATGAGGTTGAGCTCACCTAACCATGAGGTTGTTGCAATAGGACTTGCGGCTTAAGGCATCAGCCATCACAATAGCCTTGCCAGGGGTATAAGAAATACCACAGTCATAGTCCGTAATTGTTTCCAACCATCGCTGTTGACAAAGATTAAGATCCGGCTGAGTAAACAAATACTTCAAGCTTTGATGATCAGTATATATCTCACACCGGTTACCAAGAAGGTAATGCCGCCACAGCTTCAATGCATAGATCACTGCAGCAAGTTCAAGATCATGCACTGGATAGTTTTCTTTATGCGGACGCAATTGACGCAAAGCATACGCAATTACTCTTCATTCTTGCATTAGGACATAGCCTAATCCTTGACGAGAGGCGTCGGAATAAATCACAAAATCCTTGCTAGAATCTGGAGGAGCAAGCACTGGAGCATAAGTCAGCTTGTCCTTGAGAGTCTGGAAGCTTTCCTGACATTTGTCTGTCCACTCAAACTTAACGCCTTTGTGAAGCAGATTAGTCAGGGGCTTAGCGATCTTGGAAAAGTTCTCGACGAATCGGCGGTAATAGCTTGCAAGGCCGAGAAAACTTCTCACTTTCTTGACGTTCTTCGGAGGAGTCCAGTCAAGAATAGCCTGAACCTACTTCGGGTTAATAGCAATTCCATCCTTGGAAATCACATGTCCAAGGTAATTTACTTCAGAAAGCCAAAATTCACACTTGGAATACTTGGCATAGAGCTGGTGTTCTCGGAGCCTTTCCAGTACAAGACGATGGTGTTTAGCATGTTCTTCCTTATTCTTTGAATAAACCAGAATATCATCTAGATATACCACGACGAACTTGTCGAGGTAATCCATGAAGATGTAATTCATCAGACGGGAGAATGTGGCTGGAGCATTTGTTAAGACAAATGACATGATAGTGTACTCATAAGAGCCATTTCGTCAGAGAAAACTGCTAGAGCGAAGAATCTGCAAGTGACAACACAGGGTGCCCTCGATAAAAGGATCCTGTAAGCAGAACCTGGCCCACAATCTTGAAGAAAGGGGGGAAATTTCAGAACTCCGGGTGGATGTGATCACGACAACCTAATGTTGGAGTTAGTAAAATTTTAACCCAAAAGGAAGAGAGA
The DNA here is from genome assembly GCA_011799875.1 of Thinopyrum elongatum. Classification (NCBI taxonomy): domain Eukaryota; kingdom Viridiplantae; phylum Streptophyta; class Magnoliopsida; order Poales; family Poaceae; genus Thinopyrum; species Thinopyrum elongatum. Next base: position 163,311,194 of record CM022302.1, read on the forward strand.
TCAGAGTCCCAGAGTATAGACGAGGAATCAAAGATCCTAATACCACCCAATTGGCGACGTGGGCCCATAAGCCACACTGCCAAGTTAGTAAAACAGTTTTGGACCACTAGACTCAACTTTGGCCAAGGAATTGGAAAGTGGGATTCCTACAGGCAGTCGGCTCTGATAACAACCTGTGACGCCCCCGGCTCAATCGTGCACTAATCATACACGCAAATGCACATGATCAAGCCTAAGGACTCACTTGAAGATATCACAACACAACTCTAGACACAAATTAAAATAATACAAGCTTTAAATTACAAGCCAGGGGCCTCGAGGGCTCGAATACATAAGCTTGCAAACAAGCATCAGCGGAAGCATCAGATATCTGAGTATAGATATAAAAAGAAAGACAGAAAAGCCTTTAAGAAGGCGGGGAAAACAAAAGCTACGATCGAAAAGGCGCAGGCCTCCTGCCTGGGACCCTCCGAAACTACTCATGGTCGTCTCGCCAGCTCGTAGTAGAAACCACCCTCGGGGTAGTAGTAGCAGTCGTCGACGGGGCAGCTGTCTCAGGGGCTCCGTCATCTGGTTGCATCAAACGGATATGGGGAAAAGAGGAAGCAAAGCAACCATGAGTACTCATCCGAAGTACTCAGCAAGCAAGGATCTACACTACATATGCAACTTTATCAAGGAAAGGTTGTATATGTGGACTGGGCTGCAGAAATGCCAGAATAGAGAGAAGGCCTAGTCCTATCAAAGACTAGTATCTTCATCATCTTCAGCGTTCTTGCAGCATTAGAAGAGTGCAGATTAGCATAATATAAAGTAGTAGTAGTGTTAACAACCTCGCCCAGAGAACCTTCCTCGACTCCCTACAAGAAAGCAATCCCAGAGCCAAACTATCCATATCTCATCACAAGTATCCAGTTCTAGTTGTATCGATCGGGATACAACTCCGAGCGTCCGTTACCGAGGATCCGGCTATGCATAGATTACTTCTTCCCTGCAAGGGTGCACCAACTTACCCACCACGCTCGCTTAACTCCGGCCGGACATACTTTTCTGGGTCATGCCCGGCCTCGGCCAAATGATACACTGCAACCCCACCTAGAGCTCAGCAAAGAGGTCCCCGTCGGTCTACATCCCAAGCGCTCGGGGGTCTTGGGCCATCGCCCCTCGCCCTTCGGGTCGTTGCGCACATGGCTCAGATCCAAGCACCACCTCTGTCGTGGATGGCGCCAATCACTCCATGCCGCACTGCTGAACTGGACGTCTGACAGAGCTTTCGGCTGATGCTACGATGCAGAGTGCCCATAACTGATCCCACATGATGGTTAGTGCTATCGGGCAAAGGCCCACTCGGATCAAATATCCAAATCGTTAGTGTTTTGGTAGTGCGGTAACGAGCAGAGACTCACGATAGATGTGACCCCGTTACCCCGTCTCGAGGACTTGCAACAAGGGCTAGGAATGCCCGGCCATGCCTCGTATTTGTCTCTCGGGTACCGTCCTGGTCAACCCATCTTCACATCACTCGCGGGTACCCCTCAGGGTCGACCCGCCTTTCCAAGTAGCAGTTGTAAAGTCCAAGTATCCGTGTGTCCATAACATCAGTGGAATCCGAGGAATCACCCTCGTTGGATTCGTACTCGATGTATTTGTCAACGTGAACTTGGAGGAATCACCCTTGATGGGTTCACACTTGAGGTGTTGCACGACAGCGTCGTTACCGGGAGTGGTGAAGGAGGAATCACCCTCGGTGACCACGACCGACTAACTACTCCACAGAGTTAACATCGGAAGTGCTTACGAGGTATCACCCTCGGCACTCGATAGTAACGCTGCAGTGTCGTACAGATAAAGGGGGTGTGATGTGCGGTGCTGGGGCCTGGCTGTCGATCTCATTGATCGAGTCTTCTGATAATCCAGCGGGGCAACTGGGACAAAGCGGGTCTCAGGTGGTACTCTAACCAGCCTATACTAAGCAGTTTAGGATAACAGGTAGGTATCAACAACAGTTACAAAAACAAGCTATGCATCAGGAATAGGATAACAGTAGCAGCAGCAATTCTAATGCAAGCATAAGAGAGAAAGAATAGGCGATATCGGCATGTTCAAAGGAGGGTGCTTGCCTGGAAGCTCTGCGGCAAGGGTCTGGTCGTCAACTGTGTAGTCGTACTCCGGAGCTGCGTCGTCCTCAGGGACTACGTCGGTGTTGGGCTCTACCGAGAGAGAAGAGGGGGAGGAAACAGATAAATACATAGCAAACATATGCAACACAGAGCATGCTATGCTAACGTGCAGTGCAGGGTTGCCTAAAAGCATGTCTAATCCATATTAGTTATTTTAGGATTTAAGTTGGAATTATTAATCGGTGTATATGCACTATTCATCTACTGGAAACAGGCTAAAAGTTGTGGGTTCACCTCCGTGAGAGGGTCTTGACAAGGAAACAAATGACAGGGTTGGATTCGTCTCGTCGTTATGAGCAACTTTCATGTAGAAAGTTTTTCGATCCGAGCTACGGTTTAATTTATATGATTTTTCAAAGATTTTAAATATTTTCAGAAACTAAATAAAATAGCTAAAATGATTTATGATGTCAGCATGATGTGGGGATGATGTCAGTAGTCAGCAGCCGCACTGACCAAGTCAAACCTGACCAGTGGGTCCCACATGTCAGACTCTGTTTCTTAACAGAGTTTATTTTAAACTAAACAGAGTTAATTAGGCATTAGGCCCCACCTGTCAGTCTCTAATTAGAAACTAATTAGGTTTTATTTATTAAAACATTTTAATTAGTGGATTAAGCAGTGGGGCCCGCACGTCAGCGTCACAGAGATGCCTAGTCAGCACGTTGACTGGTCAAACCAGTCTACGGGGACCCGTGGGGCCCAGCGTCAGTGGCACAGGGGGCCCACCTACCAGGCCACGTCGGCGGCCATCGCCGGAGCAACGCCGGCGAGGCGAAATGCGGCGGCGCGGCGCGGGTGAGCTTCGGGTTTTGCCCACAGGGCATCTCCGGGGCTGTGGTTGGGCTCATTCGAACGGGGGCTCGACGGCAGTTCTAGCGGTGGTGGTGGCAGCGCCGGAGGTGGCCAGAAGAGTCGCCGGCGACGAGATTTGGCGGAGGTGGTTTCGGGCGATCAGCGCAACGGCAGCAGCAACGCGTAAAAGCACGAACTAGCGGGTGCGGGAGGTCCTTCACGACGCGACGAGCGCGTTGGGCACCAGCCCATGACCAAATGGTCACCGGTGACTCGCCGGCGTCGAGCGCAGGCGGCGGCGCGTTCAGGCGCTGCAGAGGGAGTAGCTAGCGAGCGCGCAAGAGTGAGCAGAGAGATGGGGGACGAAGAGGGGGTCACCGAGCGGCACACACGATGGCCCGTGGAGGTTTAGGAGTTGCAGAGAGCGTCACCGGGTCGGAGAAGAGCGGCGGCAGTCAGAGATGGGAACGAAGTTGATCCGGTGCTACGGTGCCTCCCAGCTCCAACTGAGGCCACCAGACGACGAGGCGGTCGCCGGTGGACCTCCTTGGCACCACGGAGGGAGGAGCAGGCGCCGGTGGCTGCGGCAAGTAGCGAGGCGCGGCGGCGATGGCGCTCGGGCGACGGATCTGAAGGAGGAGAGGAGGCGAGGAGTGAGCGAGGGAGAGGGGGAGAATGGCAGTGGAGGCCAGGGGGAGGAATGGGGCTTCGGCCTTATCCCCCGCGCCGGTGGGGTGTCGATGGCCGTCGCGTTGTCAGCGTCTCGCCGGCGCGCGCGCGGTGACCACGGGCATGACGACACGCAGTGAGAGAGAGAGGGAGTTGGACCGACTCAGGCACTGTGCACTTGGGCCAGTGCACAGTGGCCTTTTTCTTTTTCTCTTTTATTTTTCTGCTTTTCTTTTTACAGAGAGGGTTGTGTAATATTTTAAACCTCCAAATGAATTTGGAAAAATGTGAAACTTGGTCACATAAGTGCATTGCAATATCCAGCACTGCCACAAAAAGTTTGTGCAATTTTGGAAATCATTTGGATTTTTCAAAAATTGAAATAGGCATTTATGGTGTTGTTCTCGTACTGTTCAAATGCTTAAGCCCATTATGTGGTTGATGATGATGTTGTGTTCCTTAACAGCAAATGGTTTTGGATTATTTGCTATAAAGTGAACATTTTTCCCACAAGTTTTGAGCAACTTCATTTCATTTTTCTTTTACTTTGAATTTGAAGTGATTTTCAGAGAGAACTTTGAATTGATTTGTTTAACCAATATGATCAAGCTCTGCAAATGAAAATGACTTGGCAATATTAGCAGAGTGTCACAGTGATTATTACACAGGCGTGTTACAGCTGGGACGCCCGGCGATCGTGCCTCAGGCCCCGCGCCCACTGCTGGGGTGCCCTTCCCTCTCGCATAGGGAGGCGTGCCCGGCGCCCCTCTCAGGACAGGCTCGGGGGCTCTCATATGGAGGGCCTCTGACCTGACCAATGTCACGAGGGAGGCGTTCGGGCACCATGTGGAGGCGTGTTTCAACACGAGCTTCCATGAGCAAGGTGCAAGGCGTGAGGCGCCAGGCGCACAAGAGTTCATCACCAAGGCGATCGAAGAGCTTCAAGAGGCGCGAGCCATGCGTGGCGAGCGCCGCCCCGCATCATCCGGTGCAGCTGCCGCCACTGACATCGATGGCGAGCTGTGCGTCAGCGTTAACATCTGATACGTCTCCAACGTATCTATAATTTTCGATTGTTCCATGCTATTATATTATCTATTTTGCATGTTTTATATGCATTAATATATTATTTTATATTATTTTTGGGACTAACTTATTAACCTAGAGCCCAGTGCCAGTTTCTCTATTTTCCTTGTTTTTGAGCTTCGCAGAAAAGGAATACCAAACGGAGTCCAAATGGAATAAAAACTTTGCGATGATTTTTCTTGGACCAAAAGACACCCAGGAGACTTGGAGTGCAAGTCAGAAGAGCCACGAGGCGGCCAGAAGGGGTAGGGTGCGCCCCCTGCCTTGTGGGCCCCTCGGTGACCACCTGACCCAGATCTTCCTCCTATATATTCACATATATTCCCAAACCACCAGAGGCATCCACGAAAACACTTTTCCACCACCGCAATCTTCTGTTTCCGTAAGATCCCATCTTGGGGCCTTTTCCGGCATCTTGCCAGAGGGGGATTCGATCACGGAGGGCTTCTACATCAACTCGATTGCCCTTCCGATGAAGCGTGAGTAGTTTATCTGAGACCTACGGGTCCTTAGCTAGTAGCTAGATGGCTTCTTCTCTCTCTTTGATTCTCAATACAACGTTCTTCTTGATGTTCTTGGAGATCTATCCGATGTAATCTTCTTTTGCAGTGTGTTTGTCGAGATCCGATGAATTGTGGATTTATGATCAGCTTATCTATGAATATTATTTGAATCTTCTTTGAATTATTTTATGCATGATTTGATATCCTTGTAATTCTCTTCGAACTATCGGTTTGGTTTGGCCAACTAGATTGGTTTTTCTTGCAATGGGAGAAGTGCTTGGCTTTGGGTTCAATCTTGCGGTGTCCTCTCCCAGTGACAGTAGGGGCAGCGAGGCACGTATTGTATTGTTGCCATCGAGGATAAAAAGATGGGGTTTACATCATATTGCTTGAGTTTATTCCTCTACATCATGTCATCTTACTTAAAGCGTTACTCTGTTCTTCATGAACTTAATACTCTAGATGCAGGCAGGAGTCGGTCGATGTGTGGAGTAATAGAAGTAGATGCAGGCAGGAGTCGGTCTACTTGACACGGACGTGATGCCTATATTTCATAATCATTGCCTTGGATATCGTCATAACTTTGCACTTTTCTATCAATTGCTCGACAATAATTTGTTCACCCACCGTATTATTTGCTATCTTGAGAGAAGCCTCTAGTGAAACTTATGGCCCCCGGGTCTATTTTCCATCATATTACTTTCCGATCTACTATTTTGCAATATTTTATTTTCAGATCTATAAACCAAAAAACCCAAAAATATTTTATCTTTTGTTTAGTTTTATTTATCTATCTCTATCAGATCTCACTTTTGCAAGTGACCGTGAAGGGATTGACAACCCCTTTATCACGTTGGGTGCAACTGTTTGATTGTTTGTGCAGGTATTGGTGATTTGTGCGTTGTCTTCTACTGGATTGATACCTTGGTTCTCGAACTGAGGGAAATACTTATCTCTACTTTGCGGCATCACCCTTTCTTCTTCAAGGAAAAACCAACGCAAGCTCAAGAAGTAGCAGGAAGAATTTCTGGCGCCGTTGCCGGGGAGATCTACGCCAAGTCAAAACATACCAAGTACCCATCATAAACTCTCATCTCTTGCATTACATTATTCGCCATTTGCCTCTCGTTTTCCCCTCCCCCACTTCTAAAAAGATTTTCAAAAAGATTGGCCTTTTTATTCGCCCTTCTTACGTCCTTCCGTTTGTCTTCTTCGTTTGCCTTTTTGTTTGCTCGTGTGTTAGATTGCTTGCTTTGTCACGATGACTCAAGAGAACACCAAATTGTGTGACTTTTCCAACACTAATAACAATGGTTTTATTAGTACTCTGATTGCTCCCGCCACTAGTGCGGAATCTTATGAAATTAATGCCGATTTGCTGAATCTTGTTATGAAAGATCAATTTTTCGGCCTTCCTAGTGAAGATGCCGCATCCCATCTGAATAGTTTCATTGAGTTGTGTGATATGCAAAAGAAAAAAGATGTGGATAATGATATTGTTAAATTGAAGCTATTTCCGTTTTCACTTCGAGATCATGCTAAAACTTGGTTTTCATCTTTGCCTAAAAATAGTATTGATTCATGGAATAAGTGTAAAGATGCTTTTATTTCCAAGTATTTTCCTCCCGCTAGATCATCTCCCTTAGGAACGATATTATGAATTTTAAGCAACTTGGTCATGAACATGTTGCACAATCTTGGGAGAGGATGAAATTGATGATACGAAATTGCCCTACTTATGGTTTAAATTTATGGATGATCATACAAAAAATTTATGCTAGATTGAATTTTGCTTCTAGAAATCTTTTAGATTCGGCCGCGGGAGGTACTTTTATGGAAATTACTCTAGGAGAAGCTACTAAACTCCTAGATAATATTATGGTTAATTATTTGCTAGCAAGAGTGCTCCTATTGATCCTAATGATATGCCTTTGTCTACTTTGATTGAAAACAATAATGAATCTATGGATGTGAATTTTGTTGGTAGGAACAATTTTGGTAACAACGTGTATAGAGGTAATTTTAATCCTAGGCCGTTTCCTAGTAATTCCTCTAATAATTATGGCAATTCCTACAACAATTCTTATGGAAATTATAATAAGATGCCCTCTGATTTTGAGAATAGTGTTAAAGAATTTATGAGTTCGCAAAAGAATTTTAATGCTTTGGTTGAAGAAAAAATGCTTAAGATTGATGATTTGGCTAGGAACGTGGATAGAATTTCTCTTGATGTTGATTCTTTGAAAATTAGATCTATTCCACCCAAGCATGATATCAATGAATCTCTAAAGGCTATGAGAATCTCCATTGATGAGTGCAAAGAAAGAACCGCTAAGATGCGTGCTAAACGAGACTGGTTTGTAAAATCGTGTTCTTCTAGTTTTTGTGAAAATAATGATGAATATCTTAAAGTGATTGATGTGACTCCTATTGAATCCTTGTTTTCCAATATAAATCTTGATAGATATGTGACTGGAGATGAGTCAACTTTAGTTAAAAGGCGTCCTAATGATTCGAAGTTTATAGATCTAGATGCAAAAATTGATAAAAGTGGGATTGTAGAGGTCAAAACTTTAAGTAGCAATGAACCCACTCTTTTGGATTTCAAGGATTTTAATTATGATAATTATTCTTTGATAGATTGTATTTCCTTGTTGCAATCCATGTTGAATTCTCCTCATGCTTATAATCAAAATAAAGCTTTTACTAAACATATCGTTGATGCTATGATGCAATCTTTTGAAGAAAAGCTTGAATTGGAAGTTTCTATCCCTAGAAAATTTTATGATGAGTGGGAAAAGACTACTAAGATTAATATTAAAGATTATGAGTGCCATGCTTTGTGTGATTTGGGTGCTAGCGTTTCCACGATTCCAAAAACTTTATGTGATGTGCTAGGTTTCCGTGAACTTGATGATTGTTCTTTAAATTTGCATCTTGTGGATTCCACTATTAAGAAACCCATGGGAAGGATTAATGATGTTATTATTGTTGCAAATAGGAATTATGTGCCCGTATATTTCATTGTTCTTGATATAGATTGCAATCCTACATGTCCTATTATTCTTGGTAGACCTTTCCTTAGAACGATTGGTGCAATTATTGATATGAAAGAAGGAAACATTAGATTTCAATTTCCGTTAAGGAAGGGCATGGAAAAATTTCCTAGAAAGAAAATTAAGTTGCCAAATGAATCTATTATGAGAGCTACTTATGGATTGCATACCAAAGATGACAATACCTAGATCTATGTGTTTTTTATGCCTAGCTAAGGGCGTTAAACAATAGCGCTTGTCGGGAGGCAACCCAATTTTATTTTTGTTCTTTGCTTTTTGGTTCTGTTTTTCAATAAATAATTCATCTAGCCTCTTTTTAGATGTGTTTTTGTGTTTTAATTAGTGTTTGTGCCAAGTAAGACCTTTGGGATGGCTTACGGTGATAGTTGATTTGATCTTGCTGAAAAACAGAAACTTTTGCGTCCAGTCACAGAATTGTTTAGGTTCACTGGAGCGTGCAAAAACCCTGAATTGTTTACAAAGTATTTATATACAAATTTCCTATGTTCTCCTAATTTTTCAGAATTTTTGGAGTTATATCAGTATTAGAACAATTCAGATCTTCTCCGACTGTTCTGTTTTTTCACAGATTCTGTTTTCTATGTGTTATTTGCTTATTTTGATAAATCTATGGGTAGTATCGGGGGGTATGAACCAAGTAAAAGTTGGAATACAGTAGATATTACACAAATATAAATAAAAAATGAGTTCACAACAGTACCAAAAGTGGTGATTTATTTTCTTATACTAACGGAGCTTATGAGATTTTCTGTTGAGTTTTGTGTTGTGAAGTTTTCAAGTTTTGGGTAAGGATTTGATGGACTATGGAATAAGGAGTGGCAAGAGCCTAAGCTTGGGGATGCCCAAGGCACCCCAAGGTAATATTCAAGGACAACCAAGAGCCTAAGCTTGGTGATGCCCAAGGCACCCCAAGGTAATATTCAAGGACAACCAAGAGCCTAAGCTTGGGGATGCCCCGGAAGGCATCCCCTCTTTCGTCTTCGTCTATCGGTAACTTTACTTGAGGCTATATTTTTATTCACCACATGATATGTGTTTTGCTTGGAGCGTCTTGTATGATATGAGTCTTTTCTTTTTAGTTTGCCACAATCATCCTTGCTGTACACACCTTTTGAGAGGGACACGCATGAATCGTGATTTATTAGAATACTCTATGTGCTTCACTTTTATCTTTTGAGCTACGAAATTTTGCTCTAGTGCTTCACTTACATATTTTTAGAGCACGGTGGTGGCTTTATTTTGTAGAAATTATTGAACTCTCATGCTTCACTAATATTATTTTGACAGTCTCTAAACAACATGGTAATTTGCTTTGGTTATGAATTTAGTCCTAATACGATAGGCATCCAAGAGGGATATAATAAAAACTTTCATACAAAGTGCATTGAATACTATGATAAGTTTGATTCCTTATGATTCTTTTGAGATATAGAGATGGTGATATTAGAGTCATGCTAGTGAGTAATTGTGAATTGGAGTAATACTTGTGTTAAGGTTTGTGATTCCCGTAGCATGCACGTATGATGAACCATTATTTAACGAAGTTGGAGCATGAGGTATTTTTTGATTGTCTTCCTTATGAGTGGCGGTCGGGGACGTGCGATGTCTTTTTCTACCAATCTATACCCCTAGGAGCATGTGCGTAGTACTTTGTTTCGATGACTAGTAGATTTTTGCAATAAGTATGTGAGTTCTTTATGACAAATGTTGAGTCCATGGATTATACGCACTCTCACCCTTCCACCATTGCTAGCCTCTCTAGTACCGCGCAACTTTCGCCGGTACCATACACCCACCATATACCTTCCTCAAAACAGCCACCATACCTACCTATTATGGCATTTTCATAGCCATTCCGAGATATATAGCCATGCAACTTTCCACCGTTTCGTTTTATTATGATACGTTCCATCATTGTCATATTGCTTTGCATGATCATGTAGTTGACATCGTATTTGTGGCAAAGCCACCTTTCATAATTCTTTCATACATGTCACTCTTGAGTCATTGCACATCCCGGTACACCGCCGGAGGCATTCATATAGAGTCATATTTTGTTCTAAATATCGAGTTGTAATTTTTGAGTTGTAAGTAAATAAAAGTGTGATGATCTTCATTATTAGAGCATTGTCCCATGTGAGGAAAAAAATAAAAGGGAGGCCAAAGAAGCCAAACAAAAAAATGAGATAAAAAGAGAGAAGGGGCAATGTTACTATCCTTTTTTTCCACACTTGTGCTTCAAAGTAGCACCATGATCTTCATGATAGAGAGTCTCCTATGTTGTCACTTTCATATGCTAGTGGGAATTTTTCATTATAGAACTTGGCTTGTATATTCCAACGATGGGCTTCCTCAAATTGCCCTAGGTCTTCATGAGCAAGCAAGTTGGATGCACACCCACTTAGTTTTCTTTTGAGCTTTCATAAACTTATAGCTCTAGTTCATCCGTTGCATGGCAATCCCTACTCACTCACATTGATATCTATTGATGCGCATCTCCATAGCCCGTTAATACGCCTAGTTGATGTGAGACTATCTCCCTCATTTTTTTTGTCTTCTCCACAACCACCATATTCTATCCCACCTATAGTGCTATGTCCATGGCTCACGCTCATGTATTGCGTGAAAGTTGAAAAGGTTTGAGAACACCCAAAGTATGAAACAATTGCTTGGCTTGTCATCGGGGTTGTGCATGATTTGAATATTTTGTGTGATCAAGATGGAGCATAGCCAGACTATATGATTTTGTAGGGATAGCTTTCTTTGGCCATGTTATTTTGAGAAGACATAATTGCCTTGTTAGTATGCTTGAAGTATTATTATTTTTATGTCAATATTAAAATTTTGTTTTGAATCTTATGGATCTGAACATTCATGCCACAATAAAGAAAATTACATGGATAAATATGTTAGGTAGCATTCCACATCAAAAATTCTGTTTTTATCATTTACCTACTCGAGGACGAGCAAGAATTAAGTTTGGGGATGCTTGATACGTCTCCAACGTATCTATAATTTTTTGTAGTTCCATGCTATTATATTATCTGTTTTGGATGTTTTATATGCATTAATATGCTATTTTATATTATTTTTGGGACTAACTTATTAACCTAGAGCCCAGTGCCAGTTTCTGTTTTTTCCTTGTTTTTGAGCTTCGCAGAAAAGGAATACCAAACGGATTCCAAACAGAATAAAACCTTCGCAATGATTTTTCTTGGACCAAAAGACACCCAGGAGACTTGTAGTGCAAGTCAGAAGAGCCACGAGGCGGCCACAAGGGGGGAGGGCGCACCCCCTGCCTTGTGGGTCCCTCGGTGAACCCCTGACCTAGATCTTCCTCCTATATATTCACATATATTCCCAAACCACCAAAGGCATCCACGAAAACACTTTTCCACTGCCGCAACCTTCTGTTCCCGTGAGATCCCATCTTGGGGCCTTTTCCGGCATCCTGCCGGAGGGGGATTCGATCACGAAGGGCTTCTACATCAACTCTATTGCCCTTTCGATGAAGCGTGAGTAGTTTACCTCAGACCTATGGGTCCATAGCTAGTAGCTAGATGGCTTCTTCTCTATCTTTGATTCTCAATACAACGTTCTCCTTGATGTTCTTGGAGATCTATCTGATGTAATCTTCTTTTGCGGTATGTTTGTTGAGATCCGATGAATTGTGGATTTATGATCAGCTTATCTATGAATATTATTTGAATCTTCTCTGAATTCTTTTATGCATGATTTGATATCCTTGTAATTCTTTTCGAACTATCGGTTTGGTTTGGCCTACTAGATTGGTTTTTCTTGCAATGGGAGAAGTGCTTGGCTTTGGGTTCAATCTTGCGGTGTCCTCTCCCAGTGACAGTAGGGCAGCGAGGCACGTATTGTAATTTTGCCATCGAGGATAAAAAGATGGGGTTTACATCATATTGCTTGAGTTTATTCCTCTACATCATGTCATCTTACTTAAAGCGTTACTCTGTTCTTCATGAACTTAATACTCTAGATGCAGGCAGGAGTCGGTCGTTGTGTGGAGTAATAGTAGTAGATGCAGGCAGGAGTCAGTCTACTTGACACGGACGTGATGCCTATATTTCATAATCATTGCCTTGGATATCGTCATAACTTTGCGCTTTTCTATCAATTGCTCGACAATAATTTGTTCACCCACCGTATTATTTGCTATCTTGAGAGAAGCCTCTAGTGAAACCTATGGCCCCCGGGTCTATTTTCCATCATATTACTTTCCGATCTACTATTTTGCAATCTTTTATTTTCAGATCTATAAACTAAAAAACCCAAAAATATTTTATCTTTTGTTTAGTTTTATTTATCTATCTCTATCAGATCTCACTTTTGCAAGTGACCATGAAGGGATTGACAACCCCTTTATCGCGTTGGGTGCAAGTGTTTGATTGTTTGTGCAGGTATTGGTGATTTGTGCGTTGTCTCCTACTAGATTGATACCTTGGTTCTCAAACTGAGGGAAATACTTATCTCTACTTTGCTGCATCACCCTTTCCTCTTCAAGGGAAAAACCAACGCAAGCTCAAGAAGTAGCAGGAAGAATTTCTGGCGCTGTTGTCGGGGAGATCTACACCAAGTCAAGACATACCAAGTACCCATCATAAACTCTCATCTCTTCCATTACATTATTCGCCATTTGCCTCTCGTTTTCCTCTCCCCCACTTCTAAAACAATTTTTGAAAAGATTTGCCTTTTTATTCGCCCTTCTTCTGTCCTTCCGTTCGTCTTCTTCGTTTGCCTTTTTTGTTTGCTCGTGTGTTAGATTGCTTGCTTTGTCACGATGACTCAAGAGAATACCAAATTGTGTGACTTTTCCAACACTAATAACAATGATTTTATTAGTACTCCGATTGCTCCCGCCACTAGTGCGGAATCTTATGAAATTAATGCCGCTTTGCTGAATCTTGTTATGAAAGATCAATTTTCCGGCCTTCCTAATGAAGATGCCGCATCCCATCTGAATAGTTTCGTTGAGTTGTGTGATGTGCAAAAGAAAAAAGATGTGGATAATGATATTGTTAAATTGAAGCTATTTCCGTTTTCACTTCGAGATCGTGCTAAAACTTGGTTTTCATCTTTGCCTAAAAATAGTATTGATTCATGGAATAAGTGTAAAGATGCTTTTATTTCCAAGTATTTTCCTCCCGCTAGATCATCTCCCTTAGGAACAATATTATGAATTTTAAGCAACTTGATCATGAACATGTTGCACAATCTTGGGAGAGGATGAAATTGATGATACGAAATTGCCCTACTCATGGTTTAAATTTATGGATGATTATACAAATTTTTTATGCCGGATTGAATTTTGCTTCTAGAAATCTTTTAGATTCGGCCGCGGGAGTTACTTTTATGGAAATTACTCTAGGAGAAGCTACTAAACTCCAAGATAATATTATGGTTAATTATTCTCAATGGCATACCGAAAGATCTTCCACTAGTAAAAAAGTGCATGCGATTGAAGAGATTAATGTTTTGAGTGGAAAGATGGATGAACTTATGAAATTATTCTAGCAAGAGTGCTACTATTGATCCTAATTATATGCCTTTGTCTACTTTGATTGAAAACAATAATGAATCTATGGATGTGAATTTTGTTGGTAGGAACAATTTTGGTAATAACGTGTATAGAGGTAATTTTAATCCTAGGCCGTTTCCTAGTAATTCCTCTAATAATTATGGTAATTCCTACAACAATTCTAAGGGAAATTATAAGAAGATGCCCTCTGATTTTGAGAATAGTGTTAAAGAATTTATGAGTTCGCAAAAGAATTTTAATGCTTTGGTTGAAGAAAAATTGCTTAAGATTGATGATTTGGCTAGGAACGTGGATAGAATTTCTCTTGATGTTGATTCTTTGAAAATTAGACCTATTCCACCTAAGCATGATATCAATGAATCTCCAAAGGCTATGAGAATCTCCATTGATGAGTGCAAAGAAAGAACCGCTAAGATGCGTGCTAAACAAGAATTGTTTGTAAAATCGTGTTCTTCTAGTTTTTGTGAAAATAATGATGAATATCTTAAAGTGGTTGATGTGACTCCTATTGAATCTTTGTTTTCCAATATAAATCTCGATAAAGATGGGACTGGAGATAAGTCAACTTTAGTTAAAAGGCGTCCCAATGATTCGGAGTTTATAGATGTAGATGCAAAAATTGATAAAAGTGGGATTGGAGAGGTCAAAACTTTAAGTAGCAATGAACCCACTCTTTTGGATTTCAAGGATTTTAATTATGATAATTATTCTTTGATAGATTGTATTTCCTTGTTGCAATCCATGTTGAATTCTCCTCATGCTTATAATCAAAATAAAGCTTTTACTAAACATATCGTTGATGCTATGATGCAATCTTTTGATGAAAAGCTTGAATTGGAAGTTTCTATCCCTAGAAAACTTTATGATGAGTGGGAAAATACTATTAAGATTAAGATTAAAGATTATGAGTGCCATGCTTTGTGTGATTTGGGTGCTAGCGTTTCCACGATTCCAAAAACTTTATGTGATGTGCTAGGTTTTCGTGAACTTGATGATTGTTCTTTAAATTTGCATCTTGTGGATTCCACTATTAAGAAACCAATGGGAAGGATTAATGATGTTATTATTGTTGCAAATAGGAATTATGTGCCCGTAGATTTCATTGTTCTTGATATAGATTGCAATCCTACATGTCCTATTATTCTTGGTAGACCTTTCCTTAGAACGATTGGTGCAATTATTGATATGAAAGAAGGAAACATTAGATTTCAATTTCCGTTAAGGAAGGGCATGGAACACTTTCCTAGAAAGAAAATTAAGTTGCCATATGAATCTATTATGCGAGCTACTTATGGATTGCATACCAAAGATGACAATACCTAGATCTATGTGTTTTTATGCCTAGCTAAGGGCGTTAAACAATAGCGCTTGTTGGGAGGCAACCCAATTTTATTTTTGTTCTTTTATTTTTGGTTCTGTTTTTCAATAAATAATTCATCTAGCCTCTGGTTAGATGTGTTTTTGTGTTTTAATTAGTGTTTGTGCCAAGTGAGACCTTTGGGATGGCTTACGGTTATAGTTGATTTGATCTTGCTGAAAAATAGAAACTTTTGCGTCCAGTCACAGAATTTTTTAGATTCACTGGAGCGTGCAAAAACCCTGAATTTTTTACACAGAATTGATATACAAATTTCCTATGTTATACTAATTTTTCAGAATTTTGGAGTTACATAAGTATTAGACCTATTCAGATCTTCGCAGACTGTTCAGTTTTTGACAGATTCTGTTTTCTATGTGTTATTTGCTTATTTTGATGAATCTATGGGTAGTATCGGGGGAATGAACCATGGAAAAGTTGGAATACAGTAGATATTACACCAATATAAATAAAGAAAGAGTTCACAACAGTACCAAAAGTGGTGATTTATTTTCTTATACTAACGGAGCTTATGAGATTTTCTGTTGAGTTTTGTGTTGTGAAGTTTTCAAGTTATGGGTATGGATTTTATGGACTATGGAATAAGGAGTGGCAAGAGCCTAAGCTTGGGGATGCCCAAGGCAACCCAAGGTAATATTCAAGGACAACCAAGATCCTAAGCTTGGGGATGCCCCTTAAGGCATCCCCTCTTTCGTCTTCGTCTATCGGTAACTTTACTTGAGGCTATATTTTTATTCACCACATGATATGTGTTTTGCTTGGAGCGTCTTGTATGATATGAGTCTTTGCTTTTTATTTTGCCACAATCATCCTTGCTGTACACACCTTTTGAGAGGGACACACATGAATCATGATTTATTAGAATACTCTATGTGCTTCACTTATATCTTTTGAGCTAGGTAATTTTGCTCTAGTGCTTCACTTATATCTTTTTAGAGCACGGCGGTGGCTTTATTTTGTAGAAATTATTGAACTCTCATGCTTCACTTATATTATTTTGAGAGTCTCTAAATAGCATGGTAATTTGCTTTGGTTATGAATTTAGTCCTAATATGATAGGCATCCAAGAGGGATATAATAAAAACTTTCATATAAAGTGCACTGAATACTATGAGAAGTTTGATTCCTTATGATTGTTTTGAGATATAGAGATGGTGATATTAGAGTCATGCTAGTGAGTAATTGTGAATTGGAGAAATACTTGTGTTAAGGTTTGTGATTCCGGTAGCATGCACGTATGATGAACCGTTATGTAATGAAGTTGGAGCATGAGGTATTTTTTGATTGTCTTCCTTATGAGTGGCGGTCGGGGACGTGTGATGGTCTTTTTCTACCTATCTATCCCCCTAGGAGCATGTGCGTAGTACTTTGTTTCGATGACTAATAGATTTTTGCAATAAGTATGTGAGTTCTTTATGACTAATGTTGAGTCCATGGATTATACGCACTCTCACCCTTCCACCATTGCTAGCCTCTCTAGTACAGCGTAACTTTCGCCGGTACCATATACCTTCCTCAAAACAGCCACCATACATACCTATTATGGCATTTCCATAGCCATTCCAAGATATATTGCCATGCAACTTTCCACCGTTCCGTTTTATTATGACACGTTCCATCATTGTCATATTGCTTTGCATGATCATGTAGTTGACATCGTATTTGTGGCAAAGCCACCTATCATAATTCTTTCATACATGTCACTCTTGAGTCATTGCACATCCCGATACACCGCCGGAGGCATTCATATAGAGTCATATTTAGTTCTAAGTATCGAGTTGTAAATTTTGAGTTGTAAGTAAATAAAAGTGTGGTGATCTTCATTATTAGAGCATTGTCCCATGTGAGGAAAAAAATAAAAGGGAGGACAAAGAAGCCAAACAAAAAAATGAGAGAAAAAGAGAGAAGGGGCAATATTACTATCTTTTTTTCCACACTTGTGCTTCAAAGTAGCACCATGATCTTCATGATAGAGAGTCTCCTATGTTGTCACTTTCATATGCTAGTGGGAATTTTTCATTATAGAACTTGGCTTGTATATTCCAACGATGGGCTTTCTCAAATTGCCCTAGGTCTTCATGAGCAAGCAAGTTGGATGCACACCCACTTAGTTTTCTTTTGAGCTTTCATAAACTTATAGCTCTAGTGCATCCATTGCATGGCAATCCCTACTCACTCACATTGATATCTATTGATGGGCATCTCCATAGCCCGTTAATACGCCTAGTTGAAGTGAGACTATCTCCCTCTTTTTTTGTCTTCTCCACAACCACCATATTCTATCCCACCTATAGTGCTATGTCCATGGCTCATGCTCTTGTATTGCATGAAAGTTGAAAATGTTTGAGAACACCCAAAGTATGAAACAATTGCTTGGCTTGTCATCGGGGTTGTGCATGATTTGAATATTTTGTGTGATCAAGATGGAGCATAGCCAGACTATATGATTTTGTAGGGATAGCTTTCTTTGGCCATGCTATTTTGAGAAGACATAATTGCCTTGTTAGTATGCTTGAAGTATTATTATTATTATGTCAATATTAAACTTTTGTTTTGAATCTTATGGATCTGAACATTCATGCCACAATAAAGAAAATTACATGGATAAATATGTTAGGTAGCATTCCAGATCAAAAATTCTGTTTTTATCATTTACCTACTCGAGGACGAGCAAGAATTAAGTTTGGGGATGCTTGATACGTCTCCAACGTATCTATAATTTTTTATTGTTCCATGCTATTATATTATCTGTTTTGGATGTTTTATATGCATTAATATGCTAGTTTATATTATTTTTGGGACTAACTTATTAACCTAGAGCCCAGTGCCAGTTTCTGTTTTTTCCTTGTTTTTGAGCTTCGCAGAAAAGGAATACCAAATGGAGTCCAAACGGAATAAAACCTACGCGATGATTTTTCTTGGACCAAAAGACACCCAGGAGACTTGGAGTGCAAGTCAGAAGAGCCACGAGGCGGCCACGAGGGGGGAGGGCGCGCCCAGGGGGGTAGGGCGCGCCCCCTGCCTTGTGGGCCCATCGGTGACCCCCTAACCTAGATCTTCCTCCTATATATTCACATATATTCCCGAGCCACCAGAGGCATCCACGAAAACACTTTTCCACCGCCGCAACCTTCTGTTCCCGTGAGATCCCATCTTGGGGCCTTTTCCGGCATCCTGCCGGAGGGGCATTCGATCATGGAGGGCTTCTACATCAACTCTATTGCCCTTCCGATGAAGCGTGAGTAGTTTACCTGAGACCTACGGGTCCATAGCTAGTAGCTAGATGGCTTCTTCTCTCTCTTTGATTCTCAATACAACGTCCTCCTTGATGTTCTTGGAGATCTATCCGATGTAATCTTCTTTTGCGGTGTGTTTGTTGAGATCCGATGAATTGTGGATTTATGATCAGCTTATCTATGAATATTATTTGAATCTTCTCTGAATTCTTTTATGCATGATTTGATATCCTTGTAATTCTCTTCGAACTATCGATTTGGTTTGGCCTACTAGATTTGTCGGAGTAATTGACCACGGGTACCCCGAAGACGGCAAGACAATATTTCAAGACATCGGGGCTAGCAAAGCCCCTCAGTCCGACTGCTCAGGCCGCCCAGGCGGCCCCCTGTTCGACTGCCCGGGATGACTCGCCACCCGGCCTGCTCCCCGTCCGGCTGCCCCAGCCAGCCGGCTGCCGACTGCTCCAACCAGCCGGCTGCCCGAAGTCAACCTCCGCCATCGACAAGATGGCCGTACCCGACACTGTTGATGAATAGTAGTGGCGACATCATCTACAGTGTGCTTGTCCCTGGGCACTGTTTTATAAAGTGCACCAGGGACAAGGCGGCATGCACATCACATCCACGCCCCTCATGGGCATGGTGCCCCATGCCCACTTGCCCCCATGCCACTACCTAGCTTAGGAAGTAAGCTACCCCAAACTAGCCATTCCTATATATATTGGCACATAGCCATCCATCCACCCAGAGGGGAACTCCCTCACGCATGCGCACATGCTCACAGGCACAAACCATTCAGCCACTAGAGCTTGCATGCTCATCCGGCCACCTGCATATATACGAGATCAGGAGCCCATGGCACTGATTTCAGATACAGCTCTAGGAGCACTCTGTACAAGATATATCACATATATTCAGACATGCAGGAGTAGGGGTGTTATCTCTCCGGAGAGCCCCGAACCTGGGTAAACTAGCGCGTGCTACTCGCATACCCGTCCTCGGATATTCCAGCGGCAGTCTTGCCCTCACCTCAAGCCACCCTGTGGCATCTGTCGTCTCGCACCCCCCCCCCATGAGAATACCAAGACAGCTTGCGCCCACCAAGGGGCAAGCTGCTGCTAGAATCGCGGTCCAGGCGGGACCCTTTTCGTCATCATCACAGCGACTTCGCCGGCGTCCCACCGCCGCAACGTCGCCGCCGTCCCTCTACCGGCGTTCGCCCCTGGGACCGCGCATCCCGGCCTCCCGCGCCCCTGCGCTGCGTCTCGCTCCGGCGCGGTCATCCGCGCGCCCGGCGGCCATGCGCCCGCGACGCTCATTCACTCCTCCGCGCCCGCCGCCGTCGCCAGCACGCCCCGTCGCCATTCCGGTCGCGCGCCCGCGGTACTTGCAACGCTGCCACCGTTGCAAGCACGTCCGGGGAGGGAAGCTCCTCGAGCACCTCCCTACTCCGTCCGTCGTGGTCTCCGGCTCCGGCACCGCACCGCCGACCGGCGAGCCTCCGCGCCACCTCGCCGAGCTGCTTCATCGTCGGCCTGCTGCCTTCCGCCTCCGCCTGTGCCGTGCTTTGGCCCCATGGTGGATAGAGTTCGGACCGGGAGCAGCTGCCGCTCCATGGCGCTCCGTCCTCAAGCCCCTGCATCGCCTACTCCTCCTCGCCGAGCCTCCTTTCTTCGTCAACCGAGCCGCTCGGGCTCAAGCTCGTCCACGGCCGCTCGGCCATCGCCCCCGCTGACTCGCGCCCGCCTCTCGGCCGCGCCCTTCCGCGGCTCCACCCACGCGCGCCTCCGGCCGGCTCCGCCTTCGCCCGGCCGCCGCGCCCACTCCACCCCACACCGGCTCCCACCCGCGCCCGCGTCGCGCACAGCAGCTCGTGCGCCCCGCCTGCTGCTGGCCTCCCACGCCGGGTCCGGCCTCCGCGCCCGCCGGGTCCGGCCTCCGCGCCCGCCGGCTGCTGGCCCCCCGCCCGCGGCTGCCTACCCCCGCGTAGGCCGACACCTTGCCCGGCCGGCTTGGCCAGCTGCTGGCACCCGCTTGCCCCATGGCCGGCTCGCTGGGTCCAGCCACTCCCGCAGCGGCACGCGCCCCCGCCCGACCGACTTCGGACCTCTCCGCCTCCTCCGTGGGACCCGGTCGCCGGCTCAAGCAGCCGCCCCGTGACCTCGCCAACTGCGCCCTCACGCGCGGGCCCCGCCTGCCGCTGTGGCCGAGTCGCCCGATGTCGACTCCCCGCCAGTCGGCCCCCGCACGCCCGCCTGGTCTCCCCCGCGCGTGGGACCTGCCGCCGCTTCCACCCCGAGCTGGAGGCCCGCCTCTCCTCCGCGCGACAGCCTGCGTCCGGCGTCCCGCCCCTCGGCGCCGGCTGCTGCGCCCTCGCCCGCCAGCTCGCCGCAGCCGGCTGCGCCCCTGCCGGCTCCCGCTGTTCGGCTGCTCGTGTCCGGCTGGAAACAAAAGAAAGAAAGGAGAGAACCCGGCTGGGTCAGCACAGTCTTCGACCGGGCAGGCCGGATGTGTAAAAAAAAAGAGAGTGCGGCTGGCTGGAGGAAAAAATGGGCCGGCTGCTCAGCCCCTGCCGACTGGTAAAGGAAAGAAAAAAGTCAAAGGCTGGCTGGCCTTGTAAAAAAAAGGGGGAGATAAATGCGCGCCGGCTGCTCGTTTCCAGACGACCAACTGCCCTGCTGAACAAAAAGAAGAAGAAAAAAACATCAACTTCAACAAAGAAGACGAAGTAGTTGCCGGGAGATCCGGCCCGACTGCTCAGCAGTCGGCCAGAATCTCGGGGGCTACACCCAGCGGGTGCACTGACGCGCCCCCGCGAGGAAGAAGACAAAGTAGTTGCCGGGAGATCCGGCCTGCCTGCTCAGCAGTGGGCCCGAATCTCGGGGGCTACACCCAGTGGGTGCGCTGGCGCGCCCCCACGGAAGATTGCAAGAAACAAAAATAAGAGACAAGAGAAGAGTTTTGTCCGGCTGCCAGCAGCCGGCAGACGAGAAGAAGAAAGAAAAAGGAGCAGTGGCCGGCTGAAGAAAAGAAAGAAAGAAAAAGAGGCCGGCTGCCCAGCCGGACAAAAGAGACAGAAAGAAAAATCAGCGGCCGGGTGCTAAAAATAATAATAGTCCGGCTGCTCGCGTGATCCATCCGGTCGTTAAAAAGAAAAACGTCCGGTTGCATACGAGAAATGAAGCAGAAGAAGAAGTATCCGTCCGGCTGCTCACAGCCGGGCAGAGAGAAGAAAGGAAAGCACCGAGCCGGCTGCTCGTGCAGAAGAACGGCCGGCTGCCCGCAGCCGGCGGAAGAAAAAGAAAAAAGTGTCTATTCGACTGCCAGCAGCCGGCCAGAGAAAAGAAAAAATATCCGGCTGGCCCGTCCGCCTGCTTTGCCATTCGGACGGTCAGTCGCGACCCGCACTGCCGGCTGTGCCAAGCTGGCTGGACCGCCTTCCTGCTCCGACGCCTGGCCGGCAGGAGAGCCGGCCCGGCCGCCCGTCCGCCTCGACGCCTGTTCGGTCGAGCCCAACCGGCTGGGGCGTCCCTCGGGCGCCCGGAGGCTCGGGCCGCCTGCCGGAGATCATCTCCACCTCGACTACGCCAAAAGCAATGTGAGCTCCTCACCCGCATGATTTTGCACCGTGCAAACACGGACAACCTCGAGCGATGCTCGGGGGGCTATCTCCGCATTTTATTACAGTTGCACCACTGTTCGCCCCGGCGCCAGCCAGAGTTGGCCCGGAGGCTGGCCGCTTGGCCTGAGACGTTCGTTCCCGCAGACGGCTTAGTAGCGTGCATGGAACCGAAGGCCCACTCTCAGCCACAGACCGCAGCGCGGCTGTCCGGCAAGAGAGAGCGAAGGCTGGAGGCCACCCACGCGAAAAACATCCGGGAAGAAAAACGGTTCATGCGACCCGGCTGTTTCCTTTATGAGTATCTGCTCAGTTAAATCCGCTCCCAGAGTCTGAGTACTGTACACTCCACCCCGCGGCCCACTCTCAGCCACAGATCGCAGAGCGGCTGTCCGGCTAGCGAGAGTGCAAGCCAAAGAACAGAGAGGACATGAAAAAGATTGAAGGGGGCTCGAACGAAACCGAGTCGGCACCCTCCGCATAAAACCTGCACCACTAAAAGCAAAAGTTTGATGTATCTCCGCAGACTAACTTTGTCTTTTGCATGATCATTTCCGTGGGGAATACCCCTCCTCGCTCGGAGGCTACACCCAGTGGGTGCACTGGCGCGCCCCCACTGTAACCAAGCCGCGCCGGCTGCAGCCCGCAGCCAGCTGTCATCGACAACATCAGTCGGCGGGCCCCGCGTCCGCGCCCAACAGCACCAGCCGGCGGACCCCGTGTCCGTGCCCGGCACCCTCGATGTTACCGTCAGCTTCATCATCAACAACAAGACCCTCCGCCCAACTTTTCCAAAGTTGCCCGGAGGCTCGGAGGCTACACCCAGCGGGTGCGCTTGCGCGCCCTCACTCGGAACATGCCGCGCTTGTTGCACGCCCGCTGCCGGCTGCAACCGGCTCCTCGACGCCATCATCTGCACTAACAACCGCGAAAAGCCTCCGCCCAACTTTTCCAAAGTTGCCCGGAGGCTCGGAGGCTACACCCAGCGGGTGCGCTTGCGCGCCCCCACTCGGAACATGTCGCGCCTGTTGCACGCCCGCTGCCGGCTGCAACCGGCCCCTCGATGCCATCATCTGCACCAACAACCGCGAAAAGCCTTCGCCCAACTTTTCCAAAGTTACCCGGAGGCTCGGAGGCTACACCCAGTGGGTGCGCTCGTGCGCCCCCGCCGGAAGCAAGCCGCGCTGGCTGCGGCCTGCAGCCGGCCGTCATCAAGCATCTTCTACATCAACACCCGCTAAAGAGCCTCCGCCCAACTTTGCCAAGTTGCCCGGAGGCTCGGAGGCTACTGTCGGAATAATTGACCACGGGTACCCCGAAGACGGCAAGACAATATTTCAAGACATCAGGGCTAGCAAAGCCCCTCAGTCCGACTGCTCAGGCCGCCCAGGCGGCCCCCTGTCCGACTGCCCGGGATGACTCGCCACCCGGCCTACTCCCCGTCCGGCTGCCCCAGCCAGCCAGCTGCCGACTGCTCCAACCAGCCGGCTGCCCGAAGTTAACCGCCGACACCGACAACATGGCCGTACCCGGCACTGTTGACGAATAGTAGTGGCGACATCATCTACAGTGTGCTTGTCCCTGGGCACTGTTTTATAAAGTGCACCAAGGACAAGGCGGCATGCACGTCACGTCCACGCCCCTCATGGGCATTGTGCCCCATGCCCACTTGCCCCCATGCCACTACCTAGCTTAGGAAGTAAGCTACCCCAAACTAGCCATGCCTATATATATGGGCACATAGCCATCCATCCACCCAGAGGGGAACTCCCTCACGCATGCGCACATGCTCACAGGCACAAACCATTCGGCCACTAGAGCTTGCATGCTCATCTGGCCACCTGCATATATACGAGATCAGGAGCCCATGGCACTGATTTCAGATACAGCTCCAGGAGCACTCTGTACCAGATATATCACATATATTCAGACATGCAGGAGTAGGGGTATTATCTCTCCGGAGAGCCCCGAACCTGGGTAAACTAGCGCGTGCTACTCGCATACCCGTCCTCGGATATTCCAGCGGCAGTCTTGCCCTCACCTCAAGCCACCCTGTGGCATCTGTCTTCTCGCACCCCCCCCCCCCCGTGAGAATACCACGACAAGATTGGTTTTTCTTGCAATGGGAGAAGTGCTTGGCTTTGGATTCAATCTTGCGGTGTCCTCTCCCAGTGACAGTAGGGGCAGCGAGGCACGTTTTGTGTTGTTGCCATCGAGGATAAAAAGATGGGGTTTACATCATATTGCTTGAGTTTATTCCTCTACATCATGTCATCTTTCTTAAAGCGTTACTCTGTTCTTCATGAACTTAATACTCTAGATGCAGGCAGGAGTCGGTCGATGTGTGGAGTAATAGTAGTAGATGCAGGCAGGAGTCGGTCTACTTGACACGGACGTGATGCCTATATTTCATAATCATTGCCTTGGATATCGTCATAACTTTGCGCTTTTCTATCAATTGCTCGACAGTAATTTGTTCACCCACCGTATTATTTGCTATCATGAGAGAAGCCTCTAGTGAAACCTATGGCCCCCGGGTCTATTTTCCATCATATTACTTTCCGATCTACTATTTTGCAATCTTTTATTTTCAGATCTATAAACCAAAAAACGCAAAAATATTTTATCTTTTGTTTAGTTTTATTTATCTATCTCTATCAGATCTCACTTTTGCAAGTGACCGTGAAGGGATTGACAACCCCTTTATCGCGTTGGGTCCAATTGTTTGATTGTTTGTGTAGGTATTGGTGATTTGTGCGTTGTCTCCTACTGGATTGATACCTTGGTTCTCAAACTAAGGGAAATACATATCTCTACTTTGCTGCATCACCCTTTCCTCTTCAAGGGAAAAAACAAACGCAAGCTCAAGAAGTAGCAACATCCCAGGCCTCAACAGGGCTGCTTCTCAGGAGCTCTTCTGGTTGTCCCGCGTCGGCGGGAGTGGGGGCTACCCCTGCAGCTATGTCTGCATGCTGTTCGGCCTGCTAAACGCGGCTGCCTCGCACCAGTGCTACATGCAGGGCGTCCTGGCAGCTCACGAGGCCAGGCGCCAAGCAATCTCAACGAAGGAGGTGCCGGAACATCGCGAGCCCCCTGGACCTCTGGAGCCCCTCGGGCCTCAGGAGCCGCTGGCCCATGAAGAGCGATCTCTGCGGAGCGTGTCCTCAGCTACTTTGACGCTTCTACAATGATGGTGCCAGGTGACTTTTTGGTTTGTTCAGTTGAGGGCGCCCCTCGGGCTGCATTATCCTCTGGCTGCCAGGGCCCGCTCCTGCAGCCTGTACCATTTTGCGCATGTATCAGAACTGGCTTCACCTCTTTTATGAATTGCTTAAATACTGCCACCTACATGTCCGGTGCTTCGCCACTATGAATGTCGTGCGCCCTCACAAACCCGCCCACGACCGCCTCATAATTAAGGACTGGCACGGTGTCTGTGCTCGGGTCCGTCCCTGCAGCGTCGCTAAACCCAAGTGGCCGAGCTCTGTCTCGCGGGCTAGTTCCCGCGCACGTCACCTCCCGTGGTCCTTGGTGCCTTGTCCTCGCATGAGATAATCGAGAGTGGATGAGTCAGGGCGCGCGACCCGGTGCCTCGCCACCGCGGGAGCCGCGCGCCGGTTGTCTTTCTTTGGGATTGTTGCATGAGAAGACTGGTCACGGCGTCTGTGCTCGGGTCCATCCCTGCAGCATCGACAAACCCAACGGCTGAGCTCTATCTGGCGGGCCGGTCCCGTTCACGTCACCTCCTAGGGTCGTTGGTGTTTGGCCTTCTCATGCGATGTCCTTCGGAGATTCACTCGGCGCAGGCCGCCCCAACATCTCGCATGATTCTTACAGGCATCCCGCAACAAAATTCAGGCGCAACCCGCCTTGAGGTAGGGCCTCGTGAGTCCCGCACTGGCTCACGAGTGCCCAGATACACCTCCTCCAGTTCTGTCGTGCAAGCCACGTGTACGAACGGGGTTGTACACGCCTCGGAGTCTCCCCCAAGAGGGAACTCCCACCCATGCACCAGTGGAAGCCCCATGCTTCGCGTTGGCAGACCACACGGTCGAGGAGCGACTATGCCCATGCACCAGTGGAAGCCCCATGCTCCGCGCTGGCGGACGACACGGCTGAGGAGCGGCTATGCCCACGAAGGAGTGGAAGCACCATGCTCCGTGCTCGTGAATAAACAACTGAGGGCGCCCTTGCGGCCGCACCAACCTCAGGATAGCCTCTCGGCTCTTCACCCAGTAACACCTCACAGCTTTCCCCCGAAGGGTTAACGCGAGGGGGCTGGACACGGGGGCTGTGCACAGGCCTCGCCTGGCACATGCTAACCTACCAGGTCCAGGGACCTGGTCTTCTCGCGTCCCCCCCACCGGGCGAAAGCTGGTGGTCAAAGGTATGAGGGTTGCTTTCACGTCAAGGGGGACCTCCTGAGCATCACGACTCAGGGGCCTCACTAGTCACGTAGCCACTTGCCCCATGGTGTCGTCATGGTGATCCAGACGCCCCAACGGCGGTCGAGGTATGCGCGGGGCTGGGCCCTGCCGACACAGAGTGCAAAGTCCTACCCCCGGCGTCCTCGTCCCCTTCGTGAGGGCTGCTCGCACGTCAAGGGGGGCCTCCTCCCTGGTCTCCAGCTGGGCTCTAACACAGAGTGCAAAGTCCCAACACAGAGTGCAAAGTCCTACCCCCATCCTCCGGAGTCGCCAACGGCTCTTCGTACCCTCCTCCGTAGATGGAGCGCAGTGCCTCGCGAGACTTGAGCTCGAGGGATAGGAAGACCGCATGATCCACGGTCGCTGTCTTCTCGGCGGCGGCTAGGGCCTCCTCCCTGGTCTCCAGCTGGGCCGTCACCTCAGAAACGTGCTGGGCGTGGGACGCCTGGGCTCTATCTACCTCCTCCTTCAGCTTGCCCAGGCGGTCCCGCTCCACGGCATCGTCCTTGGATGCTTGGGCCAGCCTGGCGTCGCAGTCGGCAAGCGTCACTTCGTGGGCCTTGAGGTCCTCCTCTTGCTGCTACAACTGTCGGGCGCGGCCGACCTGCCCCTCCTAAAGGATCTTTAGCTCGGCCTCCACCTTGATGTAGCGCTCCTTGGAGGACGCGGCGCTGGCCAGCGCCGCATCATGTGCTTCCAAGGCCTCGATGGCCTCCTTCCTGCTCTCCGCGGTGGCGGCTTCAGCACGGCCCCAGGCCGTCCTGGCGGACGTATTGGCCTGAAGCCACCCTGAGACTAGCCCCATGCGCTCCCTCACAAAACACATGTCGGCACCTTGGAGGTCGGCTCGGAGTTGGTCAAGTGCAGCCTGGGCTTCGTCCAAGGCGCCTGGCCTGATGAGGGGGCCGCAGTCAGCCAGCGCAATGGCCTGGGGGGCAGGCGATGTTGGTGCGGGGGCTGGCGCCGTCAAGGAGGTAGCGTCGGGTGTAGCTCGTGGTGCTGGGGGCTCCAGGCCCCCCTCAGGCATGACGGGGACCGGCGGCTCCGGAGCCTGCTGGCCCGCGGAGGCAGATTCCTCCTGAGCTCCCAACACGCCTTTGGGGGCCCGCTCCGTCGCGAGGGGGCAAGTGGCGACCTCTTCCGTCTGCGTCGGAGCCACCACGGCTTTGGCGAGTGGTGGTACCTCAGGGGTCTCAGCTTCCTCCTTCCTCTTCTTCACCACGACGCCCACCCTGGTCACCAGGAGCGGAGTACTGTGGGTACGGCATCAAGGGCGACGAACAAAAACAAGGTAAGGTACTTACTCGTCGGAGGCAATGTATGCCCTCTTCCTAGCTAGGGCAAGGGCGCCTCCAATCTTCCTAGGTGCGGTCTTCGCCGTGTCTTGAGGGGCGGCGAGGCGCGCATCGGCTGGCTTTGGCGTAACGACAACGGACGAGGCAGGGGTGTCACCTCGAGGAGGGGGCGCCGCCCCGCTCTTCTTCATGGCCTGGCCTCCGCGGGGCCGGGGGATGTAGGAGATATGCCCTAGAGGCAATAATAAATGTTATTATTTATCTCCATGTTCATTATTATGTTTATGTTCCATTCTATAACTGATGTGGTTCCCGAGCCCGTATATCCATAAAGGCTCTGGGGGAAACCCATGTGCATGTGTGGAATAATAAACGGTAAAATGAATTCCTAGTCATGCCTCTAAGACTGGCTCAAGTGTTGCATGATGATTATGTTTTCCCAATCATGGGCATGTCTATGCCAGCAACTTTGAGGGCACAATGTTAGCAGAACATTTGTGTTGAATCGACCCGAATTGATGTTATGCTAAGAGTTACATTCATCATAAGTTAATGGTTAATAACACAGAGATGGTTTACGTTTGCATAATTGCTTAGACCATGAGAGTATCGAGTTTCTTCATGCTTACTTCATGAACTTTGGGGTTTGTTAAACGTCATCCGTAAATGGGTGGCTATTACGGCGGCTTACAGGTTCATGGAAAAGTATGTCAAGTAATTTGATAGCTAAAAATTGGGATTTGCTCCTCCGACGATGGTGAGATATCTCTGGGCCCTCTCGGTGTTACGGTATCCATCATCGTCTGGCCAGACACTTTGTGATTTGATCACGGGGATGTCGGAACACGGAACGAGAAAAGAGAACAATACCAGTAATGAGGTAACTGGCATAGTGGACAAGGAGTTGATCCACAGGGATGCCAACATGTCTCACCTTGGGTATTTGTAACATATCGCGAAGCAACAGCAATAGCACACGGCAACTGGAGGTTCACGCGAATATCATTCGTGTGGGTATAGGGGTCAATACGGGTGTCCACGGCTCTGATGTTGATCATTGATTGGAAGGGGTTCCAGGTCATGCCTATACTTCACTGAACCTATAGGGTCACACGCTTAAGGGTCATCTATCTGCTGAATACTAGACAAGGAGTCTGAGAGAAAGTTTTAGGAAAAAGTTTTTCGGAGACAGCGGAAAAGTTCCGAAGAAAGAGGTCACCGGATGAGTTCCGGTGAGACTGAAAAGTTGTTTTAGAGGATACCATTAAGTCAAATTGGTTTCGGCACATACCTGATAATTCTTGGAGGGTGCCAGAATCATTCTGGAAACTTTTGGGAATTTTCTGGAAGAAAAACCGGAAATATTCCAGAGCTGCCGGAACCACTTCAGATGCTTTTCGTAGATGAAAATCTCTAATCCGGAATTGTTTCGGATCGCATTGAAAATTATTTTAGTGGGTACCGGAAATGTTCTAAGCCCACATAAATATTCTCAGTTCGAACGGACGCAGAAAAATGTTGTCATGAATAGTGAAAGTGCTTTTTGGGATAATTTTTGGATAGCCACCTTTTAGGGCTTTTACTAAAGGCTTCTAGAAGGGCTTGGGGGGGCCATGGGAGCACCTCATGGGGGGCCCCCAAGGGGGTGGCCGGCCAAGCATGGTGGAGCTCCTTGGAGCTCCACATGGCATCCCATTTTACCCTTAACTCCCTCATATGTGACCTAATGCATGGGGTTTTTGGTAAATTGTGGAGGCACACTACCCATTGGTTTTCCTATAAATAGGAGGTGAGGGGGCAGCTGTAAGCTTCATCCCTTGCTCTCATACACATGCCATGCATTATTTGTCTTCTCTCTCCCTCCCACGAAAAGAGTTTCGTAAAGCCGAAAGGCTGTCTGGGTTCCGGCAGGAACTAGTTCTGGACGGCGAAGCCCTGCCGGATAGATGACACCGTATGTGTGCAACTCTCTAGAGAGGTCGTAGTTTCGATCTTAGTGCCCGAGGGGCTGTTCGAGAGTGCCTCCCGAAGGGCTGTCCAAGTGACGGTCCGAGTTCTGTGAGTCCTCCCGAAGGGTTGTCCGAGTGACCGTCTGAGTTTCGAAGGTCCTCCCGAAGGGTTGCCCGCAACACCGTCCGGGGGACTGTCCGACCGCCTCCCGGAGGGATGTCCGAGTGGCGGATGAGGGTATACATCCTCGCGGTTGGGAGGTTGTAAATCCTAGCTGCGGGGATCTGCACCGCCGATCGTCATCGACTCTACTTCCGTTGCGCTACGAGTCAGTAACGAAAATGATCAAACCTTGTATGCAGTCTCCATAGTGGTCCTGGGCTGGTGCATAGGTCAGAAATTTTTTGTTTTCTGCTGCGTTACCCTACAGTGGCATCATGAGCCATGCTACGCGTAGATGCAGGTTGCGATCTAGAATACATAGAGATGTATGGGTGTTGCACAATATAATTAGGTAGTTGATGAGTTCTATTACTGAAAATTATTTGTGCAGGTAGCAGATGAAATATGTTACCCGATGTTCCTGTTGCTTCCCTTGAATTTACATAATCCTGATCTTGACGGCATGGTGGAATCTCACAAAGTTCTGGCAATCCGCGATCCTTTCATGCTGCTCCTGAGTATGCTGATTGACAGATCAACGAAGTGCTAACAGTTCTTTGGGTTCCACCATAGTTAAAGAAAGATGGATGTTTCGCATACGAAAGGGCAATGCAGATATGATCTGCACGGGGGTCATGCGTATGACGAAGTTTAGTATGGGGTTCAAGATTTTATTATCTCGTGCTTCATACACCCTGCGAAGTTAATCTAGCGACTTGAATTATCATACTTGATGATGGACGTTGGTAGCTTCGGTTTGTTTCGAAACCTTAGAAGCCACGTAAAACAAGTTTTTGCATGAACCGATTAGAGGCGTCTAACTTGGTTTTGCAGGAGGGTTTGCATGTGCATGTGATGTGGTATAGCAGTGCTCATAATAATTTGATTATGTATGAGATGACTATATAATGTAAATTTATTAACATGACATGCGTGTCATGATTCGGCATGATGGCTGGAGCCATATGATTGTCACTTTAATGACCTGCGTGTCAACCTTAAGTAATGCATTTATTTTATCTGCTATGGAGATAGCAATATTATCTGGTGCATCGACAAGGTGGTGGCAATCTTCGCGAAAGTGAACACCGACGCGAATGCCGAAGACGAAGAAATACAAGACTTCTCCGTCAGAAAGGGCTATACCATATCATGCTATTATGAATTGCCTGAGATGTTTATCCTTTATGATGCACCCTTTTTGATTGCACGATAGTCGCTTTTTATTAGGGTGATCTCTCAAAAATATCAAGTAGTTAGTGTTCTCCCAAGTGTAGCACCGTCACGGCACCTATCTTTTTGGGGTACGACATGTACACATGAGTACGAACGATTAGGGATGTGTGAGGCGGGTGAGGTCAAACCTTGCAGCAAGATCACTTGGTTGTCTTGACGTTCAGGCAGGACAGTCCTGAGCTCGGAACACATGCATCGAAAGATGAACAAGAGTCACATAGAGATGTGATTGGCAAGTTGGCCTACCAATTGAAATTCACGTCATCAGTGATGAACCCGTCCATGGCGTCAAATTGAAATGCGGATCTTGAATCACTCACAATCAATTATGAGAGATATTAATTTGAGTGGGAGCGCACTATAGAATTAACTTGTTTAAATTCACAGTGCAATTAATTTTGAACACTGTCTAAGTGTGATTTGCATAATAGTTGTAGAATAATGGCTCGCGTTTCCACCTTCCCTATTAAAATTGAATAGCTGTTAAATATCTGGTTAAAACTTTACAGTTGGTATCGTAATGTGAGGATTGTCCTCAAGAGTGCCGAGAAGGACTTTGTCCTATCACATACTTTTGGTATTCTCCCGCTAATGCTATGGATCATGTGACTCTTGTCCTTCGATCCAAAAGCTAGAATTCCGTTTCAGTCAAGTGCAATATGTTTGCTTCCATGAGACCCGAACTTCGAAAGTTTGGATAGTTATGTGATATTCATGGAATCTGAAAATCATTTTCAGAGACAGACAAAAGCTAAAAGATATGAGATATCCAAAGCAATGTTTGTTTTCAAACTATTAGTAAAGGAGTTTACTATACATTAGATTGATAAGAGAGGGATCCAGGAGAACGCCTGTCATATGATGAAAGGTGAATAAAACAACAACTTAAAGAGAAAGGAAGTGCCCGAAGGGTGTTAGTAAAACTTTCACGCCTAGGAAGTCCGGGGCTAACACCACTCTTAAGTTGAATGCTTCATCTAAGAGTAGGAGAAATGCTAAAAGTTAAACTGTTAGAAGTATAAAGGCAAAAAGAAAGAAGACTGGAATATCCAGCTCATGTATGAATGTCATACAAGTTTTTGATGTATAGAAGGCTGGTCAAAGATATAGTTCTTGGGAATTATGATTAAATTGTTAATCACTGATTCTTGGGTATTGTGAGTAAATCACAAAGATACCCACTCGATTGCATTCTGTTGCAACTCGATATAAGATCTACTATGGCCTGAAAGACTAGCCAGGAATGAGGTTTAGGTATACATAGGGAACATAGTAAAATGTTACTATACCTTCCATTGGTGTATTACCGTCTGCATTTATTTTCATAATTCATTTAGAGTTTTACAAACTCTAGCCCATTGCATAAGGTATATTGCAAGAAAGGTTGTTCATAAGAGAACTTTTGATGTTCGATGTTATGAATAACATAAGGGCCATACTTTCATTATGAATGAGACGTATGTTATGAATATTGATAATAATACATTACCTTTGGGTTTACTTTCATAATTCATTTTAGAGTTTTACACTCTAGCCCCTTGCATAAAGTTTTGCAAGAAAGTTGTTCATGATAGAACAATTGTTGTTCAGTGTTATGAATAACATGAGGGCCATATTTCCATCATCTATGGGACGTATGTTATGAATATTGATGGTAATATGATACATCCATAACACTGACGCTAAATGTCGTAAGACTAAAAGAATACCACACAAGTGTGGCACTGCATTTGGTCACATTGGAGAAGCCCGCATGGAAAATTCCATTATGATGGATTTTGAAGTCGTTTGATTTTGAATCATCTGACACTTGCAAATTTCCTCTGAAAAGTGAAGTGACTGAAATACCGTTCACAGGCCATAAGGAACAAACAACAAACTTATTGGTGATCATACATTTGATGTGTGTAGTCTGATAAATGTTGCAAGTAGTGGATTTACTATCTTCAGAAATGACTCAAGTAGATATATGGATATTTGCTTGATGATACGTAAGTCTTGATCTTTTGAAATCATTTGAAAGGTTTTCAAAAATGAAATCGAAGTTATTGTAACAAGAAAATTATGTTTCTACAATTCGATTGCAGAAAGGAATATTTGAGTTACAAGTTTAGTGAATGTCTGATGAGTTGTGAAAGGGGTTTCATAG
The DNA here is from genome assembly GCA_011799875.1 of Thinopyrum elongatum. Classification (NCBI taxonomy): domain Eukaryota; kingdom Viridiplantae; phylum Streptophyta; class Magnoliopsida; order Poales; family Poaceae; genus Thinopyrum; species Thinopyrum elongatum. The sequence continues at coordinate 163,344,516 of CM022302.1, forward strand.
CTTGCACCTCCCGAAACACCACTACAAGTGGAAAGTCCGTGAAGATGTACTCGAACCATTTATGACATGGTAAGATCAAAGATGACATAAATAAATTTGCCATTATCCCTTTTAAAGTGATGTTTTATAGACTGCGGCTTTTACACTGAAAAGAGCTCCATCGGGTCTATTGAAATGACACCATGGTATGGTACGCCCAACCATGTTATATCTTTTCTTAACATTTGGAATATGGGGCTTGTGTAAAAGGTTACAAACCTATTCCAAATCAGACAAGTGCTACTTTGTAGGTTATCCCAAGTAATTGGGTATTCCTACCTCACTATACCGAGGCAAATAGGTTTGCCACAAAGAACGGTATGCTTTTTGAAGAAAATGGTTCTTTCAAAAAGGTGAGTGGGAGAACAATGCAACTCGACAAGATAACAGTATCTTCGTCATCAGATCAAAGGAAAGAGACCTTGGAAGTAATTCCAGAGTTTCCTACTGCGACTGATACGGAAGTCTCTATAATAAAATGTATGGACTTCAGTCGAACTTGCAGCTGAACCACATAGGCAAGGCTCGTGCAAACCTCTCAGGTGCGCAAACGAGATATTGTTGTTAGACAATAGTATACCTACGATACACAAGGAAGTGTTGATGTGCCCTGACTCTGGGATTGGCTAAATGCCAATATAATCCGAGATAGTTTCCATAAAATGATTCAAGATTTAAATCTTGATAAACCCTCCGGAAGACTTAGAGTCCAACAGATTGTATTGGAACTAAAAACTGATACGGATAAAAATGTTTTATCCATAAAGCTCGACTTGTTGCAATAACAAGTTCAAGGAGTTGACTACGATGAGGTTGTTTCACCATAGCGATGCTTAAAGTCGGTTCAGGTTGAACGAACAATTAATACATATTTCAATCATGAGATATGAAACATGGATGACGAAAGGATTTCCATCTGATGGAAATGAAACCAAGGACTTGCATGTGTTACAGTCCAAGGTATTTTGTCTATCCAGAGGATGCTGGTGAGTGTGCAAACTTCAGAGTTTCAGTGATGGACAAAAGAGAGCAAAATGGAGTTGGAATCTTCATGTTTTGATGAAATGGTCAAAAGGGTTTTTGACTTCATCAATAGGTAACGAAGATGCTTGTGATTCAAGAAAGTAAGTGGGAGCCTAATAATATTTCTAAAAACCTTGTGTGCTTGACACATTGTTAATTGGAAATAAATTTCTTGACACGAATTAGGACTTCATTTGAAAATAGTTTTTCGATGAAGTGCTTAGGCTAAACAGCCTTGATATTAGGCATGATAATCTATGGAGATAGATTTACCTAATGGGGCTAAGTAGTGAATACATATTGACAAGACGCTAAAACCTTTTAGCATTTAAAATGCCAAGGAGTGATTCTTGCCGAAGTCACATGGAAAGAGTTTTGCAAGACCCGGTGTCCCTAAAACACTGATGAGCAAAATACATGATGGAGATTCCACACACCTTCGTGTTTGGATTAATCATGTATTCCATGGTATGTAAAAACAACCAGATATGTCTGATACTCCTAAGGTGTTGCGAGTATAGATACCAAAGTGATCAAAAGTACTGATCATGGGACAACCATGAAAAAGGGTCATTGAGTGCTGGAGTAGCACTGATGACATGTTTTCTCGCAAGCGGAAATCATGAAGAGTTCATTGTAATATGTTACATCGATACAGTCTTCACCTATTCTCCATGCGATTTTCAATTTAAATTGAGGGTTTTTGTGTAACACACAATGTGGTGGCACAGTTAGTTGGAAAATGTTCCAAACAAGTTACTGTGGCGAATTTTATTACAGAGGCGAAGTATGTTGCTGCTTTTAAAGCGACAAAGAAGATGTTGAATCATATAGTTCATTCATGAACTTAGTATGGTTTCAAGATGGCTTTTGTCGATGGGACACTACTGCAGGTAGTTGCTCCAAAACTCAGTCTGAGGAATCCAGGATCGACCTGTGATTCACATACATACAAAGCCAAGTCCACACAAAATATGAATTTTGTGAAAGCGTGAAAACGCGAGGATATGCAAAGATACACACGGAGCTGAAGTCGTCAGATCCGTTGGACATCAGGCTATACCACAAGTGAAGCATATTTACACCAGTGTGCCACAGGTGAAAAGTGCATTAGCATTCACTAGATTATTGACTCTAGTGCAAGTGGGAGTCTGTAAGAGATATGCCCTAGAGGCAATAATAAATGTTATTATTTATCTCCATGTTCATAATTATGTTTATGTTCCATGCTAGAACTGTTGTGGTTACCGAGCCCGTATATCCATAAAGGCTCTGGGGAAAACCCATGTGCACGTGTGGAATAATAAACGGTAAAATGAATTCCTAGTCATGCCTCTAAGACTGGCTCAAGTGTTGCATGATGATTATGTTTTCCCAATCATGGGCATGTCTATGCCAGCAACTTTGAGGGCACAATGTTAGCAGAACATTTGTGTTGAATCGACCCGAATTGATGTTATGCTAAGAGTTACATTCGTCATAACTTAATGGTTAATAACACAGAGATGGTTTACGTTTGTATAATTCCTTAGACCATGAGAGCATCGAGTTTCTTCATGCTTGCTTCATGAACTTTGGGGTTTGTTAAACGTCATTCGTAAATGGGTGGCTATTACTGCGGCTTACGGGTTCATGGAAAAGTATGTCAAGTAACTTGATAGCTCAAGATTGGGATTTGCTCCTCCGACGATGGAGATATATCTCTGGGCCCTCTCGGTGTTACGGTATCCATCATCGTCTGGCCAGACACTTTGTGATTTGATCACGGGGATGCCGGAACACCGAACGAGAAAAGAGAACAATACCAGTAACGAGGTAACTGGCATAGTGGACAAGGAGTTGATCCACAGGGATGCCAACATGTCTCACCTCGGGTATTTGTAACATATCGCGAAGCAACAGGAATAGCACATGGCAACTGGAGGTTCACTCGAATATCATTCGTGTGGGTATAGGGGTCAATATGGGTGTCCACGGCTCCGATGTTGATCATTGATTGGAAGGGGTTCCAGGTCATCTCTATACTTCACCGAACCTATAGGATCACACGCTTAAGGGTCATCTATCTGCTGAATACTAGACAGGGAGTCTGAGAGAAAGTTTTCGGAAAAAGTTTTTCGGAGACATCGGAAAAGTTCCGAAGAAAGAGGTCACCGGATGAGTTCCGGTGAGACTAAAAAGTTGTTTCAGAGGATACCATTAAGTCAAATTGGTTTCGGCACATGCCTAATAATTCTTGGAGGGTGACAGAATCATTCTGGAAACTTTTGGGAATTTTCTGGAAGAAAAACCGAAAATGTTCTGGAGCTGCCGGAACCACTTTAGATGCTTTTCGCAGATGAAAATCACTAATCCGGAATTGTTTCAGATCACGTTGAAAATTATTTTAGTGGGTACTAGAAATGTTCCTAGCCCACATAAATATTCTCAGTTCGAACGGACGCTGAAAATGTCATCATGAATAGTGAAAGTGCTTTTTGGGATAATTTTTGGAAAGCCACCTTTTAGGGCTTTTACTATAGGCTTGGGGCCATGAGAGCACCTCATGGGGGGCCCCCAAGGGGGTGGCTGGCCAAACATGGTGGAGCTCCTTGGAGCTCAACATGGCATCCCATTTTACCCTTAACTCCCTCATATGTGACCTAATGCATGGGTTTTTTGGTAAATTGTGGAGGCACACTACCCATTGGATTTCCTATAAATAGGAGGTGAGGGGGCTGCCGTAAGAATCATCCCTTGCTCTCATACACATGCCATGCATTATCTGGCTTCTCTCTCCCTCCCACCAAAAGAGTTTCGTAGAGCCGAAAGGCTGTCTGGTTTCCGGCAGGAACAAGTTCTGGACGGTGAAGCCCTGCCGGATAGATGACACCGTATGTGTGCAACTCTGTAGAGAGGTCGTAATTTCGATCTTAGTGCCCGAGGGGCTGTTCGAGAGTGCCTCCCGAAGGGCTATCCAAGTGACGGTCCGAGTTCTGTGAGTCCTCCCGAAGGGCTGTCCGAGTGACCGTCCAAGTTTCGAAGGTCCTCCCGACGGGTTGTCCGCGACACCGTCCGGGGGACTGTCCGACCGCCTCCCGGAGGGCTGTCTGAGTGGTGGATGAGGGTATACATCCTCGCGGTTGGGAGGTTGTAAATCCTAGCTGCGGGGATCTGCACCGCCGATCGTCATCGACTCTACTTCCGCTGCGCTATGAGTCGGTAACGAAAATGATCAAACCTTGTATGCAGTCTGCATAGTGGTCCTGGGCTGGTGTGTAGGTCAGAATTTTTTTTGTTTTCTGCTACGTTACAATACAGGGGACTGGCCCCGGACCTCGTGATGACCCCGGTGGAGTGTGGGGATTCCACGACCGGGGGCTCGGCGGGGTCGTCATCATCTGTGAGGCTGCGGAGAAGCTTGCTCTGAGACGGGGGAGAGATCTTCGTCACATCATCCACCATCGCCTCTGAGTCTTCTTCGCCCTCTTTGTCGGCGTGGTCGCTGGAGGACACCAGCACCGGAGAATTGGGGAGCTCGGGCGGCACGAGCCCCAGCTCGTTGAAGACGGGCATGGCGGCGACCACCGTCTCCCTGTCGGCACGCCGGTACAGCTGGACGTAGGCCGCCAGGAGGTTGCCTGGCTCCCACTCGAGCAGGGTGTTAATGGCCTTGTCTAGCTCCTCACCCATCAAGCTCCCCGAGCACAGCCAGATGTCATCCTCTGCGCCCGTGAATTCCCACATGGGGCGCATGTGCGCTTGGAGTGGGGCCAGGCGCTGCGTCAGGAACTCCTTGATGAGCATGCCCCTCGTCAGCGCCCCGACATCCATGTCTGCAATGATCTTCCTCAGGACCGGCGCCGCCCGGGGGTCAGAGAGCTTCTCATGACCCCACTTATCAAGCTTCTCCGGCAGCACGGTCGATAACTCCAGCCGCACAGTGAGGCCCTTGGCATCCATGAAGACCCACTTGCGCCAGAAGTTCTCCACCTTCTTCCCGGCCCTCATGAGCGCGTTGCCCTTGTGGACTGTGGTGAAGGATACGCAGCCAGAACACTAGGTTGGATCGTGCATCCGAAGATAGAAGAAGTGGCGGAGGAGCGCGACGGAGGGCCTCACACCCACGAACGCCTCACAGTAAAAGGCGAAGAAGGACAGGAGGAGGATGGAGTTGGGCTGAAGATGTAGAGCGTGGACCTGGTAGTGGTTGAGGACGGCGGTGAAGAACCCGAAGAAAGGCGGGACAAGCCCCGCAAAGACGCTGTGGAGGAAGAAGGGATAAACCGTCCACGCCAAGGTCCTCCGCTGGGCGGAGCCGGCCAGGAGGATGGTCTCGCCCCATTCGTTGCCATTGCCCGCCATCAGCGGGGGTGCGGCAGCAAGGTGCCTCTCCTCGGTAATGGAGATGTGCTGAGGGCCGGCGCAGGAGAGGAGGAGTAGCTCACGGCCGGCGCGGCAGATTTTGCTTTCCCGGACGCAATTCGCGGGATCTCGGAGGAAGAGGTGTAGAAGGGAGGAGGAGCTCGGCTAGATCTAGAGGTGTTCTCGGCAAGAAGAAAGGGGATCTGGGGCAAGGCAAAGAGAAGCCGATGATGGGTCGGTAGTGGGCGCCAGTCTTTTTGTCAGCCTGGGCAGTTGCCGAGGCGGCATGGGGAAGTGGAGATGCCCACATCCCATCATTCGCCATGCGTCAGCCTGGCCCGCAGGCGATTGGGGCCCGTGGTGCTTCGCCCTTGCCCTTTGGCTTCGCCTCGAAGCCAAGTCCGAGTGTGCCTTGGGCCCGGGGGCTACTGTCGGTGTTCTGGGAACCAGGGTACCCAGACTTGCCTGCCTGCGGCCCACGGCGTGGCTCCATCGATGGCCTGGTACGAACCATCTACGATACCACCAAGACAAGACCCTCGCGAGGGGCCAAGCCTCGTGAGGTGGGCGACGCCAAGACCTCCTGAGGGAGCGGCCTCCTCCGCGGGCTGCTCCTGAGGAGCGGGGATTCCTATGCAGGTGCCCAACCTCATGAGGTTGTGGTGACGCAAGCCATGACGATCAAGGCCAGGCGGGCGCCAGCGGCGCAGAGAAGACAGTTTCCTCTTTGGTGCTAAGGAGGCAAGCGCAGGTGTGGGTTCCCAAGAAATCAGGCAAAGGTTTCCATTCCAGTGCAACAAGACCAAGACCACCAGGACGGCAGGACGGATGTCATCGCCGAGTGCACCGCGACGTCACGACCAGAAGCTTTGCAGGAGAAGACCACCTTTTGGCAGGATAAGATGTACTACTTGTCCCCTTTCAAATTGGCCACTATGGGATCCCTTCCAGCCTACGTTTTTGGGGGAAGAGGACTGAGGCCACTATAAGTATAGGTTAGCCACCACCATAGGGAGGGATCGGACCCAGATCGACCGAACCCCTCGACTCATTCCCTCACCAGAGCAGACGTCGCGAGGTTGTTCATCCCTTGTACTTGTTCATCCTCAGCCCCACGCGAGGCTAATTCACACCCAAAGCAGGAGTAGGGTCTTACACCGCAAGGTGGCCCGAACCTGGGTAAACTGCCGTGTCCATCTTCTTCCTTGTTCATCGAGCTAGGCCATGGGGCGCTGGGTCGGTTAGCTGGAGAGGTCGAGTTCTTTGCACACACCCCAGAGTTTGAACCTTTCTTGGGTCCGCGGAGCCCTGAATCCGACAAAGCATGACATGAAAAAAAATTCGTTCGGCCCAAAATGTCACGGATGTGTCTTTTTTTGTAGTGCCCACGCCCAGTGGAATCCCCATGCTCCGAGCTCGCCCCACGGGCAGCATCAACCTCAGCACGGCCCGTGCCCGCCGCGGCCTCCGTGCAACCATTTGGCGACACTACTCGTGGCTTCCCCCTGGGCCTCACACGAGTGGGGGCTGGACACCGTGACCGTGCTTGGGTCATTCCCAGCAGCGCAGAAAAACCCAAGGAATCGGGCTCTGGCTCGCGGGCTTGCCCCCGTGCTCGTCACCCCACCAAGGCCCTTGGTGTCTAGTCTCCTCGTGTGACACCCAAGTGCAAGCCGATGAGAGCTTGGTATGGGAAACTCCTGGATAGCCTAGCCAGCGTCGATATTTTCCCTCACGCGGGCCGCTTGCGCGTCTAGGGGGGACTCCTGAGCATCATGACTCAGGAGCCTTCACTAGTTCCGAAGCCCCTCACCTCCTGGCCTTGTTCGGGCATCACGACCCAACATCCCAGCGGCGGCTAAGGTATGCGCGGGACTGGGCCCCACCGACACAGAGCACAAGGGCAAGCAAGAGAAAGCAAGGCATGGAAAGGAAATTCACGGATCACAAGCAGTTATTACAAACATCAAGTCTTGGCAAATAAAACCATTGTCTCACGTCTCTAGGAGGCAAAGTTAGTCTATTGTAGGAAGGTAGGAAGGGGCTTCAAGGAGCATAATCGTCGCCGCTGCTGCCGTCGCCCGTCTCGGGCCTGACGAGCACTACGATGCTGCGGCAAGAAAACTTCTCGAGCAGCGCGGCCACGTGGCCCTTCACAACTTCCGCCATGATGTCGTGAGATCCCTCAGGGACGGGTCCTATCACCTCGCCGAAGTCGAAGCCAGGGTCGCGAAGGAGAAGGTGGCTGAAGACACGGGTTGCCGCCACGGAGAAGAGTTCGCGGCACTCCGACTCCGGGATACCGTCCACCTTCTAGACAGCGCCCTCGAGCTCTCCAGCGAGCTTGGAGGAAAGCTCCGCATAGCCAGCATTGGGGGTAGCCAGCGGGGCCTCGAACCCCTCCCTGCACAGGGACCTCGACACTTGACGGGCCCTGAGCTTGAGGGAAGATAAGGCGGCATGGTCCGCCGCTGCCTTCACATCGGCATCGGCTTGGATCTTCTTCTCTCTAGCGTACAGCTTGGTGTTCGCCTCGGAGACATGCCTGGAGTACGCTGCTTGGGCTTCGGTCACCTTGCTCCGCATCGCTTCTAGGTGCTCGCGCTCAGTGGCCTATTCGGCCCACCTTTGCCAGTTCGAAGTCACGATCCGCAAGCTTTGCCTTGCGAGCTTTGAGATCCTCCTCCTGCCGCTGGAGCTTCTGCGCACGCGCGGCCTGTTCTTCCTGGAGCGCGTTCAGGCGGGACTCCACCTCGCCGCAGCGCTTGGTGGCTGCCTCCGCCTCAGTGAGCGCGTTGTCGTGAGCCACCCTTGCCTTGGTGACTTCCTTCTTGTTCTCCGCAGCGGTGGCCTCGGCCCGGCCTTGGGCCTCCTGGGTAGCCGTCTCAAGCTGGTGCCACCTTGAGGTGAGCCTCAAGCGCTCCCTGGTGAGGCGCTTGTCGGTGTCCTAGAGATCCACCCCGAGCCGGTCGAGCGCGGCCCGAGCGTCGGCCAACGCCTCGCTCCTGATCAGGGCATCGCAGTTCACGAGTGTGAGGGCCTAGCGAGGAGGCAGCGCCACGATGATTACTGCCACCACGGCCGAGGAGGCCCCGGTGTCCTCCGCTTGGGGCACAGGGGGCCCTGGATCCCTCAGCGCGCTCGACTCCTGCAGCGCGCCTGAGGGGACTGCCTCATCGGTCCGTTGGGTCCCGGGAGCAGGCACCACTTGAGGCTGCACCATGGCGCGCCATGCGTCATTTTTGGTGGCAGGAGTGGTAACAGTCGGCGGGGGTTGCGGCGCCTTTTCCTTATCCGTGGCCTGGGCCATCGCGACCTTGGCGAGCGGCGCCACAGATTGAGCCACCGTGGCTTCGGCAGTGGGCCCTTCTGATGGAGTTGACGAAGAGCTGGGTGGAGCCAGGGTGCCCGCGCGCGCAGGTGAGGCAGCGCCCGTGCGGCCGAGCATGACGCCGGAGCGGCGCAGTCCGCCCCCGCGCCCGCCAAAGCTGCGGCCAAGCGCCGATGCCCTCGTCAGGACTGAGGTCACTTTCGCCATGGCGAACACCTTCTTTTTCTTCTCAGCGTCGTCGTCCCTGATTCGACACCACAGGGGGTTAGCATGGGCATGCAGACTACAGGCGCACAACCAAAGGGCGGGTGGAGGCACTTACTCGTCCAGTGCGGTCCACTTCCTCTTTCTTTCGTCCGCGGAGGCCGACGAGCTGCCGCCCTCGCCCAGCGCCATTGCGGCGCCACCTTTGGTACCCTCGGGATGGCCCTCGGTGCACCTCACCACGTCGCCACCTTTGGGCGAGGCGCGATGTCCCCCTGAGGGATAACGGTCGACGGGGCCTCGACCACCCTCGTGGCCGGAACCGCCTCACCCGACACGCGCGCTGCTGGGGGAGCTGATTCTACCCTCCTGGACGCCCCGGCGAGGCATGGGGAAGCTGCAGGCAGAGGCTCATCGATGACGTTGTCGTCCTTGAGGCCAAGTAGGATTTAGCATATTCCTCATCACCATCACTCCCGCCGGAGGACAACACTACGGGCGAGCTGACAAGGTTGCGCGGCATGAGTGCCCACTCGTCGAAAGTGGGCATGGCTCTAACCAGCCCCTCCATGTCGTCATGGCTGTACAGCATGGCCGCGGCCTCAGGAGGTCCCGAGGGATGTAGCCAAGCAGGGCCCCCTCCAGTTTCTCGGTTGTCAGGCCGACGATGTGCAGCCTCATGGTGTCCCCCGCGCCTTCATCCTCCAATATGGGCCGCGAGTGCGCTTGCAGGAGCGTGATGCATTGCGCCAGGAATTCCTTGACGATTATCGCTCCCGCCAGTTTCGTTGCCATGTGAGCGGCTATCCGATCCAGGATGGGCCCACCTGAGGGTCTGCTCGGGCGGCGCCGACGGGGTCATCAGGCACGCGTTGGTGCGGCACGCGTCCATGAGGACCCATTGCTGCCAGAAGCCCTCTGCCTTCTTCCCGACCTTTAGTTGGCTGCATCCGCTCTTGACGTCAAGGAAGGAGACACACACGAAGCATTGGTCATGGGTAGTGAATCGCAGGCTAAAGAAGTGGAAAAAGAGCGCCACCGAGGGCCTCACGCCCATGAAGGCCTCGTAGTAAAAGGCGAAGATGGCCAGGAGAAGGATGGAGTTCGGCTGGAGGTGGAGAATGTGGATCCGGTAGTGGGAGAGGATGGCATAGAAGAAGTCAGAAAACGGCGGGACTAGCCCAGCATAGACGTTGTGGAGGAAGAAGGGGAAGACAGACTCTGCCAAGTCACTCCATGCTTGTGAGCCTGGCTAGATCTGAGTTGCTCGCCCTTCGTTCACCTCGCCGGCCACCGGCGGGAGCACAGGGCTCAGATCCTCCTCCTCGGCGACCAGAGAGGGATAGAGAGCAAGCCCCATGGAGGCCGAGCTCGCGCTGGCGGCTGCGGACCTCGTCTTCTTGCCGGCCGGCGCCATCCAGAGTCATCGCGGTGGCGATTCGGGGGTGGAGCCGCGCCCGAGATTGGATCATGGGAAGCTCGTGAGGCGCAGGGGAGTAGATGAAAGAAAAGGAAGAGCAATGATGCCCCGCGCAGTGTTCGCCAGGCTTTATGTCAGCCTGGGAAGTTGCCGAGGTGTCGTGGGGAAGCGGGGACGTCCCATGCCCCGTTGTGCGCCATGCGTCGAGCCTGGCCCGCAGGCAGTTGGGGCCCGTGCCATTTTGCCCCTCCTCTCCAAGCCGATCATGCTCGCCGCAGGCCCGGGGGCTTCTGTCGGGACCCTGGGACTGGGGGTACTCAGGCCCATCTGCCTGCGGCCTAGGACACGGCGCTTGGTGTGGGCCCAGTACGGCCCATCTTCCAGGATGCATGAGCAAGACCCTCGCGAGGGCCCCCATCTCGCGAGGCGCACGTCGCCAAGGACCTCCCAAGGCCCTCTCATGGAGCCCCCCCCCCCCCCCGAGGCTGCCTCCCAAGGCCCCTCGTGGGCGGATACATCGAGGTTGCTGAGACATGTCTCGTGCTGCACCTGGATGACGCGAGCCATGAAGAGCGTCTCCAGAACCCATGCCAGCGCACGCAGATGGTGAGGCTTTCCTCTTTGGTGCTAAAGGAACAAGGCCAACGCGCGGGTTCCCAACGCAGCCCCAAAGGTTGCCATTTTGGTGCTAGAAGACCAACACAGCGGGCTCATCAGGACAGAGGTCATCGCTGAGCCCACCTGCGCGTCATGGCCAGAAGCTTTAGCAGGCGGAGACCACCTTTTGTCAGGATAGAGTGGACTCGTGTTCCCCTTCAAATTTGGCCATTGTGGCAATCCTTCCTGCCTGGTATTTTTGGGGGAAGAGGACCAAGGCCGGTATAAATATAGCTAGGCCACCACCTTAGAGAGGGACTTCATCGGCCGAGGATCCATCCTAGGACCCTCCTGAGGCCACTCTTGTACTCCTCTCTCCTAGTGTGAGCACGTCGGAGCGTCGTCGTGTGGTCGCGTGAAGCTAGGCAGGGCTTGGCGAGAGTTTGCACGCACACCCCAGTGTTCGAACCTCTCTTGGGTTCCCAGAGCCCTGATTCCGGCAGGCTCCATCATCTGATCGCAACATCCGAGAAGAAGAAAAGAGGTAGCAAAGCAACCTTGAGTACTCATCTGAAGTACTCGCAACACTTACATCAGATCTACACAACATATGCATCAGTATCAAATGAATGGAGGTAGTATTTGTGGAATAAACTGCAGGCATGCCAGAATAAGGGGGAGAATCTCATCCTATCAAAGACTACATCTACTGCGGCCATCATCTTGCAGGAGTAGAAGAGAGTAGCATAATATGGTAACATCATGCAGCAACGTATAGTAATAAACCTACCCGGAGATCCTCTCCTCGCCTCCCTGAGAGAAAGCGACCGCCGGCTGTATCTGTCTCTTATCTAGGTGTATTTTATCATGTATCTGGCTATAGTTGTAAGAGGTAGGAATACAACTCCAAGTCGTCATGTTACCGTGGACACGACTATTCGAATAGATTACTTCCCTGTAGGGGTGCACCACATTACCCGATACGCTTGATTACCTCTGGCCGGACACACTTTTCTGGGTAATGCCCGACCTTGGACTATCAATAGGCCATAGTCCAACCTAGACTCTCCAGAGAGGTCACATGCCGGTCTAAATCCTAAGATCGAAGGGGTCATGGGTCTATCGTCCAAAGCACTCCTGCGCGTTGCGAGGATAGCCGGGACCAGTCATGGCTACCTCTTTATACAAAGTTGATGCTTACGCGGACCACCCGGAGGCATGCCTCTCAACTGTGACATCTATAGAGCTTTCGAAAGAAAACATACGACATCGAGGGCCGCATAAGACATTATCCCACGCGGCGGTTAGTGCGTATATGCTAAATAGTAGTCTCAAATCAAATACCCAATCTTGTTAAGTGTGTTACTATGAAGTAACCACGGACACCGACCAGGGGCCAGGCCCAGCTTTCTCCTAGGTGGTCTCTACCTACCCTGATGTTCTGCCACATACAATCACTCAGGGGGACATCGGGAAAAATGTCCTTTCAGCCCCCAGTCCATGAATCACTCGCGGGTGCTATCCGAGCTGACCCGACTTTAACCGTATCATGTATCAAGTATACTGTATATAATATAAATCGGTAATAGTCTTCGTCTTCGTTGGCATCTCATTGCAGTTTGTCTCGCTCCATGTCATAGGCCACGAAGTTCGGGGTTCCACCGAAGTAACATATATAGTATACAATATAAGGCCTATCTGTGATCATCGCCCAAAGGGATCACAGCCCATTAGTATAGCATGGCAGACGGACAAGGAGGTAGGGTCACTGATGGGTCTCTAGGATATGTATACTAAGCATATAGGATAACAGCTATGGTATCAACAGTAGTAGCAAAGATAGGCTATGCAACATAACAGAAGCTATCGGAACAACAACATTAGCAAAACCTACTGCAAGAATAAGAGAGAAAGGATGGGTGATATCTCGATGATCAAGGGGGTTTTGATTGCCTGGAAGCTCTGTCGAACAGGACGAGTCACCTTCGACGTAGTCATACTTCGGGGCAGCAGCGGTGTCCCGGTCTACCGAAAGAATGGAGGAGAGGGGGGTAAACAGATAAATAATGAGCATACAAGTGCAACACATATGCATGGCATGTCAAATTGTGATGATGATATGCACTACTGCATCCCTAGGCAATTTTAAAGAAGTGCGAAAACATCTCTGACAATGTTTTCCCAGCTCAAGGTATTTTCCGGTATATTAATCCAGGGAAAATGTCGATGTTCAGTATGTTAGATGGGTGTGGAAGATGGTCTCTCTCAAGCAACCCTGCAATCAAATAACAAAGAGTCTCTTGTGTCCCCAACACACCCAATACAATGGTAAATTGTATAGGTGCACTAGTTCGGCGAAGAGATGGTGATACATGTGTAATATGGATGGTAGATATAGGTTTTTGTAATCTGAATAAATAAAAACGGCGAGGTAACAAGTGATAAAAGTGAGCAAAAATGGTATTGCAATGCTTGGAAACAAGGCCTAGGGTTCATACTTTCACTAGTGCAAGTTCTCTCAACAATGATAACATAATTAGATCATATAACAATCCCTCAACCTACAACGAAGAATCACTCCAAAGTTCCTATCGCGGAGAACATAAGATGAAATTGCTTGTAGGGTACGAAACCACCTCAAAGTTATTCTTTCTGATCAATCTATTGGGCTATTCCTATAAGTGTCACAAACAGCCCTAGAGTTCGTACTAAAATAACACCACATGACACACATCAATCAACCCTAATGTCACCTAGATACTCAAATGTCACCACAAGTACCCGTGGGTCAATTATACAATATGCATCACACAATTTCAGATTCATAATATTCAATCCAACACAAAGAACTTCAAGAGTATCCTGAGATTTCTATCGGAGAAAAGAATATGAAAACCGTACCAACCCCTATGCATAGATTACCCCAATGTCACCACGGGAATCTGCAAGTTCATAATCAAAACATACATCAAGTGAATCAATAGAACATCCCATTGTCACCACGGATATGTCATCGCCAGACATACATCAAGTGCTCTCACATCCATAAGATTCAATCCGACATAACAAAACCTCAAAGGAAAAGATTCAATTCATCACAAGGTACAGAAGGAAGAACACCATAAGATCCTACTATAATAACAAAGCTTGTGGTACATCAAGATCGTGCCAAATCAAGAACACGAGAGAGAGAGAGAGAGAGAGAGATAGATCAAACATATAGCTACTGGTACATACCCTCAGCCCCGAGGGTGAACTACTCCCTCCTCATCATGGTGGTCGCCGGGATGATGAAGATGGCCGCCGGTGATGATTTCCCCCTCCAGCAGGGTGCCGGAACGGGCTTAGATTGGTTTTTCATGGACACGGAGGCTTGCGGCGGTGGAACTTCTGATCTAGGGTTCTTTCTGGGGGTTTTGGTATTTATAGGAATTTTTGGCGTCGGTCTCACGTCAGGGGGGTGCTCGAGGGGCCCACAAGCCAGGGGCGCGCCCCCTAGGCTTGTGGACTCCTCGTTCACTCCCTGGCCCAGCTCCGGTGCTTCAGGGGTCTCTTTTGGTCCATAAAAAATCACCGTAAATTTTCAGCCCATTCTGAGAACTTTTATTTCCGCACAAAAAACGACACCACGATAGTTCTACTGAAAACAGCGTCAGTCCAGGTTAGTTCTAATCAAATCATATGAAACCATATAAAATTGTTGCAAACATGGCATGAATACTTCATAAATTATAGATACGTTGGAGACGTATCAGCATCCCCAAGCTTAATTCCTGCTCGCCCTCGAGTAGGTAAATGATAAAAGAAATAATTTATGAAGTGTGAATGCTACCTAACATATTTATCAATGTAATCTTCTTTATTGTGGCATAAATGTTCAGATCCATAAGATTCAAAACAAAAGTTTAATATTGACATAAAAACAATAATACTTCAAGCATACTAATAAAGCAATCATGTCTTCTCAAAATAACATGGCAAAAGAAAGTTATCCCTACAAAATCATATAGTCTGGCTATGCTCCATCTTCATCACACAAAGTATTTCATCATGCACAACCCCGGTATTAGTCAAGCAATTGTTTCATACTTTAGTATTCTCAAACTTTTTCAACTTTCATGCAATATATGAGCGTGAGCCATGGATATAGCACTATTGGTGGAATAGAAGGTGGTAGTGGACAAAAGAAGGGAGAAAGTCTCACATCAACTAGGCAAATTAATGGGCTATGGAGATGCCCATCAATCGATATCGATGCATGTGAGTAGGGATTGCCATGCAACGGATGCACTAGAGCTATAAGTGTATGAAAGCTCAAAAAGAAACTAAGTGGGTGTGCATCCAACTTTCTTGCTCATGAAGACCTAGGGAATTTGAGGAAGCCCATCATTGGAATATACAAGCCAAGTTCTATAATGAAAAATTCCCACTAGTATATGAAAGTGACAAAATAGGAGACTCTCTATCATGAAGAACATGGTGCTACTTTGAAGCACAAGTGTGGAAAAGGATAGTAACATTGTCCCTTCTCTCTTTTTCTCTCATTTTTTTTAAATTTTGGGCTCTTTGGGCTCTTTTTTGTTTTTTTATTTGGGCTCTTTGGCCTCCTTTTTTTTATTTGAGCTCTTTGGCCTCCCCTTTTTTTTAACCTCACATGGGACAATGCTCTAATAATGATGATCATCACACTTTTATTTACTTACAACTCAAACTTACAACTCAAGTATGACTCTATATGAATGCCTCTGGGGGTGTACTAGGATGTGCAATGATCAATGTGATCATGCAAAGCAATATGACAATAATAATGTGTGTCATAATATAAGCGGAACGGTGGAAGTTGCATGGCAATATATCTCGGAATGGCTATGGAAATGCCATAATAGGTAGGTACGGTGGCTGTTTTGAGGAAAGGTAAATGGTGGGTTTAATGCACCGGCGAAAGTTGCACGGTACTAGAGAGGCTAGCAAGGGTGGAAGGGTGAGAGTGTGTATAATCCATGGACTCAACATTAGTCATAAAGAACTCACATACTTATTGCAAAAGTTTATTAGCCATCAAAACAAAGTACTAATACGCATGCTCCTAGGGGAGAGGTTGGTAGGAGTTAACCATCGCGCGCTCCCGACCTCCACACAAAGGTTGACAATCAAAAAATAAATCATGCTCCGACTTCATCACATAACAGTTCACCATACATGCATGCTTCGGGAATCACAAACTTTAACACAAGTATTTCTACTAATCCACAATTACTCTCTAGCATGACTCTAATATCACCATCTTTATATCTCAAAACAAATGCAAGGAATCAAACTTCTCATATATTGAATGCTCTTTATGAAAGTTTTTATTACATCCTTCTTGAATATCTATCATATTGGGACCAATTTCATAACACATGCATGTTACCATTACTATTTATACGACTTTCAAAAAGACATAAGTGAAGCACGAGAGTAAGTGACAAACTACTCCAAAAGATAAAAGTGAAGATCAATGAGTAGTTGAATAATTATGTAGCTATGTGAAGACTCTCTCTCATTTAAAAATTTCAGATCTAATGTATTTTATTCAAACAGCAAGCAAAACAAAATAAAATGACATTGCAAGGATAGCACATATCATGTGAAGAAGCAAAAACTTAGGCTCAACCAAAACTGACTGATAGTTGTTGAAGAAGAAAGGTGGGATGCCAACCGGGGCATCCCCAAGCTTAGATGCTTGAGACTTCTTGAAATATTAACTTGGGATGCCTTGGGAATCCCCAAGCTTGAGCTATTGTGTCTCCTTAATTCTTCTCATATCACGGTTTCCCTAAATCTCAAAAACTTCATCCACACAAATCTCAACAAGAACTCGTGAGATAAGTTAGTATAAATCAACTCAAAACCTTATCATTCTCTACTGTAGAAAATCACTAAAATTATGATTTAACATTTTATACTAAATGCCTCTGCATATTGAATACTCCTATCCTCAAATAGAATCATTAAACACACAAACATATGCAAACAATGCAAACATAACAACAATCTGTCTAAACAGGACAGTCTGTAAAGAGTGCAATTTTACTCATACTTCCCTAGATCAAAAAATTCTGAAAAATTACCACGTTACAGAGAACATATTCATGTTAACTGTGCAAAATTTTCAAGATTTTTTCACGTTCTGACTTTCCAGAAGAATTAAGACAATGAAAGAAAACTTTCTGTTTTCAAACAGCAACATATAGACTTGCAAAATAAGCATGGTAAAGGCTATCCTTGACATTTTTATTGAAATAAAAGATGCAAAACACTATTATAAATAACAACAAGCAAATAGAAAAAAAAGAAAATGACGCTCCAAGCAAAACTCATATCATGTGACGAATAAAAATATAGCTCCAAGTGAGGTTGCCGATGATGTTGGAGACAAAAGAGGGGATGCCTTCCGGGGCATCCCCAACCTTAGTTGCTTGGATATTCCTTGAATATTACCTTGGGGTGCCTTGGGCATCCGCAAGCTTAGGGTCTTTCCACTCCTTATTCTCCTCATATTGATATCTCACCCAAAACTTGAAAACTTCAATCACACAAAACTTAACGGAACTTCGTGAGATGCATTAGTATAATAAAGCAAATCATTCACTTGGGTACTGTAAAAGATAAGATTCATAATTGTTCTCACACAATGCCTACTGTACTCTATAATTTCCACAATTTATATTAAGCAATATAAGCCATAGAAACCATAAAACAAGCAAACTATGCATTGCAAACAGAATCTGTCAAAAACAGAACAGTCTGTAAAGATCTGAATTGAAATCATACTTCTGTAATTCTGAAAAATTAGCACTGAGTAGAAAATTTGTATACCAATCATCTGTAAAAGAAATCAGAATTTTATCATGTTCTAGTAAAGGATAGAAATTCCAGCACTTGACGCAAAAGTTTCTGTTTTTGCACAGAATCAAGTCAACTATCATCCACACTATCCCAAAGGCTTTACTTGGCACAAACACTAAATTAAACATAAGAACATCATCAAAACAGAGCCATGATGATATATTTATTGCAAAACATAAGAAAAATCAAGGGAAAATAAAAACTTATTGGGTTGCCTCCCAACAAGCGCTATTGTTTTACGCCCCTAGCTAGGCATGATGATTTCAATGATGCTCACATAAAAGTAAAGAATTGAAACACAAAGGGAGCATCAAGAATTGCATGACAAGCACATTTAAGTCTAACCCACTTCCTATGCATAGGGATTTTGTGAGCAAACAATTTATGGGAACAAGAATCAACTAGCATAGGAAGGCAAAATAAGCATGACTTCAAAACTTTCAACACATATGGAGGAAACTTCATATTATTGAGATATGTAAAAGCATATGTTCCTCTCTTATAATAATTTTTAGTAGCATCATGAATGAATTCAACAATATAACTATCACATAAAGCATTCTTTTCATGATCCACAAGCACAGAAATTTTGCTACTCTCCACATAAGCAAATTTATTCTCATGAATAGTAGTGGGAGCAAACTCAACAAAATAACTAACATGAGACACTTGATTGGCATGATCAATCTGAGAATTAAAATCATGATGAAAAGTTTCATGGTTATCATTATTCTCTATAGCATACATGTCATCATCATAATCATCATAGATAGGGGGCATGCTACCATTATAACAAATTTGCACATCAAATCTTGGGGGACTAAAAATATCATCTTCATCAAACATAGCATCCCCAAGCTTATGGCTTTGCATATCATTAGCATCATGGATATTCAAAGAATTCATACTAACAACATTGCAATCATGCTCATCATTCAAAAATTTATTGCCAAACATTTTATTGACTTCTTCTTCTATCAATTGAGCACAATTTTCCTTTCCATCATTTTCATGAGAGACATTATAGAGATGAATAATATGAGGCAACCTCAATTCCATTTTTTTGTAGTTTTCTTTTATAAACCAAACTAGTGATAAAACAAGAAACTAAAAGAGTCAATTGCAAGATCTAAAGATATACCTTCAAGCACTCACCTCCCCGGCAACGGCGCCAGAAAAGAGCTTGATGTCTACTACGCAACCTTCTTCTTGTAGACTCGTGTTGGGCCTCCAAGCGTAGAGTTTTGTAGGACAGTAGCAAATTTCCCTCAAGTGGATGACCTAATGTTTATCAATCCGTGGGAGGCGTAGGATGAAGATGGTCTCTCTCAAGCAACCCTGCAACCAAATAACAAAGAGTCTCTTGTGTCCCCAACACACCCAATACAATGATAAATTGAATAGGTGCACTAGTTCGGCAAAGAGATGGTGATACAAGTGTAATATGGATGGTAGATATAGGTTTTTGTAATCTGAATAAATAAAAACAGCGAGGTAACAAGTGATAAAAGTGAGCAAAAATGGTATTGCAATGCTTGGAAACAAGGCCTAGGGTTCATACTTTCACTAGTGCAAGTTCTCTCAACAATGATAACATAATTAGATCATATAACAATCCCTCAACATGCAAAGAAGAATCACTCCAAAGTTCCTATCGTGGAGAACATAAGATGAAATTGCTTGTAGGGTACGAAACCACCTCAAAGTTATTCTTTTTGATCAATCTATTGGGCTATTCCTATAAGTGTCACAAACGGCCCTAGAGTTCGTACTAAAATAACACCACATGACACACATCAATCAACCCTAATGTCACCTAGATACTCCAATGTCACCACAAGTACCCGTGGGTCAATTATACTATATGCATCACACAATTTTAGATTCATAATATTCAATCCAACACAAAGAACTTCAAGAGTATCAAGAGATTTCTATCGGAGAAAAGAATATGAAAACCGTACCAACCCCTATGCATAAATTACCCCAATGTCACCACGGGAATCCGCAAGTTGATAACCAAAACATACATCAAGTGAATCAATAGAACATCCCATTGTCACCACGGATATCCCATCGCCAAACATACATCAACTGCTCCCACATCCGTAAGATACAATCCGACATAACAAAACCTCAAAGGATAAGATTCAATTCATCACAATGTAGAGAGGGAAGAACACCATAAGATCCTACTATAATAACAAAGCTCGCGGTACATCAAGATCGTGCCAAATCAAGAACACGAGAGAGAGAGAGAGAGAGATCAAACACATAGCTACTGGTACATACCCTCAGCCCCGAGGGTGAACTACTCCCTCCTCATCATGGTGGCCGCCGGGATGATGAAGATGGCCTCCGGTGATGATTTCCCCTCCGGCAGGGTGCCGGAACGGGCTTAGATTGGTTTTTCGTGGACACGGAGGCTTGCGACAGCGGAACTTCCGATCTAGGGTTCTTTCTGGGGGTTTTGGCATTTATAGGAATTTTTGGCGTCGGTCTCACGTCAGGGCGGTGCTTGAGGGGCCCACAAGCCAGGGGCACGCCCTAGGGGGGCGTCCCCTAGGCTTGTGGACTCCTCGTTCACTCCCTGGCCCTGCTCCGGTGCTTCGGGGTCTCTTTTGGTCCATAAAAAATCACCGTAAATTTTCAACCCATTCCGAGAACTTTTATTTTTGCACAAAATACGACACCGTGGTAGTTCTGCTAAAAACAACGTCAGTCCGGGTTAGTTCTAATCAAATCATACCAAAACCATATAAAAATTGTTGCAAACATGGCATGAATACTTCATAAATTATAGATACGTTGGAGACGTATCACATAACCAGATTCATTATATTTTTCCGATCATTTTTCATATATAATTATTTTCATCCGAGGTACGGTTTATTTTATATGACTTTCTGAAGTTTAATTGAATTTCTAGATTTTCTAGAACTATTATAATTTAAAAAATCAATAAACTTAAATTGCTAGGGGTATACAGAAGTGTACCAGAGATGTGCTACAGAGGCTGACAGTGGGCCTAGTTGACTGGGTCAACTTCCTAGTTAGCAGAGGCTGACTGGTGGGACCAGGGCCTAAGTCAGCAGCCTGGTTAGCAATCAACAGTTGACTGCTGACTTGTCAGCCGTGACTAGTGGGTCCCACTAGTCAGTCACAGGGCTAATTAATAGGTATTTAATTAATCTAATTAACTAAATTAGGTGGTGGGGCCTAACAGTCAGTGACTACACTAATCTATATCTATCTATCTATCTATCTATCCATATCCATCCATCCATATCCATATCCATATCCATCCATATCTATACTAATTAGGGACTCCCTATTAATTACCACGTTAATTAGAAATTACTAGCCGTACATCTAACAATGGGACCAAGTTATTACGGTCTAGATTAACTCATACAAGTTGCAGAAAAAAAAACTAAAAGAGATACCCGTAAAATATCTCCTCCAGCGTTTCTTCCTTTCCCAATAAAAAATGATCTGGAGCAATGGTATTCTCTCGATCGATCTCTCATGTCTTTCTCTCACGTCTCTTGGGCATGGATCCCTCTTTTAATCTCTCTCTCCCAAACTCTCATCTCTCTCCTCCTCTCCACATGGAAACAGATCCGAGTCTCTCCCAAATTACAACAAGGGAAGTTGGGGCATGGATCTCCGGCTATCGCGGAGCTCATCTAGATCAGGTTCGTGTTCTCACACTGATTTGTTTTGAATTTCTTTTTGCCGGTTTAGATTCAATTTTTTTCCATCGCTCCCTTTGATAGGGCTCTCTAGGGGTTCAATTTCCTTCATCGTGTGGTTTCTTCAAGCAGATAATAGCAACGGCAAAATAAAATTAGTGTCCTCTTTGGCTCTATCCCTCCAAAAACAAGAAATATATCTTCCTGTAGCGTACAGAAAAAAATGTAATGTCAATCCTTCCTGTATGGGAGGATCTCTATTTTCTCAGCTTATTAACCCTAACTCAATCATCGGCTCTCTGCTGTGATTTGGCGTACAGAAAAAAAAATTAATGTCAATCCTTCCTGTATGGGAGGATCTCTATTTTATCAGCTTATTAACCCTAACTCAATCATCGGCTCTCTGCTGTGATTTGGTATCCCCAATCATAGTTTTCTCAATCCCGCAACCAAGAGAGGCAGGGGTGGGGTATATGGAGAAGGACGGAGCTATTGTGGTTGGTGTTGACGCAGATTGTGGATGACGGCCATGCTGAACCTAGGAGGAAAGGTAATCTTAAAGAATAATTATCTCGGAAGACATCGACCATCCACGTTCGTCGCTGGCATCATGACCAAGACCTCGCCATGGTTGTTAACTTCAGCAAGGACGCCGGCCATGCGGGCCGCGTCGCCCTCCAGTCTGAGGGCCGGGCCAGGTGGGGACCATGGGCAGGTGGCTCAGCTCTCACCTCCTCCGCGCTCGCCGGGGGTGCTGGGGACCCCGCCGGTGCTTGCGGCGGATCTTGGGGCCTTTCCGGGTGGTGCAGCCTGGCCATGTGTTGGGGGTGGGGCTGGAGGCCTTACCCCAAACGGGGCCACGTGGGAGGAGGTCATCGCTTTTGGAGGCATTCCGGATCCTATTTCTAAGGGGCGACGGATGAGTTGCCGCATCCAAGACCAACCGGATGTTGATGACATGCAGCTGAGGTGCGCCATGCGGGCGGCCAAGCTTCATGACATTGAGGTCACTACTGGTATGTCGGTCAATACTTCCAATTCCATTCTGCATTTTTCTAATGATGAGATTATTCATAATGCAAATCAGTTAGGAGTTTCACTAGGTAGTAATGATAGTGAAATTTCTAAATCCGTTAATGATATCCTGGATTTTGAAGCGGAACGCGCTTTAGAACTGATTCGCAACTTAGCAGCGGTCAAACCTATGAACGATTCCGACATAGATGCGTTGGGGGTAAAGGTGCTAGATCCTTTTTGTGCGGATCTTGCCCCATCCCTCCCTGGGACAGAGGAGGATGACGGTTCTATTCCCCTTGGGGATATTGCCCCGATCGAGGATCGGGATGTTCGATCCACGGAGCCCGGTTGTGAGGATCGGATGGAGGATCAAAATAAACCTAAACGAAAGTGGAGGCGAAAGATTTATCCAGCCTCGGCGGTGCATAGAAGTGCTAGGAACCGTACTACTAAAAAATTTCATGATGAATTATGAGAGGAATTTTTTGGAATAGCAGAGGTCTGACAGACTTGGCTAAAAGAAGATTTCTAGCAGATGCTTTTATCGAACATAGGTTGGATTTTATCGCCCTCTCTGAAACAGGAAGGGGCAATTTCTCCCCCCAGTTTCTAAGCACTTTATCGGGAGGTGTCGATTTTGATTGGCATTGCCTTCCCCCGAGAGGAAGATCAGGTGGGATCTTACTTGGGGTTAGATGCGAGACGTTGGAAGTCCGAAGCGTGGTGATGGGAGATTTCGCCGTCAAGTTTCGGGTTAGATCGAAGGCAGATGGGTTTAATTGGGCACTGGTGGCGGTATATGGTGCCGCGTAGCCAGAACTCAAACTAGACTTTCTAGCGGACCTTGTCCGTATTTGCGGATCTGAGCAGCTTCCAATCTTGGTTGGGGGTGACTTTAACATTATTAGAAGGAGAGAGGAAAAGAACAATGATAACTTTGACGGCAGGTGGTCGTTTATGTTTAATACCATTATTGAAAGCTTGGATCTGAGAGAGATAGAGCTTTCAGGTAGAAAATTCACCTGGGCTAATACCTTGCCAAACCCGACGTTGGAGAAGCTCGATCGAGTCCTCGCGATCGTTGACTGGGAGCAGAAATTTCCTCTAGTAACAGTCCAAGCGTTATCACGCGGAATCTCAGACCACACCCCTTTGCTCGTTGACTCTGGTGAGGCAACGCATGTGGGGAATAAAATTACCTTTTCTTTCGAATTAGCGTGGTTTGAAAGAGAAGGTTTTTTGGATCTGATAGCCAGGGAATGGGCTAAAGATGCAGGAGGGCGGACTTCTGTTGAGAGATGGCAGAATAAGATTAGGCACTTGAGAAGTTTCTTGCGTGGGTGGGCTAAGCATCTCAGTGGGATTTATAAGGCGGAAAAGGAAAGGCTCCTTACACTTATTCAATCCCTAGATTTAAAAGCCGAGTCCACAATTCTAGAAACCACAGAACTTCATGCCAAAGTAGATGCGGAGATGAGATTGAAAGAACTCCTGCGAGAGGAGGAATTGAAGTGGGCATTGCGGGCTAAGGTTCGCAAAGTTGTCCAAGGGGACGCCAACACTCAATTCTTTCATATGATCGCCAATGGCAAGCATAGAAAGAAGAGAATCTTTCAGCTTGAGCTAGACGAAGGGACGATTTTAAGACAGGAAAACCTAAAATTATACATAACCAATTACTACAAGCAGCTTTTTGGGCCTCCGGAGGATAATTTCGTGTCCTTGGATGAGGCGAGGATTGAGGATGTTCCTCAACTTGCTGCAGAAGAGAATGATATTTTGACCGCCCCATTTTCGGAGAAAGAGGTGTTTGAAGCTATTTCACAGATGAAGAATAATAAAGCTCCGGGGCCGGATGGATTTCCGGCAGAATTTTATAAAAAATGCTGGCATATTATTAAAGGGGATTTGATTCCGATGTTCCATGATCTATTCTCTGGACAGCTTCAGTTGTTTCATCTGAATTTTGGAACAATAACTTTGCTTCCTAAGAAAACAGAGGCTGTGAGAATTGAGCAGTTCAGGCCGATCTGTCTTCTTAACATAAGTTTCAAAATTTTCACCAAGGTTGGGACTAACAGACTCACGCAGATTGCGCACTCTGTGGTGCAGCCGTCCCAAACTGCTTCCATGCCGGACAGAAACATCCTACAAGGGGTTGTAGTCCTCCATGAAACGCTCCATGAAATCCACACGGAAAAACTGGATGGGGTTGTTTTCAAAGTGGATTTCGAAAAAGCGTATGATAAAGTCAAATGGCCATTTCTTCAACAGGCCTTGCGTATGAAAGGTTTTGATCAGGCCTGGAGACACCAGGTAGAATCCTTCACGCAAAAAGGGAGTGTTGGAATTAAAATGAATGACGACATAGGTCACTACTTCCAAACACATAAGGGTCTGAGACAAGGAGATCCGATGTCACCTATTCTGTTCAACATTGTAGTCGACATGTTGACGATTCTAGTAGGAAGGGCAAAGGATGCTGGTCAAGTAGGTGGCCTGGTACCTCATCTAGTTGCTGGAGGTGTGTCTATCCTACAGTACGTTGATGACACTATCATCTTTATGGAGCATGACTTGGCAAAAGCGAGAAACATGAAGCTGGTGTTATGCTTATTCGAACAATTGACCGGGTTAAAGATTAACTTCCACAAAAGCGAATTGTTATGTTTTGGAAGAGCCAATGAGGAACAAGAGGCGTATAAACAATTGTTCGGGTGTGGATTGGGGGCCTTACCTTTCACGTATTTGGGTATACCAATTCACCATCGTAAGCTAACGAACAGAGAATGGAAGGGCATTGAGGATCGATTTGAGAGGAAACTAAGCTGCTGGAAGGGCAAGCTGATGTCATACGGGGGCCGATTAATTCTTATTAATTTGGTTCTCACGAGTATGCCTATGTTTCTTTTGTCTTTTTACGAGGTACCAGTTGGAGTTCGAAAAAGACTAGATTTCTATCGTTCTCGCTTCTTCTGGCAAAGTGATGATCTGAAGAGAAAATATAGACTCGCTAAATGGAATATTATTTGTCGACCGAAAGACCAAGGGGGTCTAGGTATCGAAAATCTTGAGGTGAAGAACAGATGTCTTTTCAGCAAGTGGCTGTATAAGCTATCCATAGAGACGGAGGCCACTTGGGCACAGATTCTGCGTAATAAGTACCTTCACTCCAAAACTTTGTCCCAAGTGACAGTGAGGCCGACGGATTCGCCTTTTTGGAAAGGACTGATGAGAGTTAAATCAGTTTTTTTCAATAGGACAAAGTTTGTTGTCGGTAACGGTACCTCTACGAGATTCTGGGAGGATACATGGCTAGGGGACGCACCCCTCGCGCTTCAATATCCTTCTCTCTATAGCATTGTTCAACGGAGAGACGCATCTGTTGCGACAGTACTTCAGTCCACGCCTCTCAATATTCACTTCAGGAGAACGCTAGCCGGAAACCGTTGGGAAGTTTGGCTCCATCTTGTGAGACGACTGATGGATGTCCAGCTCTCTCAACGTCCCAATCAGTTGTGCTGGAAGCTAACTAGGAATGGAGAGTTTACGGTTAAATCCATGTATCGGGATGTTATCAACTCTAGCTCTATTCCTAGTTCAAAACATGTTTGGCATGTCAAAGTACCTTTGAGAGTTAAAGTGTTTATGTGGTTTGTACACAAACAAGTCATTTTAACTAAGGACAACTTGGCAAAACGCAACTGGATTGGATCTACTAGATGTAGTTTTTGTGATCGGGATGAATCCATCAAACACCTCTTTCTTGATTGCCCGTTGGCAAAAAATTTATGGCGGACAATTCACATAGCCTTTAATATTACTCCTCCGAATAATATCAACACGTTATTTGGGACGTGGCTTGACGGGATAGATTCCGAAACGGCGAAACATATTCGTGTAGGAGTATGTGCTTTATTATGGGCAGTTTGGAACTGCAGAAATGACTTGGTCTTTAACAGAACAACAAATACTCATTTTTTGCAGGTTATCTTCCGAGCCACTGCGTTGATCCGTATGTGGTCGCTACTCACTCCGACGGAGGCCAGGGAGCGTTTGGTTACTGGATCTATCCGATGGGAGATGGTAGCACGGGCTATTTTCAACCGGTTTGGATGGCGGTCATGTAATAGGATAGGCAATTAGTTTTCCTATCTTTATCTTGCCAGCCGGTTGTGGCTTAACTTTTACTTTTCTGCTCTGTGTGAGCATCTTTTTTCTTTTGTTTGAGACCTCAAGACCTCTGTCGAACTTATTTGCTTTTTAATAAATGTGGCCGTATGCATCTCTCTGATGCAGAGGCCGGGGATCTCCCCCTTTTCTAAAAAAAAGGACGATTTTGATCATGGGCTAAGTTGAAGTAAACCCCTCAGCGCAACAGCATGGTAAGCATGAACACTATTATGTGTCCAAAACAAATAAGATAATCATGTTATATTAGATATATGGCATTCTGATTAAGTGTTTCTAAATTATGGTATTAATTTTCGCAAAGTTTCTAGGGCATGACGTTTTATGGATCCAAGGAGTAGATGCACTGACTGCAGTTTGAAGCCAATGACTCGCAATTTTCCAAGTGACACCATCTCTGTTTTGTTTTATCTTAGAAGTTGGAAGTTTGATAGCACCTAACCTCATACACATGTGTTTGTTCACGTTTTTTCTTAAAATCAGACTAATTGTAAGTCTGCTTCTATGGCTGATGCAACTCAGCATTAGTATCTTCCAGATCTCATATATTCATTGTCACTAGATGAATTCAGGTCTGATGGGGTCTTCCCTTTTCACATGTGTGCATTTAGCTAAATAGCCATCTAATTGCTGCCATTAATCACAAATGTAAGTGCAGTCCTGAAAGTTGAAGGATGACGTGTTCTCTAGGGTCTGCAATAATTGAAATAATTAGTGGTACCCAAGGTAATACTTGAGAATTATTCGTGGATGATGTGATTTCTACTTTCTTCTGATGCCTTTTCCCCTTTTCAATTGTTCAGATCTCATGATCTTTTAGTGACCACAGTGTCATGTAAACTACACATACAGTTGTGGTACTTGATTCGGAAACACCATAAAAAACATACTCCAACAAAAATAATCTTCTAATTTCTATCTTCGACATATTGAACGATGCACTTCAAAATTTCATTTCTGCTATGCACACATGCAGGTACTGGAGCATAATTCTATCATCTACCTATGGAAGACGATCCAACATGGATGCTCTAAAAAGTACCGGTATGCAGCCTTTTAATTTCTATAACGTGCACTCACTGCTACTTGCTCTGCACTGGATCTGATGTGTCGATATGTACATTTAAACAACTTATTTGTTCAGATTTTCCACATATTTCGCTCAAGTAAAACATATGTATATGTTCAGTTCATCTTCTTAATGTCTTGACCAATTCGTCAATGAGGTTAAATGCCTGTAGTTATTTTATGCCTATTATCCTTTAAAATTGTTAAAAGAACTTCCCCGAGATATGTAACACTGATGCTCCTGCTATTTTCGGCCATTATATTACAGCTTATGGACTTATTTCTTCTAACTTTATAAATTCACAAAGGATTATAATAAGGCTGCCTAGTTTGTTGGATTTAGTAAGTCTACTACATGTACGTCAAAACTTATGGTTTGAGGCTACCACCATAGTTTTTCAAGACTATTTGTTCCCTCTTTTGCTCCTCCAATACACATTGTCCCTTTATGTTGGATAACCAATTCTCTTTGTGCTCATTTTCTCTTTGTGAAGATTTGTTTTGCTACGACCATAAGATTTGTTTTGACTAAAGTGTCTAATGATAGATATAAACTTTTAATGGTCTTCACAATTCTATCAATCAATAGACACTTGAAGAAAATCCGGCCTATATAATATATACACTTTGGCCCATACATGTTGCAAAGAGTATTTTTGAAGTATATTTACATAGTCTTTTTATTTCTATACATGGAAAATATATATTAGGACACAAGACGTGCTCAGTACTGGAATTCCCAATTTTGCTGAGTGCCAAACGCACTTGACAAATGCAAAAAAAAAAAAAAAAAACTCGGCAATGTGGCTCTCACGATCATCCTTTTCTGTGTCACGGTTGCATTAGAAGCTCCAATCTTGACGAAGTCATTTCTCAGGTTTCTTTTGTTACAAAGCCAGATATTAGATTAGAATTATTTTATTTGTACACACAAGTGATATTTAATTCTTTGAACAGAAGTTTTATTAATTAACTGAATAACGTTGGCTGCAGTCTACTCTGATCCCATCTTTTAGATTTTCACCAACGTGACTCCCATCTATGGATATTTTCATGTGTTGATAGCAATCGTTTTGTTATTATGTGCGTGTCTTGCATCCGAGGCTAAGCTCCAAGGTCGCTTTTGCTGCAAAGCTAGGTATTTGATTACAGTTTTTTTATCTCTAAATAGGAGAGAAATTTTGCTCTTTAACAGAGGAAAACACGACTATGTTGGCCGCCTGCTGGCAAAGTTTATCTTGCCAGGTTCTTTTCCACGGGCACTCCGTACACCTACAAAGAATATCGCCGAGTGCAAAACTCAGGGAACTCAGCAAACAAATGACACAGACGGAATGACAAGTTAACGGCCATGCTACGTGGCACCATAGTTTTGCCGTTTTCCGCACTCAGATGGCGCCATGTGTCATGTTTGCCGAGTACAATATTATGCAAATGGGTCCGAGATACTAGCATTCTAGCCTAAAGAAGGTGACTCTGAATGTCCATGTTGCTTGATTGCTACCTTGATGCTAATATTTGATCTGTTTTCTGAATTAAAAATCCCCATGCAGGATGTTTCTAAAATCTGCGTATAACATCACCTGCATCGGAAGTTTCTGTAGCATTTGAGGATGAGAAAATGGTGTATATGGTGTTGAAGGAAGTGTAGGAAGAAGCATCTTGACAAAAGACATAGCAAAGATGATGTCCAAGAAAGGGAAAAGCAGGGAATTAAAACATAATTAGTTTAGAGTGGTTAATGTGATTTAGTTTCAGCAAGAGGTTGATTCTGAAGATAACAACAGGTCAACAGCACAAGAGCTATGATAAGGCATAACATAGTTGCTGGAAGATATATTTGTATAATAATAGGCACACGCATGCATATGTAGTTATATGAGATTTGAAAAGAATTAATATGAGACATTCAATTCCGGTAGCTGAAAGAAAATTACAGAACAAATTTCTGTAAGGCAGCAGCCCAATGGATTGTACAAATATGGATGCATGCAGGTGATGATAGACACTATATCATGTCAAACACAGAATTAAATGTGTGTTGTGCATTAAGTATTCAGTTCTTCGTGATATGTTTTGATTAGTTCTGAAGCATCCAGTTTAACATCTTATGTCTCAGACATTTGGAGAAGGATGAGAAATAATAGTTTGTCCTTAATTCTATGTTACATCATGGTATCTAAGGTGAGCCAAATTAAAATTTATGGCCTTAATTCTGGGTAAGATACATAAGGTCAGTCATATTAATAGATACTGTTTTTTTCAAAAAAAAATTTACTATTGTCAAGACCCTTGATAGTATCTTTTAGACACCCATTCTTTGAATATTGATGAAATATTATATACAACAAAAGGGTTTGCGGGAGTTGATTTTATCTGAGATATTCCAGCTATGATTTAAATATCAATTTCGGCCTCTTATTTGGAGAATGCAAGGCTAGAGTACCACTTTGTATGGGATAGGATATGCTTGCTCCATGAATGTAATAACTTGGAGCTCCTGTTTAGAGCATTTGCTGCATTATTGGATCATCCTTGCAAATGTTTTTGCAAAAAAGGGCCTCTTAAATTTTCTGAATTGTTTACAATTTCAATTCTTAAACGGGCCATCTTATCTTTCGACAAAGGTTTTCCGGTTTGTAGGATAACAAAATGGGAGTATCTGATGGCTCATATGTTTCTATACATTTCCAATGGTATCCTCAATAAATGTCTGGCACCATCTCCCATCCACTGTTTCACACCATGTAAGACTGACCACTATGTCAATCCTACTTATGCTCTTTTGTGGTTGACCATTCTCTTTTTAGATCATGCAAATATAAAAGGCCCTATTCTTATTTATATATAGTATATTATTATATATTTAAGGATTCTTTGTAGATGATTTGTGGATAAATATAATCCGGAAATTTGTGTGATTGGCATAAAATACAACTGGAAATTCCTTTTCTCTATCAAATTTGCAATATTCAAGATACAAAAATAGATGATAATTCCACCGGTATAAAAGCCAATGCTATATATTTAAGAATATTCTGTGATGTTTCATGGTGGAAAGATGAATGTGGAGTCTATTTTCCAACATAATATTGTGCAGTGTCATTGAATTATATCGGACATATACAATGTATTACTATATTTGACTGCTTTTGTGAGAAAGTTTGCTTGATTTGAACCATCTCAGACCACAAGCTAGACATACCAGTTCAATATTATAAATGTTTATTATTAAAGATAAATTAAAACAAAAAATTGTAAGAAAAAAACCCTACCTTGATTATTGTAAGAGTTGATAGACAGGAGAGAACTAAATATGTAACGACACATGACTGCAAGCTATAAAATAATAGCTTTGACAATTCTAAATTATAGATACAAATGTGAAATTAATTAGTTTAAGTATTTTTAAATATAAATAAAATACGGGCATAGAACTTTCAAAAAAAATATGAAAAAAAGATGTCTCCATGAGAATAGAAATTTGTGTCCAGACATTTGCATTAGAAATTCGACGAAAAATAGCATGAAATATTTCTTTAAATGAAATTTAAATACATAGTAAAATTGCAATTTAATGTTTGCATTTTGGAAATTAACCATTGGTAACATTATCACAATTTCATAGATTAAGCAAAAACAAATTTTATAGAGCCAATATTGTATTATTAATAATTATTTCAAAAATATGTAATGATTATACTTCTGATGCATGTGACCTTTTCATATTTTTAATGTTTATAATTACTAAATATCGTATAAAGTTGTATTGCATGCTAGCCCATGCGAATGCACGGGTTGACGACTAGTTAACATAATTAGTCTAAACTAATCTAATTAGTTAACGCGAGGCCCACACATCGGTGGGTGATTAGACCCTAACCTAATGGCCTGGCATGCGGGGGTCGCGTGGCAGCGACACGGGCACGATGGCGCACCGGCGGCGAAGCACTGGCAACCACAGGGGCCTGGGAGTGGCGCGGGAATTGCCCTCCGGCCATCATTTGGTGTGTGGTTGGCCGGGATCAGACGCGGGCCGTGCCGCGCGTCGACTAGTGGCGGTGACTTGGCCGGGGACGGCCGAAAACAGCGCCGGCGACGAGCGAGGGAGGGGGCCAAAACTGAAGCTCATCGAAATCGATGATGCAGTGCGAGCGTGAGCGATCTAGCAACCTAGGCGGTCTCTACGCGGTGCCAGGAGCATGATGGAGTGCACGGCTGGGTCAGAAGAGCACCATAGCAACGTCAACGAGGTCATCGACGGAGCAAAGCTTCAGCTTTCATGGCGCTGCTCAATTTGGGGTCCGATCGGAGCGGGAGAGGAAGGGCAAATGCCGGGAAGCTCATTGCTGAGGCGCACGAAGGCCCGGTGAGTGACTAGGAGCAGCAGGTGGCTCGTATTGATGCGGAGGAGCTCCGATGAGGCAAAGGAAGAAGACGCCTGATGTCGGCGATGCGGTCACCCCGGGCTTGAACTCGACGGCGCAGAAGAAGCAGGCGAGCACGGCGGAGCGTCTGGACATGGTGGCACATCGAGGGGAGGCTGGTGGTTAGGTGGACGAGCGAGCGGAGGCGACGACCGAGGCAGCCATGGGGGGAGAGGAAGGAGCGGAGCGAGAGGAGGGGAAAAGATCTCGGTCGTGTCCTGGGCGTCGATGTTGGCGATCTTATCTCCCACAATCGACTGTAGCGGCGCGGGTGACGAGGTGGTGCGACGGCAACTGCGACCGTGGGCGCACGCGAGCTAACACAAGGAGGAGAGAGGAGGGAGATGACGGGGGAGGCAGGCTGGGCCGACTGGGCGTCCACTGTGGACTAGAGCCCAGTGCATAGGGCGTTTTTCTTTTTCCTATTTCTGTTTCTTTTATTCTTTTTCTGTTTTCTATTTTCTTTACTGTTTTGCACTAATTTGATCTACCAACTGAATTTAGGTAAATGTGCAACTTAGCACATAAATACTAGGCAAGTTTTTGAAGCAGCACACAAGGTCCCAATTTATTTGAAAATGTTTCCCTACTTATTTAAATTGAAAAGTCCCATATAATTATTGCTGGACTAGTTTTAGTTAGTTTAGGGGCATTTAAATATTTCAAATGATGTTGGTTTTTATATGACAAATAGGTAGTGATTATTGTCAACCCAACCTACAATTATTTTTTTGAAAATCTAATAATTTGACTTGCATTTGAATTTGAATTTGAATTGGTTTTCAACTAAGTGACAATTAAGCTTAGCAAAAGGAGGTGACATGTCATCATTAGTCATAGATCACTGTAGCTTGATTACAGGGGTGTTACAAATCTCCTCCACTAAAAGAAATCTCGTCCCGAGATTTAGGACATAGACGGAAAGAGGGAAAAGATCTGGCTACAAATCTAACGAATCTTCTCGGTCTTGGTTGTTTTTTCCAGAAGAGGTAGCTCCATGGTGTTGGTGTCTTCATTTTCTCTGCATCAGTGCGTCAAAATGAAGTTATCATTCTTCCTTCAGATCTTCATCGTACTTATGAAAAGATAAGGGTTAACTTCGTAAGAACGGATCTTTACAGTGTTGATTATCTGGTAGATAACTCAGGGAATGTGGCAAAAAGTATCTCTTGAATTAAATAAATGAAACATATCGAAAGCAAGATACATTTGCAAGAAGTTATAAGAAGTTTCAAGTGGGTATGCAAGCATTCGTTGCCTATGACAGAGGATGAAAGGGGGTACCAGGTTAACATGAATAAGCACTGTGTCTGATACCGGAATGGATCACCTCAAGGAAGGTGGCCCGCGGAAAGGCATATGAAGCCAAGTTCAAGGGTAATTTTGGATACAAGGATCACATGGTATTTTACATGAAACTTCGCAATTAATGAGAGAGTCTCCGTAAGGAATTCAAAAGAATGGCAGGCTTGAGGCAGAATGATAATCGATCACATGGGTGACAGAAATATGCAGTCGCAAGTGCTACATAAAGGCAAAGCATACTGCACTAGTATGAACTTGAGTACTCGAGCATTTTTGAATCATTAGGATGATCAAAATCGAAGTGATCAACATTCATACCACCATGATGAATAAGAAGGGTGGTGGCATCTTGTGTGATCACGATACAAGGTTTTGTTAGAGGACGGTATGTCAGCTAAGCCAGCAACAACATTGGTACCAAGGGCGAGGGACAAGGAGAACCATTTTCCTACTCATTGAAACGAGGCGGACCAATAGGCAAAGTTCTTGTCCACGGGCGGTTACCAGAATGTTAACAACATTAGTAACAGGGTCTTACTGACAGGGTTGTATATCAATGTGTTTCCATAAACATGAAATTGTTACTGCTTATATCATATAAAGCACAAGAAAGGTTAAGCAGACCAAGGGAAACAAAAATGTGATTATTATATTAACCAGACCATTGGAAAGGAAAATGTGTTTATACACAAGTATTGTGAGTATATCTTTCCCAAGGACAAACAAAGCATGACATACATGACTGAACATCAAGTACATGACCATTTAGATAAACGAGGAAAGGAAAATCATGGTTACCCAACAGTGTTTGGATAATTGATCAAAAACATCTAGCATTGCGCTTTCAATGTTCTAGTTAATGTTCGGAGTACCCCCAATCATGCTTCGGGGTAGCATCGACATGGTCATCAGGTAGAGATCGGAGTTTGGACACACAAAGGATCCATCAGGAACAACTTCTAGAATAAGTCTTTCAATTTCCTCAAGGAAGAATGGCTAATCTTGTTAATCAAGATACTATAACAATAGGTCCTCCAGCAAGGCATGCTAGCCATAACATCACCTTACCGGTTTACATAAAGACCAATGTTTATAATTCTTGGAAAATGTTCCAACCATCATATTTGCCCATAGATTCAGATCTGATTGGTGTCAGGATACCTCAGACGCAGGATGCCTGAGAAGGAAAAAGGTGCAACACAAATTGACGAGATGATGTTGCGAGATTCTCGGGAAATGAATATAGAAGCAAGTTCCAAAACATGAGCTCATCATTAACCATGGAGAAGATGAAGAGGTGGTTGATGGGATTAGCAACAATTCATCGAGATTTCCAACAAGATGGATTTCCACAATTATGTGAACAAGGTAATAGCATTGGTCATACCAAATGATATAATGATGTGTGCTCGAGGAAAAACATCTACAATTAAACACTGATCAAAAAGTGCACCCATAAATATGGGTTAAGCGGCACGGCCAATGTTAGAATGGTGATTCAACAACCAACCCACTAAGAATGAAATTATCGTCCATTAACTTCAAAGCAATAGGGTTGCTAGAAGTATTGAAGTCACACATCAAAATTCACTTGTCAGTATTCCGGTTAGAAACAACATGAGGACCAAGAAATGGATGGTGATGGCGAGAAGCATCATCGTATCAAGAATTCATAAGAGGTGGAGCAATCCTCACAACATTCTTGACATAAAAGATGGTAATACTCCAAGGTAGAATAGAACATAAGCTGGATAGTAAGGAACTCAGGGTACAACACAAAACATGAACGAGTTTGCGTTGGAGGGAAAACAAGGATGTTGTCGATGACAACACAAATTATCGAGGGGGAAGGGTGGTATTTCTCATCATGAATTTGATTCACAACTTGGAAGAAGTCAAAATGTTGATGATCACGACACATTTTGTCGAGAGGTTTCATGAAGAGGTAACCGACCAACGATGGCATCAAGCAAAGGAATGGTGAAGAGAAAGGTTATTGGAACCACATATAAGATGCAATCTCAAAATTAGAGTTTCCTTTCAGGACGAACAATAGGATGTTGAAAGTTCAATGTAAGCTTAGCGCACTGTAAGAATTATGTTCCGGGGATGAAAATCTAGGTAGCACAATTAAGCTTTAGCATGACGATGATGAGGTAGCCAATCGGCTGATAATGACATGATTGAGTACAAAGTCGTAATCAACAAAGATTACTAGGAGTTATTGAATAGTATTGCGGGCTCGATTCACTTATCGGTGTTCTCGAGTGACAAACAACTCAGAACCTGGAGAAAAAACTGAAATCTGTGTGAAGTAATACTCGATGACGAACTCGTGAGAAGTAATGCAGTTCGATGATATTCTCGAGATACCAGAGGGTAATACTCAAAGGTAGATCAGAATAAAGGTTCGACTAGTGTATTGATCTGCGATAGACAAGTGCTTTAACTCGGATGAGAAATGGAATCAAAGGAGAACTACATGGTCGGAACCACGATTATGAACGATCATATCACAGTTACAAGATGAACTTATATTTGGGGAATAATTATTTTTACAAGAAGCTTCCATGATAATATCTACATTATGTCCATGGGCATGAACGCAAAGGTTCAAGGTCGACGCCCACTTCTCCAATGCACAACTTCTCATTCACTGCTCTATAAAAACCGTTTTGAGTTTGAAAATTTACCTGGTCAAATACCAGAAGAGTATGACCCGTGGAACCTTTCGGGTTCACACAGATAGCAAAAGCATATATACAACCCATCGGGACATTCTACGAATCTATACAACAATCATCGGAAGCAAGGTATACAAGTGCGAAAGCAGAGGGCTGACAACACGGGGTAGATGATACAATTCGCTAGAGGCATTTTGTATCAGGGGAAATTCGTCGATGATTTAAAACACAAAGTAACTATAGGTAGTAATGCAACAAAAGATCAGGTGATCTACAAAGAATCTGGTGTGAGTATCGATACTCAACCAGAAGAATGCAAGCGCGTCGATTTATGAAATTCTCTGAATAATTCGAGGGTCAATTACAAAAGAATTGCGATTTCCATATCGGAGGATCAGAAGAAGACGTCTCTGGCCAAAAAAGGAGTAAGTTGAATTGAACTAGATGGGAAATCAATCAAGGTTTGATTTGTCGAGAACCAGCTCATGTCCGGAATGATGAATTCTAGTTTCGATTGGTGATTGCGAGTATTCGTAGACATATTGAATCATTAGGTTCAAATGGCAATGACAAGGGATGCCAACGAAGATTACTAGACATATGGACTTAATCGTAATGCAAGCAGGCAAGAATTTCAAGAGCAATAGGATGCTGAAGATTTTCGGAAGATCGAATAGTATTTTGAAGAATTTTATGAAACACATGAATGGCTGGGGATGAGAAAATCCCCCGGTAAGGGTGAGTAATTCTTCATAAGTGTATTCAGGGGACAAAGAACTGCAAGGGAGTAGGCACAAATGATTCTTGGAACAACAAAGAGTATTATGGCACTACTGCAGGATGGTCCAAACGCGACAGTCGAATCAGAGACCCTTCGACGAAACTGTGTGCGATGCATCAATCACAAACGATGATGTAATAAAACCGTCAAAAAAGATGCAAAACATTTGCGATGGCGGCGACATCAAACACGGTTCATATTAGATCTGCGTGTGCGATGAGTGGCAAACGGTTAATCCAGAAGAACTGTTTGCGATGATGCAGAACAACAGAAACGGGCAGCCAGATGAGGGTGTGTGCGATATACGGCATATAGTTCACTAGGATGAACTGTTTGTGATTAGGCAACACAATGGAAACGGTTCAACTGAACAAGATGTGTGTGATACGCGGCAAACATGTCCGTAATCAGAAATGTGTACGAAGACCAATAATAACACAGACGATTGTTGCTAATAAGCCGTGTGATTTGCTCTGTTTACAGAAGAATAACATGTATATATATATATATATATAACTGAAACAAACATCCAATTACATAAGTGACTATACAGATCATTCGCACACACCTCAATAAACAATTGTATGCATTCTAAACTAGGAGAAACGATCGTCTAGTCATCTACTTCTTGTGACGCTCCCGCCACTGCTCTGTGGCTCGATCCCTCGTCTGGGGCAGGAAGAAGACACTCCCTTGTGTCAACGATCCGCATGTACATCTCGTAGCTTGTGTACGCGTACTTGGCTGCGTACTTGACGTGTTGTTCATCCAGTCTCTCATGCCAGACACTGTGCCAGGCGTTCTTGTCCTTCTTGCTCTCATCCTTCATCTTCATGTAGTAGGGGTCGATGATGGCCGAGGCAAGGTCAACCAGGGAGTTCTATTTGTTGTTGTCGCTGCCCTAGACCTTGTAGTGGTCCTGGATGTTGACAAGATTCTGGCATTTCAAGCCCGAAACCTTGAGCGCTTTTAGATCGTTGGTGGTGTCCACCGTAGCTAAACTATAGTCAGAGCTATTGATAAACCTGGAGAAACGCTCGCAAGGCCTTGTGGCCAGGTGGTAGTGGTAGACGAGGACGTCATGTCGCACACACAACTGGGCGACGGCAACCTTCTGATCGTGCCCGGCACAACCGATCGTGTACTCGAGGTCGAAGCCAACCACTTGGTACTTGTCCTCAGCAAGCAACTGCTCCATAGTTTGGATGGAGCTCTCCACCGAGACCGGATCATTCGTGTACACCACCGAGAGGGCCTTCTCCCTCACGTGGGTGCCCACTACGTGATGCGTGGTGAACTGCCCGCCGTTGTCGTCATCGGCCGCTGGGAGTGCCATTGGAACCGCTGGATGTCCTCTCTGTATGTGTCATCGTGGGTGTGCTTATTGTGTCGTGTGGCGCGAGTGATGAAGGTAAATGGCCGCAGGAATAAATGGGGGCCGGGCAGCCTGGATTCTCGGCGCGTCCGCATGGCAGTTTTTGTAGCCGGCAACTGCATTGTCGCGCCGCGCCTGGCGCAACCGCATGCACACGAACGTGCGTGATCGTGCGCTGGCCCCAAAAACTGGCAGCGCGCGTGGAGGGATGAGGGCAGAGCGCCCGGAGGGACGTGAGAGCAGAGCACGTGCGGTGGGACACGAGCAGAGCGCACCGCGGCCACCTCAACCGCAAGCAACCACACGCATAGAGCAGTTGAACACGCGGGAAATGGTCGTCTACAAGCCGGCCGAAAGTTGCGTCGCTGCGTAGAGAGCGGCCGTGTGCTACTACCGCCGTCTTGGTCTATTAGTCCCCTTTATATTCTGTGCCATATTTTGACCTTAAATTTAACCAACAAAATGTTAATGCATGTTACAAAAATTATATAATTGGAAGCTATATTCAAATATGAATCCAACGATATAATCTCTGGCGACATGCATTCGTATTTTATTAGTTAAATCTATAGTCAAAATTTGGCACAAAAATACATAGACGACTTATATATAAACCAGGACGCGGGTAGTAGGTAATTTAATCGCAAACGTTTTTATTTTATTAACCGTATGTGTACGTGTCCTTTCGTCCTCCTCTCGCACGTCTTGTCACCCCGTTGCCGCAGACGGCTTAGAGTGCAAGCTTGAGCAGCGCGCAGGGGCGTTCTTTTGGCCAAACGGTGGTGAGCCCGTTCCCGCGCAACCGCGCAGGTTCCCGCGCAAGCTTCCCGCCCGAGTCGGTGAGATCCCCCAAAATCCCAATGCTTACCAACCTGCTATATAAACCCTCACGGCCGGCGAGTCCTGCGTCGCATTTTCCCCTCCCTCCCTGTAGCTTATCTCGTATGCTTCTCCCACAATCGCCAATGGCACCAGTCTGTCATCGTCGCTCAGCCACTCCGCCGTCATCAAAGGATAGCTCCAGCTGAGAGGCTACACCGCGGCGGTGGCGCAGTCCCCGGCGTAGTGTAGTGCACGTGGCATCCCTGTTGGGTGTGCGCGGAACACCCACCACACGCTCCGCCGCCGCTGCCCGTCGGCAGCTGTTGCCGGCTGCCGTTGCCGCGACCCCACCGTCTGTCGCCGTGGCCGCCACACGACCGTCGAAAGCCAGGGCCATCGCCCGCTCCGCCGCCGTGGCCCGAAGGTGGGAGGTGGCCATCGTGGCCGCCACCCCACTGCATGCCACCGTGGCCATCACCCGCTCTGCCGCGGCGGCCCGAAGGCGGGAGGTGGTGGTCGTGGCCGCCACCCCATCGTCGGCCGTCGTGGCCGCCAACCCACCGTCGACCGCCGGGATCATCACCCGCTCCGCCACCGCCGCCCGAAGGCAGGAGGCGGAGGTGGAGGCCCGCACGTGCGTCAGCGACCTTGCGCGCTGCACCGAGTTCCTGCGGGAGGAGGAGGAGCGCCTCGTCGAGCATGCAAAGAGCCTTATCGCCGCCGTGGCTGTAGCATACGCCGCCGCAGAGGCGAGGAATTAGGAAATCTACGAGGAGAACCACCGCTTCGAGAGGGGTCGTCTGGAGCGACAGAGGGCGTTCGAGGTGAGCGTCGCTGAAGGTGCAGCAGCGGCAGGCACCATATTGCAGTTGTCCAGCTCGTCGGTAGGCTCCTCTCCTCTGCCTCTTACTGAGCGCGCTCGACAGAGGAGAGGCTGCCGGAAGTAGTACAAAGCCACTCCATAGTAGTAGTATTTAGGGGCTATTTTGTTCAGTTCATCTGACTATAGATGTGGTGAAACTGTACAACGTACTTAAAATTAGCTAGTATATATAGTTGAACTAGCTATTTTAGTACGTGGTTGGCAACAATTGGGGAAAAGTTTGGTCGGTTCAGCTGTCGAGTTGAACTGTTTGTATAAAGAACGACTGCTTAATCTATGAATGAAATCTATGATTAATTACTGAATTTTAGTTGCAAAAACTAGATAGTACTAGTGATTTTTAGCTGCATATTTTGACCAATCGCAGTGTTACAAGGTTGACAAATGGCAATACTAGATCAACAAATGTCAATCTTTCCAGTTTGATAAATGGCAATATACCCAATATGATAGATGCAAATCTTACCAAACTGTCTGTACGTGGTTGCACACGGGTCATCCAAAACAACCGTTTGCGTTGAAGGGATGTACCAATCCTGCTCGGCACATTTTCTCTTGGCTTAGCCCCGAAGTCTGGCTTTGCATACCGTATTCAATCTGAACCATTTGCGTTGAAGAGATGCACAAATCCCGCGCTGCGAATTTTCCCTTGACTTATGGGGGAAGACCATAGCTCTCACTTTGCACACGGGTGTTCTATATAAAACGTTTGCGATCAAGAGCTGCACAAATCCTGCTCGGCACATTTTCCCTTGGCTTCCTGGGGAAGTTGTCAGTTTGCGTACGGGTGTTCTAACTAAAACGTTTGTGATGAGTGTTTTATATTTAAAAACCATTGACGTTTTTTTTTCAAAAGAAAATCGTTTGATAAGTCTGTACATTAAGAGAGAAAAATGCAAGTTTGTTCAAACCATATTTTTCATTCAGTCACATTGCGAATTTATATTCATATGATCGAGATACATTAGTAAACCCAAAAAAACTATTTCCGGCGTTGGCGGAGGCGGCGTGGTGCGTCGGCGTTGTCGTTGTCGTCCTCCGGGACGCCGTTGTTGAAGTCTTCAAGGCAGCACATAATGTTCTTCACATGGAAATCAAACATCATGTCGTCGCGCGATCGACGAGCGAGGCGCGGGAGGACGGCAACTGGCAGCGCTGCGAGGTAGCGGTCGACGGCGGCGTCCCATGCCGCTGAGGGGGGCGCGCGCACAGGCACGGGCGCGGCGGGTGCAGGCAAAACGCACAGGGACCGATGCCGCAGTGGGTGGAGGGGCGCGCACGGGCACGGGCGCTGGCGCTGGCATGTACACGAGCTTGCGCGGGTCCGCGGAGACCTCGCTGATGCCCGCGGCTTCCAGCTCTGCGATAGTGCTCGGCGACCAGCCCGTCAATTCTAATGGGATGGTCGCTGGCGCGGGCTCGGGGATGGAAGTTGGGACGGGCGCGGGGGCAGCAACCACCGCGGACAGCTCGTTCAGGGCCAAGTCCATGAGGCCCCATTCCTCCTTATTTTCTATCTCCTCCGACTCAGAGTTGACTTCACCAAACTTGTAGACTAGTGGCAGATGATCCTTCTTCACCAAACCTGGGAGGGAGGGGAATGGGAGGCGAACAGTAAGGCCGCCCGTATTAAACAGCGGCTCGGGCACCATTAATGGAGAGGAGGCGAGCAAGGCGGGCGGCCATGGAAGTCAAAGGGCTCGCTTCCCAGTGAGCTTGCGCAGCGTACAGCTTGCACGCTTCCCAGTGAGCCTGTGCATTGGAGGACAGCTTGCACGCCTCTCGGTCAGCCTGCGCATCGGACTGCGCTCGCACGCCTCCCGTTCAGTCAAGCAGCTATCCGCATGGCACCTCCTATAGCCATTAAAAGCCAGACACATGGCGTCACGTGAATGGTTAACAGAACACACACGATTTAAATTATACAAACGTTTGGGAGTTAAAGTGGCAGCTATTTTTTCAAAATGCCTTTGTTAGCTGTTATTCGAGTGCGCCTTCTATCAAAGTGGACACGAAAAATACCACAGCATGTCGGGTGCCATTCCATGATAGCATGCCAAGTTTCATGAATTTCAGACGAGTTTTGGATTTACTATAATTTAAAAACAAAGTATCTCAACGTTTTGCCGGCAATCAACAGTGCCCTTGTGTTTGAAATTCATTCCCATTTCTTGCATGGGACCTAAGCATGCACCCAAGGACACAGATTTGATTTTTCAACCAATTTATATGCACTGGAGCATGTGCATGTAGTTCAAATTTGAATTATGCACATAAAATGCCTAGAAAACCCAGTTAATGTATAAAAATGTCCAAGCGAACCCCGAAAAATCCCAAAAATTGACACAACACTCCGGTCGTTCTATGTTGACACTAGAAAAATTTTGAAATCAAGAAGAGGCAATGGATATCGTTTCGTCACCAAAGGTGGCACGTTCCCTACCGAAACCATCAGGCTTGTTGTGAGAAGCTCTGGTTTGTGAAAACCTTATACCGAAACCTACCCCAAATGGGACAATTTTTTTACCACGGCATGTTGATGCCGCTCCATGATAGCATGTCAAGTTTCATGAACTTCAAACAAGTTTTGGATTTACTAGAATTTAAAAACCATGTTTCTCAATGTTTGCGGCCGAGCGACGGTGGCAAGGTGTTTGACATTCATTCTCATTTCTTGCATGGGACCTAAGCATGCAGCCAAGGACACATATTTGATTTTTCAAACAATTTACATGCACTGGAGCATGTGCCTGTAGTTCATATTTGAATTATGCACATAAATGCATAGAAAACTCAGTTAATGTATAAAAATGTCCAAACGAACCCCAAAAAATTCCTAAAATTAACACAACAATCATTTTGTTCTATGTTGACACTAGAAAAAAAATTGAAATCAAGAAGAGGCAACAGATATCGTTTCGTCCAGAAAGGTGAAACGTTCCCTACCGTAACCATGAGGCTTGTTGTGAGAAGCTCTGGTGTGTGAGAAGCTTATACCCCAACCTGCCCCAAATGGGACAATATTTTTACCACAGCATGTTGATGCCATTCCATGCTAGCATGTCAAGTTTCATAAATTTCAGACGCATTTTCGATTTACTAGAATTTAAAAACCATGTATCTCAATGTTAGCGGCCGAGCGACGGTGGCAAGGTGTTTGACATTCATTCTCATTTCTTGCATGACACTTAAGCATGCAACCAAGGACACACATTTCAATTTTGAACCCATTTATATGCACTGGAGCATGTGCATGTAGTTCAAATTTGAATTATGCACATAAATGCATAGAAAACTCAGTTAATGTATAAAAATGTCCAAGCGAACCCCAAAAAATCCCAAAAATTGACACAACACTCCTGTTGTTCTATGTTGACACGAGAAAATTTTTGAAATTAAGAAGAGGCAATAGATAACATTTCGTCCCCCAAGGTGGCACATTCCCTACCGAAACCATCAGGCTTGTTGTGAGAGAAGCTCTGGTTTGTGAGAAGCTTAGACCCAAACCTGCCCCAAATGGGACAATATTTTTACCATGGCATGTCGATGCCGTTCCATGATATCATTTCATGAATTTCAGACGAGTTTTCGATTTACTAGAATTTTAAAACCATGTATCTCAATGTTAGCGGCCGAGCGACAGTGTCAGGGTGTTTGACATTCATTCTCATTTCTTGCATGTGACCTAAGCTTCCAACAAAGGACACATATTTGATTTTTCAACCCGTTTTTATGGACTCGAGCATGTACATGTAGTTCAATTTTGAATTATACACATAAATTCCTAGAAAACTCAGTTAACTTCTAAAAATGTCTAAACGATCCCCGAAAAATTTCAAAATTTAACACGACACTCCTGTTGTTCTATGTTGACACCAGGGAAAAAATTGAAAGCAAGAAGAGGTGACAAATATCGTTTTGTCCACAAAGGTGACATGTTTCCCTAGCGGAACCATGAGGCTTCTTGTGAGAAGCTTATACCATAACCTGCCCCAAATGGGACAATATTTTTTACCCCAGCATGTTGATGCCATTCCATGATAGCATGCCAAGATTCATGAATTTCATATGGGTTTTGGATTTACTAGAATTACAAAAGCAAGTACCTCAACGTTTGCCGGAGAGCCACGGTGCCGTGGTGTTCAAAATTCATCCCCATTTCTTGCATGGGACATAAACATAAACCCATGGACACATATATGATTTTACAACCCATGTTGGTGCACGGAGCATGTGCATGTAGTTTAATTTTGAATTGTGCACCTGAAATGGGTAGGAAACCAATTTAATGTATAAAATGTCCAAACGAACCCTGAATAATTCCAATTTTTTTATGACACACATATAGTTGCATGTTCACTGCAGATAAAAGTTCTAGCAATTCAAACACCCTCCATTGCCGCTGTGACCCCATTATGTAATTCAAATCAAGATGAAAAATCAAGTAGATCGCACACAGTTTATTATCATCAACCGTGTGAGATGCAGTACAAAATATCTTGGAGCACCGTCGGAGTATAGTACGCCTATGGCTTACGCGAGAAGGTGCGTCGGCTATAGTCCACAGCCGGCGTGTCAAGCACACTAGCT
Organism: Thinopyrum elongatum; assembly: GCA_011799875.1. Lineage (NCBI taxonomy): Eukaryota > Viridiplantae > Streptophyta > Magnoliopsida > Poales > Poaceae > Thinopyrum > Thinopyrum elongatum. The sequence continues at coordinate 163,389,203 of CM022302.1, forward strand.
CGCTCCCCAAATATCATTTCATTGTTCAATCGTCGCCGGTGAAAGATGGGGACGTGCACCCGCGTCGTGAGGGCAACTTCGGCGGCCCACTCCGGCGAGAGCGCGGCCGCAGCCACCATGCGCGTGCTAACATGGTGCATGAGCGTGGCCGCAATCTGCGATCGGGCGGCCAAGGCAGCCCAAACGGCTGCTGTTGCTTCTCAGGTGGCGGCAGCAACATCTGCCTCGGGGATAGCAACTGGCGAGAGCGGCACAATAGCTGTCTGTTCCGCAGCGGCGGCCTTAGCCCTGATGGAGGCCTCCCACGACCATGTCGAGGCCGCCCACGCCCAGCTCGTGGTGGTCACCGCACAAATCGAATGAAGCTTCTCCGACAACGGTCGGCAACCCACGGCCGAAGAGTTGGCAATTGCCGAGACCGTTCGAGCAGCCGTCCGTTCCTCCGCCGCATACCTTGCCACGACGAGCCCGTCCAAGCCCAGATCATGGCCGCCCACACCCAGCTCCTGGCGGCCTTTTCCAAAGAGATGGCGGACGCGGATGGCGAGATGCTTGCCGAGTATGGTGCGATGGATGCCATGGAGCCCCTTCCCCAGGAGACCGTCGGGCGCGAGCTGGACATGGAGGAGGCGGCGGAGATCGATGAGCACCAGCCGTAGTAGTACTCTTTGTTTTGTTTAATTAAGAGCACCGGTCTTTAATTTGTTAGAGTAATGTTTAGGTCAGCTAGCTCTATTTAATTGCTGAACTTGCTTGATTAAGAAGTGTGGGTTTGCTGTAGTCTCCTTTGTGTACCCAAATTATGCAACGACGTGGATGACCACTGTAACCAGGGAAATTCGAACCAAAATTTTTGACGATCAAACTCATCACACACGGCTTAAGCTATCTGAATCGTTTGTGATGTTCACATATCGTACACAGTTTTGAATAAGGGACCATGTCTGATGACACTTTGCGCGCCAGTTTTTTCGCTGAACCGATTCAAACTTTTTGGCTTCCACGGAAATATCTACCTGCCCGCCCCCTCCCCCTTACCAAAAGCTACATTTCCCCTGTTTTCGCCTTCCTTTCCAAGTTGAAACCTTCACTCCTTGCTTGCAGCGCCGCCTCCTCGCCGGCGACCCCCCTTCACGCTGCTCGGCCTCGTCTATCTAGGCAGGTAATCCACACCCGACACCCATCCTCCTCCTCCTTCCACATCCCACATGACCCGACTACCGGCGCGACACCTTCCACCCAAATCACCGACCCCTCCACCAAATAAGCGCCGCCCTAAGCCATGGTGCACGCAGTATAGGCAGGAGCTCAAGGAGCATTTGGCAGCGGAGAAGCAAATCGCGGCCGCACGCGCGGATGAGGTCGCGATGGCTGCCATTCGTGCCGACCCCAGATCTTGGAGGAGCACCTTGCCATTTGCTAGCTACGCATGTTAAGCATGCTCGGTTTACCCGTTGCGTGTGCTGCTCCTGCCTTTCCTTAACAAATTCTAGTGAATTGTGCTATCTAATTTTACCATGCAATCTGTTGCTCTAGTGTATATGTTCTATATGTCGTGCAATGTGGTGCTCACTTATTAACTGTTTGGTTAATTAGTTGTCATCTTTAGTTAACTGTTTGGTTCAATTCTGCAAATGTGATGTTCAATTCTTCAGACTGCAATTTTGTATTGTCTTCCATGTGAGAAATAAATCGAAACATGAGAAACGAATACAATTGCTATATTTCTAAGTTGTCAAGCATGCTTGGTTTGGTTAACTGTCTGATCTTCTAGTATGTTATACATTGTGCAATGTGGTGCTCAGTTAACGTTTGGTTCATTTGTTGTGGTGTTTAGTTAACTGTTTGGTTCAATTCTGCAATGCGATGTTCAATAGTTGTGGGTGCATTCTATTATTGTATACCATGTGAAAAGTAAATCGAATTTGGCTATACTAAATACATGAGAAACAAATACAATTGCTATATTTCCAAGTTGTTAAGCATGCTTGGTTTGGTTAACTGTCTGATCTTCTATTAGGAGTATGTTATATTGTGCAATGTGGTGCTCAGTTAATGTTTGGTTCATTTGTTGTGGTGTTTAGTTAACTGCTTGGTTCAATTCTGCAATGCGATGCCCAATTGTCGTGGGTAGAATTTTGTATTGTTGTGCATGTGAGGAATAAATCGAATTTGGCTGCACTTAATACATGAGAAACATATACAAGTGCTATATTTCCTAGTTCTTAATCATGCTTGGTTTGGATAAATGGGTTTTCCATGTGGCTTGAATTAATCTGATGAATCTGCAATGTGCTTATTTTTCATCAACATATTTTACTGATAGCATGCGAACCCTCACTTAACCTGATGACTAACTACCTTATATGTGTTGCAGGGAAACAATGGGAAGCACTGAGGTTTACAGTCGAGGTTAGCACATGCATGGTCCATTGTCTAATATCACATTATTGTGCAATTGCAGGAACCATTCTAATATTTAGGTTTTTAATAATTTGGTCTTGCACATGTAGGTCCTGCTGTCAGAGGTTTTGACCCACTGTTCGACCCTTTTTGCATATGGGGAAATGAGTTGTCCATGAATATCAATCAAGTCAAGAAACTCAGAAAGATGGTTAGGATAAAGAAATTAGCGACAAAAAACAACAAGATCTTTGTCTGCATAATGAAGAAGACATCAGTTCACTACAAGATGGTACTAACTATTATACCTTGCCTTTTTTTATTCCTTTGCCCCATTTCCAATATAGAGAAGATATTTATGCACATCCTTGTTTTCAGGCCTTTCCAAAGCAGTTCACTGATGATTACCTCTCAAACCACCTCTATGGTCAGGAGGCGAGGAAGGTTTTCATACAACACCCACGGTTCAATATTGAAGTGTTCCTGAAGAGGACGAAGGATGGACGGTCAATCATCCACAGGCACTGGCCTAAAGTTGCAAAGACCTTCAACATCAATGAAGGCTCAATATTCGCCTTCCGCTTCAGCAGTTTTCCAGATGAGATGCATCTGTCTATGTACCGTCTATGATGCTAATTTTGAAAGGTTCTAGATGTTGCATGTGAAACTTGGTACTGGTGCAGTTGTGTAATGGGGTAGCTGAGTGCTGAAGCTATATGATGTTGTACTCTGATGTATTTCAATTATGAAATCATGCTTCCTTAATATGGAAATGAAATATATTGTGTGCTTAATGTGAACTGTCAATTAGATTAATAAACGGATTATTAATAATAGGCCAATTAGCCTGCTAATTGGGTTTTTCTATTGCAAATGGTTATTGAGAAAACACCATGGGCGATGACCTCAGGCAACGCACACAGTTTCTAGGAATAAACCGTGTTGGATCAATGAACAATCACACACGACATCCTCTTGAAAACTGTTTGCGTTAGGCCACCTTGCGCAAAAGTTTACCACATAAAAACTGTGTGTGATGAACAGCCTTTGCCACACAGTTTCTTCTACGCACCGTGTGTGATGCATTTAGTAACGCAAATGATAAAATTGTTAATATCGTGTGCAATGACAACGCTATCACAAACGATTTAATGGGGAAAATTGTGTGTGATGTACCTGTGAACGGAAACGTTTTCCTTGGAGTGACTGTGTGGGATGTATATACGAACGGAAACGTACTTCTTGGATTCACTATGTGGGATGTACATACTAACGGAAACGTATTCCTTGGATTGACTGTGTGGAATGTACATACGAACGGAAACGTTTAGCGGGGACTGACTGTGTGGGATGTACTTACGACGGGAAATGATTTCGCCTGTATAATTGTATTTTTTTAGCTCTACTGTATGTATAATCGTATTTGATCGCTCGCCGGTCGCACACGACCTCATTTTGCCGAGCGTGTGTGCCAGGAGGGCATATCCCCGACGGTTTCTGGGTCGTGTGGGAAGGACCTCCCTATCGCCGTCACTCACTAGGCGACGGTTCAGAACACCGTCGCGGAAAGGGGTTAAAAACCGTTTGTATAGCACCTCGATGTATGAGTGCGGGGTATCTTGTAATAGCAAGAGCTACTGGGAATGAATGTATCAATTACAAGTGTATGTAGTTTTCCATAAGTATATATCGGTGGTAGGGAATTGCAAAGGTGGTGGGCACAAGAGTATCAGGAAAACATCAAAAAGTGCTTCGAAATGTCAAAGGTGGTGGGCACAAGAGTCTTGGGAAAACATCGAAGAGTGCTTCGGAATGTCTTGATATATCAAGGGATGATCTGGAATCAGTGGATCTCCCGAATGAAGTCATTGCATGATCCTAGAATTAGGGTTAGTAAAAATTTAACCCAAAGGAATGGAATAAAAGATCCTAATCCCACCCATAGGTGATGTGGGCCCGTAAGCCACACAACACAGTTAGAAAAATAGTTTTTTTTCAAGTCTAGACTCAACATCGACCAAGGAGTGTGGAAGGGCCTAAAGGCAGTCGGCTCTAATACTAACTTGTGACGCCCCCATTTATAATCATACACGCACGATGCACGATCACGAACGACGACTCATGTCAATATCACAACAAAACTCTATGACACAAAGGATAACCATAAATCTTTACTCCCTCCGTTCCTTTATATAAGGTGTATTTGTTTTTTGATAAAATTCCAGAATGTAAGGTGCATTTCTTCTAATTCCTCATAATTCCCTTGTTAGCCCTCCAGAAAAAGGCAAAGTATATCTCTCCCGATTGTCTGTATCTCTCCTTGTAGCAAAAGAAGGAAAGTATCTCTACGTCGATTGCATGTATCTCTTACTTTCCTGGACTAACTAATTTACTTGCCACTAACCAACAAATTTGCCAAGGGTAATTCCGTCGTAACATGTCTATAATTATGTGCCTTGGTTACCGTGCCGAAAATAATACACCTTACATAAAGGAACGGAGGGAGTATATCACAAGCCCGGGTCACGAGGACCCACAATACATCAGCCATCAAAGCGAATATTTTCTGAGTACATACATAGTTAGACAAGTTTTGCGTTAAGAAGGCTAAGCAAAACAACAACACTAGATCGAAAGGCGAGGCCTCTTGCTTGGGACCTCCGAACTACTCCTAGTCCTAGATCTTCACGTAGTAGCCAAGCTCGGGATCCTCTGGCCCCTGGGCTCCATCATCTGATCGCAACATCCGGGAAGAAGAAAAGAGGTAGCAAAGCAACTGTGAGTACTCATCTAAAGTACTCGCAAGACTTACATCAGATCCACACTACATATGCATCAGTATCAAATGAATGGGGGTAGTATCTGTGGACTAAACTGCAGAAATGCCAGAATAAGTGGGGGGGGGGGGAGCTCATCCTATCGAAGACTACATCTTCTGCGGCCATCATCTTGCAGCAGTATAAGAGAGTAGCATAATATGGTAACATCATGTAGAAACGTATAGCAATAAACCTACCCGGAGATCCTCTCCTTGCCTCCTGGAGAGAAAGCGATCACCGGGTGTATCTGCCTCTTATCTAGGTGTATTTTATCAAGTATCCGGTTTTAGGTGTAAGAGGTCGGAATACAACTCCAAGTCGTCCTGTTACCATGGACACGACTATTCGAATAGATTACTTCCTTGCAGGGTGATACGTCCATTTTGCATCATTCTTTTATGTTGATATTTATTGCATTATGGGCTGTTATTTCACATTATGGTACAATACTTATGCCTTTTCTCTCTTATTTTACAAGATTTACATGAAGAGGGAGAATGCCGGCAGCTGAAATTCTAGACCAGAAAGGAGCAAATCTGAGAGGCCTAATCTGCACAACTCCAAAAGTCCTGAAAATCTACGAAGAATTATTTTGGAATATATAAAAAATATTGGGCAAAGAAAATCTAGAGGGGGGACTCACAAGGTGGCCACAAGCTTGGGGGGCGCGCCCTACCCCCTGGGCGTGCCCCCAGGGCTTGTGGGCCCCCTGGCGGGTCATCGATGCCCATATTTGGATATATTGAAGGTTTTGACCTGGAAAAATAGGAGGAGAGCTTTCGGGACAAAGCATCGCCGTCTCGAGGCGGAACTTGGGCAGAACCAATCTAGGGCTCCGGCGGATCTGTTTTACCGAGGAAACTTCCCTCTGGGAGGGGGAAATCAAAGCCATCGTCATCACCAACGATCCTCTCATCGAGGGAGGGTCAATCTTCATCAACATATTCACCAGCACCATCTCCCCTCAAACCCTAGTTCATCTCTTGTATTCAATATTTGCCTCAAAACCTCAGATTGGTACCTATGGGTTGCTAGTAGTGTTGATTTCTCCTTGTAGTTGATGCTAGTTGGTTTATTTGGTGGAAGATCATATGTTCAGATCCTTAATGCTATTAAATACTCCTCTGATTATGAACATGAATATGCTTTGTGAGTACTTCCGTTTGTTCCTGAGGACATGGGAGAAGTCTTGTTATAAGTAATCATGTGAATTTGGTATTCGTTTGATATTTTGATGAGATGTATGTTGTCTTTCCTCTAGTGGTGTTATGTGAACGTTTACTACATGACACTTCACCATTATTTGGGCCTAGGGGAAGGAATTGGGAAGTAATAAGTAGATGATGGGTTGCTAGAGTGACAGAAGCTTAAACCCTAGGTTATGTGTTGCTTCGTAAGGGGCTGATTTGGATCCATATGTTTCATGCTATGGTTAGATTTATCTTAATTCTTATTTCGTAGTTGCGGATGCTTGCGAGAGAGGTTAATCATAAGTGGGAGGCTTGTCCAAGTAAGGACAACACCCAAGCACCGGTCCACCCACATATCAAATTATCAAAGTAACGAACGCGAATCATATGAGCATGATGAGAACTAGCTTGACAATAATTCCCATGTGTCCTCGGGAGCGCTTTGCTTTATATAAGAGTTCATCCAGGCTTGTCCTTTGCTACAAAAAGGATTGGGCCACCTTGCTGCACCTTAGTTACACTTGTTACTTGTTACCCGTTACGAATTATCTTATCACAAAACTATCTGTTACCGATAATTTCAGTGCTTGCAGAGAATACCTTGCTGAAAACCGCTTGCCATTTCCTTCTGCTCCTCGTTGGGTTCGACACTCTTAGTTATCGAAAGGACTACGATAGATCCCCTATACTTGTGGGTCATCACAGGCGTGCACCACATTACCCGATATGCTCGATTACCTCTGGCCGGACACACGTTTGTGGGTAATGCCCGGCCTCAGAAAATCAACACATCATAGTCCAACCTAGGCTCTCTAGAGAGGTCACACGCCGGTCTAAATCCTAAGTGTGAAGGGGTCATGGGCCTATCGTCCAAAGCACTCCTGCTTTTTTCGAGGATGGCCAGGACCAGTCCTGGCTACCTCTTTATACAAAGCAGGTGCTTACGCGGACCACCCGGGCACGTGCCGCTCAACTGTGACATCTGTAGGGCTTTCAGAAGAAATCATACGACGCCGAGGGCCCCATAAGCCCTTATCCCACGCGGCGGTTAGTGCGTATATGCCAAATGGCAGTCTCAAATCAAATACCCAATCTTGTTAAGCGTGTTATTATAAAGTAACCAGAGACACCGACCAGGGACTAGGCCCACTTTTCTCCTAGGTGGTCTCTACCTGCCCTGTCGTTCCACCATAAATAATCACTTGGGGGGTCATCGGGAAAAATGTCCTTTTAGCCCCCAGTCCATGAATCACCCGTGGGTGCTCTCTGAGCCGACCCAACTTTAATCATAGCATGTATCAAGTATAGTGTATATAATATAAAGAAGTAATAGTCTTCGTCTTCATCGGCATCTCGTTGGAGTCCGTCTTGCTCCATGTCGTAGGCCACCGAAGTTCGGGGGTCCACAGAAGTAACATATATAGTATACAATATAAGGCCTATCTGTGATCATCGCCGGAAGGGATCACAACCCGTTAGTATAGCATAGCAGATGGACAAGGAGGTAGGGTCACTGATGGGACTCTAGCATATCTATACTAAGCATATAGGATAACAGGTATGGTATCAACAGTAATAGCTAAGCCAGGCTATGCAACAGAGTAGGAGCTATCGGAACAACAACAGTAGCGAAACCTAATGCAAGAATAAGAGAGTAAGGATGGGCGATATCTGGATGGTCAAGGGGCTTTTGCTTGCCATGGAAGCTCTGTCGAATAGGACGGGTCATCGTCGATGTAGTCGTACTTCGGGGCAGCAACAGTCTCGGGGTCTACCGAAAGAATAGAGGAGAGGGGGAAAACAGATAATTAACGAGCATACAAGTGCAACACATATGCATGTCATGTCAAATTGTGATGATGATATGCACTAATGCATCCCTAGGCAATTTGAAAGAAGAGGGAAAACATCTAACAATGTTTTTCCAGCTCAAGGTATTTTCTGGTATATAGATCCAGGGGAAAATGTCGATGTTCAGTATGTTAGAGGGGTGTGGCAGGTATGTGGATGGCATAACTAGATTCATTGTATTTTTCTTATCATTCTTCATATATAAATTATTTCCATCCCAATTACGGTTTATGTTATGTGATTTTATAAACGTTAATTGAATTTCTGGATTTTCTGGAACTATTATTAATTTCAAAAATCAATAAACTTAAATTGCTAGGGGTACACAGAAGTGTACCCAGAGATGTGCTACAGAAGATGATAGTGGGCCCAGTTGACTGGGTCAACTGCCCAGTCAGCAGAGGCTAACTGGTGGGGCCAGGTGCTAAGTCAGCAGTCGGGTCAGCAGTCAACAGTTGACTGCTGACTTGTCAGACCTGACCAGTGGGTCCCATTGGTCGATCATAGGGCTAATTAATAGGTATTCACTTAATCTAATTAACTAAATTAGGTGGTGGGGCCCAACAGTCAGTGACTACACTAATTAACATAATTATTCTAAACTAATCTAATTAATTTACGCGAGGGCCCACATGTTAGTGGGTGATTAGACCCTAACCTAGTGACCTGGCATGCGGGGGGCGTGTGGTAGCGACACGGACACGGTGGCGTGCCGGCGGAGAAGCATCGGCGACCACGAGCGCGGCGGAGTGACACAGGAATTGCCCTCCGACCATCATTTGGCATGCGGCTGGCCGGGAACGGACACGGGCCGTACCGCGCGTTGGCTGGTGGCGGTGGCTTGGCAGGGGACGGCCGGAAACGACGCACGCGACGAGTGGGGGAGGGGGCTGAAACTGAAGCTCATCGGAATAGGTGATGCAGTGCGAGCACGAGCAATCTAGCAACCTAGGCGGTCTCTATGCGGTGCCAGGAGCATGATGGAGTGCATGGCTGGGTCAGAAGAGCACCGCATCAACAGCAACGAGGTCATCGTCAGAGCAAAGCTTCGGCTTTCATGGCGAAGCTCAATTTGGGGTCCGATCTGAGCGGGAGAGGGAGGGGAAATGTCGGGAAGCTCACCGTGGAGGCGCACGAAGGCCCGGAGAGTGACTAGGAGCAGCAGGTGGCTCATATTGACGCGGTGGAGCTCTGGTGATGTAGAGGAAGAAGAGGCGTGATGCCGATGATGCGGTTAGTCCAGGCTTGAACTCAACGGCGCAGAAGAAGCAGGCGAGCATGGCAGAGCATCTCGACATGATGTCACATTGAGGGAGGCTGGTGGCTACGCTGGCGAGCGAGTAGAGGCGACGGCCGAGGCGGCCATTGCGGGAGAGGAAGGAGTAGAACGAGAGGAGGGGAAAAGATCTCGGCCGTGTCCAAGGCGTCGACGCTGGCGATCTTATCTCCCCACAATCGACTGTAGCGGTGCGGGTGACGAGGTGGTGTGACGGCAAGGGCGACAGTGGGCGCACATGAGCAGACACGGGGAGGAGAGAGAGGAGGGAGACTGTCGCTGTCAAAACCGGCGGATCTCGGGTAGGGGTTCCCGAACTGTGCGTCTAAGGTCGATGGTAACAGGAGACGGGGGACACGATGTTTACCCAGGTTCGGGCCCTCTCTATGGAGGTAATACCCTACGTCCTGCTTGATTGATCTTGATGAATATGAGAATTACAAGAGTTGATCTACCACGAGATCGTAATGGCTAAAACCCTAGAAGTCTAGCCTGTCTGATTATGATTGTCCCTATGGACTAAACCCTCCGGTTTATATAGACACCGGAGGGGACTAGGGTTGTACAAAGTCGGTTACAGAGAAGGGAATCTTCATATCCGAACGCCAAGCTTGCCGTCCACGCCAGGGAGAGTCCCATCTGGACACGGGAGAGAGTTTTCTGTCTTGTATCTTCATGGCCCATCAGTCCGGCCCATGTTACGTAGCCTGGACGCCCGAGGACCCCCTAATCCAGGACTCCCTCAGTAGCCCCTGAACCAGGCTTCAATGACGATGTGTCCGGCGCGCAAATTGTCTTCGGCATTGGAAGGCGGGTTCCTCCTCCGAATACTCCAGAACAGACTTTGAGCACAGAAAGCGTGTCCGGCTCTGCAAAACAAGTACCAGACGCAACCGCAGAGAGTATAATATTTCACGAGTCCAATCTGCTGACAACTTCTTGTAACGCGACACCATGTTCCTGCACGGTCATCATTTCGAACCGTTTTCTTTTTAGCCTCCCACTCCATGTTTCGAGAAGCGGTTTTATTGGTACGTCTTGTCGAAGCAGAGATCATGTCCCCTTATTACGGGATTCTCATCAATACGGGCATGGGTAACCCAACTGTCCCGTTGGTATGATTCCTTGAGAATAGGCAGGTTTTGAGGCCTAGGAGGAGGCGTTTCAATATTCATCGCCTTTATAAAGGGGCACGGACTCGTCCTTCTCCCCTACGCTTTCCCCTCCCCTCATCCTTTCCAACCTGGAGTTCTAGCACCCAAGGTTCAATTTATTTGTTCCGAGTCTCTTAGCCATGTCCGGACCCAACCTTCAAGGCCGGTGGGTGGCCTCCTCCGTCACAGAGGAGGATATCACGACGCTCCGGGCGGCAAAATACCTGACCACGGTAATCCCCCACAGGCTCCCTGCTCAAGGGCAGGTCATTCCTACTCCTAGATCCGGCGAGACGGTCGTATTCATCTCTCACTTCCTCCGAGGGCTAGGGTTCGCTCTCCATCCCTTCGTTCGCGGACTCATGTTCTATTACGAGCTAGATTTTCATGATCTAGCTCTGGACTCCTTTCTTCACATCTTAGCGTTCATCATCATGTGCGAGGCCTTTCTCTGTATTCCCCCGCACTTCGGCTTATGGCTTAAGACCTTTAATATGAAGCCGAAGGTAGTCGATGGGAAGCAAGCGGAGTGCGGCGGTGCGATGGTGAGCAAACTCGCCCACACACCTTGGCCAAAAGGCTCTTTCACGGAAACTTCCGACCTATGGCAACGGGAGTGGTTTTACATCACTGAACCCCGTGGTACCAAGTGGGGCAGCTACACCTGCATTCCGGCCTGGCCCTCCATTACGGCTCGCATCATAGATTAATAAGGGGCTGGACTGGGGATCAACGGACGAAGTGCAGATGCTTCAAAGCCGCATCCGGAGCCTCCTCGAGAAGGACACCAGCCTCGTCGACGTAATCCAGGTAATGCTAGTCCGCTGGGTCCTACCGTGCCAGCAACGGCCCCTCCGCATGTGGGAGTTCAATCCGGAAGGACCACGGACTCTTCAGCACTTCTTTGGCACGACGCACAAAGGAATGTGGAAGTTATTCTTCGGGACACGAAAACAGTGGCCGGATACTACCGAGGACGTCGGCCTTGACTGCAACCATCCGGATACCTCGGTAGGCCCTCGACTCCTAAACACAGTTTAGTTAAATATCTCATAACAATATACTGAGAAAACCGTCTTCGACCAGGGCTGGATCAAGAAGGCGGAAAGAATTAGGTGTTCGGCCCCTCTTCCCGAAGACTCAGCAGATCCTGTGTTAACAAGGATGCTGGCTCCGGCGCCATACCAAGTGTCGGCGAAGGGGGACAAAGAGGAGAGCAAGTAGGCCGAAGATGGCCTCTATTCTAGAGGTACACCAGACACTATGTCCAGGGAGATTGGAACTCCCTCTTCCGAAGACAAAAGAGAAGGAGAAACTGACATCCCCTCTCCCGATGGGAAGAAGAGGGCCGCCTCCGAAGATTTGGAAGCAAAGGCTCCTAAACGAGGGAAGACGTCCCTGTCAGGTGGCTCGGGTTCAGAAGACGACATTGTGGCGCAGTTCCTCCGTAAGGACAAGCCTTTAGCCAAATCGTAAGTGAACAGAGGCGTCTGAAACATATCCCATTGCTTTCCGGTTACCAGGGTAACATTTAAAATATATGTTTGTAGTCCGGCACGCAGTCTTCCTCAACAGTCCTCCTCCTCGGGGGATCTTCTTCCGGAGATGATGGAAAGCGAGACGCCTCCACAGACCTTCTCGCCCGACAGGGCAGATGACTCCGAGGTGTCATCCCGGAGGATCTCTCCCGACCAACAAGCGGTGTGAGGGATAATGAAAACTACGCTTGAAGGTGATACTTCGGCCGTCCAGAGTCCGGGGCATGCGGACCCTATGAGGACCAACAATAAAGGGCCCGGACTATCCGGTCTACAGCCGGGGACGACTCTAGAGCCGGACAAACATATTCTTTCCAGGGGAGTCCGTACTCCCGCGGCCGCTCCCGGGGATCCGTGGGCGCCGGATACAATTACGGGCATGCTGCAACATGCGTCCGTTTCAGAGGAACATCATACCTTAATGGGTATGGTTGTTAAGAGGATTCTGTCCGCAAAAAGCGGATTGAATGAATCCTTCATGAGACTGCTAAGAGGCTTCGAGGTATGCAATGTAATATCTTTAATTGCACTTCTACGTGCAAAATGCACCTGTGTATAGATAGTAGCCCCTGAGACTCTGGTTGCCGTCCGAAGGGAGGCGATCAGAGGATCAAAAAAGACATTCCCAGGAAATAATCTGATGATTTGGAACACAGGCTATTTCATCCATGACGACTGCCCAAGCTACAGAGGTTGCAAGGCTGAAGCAGAAACTTGATGTGGCGGATGATGACCTCACACTTATTAACAGGCGGCTCGACGAGGCGCAAGGTATGTTTTTGGGGCCGTCAGTATATGTAAATATGGTAATATGAGCATGACGCTGAAAATTGTATACTGAGATATGCATAAATGCAGATAATGCTGCCGCAGTTGAGGCCCTACGGGCTGAGCTTGCCCGAGCCAAGGAGCAAGCCAGGATGAGTGAGGCGGCTGCCAAGAAGACAGCTGCTGAGTTAAAGGTCGAACAGGCTGCTCGGTGCCAGTGCGAGGAGAGAATATCTACCATGACGCGTGAGCTAAAGGATGCCAATGTTCGATGCGAATTCCTCGAGAAGGATAACAAAGCCAGAACGGTCAAACTCGGCAAGGCCTTACAAGAGGCGAGAGAAGCACGGTCCGAGTCTAGAGCGTCTCGGGAAGAAATCCGGCAAGCTGGGGAGATAGCGGCCGGTAAGCCTTTCTTATTATAGACTAAATTCGGCGATCCGAAGTATGCCCCCCTTAATCAAATGTGGAGTTCTCCAGACGCATTCTTGGACTTGCCGAAGAGTGTCTCTGATGCGGCGTAGTTTTTCCAAGCGCAAGAAGGACGTGCAACGGAGAAGCTTTTCTGGTCGCAATTCAGCATGTCGAAGTGTCCGCTGTTGCTGAACGAACAGATGGCCCAGTGGGCCGAGCTCCATAAGATATCCGGATCTGCCATGAAGGACATTGTGGTCCGGCTGTGGCCGACTGAGCCAATTCCGAATAGTTATTTCGGTTTGGTGCAGCGACTTGTTGATGCGGTGCCGTGTATCGACGCTATTAAGCGGTCAACATGCATTGAGGGTGCACGGATGGCCTTTGCCCGCGTCAAGGCGTACTGGGTGAAGATGAAGGCCACCGATATTGCAGCGAAGAGTCCACCCGAGGGCCAGGACCATCACACGCCAGAGCATTATTTTGAGGACGTCCTAGAGGGTGCCCGCTTGATAGAGGGTGAGTGCTCGAAAGATATGATGTTCGAGTGAATATACCAAGTTTGTAAAAACAATATTATGGTATATTAAGGCCATATTTTTATACTTTTGCCTGAAAGTATTGGTTCCTCCTGTGCGGCCGTTCTTTGTATAATCTGAAAGTTTGCCAGTCGTCGGCTTCAGCCCCCTCGCATATAATGCGGGGGTGTTCGGAAAAGCACTTGATCACTCTTTGACCCAACGTCTTGGTCCATGAAGGAGGTGTCAATGCGGCGAACTAGGCAATCGGACTATAGGGCTTTAACACTTTCACTTAGCCATAGGAGTTTGACGGCGGGTCTACGATATAGCCCCTGGTATGTGCGCGTTTACCTGAATACGGTGCGTTACATAGGTGACCAGAAAAAACGGTCCTTCGTGTAATACGGAAAGAATCACTAAGGATTCTGATGAGTCATCGAGTGGTTGACCAGCTCTCGCCGCATCATGACAGTCAGTTTTCGGCTTTCTCTACTGAGGTGCTCATCTGGATGAACCAAGACACAATCGCAGTAGTTCTCCCTTTACTACCCTAGCCGATATAGCGGAACGTAAGGTAGTAAGCACAGGAGCCGGGCAACCCAACTATTGACCAAAGACATGATTCGGAGCTGATACATATAAGGCCAAACTCGTGACGCCGAAGTGTGCTGAAAAGCTGTTTGGACTTGTCGGCAACTCATGTGTTGCCGTATCGAGCCCCTGGCAATTTGTGCCGAGGTGCGTTCGTGAAACAACCGAAGAAGCAAAATTCAGAACGTAGAAAAAGCGAATACTAAATATAGGTTATGTTCACTGGAATCTGATTGATACGTCAAACGCAATTCTACAGATTATAACGCCCCTACCCGGGCTATTTAACATGCCGGGGGCCGAGGGTTGAGGAAAAAGGCAATTTACAGGTTTAAAATAAAGAGTGCGGTCATACAAAAATCATTAGGACCTCCTGTCGCATGTCTGCGCTGCCTTGCCTTGGTGAAAGGACTTCTTGGTAGAAATAGCCTGTGGTTATTTATACGAAGCCGGACTGTAGAAAGAGTCCGTAAGATGACCAGGCTTTGAATCACCTGTTGTAAAGGATAAAAAAAGGTAGTTAGAAAAAGTAAAAAGACTATGAGAGTGCGGACCGCATTGTAAGCCTGTCCGTACTGTGCCTCCGCCGATGACCATGGTATTTTAAGTGCATAATTATATATGCGCGGTATAAACTTCGCGGCTATATGGGGCGGACGACGGAGGCTGAACTGCTAATCCAGCTTTGAGATTGATTGGTCCTGTTTAGTAGGGACCGGCAGCTTGACGACCGATGGGATACGTGGCTTAATAAGGCTGCTTTGTACTTCGGCTGCAGCAGCCATAGTACGCTCCTCTGTACGGAGGGAGCATTCCGTATTTCCGTTTATCGTGATGACGCCGCGTGGACCGGGCATCTTAACATTGAAATAGGCGTAATGTGGGACCGCATTAAAACGAGTAAAAGTGGTATGCCCGAGTAGTGCGTGGTAGCTGCTGCGAAGCGGTACAATATCGAAGGTCAAGCCTTCGCTTCTAAAGTTGTTCAGCGAGCCGAAAACGACTTCCAATGTAATTGATCCCGTGCAGTGAGCTTCTACGCCGGATACTGCACCTTTGAAGGTAGCTGTGGTGGGCTTGATTCGTGAAGGATCAATGCCCATTTTGCAGACAGTGTCTTGGTAGAGTAGATTAAGACTACTGCCACTGTCCATAAGGACTTTCGTGAGATGGAACCCATCAATAATTGGATCGAGGATCAGAGCTGCCGAACTTTCGTGACGGATACTGGCTGGGTGGTTCTTGCGATCAAAAGTGATCGGGCAGGCCGCCCATTGGTTTAATTTTGGGGTGCCTGGCTCTATGGCATTGGCGTCCTATAGTGCGCGCTTGCGCTCTTCTGTAGGGATGTGTGTCACGTATACCATGTTGACTGTTTTTACTTCGGGGGGAAATTGCTTCTGACCCCCGGTGTTCGGTTGGCAAGTTTCTTCGTCATCGCTGTCACTGGGCGGCCCCTTCCCCTTGTGTTCGACACTAAGCTTGCCGGCTTGTTTGAAGACCCAACAGCTTCTGTTGGTGTGATTGGCTGGTTTACCGGGGGTGCCATGAATCTGGCAGGGCCGATCCAGTATCTTGCCTAAATTGGATGGTCCGTCTCTGTTTGCCTTGAATGGCTTTTTCCGTTGACCGGCTTTGGAGCCGCTGAATCCGGCATTTACCGTCGTGTCTTGCGTTCCTTCATTATTGTTTCGACGCTTGTGTTTATTGCGTCGTGGCCTGCCGTTGCCGTCTCGAACTTCGGAAGTGCCCGGATCACTGGTGCTATTGCTTCTACGAGCGAGCCAGCTGTCTTCTCCCACGCAAAAGCGGGTCATCAGAGCGGTAAGGGCTGCCATGGATTTTGGTTTTTCTTGACCGAGGTGGCGGGCAAGCCATTCGTCTCGGACGCTATGTTTAAAGGCCGCGAGGGCTTCGGCGTCCGGACAATCGACAATGTGGTTCTTTTTAATTAGGAACCTAGTCCAGAGCTTCCTGGCTGATTCCCCGGGCTGCTGGATGATGTGACTTAGGTCGTCGGCGTCCGGAGGCCGGACATATGTACCTTGAAAGTTATCGTGGAAGGCGTCTTCCAAGTCTTCCCAGCTGCCAATGGAGTTTTCTGGGAGGCTGTTCAGCCAGTGCCGTGCTGGTACCTGTAATTTTAGTGGGAGGTATTTGATGGCGTGGAGGTCATCACCGCGGGCCATGTGGATATGGAGAAGGAAATCTTCAATCCATACTGCGGGATCCGTTGTTCCATCGTATGATTCGATATTCATGGGTTTAAACCCTTCCGGGAATTCATGTTCCATTACTTCATCAGTGAAGCAAAGGGGATGTGCGGCGCCTCTGTATCGGGCCAAGTCGCGACATAGTGCGGATGTGGTCCGTCTGCGGTTTTCGGCCCGGACGTGGTTATGCTCGGTACGTCTGGCTTCAATGCCATTGTCGAGCGCCAGGGTATGCCCCCGCGATCCATAGATCGATCTGGACTGACCTGCTCTGTTCTCCAGGTTTTGCCGCAGGTCATATGTGTATTCCAGAGCTGTGGTTATCGCCGTTATTCTCTTTGGGAGTATCCGCCATGTACACGTCATACGAGGAGGTGGCTGTCCAGCGCCCAGTAAACGGCGGGTTTTGGGCCTGCTCCTCTCCAACATCATTGTCCATACCGTCGATGTCTTCGGAGTCGTGATCGAGCATGTTGGTTAAGTCTTCGACAGTGGCAATGAAGTGGGCGGTGGGTGGGAAGCGAAATTCTCCGTCATCAGCCTCCAGTTCAAACCGGATATAATTCGGCTGTGAGTCCCCCGCTAAGGAGAGGGTTTTTAATGATTTGAGCACATCACCCAAAGGTGAGTGTCGAAAGATGTCCGCGGAGCTGAACTCGATGATCGGCGCCCGATCGAGCTTGATGGGCGCGGACGCATGCGGTTCGGAACCTGTGGCCGGAGACGAATCTGAGGTTCCGATGACACAGATCCCGCTCAAAGTTGGGTCTGTGTGCGGCTCCAACGCCGCTGAGTCTGCGGCTTCCGTGGCGGGGTTGAGCTTTCCGCCCTCGGATGGCGCAATCTGCTGCGGATCTAGGGCCAGGGCAGTTACAGGTGCTATCTCCCGGGTATGGTCCGATGACAGATTTAGGTCATGTTCATCGCGGTGGTAGGGAGCGGCTGCCATGGGCTCGAATCCGTCGAAGATCAAGTCTCCGCGGATATCAGCAACGTAGTTCAATCTTCCAAACCTGACCTGATGGCCAGGGGCGTAGCTGTCGATCTGCTCTAGATGGCCAAGCGAGTTGGCCCGCAGTATGAAGCCGCCGAATACGAAGATCTGGCCGAGGAGAAAAACCTCTCTCAAGGCCGCATCGTTGTGGATGATTGATGGAGCCATCGAGTGTTTTAGCGATGACACAGCGGAACTCTCAATGAAAGCACCAATGTCGGTGTCAAAACCGGTGGATCTCGGGTGGGGGGTCCCGAACTGTGCGTCTAAGGTCGATGGTAACAGGAGACGGGGGACACGATGTTTACCCAGGTTCGGGCCCTCTCTATGGAGGTAATACCCTACGTCCTGCTTGATTGATCTTGATGAATATGAGAATTACAAGAGTTGATCTACCACGAGATCGTAATGGCTAAAACCCTAGAAGTCTAGCCTGTCTGATTATGATTGTCCCTACGGACTAAACCCTCCGGTTTATATAGACACCGGAGGGGACTAGGGTTGTACAAAGTCGGTTACAGAGAAGGGAATCTTCATATCCGAACGCCAAGCTTGCCGTCCACGCCAGGGACAGTCCCATCCGGACACGGGAGAGAGTCTTCTGTCTTGTATCTTCATGGCCCATCAGTCCGGCCCACGTTACGTAGCCTGGACGCCCGAGGACCCCCTAATCCAGGACTCCCTCAGAGACGCCGGGGGAGGCAGGCTGGGCCGTCCACTTTGGACTAGAGCCCAGTGCACGGACTAGAGCCCAGTGCACATTGTATTTTTCTTTTTCCTATTTCAGTTTCTTTTATTCTTTTTCCATTTTCTATTTTATTTATTGTTTTGCACTAATTTGATTTACCAAATGAATTTAGTTAAATGTGCAACTTAGCACATAAATATTAGGCAAGGTTTTGAAGTAGCACAGAAGGTCTCAATTTTTTGAAAATGTTTCACTATTTATTTAAATTGAAGAGTCCCATATAATTGTTGCTGGACTAGTTTTAGTTAGTTTAGGGGCATTTAAATATTTCAAATGATGTTGGTTTTTATATGAAAAATAGGAAGTGATTATTTTCAACCCAGCCTACATTTTTATTTTAATTTTTTTGAAAATCTAATATTTTGACTTGCATCTGAATTTGAAATTGAAATTGTTTTCAACTAAGTGACAATTAAGCTTAGCAAAAGGAGTTGACATGGCATCATTAGTCAGAGATCACTATAGTTTAATTAAAGGGGTGTTACAAAAGGTCATGAAGAAAGACATGAAAGGGCCAGGGGAGTACGTGTAAGACCCCGAGAATCATGCTACAATGACCTCACACTAATGGTGCCATGTCATGAACATTAACTAAGCCAAAGTGCCACTTGATAAAAACCAACGCCAAATTCAAATTTAAATTGCAAGGCAAAATTTTAGTTATTCAAACAGTAAAACAAAATGATCAAATGGTTGCAAATAATCAATTGTTAATATTGGTGGTGAACCAACATTTATATAAAGTGTTTTAATGTCCTTTAATAATTAAAACAGTGGCCTAAATAATAATTTAAAAGCTTTTCAAATTATAGAAATTATTAAACTATTTTATTTTTGGAGCCAAACTAATTGTGGCAGTGGCCTAAATTTATTAAACTAATTTAGGTGCAAGTTTTGTATTTTATAAAACTGTTTTTGTTTTAAAAAGAAAAGAAAATAGATAGAATAAAAAGAAAACAAAAAAGTGAAAAGGAAAAAGGGCCCCTATCCTCCCCTGGGCCTCCCCCCACCAGTCGGCCCAGCCCACGCCCCACTGGGTCGTCCTCCTCATTGTTCCTCCGACAGGGGTGCGTCCTCGCCGGACCGGGCGCGCCGTCCCTTACTGCCACGTCGTCGGCCTCCTCTCTCTCGTCCTCGTGTAGCCCCGACGCCTCAGGCTCCCTCCCCTCTCACCCACTCCACCCTGCTCCCCCTCTCGCCCTCACCCTCTCTCCCCTCCTCCAGATCCCCCACCTCCCGACAAGCTCGTCGTCGGCCACCTCGCCCCGCCGCGGCCACCGACCGCCCTATGCCCCGCAGTTATGTCAAGGAGCTCCGCCGCATCCCGCTGTGTCGTCCTCGACCATGATCCCGAGACGGAAGCCACCCCAACAGCCAATGCGTCCCCTTCTTCTTCCTCGGGATGCCAAGCTCGCCGCCGATGATTCAATACACCAAGTCCCCCCCCCCGAGACCGCTGTGCACCCTTGCTGGACCTCTGTGTGCTGCTCTTCCTTTCCTCTCTCTCCGCGCCTTCGTGCACGTCCCCTAGCACCTCTCCCCACTGAGGCCGAACCCGCCGCCGCCTGGTCATGTCGTCGACGTCACTCCGGTGACCAACCGACCCCGCCTTGCGGCTCGTTAGCATCACCATGAGCCATAGGCCACCCCTAGCCCATTAGTTAGACCGCGCGAGCGCTGTGGCCCCGAGCCCGAGCTTGACTGAGCTACGGTGGTCGCCCAGGCCGCTGTCGTGCTCAACGTCGGCCACCCCCAGCTGTCTCTGTTAGCCCCATTACACGCGCGGCTCCGCCCGCTGTCGAACGCGCCTAACCGCACACCGAATGGCCCCCTGTGTCCATTTTTCGGCGAAGTCCGTGAGACGGGGCGAAGGGACCACATATTGTGGGTCATTGATCGTTGCCGCGCGCTCGCAAGACACTAACGAGATTAGGTATTTGATCTGAGTTGGTCATTGACCTATACGGACTAACCGCCACGTGGGACAAGATATGGGCAACCGGCGTCGTAGTATCAGCCGAAGCTCTTCAGATGTCAGCGACTGAGTGGCACACGCCGAGTTGGACTGGAACACCTGCACTTGTATAAGGGGGCTAAGTCTGCTCACCGAATGCGGTCGCAACATGCAGGAGTGCAATGGGCGATGGGCCCAAGACCCCTGCGCGCTTAGGGTGTAGACCGGCGTGCTGGCCTGTCTGTTGAGCCTAGGTAGGGTTGCGACGTGTTGATCTTCCGAGGCCGGGCATGACCCAGGAAAGTGTGTCCAGCCAGAGTGATCGAGCGTGTTGGGTAATGTGGTGCACCCCTGCAGGGAAGTTAATCTATTCGAATAGCCGTGTCCATGGTAACAGGACGACTTGGAGTTGTATCCCGATCTATGCAATTAGAACTGGATGCTGAGGCATGAGATGGATATGATGGATCTGGGATTGCTTTCTCGCAGGGAGTCAAGGAAGGATCTCTGGGCGTTGATACAACATAATTAACACTATTATGATATGTTACTCTTATCTCTTCTGATGCTGCAAGATGCTTGAAGATGCTAGTCTTTGATAGGCTAGGCTTTCCCTCTATTTTGGAATTTTTGCAGTTCAGTCCAAAGATACAACCCCATTTCTTTGATACCGATGCATACTTAGTATAGATCTGATGTAAGTCTTGCGAGTACTTTGGATGAGTACTCAAGGTTGCTTTGTGATACGTCTCCAACGTATCTATAATTTTTGATTGTTCCATGCTATTATATTATCTGTTTTGGATGTTTTATATGCATTAATATGCTATTTTATATTATTTTTGGGACTAACCTATTAACCTAGAGCCCAGTGCTAGTTTCTGTTTTTTCCTTGTTTTAGAGTTTCGCAGAAAAGGAATACCAAACGGAGTCCAAACAGAATAAAACCTTCGCGATGATTTTTCTTGGACCAGAAGACACCCAGGAGACTTGGAGTTCAAGTCAGAAGAGCCACGAGGCAGCCACAAGGGGGGAGGGCGCGCCCCCTGCCTTGTGGGCCCCTCATGACTCCCCTGGCCTAATTCTTTTGCCTATATATTCACATATATTCCCAAACCACCAGAAGTATCCACGAAAACACTTTTCCACCGACGCAACCTTCTGTACCCGTGAGATCCCATCTAGGGGCCTTTTCCGGCATCCTGCCGGAGGGGGATTCGATCACGGAGGGCTACTACATCAACACCATTGCCCTTTCGATAAAGCGTGAGTAGTTTACCTCAGACCTACGGGTCCATAGCTAGTAGCTAGATGGCTTCTTCTCTCTCTTTGATTCTCAATACCATGTTCTCCTCGATGTTCTTGGAGATCTATCTGATGTAATACTCTTTTGCGGTGTGTTTGTCGAGATCTAATGAATTGTGGATTTATGAGCAGCTTATCTATGAATATTATTTGAATCTTCTCTGAATTCTTTTATGCATGATTTGATATCTTTGTAATTCTCGTCGAACTATCTGTCGTGGATTTGTCACGGCAAATGTCCTTAGTGTCAGGACTTAGTCGTGAGGCCGACACACCTATGTGGTAGCTTGAGAGGGGTTGAGCGGGACGAGAGATGCGAGGTTTTTTACCCAGGTTCAGCCCCTCACGGTGGAGGGAAAAGCCTACATCCTGCTTCATTGATATTGATGATGACGATGATCACGATTACAAGGGTGCTCTATCTCGAGAGCTATTGATTTGTCTGTCTAGACTTGTCAAACTTGTCTCTCTTGGGGTGCCCTGCCCCTCCTTATATAAGTTGAAGGGGCGGGTTACATGACTAGTCCTAGTAGGATTAGGATTACTCTATTACAAGTGGAGTCCTAGTCTTGCTTCCTTTGTAGGAGAATATTCCTTATGCCTTTCATCTTTAAGCCGGCCTACCGGACACGCACCTTGAGCCAGTCTTCTCATGAGCCGCCCTCTAGGCCTTGGGCCTCCGGGTCTTGCCGCTCCTCTGACCCGCCTGCCGGGTCACCAATGAGTCACCTGGCCCTGCCGGGTCATCAGTGAGTGGAGAGATCCAGGCGGGTCACTTAGCGAGTCGCCAAGTAGGGCGGGTCACTAGTGAGTCGCCAAGTCCGGCCGGGTCATACCTCGGGGTATATCCCTGACATTAGCCCCCAGTTTAATTTGGATTTATCCATGTTAAACTAATCCTGCAAAATAAACACAAGAACACATTTGATAGGTTGTGCTCCGGGTTAAAAGTTCTTCTCAACTGGCACCTGATCATCCTTAAGTCCTTGTCATTTCCTTCTTGATACGTGTCCATGACTACATAGTAAATCACCTTTAGCAGATATGTTCAAACTTTGCCAATGCAAAAAATCCAGGTACTTCGTCTGGTTTGCTCAAAACTGAGAATTTGAAGATGTTCCTCCCTTATATGCATATCACCTGTAGCCCCCATGTCTTAAGAGGAGAACATAGTGATAGCTTAAGACTTGATTTAATATAAATGCTGCAACTTTGGAGAAATCTGGATTGTTCATGTAAGTCGCCAATCATAAACTGCACAATTTGAACTTCCCATGTGTAGCCCCCAAGTACCGGGTCATTATGCAATAATAAGCAGGGACTTTGTAAATCTGAGTATATAGACTTAAACAGCAACGTGTAGCCCCCAAGGGCCGGCTTAGTAAGATAATACTAAGCTGGGACTTTTCATGTAAAAATAACACCATATGATATAGCTCCCAAGTTTCGGGTTACCCTTGACAGGAGCAATTAATAGCCCCCAAGGGCCGGCTCATCACCATGTGATGGGTCGGGTCTTCAATGAGGCGAGTTAAAAATGACCTTGCATTAGCCCCCAAGTGCCATGGTGCATGCTTGCAGTGACATGGGACTTGCATACTTGATATAATCATGATTTGAATAATGTAGCCCCCAAGTGCCGGGTTGTGTGCCTGCAGCAACTCGGGACTATTCCTTCCATTGTAAAATAAAACCATATCCATTGTCCGGATAATTTTGCTGAAAGCCTTGCATATTCAATATTAAACCGTGCTTTCTGCTGTGAGCCGGTATTCTTGGATAAATAAATAATAGTCATTGCTTTAAAGCAGCTTTGAAAACCTCAATCATAATAATGGTTATTGATAACCATAAAAAATCCAGCCATGTTGGCTATTAAAGATTTGAATAATATATAATCTGGTATGAAAACCTCAATCATTCAACACTGGTTATGACAACCATAAAAAATCTAGCCAAGTTTTGGCTAGTAAACCCGGAGTTAAATACCTGGCGGCTCTTGGCCGATGGCAACTTAATATGCATCCATTGTACTACAGGATGTAACCCGGCGGCTTATAGCCTTTGTAAAAATGCAGAACTGATAACCCTTTTGAAACACCAATTCTAGTGTTTGATGATGGGCTTAACCTTAACCATTTATTTAAGCCATAACTCTGCATGTTCTGCACAAAGTTTAAACAACATATGCCTTGGCGACTTAACGTCAAAACCCAGGGCGGGTAACAACCCAAACATAATATAGTCTTATGCAATTATGGAAAAGACTAGAATTAGGGCCATTCAAGCCAAAATATACTGGCGACTTAAAGTCCAAAACCAAGGCGGGTTATCAAACCTCACATATTCATATAACCAGGAAAACATACCTGTAGATTTAACTTATACTGCCGGCTTATATTGCCATATCCAGTGAGGGTGACAACCCAAAGATGTATAAGCGCATGATTCCAAGGGCGCAATCCAAAATACACTGGCGACTTAACGTCCAAAGCCAGGGTGCAATCCAAAATATACTGGTGACTTAACGTCCAAAGCCAGGGTGCAATCCAAAATATACTGGCGACTTAACGTCCAAAGCCAGGGTGCAATCCAAATATTTTATAGCGCATAATTCCAATTGCGGAATCAAAGTATACTAGCGACTTAACGTCCAAAGCCAGGGCGGTTTACCAAACCCAAAATATTCATACCATTATTGAAAGACATACCTGTAGATTAATACCATGGTGATGCCTTGATAATTATAATCCGGAGCCAGTATCAACCCGGAGTCATGAAATATCATCATTTTGATTGCTCAAGGCAAAATATCCTGGCGACTTAAAGTCTGCTATCAGGGCGGGTTACCAAACCCAATATGCTCAATTATGAGTCATATAATCAAGGCTACATGGCCTGGTTTGTTTTAAACCATATGTTAATATGGAACAAGGATATGAATCCAACAATGTTCAGAGGAAACAACAAATCAGAAAAACAAGGCTTTCATAGGCCGCCAAACCTTAATCTCAAGTACTTTCATGGGCCGCACAGCCACTGAGTTAATCCTTTACTCAAACCTGTAAGCCGGGCCTCACATGACCAATCGCCGTTTTAACTTTGACAAGTTCAGGGTCTTTATAAGATTGACTGTCAAGAGTACGGCGAGTCATTCTAGGATTACCTGGGCGGAGTGGCAGACATACAAAGGCAGGATAACTCGGATTTTTGGTGAATACACCTGGCGTCCAAGCTGGTCAAAAGGGTAAATATAGCTATGTTCATTGAACAGGAAGCCCCCAAGTGACCTATAACAAGCCATCAAGACAAGTTACCTATGTTTGAACTGTTCATTGTAACAAGTTCTCTTTGGTAACCTTTTAACTTGGGCAGAAATCCCCCAAGTCATTTGCAACAAGGCGTATAAGCCGGATCAAAGGGTAGTCAGAGCTATGCTCAGTGAGCAGGAAGCCCCCATGTTATTTGTAACAAGGCGTGCAAGCCGGATCAAGAGGGTAGTCATAGCTATGCTCAGTGAGCAGGAAGCCCCCATGTTATTTGTAACAAGGCATGCAAGCCGGATCAAGAGGGTAGTCATAGCTATGCTCAGTGAGCAGGAAGCTCCCAAGTGACCAGTAATGTGATAAGCCAATAAGGCAGGATACCCATGTTTGAACCACGCATCATGGCAGCAAGCTCTCTTTGGCAACCTTTAATTTTTTCTGAGAACTCGAACTTGCGAGAGATGTTCTCCTCTTGAACCAGATGTTGAACCGGATATTGAGAGCTCAAAACATTGTGGGAGAGAGATTTCCCTTAAACCGGAATCCTTCTTTTTAAGCCGGAAATTTTCTGACGGCCTTAATATTTTCACCAATAGGGCAGTAGACTCCGGGGCCGGGTTATTTTTCCCTCCAATGACCCGGAGTTCTTGAATTCACTGAAACTGGCAAAATTTGCTAAGTCATGTCATCATAGCCACCGAGTCTCAAGATGACTCGAGAAGCTGGCTTGAGATTCCTCATACTTGACCGTGATATAAACCGGTATATAGTTGAATAGTAGAACGCTGGAAAATGTTGAAGCTCGGTAGGTTATAAATGATCCCGTATGAGCTGATGTAGACCAGACCGCGAGAGACGGACGGTAAAGACAACCGCGGCATCAGAGGCGGCACAGACAAATGAGCTGGCCGCGGCGTTGTAAGCCAGTGTGGACGGGCGAGTTTAATCGCTGGCGCGGTAAGCCACGCGGACGGGCGAGTCAATCGCTGGCGCGGTAAGCCGCGCGGACGGGCGAGTCAATCGCAGGTGCGGCAAGCCGCGCGGACGGCGAGTCAATCGCGGGCACGGTCCCAACAAGTTGATGTAGATCGAGCTGCACGGGCGGCGGCTTGCGCATTCCCGTTCAACAGCAAGCGGGCGCCGACTCCAGTGCATGATGGTGCTAACGCACACTCCATAGGCACAGCATGGCACCACCTTTATAATGAATCATTGTCCTGCACATAAAAATATACAGACCAAAGTAATTGTTCTTTGACAAAAACAACATATGCCAATAAAATATACTTAAAGAGATATCACCTGATTCGTCCAGACGACAGATGATCCTTTGCGCGGACAAATTTTTTACTCACATTGCCTGTGGAATTAGTACTTCGTCTGATCTTTATCCACTTCTTTAAACCCCACTGGGCAGTCAATACACCCGTGAAACGCATCCAGATAGAGCCAACATGGCAAGCCAGCGGTCAGGCGCAGGCAAAGCTAGCTGCAGCATGGTTGATGGATTGGGGGTGGATCAAGGCGGCCGCGAAGCAGAGCGTATCACAGTGCGGCAGAAGCCGCAGAACCGGCTGGGCGGCTTGACTTGAGCAGAGGCGGCTCAATGCAGATGAACCCGCGGGGCAGCTCGACGCGCAGCCGTTGAAGCATGGTGGCAGACCAGTTTAAGGGCGAGTGGGAGCCGGCGGCTTAGGTCGCAGGGATGCCGTGGAAACAGCGGTTCGGACGAAGAAGAAGTGGCCTGCGGTGGAGGTAAGCTGCTCAACGGGGGCACCGGCGGGTCTTGACCTCGGCAGCTTCAAGGACGAGGCACCGTCGGAACAGAGCCAGTTAATGGGCGGCCTGAAGAGGCGAGATGGAGGCGTGGCGCAGGTTCCGTTCACCGGTGCGGCCGTGAAGCAGGGCCATTCAGCAAAATTGCAACTCAGAAGTGTTCCAATAGCGGGCGGAACAAGGCCGGGCGGCTCACCGTAGCGGCGGCCGAAACCGGCTCGGCGCGGCAGAGTGCGACCCGCAGCAGAAGGCGAGGCGGCGGTCTTGGCACGGGCGCAGACGCGGCGGCTTGAGGCGGCCGCAGCGGCTCAACAGGCTCCATCAGAGGCGGGCACGGCAGCTCGAGAGACATTTTTTGGCGACAGCTCGCAGGTGGCCGGTGGAGGCAGCTCACGGTGTTGAAACGACAGCAGCGACTCAAGGCAGCGCACGAAGTAGAGCGCGGCGGCTCGGAACACAGCAGTGGAACCATGGCATCAGTGAAGTCAACAGGGAGAAGTGCGGCTACGCGCAAACAGAAGGGCGGTCGTCCGCGACGGCTCAGGCGCGGCAGAGGCAAAGAACGGCGGCTCAGAGTCGGCCTGATGCGGACGCCGTGTTGGTGCTGATAACAATGAAGAGCGGCAATGGCGACTTGGTGAAGCGCGATGATGAGGGCGGCTTGGTGGAAGCGAACCAGACCGAGGCAAAAACTTCAGCCGTAGCTACGGGCGGCTCAAAGCAGGGACGGAGTACTAGTTGAGGGCTCTTCATGTGGAGGAGGCATGGGAATCCATCAAGTTTTTGTTTTTCCATCGTTCAGGCATTGTGAACACTTGATTTAGATGCATGCGCTCGGTTGGTCTGGAGACCTCACGTGTGCTTAAGTCGAGCAGTTGTCCTTATCCTGTTGTACGAGCAGATGATGCGCGTGATCCGTGTTGGGCGACTCGGCGGCTCAGATAAAACGCAGCAGAAAAACTTTGCCAGGTGTCTCCGTTTCCTACAATGACACACCAAAAAAGACCGATCCGACTTCCCATTGATGACCACCCGGCTGTGTGAATAGGAATCACCTGTTGATTTGCTCAATATAGTAAGCTGGAAAAAAAAAAGTCTGATCTGTATTGTACTACTAGTAGCTTCATATGGTAGATTCAATGGACTTGCTCGAAATCCGCGCCAAGATAAATAATCCCTTTGTGGTTGGCTGTCATCGATCTCACGGCTCTGCAAACGGACAGATCCCATTGACTTTGTTTTGGCTATTCTTTCTGTCACGTCTGTCTAATCCACTGCTTTTAGTAATAATTTTCTAGGGTTCAACTGATTTCGTCTGACGTATTTGTGGCCGCCGCTGCCCAAGTCATATTTTCTTTTCCTTGACTCTGATCTGATTTTTGCTGGCACCGAGACCTTTTTCGATTTTGACCGATCGACTCAGAGCCAATATGAATCCTTCAGTGTTAACTCTTCTTCATCCGGACAGTCTCGAGTTCCTTGATCCATGAAGAATTCCCTTCAAAAACTCAACACCATCGTGCGCGGTCCCATGGTGGGCGCCAGCTATCGTGGATTTGTCACGGCAGATGTCCTTAGTGTTAGGACTTAGTCGTGAGGCCGACACATCTATGTGGTATCTTGAGAGGGGTTGAGCGGGACGACACACACGAGGTTTTTTACCCAGGTTCGGCCCCTCACGGTGGAGGTAAAAGCCTTCATCCTGCTTCATTGATATTGATGATGACGATGATCACGATTACAAGGGTGCTCTATCTCGAGAGCTATTGATTTGTCTGTCTAGACTTGTCAAACTTGTCTCTCTTGGGGTGCCCTGCTCCTCCTTATATAAGTTGAAGGGGCGGTTTACATGACTAGTCCTACTAGGATTAGGATTACTCTATTACAAGTGGAGTCCTAGTCTTGCTTCCTTTGTAGGAGAATATTCCTTATGCCTTTCATCTTTAAGCCGGCCTATCGGACACGCACCTTAAGCCGGTCTTCTCATAAGCCGCCCTCTGGGCCTTGGGCCTCCGGGTCTTGTCGCTCCTCTGACCCGCCTGCCGGGTCACCAATGAGTCACCTGGCCCGGCCGGGTCATCAGTGAGTGGAGAGATTCGGGCGGTTTGGTTTGGCCAACAAGATTGGTTTTTCTTGCAATGAGAGAAGTGCTTAACTTTGGGTTCAATCTTTTGGTGTCCTTTCCCAGTGACAGTAGGGGCAGCAAGGCATGTATTGTATTGTTGCCATCGAGGATAAAAAGATGGGGTTTTCATCATATTGTTTGAGTTAATTCCTCTACATCATGTCATCTTACTTAATGTGTTACTCCGTTCTTTATGAACTTAATACTCTAGATGCATGCTGGATAGCGGTTGATGTGTGGAGTAATTGTAGTAGATGCAGAATCATTTCAGTCTAGTTGACACGGACGTGATGCCTATATTTCATAATCATTGCCTTGGATATCGTCATAACTTTGCGCTTTTCTATCAATTGCTCGACAGTAATTTGTTCACCCACCGTATTACTTGCTATCATGAGAGAAGCCTCTAGTGAAACCTATGGCCCCCGAGTCTATTTTCCATCATATTAGTTTCCGATCTACTATTTTGCAATCTTTTACTTTCCGATCTATAAACCAAAAATACCAAAAATATTTACTTTACCGTTTGTTTAGTTTCATCTATCTCTATCAGATCTCACTTTTGAAAGTAACCGTGAAGGGATTGACAACCCCTTTATCGCGTTGGGTGCAAGTTGTTTGATTGTTTGTGCAGGTATTGGTGATTTGTGCGTTGTCCCCTACTGGATTGATACCTTGGTTCTCTAACTGGTTGAAATACTTATCTCTACTTTGCTGCATCACCCTTTCCTCTTCAAGGGAAAAACCAATGCAAGCTCAAGAAGTAGCAGGAAGAATTTCGGGCGTCGTTGCCTGGGAGATCTATGCCAAGTCAAGACATACCAAGTACCCATCATAAAACTCTCATCTCTTGCATTACATTATTCGCCATTCGCCTCTCGTTTTCCTCTCCCCCACTTCTAAAATGATTTTTGAAAAGGTTTGGCTTTTCTTTCACCCTTCTTCCGTTCGTCTTTTCGTTTGCCCTTATGTCTTACTTGGTTTGTTTGCTTGTTCGCTTGGTAAAATTGTGTGTTTATTGAAAAACAGAAACAAAGGTTTATGGATCCTCATCCACTTGCTAATCTTTTTAAGAGATCCAATTATGATGAACCTATTGCTAGTGAGTTGAGTGCACTAGATTATCTTTATGAGGTTTTGCTTGAAATTCGTGAATCTGAAAATTGTGATGAAGTGTTGAAAGAAGAAAATTATAAAGTGATTCGTGATAGCTCCTTGAATGAAAAGCATGATTGCAATGATGTTTTTATAAATTCTATTAATGTCAATTGTGTTGATGATATGCAAAACCCTAAGCTTGGGGAAGCTAGTTTTTCTATGTCCACTACTTGTTGCAATGATCATGATTGGGGTGATTCTTCTTATGATCTTGAAAATTTATTTAAGCCCCATGATGAATATAAGATCGATAATAATGTTTGCAATAATATTTAAAGTGGGTTTGGAAGAGTGTCAACTCTAGATCCCACATATTTGGAGAATGATCAAACTTATGAATTTTTTGATAAAAGTGGGTTTGGAGAGGTCATGCCTTTATTTTATGATAATCCCACTATTTTTGAAGAGTGTCAACTTTGCATGCATGTGGATCATGTAGAGAATATTTTATGCGATAGCTATATTGTTGAATTTGAATATGATCCCATATGTAATTATTATGAGAGAGGAAAATATGGTCATAGAAATTTTTATATTGCTAAATTACCTCTCTTCATGTTGAGATTGTCTATGTTTTATTCTCCTTCCTTGCATATGCTAGGTTTTTCTTGTCTTGATAATTTATTTGCTTATAAAATGACTATACATAGGAAGTATGTTAGACTTAAACTCGTTTTTCACATGCTTTTATGATGCTCTCTTTGTGCTTCAATTCTTGTCTTTCATGTGAGCATCATCGAAATCTCAATGCCTAGCTAAAAAGGCTTTAAAGAAAAGCGCTTGTTGGGAGACAACCCAATATTTTTCCATGATGTTTTGCAATAAATAATTCATCTAGCCTCTGGTTAGATGTGGTTTTGTGTCTTAATTAGTGTTTGTGCCAAGTAAGACCTTTGGGATGGCTTACGCTGATAGTTGATTTGATCTTGCTGAAAAACAGAAATTTTTGCGTCCAGTCACAGAATTGTTTAAATTCACTGAAGTGATAGTTGATTTAATTTGTTTTCCTAATTTTTCAGAATTTTTGGAGTTAAAGAAGTATTAGAAAAATTCAGATCTTCGCAGACTGTTCTGTTTTTTGACAGATTCTGTTTTCTATGTGTTGTTTGCTTATTTTGATGAATCTATGGGTAGTATTGGGGGGTATGAACCATGGAAAAGTTGGAATACAGTAGATATTACACCAATATAAATAAATAATGAGTTCACAACAGTACCAAAAGTGGTGATTTCTTTTCTTATACTAACAGAGCTTATGAGATTTTCTGTTGAGTTTTGTGTTGTGAAGTTTTCAAGTTTTGGGTAAGGATTTGATGGACTATGGAATAAGGAGTGGCAAGAGCCTAAGCTTGGGGATGCCCAAGGCACCCCAAGGTAATATTCAAGGACAACCAAGAGCCTAAGCTAGGGGATGCCCCGGAAGGCATCCCCTCTTTCGTCTTCGTCTATCGGTAACTTTACTTGAGGCTATATTTTTATTCACCACATGATATGTGTTTTGCTTGGAGCGTCTTGTATGATATGAGTCTTTGCTTTTTAGTTTGCCACAATAATCCTTGTTGTACACACCTTTTGAGAGAGACACAGATGAATTGTGATTTATTAGATTACTCTATGTGCTTCACTTATATCTTTTGAGCTAGGCAATTATGCTCTAGTGCTTCACTTATATCTTTTTAGAGCACGGCGGTGGCTTTATTTTATAGAAATTATTGAACTCTCATGCTTCACTTATATTATTTTGAGAGTCTCTAAACAGCATGGTAATTTTCTTTGGTTATAAATTTAGTCCTAATATGATAGACATCCAAGAGGGATATAATAAAAACTTTCATATAAAGTGCATTGAATACTATGAGAAGTTTGATTCTTGATGATTGTTTTGAGATATAGAGATGGTGATATTAGAGTCATGCTAGTAAGTAATTGTGGATTGTATAAATACTTGTGTTAAAGTTTGTGATTCCCGTAGCATGCACGTATGGTGAACCGTTATGTGATGAAGTCGGAGCATGATTTATTTATTAATTGTCTTCCTTATGAGTGGCGGTCGGGGACGAGCGATGGTCTTTTCCTACCAATCTATCCCCCTAGGAGCATGCGCATAGTACTTTGTTTCGATAACTAATAGATTTTTGCAATAAGTATGTGAGTTCTTTATGACTAATGTTGAGTCCATGGATTATACGCACTCTCACCCTTCCACCATTGCTAGCCTCTCTAGTGTCGCGCAACTTTCGCCGGTACCATACACCCACCATCTACCTTCCTCAAAATAGCCACCATACCTACCTATTATGGCATTTCCATAGCCATTCCGAGATATATTGCCATGCAACTTTCCACCGTTCCGTTTATTATGACACGCTTCACCATTGTCATATTGCTTTGCATGATCATGTAGTTGACATTGTATTTGTGGAAAAGCCACCATTCATAATTCTTTCATACATGTCACTCTTGATTCATTGCACATCCCGGTACACCGCCGGAGGCATTCATATAGAGTCATATTTTGTTCTAAGTATCGAGTTGTAATTCTTGAGTTGTAAGTAAATAAAAGTGTGATGATCTTCGTTATTAGAGCATTGTCCCATGTGAGGAAAGGTTGATGGAGACTATGATTCCCCCACATGTCGGGATGAGACTCCGGACGAAAAAATAAAAATAAATAAAAGAGGCCAAAAAAATGAGAGAAGGCCCAACAAAAAAAATGAGAGAAAAGAGAGAAGGGGCATTGTTACTATCCTTTTACCACACTTGTGCTTCAAAGTAGCACCATGATCTTCATGATAGAGAGTCTCCTATGTTGTCACTTTCATATACTAGTGTGAATTTTTCATTATAGAACTTGGCTTGTATATTCCAATGATGGGCTTCCTCAAATTGCCCTAGGTCTTCGTGAGCAAGCGAGTTGGATGCACACCCATTTAGTTTCTTTTTGAGCATTTATAAACTTATAGCTCTAGTGCATCCGTTGCATGGCAATCCCTACTCACTCACATTGATATCTATTGATGGGCATCTCCATAGCCCGTTGATATGCCTAGTTGATGTGAGACTATCTCCTTCTTTTTTTCTTATCCACAACCACCACATTCTATTCCACCTATAGTGCTATGTCCATGGCTCACGCTCATGTATTGCGTGAAAATTGAAAAAGTTTGAGAACATCAAAAGTATGAAACAATTGCTTGGCTTGTCATCGGGGTTGTGCATGATTTGAATATTTTGTGTGATGAAGATGGAGCATAGCCAGACTATATGATTTTGTAGGTATAAGCTTTCTTTGGCCATGTTATTTTGAGAAGACATAATTGCCTTGTTAGCATGCTTAAAGTATTATTGTTTTTATGTCAATATTAAACTTTTGTTTTGAATCTTACGGATCTGAACATTCATGCCACAATAAAGAAAATTACATGGATAAATATGTTTGGTAGCATTCCACGTCAAAAATTCTGTTTTTATCATTTACCTACTCGAGGACGAGCAGGAATTAAGCTTGGGGATGCTTGATATGTCTGCAATGTATCTATAATTTTTTATTGTTCCATGCTATTATATTATCTGTTTTGGATGTTTTATATGCATTAATATGCTATTTTCTATTATTTTTGGGACTAACCTATTAACCTAGAGCTTAGTGCCAGTTTCTGTTTTTTCCTTGTTTTAGAGTTTCGCAGAAAAGGAATACCAAACGGAGTCCAAACGGTATAAAACCTTCGCAATGATTTTTCTTGGACTAGAAGACACCCAGGAGACTTGAAGTTCAAGTCAGAAGAGCCACGAGGCGGCCACAAGGGGCGAGGGCAGGCCCAGGGGGTAGGGCGTGCCCCCTGCCTTGTGGGCCCCTCGTTACTCCCCTAACCTAATTCTTTCACCTATATATTCACATATATTCCCAAACCACCAGAAGTATCCACGAAAACACTTTTCCACCACCGCAACCTTCTGTACCCATGAGATCCCATCTAGGGGATTTTTCCGGCATCCTGCCGGAGGGGGATTCGATCATGGAGGGCTTCTACATCAACACCATTGCCCTTCCGATGAAGGGCGAGTAGTTTACCTCAAACCTATGGGTCCATAGCTAGTAGCTAGATGGCTTCTTCTCTCTCTTTGATTCTCAATACCATGTTCTCCTCGATGTTCTTGGAGATCTATCCGATGTAATACTCTTTTTCGGTGTGTTTGTCGAGATCCGATGAATTGTGGATTTATGATCAGCTTATCTATGAATTTTATTTGAATCTTCTCTGAATTCTTTTATGCATGATTTGATATCTTTGTAATTCTCTTTGAACTATCGGTTTAGTTTGGCCAACTAGATTGGTTTTTCTTGCAATGGGAGAAGTGCTTAGCTTTGGGTTCAATCTTGCGGTGTTCTTTCCCAGTGACAGTAGGGGCAGCAAGGCACGTATTGATTGTTGCCATCGAGGATAAAAAGATGGGGTTTTCATCATATTGCTTGAGTTAATTCCTCTACATCATGTCATCTTACTTAATGCGTTACTCCGTTATTTATGAACTTAATACTCTAGATTCATGCTGGATAGCGGTCGATGTGTGGAGTAATAGTAGTAGATGCAGAATCGTTTCGGTCTACTTGACATGAACGTGATGCCTATATGTCATAATCATTGCCTTGGATATCGTCATAACTTTGCGCTTTTCTATCAATTGCTCGACAGTAATTTATTCACCCACCGTATTACTTGCTATCATGAGAGAAGCCTCTAGTGAAACCTATGGCCCCCAGGTCTATTATCCATCATATTAGTTTCTGATCTACTATTTTGCAATCTTTTACTTTCCGATCTATAAACCAAAAATACCAAAAATATTTACTTTACCATTTGTTTAGTTTCATCTATCTCTATCAGATCTCACTTTTGCAAGTAACCATGAAGGGATTGACAACCCCTTTATCGCGTTGGGTGCAAGTTGTTTGATTGTTTGTGCAGGTATTGGTGATTTGTGCGTTGTCTCCTACTGGATTGATACCTTGGTTCTCTAACTGAGGGAAATACTTATCTCTACTTTGCTGCATCACCCTTTCCTCTTAAAGGGAAAAAGCAACGCAAGCTCAAGAAGTAGCACTTTGCTACCTTTTTCCCTCTACTTTCTTCTTTCCGAATGTTGCGATCAGATGACGGATCCCAGGAGCCAGATGCCACCACCGATGACTAGTACTACCCCGACGGTGCCTACTACTACGTGGAGACCGCCGACGACCAGGAGTAGTTACGAGGCTCCCAGGCAGGAGGCCTTGCCTTTTCGATCATTGTTGCTTTTGTCCTACCCTTCTTAAGGCATATCTTGTTTAACTTATGTCTGTACTCAGATATTGTTGCTTCCGCTGACTCATTTGTATTCGATCTTATGTATTCGAGCCCTCAAGGCCCCTGGCTTGTAATATAAAGCTTGTATGACTTTAATTTGTGTCTAGAGTTGTGTTGTGATATCTTCTCGTGAGTCCCTGATCTTGATCATACACATTTGCGTGTATGATTATTATACGGTTAAATTGGGGGCATTACAAGTTGGTATCAGAGCTGACTGCCTGTAGGTAGCCCCCTTTCCAACTCCTTGGCCAAAGTTCAGTCTAGTCTTTGGAAAACTATTTTACTAACATTGTTGTGTGGCTTACAGGCCCACATCACAAATGGGTGGTATTAGGATCTTTTATTCCTTGTCTTTACTCTGGGAATCTGATCTCTCTTCTATTCGGGTTAAAATTTTTACTAACTCTAACAATAGGTTCTCGTAACTACTTCCTCCCAGAGAGCCCTTCGTTCCAGATGATGGCATGCTTCATCAGAAAATTCTGAAGATACTAATCGATGTTATCCTGAGACCCTTGTGCCCTCCGCCTTTGCAATTCCCTACCACCGATATATCCATGTGGATAATGACATACACTTGTCGTTCATACAATCATTCCCAATTGCTCTTGTTATTACAAGATGCCCTGAAATACTGTCTGTTGTTCCGAGAATCCTTTGAGCTACTACCTTGCAGCTATTTTCCACATGAATACACCTACGAATAATTCCTCAAGCTTATCAAGGATTCGTTCATCCCTAGTTGTTCATGTGTTTCACAAAATTCTTTGAAATGATATTCAATCTTCCGAAATCCTCAGTAGCCTATTGATATTGATCTTTCTTAACTGCTTGCATTATTGTTAATTCCATATGTCTAGCAATATTCATTAGTATCCTTTATCATCGTCATTTTGAGCCTTTGATTCGATATGTTTGTGAATGGTCGCAATCATCCATCCAACCCAGAATTCATCTTTTGCTTCGACGTCATTCCTGGCGTGAGCTGGTTCTTGGTCAATCAGACCTTGATTGCTTGTCCATCTTGTTCTACTCAACTTACTCATATCTTGATCAGAGCTTTTGCTTCTGATCCCCTGATATAGAAATCGCAATCCCTTTGTATTCTATATAGCTCAAATTATCCAGATGTTACTATAACCCGATGCCTTTACATTCTTTCTTCCTCTGATTGAGTATCAATACTCACTTTAGCTCCGTTGTGGATCGCCGGATCCATTGTTGGATTATTATCCAACGGTGTCCTTCATGTTTAATCATCTTGTGAGTTCTTTCCCTGATACATAATACCTTTGGTAAATTGTATCCTCTGCTTTTGTCACACATGCTCCGCTTTCGAGCTGGAGTTATTCACTAATGAAGTTTGTGGTATATGTTCCTAAGATGCCCCGATGGGTTGAACCAATGCCCTCCATAATCTGTGTGAACCCGAAGATTATGCGGGTTATATCTACTGGTGTTTCGTCGGATAAATTTTCAAATCTACAACTTATTCGAAGACGAGAAGTGAATGAAAGGTTAGGCATTGAAGAAGTGGTAGTCGACCTTGAACCTTTGTGTTCATACCCATGGACCCGATGTGGAACTTATCATGAAAGCTTCTTACTAAATATTTAATCATTAGATTAATTCTTCCGGTGTCATTAAATTGGACCCCTTGTAGTTATGGTTCCAACCATGCTAAACTTATTCAATATATTTGAAAGGAATCCATTCCAGTGCCTCTTCTATTTTTGCCAAGGTTAAAGTATCTGCTATCACAAGTCAACCATCCAGTTCAGTTTCTATTATGTTCTATCTTCGAGTATTACCCACTAGTATTCCAAGGATATTGTGCCATTGCACTACCTCTTGTGAATTCTTATTGGAATAATACTCCTCACAGTTTTAGTCACTCTGCAGGTTTTCTTTGTTTGTCACTCGAGAACCCTGACAAGTGACTCGAACCCACACTGTGATTCAGTAATCCTAGTGTCGGTGTTAAAACTGGTAGATCTCGGGTAGGGGGTCCCAAGCTGCGTGTCTGAGGATCGATGGTAACAAGGGGCAATGGGGACACGATGTTTACCCAGGTTCGGGCCCTCTTAAAGGAGGTAAAACCCTACGTCCTGCTTGATTGTATTTGAAGAGTATTGGGGTTACAAGAGTTGATCTACCTCGAGATCGTAATGGCTAAACCCTAGCTGTCTAGCCTATGATTATTCTGATTTTCTCTACGGACTAAATCCTCCGGTTTATATACACACCGGAGGGGCCTAGGGTTGTACAGAGTTGGTTTACAGAAGAAGGAAATAGTACATCCGGACACAAAACTTGCCGTCCACACATATAGGAGTCCTACCCGGACACAGGGGATAGTCTTCTGCTTTATCTTCACGGCCCATCAGTCCGGCCCATATCAAATAGACCGGCCACCCGAGGACCCCCTAATCCAGGACTCCCTCAGTAGCCCCTGAACCAGTCTTCGATGACAATGAGTTCGGCACGCGGATTATCTTCGGCATTGCAAGGCGGGTTCCTTCTCCTGAATATTTTAAGTTAGCTTCACGAATAAAGAATCTGTATCCGGCTCTGCATAATCAGTACAACCCTTAGCCACGAAGGCAAGATGTTAAAACAGGAACATTGTCTTTTACTGACAACTCTTTCAGCGAAGCGCCACACTTGACTTTTCAATATTTCGAACCGTTTTCACGCCCCTCGCTTTGTGTTTCGAGGCTTAGCCTCCATTGGCACGTCTTGTCAAAACAGAGATCGTGCCCACTTATTACGGGATTCTCATCAATATGGTTTGGGTAATCCAACCGCGCCTTACGCACGATCTCGTTGGGAGCAAGCGAGTTTTATGGTTTAAGAGGGGGACGCTTCGCATTTTCACCGTTTATAAAAGGGTAAAGACCCCTCCTTTTTACTCACACCTTCCTCTAGCCTCTGCCTCCCAATCTTCAAGCTCCAGCGCCCATAGCTCCACTCTCCTCCACCACCGCCACCCTTTCCGGCAATGGCCGGGTCTGGCTCCAAGGGCAAGCGGGAGGCCTCCACCGTCACTGAAAAGGACGTCAAGGACCTCCGGAGCACGGGCTACTTGTCCGCGGATATCGCGCACAGGATCCCTGACAAAGATCAGGTTATTCCTACTTCGAAGCCCGG
Organism: Thinopyrum elongatum; assembly: GCA_011799875.1. Lineage (NCBI taxonomy): Eukaryota > Viridiplantae > Streptophyta > Magnoliopsida > Poales > Poaceae > Thinopyrum > Thinopyrum elongatum. The sequence continues at coordinate 163,427,765 of CM022302.1, forward strand.
TGAGAGGGTCGTCAAGGGTCTTGATTGGGGGTCCAAACCGGAGGTGAAGGTTCTCCAAAAGCGCATCTCCGACATGTTGGGTGAGAACACTGGTCTCACAAACGTGATTCAAGTGATGCTCTTCCGCCGCATACTTCCTTGCCAACTCCGGGCCTCCCCCATGTGGGACTTTGATCCGGAGAAGCCACGGACCCTGAAGCGCTTCTTGGGCACCACTCACGAAGATATATGGAAGCAGCTCTTCAAGGCTCAGAAAAAAGTGGCCGAAGAAGAATGAAGACATCAGGCTCGACATCGAGAACCCAGCCACGGCGGTAAGCATAGTCTTTCCGAAGACCTATCCGATCAATATTTTAGATATGATAGAAATTGTATTGCCTGCTTTTTCTATAGGCCTGGACGGCAAAGGCGGAGCGGATTAACTGTCCGGCACCGCTGCCTGAGGATCCGGCCATACCCCAGCTAATGGAAATGTTGGTCCCGGTGCCCTATCAGGCGCCAGAGAAGAAAACCAAGAAGAAGAAAGGCAAGGAGGCCAAGGGCAGCCCCCGCCACAAAGGTCCTTCGGAAACAGTGTTCGGAGAGACCGAAGCCCGCTCTTCCCATGAGGGAGATGAGGAAGAAGAGGAGGAGGATGTGGAGAGCGACTCCCCGCGTAAGGGGAGGAAGAAGAAGAGGGCGGCCTCCGAAGACCCGGAGGGGGAGGCGCCCAAGAGAGGGAAGCTGGCCCTCCCGGACAGTTCGGACTCAGAGACCGAACTAGTCCCCAAGAAACCTCCCAGGGTGAATCCCCTGGCCGAATCGTAAGTATTCAGGAACTTACTGTTTATCTTCGGTCTACCTGCTTCCATATATAAGTTATTTTGTTATTTACCTTTCAGCCCTCCCCGTGAGCTTCCGCAAACACCATTATCGGAGGGGAACTCTCTGCCACCCGAAATGGCAGAGAGTGACACGCCGCCGCGAGCCCCCTCACCTATCACCATGGAGGACACCGAGGTGTCGTCCCGAAGGACCTCTCCTGGTAGTGGGACGGTGAACGAGGCTGCCAAGAAAGCACCCGAGGTTAATACCTTGGTCGCCGAAGACCTAGGGGAGGCGTCCCCTATGACAACCGACGGTGGGGACCCCCAACAATCCGGGCCCCAGCCGGACACCATTCCAGAGACCAACACGGCTCCGGGATTGGATAAGCAGCCCTCTTCGAAGGAGGGGGGAGGAGCATTAGCTCCATCGGCGGCCTCCATTAATCCGGAGGCACCCAACGCTCTGGAGGAAGCACTGCAGCGTGCTTCCATCGTGGCGGAGCACCGCAACCTGATGGGTGCGGTGGTGGAGAAGGTTCAGTCTGCTAAGAGCGGACTGAATGAAGCCTTCACCAGCCTACTGACAGGCTTTGAGGTATGCGACGTAATGTTCTAAAAACTTTTCATATAGAGGAATATACCTGTGTACAGACAGTAGCCCCTGAGGCTCTGTTCGGTTAAAAGAAACCGGACAGAGGATCCATATAGTATTCGGGAGAGTTAACCTGCTGTGCTATTATTGTAACAGGCTTCCCTGTTGGCGGCCACCGCCCAGGCCGCAGAAGTTTCCGAACTCAATCGAAAGCTTCAGGTGGCCGATGAGGAAATTGACCGCATTAGTAAGCGGGTTGATGAGACGCAAGGTATGCGTATAATGTTAAAAGTTTATTTTGATATCAGAAGTGATATGTATATTTAGAAATTAACTCATGGATGCCTTGATTATAATCACAGCTTGCGCAGCCGAGGTCGAGACCCTCAAAGGCACCCTTGCCCAGGCCAAAAAAGAGGCGGAGGCGAATAAGGCAGCCGCTGACAAGGCGGCTGCCGAACTGAAGACCGAGCAAGATGCCCACCGCCAACACGAAGCTCGGGTGGCCGAAGTAGAGCAGGAGCTGGAGGATGCCATCAGCAAATGCGAAAATTTGGAGCAGAAGACTTCGGACCAGTCGACCGAGCTTGCCAAGGCTCTCCATGATGCCAAAGAGGCGCGGATCGAGTCCCGGAGTGCTCGTGAAGAGATCCATCAGGCGAGGCAGATAGCGGCTGGTAAGGCCTTTCTTTTGCAGAGTATCTTTGGAGGTCAGAGGTATGCTTTACTCACCCGAATATGGAGTTCTCCAGGCACGTCTGCGGATCTTCCGAGGAGTGCCACTGATGCCACACAGTTCTTCCGAGCCCAAGAGGGAAACTCGACCGAGAAGCTGTTCTGGTCGCAATTTCTCGCGCCGGAACACCCGATGCATCTGAACGACCAGCTGAAGCAGCTGACGGAGCTGCATAGGGTGGCAGGTTTGGCCATGAAGGACCTGATAGTCCAGCTCTGGCCGGCCGAGCCAATCCCTAGTAGCTACTTCGGTTTGGTGAAGCGGCTTGTTGATGCGCGGCCTCGGATTGATGCATTGAAGCGCTCGGCCTGCATAGAGGGTGCCCGGATGGCCTTCGCCCGCGTCAAGATGCAATGGGCAAAGATGAAGGCCACTGAGGTGGCAACCGCAGGCCCGCCCGAAGGCAAAGATCACCGAAAGCCGGAGAGGTACTTCGATGACGTCCTAGAAGGAGCCCGAGTGACAGAGGGTCAATTCTCTAAGGACATAATATTTGATTGAGTGTGTTCGGGTTGTAAAAACAATGTGATGAACCCATGCTGTTTATATATCTATGTTTACGCCTTTTGTTTCAAGCAATTTTGCCTCCTGTGTGGCCGTTTATTGTTTTATTTCTGAAAGTTGCCAGTCGTCGGCTTCAGTCCCCATGTAGATGCTACAGGGGTGTTTGGTGTAACGCGTGACCACACTTTATCCAACGTCTTGGTCCGTAAAGGAGGTGTCCGCGTGGTGAACCAGGCAATCAGACTATGCGGCTTTATTACTTTCACTTAGCCATAGGAGTTTGACTGTGGAGCTAAGTACTAGCCCCTTGTGCGTGTGCGGCCATCCGAACTACGGTGCCTTTTCCACGCGGCTGGACGAAGACTAGCCCCTCGTATAACATAGGGTGAATCGCTAACAATTTGTAGTATAATACTAAGTCACCGAATCGTCGACCAGCTCGCGCTAGGGGTGGGCATATTAACCGTTGACCGAACTACTGAACTGAAAGGACCGGGACCGAAACCGAATAGACCGGAACCAATTATTTTGGTCAGAACTTCGGTGATGACTTCTGCATAACCGAATTTATCCCGGCCAACTCGGTTTTAGGCATCACGTAACCGAAAACACCAAACAGACCGAATAAACGTGATATGGGCCAAAAATTGTAGAAGGCCCAACGCAATGCCTGACTCTAAGGCCCTCATGTAGTCACGTTTGCTAATCCCGTAGCTCTCTGCCTCAGCCCACATGCATCGACCACATATCTGGACATCCCCACTCAGCAGCAACCTAGCCGCCCCTGCTTTTCCCCCAGCAGCCAATGATGGTGGATCGGCAGCCGGCGCCAGATTCCATGTCGTCCCTCCCTCTATCACGGCGGACCACGCCATCTCCTCTCTATCTTTCCATTCCGGTGGGTGTCGGCCTCTCCTCCCTCTCTCTCTCTCCATACCGGCGGCCAACGCGGTGACGCCATCTCATCTCTCTCTCTCTCCTCAGCGTCGGTCGCCTCTTCTGATTTCCTCTGGCGGCACGCGAGTCAGCGGCTTCGATCTAGATAGAGGGTGTGAGCTGCAGGTTATCGGTAACTTCGGTTAAGACCGAGACCGAACCGAATTCATCGGTTGACCGAACGCTTGGTTAGATATTTTCTAGAACACCGATCGGTCATCATTAGCACGAAACCGAATTCCTTAATATCCCGAGAAACCGAACCGATCGGTTCGGTGTAACCGAACGCCCAGGCCTAGCTCACGCCTATCATGATAGTCAGTTTTCGGCTTTCTTTACTGAGGTATTTGACCGGACGAACCCGAAATACAATCGCAGTAGTTCTCCCTTTACTACCTTAGCCGAACGTAAGGTGGTAAGCACAGGAGCCGGGCAACCCAACTATAGACCAAAGACATGACTCGGAGCCGATGCATATAATGCAATATCCGGGACGCCGAAGAGTTCCCTATAGGTGTTCGGACTTGAAATGTGCAAGGCCGAATACAGCCCCCAGTGTGAAGGCCGGATTAAGGCATGTGTGGCAGTCTGAAGAAGGGAGGGAGTACAGGTGATAAAATAAATGAGTACCAAACGAAAGTGGTGATCAACTGCTTCCTTTATACCCTGATTAATATGTCGAGCCGTGTTATTACAGATAATGCCATAAATATTGAGGCCATTTTACATGCCAAAAGGTTTACACAAGGGAAAGGTTTACACAGGGCCTAAAAATAGTGGTTTGAAGATCCCAATGGTGCCCTGCCGCACGTCTGCGTCGTTTCTCCTTGGTGAGAAATCCTTTGAGAGGAGTCGATGGTCGTCTGCAAGGAAGAAGGACCTAGAAAAGAGCCCTTGTACAACCGTAGAATAGGCAGGTTTTTAACGAACCTGCAGTGGGAAAAACATTTAAGGTCGAATAGGGTCAAGCCATACTATAGACCTTTTCCGCAATGTGCCTCCGGCGCTGCCCAAGGTATTTTAAGTGCGTAATTATGTACATGCGGTACGTATGCCGCAACCTTATGGGGCGATCGGCAGAGGCTAAACTGCTATTCAAGCTTCGGATCCGTCGAGCTATCGCGTTGTAATGGGGATCAGACTCGCTTAGCGGTGTCATGTGTCGTGATAACCGATGAGCTGTTCGGCTTAATGAGGCCGCCCTGTACCTCGGCTGCTAGGGCCGTGGTGTGCTCCTCAGTACGAAGGGAGCGCTCCATATTTCCATTTACTATGATGACGCCAAGCGGTCCGGGCATTTTGAGCTTCAGATAAGCATAGTGCGGAACTGCATTAAAGCGGGCGAAAGCAGTTCGTCCAAGCAGTGCATGATAACCACTGCGGAAAGGGACGATGTCGAACATCAATTCTTCGCTTCGAAAGTTGTCTGGAGAGCCGAATACTACTTCCAGTGTTAAGGAGCCCGTGTAGCGGGCCTCCACGCCGGGTATCACTCCTTTAAAGGTAGTGTTACTAGGCTTGATTCTTGACGGGTCGATACCCATCTTACGGATAGTATCCTGATAGATCAAGTTGAGACTGCTGCCGCCGTCCATAAGGACTCTAGTGAGATGGTATCCGCCGATGATAGGATCGAGTACCAGGGCCGCCGAACCTCCGTGACTGATACTGTTTGGGTGGTCCCTGTGATCAAAGGTGATCGGACAAGCCGACCATGTGTTGAATTTTGGGGCGACAGGCTCTACGACGTAGATGTCCCTTAATGCGCGTTTGCGCTCCCTCTTGGGGATGTGGGTGACATATATCATGTTCACCATTTTCACCTCGGGGGGAAACTTCTTCTGCCCCCCAGTGTTCGGAGGGCGAGGCTCATCATCGTCCTTGCTTTGTGGTCCTTTCTCCTTATGTTCGGTATTTAATTTCCGGCCTGTTTAAAAACCCAGCAGTTTCTGTTGGTGTGGTTGGCAGGCTTGTCAGGGGTGTCATGAATCTGGCAAGGTCGCTCTAGTATTTTGTCCAAGTTGGATGGACCGTCCCTATTACCTTTGAACTGCTTCTTTCGCTGACCAGATTTAGAGCCACTGAATCCGACGTTTACTGCTGTATCCTCTGTTTCATCGTTGTTCTTCCGACGCTTGTTTTTACTGCGTCATGGCCTTTCATTGCCATCCCTGGCCTCAGAGGTGCTGGGGTCGCTGGTACTGTTGCTTCTACGAGCCAGCCAGCTATCTTCGCCCGCACAGAAGCGGGTCATAAGTGCAGTAAGGGCTGCCATGGTTTTTGGCTTTTCCTGACCAAGGTGTCAGGCGAGCCATTCGTCACAGACGCTGTACTTAAATGCCGCTAAGGCCTCAGCGTCTGTACAGTCCACGATCTAGTTCTTTTTAATTAAGAATCGATTCCAAAGTTTGCAAGCTGACTCTCCGGACTGCTGGATTATGTGACTCAAGTCATCTGCATCCGGTGGCCGGACATATGTGCCCTGAAAGTTGTCCCAAAAAGCATCCTCTAAGTCTTCCCAACTTCCAATGGAGTTCTCTGGGAGGCTGTTCAACCAGTGTCGTGCTGGTCCTTTCAGCTTTAGAAGGAGGTATTTAATGGCGTGGAGATCATCTCCGTGAGCCATGTGAATGTGGAGAAGAAAATCTTCAATCCATACGGCGGGATCCGTCGTTCCATCGTATTGCTCGATGTTCACGGGTTTAAACCCTTCCGGAAATTGGTGCTGCATTACCTCATCGGTAAAGCACATGGGGTGTGCAGCACCTCTATACCGGGCGACATCGCGATGGAGTTCGGATGACATCTGTGTTCGGTGCTGACCTCGGACTTGGTTAGATTTGTCGTGCCAGGCTTGATGGCCGTCATCTCGTGTGGGGGCACGTCCTCTTGATCCATAGATGGATCTGGTCTGGCCAGCTCTATTGGTCAGGTCCTGACGTAGGTCATACATGTAGCGCGGAGCCGCTGCTTCCTTGCCTCTACTACGAGGGGGCGCGGGCTGGTGTTCGGCATAATTAGCCGTTTTGTCCCGTCCACGTGGTGGTTGGTCCGGTTGATCAGCCTGATTGTATTTTGACGGTATTGGCTCGAGGGCCTCGTCATCGAATTGTGGCAGTAGCCTGCGCTTGGGATAACTCTTTGTTTGGCGCTCCAAGCCATATCCTTCTTTGAAGGCTAGGACCTTAGTCCATCTGTCGTTGAGCGTATCCTATTCGGCTTGAAGCTGCTGCTGTTTCTTTTTTAGGCTTCGTGCAGTGGCGATGAGCTGTCGCTTGAAGCGTTCTTGTTCGAGGGGTTCCTCTGGGACGATGAAATCTTCGTCACCGAGGCTAACGTCCTCTTCGGAGGCAGGTAGGTAGTTACTATCCTCCGAATCCTCGTGATCGGCAAGTTCATCGGGGCTGTATTGACCCTCTTCCCTTTCATCTTGCTCGAACATAGGCTCAACGGGATGTTCGGAGTCTTCGGCGTTATCCGGAGTGTCATTATCGCCGGTGCCGGTATTGCTTTCACTTGCCCGACGCGATCGTGAGTGGCGTCGCTGATGCTGGCGTTTTGGTGGTTCATCGACGGGCTTATCTTCATCTGGATCTTGAGTGCCATCGTCGTCCTTCTTCTCAGGCGTGTCCACCATGTATACATCGTAAGTAGAAGTGGCCGTCCAACGTCCAGTGATGGGCGGGTTTTGACCTGGTTCGGCTTCGACATTGTCGTCCATGCCATCGATGTCTTCCTAAGCGTAGTCTAGCATGTCGGTTAGATCCTCAACAGTGGCTATGAAGTGGGTGGTGGGTGGGACGTAAAATTCCCTACTCTGAGCCCCCAGTTCAAACAGGGCATAGTTCAGAGGTGACACTTCCGTAATAACGAGAGATTGTATTAAGTCTAGTGTTTCGTTTAAGAGCGAAAGCTGGACGGGCGTCTGAGGATCTGCGGAGCTAGTCTCGGCGATAGCCAATTGATTGAGCCCACAGGACGCAGACCTCGAGAGTTCGGAGTTTATGTCCGAGGGTGAGTCCGGCTCCATAACGACGGAGGAAGTCCCGTTTGACTCTGGTTCCGCCGATGGTGCGGTCGCCTCTGTTCAAGATATCTTTCGATATTCCGATAAATCGGCCGATTTATCGATTACCGTTGTCTGACCGATAAGATAAATCGGCCGATAAATCAGCCGATATGCCGATAAACTAGCCGATTTACCCCTTATCATGGGTCGACCGATAAGTTCCCGATAAGCGATATCCCCAACATTGGCGGTCGCATCTGAGTTTCCGGCTAGAAGCTCCGTGATGGGAGAGAGTTCGGCGGGGTTCATCCTCCCGTCTTCGGACGAAGTGGTCTGCCCCGGATCTAAGGCCGGGGCAGGCATGAGTGTCGACCCCTGGACGGGATCCAATGGTAGATCTGAAGGGCCTTCTTCGTGCGAGTGGGGAGGGCAGCCGAGGCCGTGAACCCCTCGAAGACCAGGTCTCCTCAGATATCGGCGACATATTTCAGACTTCCGAACCTGATCTGGTGACCAGGGGTGTAGCTGTCGACCTGCTCGAGGTGACCGGTCGAGTTGGCATGTAGCACGAAGCCGCCAAACACAAAGAGTTGTCCAGGGAGAAAGGTCTCCCCAGAAACAGCATCGTTGTCAATAACGAGGCGAGCCATCGATTCTTCTGTCGACAACACAACGGAACTCTCAATGAAAGCACCAATGTCGGTGTTAAAACCGGCAGATCTCAGGTAGGGGGTCCCAAGCTGCGTGTCTGAGGATCGATGGTAACAAGGGACAATGGGGACATGATGTTTACCCAGGTTTGGGCCCTCTTAAAGGAGGTAAAAACCTACGTCCTGGTTGATTGTATTCGAAGAGTGTTGGGGTTACAAGAGTTGATCTACCTCGAGATCGTAATGGCTAAACCCTAGCTGTCTAGCCTATGATTATTCTGATTTTCTCTACGGACTAAACCCTCTGGTTTATATACACACCGGAGGGGCCTAGGGTTGTACATAGTCGGTTTACAGAAGAAGGAAATAGTACATCCGGACACAAAACTTGCTGTCCATGCATATAGGAGTCCTACCCGGACACGGGGGATAGTCTTCTGCTTTATCTTCACGGCCCATCAGTCCGGCCCATATCAAATAGACTGGCCACCCGAGGACCCCCTAATCCAGGACTCCCTCACCTAGTACTTTGTTGCCAGGAAGTTTAATACTCCATCACGTCATTCCTAGCCTGATCTACCATATATCATCATCATGCTAATTTAACTGTGCTACCCGGTCCTTCTTCCCGGAGCACAAATTTCGACAATGAGCTAAGCTTGTGTCAAACTTTCATCATCATATCATTTTGCTTACACCACATGACGAAATCTGAGCTTTCATCATATCCGTGGTTCCATTGACCAATAGCTTCACCATTCGATCTGCTTTGATTATCTTACTGATCGATCACATCTTCATGAAACCTCTCGACAAAATGTGTCATGATCATCGTTAACATTTTGACTTCCTCCAGAAGGTCAATCGAATTCATGTTGAGAAATATCATCCTTGGCCTCGATGATTTGTATTACCATCTTTTATGCCAAGAATGTTGTCAGAATTTCACCACCTCTTAAAAAATTCTTGGTACAAGTGATACTTCTCGCCATCACCACTCTAACATTGATCGTGTTACTAGTCCATATTTCGTGGTGCACTTTTCGATCAATAATTTAAGATTGTCTCGATCCCTTGTTCCTTTTATCATATCATCTTGCCCTAAAAAGCAAGATTGTTCTCAAACTTGATTACCATGCCGATGCTACCTGGAAGCATGAACGTGGTATTCCGAATATCAACAAGAACATTGTAAGCGCAATGCTAAACGTTTCTTGATCAATTATCCAAACACTGTTGTATGGGTAAACATCATGAATTTATTTGCCCCTTCATCTAAATGGTGGTGTACTTGATGTCCTATCATGTATATCATGCTCTTCTTTCTTGTGAAAGTTATACTCCTAATACTTGTGTATAATCACATTTTCCTTTCCATTGGTTTGTTTAACCTTTCTTGTCATCTATATAATCTAAGCAGTATAATTCCTTGCTTAAGTAAGCACCTCGATGTACAACTCTGTTAGTAAAACCCTGTTACTATTGTTGATGACATTCCGGTAACCACCGATGGACGAGAACTTTACCTATTGGTTCGCCTCGTTCAACGAGCAGGAAAATGGTTCTCTTCGTCCCCAGCCCTTGGTACCGATGTTGCTGCCAACATAACTGACAGGCTATCCTCTGACATGCCTCTCTATCATGACCGTGCAAGATGTCAGTGCCCTTCCTATTTTTAACCCACATGGTGGGCCCATAACCCACAGTTCCACAGGATCGAAACTTGACTCTCCTGTAAACCCCTGTCTCCAAAGTTATTCCTCACGCTTGGCTTCGTATGTAAATCACGAGCCACCTTCCTAGAGATGATCTACTCTAGTATCAAACGCAACACTTATTTTCGTTACCCTGTACCCCTTTCAACTTCTGATTAGGCATCAAACAATTGCCTGCCCGCCCGAAACTTCTCATGGTACCTTCTTACTTTGCTCTTGATATTTTCTTAAGTTCAATTCGAGAGTTACTTTCTGCCACCTTCCTTGATGTTATCTACCAGATAATCAACCTATCCTTTTCATAAGTATGATGGAATTCCCAAAGAAAGGATGACAACTTCATCATGATGCATTGATGCAGAGAAATGAAGACATCAACGGAAGGGATCGACTTCTTCGAGAAGAGCAACCAAGACCGGGAAGACTCGTTAGAATTTCGTAACCAAATCTTTCCCCCTTACTCCACCTATTAAATCTTGGGACGAGATTTCTTGTAGTAGAGGAGATTTGTAACACCCCGAGAATCATGCTACAGTGACCTCACAATAATGGTGCCATGTCATCAACATTAACTAAGCCAAAGTGCCACTTGATAAAAACCAAAGCCAAATTCAAATCTAAATTGCAAGACAAAATTTTATTTCTTCAAACAGTAAAACTAAAATGTTCAAATGGTTGAAAATTATTAGTTGTTAATATTGGTGGTGAACCAACATTTATATAAAGTGTTTTAATGTCCTTTAATAATTAAAATAGTGGCCTAAATAATAATTTAAATGCTTTTCAAATTATAGAAATTATTAAACTATTTTATTTTTGGAGCCAAACTAATTGTGGTAGTGGCCTAAATTTATTAAACAAATTTAGGTGCAAGTTTTATATTTTATAAAACTATTTTTGTTTTAAAAAGAAAATAAAACAGAAAGAATAAAAAGAAAATAAAAAAACTGAAAGGGAAAAAAGGGCCCCTACCCTCCCCTGGCCCCCCCCACCAGTCGGCCCAGCCCACGCCCCCCCGGGTCGTCCCCCTCACTGCTCCTCCGACCGGGGCGCGTCCCTGCCGGACCGTGTGTGCTGCCCTGTACTGCCACGTAGTCGGCGAGGGGATAAGGGCAGCCCCGACGCCTCGGGCTCCCTCCCCTCTCGCCCACTCCACCCTGCTCCCCCTCTCATCCTCTCCTCCAGATCCCCCACCTCCCGACAAGCTCATTGCCGGCCACCTCACCCCGCCGCGGCCACCGACCGCCCTGTGCCCCGTCGCCGTGTCAAGTAGCTCCGCCGCGTCCCGCTGCGTCTTCCTCGACCACGATCCCGAGATGGAAGCCACCCCAACTACCGCTGCATCCCCTTCTTCTTCCATGGGATGCCAAGCTCGCCACCGACGATTCGCTACACCAAGGCCCTCCCGAGCCCGCTGTGCACCCCTGCTGGACCTCTGTGAGCTGTTGTTCCTTTCCTCTCTATCCACGCCTTCGTGCGCATCCCCTCACTACAAAAAAAATACACTTCCGTGATGATATGTGTTTGTCACAGTAGGTCACGTTTTCTGTCATGCATGTACATCCATGATGATTTTATGACAGGATCAAGATAGTCATACCTGTGCTATCGTAGAAGTGTTCCATGACAATACCAAAATTATCATCACAGAAGTGTTCACTTCCATGACGATAAATGGCGCGTCATGGAAGTGTTTTCATCAAGGGCATGGCATCCACCATAACAGGTCGCCGTTAAGCTATCGGGTCCGGTTTTGGATCCGATAACCCGTTAACAACAATGACCAATGGCGATTTTCCACGTGTAAAATTCTCATTGGCCGAAAGAAACACGTGTCAACTCCTCGTTGGGACAGATGTCATCCAGCGAGTGGACGGGACACACCTATGATACGTTGACACGTGGATCAGCCCAACAGTGGCCCATTCAGGTCAAAAGGCCGGCCCGTTTGACTTGGTCAAAAGGTGGCGGGCCGGCCTATTGAAAGCCTGTTAACGGCCTATTCGCATATAGCCCATTTACAGCCCGCTAACTCACGACCCGTTATGGCCTATCCGAATCTGGCCCAGTAGCGTCATCTGGGTTGTCCAATATGATTCCAGCCCGTTGTAACTTCCAGCCCATGTATGGCCCATGACGTCTTTCGGCCCATATGAGGCCCTTTGTAACTCTTGGCCCATTAACGTCCCATGGTGAAACTGGCCCGTAATGAACAGTATATCGCTTTATACCCATTAACGGCCCATTATTCCATTGGGCCGTTTCCAGCCCGTGTTATCTTTTGGCCTTCTCATGGCCCATTTATTCTTGGGCTGATTTGCAGCATTCGATTACTTACAGTCCGTTACTGGACTGTTCCGGTTGTGGGCCAAATCCAGCCCGTGGTTAAAGTCGGCCCGTTTGTGGCCCATTAATCTGTTGGGCCATTTTCTTACCGTCATCAAATACGGCCGATTAACGACGGCCCGTTATGGTCGGCCCATGAACGGACGATTCCAACTCTAGCCCATTTACGGCCCATAATGCGGTCCGTTATTGGCCCATGTTTGGCCAATCGATCATACAGCCCGTAGAAGGCCCGTTGATTCTATGGCCCGTAGAAGGCCCATTGTTTCTACGGCCCGTAGAAGGCCCATTGTTTCTACGGCCCATAGAAGGCCCATGGTCACTACAGTAGATATGTAGCCAATGGTTATTGTGGCCTAGTTTTAAAAAATAGGTTATTGCGGCCACTAGCAAACCGCAGAAAAAGAACTGCACTGACTACAAATAAACAAGACAACAAGCAAATAAATAAGCAAGCAACTAACGCTAGGCTATCACGGCTATTACACATATTACATCCACTGGGCATCAAAGTTCGCCACCAGTGCAAATATAGGGAACAAAGCAGCATATCACATACACTGGTTGTCAAAGTTGGCGACCAGTGCAAATAAACGCCACAGCAAAACAGGTCCAGAACTGAAACCACTTCAGAAGAGCTCAAGAAACAATATCCTGGGTACCCAACCTGCTGGCAAGATGCTTAGCAAGCTTATTAATTTTCTCTTGTTTGGCGCTTAAATCCTCCAGTGCTTGCTGTTGTACCAGAAAGTATGCATCTGAATTCTGCAGGGACTTCCTCAGTCCTTCGGCTTCCTGTCGCAGCACATCTGATCGATGTCTTTCAACTTGAAGTTGAGACTCAAGAACCGAACTGATTCAGGCAGATAGTTCGAAGAGCTTGTGCCAGCAGTAGTGGCCAGTAACTCGAACACTACATCAAGACAGGACTTTGGGGTTGTCTCACTGTCTTCAAGATAGTTTGTATCAGCTTCCTTGGAGACCAATAGGGATGTCTCACTATCTTGAACCTTATCTGCATTACTTCCTTTACGACTGCATAACGGGGTATTGTTCTCCAATATTTTGTCCGCATTCTAAAAGAGAAGAAACAAACAGACACATCACAGGTTTACCATGTTGTATATGAAACTCATTTGGTAAACCAATTCAGCAATAAGGTGGATAGGATAACAGCATGAAACAAACATATATCTATGTACTATGGTGATTGTATGGTCTATATCATTCTAGTGTATGTTGTCAAATCAAGATAGGGATAGTTCAAATCATATATGTTTAAGACAAAGCAGCATAGACAGAATATAAGTGCGGGAAACTACAAAGCATGACATGAGAACATAACTGTTTATTCGATTGAAACTGAAATCAACATAGAGCAAGTTACAATAGCAAACCAGTTAAAGAAACAGGTTTAAAACATACGTGTTGTGCCATTGGAGTTTCAATTACATCCTTCAAATTTGAAATTAGTTGGTATTAGTAAATACAGTGATGCAAGAGCAAAGGAGTATGAACCATAGCTACGAAACCTGACCTGAGAACAATCTTCTTCTGCTTTAAGCATTGAGTTGGGGTTTGGAGTGGTGGTCCTTGTGCTTTGGGCACTGCAGTTGCCTTACTAACTGCTCGTGTTTGGGTGCTGTGTGGTGGAGACAGTGATGTGTCAACTGGAACTATGTTACTATCTGCTGGGGTTGGGGTTAGAAGAGGTGTAGCTGGTTGTCTGTTGAACTTGGTAGGGGTACAATCTGCAAGAGTCTGGGTTATGTGTGGTGGGGCTGGTTCTTGGGCAAGTACAACCGTAGTTCTATCTGCATCGACGGGTAGCACTATCTTTTCTGAACACCGTGTTTTTACTCCCTTAGATACTGCCATCACCCCCTCCAATTCAAATGGCTGATAAACAAGAAAAGTAATTGAATGTACAGACATTGTATGATAGACAGGTGCAATGGATAGTGGGGAATAAAAGAGGGCATGAAATAATTCACATTTATGTTGTCTAATCAAACAGCATAGCATGACACAATTTCAAATATATGATGGCTAACTAAACAGGATAGCATGACACAATTTCACATATATGATGGCTAACTAAACAGGATAGAATGACATAATTCAAAATATGATGACTATGTAAACATGATGACATGATATAACTATATGTTGTGTCTATTAAAGTGGTTGGCATGCTATAATTCACATACATGCCATCTATGGAAACCAGATGGCATGATATAATTCACGGATAGAATGACAAAATTCAAAATATGATGACTATGTAAACAGGATGAGATGATATAACTAATATGATGTCTTTATTAAATGGGATGGCATGGCGTAATTCAGATACATGTTGTCTATGTAAACATGATGGCATGATATAATTCAAATACTGTATATGATTTATGTACTAAGCAAGTAAGCAAATGGCAATAGCATATATGATGTCTAAACTAAGCAGATGGCATTCAATATTTTGTATATGATGTAAAAACTAAGCAATGCAAGACAACATACGCATGATATGAGTAATATAACCCTGCCAAGTTTGAGCATACACCTCAGGGGGAAAATAGGACTGGTCATCTATCTCTGAACCCTCCTCTGAGGTGCTATCTATAACCCACAAGATATCTGCTTCAGCAGGTAGCATTGTCTGCTCTGAAGACCTTGTTTTCACTCCAGATTTTTCCAGCACCAATTCAAATGGCTGATGCACAGGAAGAGTAGTTGAATATAAGAACTTTGTCGACAAATGGAATACGTGATACAAAAAAAGGATGGCATGATATAATTCACATATATGATGCTTGGCTAAACAACATGGCGTTGCATAATTCACATACATAATGCCTTACAACAAGATAACATTGCATAATTCACATATATAATGCCTTGCAACAAGATGGCATTGCATAATTCACATATATATGGTAATTAGACACTAAACAGGTGGCATTCACACAAAGAATGTCTAAACTAAGCAAATGACATAGCAAGGCAAGACACCATATGCATGATATGAGCAAGATAACCATGCCAAGTTAAGAGCATACACCTCGGGGGGGGGGGGGGATAGGGCTGGTCATCTGTCTCTGAATCCTCCTCTAAGGAGCTATCCGTAACCAGCAAGATATGTGCTTCATGAGATAGCTTTGTCTACTCTGAAGACCTTGTTTTCACTCCAGATTTTTCCATCACTGTGTCAAATGGCTGATGCACAGGAAGTGTAGTTGAATGTACTTACATTGTTGACAAATGTACTACGTAATGAAAAAAGGATGGCATGATATAATTCACATATAAGATGACTAGCTAAGCAGGATGGCATTGCAAAATTCACATATATGATGCCGAGCTAAACAAGATGGTATTACATAATTCACATATATGATATAGAAAGTAAACATATGGCATTCACACAACGCATGTCTAAACTAAGGGGATGACATTTTTAATGTATAAAGTAAGCAATGCAATGCGCCATATGCATGATATGACCAACATCAGCATGGCAAGTTAGAGCAAAGACCTCAGGGGGTAAATAGGAGTGGTCTGCTCCCTCTGAATCCCCCTCTGAATAGTTATCTTCCTCTTGATTACAATCTGGAATGGGGGGATGGGGGGCTGCCTTTGCGCACACCATGGAGCGACGTCTGCATGAAATTTTATTGCCACGCAAGGCTCGTCTCTTTTGCTCTACATGTTCAGTACCATTGTGTACAATAACTAACATGCATAGGAATAAAACATAGTGAGATTATGTAAGGAGTGCATGCAGAAATCTAGAGTGATGGTAGCAACCTGTGGACAGACCCAAAACCAGTGATAGCAGGCATATAATAGCTGCCGTTAAAAAATACAGATAATGGCTCCTTTAGTGTTTGTTTCCCACCCAACATGAAAGTCATAGTAGACACCCGATATTAACCAGGTAGTAAACAGATAATATTCATTGCTGCGCCGATATCTACCCCACAACCATTTAAAAACTTAAGTTTGAGCATTAGTTTGGAGCTGACTCGGAGTCCAACAGGTGAAGAGGATGATAAAGTAGCAGGTAATATTAAGTGATGCATAACGTAAGCAGACACGAAAGGGTGCGACCTCTCTTGCGGACCCGTGTAGTCCTCAAGATCATCTACTCAGTTGATGATCGTAATGCAGTTGTGGTGGCTGCCGGCGGCGTGGAAGAAGATCTGAGGCGGCGAAAGACAGTCTGGAGGGCGGATCCCTGCTGTGTTGGACCCTTTCGTCATTGAAGCAGCTGAGCTGGGGTGGACGACAGCGCGGTAGGAGCGGAACAAACCGCACAAGGTTTTCTTCGAAACCTATCTATAACAGAAGTAATTCTGTAAGGGCTCATTTGAATTGGAGGATTCTAACAACGCAGGGATAGGAAATACACAGGAATAGGATAGGAACGCACGAGCAAAACAGAGCATTTGCAAATACAGGATTTCTGTCAATCTGGGTGTTTGGTTCACAGGAATGCAAAGAAGCATGGTCAAATTACGTCAAACCACAAGAAAACGTAAAGTTATAATGCTATTATGCTACTATCACTTAGTCTTGTTCTTCATGAATAAGAATTTAAAAAGGAGGGCCAAGTGGATATTAAAATTCCTACGGTTTTTCTTTGAAAGAGACACTAAAGGAAAAAATAATACTTTGGACCTAGGCCACTGCCCTACTAGTTAAACTACCAGGCCCATCTACACATGCACAGCTCCAACGCGCAGAAATAAATAATGATGGCTTTCGAGAGAGTCCATCACAGATAGCTAACTTGCCTAGTACCCACTGATACGTCTTCAATGTATCTATAATTTTTATTGTTCCATGCTATTATATTATCTGTTTTGGATGTTTTATATGAATTAATATGATATTTTATATTATTTTTGGGACTAACCTATTAACCTAGAGCCCAGTGCCAGTTTCTGTTTTCCCTTGTTTTTGAGTTTCGCAGAAAAGGAATATCAAACGGAGTCCTAACGGAATAAAACTTTCAAGATGATTTTTCTAGGACCAGAAGACACCTGTTGGACTTGGACTCCAAGTCAGAAGACCTTGGAGTAGACGACAAGCCACAGGGGCGCGCCCTAGGGGGGCCCCCTGGCTTGTGCCCTACTCCAACACCCCCTGACCTACTTCTTCGTCCTATATATTCACATATATTCCGGAACCACCAGAAGCATCCATGAAAATACTTTTCCACCACCGCAACCTTCTGTGCCCGTGAGATCCCATCTTGGGGCCTTTTTCGGCATCCTGCCGGAGGGGGATTCGATCACGGAGGGCTTCTACATCAACTCTATTGCCCTTCCGATGAAGCGTGAGTAGTTTACCACAAACCTACGGGTCCATAGCTAGTAGCTAGATGGATTCTTCTCTCTCTTTGATTCTCAATACCATGTTCTCCTTGATGTTCTTGGAGATCTATCCGATGTAATCTTCTTTTGCGGTGTGTTTGTCGAGATCCGATGAATTGTGGATTTATGATCAGCTTATCTATGAATATTATTTGAATCTTCTCTGAATTCTTATATGCATGATTTGTTATCCTTGTATTTCTCTTTGAATTATTGGTTTAGTTTGGCCAACTAGATTGGTTTTTCTTGCAATGGGAGAGGTGCTTAGCTTTGGGTTCAGACTTGCGTGATTTCAAACAGTGACATAGTAGGGGTAGTGAGACACGTATTGCTTTGTTGCCATCGAGGATAACAAGACGGGATTTTCATCATATTACTTGAGTTTATCCCGCTACATCATGTCATCTTACTTAATGCGTTACTCTATTCTTATGAACTTAATACTCTAGATGCAGGCAGGAGTCGGTCGATGTGTGGAGTAATAGTAGTAGATGCAGGCAGGAGTCGGTCTACTTGATATGGACGTGATGCCTATATTGCATAATCATTGCCTTGGATATCATCATAACTTTGCGCTTTTCTATCGATTGCTCGACAGTAATTTGTTTACCCACCAAAGTACTTCCCTTCAAGAGAGAAGCCTCTAGTGAAACCTATGGCCCCCGGGTCTATTTTCCTCATTATATTTTCAGATCTATATATTAAAAATACCAAAAATACCTTGCTGCAATTTATTTAATTTTATGTTTTAGTAATCTTTTACATCTATCTCTATCAGATCTCACCTTTGCAAGTGACCATGAAGGGATTGACAACCCCTTTATCGCGTTGGGTGCAAGTGTTTGATTGTTTGTGTAGGTGCATCTATTGGGGACTTGTGCATTTCTCCTACTGGATTGATACCTTGGTTCTTAACTGAGGGAAATACTTATCTCTACTGCGCTGCATCAACCTTTCCTCTTCAAGGGAAAAACCAACGCAAGCTCAAGAAGTAGCAGGAAGAATTTCTGGTGCCTTTGCCGGGGAGATCTACGTCAAGCCTACCAAGTACCCATCATAAAACTCTCATCTCTTGCATTACATTATTTGCCATTCGCCTCTTGTTTTCCTCTCCCCCACTTCTAAGATGTTTTCAGAAAAATACAAAAATATTTGCCTTTTTATTTGCCTTCTTTCCGTTTGTCTCTATGTCTTACTTGGTTTGTTTGCTTGTTTGCTTGGAATAGTTGTGTATTTATTGAAAATCAGAAAGAAAAAAGTTTATGGATCCTCATCCACTTGCTAATCTTTTTAAGAGATCCAATTATGATGAACCTATTGCTAGTGAGTTGAGTGCACTAGATTATCTTTATGAAGTTATGCTTGAAATCCGTGAATCTAAAAATTGTGATGAAGTGTTAAAAGAAGAAATTTTTGAAGTGATTCATGATAACTCCTTGAAAGAAAAGCATGATTGCAATGATGTTATTATAAATTCTATTAATGTCAATTCTGTTAATAATATGCAAAACCCTAAGCTTGGGGATGCTAATTTTGCTATGTCCACTACATATTGCAATGATCACGATTGGGGTGATTCTTCTTACGATCTTGAAAAATTATTTAAGCCTCATGATGAATATGTTTGCAATAATATGGAAAGTGGGTTTGGAAGAATGTCGACTTTAGGTAATAATGATCCCACATGTAATTATTATGAGAGAGGAAAATATGGTTCTAGAAATTTTCATGTTACTAAATTACCTCTCGTTATGTTGAGATTGTCAATGTTTTATTCCTCTCCTTTGCATATGCTAGTTTTTTCTTGCCTTGATAACTTGTTTGCTTATAAAATGCCTATGCATAGGAAGTATGTTAGACTTAGATGTGTCTTTCACATGCTTCATGATGCTCTCTTTGTGTTTCAATTATTACCTTTCAGGTGAACATCATCGAAATCTCAATGCCTAGCTAAAATGCTTTAAAGGAAAGCGCTTGTTGGGAGACAACCCAATATTTTATTTTATGTTCTTTATGAGTTTCCAAAATTATACTACTGTAGTAATTGTGTTTTGGTGTTTTAATTAGTGTTTGTGCCAAGTAAGACCTTTGGGATAGCTTACGGTGATAGTTGATTTGATTTTGTTGAGAAACAGAAAATTTTGACTCCAGTAGAAGAATTTATAAAATTCACTGGTAAGTGATAAAGGTCTGAATTTGTTACACAAGATTGATATACAAATTGCCTCTGTTTTCCTAATTTTTCAGAATAATTAGTGTTACAGAAGTATTCGAAGTTTACAGATTGCTACAGACTGTTCTGTTTTTGACAGATTCTGTTTTCTATGTGTTGTTTGCTTATTTTGATGAATCTATGGCTAGTATCGGGGGGTATGAACCATGGAAAAGTTGGAATACAGTAGATATTACACCAATATAAATAAATAATGAGTTCACAACAGTACCAAAAGTGGTGATTTATTTTCTTATACTAACGGATCTCATGAGTTTTCTGTTGAGTTTTGTGTTGTGAAGCTTTCAAGTTTTGGGTAAAGATTTGATGGACTATGGAATAAGGAGTGGCAAGAGCCTAAGCTTGGGGATGCCCATGGAACCCCAAGGTAATATTCAAGGACAACCAAGAGCCTAAGCTTGGGGATGCCCCGAAAGGCATCCCCTCATTCGTCTTCGTCTATCGGTAAATTTACTTGAGGCTATATTTTTATTCACCACATGATATGTGTTTTGCTTGGAGCGTCTTGTATGATATGAGTCTTTACTTTTTAGTTTGCCACAATCATCCTTGCTGTACACACCTTTTGAGAGGGACACACATGAATCGTGATTTATTAGAATACTCTATGTGGTTCACTTATATCTTTTGAGCTAGGTAATTTTGCTCTAGTGCTTCACTTATATCTTTTTAGAGCACGGCGGTGGTTTTATTTTATAGAAATTATTGAACTCTCTTGCTTCACTTATATTATTTTGAGAGTCTCTTTAAACAGCATGGTAATTTGCTTTGGTTATAAATTTAGTCCTAATATGATGGGCATCTAAGAGGGATATAATAAAAACTATCATATAAAGTGCATTGAATACTATGAGAAGTTTGATTCCTTATGATTGTTTTGAGATATGAGGATGATGATATTAGAGTCATGCTAGTGAGTAATTGTGGATTGTAGAAATACTTGTGTTGAGGTTTGTGATTCCCGTAGCATGCACGTATGGTGAACCGTTATGTAACGAAGTCGGAGCATGATTTATTTATTGATTGTCTTCCTTATGAGTGGCGGTCGGGGACGAGCGATGGTCTTTTCCTACCAATCTATCCCCCTAGGAGCATGCGCATAGTACTTTGTTTCAATGACTAATAGATTTTTCCAATAAGTATGTGAG
Organism: Thinopyrum elongatum; assembly: GCA_011799875.1. Classification (NCBI taxonomy): domain Eukaryota; kingdom Viridiplantae; phylum Streptophyta; class Magnoliopsida; order Poales; family Poaceae; genus Thinopyrum; species Thinopyrum elongatum. The sequence goes on from CM022302.1 coordinate 163,448,821, forward strand.
TTCTTTATGACTAATGTTGAGTCCATGGATTATGCGCACTCTCACCCTTCCACCATTGCTAGCCTCTCTAGTACCGTGCAACTTTTGCCGGTACCATACACCCACCATATACCTTCCTCAAAACAGCCACCATACCTACCTATTATGGCATTTCCATAGCCATTCCGAGATATATTGCCATGCAACTTTCCACCGTTCCATTTATTATGACACGCTCCATCATTGTCATATTGCTTTGCATGATCGTAAGATAGCTAGCATGATGTTTACATGGCTTGACCATTTTTTGATGTCATTTGCTACGCTCGATCATTGCACATCTCGGTACACCGCCAGAGGCATTCATATAGAGTCATATTTTTGTTCTAAGTATCGAGTTGTAATTTTGAGTTGTAAGTAAATAAAAGTGTGATGATCTTCATTATTAGAGCATTGTCCCATGTGAGGTTATGAAAATAAAAGAGGCCAAAGAAGCCCAAACAAAAAAATGAGAGAAAAGAGAGAAGGGGCAATGTTACTATCCTTTTTCCACACTTGTGCTTCAAAGTAGCACCATGATCTTCATGATAGAGAGTCTCCTATGTTATCACTTCCATAAACTAGTGGGCATTTTTCATTATAGAACTTGGCTTGTATATTCCAACAATGGGCTTCCTGAAATTGCCCTAGGTCTTCATGAGCAAGCAAGTTGGATGCACACCCACTTAGTTTCTTTTTGAACTTGCCTAAACTTATAGGTCTAGTGCATCCGTTGCATGGCAATCCCTACTCACTCACATTGATATCTATTGATGGGTATCTCCATAGCCCGTTGATACGCCTAGTTGATGTGAGACTATCTCCTTCTTTTTGTCTTCTCCACAACCACCATATTCTATTCCACCTACAGTTCTATGTCCATGGCTCACGCTGATGTATTGCGTGAAAGTTGAAAAGGTTTGAGAACATCAAAAGTATGAAACAATTGCTTGGCTTGTCATCAGGGTTGTGCATGATTTGAATATTTTGTGTGATGAAGATGGAGCATAGCCAGACTATATGATTTTGTAGGGATAGCTTTCTTTGGCCATGTTATTTTGAGAAGACATAATTGCTTTGTTAGTATGCTTGAAGTATTATCGCTTTTATGTCAATATTAAACTTTTGTTTTGAATCTTATGGATTTGAACATTCATGCCACAATAAAGAAAATTACAAGGATAAATATGTTAGGTAGCATTCCACTTCAAAAATTCTGGTTTTATCATTTACCTACTCGAGGACGAGCAGGAATTAAGCTTGGGGATGCTTGATACGTCTCCAACGTATCTATAATTTTTGATTGTTCCATGCTATTATATTATCTGTTTTGGATGTTTTATATGCATTAATATGCTATTTTATATTATTTTTGGGACTAACCTATTAACCTAGAGCCTAGTGCCAGTTTTTGTTTTTTCCTTGTTTTTGAGTTTCGCAGAAAAGGAATATCAAACGGAGTCCTAACGGAATAAAACTTTCAGGATGATTTTTCTTGGACCAGAAGACACCTGTTGGACTTGGACTCCAAGTCAGAAGACCTTGGAGTAGACGACAAGCCACAGGGGTGCGCCCCCTGGCTTGTGGCCTACTCCAACACCCCCTGACCTACTTCTTCGTCCTATATATTCACATATATTCCAAAACCACCAGAAGCATCCACGAAAACACTTTTCCACCGCCGCAACCTTCTGTACCCGTGAGATCCCATCTTGGGGCCTTTTCCGGCATCCTGCCGGAGGGGGATTCGATCACGGAGGGCTTCTACATCAACTCTATTGCCCTTCCGATGAAGCATAAGTAGTTTACCACAGACCTACGGGTCCATAGCTAGTAGATAGATGACTTCTTCTCTCTCTTTGATTCTCAATACCATGTTCTCCTCGATGTTCTTGGAGATCTATTCGATGTAATCTTCTTTTGCGGTGTGTGTGTCGAGATCTGATGAATTGTGGATTTATGATTAGCTTATCTATGAATATTATTTGAATCTTCTCTGAATTATTATATGCATGATTTGGTATCTTTGTATTTGTCTTCGAATTATTGGTTTAGTTTGGCCAACTAGATTGGTTTTTCTTGCAATGGGAGAGGTGCTTAGCTTTGGGTTCAGACTTGCGTGATTTCAACTAGTGACATAGTAGGGGTAGCGAGACACGTATTGCTTTGTTGCCATCGAGGATAACAAGATGGGGTTTTCATCATATTGCTTGAGTTTATCCCGCTCATTCATGTCATCTTACTTAATGCGTTACTCTGTTCTTATGAACTTAATACTCTAGATGCAGGCAGGAGTTGGTCGATGTGTGGAGTAATAGTAGTAGATGCAGGCCTTGGATATCATCATAACTTTGCGCTTTTCTATCAATTGCTCGACAGTAATTTGTTTACCCACCGTAGTATTTGCCTTCAAGAGAGAAGTCTCTAGTGAAACCTTTGGCCCCCGGGTCTATTTTCCTCATTATATTTTCAGATCTATATATTAAAAATACCAAAAATACCTTGCTGCAATTTATTTACTTTTATTTACTTTTACGTTTTAGTAATATTTTACATCTATCTCTATCAGATCTCACCTTTGCAAGTGACCGTGAAGGGATTGACAACCCCTTTATCGCGTTGGGTGCAAGTGTTTGATTGTTTGTGTAGGTGCATCTATTGGGGACTTGTGCATTTCTCCTACTGGATTGATACCTTGGTTCTTACCTGAGGGAAATACTTATCTCTACTATGCTGCATCACCCTTTCCTCTTCAAGGGAAAAACCAACGCAAGCTCAAGAAGTAGCACCCACTGCTTGTCATATAGGAGAAACTACTTGTATTCCTCATTACTACGTGTGCTAAGTGGACAATATATATAACCTATTAAGTAAGAAAACAATGCAACAAGTGTACAACCTCTATGGTGAAGCCATGTCGATCCCAGCATCATTGGGTTGGTAGCTGAGGATGCTGAGGATGCTGGGGCTGATGTGGTTGTCGGAGGAGGGAAAGAATATCTTAGGCGTATGGAGGTGAAGTTAAGGGTACTGCTCCGCTGTGATGGAGGGTTTCGTCTTTGGAGCAGCTCTGGTGAGGTGTACGACGGCGAGGCTGAAGCAGGACAAGAGAGACAACGTTAACCTGAAGTGGTATTCTAATAGCATCTGCAATAGATAATGTAAATAAAATACATCACCAAAAAGTGCTAGATGTAAAATACATCAGCCGCTCATCTTTGAACTTAACTACCGAAACTGAATTTAACTGTCGAAACTGAATTTTGCTATCGAAACTGAACACACTAGTAGCAGAAAAGCAGTGCACTAATAGTTTTGGCCACTCGAGCACTAGTGGCAGAGGAGCAGTGATCTAAATCGATAGCCGCTCCAGCAGGGAACGTACTACCAGAGAGCAGCCGGGGCAGCTGGTCCTGCAGCAGCAGCACGTGCGAGAGCCGGGGTAGGTGGTCGTGTAGCAGCATCTCGGGTAGCAGCAGCAGGGACTCGAGCGAGAGCCGGAGCTGCTACTCGTGCAACAGCAGCGCAAGCAAGAGCAAGAGAAAGAGCAGCAGCGGGATCTAGAACAAGAGCAGACGAGGCAGGGGACCGAGAGCAAGAGCAGAGCAGCTGCGCGAGCGAGGGCCGAAGCAGCAGCAGCACGGCCAGCGAGAGCCGGAGCAGCAGCAGCTCCTACTGATGTGGACATCGCCGCTGAGGGATCGATGGAGTGGAGGAAGTGGCCGGCGATGCTGCCATAGATGGAGCCGCACCATGGCGGCTCCGGACCGAGTGCTGGCAGCACCGTGAGATCGAACCAAGAAGAAAATGTAGTGATTACTGTAGAACCTCTTTGGTGGCGCTGATTAGGCCTGAGCTTCATCCCAGGAATCGGTGATGGTGCTGCTCTTCCGGTGGTGCAGGTGAAGACGGCGCTGTGGGAATGTAGGTGGCGTGATAGACGAGGCGAACGTTGGGGCAGCTCCTTGGAGGTGGAGGATGGGGTGGCTGAACCGGCAGGACGATGAGATCGACGACGGATCCTCATCTGGTGCGGTGGATGAGGGACGTCGAGCTGTTGCGGTGGACGATGTCGTCGGGGAAGAGGCTTCGGCTGGGTGGTGGACGGAGGAGGGTGTGGGGTTTCGCGGGTTTTCGCGGCCTCGATGTACAAATTGGGGGGGAGGGGATGGTAGGGGGAACCATGGCTTAGGGACGCGCTTGTCCGAAATGTGGGGTAAGTTACGAAAGTAGCCCCAACGATTTGAACTAGGTGGTTCTTTCAGTTCAGGGGTATCACGGGAATTTTGCATCTCGGGATTTCGCAGGAGGTGGGAGTTTTCGCGCGCGTTGTAATTTTGGGATAGCAAGGCGCGGGTTGAGATGGAGGGAATTTTAGGAGCACAACGAGACAAAGAGATATCTTAAAATTTCGGGATAACAAGGCGCGGGTTGAAATTTCCGGACAAGCCTAACGTGTATACTATATCAAATCAATTCGCACTTCCCTCGACGAAAAAACCAAAAAGAAATAAATTCGCACCACACAAGAGAGTCTAGTACGGTGTACTGTACCAAATCAATTCGCACTACAAATGCCATTCAAAACTTTGAATCCATGTTATGTTCAATTAAAATATTTCGCTACGTGTATAATGCATACAACCTGCTACTCAAATGAACATTTTAGTGCATTTCAAACTTATATACTACGCGTCTACGCTTCAATATGAACTAAATTTGAATTTGTTTCTCTATTTGAATAAGATCTACAATCATGATTGTTGTCAAGTTAAACCATTTGAATTCGTTTCTCTATTTTAATAAGATCTACAATCATCATTATTGTCAAGTTAAACCATCGTTTGTATATTATCTTCACAGCACACCACATGATTACTGTCGAGTTAGATATGAACTATGTGTACTATATGAACTCGAACTCGATTTTTTAAATCCACTTTATGTTGATTTCAAATCACAGTAAATTTCAAGCTCTAGCTAGATCTTCATAATCTAAACCATGTCTCAGATGTATAATGTGTTTATCACATAATATATGGTGCCCCGCCCCCTACGCCTACAAGTATTTAGTTGTGAGTTGCAAATGGCACACATTATCAACAAATTCAAATAAAATGTGAGATGGTCGATATATAGTATGGTTTAGATTGTTCGATATTTAGTTGTGAGCTGCAAACACCACATATTATCACAACATCAAATAAAATGTGAGATTGTTCGATATATGGTATGGTTTAGATTGTTCGATATTTAGCTGTGAGTTGCAAACGCCACGCATTATCACATTATAGTATAACATGTCCAAAACCACACCACGCGTATCACCGCTATATTCATGCATGCATAGGTTTATAACACTATGATCTCTTATTCAAATATATGAATCCACTTTCATATCGAATTATGATCTTTGTTAGTCTCTTAACCCACACAATCCTCTAACCTTTGTAGCTAACCGTAACTTTCTCTCATGCATGCACACGCCCTCCTCGCCCTCCCCCTCCCTCGGCATTCTATCCATTGCGCACATTCATTTTTTTTCTTTAGGTCATTCTCCCACGGTCTCCACAACTCCTTTTCGACACACACTGATCGATAAACCTCTCTAGCGATGTCTACCTACCACATGCACACACACTTTCCATCTCCTCCTTTCTCAGTCCATGCCTCGTGTCTCTCATACGGTCCCACACACGTGTAAATTCTCGCCCCTCTTTTTCATCAATCTCACAAATCGCACACTCCTCCCCCTATCTAGCTAGTAGGCCTCTCGCACCACCTCCTAGCTCCATCTCTCTCTCTCTCTCTCTATCCGTCTCTTTGGGCCTTATTTGCCTCTAACAAATGGATGTACACCGACCGATCTCCCACTATACATATAGCTAGCTAGATCGTTTATAACTCGTTTTCCGCACGTGCCGATTGATCTACCTCATTAGTTATGTCTCTCCCTTCCTCTGACACACAACAATTGATCTACCGATCTAGTTAGGTCTGCTTACAAAACACATGGTCCCCCTTCATCATCCATGCATGCCTCCTGACACATCTATCACGCACACGCACACACAGAAACACATCCCCACTCTTCTTGATATTGCAGTTGTACCCTTAGTTTGTCTAGTAGGCCTCTCCCACCATCTCCGAGAAGCAACTCCACCACCCCTCCGGCACTCTCTCTCTCTCTCTCTCTCTCTGTCCCAACCTATTTCTCGTCCTTCACTTATGTATGGATGTCGACCGATCTCCCTCAAGACATGGCTAGGTCTCTCCTTCTCAACACATATACGAGTCGATCTACCTCTCTAGTTAGGTCTCTGCCTCACCCCCACACACCGATACATCGAGTGCTCTAGTCATGTCTCCCCGCCACACACAAACTTCCCCTCTCCCCTCTGAAATTCCGGTAGGTTAGTCGCCCTATGTCGTGGGAAACCACGGCCACCTATGGGGCAATGAGCCCCTTTTGGTTCGGCGGGGGGATAGGCACGTTGCACAAAGAGCGAAGAAGCGTAACACAGCACAACAGAGATCACACGAGCAATTTTACCCAAGCTCGGGCCGCCGCGAGGCGTAAAACCCTACTCCTGCTTTGGTGGATTGATGGTGGAAAAATGGTGGAGCAGCGCAGCGCCCTTGCCCAGCAAGGGTGCCTCGAGGCGAGAGTGGCTACGCGCGTATGAGTGTGTGGGGGTCCGAATCCTTTCTACGGTTGCCATGGACCTCCTTTTATAGATAAAGGGGTCACCACAGTGGCAAATAAGTCTTTTACACACTGATTAGATAGCAAACAGTGCTATCATACCTAATTCTGCAGGCTGACAGAGCGCATTAAATGCGCCGCTCAGTGTCACATCACGGCTTGCCCGGTAGGCCCTGTCGGGCTGTTTTGCCAGCTTTACACCTGCTTGCTTGACACGTCTCAGGACGGATGTCGCTTGGAGGTATTTTCTGTAGGAAGTGGCTGCCATGTGGCAGGAGGCAGCCACTTAGTCACTTTGCAGCTTGACACTGCACTGATCGATGACTTGCGTAATGATGAGGTGGTTCAGTGGAGTGGGTTGCCTCCGTGACCCCTGGCAGGCCTGCCGGGGCGATCTGGAAACTTGCTTCCGGGGCAAACCCCAAACCTGCCGAGCTCGCTGCCCGACAAGGGAGGTTCTTCCCTTAGCAATATCTTGCTTCTCTGGCTTGTCTTGGTCTTCTCGATCTGCACTTCAGTCCTTCGAAGGACTGATCTCACGTGCTTGGATCTGATCTTGGTGTAGTAATCTTGCTCTTGGGCCTGTGCACAGTCCGGGCAATGGACCCACGGTTTGTTGCACCGACAGGAGCCCCCGAGCCTGGCACAAACGCACTGCCGGGCATCGTTGGGGTAGGCCCTAACGAGTGCACAGGCAGGAGCGCAAGGGTGGCTCCGCCCCTTTGAGATCTTCTTTGTTTCTTCATTAACCCGGGCCTGGGTCAGTTTTTGGTTCTTCCGCTCGTCGCGTAATGCCAATCATGGTGGGTCCACTCTTGTAATGGCCCGTGAATGACTTTAACGCACGGGCGAGTAACTACCAATTCACTCTTCCCACCACGCCCTTATCCTTAGCCACGTATGTTGCATGCATCAAGTGGGGTAGGTAACGGAGGCGCGTGGTGTGGGAGAGCATCAAGGCAGGGGCCCGGTCTTCACGGATTGGTGGAGGAGGACGGCGGTTACCCGCTGAAGGAGCGGCTCCCGGCCCCAATCCGTCTATAAAAGAAGGAACAGGGGAGGAGTGGGAGCATTCATCCACTCGCCTTTCCTTCTCCATTCTCTGTTTTCTCCTAAGTATGCTGAGAGGGGGAGCCCGGGGCTAGGCCCTTGGCCCTAGCTTGGAGTTGGCGATGCCAAGTGCTGATGCTGATGCTTCGGGAGTGAGTCTGGTCCGGTCTCCAAGAAGATGCGATGGGCGAACCGCTCTTGGCGTAGGAGATATCAAGCCTTACCATTGTGGGGGAGTGTTTGTCTCCTTTGCCCGGACCGGCCATCCTCTGACGCCGGAGCCGCTGGAGCTCCGGGTATCCGTCTAGAGTGTGGCGCCCGAAGCTCGTGGTAATCCTAGCACTGCTCCCCTTGGTCAGGACGGGGCAAACATTGAAGACGGTGGTACCTCCCCGCCCCTTGAGGTGGGGAGCGACGCCCCTCGTGCGCCTCGGACGCCACCATCGTCCGCTGCTTCTCCGAGGGAGGTGACGGCCTGAGGGGTCATCATCTTCCTGGAGCGGTGGTGATGAAGAAAGAACGAGGGAAGACGGAGAAGGTGGGTGGCACGGCGTCAGGTCGGAGTACGATGGCACCGACGCCTTTGTCGTGTATTGGCGACCTACCGCCTCGTCTTTCTACCCTTCCCCTCCCTCCCCAGCACCATCATCACCAGCCTCTTGGTTGCCGGGGAGGGGGCTGCTCTCTTGGTGCCTTCGCCTCCTCAGCAATCTTCAAGCTGAGCTCCGACGGTTCTCCCCGTCGGTGCCCGCGCTGGGGCTTCTCGCTGGTCCTGGAGGTGGTGACCAGGGCACCGCTGAGCTGCTCCTTCCACCTTCCTCCTTCGCAGCCTCGCCACTCTCGATCTTGTCAGGCTGCGCCCGGCAGGCCATGACGGGAGCGAGGTGGGCTCCTGCTTGGGTGCCCCCTTTAGTCCCCTTCTCTTCCCACCGCAATACCTGGCGGAGGGAAAACAAAAAGAGGAGATTACGGGGCACTTATCTTATTTTCAATCTTAGATCTGCGGGTACGCGCCAAATTTTAGTTCAAATTATGTAATCTCTTGAATCCATGTTTGTGTCCTATAATGTCTGTACTTGTTTGATCAGCATATTAATGAAAAAGATAAACCTTTCCGGGAACTTGTGCATGTATACGTCCATGCAGAGGTGGGATGCCTCTATACTCTTAGGTAAACGAATTTTCCCCGGTAGGCTATCCTGCCGGAAACCTTAGCTTTGTTGCCGCGGAGCTAAGCCTACCAGGCACAAATCGCGAAGAGGGCCCAGCCCCCTGCCAGTCCTTTTCCATCAAAGGCCAATGCGACCACCCCGGACCGAAGCAACGTTCGAGTCGAAGGGTGGGAGCACGTAAGTTTCAAAGGGTAGCAGGGTTTTCTTATGCACAAGTCTTTACTTACAGAACATGTAGGGATAAGAGGAAGAACTTATCTATTTGGCTTGCTGGAGATCGTAGTGTAGGCTCGTCTTTCCATCTCCTCTTGGAGGCCAAGTCCTCGGCAAGAGCCTGCAATTTATGCAGATGAAAATGATGCCAGATGCGATCTTATCTATATGAACATGCGATGCTCATGATATGCTTATGCATGCATGCAACTTGTCGGGGGCCCCCCAGCGCTACATTTATTTCTCTGTTGCTCAGGGTCTGCGCCTGGCTTTGTATAAGGGGTTACATGCAACTGAGGCAAGGCCTGTACAAAAGGGTGGCTGCCGGGCAGGGCCCGATAACCGCGCCTTACGTGTAGAACTTGCGGAGATGCTTAATATTCCATGAGTTTTGCAATTGAATGCCATCTCCGGTCTCCAGACGGACTGCGCCAGGTCTGGTGACTCGTACTACCCGGTAAGGGCCTTCCCACTTCGGCGTCAACTTGTTTGCACCCTTGGCACACTGAACGCGCCTATGGACAGGGTCGCCTTCCTCAAAACACCAGGCATGAACCCTGTGGCTGTGATAGCGACGCAGGGCTTGCTGGTAGTGTGCAGCACGCGTAGCAGCCCGGAGACGGTTCTCCTCGAGAAGCACAGCGTCGTCACGCTGGTGCTGATCCTGCGCTACTTCATGGTAGGCAAGCACTCGAGGTGACTCGTAAATGAGTTCCGTGGGGATAACTGCTTCTGCCCCATAGACTAGGGAGAAGGGAGTCTGCAAGGTAGCTCAATTTGGTGTCGTTCTGAGGAACCAAAGAACCACCGGCAGCTCATCGATCCATCGTCTGTCGCACATCTGCAGCTTATCAAATGTTCTCGTCTTGAGTTCTCGCAACACTTCAGTGTTCGCCCTCTCAGCTTGCCCATTGCTTCTGGGATGTGCAATAGAGGCAAATGAGATCTTGCTTCCGAGGGCATGAACATATTGCATTAAGGTGCGGCTCGTGAACTGGGTGCCGTTGTCGGTGATGATCCGGGCAGGGACCCCGAAGCGGCACACCAATCCTTTCAAGAACTTGATAGCTGACTAAGCAGTCACCTTTCTCACGGCTTCTACTTCCGGCCACTTTCTAAACTTGTCAATGGCAACGAACAAGAATTGAAAGCCCCCGGCAGCACGGGGGACAGGGCCGAGGATATCGAGCCCCCAGACCGAAAACGGCCATGACAAATGGATTGTCTGAAGAGCTTGGGCAGGCAGATGGATGTTCTTGGAATGGAACTGGCAGGCTTCACATTTGGTGACGAGCTCGACCGCATCTTGGAGGGCTGTGGGCCAATAGAATCCTTGCCGGAATGCTTTCCCAACCAACGCCCTTGATCCAATGTGGGAGCCTCACATGCCTTTGTGCATTTTTGCCAGTAGTTCCTTTCCTTCTTCCCGGCAAATGCACTTTAATTTCACACCATTGGGCCTTCTTCTGTATAGAGTGTCATCGACAAAAATATACATACTGGCCCTCCGGGCTACTCTTTCAGCTTCTTCTTGCTCTTCGGGAAGTTCTCCGGTCTGGAGGAAGTGGACTATGTGCCTTGCCCAAGTTGGAGCCTGAGGCTTGGCAACAAGGACTAATGGCACCTCCCCATTTGCGGGGGCGTGTTCCTCGACCACGGGGGCCAGTGGCCCGGCAGGAGGGTGCAGCCCGGCAATCGAAGGGGAGTTGTTTCCGGTAGGGTCCCTGCCAGGAGCCCCGAGAGGTTCTACCGGGAGAGGCTTACCGGAGTCCAGTTTCCTCCTCTTTCGGGCCATTGTTGCTGGGGATACAGAGGGCTGAGTAAGATGGAGAACAAAAGTCCCTGGTCCCACAGGAAGCTTTTGCGCAGCACACTTTGACAGATGATCAGCAATGCTGTTTTCCGCACGGGGTACATGCTCTATTTGCAATCCGTCAAAGTGCTCCTCCAGTCTTCTCACTTCCTCGACGTATGCCTCCATCAATGGACTTTGGTAATCCTTGTTGACTTGTCTCACCACAAGTTGTGAATCTCCTCGAATGATCAGCTTCTTGATTCCCAATTCAGTGGAAATCCTGAGCCCGGCAAGGAGCCCTTCATACTCTGCTGTATTGTTGGTCGCCTCCTCCCTGGGAAAATGCATCCGGACGACGTACTTCAGGTGCTCTCCAGTGGGAGCAACGAGAAGCACGCCAGCCCCTGCACCTTGTAGGGAGGAGGCACCATCAAAATACATGATCCATTCTTGGGGTGCTTCCATGCCGGGAATAACTGTTTCCAGCACTTCTTCATCAGGGGTTGGCGTCCATTCTGCAATAAACTCTGCCAATGCCTTGCTCTGAATTGTTGATGTGCTTTCAAATCTCAGGCCAAAGCTGGATAGCTCCAATGCCCACTCCACTATCCTTCCGATAGCCTCAGGGTTTCAGAGTATCCTTTGCAAAGGAAAACGAGTGACAACCGTGATCTCATGGGCTTGGAAGTAGTGGCGCAGTTTCCTTGAGGCCATGACAAGGCCAAAAATCAACTTTTGCACACCAGAGTACCTGGATCTAGCCCCCTGCAATAGGGAGCTGACGAAGTACACTGGGCGCTGCACCACTTTCTTCCTTGCCGCGTCCTTGGGGTTGTCTCCGCTGCCGCGCTCTTCTTTGTCCTGATCCATATCTGGCCCTGCCGGGCTGTTCTCTCTCTCTTCCCCTGACGGGACACTTGCTGAGGCTGCTGCTTCTTCCACTTCCCGCTGTGCCACTAGTGCTGCACTCACCACTTGATTAGTTTCTGCTAGGTATAGCAGCAACGGCTCTTGTGGTTTGGGAGCAACCAAAGTGGGCACAGAGGACAAGTAGGTCTTCAAATCTTGTAGTGCTGTATCTGCTTCCGGGGTCCACTTCATGGGTCCTGCCTTCTTCAAGATCTCAAAGAATGGCAAGGCATGCTCGGCAGACTTGGAGATGAATCTGCTAAGCGCGACAATGCACCCTGTAAAACACCTCACATCCTTAACTGTCTTAGGTGCCTGAATATGCTCGATGGCCTTGATCTTATCGGGGTTGGCCTCTATCCCGTGGTGGGGCACAAAGAAACCAAGTAGCTTGCCGGAGGGAACGCCAAACACGCACATCTCTGAGTTCAGCTTCAAGTTGATCTTGCGCAGATTGGCAAACATCTCCTCTAAATCCTGGATGAGGGTTGATCTATCCTTGGTCTTGACCACAATATCATCCATGTAAACTTCAATGTTCCTGTGCAACTGTGATTCAAAACCAATCTGAACCGCTCTTGCAAAAGTGGACCCAGCACTCTTCAACCCAAAGGGCATGCGCACGAAGCAGTATGTGCCACATGGGGTGATGAATGAGGTCTTCTCCTCGTCTTCTTTGGACATAAAATCTGATGATATCCAGAGTATGCATCTAGAAAAGAGAGCAACTCACATCCTGAAGTGGAATCCACAATCTGGTCGATGCGTGGCAAGGGAAATGGGTCCTTCGGGCAAGCCTTGTTAAGATCTGTGAAATCTATGCAAAGCCTCCATTTTCCGTTAGCCTTGCGTACGACCACTGCGTTTGCTAACCACGTTGGATGCAGGACTCCTCTGACCAAACCAGCTACCTCAAGTTTCTTGATCTCTTATGTAATGAATTGCTGCCGCTCCAAAGCTTGCTTTTTGACCTTCTGCTTGACGGGTCGGGCATGTGGGCACACAACAAGGTGGTGCTCGATTACCTCCCTGGGAACACCAGGGATATCAGATGGTTTCCAAGCAAACACATCGATATTCGCCCGCAGGAAGGCAACAAGCACGCTTTCCTATTTGTCATCAAGGGTGGCACTGATAGTAAAGGTACCATCAGCGCCAGCCAGCCCTGCCAGGACCTTTTTCAAAGGAGGAGCAGTAGCTTTGGATCTCTTGCTGTTGGAACTCTCCGGCAAGCATTAACGGGCGCAGCACACTCCGAAGAGGTACGCTTCCCGGATTCCTTGCTGGTGTCCCTGCTAGCCTTCTTCTTTCCTTTGATTTCCTTGGCGGGAACTGTGGCTTCCGCGGCCTCTGCCACGACTGCGTCCGGGTACATCTTATCCATGCAAATAATTGCGTCCTTCTCGTCTGACGGAATGGAAATGACTCCCACTGGCCCTGGCATCTTCAAAGTGTTGTAGGCATAGTGGGATGCCGCCATGAATTTTGCCAGAGCAGGGCGTCCAAGGATTCCATTGTACGGCAGGGGGAGGTCGACCACATCGAACACAACCTTCTCAGTCCGGTAGTTCAACTCTCCTCCGAATGTCACTGGCAACATGATCTTTCCCTTAGGATGACTGCTACTGGGGTTGATTCCTTGAAACGTGCCCGTGACCTTGAGTTCTTCCTCTACTATCTGAAGTTTGCTGATAACCTTTGGGGAAATCAGATTCAACCCGGCCCCGCCGTCAACCGACATCTTTGTGATTTTGAGGTTGCGGATCGTTGGTGAAACCAACAACGGCAAGCATCCTACCGCGGTGGTGCGGTCGGGATGGTCCTCTTCGTCAAAGATGATGGGCGTGCGCGACCACTTGAGCAGCTTCTGAGACTCCGCCGTTGGCTCCATGGCATTGACCTCACGCGCCCACCATTTAAGTTGGCGCTGAGAGGAGTGCAGAGATGCACCTCCGTCAATGCACAGGGCGTCAGTGGCCTTCTGGAATTCCTGCTCGCTGGTTTCCTCTTCATCCCCTCCATCGCTTTCATCATTGCAACCTTCTTTCTCTCGGCCCCTGGCGGGTTTCCCTTGGTTCCGAAGAGCCTTGCCGGGGCGATTTGCTACACTGCCTCGGCCCTTCCTGCCAGTGCCATTCTGACCTTTTTCCTTATCACGCTCCTCATATTCAGCCCTCTGCTTCTTGGCGAGCTGCTCAACCTGATGACATTCCTAGAGATCGTGGCCCTTGGTCCGATGAATCTTGCAATACGGCCCATCACCTTTCCCAGCCTTCTCGGCAGCCACCGCCTCCCGGCAGTCAGTGCACGCGGTAACTTCCTTGCCGGGGGCTTCGGCCTTAGCCTTCTTGCCGGTACTAGGCGTGCCTGATCCCTCAACGGTTAGTACTGCCTTATCCTTGCGCTTTTTGTTGCGCTTCTTGTTCTTCTTCTTCTAACTGATGGCCTCGTCATCATCTTCTGAATCGACGTCGATGCCATCCTCTTCTCCAGGGAGCTTCCTCCCCTCCTCCACCCATGCACACTTGTCCACCAAGGTGTAAAGTTCCTTCACAGTCTTGGGAAATTGAACGTTCATCTTGGAACGTATCCGACAGTTACGCACGTTGGACTGGAACGCAACTATCACAACTGCTGGGTGGATATCTGGAATATTCCCGTGGACTCGACTGAACCTCTGCATGTATTTCCGCAGAGTCTCTCCTTCCTTCTGTGGGAGAAGCTGGAAATCGCTGGGCCGCCCTGGTTCTTGGTGGCCGCCCATGAAGGCGCCAACAAACTCATGGCACATGTCAGCCCAGGTCGAGATGGAGTTCTTCGGCAGATGCATCAGCCAAGACCTCACGTTTGGCTTGAGCGCCAAAGGGAAGTAGTTGGCAAAAACCTTCTCATCTCTTCCCCCGGCAGCTTGAACAGCGATGGTGTAGATGCTCAAGAACTCTGTCGGGTTCAATCTCCCATCATACTTCTCTGGGATCTCTGGCTTGAATGTGCGAGCGGACGGCCAACGGACATGCCGCAGCTCACGGGTGAAGGCAGGACACCCAGCCTCGAAAGGCAAGTACCCACCTCTGTCGAGCGCAGGCTCGTCGACGTTGGGGCCATCGCGCCCATTGGACTAGTGGTGGCCGTCGTGGCGTTGCCCGATGGCGACGTGCAGGCCCTCCATTTGCCTGTCCTCCGGGGCTTGTCGTCGGTCTTGACGTGCTCAAGGATCGGACGAAGCCATTGAGACATCATCAAGCTCTTGGTCTTGTGGCCCTCACGCTGGTTGCCGCGGTTGGGATTGCACCGTGGAGGTGACTCCTTCCGCACGGCCAGTGGCGTGGGCCGCCGTCGTCGTCTGGGGAGGCCGTGGCGGGCCAGCTCGTTGTGAGCCTCCAGCCTCGGCGAAGCCGATCAGACTCTGAATGGTGGTTCTCCACTTATCCATCTGATCGGCTGCCGGCAGAAACCTTAGCAGCAGTTGGGCCCGCGCCATGGCCTCCGAAGCGGTGCTTGGCATTGGTGATGATGATGTAGACCACAGCGTCGCCCGGCTCCTGATGGTGTCGGCGGTGGCTGCGTCGGGCTCCCGTCAGCGAGAGCCAGTCGCTAGGATGGCGTGGTGATGAGGTGATGGCGCGCATGGGCCAATGAATCCATTCGAAGCATTGGTTGGGCCAGTTTGCTCCGGGGGCGGTGCATGTCCTGCGACCGCGCCCGCAGCAGGGGCGGCCGTAGGATTGCGAGTCGCCTCGGGACGAACATCGCCGCCATGGCTATGCCCCTCGGCTAGGCCGGGAGGGACAGAAGGAATAATTTCTCTTCCCGTACCTCGCGGAGTGTGGTCGCCGAGATGTTTGTGTTGCTGTCCTTCTCCGGTGCCTCCCGCTCCTGCTTCGGCCGCGAGGGAGGTGGTCACAACGCCGCCTGCGCCGACCACGTCCCCCGCAGTGCCCACATCCTCATGCGCCTCCGCATCCCCCGCAGCGTCGGCGGTTGCGGGCGGCGGGGCCTTCGAGGTGGACGGGTGAGCTGCGGCACCGGACTTCTTCTTGGGCGCCATAGTTGATGGAGCCGTCGATGATGAAAATGGCAATGAAGATGATGCGCTGCTCATGCTCTCGGGTTCACGCAAGTGACCCCCCTACCTGGCGCACCAAAGATGTCGTGGGAAACCACGGCCACCTATGGGGCCATGAGCCCCTTTTGGTTCGGTGGGGGGATAGGCATATTGCACAAAGAGCGGAGAAGCGTAACACAGCACGACAGAGATCACACGAGCAATTTTACCTAGGTTCGGGCTGCCGCGAGGCATAAATCCTTACTCCTGCTTTGGTGGATTGATGGTGGAAAAATGGTGGAGCAGCGCAGCGCCCTTGCGCGGCAAGGGTGCCTCGAGGCGAGAGTGGCTACGCGCGTATGAGTGTGTGGGGGTCCGAATCCTTTCTACGATTGCCATGGGCCTCCTTTTATAGATAAAGGGGTCACTACAGTGGCAAATCAGTCTTTTACACACTGATTAGATAGCAAACAGTGCTATCATACCTAACTCTGCAGGCTGACAGAGCGCATTAAATGCGCCGCTCAGTGTCACATCACAGCTTGCCCGGCAGGCCTTACCGGGCTGTTTTGCCAGCTTTACGCCTGCTTGCTTGACATGTCTCAGGACGGGTGTCGCTTGGAGGTATTTTCTGTAGCAAGTGGCTGCCATATCGCAGGAGGCAGCCACTTAGTCACTTTGCGGCTTGACACCGCACTGATCGACGACTTGCGTCATGATGAGGTGGTTCCGTGGAGTGGGTTGCCTCCTTGACCCCCGGCAGGCCTGCCGGGGCGATCTGGAAACTTGCTTCCGGGGCAAACCCCAAACCTGCCGAGCTCGCTGCCCGGCAAGGGAGGTTCTTCCCTTAGCAATATCTTGCTTCTCTGGCTTGTCTTGGTCTTCTCGATCTACACTTCAGTCCTTCGAAGGACTGATCTCTTGTGCTTGGATCTGATCTTGGTGTAGTAATCTTGCTCTTGGGCCTGTGCACAGTCTGGGCAACGGACCCAGGGTTTGTTGCACCGACACCCTATATCTTTGACGTGCACACACACAATGTCGATGGCTCTCTTCATCGATCTCGCAGCCACACACTTGATCCTCTCTTCGACTCTATCGATATGTATGACCCCTCCCTCTCTTCTCGTGGATCGCCCACTCTGTATGTGATATAGATAGGCCTCTATTTCACACACATTGCATGTGTCACATTTTTGTTTGAGACATCATTGACACATATTCCCACAAATACATTCACGAAATCACCCCCCCAATAACAAAAAACACTCACGAACGCACACGACATCTCTCTAGGTTCGTATCTCTCTCACACACACCCACGGAGGTGGGGGACATGCACGAAGAGAAGAGGTGCACGCACGGCGCACGTACTCCCGTCTCTTTCCCAACCACACCCGAGCGGGTACACGGTGGAGCTCATTTTTGTACGAAAAGGCAGCCCACGTGGTAATTTGGCACGTGTACTAGTTGTCCACTTGATGGAGGATCGTGTACCGCGGGTGAACAAACAAATTGCGACTTGACGCGTTATTTAAAAAAAGAGGCAAACCATGTGGGGCCTACCTTAGAGGCAAGGCTCTATACACTGGAGATGCTCTGTAATACTTTTGATGTGTCCCGTCAACTCGCAGAACAAGGAGAAGATTGCTTAGTACGCCCTCTCCCCCGCCCACGGGCGTGGTGGCTCGCAGAGTTGCAGGACGAGGAGAAGCTTGCTTACTACGCCTACGCCCGCTCCCTCGTGCACGCGCGCGGTGGCTCGCAGGACGAGGAGAAAATTGTACTACTCCCTTCGTTAGACGTATTGGTTAGAGAGATTATCATATTGTTTGAAATATATGTCTTTTAACAGATTTCAATATGAACTACTAGTACATACTCCAAACACTGATGTATATAGACGTATTTTAGAGTGTAGATTCACTCATTTTGCTCCGTATGTAGTCCATATTGAAATGGACGTAGTAGTACGCACTCTCCCTCGCCCCTCGCCCCTCGACCCTCGCCCACATGGTGGACGTGCAGCAATTCATTCGGTCTCAGATAGCTAGAACCATATACTGTAGTACCATCATTGCTCGACTTCCCGAAGAGGCGAAGAGCCAAGCGCAAGGTTATAATATTTTTGAGATGCCAAGCGCAAGGTTTATAGGAGAACGAGTACTAGTAGTACGTAGTCTATGAGGAAGAAGCAATAAGAATGTATGTTTTGCGTGATAGTCTCTTCTTACAGAACGTGCTAGACCTAGTGGACCTCATTGTTGCAATGGGAGTAGTATCATAGATGGCACGATTCAGAGTGGTGGGCAGCGGGAATAATATTCGGAGCTGCTTAGTCTTAAACCCCATGAAGATGTCCCATCGAAAGGAATAGCCATCCTCTACACGTGCTCCTATATCAAATGAGTAAATGAGACAAAAAGAGAAACAGACAAAGTAAAAAAATCACCAGCCTTAGAGCCAGCCCTATTGTATCAGTGAATGATATTTCTACATCATGATTAACATGGCTATCTTATTAACCATGTTGCGGAGGTAGCAGCGGATTTTTATTTATTTGTGGAGGTAGCAGCGGATGGATATTCAATGAGGAGTGAAATGATGGGTGCTTCCTCGGTTAAACATAGAGAAAGGTGGGCCTCATGATTTGATGGCTCATTAGTCATTATTACTGCCTATACTCTTTGCCCATAATAACCGCATGGTAGAGTAGTTGGCTATACTTTTAATAACCATGCTCGAAGAGAAGAGGTGCACGCACCCACGCACGTACGACTAGTAGCACTCTTTGCGTCTTCCCCAACCACACACGTGAGATGGAGGAGCTCATTTTCGTACGATGATGCAGCACATGTGATAATTTGACGCGTCTAGTAGCACTTAATGGAGGATCGGGAACCACACATGAACGGTGCCGCGTTATCTAGAAATAAAGTTTTTTTTTTCTTCAGTGGCACGTACGTGGTATAAATAGGTTCATATGGAGAGAAAAAGAAACCGCTCCACTATATATACATAGCCAGGAGCCTACACGGTTGCTTGCTGGGGTTGCTCTCTTCACACTCTCTCGCACAAAATGATTGTGGCCGCATCTCTAACATTCGAGCGGATCACGTCCACCGAGGGAAGGGGTGGATGCTTTGTGTAGATGCGGTCGCCGTCGCCGACGGCGAAAACCCACTGTCGGCGCGTCCCGATCAGGGGTCCCTGCTGTTCTCTCTCACAAAGCCGGTGTGGTTGCCTTCGCCCCTTGCTCACTGCCGCGACGTGGGAAGTTGCCGCCTCCTGCCGCCCTCCACTAAGCTAGCTACATCCCGACATCCCTCAGGTACAACTTCCTTTACAGCCGGCTTGCACCACTGCCCCAGCTGCCCACATCGCTCCATGTGGATATTTCTCTACTTCTTTGCCCTGCACGTACCTCTACTGGCTTCTACTGTATTTGTGATGAGTTTATGTCTCATAAAAACTAGTCCCACTAGTCTTATTCTAATCATACTTCAATTTCTTTGCCACAGGGATGCTCAGCTCAACTTTAGTGAAACTGCACAAAATGATCCGATGGTCAAAGGGTTAGAAACTTCATTCCTTCGGAAGGTTCAACCTCACCAGCAAATTAAAGCCTGGTTAGGGTTTAGGGTTCAAGGCCTAGGGACTGCAGATCATTTTTTTCTTTATCTGTATTTGTTCCAAAATAAGTGTCAACTTTAGTACAACTTTGTACTAAAGTTGGCATAAAGTTGAGAAACTTATTTTGGAACGGAGGGCGTATTGGCTATGATCTGTGAATCATTGAGATGCAATAGCATGCATGTTAGTCTCCTTTGTATTTGATGGAATGTTGTAACGGGGCAACCTTGGATGCAAGATACATGAAACAGAAGCTGAAAGCTACATAGCATTGTACACTTTTCGCTGCTTTCGTGTTTTCACTGAGCTGCCGTGTTTTCGCTAATTTCACACTCCTCCATTGCAAGAGTAGAAAAAATTGTAAAGAGTGGACACGCTCTACCTCCTTTTGCCGAAACGTGGGACATCCAGCATCCGGTGCACGTGTCATGCACCAAAGTAAAGTGTACAGTACAAGTGAGACTCAGCACCATCGTACCACCTCAGTACTAATGACCAATGGGCCGTCAAACAAAATAGACCCGGCAGTAAGTTGGACGGACGAAGCAACCATCACACTTCGTTGAATCCGCTTCTCCCTTCAATGCATGCGCCAGTGAGAGGTTGTGTCCGCTCTACCCGGGCATGAATGCGGCACCGATTCTCTGGAGCGGCGCTGACCGTTTCGGGCGGGAAGCGCGCGCGGGCGATGGAGGGAGGCGTGCAGCGTTAATTGCGAGTTGATTCCTTCGAGCGTTAAATTTTCTTCACGTATTAGCATTACCCTAGTATTTTTCTTCACTATGTTAAATAAATAGTTCCATTTCG
This sequence comes from Thinopyrum elongatum, assembly GCA_011799875.1. NCBI lineage: Eukaryota > Viridiplantae > Streptophyta > Magnoliopsida > Poales > Poaceae > Thinopyrum > Thinopyrum elongatum. Next base: position 163,469,169 of record CM022302.1, read on the forward strand.
TGCACAATTTATAATGATTTTTATTATGGAGAGAAAAAGAAAACCACTCCAAGTATATACGTTGCAGCCTCGGTGCTTGTTTTCTAGGGTTTGCTCTCTTCACACTCTCTCTCCACTATATACATACACGCTGGAGCCTCAGCGCTTGTAGTTGCTCTCTTCACACTCTCTCACCCTCTCCAGATCTAAACAAGACTGTGTTGGCCTCTCTCTCTCACTCCCCTCACTGCTGGTCAAAGAGCCGGCAGGATCCCATCTGCCGGGGAAGGGAAGGAGGCTTAACGCTGTCGCCGCCGGCGAGGGAGGGAATCCACTACCGGTGCAACTGTTCTCTTTCACCCAGCGGTGGCGCGGGAGGGCCTCCGACCCCTTCTTCCTTGCTACCGTACATAGTGTGGGCAGATCGGCCTTCGGCCGCCCACTGAGCCACACCCCAAGAACCTTAAGGTATAATTTACTTAATCCACAAGCATTGCTCTAGCTGCATGTGAATTTTTTCCGCTTCTGCACTCGAATCTAGGTGTTGGATCAAATAGGAAAGTAGTGTGGAAAGTTGTATATCATGAATCTAGGACGTGGTTCAAAGAGGAAAGGAAGGGGAAAAGTAGTACAGACTGGCTATCCAGCACCTATGATGGTTGAAAAGGGAAAACAATGACAAACGCAGTACACACATCTGTAACGAACTGATCTTTCTGTGGGTGGGGGACAAGGCTGTAGAGTTTGAGTAGGACTAGATTTGCTGCCCTCACATAGGGAAATGTGTCTAAAGATAACAAAATAGGGACCAACACAAATATGCTCCTTGGTTGTTTGTTCTTTGTTGCAACAGACTGTGCATCACCCCTTTATACATCAGTAGATGCACATGGGTGCCACTCTTTAGCTGTCCCGTACAACTCTTTAGCTGTTGTTAATCTAATAATGCCACAGTTAAAAGCAAATTACATGCTTAACGAATTCTATTGTTAATATAATCTCTCTGTTAATATGAATCAATGCCACTGTTTGAGAAATTCTACTGTCTTGCTTTCTTTCCCATTTAGATAAGTAATATGCTTGTTTTTGTGAGCTTCTGTGTCATCCACCGTTATTGACCAGTAATTGTTTCCTTTGCACCTCTGTGTAAACAGGGTTATCTACTTCACCTCGTTGCTATTGTGACCTTTTGTTGCACTGCACAAAACACTTTTGCTTTAAGTGTGTTTTGTGCAGTTCAACCGAAATGTCACACCGACAACGTTGCTTGATTGCTTGATCTTAGTGGAACTGCACAAGAGGAGATTTGACTTCCTATTTGTGTTGACAAATTTATTTCAGATCTTCTTGTGAGTTGTTTGAATTCCGCGTCATGAGAGGTCAGTAATGGCCTTCTTCCACATGATTGTGCAGTGTGCTTTCATATGTTCTGCTACTTATACGGTAATGTTGCTTGATTTTAGTGAATTCCACAAAAGGAGACCAGACTTCCAATCTGTATCTGCACCGTAATATCCCATTGAGGTAAGATAATGATATTTCACAACTGTTGGCCTGTATTTTGCTACATTGAAGGTGAAGCTTGTCTGTTATTGAACCAAGTGATGAAGGGAAAGAACAAGCGAAAGAAGAACAAAAATCAACTCTCGGTGCTGTAATGAAGCACTGGAACTGTGATGACACAAGTAATGATATAGTTTTGCATCTTAATTTATTGCTATGGCTAGAATGAGCAATTGTTTTGCCACTGTGATTTGATGCCACTCCTAATGTAATATGTAATTATCTCTACTTATGCAAACAGGGATCTTGTTTGAAGATAACATATATTTTAGTGGAACTGCACAAGAAGATGTTGGAAACATTAAACTAATCGAGGAGTTTATAGTAAGCATGGCAACCACATTAGATAATAACGGATGGTTCCCGAGAAGTGCTTCACCAGTTCATCTGCTAGCTCTACACAATAAGCCTCCTGACAAAGGTTGGTACCGGCCCACGGATTTCATCCATATGATTGAGCTTTGTCATCTCTATTGGTGTTGTGCTACTGTTTAGCTACTCTCATGAGAAAGTGGTATTATTTCGCATGTTAATCTAAGGCTGCTAATAAATTGATGGACCGGTTTGCCACCATTATAGCCACTGATAAAATTAAGTAATAATACAGTTCAAGTTGAGCTGCTGTGTTTGGTATCATATCATTTCCTATGAGGATAATGAGGAGATGCATCTCTTTGTGACTATACATTTCATTAGTTACTCCCTTTGTTAATTAATGTAATGGCTGTTTTAAGTATTTCCTTTCCCTTTTTTTTGAGCAAATGGATGCTAGCATTCAGTTGTTCTCTTGTCTTTGCACAACATGATCATCCTCCTCTAAAGAAGAATATGGAGTACAAGAAGTGACTAGTTCCGATTATGCCAGGATGAAGAAGCCCAGTCTAGCTTCTCATCAGAAGGAGCAATTGAAGGATTCAGCTCAGAAGGACTCACAGATTTCCATCTTTTTTGCTGTGATGGGCAAGTACAATGTTTTTCTAGGATTCTTTCTGGTGAGTTCCATTTTTTTAAATGTGTGCTCTGCATGGACCATGTAGGTGCCTGTTTAAACTGTAAATTCATAATACAGTTTGCTTTACTAATCATTTTTTTGTATTTATGCAAACAGGGGTGCTCAGCTTGATTTCAATGGGAACTGCACAAAATGTTCTGATGGTTCGTGCCCATTATACTTCATCATGCACAATACATCGAATGTTCTCGAATCATTCGTTTCCGCCTCCAGCCACAAAATTAGCTACCAGAAAGGAGGTGCCTATATGTTCAAGGCGTTGCAACATATAAAGGCAAAATCATACAAGCTACGCGCGAATTTGGTTGATTTTGGTGGAATTGCACAAAAAGAATAGCTGGTTTATTTAGCACGAGGTGCCATGTCAATGTCTGAACTGATGGCAAACCCCGCCGATTCCACAATCGTAGGCATTTGATATTTTGGAATGTGAAAACCTTGTCAAAGTTTGCTCATTGATGTATGCAAAAAGACACGCATTTGATATTTTGGAATGGGACAACATTATCAAATTTTGCTCATTGATGTTATTAGCAAGAAGACATGCGTCTGATATTTTCGAATGGGATGCCCTTTGCTGTCAGCAGCATCGATCGATTTTTCTTTACTCTTTAGTTGTGAAGTAAATATTGGCTCTGACATGTGAATCACTGAGATGCATAATCATCGATTGTTTTGAATGTCTCTATGTCTATCTCTACTCTTATAAAAAACAGAGTTGGTGATGATGGTGTGCCTGCCATCCTGCAATATAGGCTGTTCGATTTATATCTGATGCATAGGAAGGAAACAATGGCAATTTTGCCAAAAGGTACCCACACCCCTCTCCACATTTGCAAATAATGCCTTCCCTCGTTCATCCTTTTCTCTCACAAGATAAACTATTCATACAAATGCATCTTGATGTTCCGTGCAACGCACGGGCATCTTGCTAGTTCTCTATGAATTGCCAGGCCTGTGAGTTTGATTGCAATGTACATGCACGCTAAAAAGCTGCTCAAACTTTTTGTACGTGTGAAACTGCTGCAAATGAGGTGATCACCGTGCGTCCTGGGAATAATGCTAGTACGTATTGTTCTGCATCAATGCCAGTGATACAAGAATTCGAACTAATCGAACTAAATTCGTTCATCCACGGCCAGATTTCATATAAACATGCCGGATTTCATTACATTTCATACATTCTTCAACTAAAAAGGGGTGTGCTGGAGGTATAATTAATTAACCTAATCTGTGATCTCCGGCGCCCGTTTCCAGTGTCTGGCTGAGCCGAACAGAAGCTTATTCTCCAGCACAGCTCTTCGACTCCACGTCGCCGCCAAGAAGCTAATCGGCCATCACTGTTCAACCTGCCAAGCTTGGCTTCAACCGGAGGGTAGCAGCGGTGGCCTTACTTGGACCCGAGCGGCAGCGACCTACCGTGTTCTACTCTTCCCCGTTTTTTGTGTGGCGCGGCCTCGTTGGCAGTGGGGCGGGGCCTCGACGGAGCCGGTGATGTCCTCTGTGTCATTGCCTGTGGGGCGGCGCCTCGGTGGAGCGGGGGAAATCCTCCCCCTCGTTGCCGGCAGGGTGGGGCCTCGGCGGAGCCGGCGATGTCCTCTACCTCATTGTTGGCGGGGCGAGGCCTCGGCGGAGCAGGGCCTCGCCAAAGCCGGCGAAGTCCTCCGCCTCGGTGCCGGCGGGGCGGGGCCTCGGCGGAGCCGACGGTGTCCTCTACCTCATTGTTGGCGCGGCGGGGCCTCGGCGGAGGAGGGCCTCATCGACGCCAGTGGAGCGGGGACTCGGCGGAGAGGGCATTGTCCTCCGCCTCGTGGTCGGTCTCGCCAAACAGTGCCTTGCCTGCTTCATCGCCCTCTTTGTAGGCGGCCGCAACCTCTGCCACCCGTATGCGGTACCGCCAGTGGGTGAGGCGGCTCTCACGGGCGGAGCAGTACGACTCGAGCAGCGCCTCCTGCTCCGCCCGCTCCGCGGCGATCTGCTCCTTCGCCTGCAGGTGCTCCTGGAGGACATGGTGGTTGTAGGAAGCGTTGGCCTGCGCCTCCCGGAACTGCTCCTCACGCTTCTGCCTCACCATGTCCATGTATTGGGCACGGTCCTCACCGATGGTCATGGTGCAATGCACCGGCGAGGATGGCGCGGAGGAGGGGGTTGGCGCCGAATCATCGACTACCACGTTCTCCATTGGGACGTCGTCGTCCTCTGGCTGCCTGCCGGCCAGCCAGTCGGCAGCAATGGCTGCCATCTCCTTCTTGTCCATCGTCCGGCCGTCCCGAAGAGCGCTGGTGCGCGATGAAGCCATGGTGGGAGTAGTGTGGACAGGAGAAAGGGAACGAAGGCAGATGATTGCGGCTATGGCCGGCGCAGCAGTTTATATGGCAATGGTGGGCGGCGGAGGGACGGACGGGTGGCGCCGGAGCAGCCGCCTCGGCAACCGCGTATCATTAATGTGGGCGGCAGACGGATGGACGGACCGCACTTGTGTCATTTGAACGTGGAGCAATCACCTACACCGGGAAGCGGCGCGGGCGGCGCTGACCGTTTCAGGCAGAAAGCGCATGCGGGCGAGGGAGGCTGTCTGGGTGGGCCAGGGCAGTCAAACTCGTGCTTGGCAGCGGGTCGGTCCAGCAGCCGCACATGCTGGCTCGCCAGCGAGCTTGTCGAGCTGAGCGACGACAATCAGACATGGACGTAGCTTCCGACCAGGAGCCGGAGACACCGTCCAAGCCGGTTCATGCCGTGTTCACCATAGAGCAGCTGCGGCCACACTTCGACGCCCTAATGGCGGAAGAGCTACCAGCGCAGGACGACCTGTGCTGCAACCTCCGTCTCCTCAACGAGCACCGGTGAACAAGCGAATGACAATGTCATCGCAGACATGTGGCCCTATGATCCTGGCTTCCTAAATGAGTAGCGGGCGCTGTATCAGACCATCCGTAGGGCCCGCAAGGCCCTCTCTGTCGTCCTTTGAGTTGTTGCACTCGCTGTGGTGCCGCCGTCTCTCGTTGTCAACATGGTCAACGAATATGAGGAATGAGGAGATGACTTTACTTTACTTGGAGAGGATGACAGTGGGGACCCACCAAGGCCATAGCCGCACGTACGCAAGTGCCTCCTTATTATATACAACTATAATTTTTTTTGCTTCCTCCTGGTTTCCTAACATCACGGTCCCACACCATTGTCAACCTATGTAGTCAATAAATGAGAGAATTGCACAAGGAGCGGCCGACAGCTGGGACCCAGCAGCTCGAGCAGTATTTGTGTTTTTGAGGTGTGAGCAGAGTTTTTCTTGACTGATGTTTTTGTTGTTGTTCAGAGGAGAGCAGAGTATCAACTAGGCGGGCTGTGGCCCGTCTAGCCCAGGCCAGATATCCAGCCCAGATATTAATTTTTTTGAAGCTGAAAATGGCTAGCCCAGCTATAATTTTTTTTAGGAATACCCAGGCAAGGTCAACTTGTTATTCTCTGCCCCGCTGGGCTGCAAATCTTTCCTAGGAGGGATGCATTAGGCTTAACAAGAAAATTGACTTTAAGAAATAATAAATGGGATGTAATTATAAAAACTGGGATGTAACTATAAAAAAATACGCCAAACACGTAATTAGTTAAAAAAATATTATTTTTGGATTTTGAAAATTTTAATTTCATTACTTGTTGCGCGCGCAATATTTCGTTGGATTTTTACATAATACAAATTTATTTTGAAATTATATTTAATCTGAATAGAAATTTCGGGATAAAAATATTTCGGATCCCATCAAAATGTGGGAAATTTTATTGAATTTTGTTTTGAGCGATTGGTTGAAATTATTAATCGTTGTCCGAGCTAGAAAATGTGTTGTAATTTTAACAAACTATAAATGGGCTGTAGTAAATTCCATTAGAATTCAAAAATGGGCTGTACATTCTTACAAATCGCAAATGGGCTATATGTTCTCTGCCACACACTTGTGGGCCTACTAAGTTGACGCATACTCAAGGCTTTGTCAACTTATAGTCGACACACGGTTCTAGCAGCAGTGGCCGTTGGATGTCTGTCCAACGAATTTCGTGCTTCTTCTTCAATCTCGGATATTCTTGCTTTAGTCACTGTATGATGTCCATCCAATGGCCGTCATGCTTCTTCAACCTCTGGTCTTCCTGCTCCAGCCGCCCAAACCAGCGCCGGCCGTGCCGCCTGCTCCTGCCTCCCATGTCCGACTGTGCTGCCACCACTGGCCATGCCATCCTTCTATACTCACCCACACCTCCTGTTATTCTCCGGCGACGGCTACCTCACACCGCAGCCGAAGCAGTCAACCCACGTACTCCCCTCCGTGTGGGCATCCACTGCCGCGTCTTCCCCGGCTCCGCGTCGTTCCCTTCCTAGGCCTCGCCATCGTCCACCACCTTGGTGCTCTCGGCGCGGCATGGTCAACATGGTCAATGAAGGATAGCCATCGGAAGAGGACTTTAGGCGGTGAGGCTGGTAGCTGGACCCACCAGCTACATCTTCGAACACAAGGAAGTGCCTCCTTATTACTCGCAAAATAAAAATGATTCCTCCCCTTGACAGCTGGGACCGACCAGCTATATCTTCGCACGCAAGGAAGTGCGTCCATATCCTCCCTGACCGCTGGGACCCACCCGATCGAAGCGTACGTAGCGTTGTCTGTCTGGTCGCGAATGTGTACGTACATACTGGTCGATCGGTCTCTCTGCAAGTATGAACCGTGGCCGAGTAAGTAGCGGCACGTGTCATTGTAGATCACCCGACATAGCAGTTCACGCAGTCCCGTCCAAATCCTGTACACGTACGTACAGCCACAGGGCAAAAAATACGGCCACGTACGTACATACGGGCGGGGTGTCGAGCGCTTACTCGCGCATATATATGGACGGCCAGGGCTTGTGTACATGGAGAGGCAACGGACGGCAGCAACGGCGTCCTGTTCATCGGGCAGCGAACCGGCTGGGTCGGAACGGAGAAACAACGTCCTGTTCATCGGGAGACAACTAACTGGGTCAGAATGCGTCCTGTTCAATGGGAGCCAACCGGCTTGGACGGAACAGCCAAAACGGGGTCTGGCGTACCACAGAACGGAGGAAACAGCCATCTGTTTGACCGGCCACGGTCGAAACGGGATCCTGTTCATCGGGAGGGGTCTGGTGTACCGCAACATGAAGGAAACGGACTTGTGTTCGAGTGCCTACGGTCGAAACAGGGTCCTGTTGATCAGGAGGGGCATGGCGTACCGCAAAACAGAGGAAACAGACTTGTGTTGGAGCGCCTACGGTCGAAACGGGGTCCTGTTCATCCACTGTCTACTGCCTCGCTCCAGCCTCCACGGGCTACTGTTCATCCACCGTCGACCTCCTCCAGTCTCCACCGGCTACTGTTCATCCAGCCTCCACGGGGTCCTCTTCATCCACCCCCAACCGGCTGGGGTGCGGCGGCCTCCTCGGGGTCCTGTTCATCTAGCGGCAACGGCCTACTACCACGGGGTCCTGTTCATCCAACCCCCACCGGGAACTGTTCATCCACAGCCAACCAACCGGCTCGATTCACCATGTCTCGACTCGTTCTACGTACCACGCGCACAGTAGCAACGGTCACTGTTCATCAAGAGGCAACCCAACACCGGCTGGCTACGTCTCGTACAGGGGCTCAATCGGCTTCAGTAAGCAGCAGCAGTGATCGATCGCTCGGGTTCAGTTAGCAGCAGCAGCGAAGGAATCGCTCGGGTTCAGTCAGCAGCGAATGAATCGCTCGGGTATAGTTAACAGCCAAGGGATCGATCGCTCAGGTTCAGTAATGTGTGATCGCTCGGGTTCAGTTAGCCAACGCCTCGCACATGCGCGCACACAAGAGAAACACGCAAACCACAGTGCATCGCTCGGCCCCGACCACCCACCGTAACCTGGAACTCCCCGATATTCCCCCCCCCCTCGCTTCTACCATGATTTTTTCCGTCATGGACAACCCAAAGAATGTCATGCCGCTGTGTCTCCGGCCCGCCCAAGACGAAAAGCCCATTTTCTGCCATGATTTTTTGTCATAGAAGTAGGAGCCCACCACATATATGATGATACCATGTTTTGTCACAATTATCGTCATAGAAGTGTCATAAGCATGACAGAATTTTTTTTTCGTTCGGGACAAAATGTCACGGATGTGTCTTTTTTTTGTAGTGCCTAGCATCGCTCCCCACCGACGCCGAACCAGCCACTACATGGTTACGTTGCCGGCATCACTTCGGTGACCAACCGGCCCCGCCTTGTAGCTCGTTAGCATCGCCGCGAGCCGTAGGCCACCCCTAGCATGTTAGTTTGACTGCGCGGGCACTGTGGCCCCGAGCCTAAGCTCAATCGAGCTCCGGTCACCACCCAGGCCGCTGCCGTGCTTAACGTCGGCCACCCTCGGCCGTCTCTGTTGGCCCCATTAGACGCGCGGCTCCGCCCGTTGTTGAACGCGCCTAACTACACACCGAACAGCCCCCTGTGGCCATTTCTGGCGAGGTCCGGGCCACTCCGTCGCGGTTTTGGCTGCCGGAGTAACTCCGGCGCCTCCCGCCGACGTGGACGGCCGGGGCCACCCTTCTGAGTGGCTGGCAAAGGGCCCCACTGACCTCAGTCAACGTCTGACTAGGCAGCGCTCTCTCACTGGCAGTGAGCCCTCCCCCTAATTAGCTAATTAAATCTAATTAATATAATTAGTTTAATTTCATTAGTCACTAGCATGTGGGCCCTTGTTAGCTAATTAAATAAATTAGTTAAATTAAACCTCTTAATTTAACTGAGTCACTGACAGTGGGGTCCCGCTCGTCAGTTTGGCCAGTCAACAACATTGTTGACTGCTGACATCATGCTGACCCAATGCTGACGCAATAAATGAAAATTTTGAATTAAATTAAATCAGTTAATTCTAGAAATTGTTTAAAACTTTGAAAATTAATATAAATTAATCCGTAACTTGGATGAAAATAATTTTGTATATGCCTTCCGTTCATCTGTTACATGCCTCTAGCCTGCTGACATGGAACCGTCCCCCTCTTTTCATCTGTCCGAAAAATGTCAAACGCAGGGAAAACCACTCCGGATGTTTCCGCTCTCCATAGGTCACCCCTAGCTCTGCTTATTGCCATATCGTGCATCATGAGGCACTTGTCTTCTTTATATTTATTGTTTCTTCCCCCTCTTCTCTCCGTTAGACACCGAGACTGACGCTGCTCCTGACGGTGACTGCACCCCTGACGACCAGACCTTATCAGCAGAGTTTCCAGGCAAGTAAAATCCCCTTGATCATTCCTATATCGCCTATTCCCTTCTCTCTCATGCTTGCATTAGATTTTGCTACTGTATTTGATTACTCCTATTCTGATGCATAGCCTGCTTTTGTAACCTGCTTTCGGTACCTTACCTGCTTATCCTATATGCTTAGTATAGGATGGTTAGTGATCCATCAGGGACCCCTCACCTTGTCCCTGTTGCCCCCGCTTCAAGACCAATGACTCGATCAACGTGATTGACATCCAAATCCCGACACATCACACACACCCCCTTAGTTGTACAACTCTGCAGAGGTACTGAGGGAGTCCAAGATTAGGGGGTCCTCAGGCTGCTAGCCTATTGTGTTTGGGCCGGATTGATGGGCTACTACGGAGCCAAGCCCGAGTACGGATCCATGATCGGATAAGGAAACTTCGGAGTCGTGGTGTGCCCTCCAAGCCAAGAATAGGCAGGATCTTTTCTTTGTTGTAACCGACCTCATGTAACCCTAACCCTACCGGTGTTTATATAAACCGAGGGTTTTAGTCTTTAGGGAGAGAGCTACATTCATCACCTCCCCCACCTAGGGTTTAGCTCACCTGATCTCGAGGTAGATCGACTCTGTAAGCATACACATCGAATATAATCAAGCAGGAGTAGGGTTTTACCTCTTAGAGAGGGCCTGAACCTGGGTAAACATTGTGTCCGCTGTCTCCTATTCCTCATCGATCCTAGATCCATAGCTCGCGACCCCCTACCTGAGATCCGCCGGTTTTGACACCGACATTGGTGCTTTCACTGAGAGTTCCGCTGTTGGGTCGCCCAAGGATCGATGGCTCGCCTGATCATCGCAGAGGGCGTCAGTTCCGGGGACCTCTTTGTCCCTGGTCAACTCTTCGCGTTCGGGAGCATCATGCTGCACGCCAACCCGACTGGTCATCTAGACCAGATCGACAACTTCGCCCCTGAGCGCCGGATTCGATTCGGCAATTTGGAGTACTTTGCGGACGTACGAGGTGATCTGGTCTTTTCCGGATTCACAACCTCCTCCCACAACCCCATGGGCCTCGCCGTGCCTGCTTTGGAGCCCCTCTCCAACTCGATCTATGGATTGGCCCCGGTCCTCCAGCCAGCCTCGAGCCCGAAGGACTCCACTTCTAGCGAAGGCCAGGAATCGCCTTCAGCCACACTCACTATATCTGCCGAAGACCCATCTTCGGGCGTCTATGCGTAAGGAGGATTCGAGCGCCGAGAGTCAATCTCGGCCGAACCCTCTCCATACGACACGCCTCCGGCCTTGAGCCCTTGCGAAGAATCAATGATCCGTAGCCAGGAATCACTCCTAGCCCGAATCAACTCGGCCTCGAGCCCCAGCATTGAGACCGTGCTCAAGGACCAGGGCCCGTCTTCGGTCTCCGAGGATGATCCGGTCCTGAACCCCGAGCTCAACTCATCCCTCGAAAATCAAAACCTGGTTAGGGCACAGATCACCCCTCGCCCCACTGCAATGTAGTTCGGTCTGGAACTCCCGCCACCCTCAAGCCCAGCGACCCTCACCCTATAAAATGAGGCGCTGGACCGAATCTAGAAGATGGCTATTCGGGAGGACCTGCCCTCGGCTTGCGTTCAGCAACCCATCGAAGCATGTCACGGGGAATTTTGCGACCCACCCACCACCCACTTAGTAGCCACTGTCGAAGATTTAACCAACATGTTGGATTACACCTCGGAAAATACCAAATACATGGACGAGGATAGGGAAGCCACGGTCAACACAGAGGGTGCTCCCCCCGTCACCGGCCGCTGGTTAGCCCCGTCCACCTACGACATCTACATGGTGGACACCCCCAAAGATGGCGATGGCATGCCCAAGCAAGACGACAACAAACCAGGAGACGAGCTGCCCAAACACCGCAGACAGCACCGCTGCTCTAAGGCACGCCGAAGCCATGCAGGCAACACGGACTCTGCGGAAAATGACAACCTGGATAATACGGACGACCTCATCGTAGCTGCCTCCAATGTTCATCAACAGGATGACCCCGAGGAGCATGAGGATCCGCTCAACCTAGAAGACCTCAATGACTCCGAAGACAGCAACTACCTCCCGCTCTCCGAAGAGGAGATCAGTCTAGGGGATGAGGATTACATCGACCCCGAAGACCTGCTAGAGCAGGAGCAGTTCAAACGGCAACTCATTGCCACCGCTCGCAGCCTGAAGAAGCAAAAACAGAGAATAAAGGCCGAACAAGACACCCTCAACGACCGATGGACCAAAGTTCTAGCCATCGAGGAGGGGTACGGTCATGAACGACAGACTAAAAGTTACCCAAAGCGAAGATTACTGCCACAATTCGACGACGAGGCTGTAGAGCCAACACGCCCAACACACACCTACGCCGAATAGCCGGACTGCCCCCTCGAGGGCAGGACAGAAGAGCTGACGAGGCTGAATACCCCGTCGCCCCACATCGCCGTGACGGTAAGGAGATAGTGCGGCCTACCTATAAATACGACCTCTGCCATGACCTGGACGCTCGAGGAGGCCATACAAGTTCCATCTACGGACCCAAGGAAAACCCACCCGCTAGCCGAGAAGGACACTATGCTTGGCTGAACCGAAATGATAGAGTTCGGGAGCAGCAACGGGCTCGGATGGCCGAAGACCTCCGATGAGATGTAGCCCGAGTTCGAGGCGCCGCACACCCTCTTTGTTTCACAGACAGGGTAATGCAACACCAATTCCCGGAGGGTTCAAGCCTGTGAACATCGAACCATACGACGGAACCATAGACCTGTCCGTACGGATAGACGATTTCCTGCTCCACATTCACATGGTGCAAGGAGATGACCTCCATGCCATCAAGTACTCGCCACTAAAGCTCAAAGAACCAGCTAGACACTGGTTGAATAGCCATCCCAAAGACTCTATAGGTTGTTGGGAAGAGCTCAAGGACGCTTTTCGAGCGGACTTCCAGGGCACCTATGTCCGGCCTACGAACGCCGATGACTTAAACCACATCACACAATAGCCCGGAGAATATGCCCCGCAATTCCGGAATAGATTCCTGACCAAGAAGAACCAGATTGTCGACTGTCCGGATGCCGAAGCCTTAGCCGCCTTCAAACATAGTGTCAAGGACGAATGGCTTGTGCGACAGCTCGGCCAGGACAAACCGAGGATTATGGCAGCTCTTACCTCCCTGATGACCCGCTTTTGCACAGGAGAAGACAGTTGGCTCGCTCGTAAAAGCACCAACCCCGAGACACCCGGTACCTCTGAAGTCTGGGACGGAAACGGGAAGCCGCGACGCAACAAAAATAAACTTCGCCACAATGACAACGACGGTGAGGATATGGCAGTATATGCCGGATTCTGTAATCCAAAGTCTGGATCCCGAAAGAAGCCTCCTAAAGGCAACAGCGATGGTCCATCCAAGCTAGACGCAATCCTGGATAGGCCCTGCCAGATCCACGGCACATCAGAGAAGCCCGACAACCACTCTAACCGCAACTGTTGGGTGATAAAATAGGCCGGCAAGCTCACAGCCGAAGACTCTGGCAAAAGCCCTCGAAGCGAGGACGACGATGAGACCTGCAGGCCGAATAGTGGAGGCCAAAAACCCTTCCCTTCCGAATTCAAGACAATGAACATGATCTATGCCACCCATATACCAAGGAAGGAGAGGAAGCGAGCGCTGCGGGATGTATATGCCATCGAACCCGTAGCACCGAAGTTTAACCCATGGTCGGCTTGCCCGATCACCTTCGACCACAGGGACCACCCGACCAGTATCCGTCACGGAGGATCGGTGGCCTTAGTACTCGACCCCATTATCGATGGATTCCACCTCACGAGAGTCCTCATGGATGGAGGCAGTAGCCTCAATCTGATATATGAAGACACGGTGAGGAAGATGGTTATCGATCCGTTAAGGATAAAACCCAGTAACACCACCTTCAAGGGGGTTATTCCGGGAGTGGAGGCCCGCTGAACGGGCATGGTGACTCTTGAAGTAGTATTCGTCTCACCAGACAACTTCCGAAGCGAAGACTTGATCTTCAATATTGCCCCTTTTCGCAGCGGCTATCATGCCCTCCTCGGCCGAACGGCATTCGCCAAATTCAAAGTCGTCCCGCATTACGCGTACCTTAAGCTAAAGATGCCCGGTCCCTCAGGCGTCATAACAATCAACGGCAACACGAAATGCTGACTCCGGACCGAGTAACACACTGCAGCCCTGGCAGCCGAAGATCAAACCGGTGCCTACGGGCTCAGATATCAGCCCGCCATAAAGGCCAGCGACAACAGCAAACGGGTCTGAACCCGCTCCCTGTCATGGGAACCCACCTGCGTTCGCCGCAAATAGAGCCACGTGCCTCACGGAACACCCAACACAGTTGCGCTACGTGTGCCTCGTCAGCACAACTTCACTCTCAAGATACCATGGGCAGCCGTGAGGCCTATATCAATAAAGCAGCACCGTGTGTTCGGCTAGACCGAACCATAGAATTACCACGTCTTCGGACAACATGGGGTACAGCTCTGGACTCCCCCAGCATCAAGCTGTATCGACAGGGCCACCCGTCAAGGTTCCACTAAAGACCCCATCCCCCTCTCCTCGCAGAAACAAAGGCGCAGACATGCAGCAGGGCACAATTGAGGCTTCGAGCCACGCATCAACGCCCTGTGTAAACCTTTACTCTATAAGCTTTTTCTTCCTTTTTATTTACAATAAACGCCTTGGCAGTTCGAATTGTACGGTTAGACGTCTTGAGCTTACGGAAAATAATAAAAACACCCATCATGGTGTTCGGACATCCAGATTGTGTGATTCTCCCCCTCCTTTCCGTTTTCTTTTTCCGCTCTTCGAACAGCCTTGCATGAAACTACATGTAGTAAATACAAACTGGTCAATTAATCAAGAGCTTGATCTCCTCATTAGCTCCACGTACCAAGTCTGGCACCACTTTCCGCTGAGTGTTCGGCGTCTCAGATATTGCACTATATGCACCAGTTCCGAACTATGTCTTGGGTCAATAGTTGGGTTGCCCGGCTCCTGTGTTTACCTTCTTATGTTCTGCAAGTTCGGCTAAAAAGGTAAAGGGAGAACCCCTAGAATTGTACTTATGGCTAGTCCAGTTAAGTACCTCAGGAGGAGAAAGCCGAAATCTGACTTTCATGGTAAGCGAGAGCTGGTCAGCGATCCGATTACAAGCATTAGCCTCAAAAATCATTGGCGATTTCTCCGCGTCACACGCAGGGTTGGTCTTAGCGTGAACCATGTGATCACAAGGTAGGCCTCGACTTCCAAGTATATCACACAAATACTGGGGGCTAGTCACTAGCTCCCACCGTCAAGCTCCTATGGCTAAGTGAAAGCAATAAAGCCAAATAGTCCGATTGCCTAGTCTCTCCCACGCACTACCGCCTTCGGGTACCGAGACGTTGGCTAAGGGTGACAGTGCGGAGACAAAACACCTCGGGTGACATTCACTTGGGGGCTGAAGCCGACGACCGATAGCTTTCAGAATAAACACACGATCGCATAGGAGTCAATAAAAACATTGCATTTTAAAGCCCACAAATAGGCCGCATTACAAAGCATAAAGGTCCAGTTAACAACCTAGTACATTCATTCAATGATTACATCCTTTGAACACTGGCCCTCTATCGCCCGTGCGCCATTCATAGCCTGCACAAAGTACAGCTCAGGATGGCGATGCTCCTTTCCAGCCGGCGGAGGACCAGTGGCCATGTCCATTGGCTTAATTTTAGGCCAATGAACCATGGTCTTCGCAAACGCCAGCCTCGCCCCCTCAAGGCACGAAGAGCGCTTCACGGCATCAATCCGGGGCGACGCCTCCCGTAGCTTCTACACCAGGCCGAAGTAGCTATTCGAAATCGGCTCGGTAGGCCACAACCGGACACAGAGATCCTTCAGGGCGGCCTCAGACATCCGATGCAGCTCCATCAACTGCTTCATTTGGTTGCTGAGGCGGGGAGGATGCTCGGAGGCCAGGAACTGCGACCAGAAGAGCCGCTACTCGGAGTCCTCCTCGTGAACAACATAGTGCTCCGCCGCGGACGGCACACTCCTCAGAACTTCGGCGAAGATGCCTGCGGAGCGCCAAACCCGCGTCAGCAAGGCGAACCTGTTGCCTCCAAACACACTCTGCAGGAAATATTTCTTACCATCTGCAATTTGCCCCAATTGGCGGAGTTCCTCCCGGACACCTCGCACCTAGGTCCTCGCCTCCTGGAGTTCCTTCTCCACCTTGCATAGCCTAGAAGACCGCTCCTTCTGCTCCTTCTCAAGGGCCTCAAGCTTCCGGACGTCATCCTTGAGCTCCACCTGCACCTCGGCTACTTGAGCCTCGTGCTTCTCACCGGCAAGCTTGGTCTAATCAAGCTCGGCCACCACCTTGTCAGCGGCCACTTTATTTGCGGCCGCCTCAGCCTCGGCCTTCTTCAGGGCCTCCTTCAAGCCCTCGAATTCAGCGGCGGTGGCTTCAATACCCCCACACTATATGATTATCATACAGTCCGGAGCGTAAGTATTCGGCAATAAGCAATCATACATCTTAACAAGGGCTTATCTTGCGCTTCATCAAGCCATTTGTTGACAAGGTCAAGCTCTCCATCGGAGCGCTTGAGCTTCCGATCCATCTCCTCTAAAGCCGTGGCATTAGCAGCCGCGACCAAGGAAGATGCCTGTGACATCAAAAAGTCCACACCACTTCAAATATTGGCCAACAGAATTGGACCCTTTGCAAGTTTCTCTGAAAATCTTGCAGAGTCTCGGGGGCTGCTATCTATACGGCCTACTCAAACATCAAAAACTAAGGGCTAAAACCACTTTACAGGATAAGAGTATTACTTGACTTACCTCAAAGCCTGTTAGCAGGCCTTGAACAGCGCCGTTCAGTCCGGATTGGACGGACCGAACACCCTGTATGACCGCACCCATAAGAGTACGATGCCCGTCGATGATGATGAAGTTGTTCACCAACTCCTCCAGCACGTCAGGCCAGCCCGCCGCCGCCTGGTTGGAAGTGTTCGGTGCGAGCGTCGGGCCCCCAACCCCTTCCCCGTCGAAAGGAGGAAATGGCATCGTCGAGGACCTCGGGGGATCAGCAGAGGATGGCTGAGGGGGTCCGGATGGTCCGAACTCCCTTCCCGCATTAGCCAGGAGGTATCCGCCCTCCTGTTCTTCGGTGACCGAAGCATCACCCTCGGCCATGATAGCGTCGGCCTCCTCCCCCGTGTTTGGAGGAGGAGGGGTCTTTCAGGACAGCACTTCCCCGACCTATTCAGGGATCAGGGGAGGTGCGGAGCGCGACGCAGACCCACTATCCGCTAGTTCGGCGGGGGAGACATCCCCTCTGCGGTCTGCTAAGCGGGGTGGCCACGTGGAGGGCTGCAATACTAAACAGTCAGTCTCCGTTTAGAAGGGATTGTTAAAAACAAGGCAACTAAAAACGCCAAAATACGTACCTGTTAGCCGGGGGCTTGACCCTGGGTTCCCTCTTCAGAACCTCTTCGGATGCTTCAGACCCCTCATCGGAGTCCGAGCTATCAGGCAGGATCAGCTTGGGCCGGCACTGCCTCTTCGGGGCCTGAGGGGGTTGTACCTCCTCGACGTCATCGGCCGCCGCCCTCTTCTTAGAGTGCGAGGAGGCACTTTCCTCCTCGTCCTCGTCCTTGTCTCCATCCTGAGTAGACGAGGCTGCAGCATCTCCAGACCGGGTGTTTGGACGAGCTCTGCGGTGGAGGCCCTCCCTGGCCCCCGGTACATCCTTCTTCTTTTTGCCCTTCTGGTCGGGTGCCTTGTAAGGCACCACGATCAGCAGCCTCTCTAGCTGGGCCGATCGGGGCTCCTCGGGCAGCGGCGCCGGACCGCTGATCTTCTTGGCCTTTCCGAGCCAGCCCTGCATAAATCCGCAAAGGAAGCCTTAGATCGCATCAGGTGCGATAACATTATCCAAACACGTGTCAAGTGAAGGACCACTTACCTCCCTCGGGGGGTTCGCAGCGTCAAGGCCGATGTCCTCTCCCTCAGCCGACCACTCCTCTTGAGGCTTGAATAGCAGACCCCACACCTTATCGTGGGTTGTGCCGAAGAGGTGCTGCACGGTGGCCGGGTCTTCGGGCTTGTACTCCCACATCAGCTTGGCCCTTTCCTGGCACGGGAGGAGTCGGCGTTTGAGCATGATTTGGACTACGTTGGTCAGCTTTGCGCCGGTCTCCATCACAATGACGACGCGCTTCTGCAGCGCCTTCACATCGGCAGCGGACCCCAAGTCCGGACTTTTTGTGATCCATGAGGCTAATCTAGCCGGGGGTCTGGATTTGAATATGGGAGCCGCCGTCCATGCAGCGTCCCTTAGCTCGGTGATATAGAACCACTCTTTTTGCCACACCTTGACGGTGTCGATGAACTTTCCCTCTGGCCACTGGACCCGCGTCAGCTTGCTAATCATGGCCCCGCCGCAGCCCGCATGGGCACCACCAACCACCTTGGGCTTGACGTTGAACACCTTCAGCCACGGGCCAAAGTGCGGCTGGACTCAGAGGAGGGCCTCGCAGTCGATAATAAAGGTCGAGATGTGGAGGAGGGAGTTGGGGCTAGATCATGAAAATCTAGCCCGTAGCAGAACATCAACCCCCTCACGAAGGGGTGTAGAGGAAATCCAAGCCCCCGGGTGAAATGGGGGAGGAATACAACCCTCTCACCCGGCTTGGGCATGGGGATGATCTGGCCCTCTTCAAGGGCCCGATGAGCGATGTTGGCCGACAAGTAGCCGGCCCGCTTCAGCTCCAAGATGTCGCTATTGGCGACGATGGAGGCATCCCACTTGCCGTTTGCACCGGATCCGGCCATGGATGGGGAGGGCGGGATGGGATTCGCCGTGGAGCAGAGAGAATGGGCACTGGAGCTCTGAAGGACTGCGTAAGCAACAACGAGAGGTGGAAGAGGGAGTAAGATGTTAACTGTAGCGGTCCCCTCTTTATAGGCTGCGGAAGACATCATATAGCAGAAGATGGGCACAGGGGCCTGACAGGTAGGCCACAAGCCAGGGAGGCGCGCCTAGGGGGTAGGGCGCGTCCCCCACCCTGTGGTCACCTGGTGGGTCCCCTCTGGTATTTTCTTCGCCCAATATTTTTAATATATTCCAAAATAATTCTTCATAAATTTTCAGGACTTTTAGAGTTGTGCAGAATAGGTCTCTCAGATTTGCTCCTTTCCGGTCCAGAATTCCAGCTGCCGGCATTCTCCCTCTTCATGTAAATCTTGTAAATTAAGAGAGAAAAGGCATAAGTATTGTACCATAACATGTAATAACAGCCCATAATGCAATAAATATCAATGTAAAAGCATGATGCAAAATGGACGTCAACTCCCCCAAGCTTAGACCTTGCTTGTCCTCAAGCGAAAGCTGAAATCGAAAAATATGTCCACGTGTTTAGAGATAGAGGTTTTGATAAAATAAAATACGGACATGAGGGCATCATGATCATCTTTAGAACAGCAACATATATTGACATATAATTTCTTATGCTAAAGTGACAATTCATTCACAAGGTAAAGTATGAATTAGAAACTTTATTGAAAACTAACAAACTATGATCTCAGTCACTAAAGCAATTGCAATTTTTCATAACATCGGAAAGAGTCAATATAAGAGCTTTTCAGCAAGTCCACATACTCAACTATCTCTTAGTCTTTCAAAATTGCTAACACTCATGCGATACTTATGAGTTCAAAGCCTCAGTCGGACACACACAAAGATAGGGGCTTATAGTTTCACCTCCCAACCTTTTACCTCAAGGGTAATGTCAACAACAATACTTTATGATAACCTGCATCCAAGTGGTTATATATATCTGGATCTTTCTCCAACACATAACGCTTGCCAAAAGGAAAAAGTGTAAAAAGGAAAGGTGATGATCACCATGACTCTTTCATTAAGGTAGAAGGTAAATAAAAGATCGGCCCTTCGCAGAGGGAAGTAGAGGTTGTCATGCGCTTTTATGGTTGGATGCACAAAATTTTAGTGCGAAAGAACGTCACTTTATATTGCCCCTTGCGATAAAGAACTTTATTGTGCAGTCTGTTGCTTTTATTTCTTCCATATCACAAGTTCGTATAAAGCTTATTTTTCTCCACACTAAAAGATCATACATATTTAGAGAGCAATTTTTATTGCTTGCACCGATGACAACTTACTTGAAGGATCTTACTCAATCCATAGGTAGGTATGGTGGACTCTCATGGCAAAACTGGTTTAAAGGATGTTTGGAAGCACACGTAGTATTTCTACTTGGTGCAAAAGATTTGGCTAGCATAAGAGGGAAAGGCAAACTCAACATGTTGGAGGATCCATGACAAATATAACTTCTATTCGGATATAGGAAAACATAACCCATTATGTTGTCTTCCTTGTCCAACATCATCCTTTTAGCATGTAATATTTTAATGAGTGCTCACAATCACAAAAGATGTCCAAGATAATATATTTATAAGTGAAACCTCTCTTTCTTTATTACTTCCTATTAATTGCAACAATGACCAAAACTACGTTTGTCAACTCCCAACAAATTTTATTCCTGATACTTCTTATATGTGAAGTCATCACTCCCCATAAGGTCATTATATAATCTTTTTATTTCTTTTTCTCAAGAACATAGCTAGAAAACAAAGCCCTCAACTCAATACTACTCTTTATTATATAACTCACGGACTCAATGACACAGAGGGAACATAAAGCAAAACTAAAGGCTAAATCATACTAAAAACTTTATTCTACTAAACCAAGATATAACCAAAAGGATCGAACTAAGAAACACGATAAGGGTAAAGATGTGATGGTGATACGATACCGGGGTACCTTCCCCAAGCTTGGCATTAGCCAAGGGGAGTGCCCATACCCACGTACTCGAGTCTCCTTCTTCGGAGGTGGTGGTGATGAGGTTGATGATGTGAGAGGCTTGTCCTTCGAAGTGCTTAGGGATGTCATGGCGATCTAGATCTGTCAGGAAACATCACAAAACAAGAATAGAGGATTTTGCAGTGGTGCGGTGATCAAAACCTTCGGGAGATTATATAATGAATTTTTCTAGACCAAAATAAGTATCCTACAAGAAAACGAAGTCCGGAGGGTACACGAGGTGGCCACAAGCCCAGGCGGCGTGCCCAAGGGGGTAGGGCGTGCCCCCACGGCTTGTCATCTCCTCGTGCACTATTTGGACTACTTTTTATTTTTCTATTTTTTCATATATTCCAAAACAGAGTAAAATTGCCATTGGAAAAGTTTTGGAGTCGGTTTACTTACCGTACCACATACCTATTCCTTTTCGGAGTCTGAAACATTCTGGTATGTCTCCCTTATGTACTCCTCCGGTGTTATGGTATTAATAATATTGGTTTCAACATTTATGGGAGTACCTGAGATATAATGTTTGATTCTTTGCCCGTTTACCACCTTCGGGTTGGTGCCTTCGGCATTGTTGATCTTGATGGCACCGGGACGATAGACCTCCTCGATAATGTAAGGCCCTTCCCATTTAGAGAGAAGTTTTCCTGCAAAAAATCTTAAACGAGAATTTTATAGCAAGACATGGTCACCTACATTGAATTCACGCTTTTGTATTCTTTTGTCATGCCATCTTTTAACTTTTTCTTTAAATAACTTGGCATTTTCATAGGCTTGGGTTCTCCATTCATCAAGTGAGCTAATGTCAAATAACCTCTTTTCACTGGAAAGTTTGAAATCATAGTTGAGCTCTTTGATTGCCCAATAAGCCTTATGTTCTAGTTCTAGAGGTAAGTGACATGCTTTTCCATAAACCATTTTATATGGAGACATACCCATAGGGTTTTTATAAGCAGTTCTATAAGCCCATAATGCATCATCAAGTTTCTTGGACCAATTCTTTCTAGATCTATTGACAGTCTTTTGCAAGATTAATTTTATTTCTCTATTGCTCAATTCTACTTGACCACTAGACTGAGGGTGACAAGGAGATTCAATTCTATGGTTGACATCATACTTAGCAAGCAATTTACGGAAAGCACCATGAATAAAGTGTGAACCACCATCAGTCATTAAATACCTAGGGACTCCAAACCTCGCGAAAATAACTTCTTTAAGCATTTTAATAGAAGTGTTATGATCAGCACTACTAGTTGGAATAGCTTCTACCCACTTAGTAATGTAATCAACAGCAACTGAATATGTGTATACCCATTAGAGGAAGGAAAAGGTCCCATATAATCGAAGCCCCAAACATCAAAAGGTTCAATAACAAGTGAATAATTCATAGGCATTTCCTGACATCTACTAATATTACCAATTATTTGACATTCATCACAAGACAAGACATACTTACGAGCATCTTTGAAGAGAGTAGACCTATAAAAACCGGATTGTAATACCTTGTGTGCAGTTCTATCTCCAGCATGGTGTCCTACATAAGCCTCGGAGTGACACTTGCGTAGGATCTGTTCATGCTCAGGTACACAACGTCTAATAACACCATCTACTCCTTCTTTATAAAGATGTGGATCATCCCAAAAGTAATGTCTTAAATCATAGAAAAACTTTTTCTTTTGTTGGTATGTGAAGCTAGGTGGTATAAATTTAGCAACAATGTAATTAGCATAATCAGCATACCATGGAGCACTATGGGAAGCATTTACGACAGCTAATTGTTCATCAGGAAAGCTATCATCAATAGGTAGTGGGTCATCAAGAACATTCTCTAGCCAAGACAGTTGTCTACTACGGGGTTCTCAGCCCCCTTTCTATCAATAATATGCAAATCAAATTCTTGTAGCAAGAGAACCCACCTAATAAGTCTAGGTTTAGCATCTTTCTTTTCCATAAGGTATTTAATAGCAGCAT
The DNA here is from genome assembly GCA_011799875.1 of Thinopyrum elongatum. Classification (NCBI taxonomy): domain Eukaryota; kingdom Viridiplantae; phylum Streptophyta; class Magnoliopsida; order Poales; family Poaceae; genus Thinopyrum; species Thinopyrum elongatum. The sequence continues at coordinate 163,491,880 of CM022302.1, forward strand.
GATCAGTGTGAACAGTTACTTTGGAATCAACAATATAAGATCTGAACTTATCACAAGCAAATACAACTGCTAAAAATTCTTTTTCAGTAGTAGCATAATTTCTTTGAGTACTGTCTAGAGTTTTACTAGCATAATGAATAATATATAATTTCTTATCAACTCTTTGTCCTAGAACAGCACCAACAGCATAATCACTAGCATCACACATAATTTCAAAGGGTAGGTTCCAATCAGGTGGTTGAACAATAGGTGCAGAAATCAAGGCTTTCTTAAGGATTTCAAATGCTTCTACACAATCATCATAAAAAACAAATGGAACATCTTTTTGCAAGAGATTAGTGAGAGGCCTAGAAATTTTAGAGAATTCTTTAATAAATCTCCTATAGAAACCAGCATGACCAAGGAAACTTCTTATACCTTTGATATCTTTAGGACACGGCATCTTTTCAATAGCATCAACTTTAGCTTTATCCGCTTCAATACCTCTTTCAGAAATTTTATGCCCCAAGACAATACCTTCATTAACCATAATGTGGCACTTCTCCCAATTCAAGACAAGATTAGTTTCTTCACATGTTTGTGAAACTCGATCAAGGTTGCTTAAGCAGTCATCAAAAGAAGTCCCGTAAACGGAGAAATCATCCATGAAAACCTCAACAATCTTTTCACAAAAGTCAGAGACTATAGCAATCATACATCTTTGAAAGGTAGCAGGTGCATTGCATAAACCAAAAGGCAAACGTCTTTAAGCAAAGGTACCGAAAGGGCAAGTAAAAGTAGTCTTTTCTTGATCCTCTTTTGACACAGGTATTTGAGAAAAACCAAAATAACCATCTAGAAAGCAAAAATGTGTATGTTTTGATAGTCTTTCTAGCATTTGATCAATAAAAGGCAGAGGGTAATGATCTTTCCTAGTAGCTTTATTCAACTTTCTCAAATCAATAACCATTCTATAACCTGTAACAATTATGTGTGGGATCAATTTATTCTTATCATTGGGAACAATAGTAATACCTCCTTTCTTATGGACACAATGAACATGACTTACCCATTTACTATCAGCAATAGGATAAATTATACCTGCCTCCAGAAGCTTTAGTATTTCATTTCTTACCACTTCCTTCATCTTGGGATTTAACCATCGTTGATGATCAACAACTGGTTTAGCATCAGGCTCCATATTAATTTTATGCTGACATAGAGTGGGACTAATGCCCTTAAGATCATCAAGAGTATATCCAATAGCGGCACGGTGCTTCTTCAGAGTTTTCAATAATTTCTTTTCTTCATGCTCTGAAAGGTTAGCACTAATAATAATAGGATATATCTTCTTTTCATCAAGATAAGCATATTTCAAAGTATCAGGTAATTGTTTAAGCTCAAACACGGGATCACCCTTGGGTGGAGGAGGATCTCCAAGAGTCTCAAAAGGAAAATTGTGTTTCAAAACAGGCATCTATTTGAAGAAAATTTCATCTAGTTCTCTTCTTTCATTCTTGAACATATCATTTTCATGCTCAAACAAATATTGTTCTAAGGGATCAATTGGAGGCACAACAATAGAACCAAGACCAATAATTTCATATTTACTAGGCAATTCTTTGTCATGGGGTTGTCTACGAAATTTGGAGAAATTAAACTCATGAGACACATCCCCAAAACTTACAGTAACAGTTTCTTTCTCACAATCTATCTTAGCATTAACAGTGTTCAAGAAAGGTCTACCAAATATAATGGGACAAAAAATATCTTGTGGGGAACCAAGAACTAGAAAATCAGTAGGGTATTTTATTTTCCCACACAAGACTTCAACATCTCTAACAATCCCAATTGGTGATATAGTATCTCTATTAGCAAGCTTGATAGTGACATCAATATCGTCTATTTCAGCAGGTGCAATATCATTCATAATTTCTTGATATAAAGTAAAGGGAATTGCACTCACACTAGCACCCATATCACATAAGCCATGATAACAATGATCTCCTATTTTAACAGAAACAACAGGCATGCCAACAACTGGTCTATGTTTATCTTTAGTATCAGGTTTAGCAATTCTAGCAGCTTCATCACAGAAATAAATAACATGCCCATCAATATTATCGACCAAGAGATCTTTAACCGTAGCAACACTAGGTTCAACTTTAATTTGTTCAGGGGGTGTAGGTGTTCTAGTATAACTCTTACGAACCACAACTGAAGTTTTAGCATGTTCCTTTATTCTAACAGGGAAAGGTGGTTTCTCAATATAAGTTGTAGGAATAACAGGATCAACATTATAAGTAATAGTTTCTTCTTCAGCTTTAATAGGTTCTACTACTTTTACTTCACTGGGAGGATGATATGTAAACCACTTCTCCTTAGGGAGATCAACATGAGTAGCAAATGATTCACAGAATGAAGCTACTATCTCAGAGTCAAGTCCATATTTAGTGCTAAATTCATGAAAAACATCGGTATCCATAAAAGATTTAACACAATCAAACTTGAGGTTTATTCCTGACTCCTTACCTTCGTCGAGTTCCCAATCTTCAGAGTTGCGTTTAATTCTTTCCAACAAATCCCATTTGAATTCAATAGTCTTCTTCATAAAAGAACCAGTACAAGAAGTATCGAGCATGGATTGATCATTACGAGAAAGCCGAGCATAAAAATTCTGAATAATAATTTCTTTTGAGAGCTCATGATTGGGGCATGAATATAACATTGACTTGAGCCTCCCCCAAGCTTGAGCGATACTTTCTCCTTTAGGAGGCCAAAAATTATAAATATAATTCCGATCATGATTGTCGCAGGAAACCACGGCCACCTATGGGACCAACGGTCCCTTGCTGGTTCGGCGGGGGGATGGCACATTGCACAAAGAGCAGAGGAGCGTGGAGCAGCATGGCAGAGATCACACAAGCAGTCTTTACCCAGGTTCGGGCCGTCGTGAGGCGTAAAACCCTACTCCTACTTTGGTGGATTGATGGTGGATTGTGGTGGAAAAAGCGCAGCGTTCTTGCCCGGCAGGGTTGCCTTGGGGCGAGAACGGCTACGCGCGTACGGGTGTACAAGGGTACGAATCAGCTAACCCCTTCTACGGTTGCCCTGGGACTCCTTTTATAGATCAAGGGGTCACCACAGTGGCAAATCAGTCATTATGCACTGATTAGATAGCAAATAGTGCTATCATACCTAACTCTGCAGGCTGACAGGGCGCATTAAATGGGCCGCTCAACGTCACATCGTAGCTTGCCCGGCAAGCCCTGCCGGGCTGCTTCACCAGCTTTGTGTCTGCTCGCTTGATACGTCGCAGGACGGGTGTCGCTTTTAGGTATCTTCTGTAGGAAGTGGCTGCCATGAGGCATATATCAGCCACTTAGTCACTTTGCGGCTCGACACCGCACCGATCGATGACTTGCGTCGTGATGAGGTGGTGCGGCGAGGTGGTTTTGCCTCCGCAGGCCCCCGACAGGCCTGTCGGGATGCCCTGAAGGCTTGCTTCCAAGGGTAACCCCATCCTTGCTAGGCTCGCCTGCCCGGCAAGGGAGGTATCTTCCTTAGCAGTATCTTGCTTCTCTGGCTAGTCTTGGTCTTTTTGTGCTGCATGTTGGTCCTTCGAAGAACTGACCCTTTGTGCTCCAATCTAACCTTGGTGCTGTGGCCCTACTCTTGTGCCTGTGCACAGTCTAGGTAACGGACCCAGGGTTTGTTGCACCGACAACGATGAACCAGATTCATAGGATAAAACTTCTGATGAAATTCCAATTTCAATCGGTTGTAGTTCCATGATCCAATAATATCACATAGCCTATACCATGTCAATGCCTTCTCCTTCAAAGATAAAGGGAAGACCTTCTTCTTGACTTCATCCACAGGAAAACTTGCAAGCTTAAATAATCCACAAACTTCATCCACATAGATTAGATGCATATCAGGATGTAATGTTCCGTCTCCTGCATAAGGATTAGCTAGCAGTTTCTCTATCATACCCGAAGGAATTTCATAATAAATATTTTTACTAGGTAGAGTAGGTTGAGGAGCAACTCTTTGTTCTTCCGGTCAGGGTGAAGATACCCTGAACAAGCCCGTCAAAGGATTATTTTCCATAGTGACAAGTGATAGTAAATTTCAGCATGTAATATAAATGTTTTCTTATCAAATTCCACTCACCAAACGCGCTTCACTACCCGGCAACGGCGCCAGAAAAGAGTCTTGATGACTCACAAGTATAGGGAATCTATCGTAGTCCTTTCTATAAGTGAGAGTGTCAAACCCAACGAGGAGCAGAAGGAAATGACAAGTGGTTTTCAGCAAGGTATTCTCTGCAAGAACTGAAATTATCGGTAACAGATAGTTTTGTGATAAGATAATTCGTAACGGGTAATAGGTAACAATTGTAGCAAAGGTGCAGCAAGGTGTCCCAATCCTTTTTATAGAAAAGGACAAGCCTGGACGAACTCTTATATAAAGCAAAGCGCTCCCGAGGACACATGTGAATTATTGTCAAGCTAGTTTTCATCATGCTCATATGATTCAAGTTCGTTACTTTGATAATTTGATATGTGGGTGGACCGGTGCATGGGTGTTGTCCTTACTTGGACAAGACTCCCACTTATGATTAACCTCTCTCGCAAGCATCCGCAACTACGAAAGAAGAATTAAGATAAATCTAACCATAGCATGAAACATATGGATCCAAATCAGCCCCTTACGAAGCAACGCATAAACTAGGGTTTAAGCTTCTGTCACTCTAGCAACCCATCATCTACTTATTACTTCCCATGCCTTCCCCTAGGCCCAAATCATGGTGAAGTGTCATGTAGTCGACGTTCACATAACACCACTAGAGGAAAGACAACATACATCCCATCAAAATATGGAACGAATACCAAATTCACATGATTACTTATAACAAGACTTCTCCCATGTCCTCAGGATTGTAACTACTCACAAAGCATATTCATGTTCAAAATCAGAGGAGTATTAATTATCATTAAGGGTCTGAACATATGATCTTCCACCAAATAAACCAACTAGCATCAACTACATGGAGTAATCAACACTACTAGCAACCCACAGGTACCAATATGAGGTTTTGAGACAAAGATCGGATACAAGAGATGAACTAGGGTTTGAGAGGAGATGGTGCTGGTGAAGATGTTGATGGAGATTGACCCCCTCTCGATGAGAGGATCGTTGGTGATGATGATGGCTTCGATTTCCCCCTCCGGGAGGGAAGTTTCCCCGGCAGAACAGCTCCGCCGGAGCCCTAGATTGGTTCTGCCCATGTTCTGCCTCGAGACGGCGGCGCTTCATCCCGAAAGCTTCCTTATGATTTTTTCTAGGTCAAAAGACATCATATAGTAGAAGATGGGCACCGGGGGCCTGACAGGTAGGCCACAAGCCAGGGAGGCGCGCCTAGGGGGTAGGGCGCGTCCCCCACCCTTCTCGTCACCTGGTGGGTCCCCTCTGGTATTTTCTTCTCCCAATATTTTTAATATATTCCAAAATAATTCTTCATAAATTTCTAGCACTTTTGGAGTTGTGTAGAATAGGTCTCTCAGATTTGCTCCTTTCCGGTCCAGAATTCTAGCTGTCGGCATTCTCCCTCTTCATGTAAATCTTTTAAATTAAGAGAGAAAAGGCATAAGTATTGTACCATAACGTGTAATAACAGCCCATAATGCAATAAATATCAATGTAAAAGCATGATGCAAAATGGACGTATCACTCCTGTTCCTCATCGATCCTAGATCCACAGCTCGGGACCCCCTACGCGAGGTCCGCCAGTTTTGACACCGCCAGGGACTATCGAGTGCCGAGGGTGATACCTCGTAACACACTTATGATGATATCTCTGTAGCGTATCAATTTGGTCATGGTTATTGAGGGTGATTCCTCCTTTACCACTCCTGATACGACTCTGTCGTTCAACACCTCAATTGTGAACCTCATGGGTGATTCCTCCAAGTTAACCTTGACGGTTACATCGAGTGGAATCCAAAGAGGGTGATTCCTAGGATTCCCCCTTGGTGCAATGGACACACGGTTACTTTGACTTTACCACAGACCCATGATGAAGTTGGGTCGGCCCCGAGGGGTACCCGCGAGAGATATGTGATGAGTGATGTGGAGTCGGGTTGACCTGGAGGGTACCTGCGAGATTTCTACGAGGCACGGCCGGGCATTCTTAGCCCTTGCCGTATGTCCGTGAGACAAGGCGACGAACATATCGTGGATCATTAATCATTACCATGCACTCCCAAGACACTAACGAGATTGGGTATTTGATCTGAGTTGGTCATTGACCTATACGCACTAACCGCCACGTGGGACAATATATGGGCAACCGGCGTCGTAGTATCAGCCGAAGCTCTTTAGATGTCAGCGACTGAGTGGCACGCACCAGGTTGTACTAGAACGCCTACGCTTGTATAAGGGGGCTAGGTCTGCTCACCGGCCACGTTCACAATGTGCAGGAGTGCAACGGGCGATGGGCCCAAGACCCCTGCGCTCTTAGGATGTAGACCGGTGTGATGGCCTCTCTGTTGAGCCTAGGTAGGGCTGTGACGTGTTGATCTGCCGAGGCCGGGCATTGATGACCCACAAGTATAGGGGATCAATCGTAGTCCTTTCAATAAGTAAGAGTGTCGAACCCAACGAGGAGCAGAAGGAAATGACAAGCGGTTTTCAGCAAGGTAATGTCTGCAAGCACTGAAATTGTCGGTAACAGATAGTTTGATAGCAAGGTAATTTGTAACGAGCAAGTAACGGTAATGGTAAATAAAGTGCAGCAAGGTAGCCCAATCCTTTTGTGGCAATGGACAGGCCAAAATGGTCTCTTATAATAAGCAAAGCGTTCTTGAGGGCAAATGGGAATTTCATCTAGTCACTTTCATCATGTTGGTTTGATTCACGTTCGCTACTTTGATGATTTGATATGTGGGTAGACCGGTGCTTGGGTGTTGTTCTTACTTGAAAAAACCTCCCACTTATGATTAACCCCCTCACAAGCATCCGCAACTAAGAGAAAAGTATTAAGATAAAATCCAACCATAGCATTAAACATATGGATCCAAATCAGTCCCTTACAAAGTAGCGCATAAACTAGGGTTTAAGCTTCTGTCACTCTAGCAACCCATCATCTAATAACTACTCCACAATGCATTCCCTTAGGCCCAAAGATGGTGAAGTGTCATGTAGTCGACGTTCACATGACACCACTAAGGAAATCTCAACATACATATCATCAAAATATTGAACACATATCAAATTCACATGATTACTTGTAACATGATTTCTCCCGTGGCCTCAAGAACAAAGGTAACTACTCACAAATAATGTTCATGCTCAAGATTAGAGGGGTATTAAATAGCAAAATGGATCTGAACATGTAATCTTCCACCAAATAAACCATATAGTAATAAATTACAAGATGTAATCAACACTACTAGTCACCCACAGGTACAAATATGAGGTTCCGGTACAAAGTTTGAACACAAGAGATGAACTAGGGTTTGAGAGGAGATCGCGCTGTTGAAAATGTTGATGGAGATTGGCCTCCCAAAGATGAGAGGGTTGTTGGTGATGACGATGGCTTCGATTTCCCCCTACGGGAGGGAAGTTCCCCCGGCGGAATTGCTCTGTCGGAGGGCAAAAATGCTCCTGCCCAAGTTCCGCCTGGAGGCAGCAGCGCTTCGTCCCAAAATTCCCCTCCGGGTTTTTTCTCGGTCAAAAGACCTTAGGTACGAGAAGATGGGCATCGGAGGAGGGATGGGCTAGCCACAACCCACCAGGGCGCGCCTGGGGGGCCTGGCGCGCCATGGTGTCTTGCAGTCACCAGGTGGCACCCCTCTAGTAGTTATTTGCTCAAGTATTTTTTATATATTCCAAAATAATTCTCCGTAAATTTTCAGCTCATTTGGAGATGTGCAGAATAGCTGGCCTGAGGTAGCTTTTTCATGTCCAGAATTCTAGCTTCCCGTATTCTCCCTCTTTGTGTAAACCTTGCATATGAGAGAAAAGGCATTAGAATTACTCCATAAAGCATTATTATGCATAAAAACATTATAAATATGTCGGTGCAACAAACCTTTGCGTATGTTGCCTGGACTGTACACAGGCACGGCAGCGAAGAAACAAACTTTATCAAGCATCCAAGACAGAACCAAGCCAGAGGGGTAGCTCTTTAAGGAATCAAAGGGCGGATCAAGAAGACCAAGACAAGCCAAGGAAGCAACATACCACTAAGGGAAAGCATCCCTTGCCGGGCAGGCGAACCTGGTCAGGTCGAGGCTGCCCCGAAGACAAGTCCCAAGATCCCCCCAACAGGCTTGCCGGGGCCGCTGATGGCCTACCACCCCGCCAAGGCTCCTCCGCTCCACCACATCGCAACACAAGTCACCCATCGGTGCGGTGTCAAGCCCCTGAGTAGCTGGGTGGCTGTCATTTGGCACGTGGCAGTCATTTAGAAGGGAAATCACCTCCATATGACACTCATCCAGAGGCGTGTCAAGCAGACAGGTGGAAGATGACTGAGCGGCGCGGCAGGCTTGCCGGGCTGCATCCACAACGTGACACCTAGTAGTGCATTTAATGCGGTTTGTCCTAACTACCAGAGTTAGGTATGATAGCACTGTTGGCTATCTAATCACTGAACAATGACTGTTTTGCCATTGTGGTAACCCCTTAACCTATAAAAGGAGGGCCGTGGCGACTTTAGAAAGGATTCGGACCCTCGTGTACTCATATGCACATAGCTGCTCTCCCTGAGGCAACCTTGCCAAGCTTGAGTGTTGCGTCTCCACCACGGTCCTCGCATCAATCCACTAAAGCAGGAGTAGGATTTTACGCCTCACGGCGGCCCGAACCTGGGTAAAAATCACCAGCGTCATCTCTACCGTGCTGTCCCACGGCCTCTGCTCTTTGTGCAACGTGACCTCTCCCCCCGCCAAACCACAAGGGGCCGATGGCCCCATAGGTGATCATGTTCCACCATGACATCTTTGGTGCGCCAGGTAGGGGGAGCGTGTGCGTAAACCTGAGGTTGTGATCAGCGCGTCAATCTTCATCATCGCCTTCTTTGTCTTTGGCTTCATCATCCATGGCGCCAAACAGGAAGCCCGACGCAACAGCTCATCCTTCCACCTCGAAGGCCACCGCGCATGCAGCCACGGATCCTACGGGCGCGGCTGTGGCGTCGGGGGACGCGGATGCCATGGGGGTCGTGACCGGCGCAGGCGGCGCAGTCGTCGTTTCCCCTGTGGCCGAAGCGGGAGCAAAAGACGCTGGGGGAGGGTGGCATCAACAACATCCTGACGGCCGTGTCCCACAGGGTGCGGGTGGGGAGAACACACCACCGCCACCTCCCCACTGCGCTAGTGGGCGCAGCCCAGCGACAACGCCCGCTCTAGTGCGAGTCGCAATCCCCTAGCTGTCCCCAATACGAGCGCAGCGACGGGACGTGCGCTTCCTCTAGGGCAGGGTAACCCAGGCAAAGCGCCAAACGGGGTCGTTAACCCCTAGGCGCACCCTTCTCGCCACCGTACCACCATGGCGGCTGGCTCGCGGCGATGAGAACACGGCGCCGCCATCATTGGCACTATCAGGAGTCGCGCGACATCGCAGTCTGCGTCGTCGTCCATGCCAAGCACTGCTTTGGAGGCCATGGCGCGTGCCCAACTCCTATTGAGATTCCCGCCAGCGGCTGATCAGATGGATGAGTGGAGAGCCACCATTCAAAGTCTGATCGGTTTTGCTGAAGCGGGAGGATCACAGCGAGCGGGCCCGTTGCGGCGCCCGCAAGCAACAACCACGGCCCGAGCTGCTGATCGTGTTGAGGGGGCCGCTCCCATGGTACAGTCCCCTCCACGATAGCCAGCGCAGGGGCCGCAGCACGAACCGCTTAACCAGGAGCCCGATGAGGCATCAATGGCCTCGTCCGATCCACGGGCTCGTCGAGGCCAGCGGGAGGTCCTGGAAGATCGGTGAAGGGAAGACATGCGCGTCACCATAGAGCGATGCCGCGAATCCCGCCGCCAATTTGACAGGCGCAATGGCCCCGACGTCGACGAACCCGTGCCTAGTGTAGGTGGGTACTTACCTTTCGAGGTTTGGTGCCCCGCCTTCATTCGCGAGCTGCGGCAAGTCCGTTGGCCATCTGCCCGCGGCTTCAAGCCAGAAATACCAGAGAAGTATGATGGAAGGCTGAACCCGACAGAGTTCTTAAGCATCTACACCATCGTTGTTCAAGCTGTCGGGGGAAGAGATGAAAAGGTGTTCGCTAACTACTTCCCTTTGGTGCTCAAGCCAAACATGAGGTCGTGGCTGATGCACCTGCCGGAGAACTCCATCTCATCCCGGGCTGACCTGTGCAATGAGTTTGTTGGCGCCTTCACGGGCGGCCACCAAGAGCCAGGACGACCCAGCGACATTGCAGCTCCTCCCACAGAAGGAAGGGGAGAGTTTGCGGAAGTACATGCAGAGGTTTAGCCGGGTACACAGGAACATTCCAGATATCCACCCGGCAGCTGTGATTGCCACGTTCCAGTCGAATGTGCTCAACAGGAGGATACGTTCTGAGATGAACATCCGGTTTCCCAAGACTGTGAACGAGCTATACTCCTTGGCGGATAAGTGTGCCCGTACGGAGGAGGGGAGGTGACTCCCTAGAGAAGAAGACGGTGTCGAAGTTGCTTCGGAAGACGACGAAGATGCCACCAACTCAAAGAAGAAGAGTAAGAAGCGCAACAAAAAGCGCAAGGAGAAAGTAGTACTGGCTGTTGACGGTTCTGGCGCCCTTAGTACCGGTAAGAAGGCCAAGACCGAAACCCCCGGCAAAGAAGTTGCCACCTGCACTGACTGCCGGGAGGCCGCGGCAGCCGAAAAGGCTGGGAAGATAGACGGACCGTACTGCAAGATTGACCGGACCAAGGGCCATGATCTCCAAGAGTGTCATCAAGTTGAACAACTTGTCAAGAAGCAGAAAGCTGAGTACGAGAAGCGTGACAAGATGAAGGATCAAGAAGGTGATGGCAGGAAGGGTCGCGGCAACAGAGGGAATCATCGCGGCAAGGCTCCCCAATAGCAAGAGATGCCCACTAGAGGTCGTGAGAAAAAGGAAGATGAAGATGAAACTGATGGAGGGGATGATGAGGAGACCAGTGAGCAAGGGTTCTAGAGAGCCACAGAGGCCCTGTGCATTGACGGAGGAGCATCTTTGCACTCCTCTCACCGCCAGCTTAAATAGTGGGCGCGCGAGGTGAATGCCGTAGAGCCTGCGGTGGGATCCCGGAAGCCACTCAAATGGTCCCGCATGCCCATTATCTTTGACGAAGAGGACCACCTTACCGCACCACAGCGATAGGGTGCTTACCGCTGTTGGTTTCACCAACAATTCGCAACCTCAAGGTCACAAAGATGTTGGTTGACAGTGGGGCAGGGTTGAATCTGATCTCCCCCAAGGTAATTAGCAAGTTACAGATAGAAGATGAAGAGCTCAAGGTTACTGGCACGTTTCAAGGAATCAACCATGGCAGGAGTCGTCCTAAGGGGAAGGTTACGATGCCGGTAACATTTGGTGGAGAACTGAACTACCAGACCGAGAAGGTTGTGTTTGATGTGGTTGATCTCCCATTGCCATACAACGGGATCCTTAGTCATCCAGCCCTGGCAAAATTCATGGCGGCATCCCATTATGCCTACAACACGCTGAAATGCGAGGGCCAATGGGCGTCATTTCCATCCCATCAGACAAGAAAGATGCAGTCATCTGTGTGGACAACATGTACCGGGAAGCAGTCGCTGCCGAGGCTGCGGAAGCTACAGTTCCCGCCAAGGAAAGCAAGAAAGGAAAGAAAGCTAGTAGGGATACCGGCAAGGAATCCGGGAAGCGCGCCTCTCCGGAGTGTGCTGCACCTGTCGATGATTTGCCGGAGAGTTCCACTAGCAAAAGATCCAAAGTTGCCTTGCCTGCTACGAAGAAGGTCTCGGCAGGGCTGGTTGGCGCTGATGGTACATTCACCGTTAGCTCCACCCTCGATGACAAATAGGAAAGCGCGCTCGTTGCCTTCTTGCGGGCGAATGTCGATGTGTTTGCTTGGCAACCATCTGACATCCCCGGCGTTCCCAGGGAGGTAATCGAGCACCACCTTGCTGTATGCCCTCATGCCCAACCCGTCAAGCAGAAAGTCAGGAAACAAGCTTTGGAGCGGCAGCAGTTTATTGCCGAGGAGATCAAGAAACTTGAAGCAGCTGGTTTGGTCAGAGGAGTGTTACACCCTACGTGGTTGGCAAACCCGGTGGTGGTATGCAAGGCAAATGGGAAATGGAGGCTCTACATAGACTTCACGGACCTGAATAAGGCGTGCCCGAAGGACCCGTTCCCCTTGCCGCGCATCGACTAGATCGTGGATTCCACTTCTGGGTGTGATCTGCTTTCCTTCTTGGATGCATACTCTGGGTACCATCAGATATTCATGTCCAAGGAAGACAAGGAGAAGACTGTGTTTATAACCCCATGTGGCATGTACTGCTTTGTACGGATGCCCTTTGGGTTAAAAAGCACCGGGTCTACTTTTGCAAGAGCAGTACAAATTGGATTTGAGTCTCAGTTGCACAGGAATCTTGAACCTTACATGGATGACATAGTGGTCAAAACCAGGGATAGATCAACACTCATTCAGGACCTAGAAGAGACCTTCGCGAACCTATGCAAGATCAACTTGAAGTTGAACCTTGAGAAGTGTGTGTTCGGAGTTCCCTCCGGCAAGCTACTTGGCTTCTTTGTATCTCACCGGGGATAGAGGCCAACCCCGACAAGATCAGGGCGATCGAGCAGATTAAAGCACCAAAGACAGTCAAGGATGTGAGGAGTTTGACCGGATGTGTTGCCGCGCTAAGAAGGTTCATTTCCAAGTCTGCCGAGGGTGCCTTGCCGTTCTTCAAAATTCTAAAGAAGGCAGGGCCCATGAAGTGGACCACGGAAGCAGAAGCAGTGCTGCAAGACTTAAAAGCTTATCTTTCCTCTGCTCCCACCTTAGTCGCTCCTAAACCATGAGAGCCGTTGCTGCTATACTTAGCGGCAACCAACCAAGTGGTTAGTGCAGCGCTCGTGGCGCAGCGGGAAGTAGACAAAGGAGCAGTCGCAGGTGCTGTCCTTCTGGGAGAAGGAAGTGAACCAACCCCGGCAAGGTCAGATGCACGTCAGGAGAAAGAAGAGCAGGAGAGCGAAGGTAATCTCAAGACCACAGCAAAGAAGAAGGTAGTGTAGTGGCCGGTGTACTTTGTTAGCTCCCTGCTGCAGGGGGCTAGATCAAGATATTCTGGAGTGCGGAAGCTGATCTTTGGCCTCATCATGGCCTCGAGGAAACTACGCCACTATTCCAAGCCCATGAGATCATGGTTGTCACTCGCTTCCCTTTGCAGCGCATACTGAGGAACCCTGAGGCCACCGGCAGGATTGTTGAATGGGCCTTGGAATTATCAAGCTTTGGTCTGAGGTATGAGAGTACATCAACCATCCAGAGTAGGGCATTGGCGAAGTTCATCGTAGAATGGATACCTACTCCAGATGAAGAGACACCAGAAACAACAATCCCCGGTAAGGAGGCCCCCTAAGAATGGATCATGTACCTTGATGGTGCTTTCTCATTGCAAGGTGCGGGGGCTGGCGTGCTCTTTGTTGCACCCACTAGAGAACACCTCAAATACGTGATCCAAATGCATTTTCCCCGGGAGAAGGCTACCAACAACACTGTAGAGTATGAAGGACTCCTTGCTGGGCTCAGGATTGCAATGGAATTGGGAATTGAGAAGTTGGTCATCCGTGGAGATTCACAACTTGTGGTGAGACAAGTAAACAAGGATTATCAGAGCCTGTTGATGGAGGCATATGTAGAAGAAGTGAGGAAGATGGAGGATCATTTTGATGGGTTGCAAACAGAGCACGTACCACGTGCGGAAAACAGCATCGCTGATCACTTGTCGAAATGCGCTGCGCAGAAGCTCCCTGTGGAACCAGGAACTTTTGTCCTCCACCTGACTAAACCCTCAGTGTCCCTGATGACGATGGACAGAAAAAGGAGGAAAATGGACTCCGGCAAACATATCCCGGCAGAGCCTCCGATGGCCCCCGGTAGTGATGTTGTCGGATATAACTCCACTTCACCTCGTGAGCAGCTCCCTTCCGCTGAACCACATTTCCTTGCGGATGATGTATGCGCTCCCACAAACAAGGAGGTGTCATTGGTCCTCGTTGTCGAGCCACATGCTCCAACTTGGGCCCGGCACATAGTCCATTACCTCCAAACTGGAGAACTTCCCCGAGAGCAAGAAGAAGCTGAAAGAGTAGCCCAGAGGGCCAGTATGTATCAGTTTGTCGATGACATGCTGTACAGAAGGAGGCCCAATGTGTGAAATTGAAGTGCATTTGCCGGGAACAGGGGAAGGAACTGTTGGCAGAGATACACAAAGGCTCGTGCGGCTCCCATATTGGATCAAGAGCCTTGGTTGGAAAAGCTCTCCGGCAAGGTTTCTACTGGCACAAGGCCCTCCAAGATGCGACTGAGCTAGTCACCAGATGTGAAGGCTGCCAGTTCCACTCCAAGAACATCCATCAACCCACTCAAGCTCTCTAGACAGTCCCTTTGTCATGGCCGTTTTCGGTCTGGGGGCTCGACACCTTGGGCCCCTTCCCCCGTACTGCTGGGGGCTTTGAATTCTTGTTCGTTGCAATCGACAAGTTTACAAAGTGGCCAGAAGTAGAGCCCGTGAGAAAGGTGATTGCACAATCAGCTATCAAGTTCTTGAAGGGATTGGTGTGCCGTTTCGGAGTACCCGCCAGAGTCATCACTGACAACGGCACCCAGTTCACAAGCCGCGCCTTCATGCAATACGTTCAAACCCTCGGAAGCAAGATATCATTCGCTTCTGTTGCCCATCCCAGGAGCAACAGACAGGCTGAGAGGATGAACGCTAAAGTGCTGCGTGGGCTCAAGACAAGGACCTTTGATAAGCTACAAAAGTGCGGAAGGCGCTGGATCGACGAGCTGCCGGTGGTTCTTTGCTCCCTCCATACGACACCAAATCGAGCTACCGGTCAGACTCCCTTCTCCCTAGTCTATGGGGTAGAAGCAGTGATCCCCACGTAACTCATATACGGGTCACCTCGAGGATTTGCCTACGATGAAGTAGAGCAAGAGCAGCACCGGCATGACGATGCCGTGCTCCTTGAGGAGAACCGTCTCCGGGCTGCTACGCGTGTTGCATGCTATCAGCAAGCTCTGCACCGCTATCACAGCTGCAGGGTTCATGCCCGGATTCTTGAGGAAGGCGACCTTGTCCTTAGGCATGTTTAGTTCGCCAAGGGTGCAAACAAGTTGACGCCGAAGTGGGAAGGCCCTTACTGCGTAGTACGAGTCACCAGACCTGGCGCAGTCCGTCTGGGGACCGAAGATGGCATTCAATTGCAAAACTCATGGAATATTGAGCATCTTCATAAGCACTACCCGTAAGGTGCGGCTGTCGGGCCCTGCCCGGCAGCCTCCCTTTTGTACAAGCATTACCGATGTGCATGTAACCCTTTGTACAAAGCCAGTCGCAGACCTTGAGCACAGACAATAAAACGAAGCATTGGGGGGCCCCAAAAACTTTGCATGCATGCATAACTTTGCATAAACATGCCATGATCATATAGATGAGATCATATGTTGCATTGTTTTCCTCTGCACTAACTGCAGGGCTCTTGTCGCGGACCCGATCCTGAAAAGAGAAAACGGAAGCATGCCTACATATCGATCTCCGATGAGCCAAACAGATAAGTTCCTTTTTTGTCCATACGTGTTTTTGTAAGAAGAAAACTTGTGCATTGAAAAACCTTGTCACCTCCAAAGCATTTGTGCTCCCATCCTTTGGTCCGAACGATGCTTTGGCCAAGATGGTTGTAGTGGCAATTGCTAGAGAAAGTTCGATAAGGGGCTGGTCCCCTTCTATAATGTTGTGCCCGGCAGGCCAAGCCCTGCGGCAACGATGGAAGGCACCGGCAAGATAGCTTGCCGGGAAAAGCTTGTTTACTTAAAAGTATAGAGGTGTTTCTCCTCTGCATGGATACAACACATGTACAAGTATCCGGCAAGCTCGTCTTTTTTCATTAATATGCGGATAAACAAGTACAAGTCTTACAGGGCACAAGCATGGATAAAAGAGATTACATATTAAGACTGAAATTGGGCGAATGCCTACATATTTTAGATTGAAAAAAGATAAGTGCCCCGTAATCCTTTTCTTGTCCCTCTCCTCCTAGGAACTACGATGGGAGGCAAAGAGGGCAAAGGAGCGCATGGGCAGAAGCCCAGCCCGACCCCGTCAGGGCCTGCCGGGAGCAGCCTGACAAGATCGGGAGTGGCGAGGCTGCGAAGGAGGGGGACAGAGAGAGCAGCTGGGCAATGCCCTGGTCACCACCACCAGGACCAGCAGGACACGCCAGCATGGACACCAGCAGCAAAGCCTGCCGGGGCCCAGCTGGAAGACTGCGGGAGGAGGCGAAGGCACCAAGAGAGCATGCCCACCCCCGGCAACCAACCGGAAGAGGCTGGTGATGATGGTGCCGAGGAGTGTGGCAAAGATCTGGGAGACGGGGCAGCCGGTAGGCAGTACGAGACGAATGCGTCGGTGCCATCGTACTCCGACCTAACGGCCTGCCCCTCGCCTTCATCGTCTTCGCCCGTTTCTTCCTCAACACTGTCGCTCCAGGGGGACGCCGGGCCTTTGGCCCGACGCCTTCCTCGAAGGAGCGGCTGACGGTGGCGGTGGGGCCAGAGGCGCATGGGGAGCACCACTCCCCACCTTGATGGGCAGGAGGGCGCCACCATCTCAGCGTCATCCCCGGCCTCGCCAAAGCAGGCAGTGCTAGGATTACCGAAGATCCCGAGCGCGATCCTACGGGCGGGCACCAGAAGCCCTGAGGATTCCGCCAACGGGTTGACGAGCTCCAACAGCTTGCGGCAGAAGCAACACCGCTTCTCCGAGCGGCGAGCTCACGTGGAAGAGATGAGCACTCCGCCATCTTGAAGAAGCACAACACCTTCCACACCGGGGTCGGTGCGGCGTTCGCAAACAAGCCGCCATGAACCGCGACCGACCCTACTACGATCGCCGCGCCTCCCGTGGCCTCGGACCAGACTCACTCCCCGAGCGACGACACTAGCCTTCAGAGTCATCACTCCTGAGCTGAGGCTCGCGGCCTGGCCCCGGTCTCTTCCCCTCGACATGACGAAGAAGGAGGCAAGGAAGAAGAAGGAAAAAGTGTGTGGATGGATACCCCCGCTCCCCCTAGTGCTCCCTTTTATAGTCGAGCCGGGACGGGGGGCTGGTTCTCCACCCACTCCCAAAGGGTTCCTTTGAATCCAAACCATCCAAACTGCGGACGGTAGCCAAGCTCGTCGACCGCCCTTTTTCACCAATCCGGAGGATTCGGGTTCCTATCATGGCGCTCTTTCCTGCACCATGCGCACCCGTTACCTACCCCGCGCGATGCATGCGGCGTACGTGGCGGAAGGGACGGGCGTAGTGGGATGAGTGAAATGGCGGTTACCACCCCGTGGGATAAAGTCATTCACGGGCCACAACCGTATGGCCCCCACCGCGATTGGCATCGCACGACACGCGGGAAAACCAGAAACTGACCCGAGCACAGGTTAATGAAGAAGCAAGGAAACATCAAGGAAGAGGAGAATATCAGCGCAAGACTCCCGCCTGTGTACCTGATAGCACTACAAAAAAAATACACTTCCGTGATGATACGTGTTTGTCACAGTAGGTCACGTTTTCTGTCATGCATGTACATCCATGATGATTTTATGACAGAATTAAGATAGTCATACATGTGCTGTCATAGAAGTGTTCCATGACAATGCCAAAATTATCATCACGGAAGTGTCCACTTCCATGACGATATATGGCGCGTCATGGAAGTGTTTTCGTCAAGGGTAACCGACACGTGGAATCCACCATAACGGGTCGCCGTTAAGCTATCGGGTCCGGTTTTGGATTCGATAACCCGTTAACAGCCCGGACCAATGGGGATTTTCCATGTGTAAAATTCTCATTGGCCGAAGGAAACACGTGTCATCTCGTCATTGGGTCAGATATGCGCCTATGATATGTCGACATGTGCGACGGCCCAACACTGGCCCATTTAGCTTACAAAGGCCGGCCCATTTGACTTGGTCAAAAGCTAGCGGGCCGGCCCATGAAAAGCCTGTTAATGGTCTGTTTGCATATAGCCCATTTTACGGCCCGGTAACTCACGGACCGTTAGGGCCTTCACGAAATCGGCCCAACTGGGTCATGTGGGCCGTCGAATATAACACCAGCCCGTTTCATTTTCGGCCCATGTATGGCCCATGGCGTCTTTCGGCCCATATGAGGCCTTTCGTATCTTTGGGCCCTTTAGTGGCCCACGGTGACTCTGGCCCATAATGAACAGTAAATTTCTTTGTACCCAGTAACGGCCCATGATTCACATGGGTCGTTTCCAGCCCGTGTTAGCTTTCGGCCTACTGACGGCCCATACGTTCTTGGGCTGCTTTCCGGCCCTCGATTACTTCCGGCCCATTACTTGCCTGTTCCCCTAATGGGCCAAATTCGGCCCGTGGTTAGAATCAGCCCGTTTGTGGCCTGTTAATGCGTTGCGCCGTTTCCAGTCCGTCCTATATTCTGGCCCATTAACGACCCATTATGCCTATGGCAGAATTAAGCCTTTGTTGTCTTCCAGCCTGTTAACGGCCCATTACCATGCTGGCCTGATATCAATTATGCCCGTTTAGGGCCCATAAGGGCCCAATTATCCGATGGCCTGAGGCCCACTGATTCTACGACCCGTTGGAGGCCCATTTATCCGACGGCCCATAGGAGGCCCATGGATCCTATGGCCTGTAGCAGGCTCAAGGTTACCACAGTCCGTATATGGCCCATGGTTGTTGCGGCCACTAGAAAACCAAGGAAAAAGAAGACTAGGAAATAAATAAGCCAGAAACAAACGCTAGGCTATTAAGGCGATTGCACAGATTACATCCACTGGGCATCAAAGTTCGCCACCAGTGCAAATATAGGGAACACCCTACACTATACAAAAATGGCTTGCTGTTTTCTTCAGCCGGTGGCTGCACGTTAAGAGCAAATCTTGTATCACAACAAAACAAATTACAACCATAAAACAAAAGGAAGGTTGGCATAAAAGTTAACAGTCCGGCAGATAAATGCACCACCAGAAGTTCAGAAGCTCAGTTCATTTGACCTGACTGTTACGTTTTCATGCTGTCCTGTCCGATGAAGCACCATAACCTTCGCCTTCATTTCTCCTAGGCTCCTGAACAACATAGCAAATGTCTGATAGTCTGGTTTCAAAACCATGCATATCTTGATGACATCGAACAATGGATGTCCTTGTTTCACAATGGGTCTCTGTTAGGGAATGGACTTTTGTCTGGAGCTCAGATATAACATTGTTCTGAGCTTGCATATCTTGATCATGAGGCAGTTTGGACGAGATTGCCTTAACAACCAACCCAGTATTACGCAGGAACGTGCTTTTGGCACTGTTAGTGGACAGGTACTGACCCACTGCAGCAAGAGGTGACATTGCGGTTATAGTTGCCTCGTCACCTTTAGAAGGTGGCGGTTCCACCATTTGTTCCATAGCTTGCTGAAAAGTTGAGTTTTTACATTAGTAGTACCAGAACAGAAGATATTAGGGAGGCAGCAAAACCAAACAAAATAGCTTTGGTCTATATACAGAACTTATTCTGGTGAACCTGTGTAAAATATTAGTTGTATTTTACTGCAAAGTACATAATGAAACCAGCAGGTTCCAAACATATGACCATGTACCATGGCTAATATATTGTCTATTTCTTCACATTGTATTGACAGCTAAGGATAAAGAGACAAAGTTTATAATACGGTAAGCATAGTATGACATCATTCATATCACAAAACAACTAAGAACAGACAAATAGGCAATTGTAACATTGTGTGGGCAAGTCCAGCACGGAACTAGATTACAGATCAAGATCAAAGGAACATCACTCCTCTCTTTTAAACCTTGTAAGGTGCAATGATACGCTAAGACAATTGTGTATAAAATTGAAAAGAGTAATAGACATTGGCTGCAAACCGTGCCGTTCAACGCACAAGTCAG
Organism: Thinopyrum elongatum; assembly: GCA_011799875.1. Lineage (NCBI taxonomy): Eukaryota > Viridiplantae > Streptophyta > Magnoliopsida > Poales > Poaceae > Thinopyrum > Thinopyrum elongatum. The sequence goes on from CM022302.1 coordinate 163,512,062, forward strand.
AGTAAGTAGTAGTTAAAAGGCATGAGGATTAAGGAATTACAACAGCGGCTTTGACTGGTGTAGTCATGCCCTTCGTCTTGCTGGTGTGACAGTCCTTGAAGATTTCCACAGCATTTGGTTCAGGTACTTTTTGGTCCTTGCGGGCTTTCCTCTGCATTCGGAACAAATCAATATAGATCTGATAATATGGGATAGCGAAAAGAGTGAAACAACAGCTAATTATAAGAGCCTCACAGTGTGCAATATAGCTACGAGATCCTGTCATCTGCTGGAATTTTACTTTCGTATGGTTGGCCTTGTTCTTTGAATAGTTCACCTACAAGAAGATAGATTTGTGAGGCACATGCGTAAATAGGAGTTCAACATGTGACCTGATCACATATATATAGCGTATTTGATACTTTGGATCAGACCAGTGTTTAACGAGGCCTCTCCAGTCTTCATCCGATATATTTTCCACTAGAGATGTTTGGGCAAGTTCACTGTTAGCCTTGCCTTCAATGTGAGTTTTCCTCAAGTTATACCGATATTGTCGCAGAGCAGACTTGAAAACATGGGTGCAAGCTTGTCTGGTTGCATCATCTTGGCTATCCAACTTGAACCTCATCTGTTGAAAATTATGGGAGTCTCGTTATCAGCAACATAGAAAGTATGGGACAGAGCAAGACGATATTACTAGTTTCCATACATAACCATACTTACAGATAAATGGTCGAGGAAGGTGTTGAACTGGGTTTCGTCTTTGTCATTCCTATACTGAATCCATGTTGGGAGGATACGTGCATGACACCTAACGGCAACCGCTGCCTCTGATACTAACTTGGCTGACTCTGTAGCATCACGTGGGCTTTTTAAACCTACCTCAAAATGGATCTCCATTCTTCCTCCTCTAGATTTAGTTAACCTATCGAGCATTATCCCTGATGTTTGTTTCCTCTTGCGCCTAGGTGCTAGTCCAACAATAAACATAGGAAGTGTTAGTGTACATCAAATTGTGAGACTACATATAAAGAAGCATGCAACTGTAACTTGACTCCAGCAACTACCTTCTTGTTGTTGAAGCTCACAAGGTTCATCTGATATTGTCAACTCATCTTCTGTCAGGTGGCAAGGGAGCTTGGGAACGTGCTGCTAGCTGAGTTAACAAACGAGTAACTCATGCAGCTGGTGGTACTGTGGAAGGTGTTGCAACAACTAGGGCTGTCGTAGCTTGTTTGGTGGCAGCTATTAGTTTCTGTTTGGCTTGTTTTGCAGCTCGTGTAGCACGGGATACCATGTTTGTACAATTTTCCGGTGGACTTTGACCTTCTATTGCACCATCAGTGCCAGCAGAATCTGCATAATTCTTCCGCTTCCGTTTTTGTGTGTCCTCAGTACTAACACCATCCCCTGCCATTCTGTGTTCCTTCATGTTTCTCTGTGCCATATCAAGTCAAGCCGAGAAGAAAAAGGAATAAAAATTTAGTTCTTCAGAACAAATTGATGCATGATACAGACGAACTGAATTTTGATGTTAGACAACCACATGATAGGACGATGTAATATGTATGAAAAACAGGATGACATGAGATAATCAGAACTATGATGTGTAAACTAAGCAGAAGGCATTTCAATAAATTAGAAGCAATGTAATGGAAGGTAGACACCATATGAAAGATGCTACAAATATCTCTCTGCCAAGTTAACAATGTCTCATCATAACTGGCATTTAAACAAATGTGAAGCAGTACAAGAAATAAATCATATGCAAGATGCAAGATGCAAACAACATCACACTACCAAGTTAAAGGTCTCTTGTCATTAGTGACGGTGTCCTGGACTAGGGGGTACTCACCATGTCGTCTCCCGACCAGTGGGTTGGGCCGAGGACCCCCGTGGCGGTTCACTAATGGGCCAGTTCGGACAGCCGATGACATATACAAGGAAGATTTCACAAGACTTGGTGATCAAGACAAGGACTCCTCTCCACCAACGTAGCCGACTAGGACTCTTGTCATCCTGGGCCTCCGGTACATTATATAAGCCGAGGCCAGGCTCGTTGATAGATAGATTATGACATCAATCATCATACCTCTTGGGTTTAGACCACAACATATGATCTCGAGGTAGATCAACTCTGTACCTTGATACTTCATCAATATAAACAAGAGCAGGACGTAGGGTTTTACCTTCATAGAGAGGGCCCGAACCTGGGTAAAACACCGTGTTCATCGTCTCTGTTACCATCGATCCTAGATCCACAGCTCGGGACCCCCTACCCGAGATCCGCCGGTTTTGACACCGACATTGGTCCTTTCATTGAGAGTTCCGCTGTGTGATCGGCAAAGGATCAATGGCTCGCCCGCAGATCAACTGCGACGTCGGCATCTTCGTCGCCGGCTCGACTGGTCACCTTGGCTCGACCGAGGACTGCGCTCCGTCTCCGATCTTCATGTTCGGGCAATGGCCTTCATCAACATCAACTCCGATCTCTATCAAGATCGTGGAGGAATCATCCATATAGCCCGGGGCTCAACTTCAACATTGTCCTCGGGCGACTGTGCTGTTTTTCTATACAGCGGATTCGTATTCGCTGTCGCCGCATTCTCGAGTGTCGTTTTCATGATTGCTTCAGTGGAATTGTGCGGAATTAAGTCTACAACAACCATGCAAAATTTCGCCGAGTTCCGATGGAGGAATCTTCGGCGATCTCCGATATACCGGAGCCCTGTCGAATCTGGACGGGAATCTGGACGAGTTTGGAGCATGGTGTCTAGCATCTAGCTCGGACGTCCTTTGCAAGATCCAACCGTTGATCGGCTGCGCGATTCCTATATCTACCACACCTCAAAATTTCAGCTCGATCCGACGGTTTCAAACTCCGAGAACCTTCCGATGAGTGGACCAATGTTCAGATCTGTTTTCTGCGTGAATATGGATCCGACCCGAATTCATGTTTCTTTATGAACGTGAGATTGGACGACCTTTTTAAAGGAATTTTCTTCTAGGGTATTGTGCGTTGTTTTTAAACACGTGCCCATAAAATTTTAAGCCTCCTCTGAGGTAATCTTCACCATCACGCTGGTGTCAAACCAGTTCGGCAATATTGCTCCACGGCTGCCGACCTGCGCTAGACGCGTCGTCGCTTTTTGAGCCGAGCTCAACTTCTTCGGATCATCATCTCGGCGAGCCGAACAAGAGTTCAGAATCGCCAAGGATAAATAATCACCAACATCACCACCCCACGGATTACACGGAGCGGGCACACCGGCACCGCCGCATGGCCACTTCATCAAGCCGGCATTGACCGCGTCACAAGTTACGACATGCGTCGGCATGGCCGCACTGTTGCTTCTTCAGGCCGATGTCCATCACACCGATCTGCTTCAACACCTCGGCTGACATGGCAACTGCAACGTCTCCTTACCGACCTGCTCCGTCACCTCGGCTAGACCGAGGGCTTCGCCATCTCTTCATCAACCTGCTCCAGAGACTTCGGCGTCACCAGCTGACCATCTTCGTTACGTTAGCTGGACCGAGGGCTTTGCCTCGGCGAGAAAATCTTTGCCAGCATCGCCATGCCGTCGCTTCATCACCCATCAGGCAATGGGTGTGTGGATCGAGTCCCAATTTTGGGAGTAACCTTTCTTCGGACTGCTACAACAAATAAACCAGGTGCTATTAATCCTAGCAATTTTTGCTTGTTTGGGTTTATTTTTCGCAAGGAATTATTACTCTGGTTTGTTCCATCATCTGTACACAGGTCTATCAAATGGTGGCCGCATTAACAACGGTCGCGTGGTGGTTCGGTCAATTTCCGTACATAGTTCGGTGAATGCCGCATCCAGAACTCGGACCGACCTGTGAATTCGGGCTTTGCCACGCCTTTACCACATCACGCCGACGCCCTGCATCGACATTGACTTCGGCGCCAGGCCACATCTCTTTAAATAAATTATCTTTGCAAAAAGCAATTATGCAAGGATTTTATATATATTTATATTATTCTTTTTGGACCGCACTATTTTATGTGTGCAGGTGATTGACTTCGACTGCGTCACGCGGTCACTTTGGCAAGCCAATGTCGTCGTCCCAATTGGCATAAATCGGCTCGCATGATTATCTTGTTGATTGAATTGCCATACCGACATGTTCGGTTGCCTCGGGGACTTCGGCATCATCAAGAGGGTCCTACCTCGTCGGGTGTTTGGCGCACGGGCCATATTTCTTTTATTACTCACTTTGCATGAATTATTAATCATGCAACCTTTTTTTATTACTGTTATCTCCGGCTTGCACTATCTTCCGTGCACAGGTAAATGATCCGGATTGGGCAGCGCTGTCACCTCGGCTGAACCGGGGGCTTCGTCATCACTTCATTAACCAACACCGGGAACTTCGGCGTCATACTGTCGGCCTACTCCGTCGCCTCGGACGGACGAGGGGTTCCACCTCGCCACATTGGCCGTGCTGTGTCACCACTTTGGAGTGCCGAGCTCTTCGCTCCTCCATCTCGGGACCGGCTTAGGGGCTGGGACCTCGTCCCGCCGTAAACTCGGACCGCGTCATCGATGCCGAGCACATTAACCAGCTAAGTCGCTTTCATGCCCATAGTTTTAAATTTTTAATTTGTGTTTGGTTCGACCGTGCTCACGTGAGTTGTTTGTTAAAAGAAACTCACTTTACCCATGTTAGCTGGGGGCTCTTAAATTTACATGAGTTGTTTTATAATAAGTGTGTTTTCTTCTTGTTCGTTGCAAAGTCTTTTTCTATCACTCCTTCCTCGACTCGAGTGTGTGGTCAATAGCCGGATAGCCTGGGTCCGATCTTGACCCACTTGCAGTCTTGAGATCAGATGTGTCATGTTAAAGCACGACAGAAGCACAATTTTTTTAGACCAATTTTCGGATTGGCACCAATTGACTTGATTTAGTTCGGACGTGGAGTTTCCGCATAAGTCTTTTGGTTTTTAAGCCTATGGCACTTTTAAACTATTTGTGTGTTTCCAGCATAAGTCTTGTAGTGTAACGCCGGACACCTTTAGAGATTCGGCAAAACATTCTCGGGTATTGCTTTATATGCATCGGTTTCGAATTGTGTCTTTGGTCAATAGTTGGGTTGCCCGGCTCCTGTGCTTGCCTCCTACGTTCTGCTTTGTTCGGCTAGGTGTGCAAACGGAGAACCACTGCGATTGTGCTTCCAGCTAGCATGGTTAAGCGCCTCAGTGGAGAAAGCTGGAAACTGACTGTCACAATAAGTGTAAACTGGTCAGCGATCCGATGACTGTGTTAAATTATAAGATCGATAGAGGTCACCCCTTGTTAAATGACGGTCCGTTCATAACATTGGCCGAAGTGTTTACGGCTTGACCTCGACTGTCGCCGAACACTAACTGGGGGCTAGTAACTGGCCTCCCAACTTTAAGCTCCTATGACTAAGTGAAGGTTACAAAGCCCGCATATCTGATTGCCTCGTTTCCGCTAACACAACCGCCTTCGGGCATCGAGACGTCGGCTAAGGGTTTTTTTGTTATTGCGAAAACACCCTGTGTAGCATCTACAAGGGGGTGGAAGCTGACGATGGGCCACTTTCAAATGATAAACGGTCGCAACGGAGTCAAAATAAACATATCATCGGCGTTTGTATTTAATATACGAGGGCCTCCTTCCGCAATCATCGTTATAAAGCCATAAATATGCATCAATTTGACTTAAGATTTTGGCCAAGTTGGGTTGCCTGGCTCCTGTGCTTACCCCTACGTTCCCGATTGTTCGGCTAGGTAGTAAAGGGAGCACCTCTGTGATTGTTACTACCGGGTCATCCGAGTAAGTACCTCAGACTGGGTGAAGCCGAAAGCTAGCAATCTTAAAGGATCACATTGGTCGGCAACGACGGAAGTGAAATTTTTGATTCATTAATACCATAGAGTTCGGGAACTTTCCCCGAACTAAATCCTCAATATTTTCCTCCCACATTGATTGGAGGTGAGGTTTCATGATCATGATAAACATGACGACCCAAAGAAAGGAACCGATAGTGGGACTATTTTCTTTGGAAGATGTTTCTTACGTTACAACGTAATATAACATATCTCTCCGTGTACCTTTGTTTATAAAACAGTATGACCGGATTGCCTTGTTTTCCATAAATCTTTGCCCTTATAACGGCTTTATAAAGTAGGAAAACACTCCTCGGCTACTGGCCGAAGAGGTTGAAGCCGATGGTCAGTCAACAAAGTTTTGTACAATGCGGATCCGAGCACTAATGATGTAAAGTACTTGGATACATAGAGTCATTACACATAATTTGTGATTTTACTATGGATATCGATCCTTAATTCAGCCACCCGTGCCCGCATTAAGACTCGGGGGCTACTGGGCTTCGGGCTTATTATTTACAAATATTAAAGGGGCACATCGATCCCCTGATCTGGTGTTGCCACCCGACCAGTGTCTCGGGGGCTACTGCATTGCTTGTTCAATGCAGAAAATTCAAAGTGCTTAGTGTTCAGCTTGACCGAACTATAGACAAACGCGTCTTCGGACAACAACAGGTACCATCTGGACCTATCTGGCGTCAAGCTAATATATTAGGGCAACTTCTCAAGACCCTCTCTCAAGGGCCCGTTCGCCGATCACTATTATCTCTAATATATTACATTGCGTTTCTATTCCTACGTATGCTGCCGAGCTAGGAGTTGATCCTCAGGCCGATTTCGCGCATCGACCTGAGTCTTAGGGGCTACTTGGATCAGCGGTTTCATGTTTTCCTTCAAGTGCATCTCGGGTTTTAGACCGACACACACCTTGAGGGCTACTTGCTATATATCTCGGCGGAGAATAAATTGCACCAATAAAAAATATTCACAAAAAATCAGCCCACAGTCAGGGTGGTGCACCACCTCGGAAGCAGTCCGGCATAAAGCTCGGGCGCTAGTGGCTGGCTCCATAGAGGGCACTTCCGGCATTAAGCTCGGCTGAATTCATTCAATCTTTTAAAGACCGAGGTAGTTTATGACACCTCGGACGCTGACCATCGTTAGAGCTCGGATACAGTCCGGCGTTAGAGCTCGGATACAGTCCAGCGTTGGAGCTCGGATATAGTCCAGCGTTGGTGCTCGGCTACAAAAGATACCTCAAATACAATCCGGCGTTGGAGCTCGGATGCAAGAGGACACCACCGCATGGGAACAACTTCAAACCCGAGGTGTGGTGTAAAAAACTTACAAGGCATTGATAAAGGCTGATAACTTAAAAAGACTCCTCGGATACCCGACGTATGAACTCTTCCGATACACCTCGGCGATCCTCAAGATCGGAGATGGGAAGATTTTTTGAACCAGTTTTCAAGACCGACGACCGAAGATGAAGAACAGTTCGGAAGAATCGAGGAGCGTCCCCAACTTGAAGACCGGTTCAGGGGGCTACTGACGGTTTCCTGGACTAGGGGGTACTCACCATGTTGTCTCCCGACCAGTGGGTTGGGCCGAGGACCCCCGTGGCAGTTCACTAATGGGCCAGTTCGGACAGCCGATGACATATACAAGGACGATTCCACAAGACTTGGTGATCAAGACAAGGACTCCTCTCCACCAACATAGCTGACTAGGACTCTTGTCATCCTGGGCCTCCGGTACATTATATAAGCCAAGGCCAGGCTTGTTGATAGATAGATTATGACATCAATCATCATACCTCTTGGGTTTAGACCACAACATATGATCTCGAGGTAGATCAACTATGTACCTTATTACTTCATCAATATAAACAAGAGCAGGACGTAGGGTTTTACCTCCATAGAGAGGGCCCGAACCTGGGTAAAACACCGTGTTACCTCCACAGCTCGGGACCCTCTACCCGAGATCCGCCGGTTTTGACACCGACAATTAGTGCCATTGCATATTCATAGCTTATGATATGTAAACTAAGAAGAAGGCATTTCAACAAATTAGAAGCAATGAAAGCTAGACACCGTATGTAAGACGCAACGAATATCACTCTACCAAGTTAAAATTGTCTCATCATTAGTGCCATTTCAACAAATTAGTAGTACAAGCTAGAAAATAATGCGAGATGTAAACTATATCAGACTCCCAAGTTAAACGTGTCTTGTGAAAAGTGATTGTTGCAGGTTACACAACAGTAGTACTTTGATGTAAGAACATGGTGTGATAGACAGATATTGTATGTTCTAGAAACAGGAACACATGTCTTATTCACAAGTATAATGTGTAAAGTAAGCAGATGGAATTCAACAAAATTAGAAGCAATACAAGCTAGACATCATACATAACATGCAACCACATATAACAGTGCCATGTTAGAGGGAGCACCTGTGATGGTGGATAAGGGGGTATGTGCTCATCATCAACACAGCTACGTTGAGTGTCTATGCATGTGTTGTCTTGTATATCTTCTTCGGGGGTTGGTGGAGTAGAATCTGTAGAGGCCCTTCGTTTGGAAGGAGCACCTTTATCCACTGCCTTGCTAATTTCCTTCCGCTTTATTGATTTTGAATTGTCAAGTAAAACCGACAAAAAAAAGCAATAAAATTCACTCTTCAGAACTCATTCATGCATGATACTGACAATCACTACTTTGATGTAAGGCAGACACATGATACTAGGATGGAATATGTACGAAAAACAAGACGGCATGGCATATTCACAACTATTTATGTAAACTAAGCAGAAGCCATTTCAACAAATAAGAAGCAATGTAAGCTAGACACCACATGAAAGATGCAACCAATATGACTGCCAAGTTAAAAGCGTCCCATCATAAATGGTGTTTCAACAAATTAGAAGCAGCGCATGCTATAAATCATATGAATGATGCAACCAATATCACACTGCATATACTAAAGGTGTCTCATCATATTGATTGATGCGGGATACAAAAAAATAGTAGTTTTATGTAAGGACATGCTTAATAGACAGATGTACTATGTACTAAAAACAAGAAGGCATGTCACATTAACAGGTATAATGTATAAACTAAGCAGAATAGCACATGCAATTTTACCAGATTGGAAGAATTACAATCTAGACACCATATGCAACATGCAACCACGTATCACGCTGCCAAGTTAGAGCAAGCACCTGCGATGGTGGTGTAGGGGAAATGCGATCATCAACTACAAAGCTACGTTCACTATATTCATCTAGCCTTGTTGTTTCTTGAGAATCATGTGGGGAGGCTGATACTGCATTCTTTAAAAGAGGATCTTTTCTCACAGTAACCCACTAGGGTGACTGTCTCATCATAAGTGATTGATGAGGGATAAACAAGAACATTAGTTTGATGTAAGAACATGGTTAATAGACAGATGTACTAGTATGTACCAAAAATAGGAAGGCATGTCATATTCAAAGGTATAATGTGTAAGCTAAGTAGATGCAATTTAACCAAACTAGAAGCAATACAAGCTATACATCCGGCTGGAGTGGTGAGCATGATCATCGAGGACCTGAGATCCTGGTGGGAGGCGGGCTGCTTCACCACCATCGTGGCTTTTTAGTTGGCTTCCAGGTGATGCCTGTCTGTGCTGGGCTTGTCACTGGCTCGGCCAGTGCCCTGACTAGTTATTTGGCTTCGGGTGCTCCCGGGATGGTGGTTCATGTAAAAAATATCTTTCCTTATCTTAATAAAGGCCGACTTCGGCCTGTCGAATACAAGCTAGACACCATATGCAACATGCAACCACATATGACACCGCGAAGTTAAAGCAAGCACCTGGGATGGTGGTTCATGGCGAGCGAGATCATCAACTCCAGAGCTACATTTACCGGCTCCATCTGTTGAACATGCAACCTTTAAAGTGCCGAGACGTGTCTTGCCTGCCCACAAAGAAAGCAGGAGCGACTTCTCTCTTTTATTTCGTGCTTCTGCCAACAGTTTGGCAGAGTCTAAAATACCCATGCATAAAAAAGCAATAGTGAGAGTATGGGTGAAGTGTGTGCAGAACTACTACACTGTAAAGGTAGCAGATAGCAGGTGGCTAAAAAAGAAATGACAGGAGACATATGATAGCTCTACAACATTGCATGGCAAGCAAAATTAGATTCTACTCCGTATGATTTTGTAATATATGAGCATAGGGATGGCTGGGAAATGCAGGTACTCCTCCAGCACACCACCACATGTGGTCCTATCAAAATAACAGTCGACTGAAAATAAATAGGTCAGTCGATTTTTTTATGAACCTTCCGATCAACAAGGAACGGGCAGATAGCCTTCGTCTACCTCCCGCCAGTCACTGTTGACGATCTTTCTCGAACCGCCAGCGACCACCGGCCCAGACCCCTGCCTCCACCGCCCCGCCCTCCCCTCGACCTCACACCACCGTCATGCTTGGCAGCGCCCCCCGGCCATCCCTTTAAGCCCGGCCGACCTCCAGATCGGGCGCCAGCAGCTCCAAGGCCCCACACACCCCTAAGATAAAGACCGAGGCACTGCTTCCCCGGTGTAATAGGCGGACTAGCTCCTGTTACGCCAGGGAATGCTTCCTTTAATTGGGAATCAACTGACCAGGAATTGAAATCTAGGGGGGCGACGGACCTCTAGCTAAGGTGAAATAGTATATGGGGAAAAACCTTGTGCATCGCGAGTTACTAGGAACATCTAGTATCAGGAAGAAGGTGTAGGAAGAAGCGGTCAACTAGTGTCTTCTGTGGGATGAATACCATGCAAGCAGACACGTAAGATTTGCATGAATAAGGGAAGAGGGGTACCATTTCCGGTTGCCAGTGTTGTGTCCTCCTGATATCACGGCGATGTTCTTCTTTTTACCGGGGGAACCGGTGTTTTGGAGGATGGTGGAGCCTTGGACGAACCCATGGCCAAATTGTTGAGTGTGTTGCGGTGGCCGTCTGTAGGCGGAGGGGAAGCAGATCCGAGGCGGTGAAGCACAGCGTAGCAGGAACAGCTCCGGTGCGGTGGACGGTGGCGACATTGGAGCGACAGCGGTGAGGCGCAGGACGGCGTGATTGAACTGGCTCGGGTACGGCGCACATCAGCGTCCTGGAGGCAGCTCGGCCTCGGCTTCAACTACTAGCCATGGAGGGCGTTGCGGTTGCGGTTGCGGTGGACGACGATGTCGGGTTATCGGCTCCGGCGTGATGGAGGAGGGCGGCGGTTGATGGGTGGGATGGGGTGGCTGACGGAGGACGCCGGGGTTTCGCGGCTGGTGGAGAGGTAGTTTTGGTGCCCACGAAGTACGAATGGGGAATCGGACGGGGGGCAGGGGTGGCGGGGGGAGCTAAGGGGAAACCATGTTTCGGTCTGGGACGCGCTTGTTTTTGGTTTTTTAACAGATGGGACGCTCTTGTTTGAAATTTCAGGAAAGTACAAACTTTGCCCCCCTCTTAAATTTCAGACCTACTGCAGGTCGGGGGTAGGACGGTAATCCCAGGTGTCCCAAATAGTGGCGGGAGCGATTTCGGCCGAGCGAATGTGTGTTTAGGCGGCCACGGTGTATGAATGTTTTTCGGAGGCGGTTGCGTGGTGTCTAGATGAAGTTACAAACCTACCCCGGTTTAGACCTATAGACGTCGGGCCGGTAGGCTTCATGGGTCGGAGTTAGAAAAGTAATTTCCTTCTACCAAACATTGGTCTCACGTGGTTTCGGGCGAATAGAGGCTCTTTTGGCGCTTTGTTCAAAATTTTGAAACAGAAGCATTCATGTTTAGAGTACTCTTGAACTTTGAGGATTGACCTAAATAGACAACGTTAAATTTGACCTTGTATGTTTGAAAACCTCATTAAATTATGCGCTTCTTTTTGAAATTTTGACACTTGAAAATCCTATAACTACGATTATTTTGGAATGGAGGAGGTAAATTTGAATCTATTTTGTACACGACTATATATGCTATTATGTACAAAAGCAGAGCAAAGATTGGTGCCCCCATAATTTAGGTATGATTTAGAAATGCCATGATCTCGAATTCAAATAATAGAATGGACTTCATGTTGAATTCGAATTTTTTAAACCACCTTAAGTTGAATTCAAATGTATGCTAGTTCATAGCTAGCTATTTATAATGTTCACTGTGTAACTTTTGTATGTATAATCTGCTTTACACACACAACATGAACTATACTCACGTTTATATTCGATTGCTAAAGCGATGCATTGTCTGGAGTTCAAAATACTAACTCTGTGAATCAATTATGTCGAATAGTAGACATGCTCAAATTCGATAGAATATAGATGTCTGATGGATCAATGACCGTTCCTTACGCGAATTGCAAATATCATGATCCCATCCTAATATTTGGATACAATTTATATTTTTAATCAATGTGTACATCAGTCTTTTACATGTAGTTTCACTCTCCATAGGCCCCTCCTCACACACACGCTGACTTTCTTTCTCACACATACGCGCACACGGTGTATATCCATCGATGGTCTCTCACACATGCTCACACACTCTCTCTCAAGGTGTCTTTCTCGCAGACATGATCTCGATATAACCCTCCCTCCCTCTCGCAACCATTTATGACTGTTTTCACTAACCTTTATCACAAGCACTCTTCCTCTCACAAGCATACACACGCACAATCCCTATCGACCCTTTCTATATACATAGACCTGCCTACGTGTCTCCCGCATGCACATTATCTTTAGGCCTGTCTTGCACGCATTGTCTCCACCTCTCTTCCTAAATGATGAGTATGATTCTAGCTGAGCATTTTGTAGGATGCCCCTTAAAGTTAGGTTGGATGAATGGTAATATTAGAGATAAGGGGTTACCTTAGTCCGAGGACCTTGGGTTACAAATCCTAGCCGGCTTTGTCAGTGGACACAGAGTCCTTCACGACTCTGGTATCTTTGTCTTGTACGACTAGTCCTCCATGGGTCTCCCTAAATGCGTCACGGGCCGACCAATGTGGCGCAGGACGGAACTGAACCAAGGGCCTCACCTCGGCCCACTAGACCTCACGCGGTGACACACCCTCTGCCCCCAGGTCTCGTTATCTTCTCACACCCACACATACCAACACAGACATCACACAAAATATTTTCTCCTCGTGCCTCTATCCCTTCCCCCCTTGCATATACACACTCAAGGGCATCTCTCGCCGTGACATCCTATTCGTCTCTCTCTCTCTAGACCTCTCTCATTTCCTGTGCTATCTCTCCCACGTCCTCCCCCACCCCCCCCCCCGCCCGCTGGCCCCTCTATCCATGCCTCTCTCGGATACGTAATACATACACATACCTCTCTAGGCCCTGCCAAATACGTCAACTACACATTCACACATGTTACATCACGTACCCCATTGATCTAAAAAGCCCTCTCTTCACGTTTATTTCGCATACAACATTCCCTTTGAATAAAACCACACAAAGTGTGGCCAAAAATTTATTTTAGAATTTCTACATATATACAACATTACCAAGTTATATGGAGGAGTATGAACGTCAATTTGCATTGCATGGTGCACCCAATGATACTTATTCCGCACTGTAAATTTTTATATTTTTATACTATATATAAAGTTAGTCATAATAAAGAGAAACGAAGAGCATCTATCTCTCCATCGCATACACCCCCTCTACGCCCCTTTCACGTATGCACACAAACTATATCCAGGTCCTCTAAAAGTACGCCCTCAACACATTCACGCATATTTCATCTTTCTCTAGAGATATATACAGTGACGATCATTGTATTTGAAGCAAAAGCACGATACATACATTGGACTTCAGAATCCACTCATTACGGTCATCATTTACGTTTTGTGGTTATTATACAGTCACGGGCTCACCGTACAGCTCTGTATTTGCTCAAGACACGACTAGTTGACCAGTTAAACGCTCCACGTGGCACCTCTAGTGTTGCATCACATTATCTCACTACCATTGGGCCCACCTATCGGCATGTATAAGAATGAAAACAAACAATAAAAAAATATTGGACGGTGGTTCGAAGTCATGACCGCGGGCACAGCGGACAAGGTGGCCTTGTATTGGTATGCTGAGCCGTCTGTTTTAACACACATGAGCTGGTGTGGTGATTATACACACACACATGCATGCACACGAACTGCATGCACGCAACACTCACACGAACACACACAGCCACGCACGCACGCAACACTCACACGTACACACACAGCCACGCACGCACGCAACACTCACACGCACACACGCACGCAACACTCACACGCACACACGCACGCATGCATGCACACACCACACGACCAACACACACTCTCACGCTCAAGTGTTCAACCTACACGTGCATGCGCACACATCAGGCCCTGACATACACATACACAACCAGGTGGTTCCCGCGCATGGGTTGGAGTCTTGTCGCGCCTACGTAAATTTGTGTTTATCTTACCTTTTTCCTATGTGAACTGACAGGTGGGACCCACAAGGAACGTGGTCAATTTAACCAGTCAACATAGTGCCACGCAGACTATTTGGCCGGTCAACAGAGTGCAATCCGATGCTGAACGGTGAGCAAGTGACCGTATAATCATAGCAAAACATATATAGTGACCGTAATGAGCGTATTCTGAAGTCCGGTGACCGTATTACGCTTTTCGCTTGAAATACACTGACCGCCCGTGTATTTATCTCTTCTCTCGCTCTCTCTGTGGAGCCGAGTAGGCCAACGTGCCAGTGCCAAAATTGGCGCACGCCACCCCATTATTGTTGTACTGGTTTCGCAAGAGCGAACAAGCATTCATGTCCAGTGTACAAACTGTAGATATGAGTTACAAATGCAATGAAGACGAATACAAATATTTGAATCCACTTTATGCCCAATTTCTCTCTGTAGGCCCTCCAAAAGTACATCTCTACACGTTCTCGCAAGTTACATCTAACAACTATGCAATACAACACTACTACTACACTCTAACACAATAAATCATATGTGTTTTTAGTTTTACTAGATCTCATATTGTTACTTAATTATTCAGTTTGCATACACTAAAATTGCCTTTGAAATGTATGGCTAGTATCATCTACCGCGTGGGAAAAATCCCGCCCTTGCCTGTTCAATCGGGTTTGTATCGATGGATCGTGCGAAACAACAAAACTATAGTAGTACTACAGTACAAGTAACAGTTCACTGGGCCGCCGTGTCGTGCACTCCTCCATCGTAAGAGTGGAGTGCTCACTTTCATAAATGTTCTAGTCCCTTTCACCGACATGTGGGACATCAAACAACTGGGTCCATGTGCCATACCGAAATAATAGTGCAGAGCAGCAGGGGTGAAGCACCCCAGTCATGGCGCCGACATAGTAATGAACAATGAGGCATCAAATCACAAAGCTGCACCTTTCCCGCAGTTAAGTTGGAGGGACGAAGTAATGCTAAAAAAATAAGTTGAAGGGATGAAGCAACCATCATTTCACTCTTCGCTGACTCCGCTTCTCCATCGTCTTCTTTGAGAAACCACCTTACCGCACTAAGCTGGACGGACGACGCTATTGTGTAGTACTAGTACATTTACCCATCCTTTGGTTCAACGGACTTCGGGGCTGTTTGGATTGTGACTATGTTTGCCTTATGTTGCCACATTATTTTTGCCACACTTGCCTAACTTGAGTTGCTCAAATTGTTAGCCACACTTTGGTTTGCCTAAGAGAATCTTGCCACACTTTTTGTGTCTATGACATGCGGGGTTCACTGCTCATAAAAAAAATTCTTGCCTTAGGTGTGGCTAGAACCAAACACCCACCTAACTTGGTCAAACTTGCCTAAGGTGAGGTGTGGCAAAGTGTGGCAATATGTGGATGGAAACCAAGCAGCCCCTTCCTGGATGCAAAGAAGGCAGTTGTCTCGGCTTGCATGCGGCACTTGCGAACGAATTACCGTGGTCTCCCTCAATGGTGTTCTCCGTCGAACGCACTTCGCCAAACCACAGCATTCGAGATATCATCGACGTCACCGCTATGGGGAAGGAAGTCAAATACTCCCTCCGTCCCTAAATATAAGTCTTTTTAGGTATTTCAATATGGACTACATACGGAGCAAAATGAGTGAATCTACACTCTAAACTACGTCTATATACATCTGTATGTACTCCATATTAAAATCTCTAGAAAGACATATATTTAGGAACAGAGGGAGTAGTTACCACCTCCATTTTTTTGTATACAAGGCCAGTATCAAAATTACAATTTGCAGAAGGCCACTAACACTAATCGAGGCAAAATTGATGGGGTTTGCCTCGTACTAGCAACCAAGGACATTAATATACCCTTGCATGCATGCGGAAGTGAGAAGGTTGGTTTGCATGGCGCTGCATTAATCAAGCAATGAGGAGTGAGATGGTTAGCTCTTTGGGCGTTGGAGATAAAATACGCATTAATTGACACGTCAAACAAGGATTTGTATCGATCAATCCCGTGAAGGAAACCCCCGCCTTTCTTTTTTAACACAAGTAGTACGTACGTAGTTGTATCCTGTTTGGGTCTAGGCCTTGCATTGCCATACTTCGCCACACATTTTTGCCAAGCTTGCCTAAAGTTTTCAAAATGAAAAGGAGGTACACTTGCGCACGGCTGTCGCAGTCGCACCGCACCCTCGCACAGTCGCTCCTGCACGCCGCAAACCCAACCAAGGGAATGCACCCTCACTGACACGTGCTACCGCATGTGATCAAACCAAACTCAGCCATCCTACCGCTGACACATAATTTTTGTTCATACAGTATGTTTATCCAACCGCATGTTGGGGAAGATCCGTACGGCCCGTGCGGTGGTCTGTTGGGGAAGAAGAAGAGGTGAGGAAGAAGAAGGGTTAGGAGACATAGGATATTCATCCAACCGCCTGAAATGGTCGACTAACCCAAATGATGAAAGTTAGGCGACTTGCATAAATATATGTTTTTACACAGCAAAAGATCTCTAAAAACAACAACATAAAGAAAAAATATCACTGCTCGTGGAACGAGATGGCCTCGTCGTCTTTGGCTGCCGGCGCGAACCAGCCGTAGCTGCCGACGTGTGTCTCCGCACCGTGGTTGTCCTTGGCCTCCAGCTACTCATTCACGTGGAGCGTGCGGGCGCTCTGCACGGACACGAGCACCGCCCGGTTCAAGTCCAGGACATCCGGTTCCACCTGCAGGAGGGCCTCGATGGCAGCGGCATCCGCGCGCTCCGCGTCGAGTTGAGCCTCCGCCGCCCGGTTCAAGTCTAGGACGTCCGGTTCCGCCTGCAGGAGGGCCTCGATGGCAGCGGCATCCGCGCGCTCCACATCAAGTTGAGCCTCCGCTGCCCGGTTCACATCCACGACATCCAGTTCCGCCTGCAGGAGGGCCTCGATGGCAGCGGCATCCGCGCGCTCTGCGTCGAGTTGAGCTTCCGCCTCCCGGTTCACATCCACGACATCCGGTTCCGCCTGCAGGAGGGCCTCGATGGCAGCGGCATCCACGCGCTCCGAGTCGAGTTGAGCCTCCGCCTCCCAGTCCTGCTTTAGGATCGCCAGGTTGAACTGCTGGTCTGCCTGCACCATGAGGGACCCGGACACCGACACGAACTTGACTTCCATCGTGTCATACGCATCGGGGGCCTTCTGCGTCGCGACCTCTGCCATGAACATTGGATCGGCTTCCTTCTCGTCGGAGCTTGGCTCCCGAGAACTCGGGGATTGGGCTGCCGCAAAGCGAGCTTGGGAACGGAGGTCTGTGGCACCGACCGCCGCGGCGATTTCTGCGCGGCGCTCCGGCGTCAGGATCTTGTAGTACGTGATCTTGCAGTGCACCATGGCTTTCCGGCGAACTAGGGGACGGTTGCGGGCTAGGGGATCGAAAGGTGGGGGAATGGGCTGGAGAGGAGGTGTGGTTTTGGGGCAGTGGTGACCGGACGGCAAGTAGCTGGCATAGGCCGAGCAGCGAAGGTTCAAGGTTCTGGTGTGAATAGTGGTTCCGGTGACGACCGGTCAATCGGTTTTGACTGTGCGGAGTTTGCAAAGCCGGATGGCTGGAGCCTGGAGAGTTGTGGGGTGGGATGGTACCAAAGTTTCGGAGTTTCATGTGGCAGACGTCCGGACCTCCCCACCGTTCCTGTCGATGATGAGGCGGTGACTTCGTAAATCTCAAGATAACTAGTAAGATGCCCGTGCATTGCACGGAACATCAGGATCCATTTTTTTATGATATATCAAGAATTTCATCAAAAAATGGTATCTCGAGAATTTCATCGAAAAATGAATCTCGAGAAAGATGAGAGATAAGGTGAGGAGGAGTGGGGCGCGGTGGTGATTGGTGGTCGGACTTAGCGGAGGCATGGGGATGGACGACGCCGGCAGCAGCCACCGTGCCAGATTGTTCTAGAGGCTTCCTTTTTTAATTACTCAACAATGAAGTTGCGGGAGATAAGTATGCAAGTTCATAAGGAACGAACGGTGTACATCACTCTTGTCGCGTTCACGTTGCACCCCGG
Organism: Thinopyrum elongatum; assembly: GCA_011799875.1. Taxonomy (NCBI): domain Eukaryota; kingdom Viridiplantae; phylum Streptophyta; class Magnoliopsida; order Poales; family Poaceae; genus Thinopyrum; species Thinopyrum elongatum. Next base: position 163,530,455 of record CM022302.1, read on the forward strand.
CACGCTGGACCCTCCACGTCGCTCACCGAATGGAACGCGCTTCGTCTTGCATTTTCGCTCGCTTGTGGGACCGCAGTTGAGAGGAAACCGACGTCCCTCCCCCTCCCCTGACCGCATCATTTATACTACTATATAGAAGAGAAAGAGGTCGGCCGAGTGTTACTAGTACTACCTCCGTTTTATGTGGAGTAAATAAAAACGGAGGGAGTATACTACTAGTACTATGGAGCACTGCATACTCTACTGCAGATGTTGTCAGTACTCCACCAGTACTACTACTACTACTATTGGACAGGGAGCTTAAAAAAAGTTACTACTCCCTCCATCTAGGTGAATAAGTCATCTTAGGCTGTGCACCGTGACCAAGAAGGAGGGGAAAACGAGAGAACTTAATGTTTATTTGCTAATTAATAGCATTGCATGCAATGAACTAACCATTGCATGTCGTGTTTGGTAGTCTCGAGTCATTGAAAACATGCACGTCCCACATCTCTTATTGGTTGATATGTCAAGAAACAAGAAATGAGGTGGGAGTTAATGCACCGCGCCTAAGTGTTTTGGGATTATTTGGTTCTTGTAAGGTGACTTATACACCTAGATGGAGGGAGTATTGGACTGGCTATACGTGGCGAAATCCTAGTAGGAAGAGCATGTGTGAGAACAAGCATTCACGTGTTTGAAAACAAATTGGAAACCATTTCTGTTTGAATACAAATCTAGGAGTACGTACGAATCTAACAATATTGATTGGGCGTTGTTGAATGTTGATACTTTTTTTGTAAATTTAATCAAAGTAGAGATACTTTGACTACACATAAAACTTATATGTGAACTAGAAAGGATCGGAGGGAGTATATTGTACGTTCAAAAGCGAAACAAACATTGAATACCCTTTATATTTGATTTGCTGATGCTATATGATCACCGGTTCAAAATTTTGAATCCGCCTTAGGTATCACACATGCACCCACTCGTTCTCTCTCGGTTTCATCTCGGGGTCACCCTCTCTCTCTCCCTCCCTCCCTCTCTCTCTCTCTCTCTCTCTCTCTCACACACACACACACACATACCACCTCTCTTCCTCTTTGTGCTTGTCAAACCTAATTGATCTCCCGAGGTATCGGGATTGTATCTCGCTCATCGTCAGGTCTCTCTTCGACACATGCCTAGGTCACTCTACCATGCATTAATTGTAACCAAGCCTTTCATCTGTCTTTTTTTAAGCATACATTCATCCTCTCCGCCCCTCTCTAGATCGGTCGATCTAGCTAGATGGTACATGACCGACGCGCACACACAGACCCCCCCGGCTCATTTCTATCATAGAAACACACCAAACCTTTATCTCCTTGCCCGACACGCACTTGAACTCTCAACATGAATCGATCTCGTCAAGATGTGTCGGGGCATGAACCGAATGGGATGTCAAAACTAAGATGGGAAGCGGCACGTAGTGGAGGCAAAGTGGTACTTTAAACGAACCGTTTGTCTGTATGCATGTCGGACAAATTACAACATTGGAAAGCATGGTCCAGGACCACATGCGAATGACACTCGACGGAATGTTCAAATGAGGCATGCGGGAGGATGGACTCGACCGGAGGGCGGCATGATCGATGGAGAAGAGGGTATATTCAATAATGAATCTAATGGTAGTATAGTTACTACTGCCGGAACATGGTCAAATGGAGGAGCTGGCCCACGACCTCTTTGCCACCGGCAACCGTTCATGTGGGTCGTGGGGGCCAACAAAGTGACGCAGCTCCTGGACCACCTCTGGACAGGGTGCCGAGGGTGGCGTTAGCGCTGTGGCACGACCAGCAGATCAACACCCGGCTCATCAAGGATGCACAGGGCGCTGAAGTGCGCGCGTGCCGCGCCGCGTCCGCGGAGTGCTCTAGCGCGGCCAACTGCATCCCCAGAACCTGAGACCATGCCGGGTCGTCTTGCTTTTTCAATGACATGTGGGGATCGCATGTGAGCAAAGGGCATCTCCAACGTTGCCACGACCGCAGCTGACTACCCTGGCACACCAAAAACCCTCGTCCCTCGCGTCGTCGCGCGCATGCGTTCCCAGCCGGCGCCAGCTGCCCGCATCCGTATGCTATCATTAAGAGGCTCGGTGCCTGAGGAACCAACTCCGGTGACTTAATGACGCACTCAGATGCTTGGCCTCACCGGAATGTGCTACTTAAAGCGGCAACGCCCAGCTAAACTCCACACCATAGCGCATCCTCCTGCTACCTGGCACCACATCCACCATGACCACGAGCGCGAATGCTCTGCGGGAGAGCTTGTCTTCGGGGATGAAGCTCGAGGTCACCGCCCTCGCTCAAGTCGCCGCTCGCAACGCAATAGCGGTGTAGCCGGATGCGGATGCGACCGCACAAGCGGTGGCCACGCTGGCGGCCGACGACGGGAGCACCGTCAGCCACGCGTCCAACTTGCCGCCATCCACGTCCATCATCATCGACCTCACGTCCACTGGCACCACCGAGGTCGGGGACTCCTCCGAGGATGAGTAGTGCATGGGAGGCAGCAGGGCATGGTGTTCCAACTGGCTAGTCCGTCTCCCGTGTTCTACTCTTCCTCACCGGAGACCGCACCTTCACTTCACGGGTCTTGAACCCCGCCCCCGTACATGGAGACAGCAGATGGAGGACGTTGGTCGCCACCGTAGAATAGGTTTAGGGTCAGTTTTCTTTTATTTTTCTGTCCTATAAATGTTCGAAATGTAATGAAAATTTGCCGTGTTTGCATGAATCTTGTCCGGTGTATATGAACTTTCACAATTATAGTAAGATATATTGTAGGAGTATGAAAAAATATGGAATGATGATTCGTTTTTGTGTGTATAAACTTAGAAGGTTTGACCTGAGACAAAGCTAACATGCGAAGTAAATAAACACATAGGGTCTACATACACAATTTATCTTAGGCACTCCAATAGTACATACACTACACATTAACGCATTTTACATCTTTCTACATCTACGGGAACCTACGAAAGGATTAACGTAAATTGCCTCTCTCTCCCCCCTGATTTTCTTGGAGGTGGGCCCCTCCCTCGGTCCCTCCCCCCAATCTCCAATAAAAGCCCACAGGTTTCACATTACATTAATTACGTAACTGGGATTACGTAGGTGTAGCATTACTCGTCCTAAAAAAACCAACTAAGCCAACCTCCCAGCATATCATACGGGAAAAGACCCGGCCGCGCCGTTTTAGTCGGGATTACCGGATTATTACTAGTGCAGTAGTATGAGTATCGATGGATCGCGCGAAGCACCAAGTTTAAAAGGAAAAAGGTAGTACACTCACAGCACGGCTGTCACGGTCGCATTGCACCCCTCACACGGTCGGTCCTGCACATGGCTCACGCAAACGGAACGCACTTTGCCTTGCATCTTCACTGACACGTGGGACCGTACTTGGAGAAATCGACCATGTGCCAAACTCCACCGCCCACCGCGCGAAAATTCCCCCAAAAAATTCCCCCCAAATCCCAAATCCAACCGCCCTTCGGCCAACTAGCCAATAATATTCCTCAAACCCCCTCCTCCCCCCCAGCCCCCTCCACTCCATTCGCTCCGCCAAATCCGCCGTCCTCGCCGCACCGATACGGCGGCGCCGCGGTTTGTCAAGGGGACGCATGGTGATCCTCTCGCTCCCACAGTACGCTCTCGTAGACTGCCATCCTCTAGCCGCGCCGCCACCGCTGGCGATGTTCTTGTGGAGACGCACGGCGGTCAGCTTCTCCCATGGTACGCGCATTCTAGACTGAGGCCCCGTGCATGTCGGAGTAGCGCTGAATGTTAGCTGATAGATGCTGTTAATCTCACTGTTTGCCGAAATAGTTTACAGTCAATATGCTCTGCTTAAGAAGCTTCCTTGCCCTATTCTGCACTCAATCTACTTAGCTGAGATGGCATGCCATGCCCGATTAGTTGCTAAAATATCCTGCCATATATTTATTCTGACGTAGATTGCCCTGGTCTAGTAGCCAATCTGTTAGGTGAAATAGCTCTACACCATTTTATACTCGATCTTTGTTGCTGAGATGGCCTTCGATGGCTGTGTGCTTGGCCTCATTGACTGCTGAAATAGCCTGCCATAATTTAGCACTCAAATCTGTTTGCTGAATTAGCTTTACATATATTTCATTACTTAGATCTGCTTGTCCAAATATCTTGCCATAGCTTTAGACATCGACCTATGTATTTTTTTCTGGACTTCATAAAAAAGCATATATGTTTTTCCTGTAATATCTTGTAGAACTAATTTGTATGTCTAACAGATGGACAGGACTTGGATAACTTCTGCTCGAAGATTCTCCTCTGCATATGTCGAGGGGGTTGAAAACTTCATGAACTTTATCAGAGCTGAGTACGGTGGTCCAAAATCAGATGTGCTCTGCCCATGTAGCAGTTGTATGAATTCAGTTACAGGACCCCAGTCAACTTTGCAAAATCATCTACACTTGTATGGGATGTCGGTCACATATACTAGGTGGGTTCATCATGGTGAAGCTGTGAACGTCAATGTTACTGACTATGTGGAAGCAGTAGATCACCATCTTTATCCGCCTGATGCTCAGGTGGAAGAGGAAGAGGAGGAGGAGGTGGTGGTGGCGGAGCCAGTGAGTTTGACCAACATTGAAACAATGCTATGAAATGCTTGCGCATTTCAGGAACTTTCACCTGCAGAAGAAAAACGGTAGGCCCGCATGTTGGAACAATGCAACGTGGCTGTCACCCCAGGAAATAAGCTATCAGTATTCTCAGCTATGGTCACCTTTCTTCAGGTGAAGACATCTGAGCGGATGACCAACAAATCATTCGATACGATGTTGGCTGCTTTCCGCAAATCTTTCCCAGATGCATCTGAGCTGCCACACACCTACAGTAAAATGAAGAATTTCCTTCGTGCAGTTGGAATTGGATATGATATGATCCATGTTTGTAAGAATAATTGTGTTCTGTTCTGGAAGGATTATGCCAACTTAAGTGAATGCCCAAAATGCAAATCATCAAGATGGAAAGATGGCGATGATGTGAAGAGGATTCCTCATAATGTTCTGAGACATTTTCCAATTATACCAAGATTGCAGAGGTTGTTTCATGATGCTGAAACAAGAGAGGGTGTAGTGTGGCATTCTAGGAACCAGGAGTACAGAGATCAGAATGTAATGAGCCATCCATCTCATGGTAGTGACTAAAAAAGCTTCAATCAGAAACACAAAAAATTTGCTGCTAACCCGAGAAACCTTAGACTTGGCTTAGCTTCAGATGGATTTAACCCATTTGGCCACCAGAGCACCACATATAGCATGTGGCCAGTGCTTGTTATCCCTTACAACATGCCTCCAAATGTCTGCACCAAAGAATCAAACTACATAATGGCCTTGCTCATCCCAGGTCCAAAAAGTCCTGGAGAGGATTTTGATTTATTCATGGAGCCTCTTGTGGAGGAACTTCAACAGCTATGGAGGGGTGTTCTCACTCGAGACCTATATAGCAGCCCACCAGCTGATTTCTTTCTGCGTGCTATTATAATTTGGTGCATCCATGATTATCCGGCTTTGGGCACTATGTCAGGGCGAACGACACATGGTTACAATGCATGTGTTCATTGTGACAAGAATCCGCTGTCATATGCAATACTTAGCAAAATCTGTTACATTGGACACCGCCGTTTCCTTGCCAAGGACAAGCCGTGTCCTACAAAATACCGAAGACATGTGTTCAATTCAAAGCATGAAAACCGTGATGCGCCAAAGAGGCTCACCGGTGATGAGTTGCAAGTGCAATTAGAGAAGGTCAGGCATATTACACCAGGAAACCATCCTGATAATGGTAGCGGGAAAAGGAAGCGTGGCAGGGCAGAAGAGAGATTTTTGTTTACCCGCAGGTCCACTTTGTGGGACTTGGAGTATTTGAAAGATTTGGATCTGCGGCATAATCTTGATGTGATGCACATCGAGAAAAATATATGTGACAGCATTATCGGCACACTTCTTAATATTGAAGGCAAGACGAAATATACCTTAAAATCTAGGATTGATTTGACACACCTGGGTATCAGAAAGGATTTGCAAGTGGAAGACGAAGGTAAACCGCGGGATATGGCACCAGCTGTGTACGTCTTGGACAAGGTAAAAAGAAAAGAATTCTGCAAGGTCCTGTCACGTGTGAGATTCCCACATGGATTTGCTTCCAACCCTGAAAAGAGAGTCGGCGCAGATGGAAACAAGGTACAAGGGTTGAAAACTCGTGACTACCATGTCCTACTTCAAAGGGTTTTACCTGTTATCCTTAGAGGATTGGGCCGCCCTGACTTATACAGAGCAGTTGCAGAGTTGGGACAATTCTTCAGGGAACTCTGCAGTAGAAATATCAGTATAGATGCTTTGGAGCATCTTAGAGACAAGATACCAACTATCCTATCCGACCTTGAGAACATATATCCTCTAGCCTTCTTTGATGTGATGGTGCATTTGGCTGTTCATCTACCTGATGAGGCACTACTTAGAGGTCCAGTACAGTATGGATGGTTGTACCCTATTGAAAGGCGGCTAGGCACTTTCAAGGGCTATGTTTGGAACAGGGCTAGACCTGAGGGTTCCATTGCAGAGGCCTACATTGCTACAGAAGCATTGACATTCTACTCAAAATACATTGAAACAGCTGATCAGCTTAGCAAAGAGGTGGGTGAAGACAATCTCGAGCTCAATGTTTTCGATTATTCTGTTCGAGTTACAGGGAAGAGTCGACAAGACGACAAACCTAAAGATTTGGACAAAATGGTTTGGTATGTGTTCAATAACTGTCCTGAGACTCTACCTTATATCGAGTAAGTGCTAAGTACTGCAGCTTATACATCGTAATCTACTAAACTTGCAGCACATTCTTATATATTTAGATGTTTGACGCGATCACTATGTTGTGCAGAATCTACAAAAACGAGTTACTGCCACAAAATCCAAGAAACATTAAAAAACTAGTTATGGCAGGATTTGCAAAATGGTTCAAGAGCCATGTAAGCTTTTGAATTGCACTGTCAGTTTTTTTAATATATTGAATACATAAGATGATCAGCTTGTCTATTTTCGAACCATAGGTTAAGAAGATGCGGGAGGATGGGCAGGCAGTTGATGATGCCCTTTACGCACTAGCAATGGGTCCTGATACTCGGGTAAGACATTATGAATCCTGCATTGTTGAAGATGTGCGCTACAACACCCTTGCACGCGACGAAGGCAGGAAGACACAAAACAGTGCCATCATGAGCACGGATACATACGGCAAAGAGACAACTGAAATGTATGCTAACATAATAGACATTGTTCAGTTGCAATATATCTCCAGTTTTGAGGTTCATCGGTGTGTGGTTCTGTTGTGCTATCGTTGGTATAACCTGTTTTCCAGGATCGCAAAACCCAGAGCTGATGATTATTTCAAATCCATCAATGTCAAGGCGGCGTACCAGACCGACGAGCCTTTTATTTTGGCAAATCAAGCAACACAGATATTTTTCTTGGAAGACACATATGCACATAGCGATGACTGGAGAGTATTGCAAAGGTTTGAGCAGAGGAATTCGTTTAATGAAGTTGCACAACAAGATGATGCTTACACTGCTCCTGATGTAGAAGATTCCACAGATGTTCCTAATATCTTTGAGAACCATCATGTCAATGACGCTGGCCAAAAGATTGCCTGTCGGGCTGTGGACGTACGAGAGTTGATCAATAAGACGCCAACGTTCAAGGACATTGAGGATGAAGAAGAAGATGACACTAGGGGGAATTATGATTCAGACTGATACACATGGCGAAGATGTTGATGCTGCTGCTGCGGATGATGATTAGATTGCTTTTGTCGTATTTGCCTGTCAGAAGATGACTTTTTATCTACTATGTGAAATTGTGTTTGCTATGACAACTGAAACCTGTTGAAGTTGTTGTTTAGTATTTTGCTGTGAGAACATCACTTATTATGTATGTTGATTTGTGTTTGGTGATTGTATGAGGACTAAAACATGATGACATTGTTGTTTAGTTGTACTCATATTTGGCTGTGAAACTTGTATTTGATGACATAGTTTGTTGTTAGACTGCAATGTGTTCTACGTCTTCGAATGGGATAGAAGCTGACCCGACAAGGCCTCTGCTAATTTATTATTTATTAGCAAAAGGGCCTCTGCTATTTATCTACTTATGAGCAAAAGGTGATACCCCTCGATTTCCATTAATAGAAATCATTAGATGTTCACAACACTATGCCCAGCCTGCTAAACAGGTTTCATTCATTACTAGTTTCAGCAAAGTTCTCATGTCATAGCCACTGAATACATCACGAGTGCTACATACACTGCAAATAAAGAGACAATCATCCTATAGAGCACATCGATTTTGCCCATTATCTTCACAAGCTCTTTCATCTCCTCATTGCTGTCAAGGCCGTTCAGCAGCTGTTGCTTGGCCATGATTAGAGGAACTACATCTTTAACCTTCTGCTCTGCATCTTCCTCTTCTGCCGTTCCTTTAGTTACTTGTCCAACACCCCAACCTGCTGGTATTGGGATTCCTCGGCTAACCAAATAAATAGCGAAGTTCCATTCCCTCACATCAGCAACTTCCCAAAAATACAAATCACACAAATCTTCCCTTTTCTGCATGAATCAAATTGGAATATCATCAACCAAACTATTAAAAAATCAGCAACTGAAAGCAGCAGAAAAACACTTAAACATATTATTACCCCATGATTTGGGCATTTGTAGAAGACTCGGCCAGGGTTGAGGATTGTGGTTGAGATGCGACGGATGACTCTCCGTGATTTGCAGCAGTGGCACCACACCAACGGCAGCGGGTTGCGATGAGCAACCGGCTGCGGTGCGTGTGCTGGCGAGGGTGTGATGAGACCCACAGGCGATGGTACGGGTGGTGACTTGGCGCATATCTGGTTGTTGCCTGCTGAAGAGCAGGTGGATGAGCCGCCAGCGGACATGGTTGCTGCGGCTAGAGCTTCTGATGCTAGGCAGAGTAAGTAGAGAAGAGGAGAAGCGAACATTGGATATGTCAGTTTCATTACTTGCAAAGTAGCATAGCACCATATATAGTCATAGTCTAGGTTTGGATTCGAACCAGCTACAGGAGCACGTCTCACTTTTTTCTAAAACTCAGCAATGTCTCTTTACTGGTACATTAGCTTGTTCTGTACGCCTTCTCATGTCTTTGAATTTTTTTTTTGCGAGGAAGGAAGGAGGAGAAAATTGAGGGTTCCTAGGACTCGAACCCAAGACCACTCGGTTGAAAACCAAGGGTGCTAGTCACTTATTTGGCGAACGTTCCCTGGGAGGAGGACAGCAAACGAATGCATTTTCCAGGCAGTTTTAGTTGCGATGCAAGATCAAACGGTCGCAGTTTCAGGAATGTTATCTGGCGAACGAGCCCAGTTTTTCTTTTCTTCCTATAAAAAAGTATGCTACGTGGTGTCGGCTTAGTCAACAAACGATTGTGCCAACCTTGACCATTGGATTGACATTCAATGTCTGTCGTGTTTCTTCAGTCTCTTCTTCCTCCAGCCGCCAAAGCCAAACCAGCGCTGGCGGGACCGCCTGCTCCCGCCTCCCACGGCTGGCTGTGCTGCCGCGCATGCATCGTGGCCACATCGCACCCTAAAACTCTGTGCATCTTCCCCGACTCCTGTTCGTTCCTGTCCGAGGTCTCACCATCGTCCTCCGCCTTGGTTCGCTCGCCGCGGCGCCGCCCTCCGGTGTTGTCAGCATGGGCAACAATCGAGAGGAATAAGAAGATGACTGTACATGGTGAGGATGACAGTAGGGACCCACCAAGATCAGGGCAGTAGGCAAGCAAGTGCCTCCTTTATTACAAGAAAAAAAGGGTTACTCCTGATGGTTTCCGGACATCTGGGTCGCATGCCACTGTCAACGCAGTCAATAAGCGAGATAACTGCACAAGGAGCGGCAGACACCCGGGACCTAGTAGCGTGCGCAGTATTTTTTTTTCGGGACGGAGAAGGGTATCAACTGGGTTGTGCGGGAGCTATGGCCCATCTAGCCCAGGTTTTTATTTCATATGTTTACCACATGACCAGCCTAGTTTTTTTTCGTTTCTGAAAATGGCTAGCTCAGCTATTTTGTTTTTTGTAGAATAACCAACGTAGGCCTACTTGCTTTTCTACGCCCTGCTGGGCCGGAAATCTTTCAAGACGAGGAGGGATGCATTCGGGCTTACCCAGAAAATGGGCTATAAGTATTAAGAAATGGGCTGTAAAATGAAAAAATACAGCAAACAGGCAATTAGTTCAAAAATACTTTTTTCTTTCGGATTTTGATATTTTAAATTTCATTGTTTTTGTGCGGGTAAAATTTCATTGGATTTAAATTAAGGTATGTTTAGTTTTTAAATTAATTTGAATCTGGCTAGAAATTTCGGGTTGCATGCTGTTTGGGACAGATTTGGAGGCTGACTTGTGGGTCTACTAGGTTGACGTGCACGAAAGGCTTTGTCAACTTAGTCCACAAATGATTCTAGCAGCAGTGATCGTTGGATGTTAATCCAACGGTCATGCTACTTCTTCAATATTTGATCTTCTTGCTCCAGCCGCCCCCAACCAGCGCCGGTGGGACTGCCTGCTCCCGCCTCCCGTGGCCGGCTGTGCTGCCGCACAGGCTGCACTGCCCCACCCTACTCCATCGCTGGCCAGGCCATTCCTCTACTCACCCACACCTCCTGTTATTTTTCGGCGACGGCACCTGAAGCAGTAAACCGTCGTACTCCCCACCGCGTGGGCAACCACTACCGAGTCTTCCCCGGCTCTAGGTCGTTCCCTTCCTAGGCCTCGCCGTTATCCACCGCCCTGGTGCTATCGGCGCGGCATGGTGAACATGGTCAACGAATTGACATCCATCGGGAGAGGACTGTACGTGGAGAGGCTGACAGCTGGGTCCACGGCCGTACGCAAGTAAGTGTGTCCTTATTACGCGCAAAATAATGATTCCTCCACCTGACAGCGAGGACCCACCGGAAGGGCCTCGGTATATCGTGAAAAAAATGTTCCTCCCGCTGACAGCTCAGACCCACCAGCTATATCTTCGCACGCAAGGAAGTGCCTCCTTATTACGCACAAAAAAAAAAGAATAGCCCCTGCTATCTGGGACCCACCTTATTTGGAGGCTGACATGTGGGCCTACTAAGTTGGCGTGGACACATGATTTGTCAACTTAGTTAATATAAATGATTCTAGTTGCAGCGACCATACGATGTCCATCCAACGCCCGTCGTGCTTCTTCAACGTCTGGTCTTCTTGCTCCAGCTGCCCAAACCATCGCCGGCCGTGCCGCCTGCTCCTGCGTCCCATGGCCGGCTATCTTGCCGCGCAGGCCTCACCGCCCCACCCTACTACCATCACCGGCCTGACCATCCCTGTACTCACTCAGACCTCCTGTTATTCTCCAGTGACGGCAGCCTCACACTGCAGCCGAAGCAGTAAACCCTCGTACTCCCCTCCGCGTGGGAAACAACTGCCGAGTCTTCCCCTACTCCTGGTTATTCCCTTCCTAGGCTTCGCCGTCGTCCCCGCCTTGGTGCTCTCGACGCGGCGTGGTCAACATGGTCAAGGAATGACTTCCATCGGAAGACGAATGTATGTGGAGACGCTGACAGCTGGGTCCATGGCGCAGCAAGAAAGAACCTCCTTATTACACGCAAAATAATGATTCCTCCACCTGACAGCGGGGACCCACCGGAAGGGCCACCGTATTTTGCGAAAAAAATGCTACCCCCTGACAGCTGGGACCCACCAACTACATCTTCGCACGCAAGGAAGTGCGTCCATATTACGGGCAAAAAAATGATTCTATCCCCTGACAGCTAGGACCCACCAGCTATATCTTCGCACGCAAGGTAGTGCGTCCTTATCCTCCCTGACAGCTGGGACCCACCTGGTCAAAGCGTACATAGCGTTGTCAGTGTACATACCGGTCGATCGGTCTATCTGCCACGATGAACGGTGGCCGAGTAAGGAGCGGTAGCAGTTTAGGCAGTCCAATCAAAACCGTGTACACGTATGTATAGCCAGATGCCAAAAAATACGGCCACGTACGTACATACGGGCAGGGTCTCGAACGCGTACTCGCGCATACGTACGGCCAGGGCTCGTGTACATTGAGAGGCAACAGACGGCAGCAAACAGCGTCCTGTTCATCGGAAGCCAACCGGCTGGGTCGGAACGAAGAAACTGCATCTTGTTCATCGGGAGGCAACGGAATGCGTCGTGTTCATCGCAAGGCAACGGAATACGTCGTGTTCATTGGGAGCCAACCGGCTTGGACGGAACAGCCGAAACAAGGTCTGGCGTACCGCATAACGGAGGAACGGGCCTTCTGTTCGACTGCGTACGGTCAAAACGGGGTCCTGTTCATCAGGAAGGGTCTGGCGTACCACAAAACGGAGGAAACAGACTTGTGTTCGAGAGCCTACGGTCGAAACGGGGTCCTGCTGATCGGGAGGGGTGTGGCGTACCGCAAAACGGAGGAAACGGACTTGTATTGGAGCGCCTATGGTCGAAACAATGTCCTGTTCATCCACCGTCTACGGCCTCGCTCCAGCCTCCACAGGCTACTGTTCATCCATCGTCGATCTCCTCCAGCCTCCACGGAGTACTGTTCATCCATGGGCTACTGTTCATCCAGCCTCCACCGGCTACTGTTCATCCAACCTCCACGGGGTCCTATTCATCCACCCCCAACCGGCTGGGGTGCGGCGGCCTCCTAGGGGTCCTGTTCATCCGAACTGTTCATCCACAGCCAACCAACCGGCTCGACTCACAACGTCTCGACTCGTTCTACGTACCGCACGCACGGTAGCAACAGTCATTGTTCATCGAGAGGCAACCCAACACCGGCTGGCTACATCTCGCATGGGGGCTCGATCGGCTTCAGTAAGCAATAGCAGTGATCGATCGCTCAGGTTCAGTTAGTAGCAGCAGCGAAGGAATCGCTCGGGTTCAGTAAGCAGCCAAGGGATCGATCGCTCGGGTTCAGTTAACAGCCAAGGGATAGATCGCTCGGGTTCAGTAACGTAGCTAGCAGTGCGATCGCTCGGGTTCAGTCAGAGCCTAATGCCTCGCACACACACGCGTACGTGTACGAGAGAAACGTGCAAACTACAGTGCATCGCTCGGCCCCGACCACCCACCGTAACCAGGAACTCCCCGATATTTTCCTCGCCCTCGCTTCTACCACGATTTTTTCCGTCATGGACGGCCCAAAGAATATCATGCAGCTGCATCTCCGGCCCGCCCAGGACAAAAAGCCCATTTTCTATCATGATTTTTTGTCATAGAAGTAGGAGCCCACCACATCTATGATGATACCGTGTTTTGTCACAATTATCGTCATAGAAGTGTCATAAGCATGACAGAAAAAAAAAATTGTTCAGCCCAAAATGCCATGGATGTGTCTTTTTTTTGTAGTGTAGGGCCTACCCCAACGATGCTCGGTAGCACGTTTGGACCAAGCCCAAGGGCTCCTGTCGGTGCAACAAACCTTTGCGTATGTTGCCCGGACTATACACAGGCACGGCAGTGAAGAAAGAAACTTTATCAAGCATCCAAGACAGAACCAAGGCAGAGGGGTAGCTTTTTGAGGAATCAAAGGGCGGATCAAGAAGACCAAGACAAGCCAAGGAAGCAAGATACCACTAAGGGAAAGCCTCCCTTGCCGGGCAGGCGAGCCTGGTCAGGTCGAGGCCGCCCCGAAGACAAGTCCCAAAATCCCCCGGCAGGCTTGCCGGGGCCGCTGATGGCCTACCACCCCGCCAAGGCTCCACTGCTCCACCGCATCGCAACACAAGTCACCCATCGGTGCGGTGTCGAGCCCCCGAGTAGCTGGGTGGCTGCCATTTGGCACGTGGCAGTCATTTAGAAGGAAAATTACCTCCATATGACACCCGTCCAGAGGCGTGTCAAGCAGACATGTGGAAGATGACTGAGCGGCGCGGCGGGCTTGCCGGGCTGCATCCACAGCGTGACACCTAGCAGTGCATTTAATGGGCTTTGTCCTAACTGCCAGAGTTAGGTATGATAGCACTGTTGCTATCTAATCACTGAACAATGACTGTTTTGCAACTGTGGTAACCCCTTAACCTATAAAAGGAGGCCGTGGTGACTTTAGAAAGGATTCGGACCCTCGTGTACTCATACGCGCGTAGCTGCTCTCCCCGAGGCAACCTTATCGGGCTTGAGCGTTGCATCTCCACCACGGTCCTCGCATCAATCCACCAAAGCAGGAGTAGGGCTTTACACCTCACAGCGGCCCGAACCTTGGTAAAAATCACCAGCGTCATCTCTGCCGTGCTGTCCCACGGCCTCTGCTCTTTTTGCAATGTGACCTCTCCCCCCGCCGAACCACAAGGGGCCGATGGCCCCATAGCTGATCATGTTCCACCATGACAAAATAACAGTAGGAAAACATGATGCAAAATGGACGTATCAGGCATGACCCAGGAAAGTGTGTCCGTCTAGAGTGATCAAGCGTGTTGGGTAATGTGGTGCACCCCTGCAGGGAAGTTAATCTATTCGAATAGCCATGTCCACGGTAACATGATGACTTGGAGTTGTATCCTGATCTATACAACTAGAACTGGATGCTGAGGCATGAGATGGATATGATGGCTCCAGGATTGCTTTCTCGCAGGGAGTCAAGGAAGGATCTCTGGGCATTCATACAACATAATTAACACTATTACGATATGTTACTCTTATCTCTTCTGATGCTGCAAGATGCTTGAAGATGCTAGTCTTCGATAGGCCGGGCTTTCCCTCTATTCTGGCATTTCTGCAGTTCAATCCAAAGATAGAACCCCATTCATTTGATATCGATGCATACTTAGTATAGATCTGATGTAAGTCTTGCGAGTACTTCGGATGAGTACTCATGGTTGCTTTGCTACCTTTCTTCCCCTACTTTCTTCTTTCTGGATGTTGTGATCAGATGACGGATCCCAGGAGCCAGATGCCACCACCGATGACTAGTACTACCCCGACGGTGCCTACTACTACGTGGAGACCTCCGACGACCAGGAGTAGTTAGGAGGCTCCCAAGCAGGAGGCCTTGCCTTTTCGATCGTTGTTGCTTTTGTGCTAGCCTTCTTAAGGCAGATCTTGTTTAACTTATGTCTGTACTTAGATATTGTTGCTTCCGCTGACTCGTTTGTATTTGAGCGTATGTATTCGAGCCCTCGAGGCCCCTGGCTTGTAATATAAAGCTTGCATGACTTTAATTTGTGTCCAGAGTAGTGTTGTGATATCTTCCCGTGAGTCCCTGATCTTGATCGTACACATTTGCGTGTATGATTAGTGTACGGTTAAATCGGAGGCGTTACAGTACAGAGAGCTATGTGTAAGTTCTACACTTACAGTTTTTCTCTCTTTCCATCAAAATACAATGGTAAATCTGTAAAGGTAGGATAGGCAATTCACTACACATATTCTAGGAAGGAATCACATGAAACTGGAAACTCTTTTTTGTCCAAAAGCACAAGCAAAACTCATGTAAACAAATCATGCAACCTCATGCATTATACAGTAGCAAAGTGTGCACCATAGTAATGAGGCAAACCATGTGTAAACCACAAGCAAGTCATGCAAATGCAGACACATTTTTTGTGCAACAGGTTTGTGTACAGTAGTGGGGCAAGCCATGCTTCAAAATGTAAGCAAGTTGTGTCCATCATTTGCCTCATTACTATTTTTTGTGAGGTAAAAACCATGTTTGAAATTGTGCACATTAAGTTTTTGAACATAAGCCAGTCAAGCCATGCTTCAAAATAGAAACAAAAGGTATGCATCCTACGGTCGGGCAAGTTGTACACTAAACCACTGGCAACCTAATATAGAAACATTAGCAAAGTCTCACACAACAATGAGGCAAATCATTTTCACAACACAAGCAAGTCATGCAATCCACTACCGAATGAAAAATTATGCTATAATTCTCAAGCAACTTTTTGTTTTGCTTTTTCAGCAACATGTTTACTCGGCTATTTGACATTTATTTCCCTCTTTTGCTTTCTTTGTTAAAAAATAGTTCAAGACTGAGTTTTCTTGTTGCACTTATGAAAGCTTGTCCTCGTAATTAGAATGTCTCGGTGTAGATCGTACTTGGAGTCCCTCGAACTATCGATGAACGATCCACCGTACCTCCCACAAACAATCCCTCAAACTGAAGATCAAAAGCACGGCCACTCTACTTGGTTGCAAGCGTGCAGCCTTCATGATCCGGCAACGCTTTGCCATCCAGAGCTAATCATCGTCGAAGAATTAGAGGGAGGAGATTAGAACCACACTGGTCTTCTAATTAAGAATACAATAGTATTAGCTACACTTTAATTAGTCAACTAGGAGCAACTAGAACATGAACTAGAAGAACTAGAGGAGGCTCCAAAACTTGTGTGTTCAATTGTGGCCAATACCTCCGGTATATATAGGTTAGAGGGGGAGAGGAGGGATGCCACCAAGGAGAGATAGCCTCCTTGGGGTGCCATCCAGAGGGGGGGAGTTGGACTCCTTCCCTAGTAGGATTCGCCCCCCACCCACAAGGAAAGGTGGGCGCCTCCTCCACTTGGGCCTTCGTGGCCCAAGTTGGCTTCCACCTCTTGGCCTTTTAAGGCCCGTTGATATTTATATTAAATATAAAATGGTCTAAATACTTCTAGACCATTATATATATATATAGATTAACATCTCCAAAAACATTTTCCACCTATATATAATATATCGGTGATACCCCATATTACCCGATATTCACCGAAACCCTTCTAGTGACCCCGAAACACTTCCGAATCCTCTCGAAACTATTCTGAATATTAATGAAACAATTCCACATATATATTCGCATCACTCCTGTTCTACTAACACCCAGCAGATCATGATTGCCTTAAGCTTGTGACCCCGTAGGTTCGGTAATTCATAGACATGAACGAAATAGTTTGTTCAATGATCGACATCGGGACCGTGGACGTCCGTATTGGTCCCTATGAGTACACGAATGAATTCAAGTGAACCTTTGGTTATCATGTGATGTTCCCTTTGCTTTGCGATACTTCACAAAACCCGGTATGCATCAGTATCCTCCTGAGTCATCACTATGCTCATTATACCAAAATCCTTGTTACCGGTTTTGTTCTTCTTTCTCGTTATCATGTTTTGGCGTCCCTGTGACAAAGTCACCTATGTCTGGCTAGATGATGATTGATGCCATCACACCGAGAGGGCCCTAAGAGTATCTATCCATTGTCCGAGAAGCAAATCCCAATCTCAAGCTATCTAGTGACTTGTCAAACTTTCTGATGAACCTATAAGTTATCGTTATGATCACCGAGTTATAGGTGAGGTTTGAGAAACCCTAAAGCCCACCGTATGGTAAGAAGTGACTATGATGCTCTCATGGTCTATGGAGCAAAATCACATGTTAACACTCCATGTTATTACAAATGAATACAGACAATATTAACTCAGTTCATAACAAACAAGTTTGGATCGATTCTATATGACCGTTCTTCCAACGTCATAATCTCAATGTTGTTTTAGGATCATCGTTACTCTTAATGATATCCTGAGATCCAGAAAACATGATCAACAACAACACTTGAGCTAGTCCCAGAGGCAAGACTAGGAACCTTTTATTTAACCGTTTATCATTCCACACGTGCATATGAGTTTTCCACTGAATCGCATATTCCAGGATCATATAGCGGTTATAGCATGAAATATAAGCTCTTAATTATGAATATGGAAATATAATAATACAAATATTATTTCCTCTAGGGCATATTTCCAACTATCTCCCACTTGCACTAAAGTCAATTATCTAGTTAGCACTTTTAACTTTTACACCAATGGCAATCCGGTCTCAGTCCTTGCTTTGCTTGTGGTATAGACTTCGTCCTATCGGATCTTGACAACTTCAGGTCGCTTGTATCTTTGTGAGAACCCGAAATCATCTTCCAGATCCTCCTGTTTTTAATTGTCAACCATGAGATAATTGTTGACAACACAGCGAAATGGTATCATTGCACAGTACATAAAAGTATTACAAATAGTATATTTCATCACAAGACATACCTAGTGAAACGTCTCGTGACATTTATTACATTCAAAAAATAGCGAAAAGTAAAATGCGTAGCGACTCCATCTCAGCCACAGGCAGTCGATGTAGTCGACATGACCTCACTCCTATGGATCCCCATAGTAGTCATAGTCATCACCTTTGTCTCCATGAAACTCCATTGTTCAATAAAAGCATTGCCATGAGTACATTACATATGCAGCATGCTTTCTTGATGTGATGCCCCGATTTAATCGTACACTAATCAAAATGCAAATGAGTACACAAAGCATTGCCATGAGTACATTACATATGCAGCATGCTTCCTAATAGCTACATGTGGCTTCAAAGGAAGGCTATATGGCTCAGCTGTTGTGACGCCCCGATTTAATTGTACACTAATCATATACGCAAATGTGTACGGCAAAGATCAAGGACTCACGGGAAGATATCACAACACAACTCTAGAAACAAATAAAAATCATACAAGCTTTTTATTACAAGCCAGGGGCCTCGAGGGCTCGAATACAGAAGCTCAAAAACAAACGAGTCAGTGGAAGCAACAATATCTGAGTACAGACATAAGTTAAACAAGTTTGCCTTAAGAAGGCTAGCACAAAAGCAACATCGATCGAAAAGGCAAGGCCTCCTGCCTGGAAGCCTCCTATCTACTATTGGTCATTGGCGGTCTCCACGTAGTAGTAGGAACCATCGGGGTAGTAGTAGTCATCGGTGGTGGCATCTGGCTCATGGGATCCTTCATCTGATAGAAACAACCGGAAAGTAGAAGGAAGGGGAAAAAGGGGTAGCAAAGCAACCACGAGTACTCATCCGAAGTACTCGCAAGACTTACATCAGATCTATACTAAGTATGCATCGGTATCAATGGGAAAGAGTTGTATCTATGTACTACACTGCGGAAAGGCCAGAAGAGAAGGTGAAAGCCTAGCCTATCAAAGACTAGCATCTTCAAGCATCTTGCTACATCAGAAGAGATAAGAGTAACATATCATAATTAATAAGTATGTTGTAGTAGCCATGCCCAGAGATCCCTTCTCGACTCCCTGCGAGAAAGCAATCCCGGAGCCATGATATCCATTTCATGCCTCATCATCTAGTTCTAGCTGTATAGATCGGGATACAACTCCAAGTCATCCTGTTACCATGGACACGGCTATTCGAATAGATAAACTTCCCTCCAGGGGTGCACCACATTACCAAACACGCTCGATCACTCTGGCCGGACACACTTTCATGGGTCATGACCGGCCTCGGAAGATCAACACGTTGTAGCCCTACCTAGGCTCAACAGAGAGGCCAGCACGCCGGTCTACATCCTAAGCGCGTAGGGGTCTTGGGCCCATCGCCCTTTGCACTCCTGCATGTTGCATGGGCACCCAGTGTCAGTCCTGGCAACCTCCTTATACAAGGCAAGTGCTTACGCAGGCCACTCGGGCGCGTGCCGCTCAGTCGCTGACGTCTGGAGAGCTTCGACTGATACATACAACGCCGAGTGCCCATAACTGTTCCCGCGTGGTGCTTAGTGCATATAGGTCAACGAACAACTCAGATCAAATACCCAATCTCGTTAGTGTCTTGGTAGCGCACAGTAACGATCAATGATCCATGATATATGGTCCCGTCGCCCCGTCTCACAGACTTACGGCAAGGGATAAGAATTCCCGGCCCTGCCGCGTAGAAATCTCGCGGGTACCCTCCAAGTCAACCTGACTCCACACCACTCGTCACATATATCACACGGGTACCCCTTGGGGCCGACCTGACTTCATCATGGTTCTAGGGCTAAAGTCAAAGTAACCGTGTGTCCAAAATACCAATGGGGAATCCGGGGAATCACCCTTGATGGGATCCACTTGATGTAACCGTCAAGGTGAACTAAGGAAGAATCACCCTCGGTAGTCCACACTTGAGGGGTTGCACGACAGAGTCATTTTCGGGAGTGGGAAGGAGGAATCAACCTCCGTAGACCAGGACCGATTAACTACACTACAAATATCTCATCAGAATTGTTATACGAGGTATCACCCTCGGCACTCGATAGTAACCCTGCAGTGTCGTACAACTAAGGGGGGTGACATGTTGGGTCGGGCTCTGGATGTCGATCATGTTGGTCGAGTCATCTGGTAATCCAGCGGGGGCAATAGGGACAAGGTGAGGGGTCTCTGATGGATCACTAACTAGCCTATACTAAGCAAATAGGATAAGCAGGTAGGTATCTATCGGAAACGGGGCTCCACGCAGGTAGGTTCAAACTCTGGTGCGTGTGCAAAGATCTCTCCTAGCTACTGCCTCAACCTCATCGCCCTATGGCTTGGCCTCGTCGAGTTCGTGCGAGCTTGGAAAGAGATGGACACAGAGATTTACCCAGGTTCGGGCCACCTTGTGGTGTAAAACCCTACTCATGCTTTGTGGTGGATTGGCCTCACGAGGAGGTTGAAGATGAACTAGTACAGTGGTTGAGCTGCCTTGGGAGGGCTCAGAGGATCAGAATGAGTCAACCTCCCTACGGTGGAGAATAACCTATATTTATACTAGGACCGGTTCTCTTCCCTCATAACTTAGGCGGGAAGGAATACCACATCGGCCAATTTTCAAGGGGGACAGCAGTACAACTTATCCTGATGAAAGGTGGTCTTCGCCTGCAAAACCTCTAGTGGTGACGCAGTGATGGGCTCGGCGATGACATCCGTCCTGCCAAGCTCATGGTCTTGGTCTTGTTGCACTAAAATGGAAACCTTTGGGGGATTCCTCGGGAACCTGCGTACGTCCCTACCTCCTTAGCATGAAAGAGGAAACTGTCCTGGACTGCGCCCGCTGGCGCCCGCCTGGCCTTGGTCGTCATGGCTCACGTCATTTGGAGCCTCGTGAGGCAGGCCTTACATAGAGATCTCCGCTCCTCGGGAGGCAGGCTTGGGATGCCGCTCCCCAGGAGGTCTTGGTGTCGTTTGCCTTGTGAGGTCTTGTCCCTTGGGTCTTGTAGATGGGCCATACCAGGCCGTCGATGAAGCCACGTGATGGGCCGCAAGAAGGCAAGTCTGGGTACCCCCGATCCCAGAACGCCGACAGTAGCCCCCGGGCCCAAGGCGCGCCCGGCCTGGCTTCGAAGCGAAGGCAAGGGGTGAAGGGTGAAGCACCGCAGGCCCCAATAGCATGCGGGCCAGGCTTGATGCGTGGTGCACGACAGGACGCGGATGCCTCCACTTCCCCATGTCGCCTCGGCAACTGCCCAAACTGACAAAAGGTTGTAGCACGTAGCAGGGCCACCATTGCTCTAATGCGAAGGGACGTCGGTTGGCCTCCTTCGATCGTCCATAAAAGGGCGAGGGGGAACGAAGCCCCCAGCCCATCTTCATCTTCTCGCTCCCCATTCCAAATCTCTGTCACAGTAGCCATGGCGCCAATGAGGAGGTTCTCCGCCACGGAGAAGGGGAAGGCACCTCGGGACAAGCCAAAGCTGCTGCCAACCAAAAGACGGCGTGGCCGCCCCCGCAAGTCCACCGCAACGCCGGTGGTGGCGCCCCATGGGTCCAAGCTCACTCCCCTGGGGGGGCATATTGGCTCCGGCAGCCGTGGGAAAAGCTCCACCCACGGACACGGCCGTGGAAGTCAGGACAGCCGAGGGCGAGGAGGGACGCAAGCAGAGGCCGGGCCACCTCGCCCGGCCACTGTCGGTGTTCGAACCAGGGGTTGTGGACAAAATTCTGTGAACAGGCGAGGTGGCCGTTCAAACCTTGTTTGGGTCCGCGGGCTCTAAAGAAGAGGAAATGGGTCGCCATGGATGAGTAAGTGCCCGGCTTCTCTAATCTCCATATGGCGTTTTTCTCTGAACTCTCGCTCCTCAGGTACCCCCCCCCCTGGCGGAGGCACGGAGGCACCCTCGGCGTCGCCTCCTGAGGGCTCCGGCCTCGCGGTGGCACCGCGCCTTGTGAGTTGTTCAGTGGGGCACAATAGGGCACCCATGCGCCAGCCGAGGCCGCCCCTGGAGGGCCTCGGCTTCTCATTCCCATGGCTCCTCTCTGGGCACGACGTTAGGTTCTCAGAAGTAGTGCCGACGCTTCCCCCGCTGATGTTCTTCGGCATCGGGTTCTCCTATGCCTCGATGTCTCCTTTGGGCAGAGCATCATGCTCGCGCAGGGCCCTGCCCCGGGCAGAGGACCTGGATGAGGGAACCACGGCTTTGGGGCCCTCGTCGAGCGAGGTCAGGGCCTCCGATGCCACCACCATTGACTGCGGCACGTAGCGAAGCCCTGGCGGAGCGCTGGAGCTCGCACACGGTCGTGGCACCATCTGGCATGGCCTTCTTCAGGACACAATGAGCACACTGGGCTGGCTCGGGGTGGAGCTTCACGACATCGAATCGCACCTCGAGGCTGAGCGCTTGCGTCTTGCGCACGAGTGGCGTCATCTCAAGGTTGCCATCAACCTTGGCCGCTTGCAACACAAGTCCGCCCGCTCAAATGATGAGGAGTCTTCAGCCGCAGCGGAAGAGGCCCGCGACCGCTCCTTCGAAGAGGCTGAGGCCGCGGATCGACGGCGCGAGGCCGCGGAAGATCACGAGCGGGAGCTCCTTGCTTCAAACGATGCCCTCGAATGTCGGATCAAGGTGCGCGAGGGTGTTCTGGCAGCCTCAGTGGGAGAGCCCTCAACGCACGAGGCGAAGCTTCGCGCGCTCGAGGACACGCTGACGCTGGAGGCACTGGAGCAAAGCTAGGAGCGCGAGTGGCTGGATGTTATGGGAGACCAAGTGATGGCCGCTGAGGCCTCCCTAGCCTCTCGGGAGGCAAGGGTCCAGACGGAGATCGACGAGGGGGTCACGGGGGTTCGTCGGGCCCTCATCAAGGAACATCACCGAAAGCTGAAGCTCCAAGAATCTTGCTTCTGCGAGCGGCGCGACGAGCTGAAGGGTGAGGTTGATGACCTCAAGGGGAGGTTGGCCGAGGCGGAGAAGCGTCAGACGGCAGCGTTGGATGCCCAGGCTGCAGCTGAGGCCGAGCTGTCCTTCCTCTACCAGCAGGTGGGGGATGTTACTTCCCTCGCGGAGCAGGCAGCAGACGAGGCGAACCGGGCTCGGGGGCTGTAGCACACACGCTCCAAGATGTTCCAAGATCTTGAGCAAAGGGCTCTCCACGCCCTGAACTGCGTTTGCAATGAGAGCGTCTCTAGCCCGCTCGTACTCGATGACGCCGGCTACCTCGCCTTCTTTACCAGGGTCGTGGAGCGTCTTGAGGGAGGTGCGGAGAGGTTGCGCCAGCTAATCGAATGGAAAAGTCATGCCCTTCTTGCACGAGCGTTGATGCGTGTCTTCAGTAATCTCCTTCGCCTTGACCCCAACTTCGACTTCAAGGCCGTGACAGCCCCCAAGCCCAGGGTGATTCAGGGCGCTTTAGGGACTGGGTGGAGGACCATGTGGATGACCTAATCGCAGAGTTCACCCCTGATGGCAGCGAGGACCAGCTCGAGGTTGAGGAGCGCGAGGTCGATAGCATTGATGATGACGACGCATCTCCTTAGATTATCCCTCCTCTGTATGCCTGTCAATATTTTGAATATGGCCCTGTGGGGATGTAAAAAGTACTTGGCGAAGGATTCCTTAATGATATGTCGAACCGTAGTCGTGCCTTCCTAGGCCACCTTTCCTTAGCGCTTTATTCCGTGTCTGGAGCCCCCGAGCGAAGGCCGACTGTTGCTGGTTTGCTGGGTCGTGATGCCCGGGCGAGGCCAGGAGGCGAGCACTCCTGAGGCCAGGAGCCGAAGGCCTCACGTGCCTGCTAGCTCGCTCGAGAGCATTGCGCGAGGAATTAGACGCCAGAGTCTTGGCTAGGTGTGTGCACGGGTGGACCCGCGGTCATTGCAGCCCGGGCCTTCGATGCCGCTGGGGCTGGCCCGAGCGTAAACACCATGCCCAGCCCCTGCTCGCAGGACGCGTGAGAGGGAGTAGCAGACGGGCACTGATGCCTTAAAAACGAGATTCAAGGAAGAAAAAACACCGCAAGGAGAAATTCCCGACCCTTTCGAATAAAGATGCAGCAACTTCAAACTTCATTTCAAGAAATTGCAAATTTGGTTACAAGAAAGGATGAAAAACGGTCGCGTTCAACGCTCATACTAGTCTTCCCACCAGCGTGGAGCATGGCGCCTCCAATTGGCATGGGCATAGTCATTGTTCGACCAATTTCGCCAGCGCGGAGCATGGTGCTTCCACTGGGGCGTGGGTGGGAGCTCCCGCGAGGCCGTGAGTCGGCGCACCGGGAGACTACGGGCGTGTACAGCCCACTCATTGTTATGTGAGAGTGTCACGGGTAGAACTTGCAGAGGTGCTGGATGTTCCAGGCATTCTGGATGGGGACCCCGTCCTTAGTCTCCAGGCGCGCGGCGCCAGGCTTGGAGACACGGGCGACCCTGAAAGGGCCCTCCCACATGGGCGAGAGCTTATGGAGGCCCTCCTTGGAAAGGACCCGCCTCAGGACGAGGGCTCCGACCTTGAGAGTCCGGGGGCAGATGTTGCGGCAGTGGTAGCGCCGCAGCGCCGGCGCGAAGGGAGGCTTGGCGGCGGGCCTCCTCTCCGAGTACAAGATCAGTTCCCCGCGAGACATCCTAACGCGCCTTGTCGAATGCCAAGACCCATGGGGAATGATACTTGATCTCAAGTGGGAGCACCGCCTCGGCCCAATAGATGAGGAAGAACGGGGTCTCGCCGGTGGGCTTAGTCGTGGTGGTGCGGACAGACCACAACATGAACTGCAGCTCATCCAGCCAACCCTTGCCGCAGGCCTCCAGCATCTTCTTGAAGCTTCTGGTCTTGAGGCCCCTCAGGACCTCCGCGTTGGTGTGCTCGGCCTAGCCGTTGCTCCGTGGGTGCGCCACCAAAGCATAGCATATCTGCGTTCCAAGGTTAGCACAATATGTCCTGATGAGATTGCTTTTGAACTCAGAACCATTGTCAGTGATGATATGGTTGGGGACACCAAATCGGCTCACGAGGCCCTTGATGGACTTGACGGCCGATCCTGCGGGGATGGTGCGCACAGGCTCCACCTCCGCCCACTTGGTGAACTTGTCGATGGCGACGTAGAGGTAGCGGTAGCCGCCGGCCGCCCGAGGGAACGGACCCAGTATATCCAGCCCCCAGACTGTGAAAGGCCATGAGAGTGGGATGGTCTGGAGCCATTGCGTCGGCTAATGAATTTTCTTGGCGTGGAACTGGCAGGCTTCACAAGATCGGACTAGTTCCATGGCGTCACGGAGTGCCGTAGGCCAGTAGGACCCGCTTCGGAACACCTTTCCCACAAGGGTGCATGATGAAGAATGGTGCCTGCAATCTCCCCCGTGGATGTCAGTCAGCAGCTCAATGTTCCACTCGGTGACACTGCCGGCAGCGTTGGGGCTGCGGAGCACCCTCTCTAGGGGGTACACGAACACGACCTTGATGGGGTGACCCTGGACATAATGGCGTAGCTTCCTAGAGGCGACTAGAAGCGCGAGGAGGAGCTTCTGTGGCATAGGGTAGCGTGCGCGAGCATCTCTTAGCACCGTGCTGACGAACTAGAACAGATGCTCGAGGAGGCGTGGGGCATCGTCGGCGGCCTGCTTCGCGCGGGGGGCACAAGGCCCAGAGGTCTCATCGAGCGACAAGGGGGCGAAGCCCCCAGGGGTGTCGTCCAAAGGCGTCGAGGACCCAGGGGGCCTTACGGCCCCATGTGGGCACGTGGGCTTCCCTCGAGAGCTAGCGCATTCCTCTCGGATCGCCACGAGCGTCACGCTAGCCGAATGTGGTGTGGCCACCAAGTAGAGCACCAGGGGCTCACAGGGGCGGAGCGCCACCATGACGGATAGGGTCGTGAGGTATTTCTTGAGGCCTTCGAATGCTGCCTCAGCCTCAGGGGTCCACTCGAAGGGGCCCTTCCTCTTCATCAGCTTTAAGAATGGCAATGCGTGCTCACCAAGTTTGGAGATGAAGCGCCCCAAGGAAGTCACACATCCCACCAGCTTCTGCATTTCCTTGAGGGTCCGAGGAGGGTGCATCTTCTTGATAGCCTTGACCTTCTCTGGGCTAGCTTCTATTCCCCGGTGCGAGACAAGAAAACCGAGCAGCTTGCCAGATGGGACCCCGAAAACGAACTTCTCAGGGTTGAGCCTCAGGTTCACCTTGCACAGGTTGGCAAACGTTTCCTCCAGGTCCTCGATCAGGGTCATCGCCTTGCGTGACTTGAACACGATATCGTCGACGTATGCCTCCGTGTTTTTCCCTAGTTGCGGTCAAAACATGATGTTAATGAGCCGCTGGAAGGTGGCGCCAGTGCTTCTCAGCCCGAAGGGCATGCAGATATAACAGTACACGCCGCACGGGGAAATGAAAGCCGTCTTTTCAACATCTTGTGCTGCCATTTTGATCTGATGGTTGCCCAAAAATGCATCCAGGAAGCATAACAGATCACACTCTGTGGTAGAGTCCATGATCTGATCGATACGTGGAAGCGGGAAAGGGTCCTGAGGGCAAACTTTGTTGAGACTCGTGAAGTCGACACACATGCGTTCCTAGACGCCCTTCTTGGGGACTACAACTGGGTTGGAGAGCCACTCCGGATGCCGCACCTCTCATATGACCCCAGCTTCGTGTAATTTGTGCACCTCTTGGACAATGAACTCCTGCTTTTCTTGCACCTGGTTCCTCACCTTCTACTTCGCCGGACGGGCGTTGGGGCACACCGCCAGATGGTGCTCAATTACCTCCCTCGGGACACCGACCAGATCAGATGCCTTCCATGCGAACACGTCCATGTTCGCCCTGAGGAAGTGGATGAGCGCCTGCTCCTGATCTAAGGACAGGCCGACGCCGATGGTGAAATTGGGGCCCGGGTTGTCGTCGTCGACGGGCACCCTGTTCGTCTCGGCACAGTCTTGGGAGAATAGCTGCTTCTTCTTCATGGGCGCGGGCTCGGGAGCCCCCGAGGCCTCTGATGGAAATATGCCCAAGAGGCAATAATAAAATGGTTATTATTATATTTTTTTAATCATGATAAAGGTTTATTATTCATGCTAGAATTGTATTGACCGGAAACTTAAATACATGTGTGAATACATAAACAAGTACCGTGTCCCTAGTGAGCCTCTACTAGACTAGCTCGTTGATCAAAGATGGTTAAGGTTTCCTAACCATAGACATGAGTTGTCATTTGATAATGGGATCACATCATTAGGAGAATGATGTGATGGACAAGACCCATCCATTAGCTTAGCATATGATCGTTCAGTTTATTGCTATTGCTTTCTTAATGTCAAATACATATTCCTTCCACTATGAGATCATGCAACTCCCGGATACTGGAGGAATACCTTGTGTGCTATCAAACGTCACAACGTAACTGGGTGATCATAAAGGTGCTCTACAGGTATTTCTGAAGGTGTCTGTTGAGTTGGCATGGATCGAGATTAGGATTTGTCACTCCGTGTATCGGAGAGGTATCTCTGGGCCCTCTCGGTAATACACATCACAACAAGCTTGCAAGCAAATGACTAAGAGTTAGTTACGAGATGATGTATTAGGGAATGAGTAAAGAGACTTGCCGGTAACGAGATTGAACTAGGTATGGAGATACCGAGGATCGAATCTCGGGCAAGTAACATACCAACGGACAAAGGGAATTACGTATGTTGTCATAACGGTTCAACCGATAAAGATCTTCGTAGAATATGTAGGAACCAATATGAGCATCCAGGTTCTGCTATTGGTTATTGACCGGAGAAGTGTCTCGGTCATGTCTACATAGTTCTCGAACCCGTAGGGTCCGCACGCTTAATGTTCGTTGACGGTATAGTGTTATATGAGTTATGTGATTTCATGACCGAATGTTGTTTGGAGTCCCAGATGAGATCACGGACATGACAAGGAGCTTCGGAATGGTCCGGAGGTAAAGATTGATATATAGGACGATGATGTTTGGTCACCAAAAAGGTTTCGGGATGTACCGGAAGGGGTTCCGGGAGGCCCCCGGGAGGTTATTGGGCCTTATGGGCCAAAGGGGAAGAGCACACCAGCCCACAAGGGGCTGGTGCGCACCTCTACCCCCTGCCCATGCACCAAAGGAGGGAGGAAAGGAAAGGGGAGGCGCCCTAAGGCAGCCAGCTCCCTTTCCTCCCCCCCATGACCAAATATGGTAAGGGGAGGGCGCGGCTAGGCAGGTGCCCTAGGGCAGCCGCCGGCCACTTGGGGCGCCCTAGGGGCCACCTCTCCTCCCTCCCACCTATATATATATATATGAGGGAGGGGCACCACACAACCCCACAACATTGTCTTAGCCGTGTGCGGCACTCCTCTCCATAGTTTGGTCCCTCGGTCATATTTTCGTAGTGCTTAGGCGAAGCCCTGCGGAGATAGCATCACCATCACCATCACCACGCCGTCGTGCTGCCGGAACTCATCAACTACTTCGCCCGTCTTGCTGGATCAAGAAGGCAAGGACGTCACCGAGTTGAATGTGTGCTGAACGCGGAGGTGTCGTACATTCGGTACTTGATTGGTTGGATCGTGAAGAAATTCGACTACATCAACTGCATTAACAAACGCTTCCGCTTACGGTCTACGAGGGTACATAGACACACTCTCCCCTCTCGTTGCTATGCATCTCCTTGGGTAGATCTTGCGTGTGTGTAGAATTTTTTTTGTTTTCCATGCAACGTTCCCCAACAGTGGCATCATGAGCCAGGTCTATGCGTAGATGATATGCACGAGTAGAACACAAAGAGTTGTGGGCGGTGATAGTCATACTGCTTACCACCAATGTCTTATTTTGATTCATTGGTATTGTAAGATGAAGCGGCCCGAACCAACCTTACATGTCCACGTACATGATATTGGTTCCACCGATAGACATGCAACTTGTTTTGCATAAAGGTGGCTGGCGGGTGTCTGTTTCTCCTACTTTAGTTGAATCGAATTTGACTATGGCCGGTCCTTGAAGAAGGTTGAAACAGCAAACTTGATAAATCACCATTGTGGTTTTTGCCGTAGGTAAGAACGGTTCTTGCTAGAAGCTCGTAGCAGCCACGTAAAACTTGCAACAACAAAGTAGAGGACATCTAACTTGTTTTTGCAGGGCATGTTGTGATGTGATATGGTCAAGACGTGATGTGATATATGTTGTTGTATGAGATGATCATGTTTTGTAATATCAATAACTGGTAGGAGCCTTAGGGTTGTCTCTTAATTATTGTATGAAATGCAGGCGCCATCTAATTGCTTTACGTTATCGCTATGAGTTAGCAATAGTTGTAGAAGCAATAGTTGGCGAGATGACCCCGACGCAATGATGGAGATCAAGGTGTCGAGCCGGTGACGATGGAGATAATGATGATGCTTTGGAGATGGAGGTCAAAAGCACAAGATGATGATGGCCATATCATGTCACATATTTTGATTGCATGTGATGTTTATCCTTTATGCATCTTATTTTGCTTAGAATGGCGGTAGAATTATAAGATGATCCCTTCACTAAATTTCAAGATAAAAGTGTTCTCCCCGAGTATGCACCGTTGCTAAAGTTCGTCGTTTCGAAGCACCTCGTGATGATCGGGTGTGATAGACTCTACGTTCACATACAATGGGTGTAAACCAGATTTACACACGTGGAATACTTAGGTTAAACTTGACGAGCCTAGCATGTACAGACATGGTCTCGGAACACTGGAGACCGAAAGGTCGAACGTGAGTCATATAGTAGATATGATCAACATAGAGATGTTCACCATTTTTGACTACCCCATCTCACGTGATGCTCGGACATGGGTTAGTTGATTTGGATCATATATCACTTAGATAACTTGAGGGATGTTAATTTAAGTGGGAGTTCATTAGTAATTTGATTAATTGAACTTAAATTTATCATGAACTTAGTCAAAATGTATTTGCATATTATGTTGTAGATCAATAGCTCACGATGTAGCTTCCTTGTTTTGATACGTTCCTAGAGAAAACTAAGTTGAAAGATGATGGTAGCAACAATGCGGACTGGGTCCGAGATCTAAGGATTATCCTCATTGCTGCATAGAAAAATTATGTCCTTGATGCACCGCTAGGTGAAAGACCTGTTGCAGGAGCTGATGCAGACATTATGAACATTTGGCAAGCTCGATCTGATAACTACTTGATAGTTTAGTGCACTATGCTTTACGGCTTAGAATCAGGGCTCTAAAGATGTTTTGGACGCCATGGAACATATGAGATGTTCTAGGAGCTGAAATTGGTAGTTCAGGCTCATGCCCGTGTTGAGAGGTATGAGACCTCTGACAAGTACTTTGCCTACAAGATGGAGGAGAATAGCTCAACTAGTGAGCATGTGCTCAGAATGTCTGGGTACTACAATCGCTTGAATCAAGTGGGAGTTAATCTTCCAGATAAGATAGTGGTTGACATATTTCTCCAGACACTATCACCAAGCTACTAGAGCTTCATGATGAACTATAAATATGCAAGGGATGACGAAAACGATTCCCGAGCTCTTCGCGATGCTGAAATCGGTGGAGGTAGAAATCAAAAAGGAGCATCAAGTGTTGATGGTTAACAAGACCACTAGTTTCAAGAAAAAGGGCAAGGGAAAGAAAGGGAACTTCAAGAAGAATGGCAAGCAAGTTGCCGCTCCCGAGAAGAAGCCCAAAGCTAGACCCAAGCCTGAGACTGAGTGTTTCTACTGCAAGGGTAATGGTCCCTGGAAGCGGAACTGCCTCAAATATTTGGCGGATAAGAAGGATGGCAAAGTGAACAAAGGTATATTTGATATACATGTTATTGATGTGTTCCTTACTTGTGTTCGTAGTAGCGCCTGGGTATTTGATACCAGTTCAGTTGCTAAGAATAGTAACTCGAAACCAGAGTTGCAGAATAAACGGAGACTAGCTAAGGGTGAGGTGACGATGTGTGTTGGAAGTGGTTCCAAGATTGATATGATCACCATCGCACACTCCCTCTACTTTCGGGATTAGTGTTGAGCCTAAATAAATGTTATTTGGTGTTTGCGTTAAGCATGGACAAGATTAGATTGTGTTTATTGCAATACAGTTATTCACTTAAGTCAGAGAATAATTGTTGTTCTGTTTACATGAATAAAACCTTCTATGGTCATACACCCAATGTGAATGGTTTATTGAATCTCGATCGTAGTGATACATATATTCATAATATTGATGCCAAAAGATGCAAAGTTGATAATGATAGTGCAACATACTTGTGGCACTGCCGTTTAGGTCATATTGGTGTAAAGAGCATGAAGAAACTCCATGCGGATGAACTTTTGGAATCACTTGATTATGAATCATTTGATACTTGCGAACCATGCCTCATGTGCAAGATGACTAAAACTCCATTCTCCGGATCAATGGAGCGAGCTAATGACTTATTGTAAATAATACATACCGATGTATGCGGTCCAATGAGTGTTGAAGCACGCGGCAGGTATCGTTATTTTCTCACTTTGACAGATGATTTAAGTAGGTATGGGTATATCTACTTGATGAAACACAAGTCTGAAACATTTGAAAAGTTCAAAAAAATTCAGAGTGAAGTGGAGAATCATCGTAACAAGAAAATAAAGTTTCTATGATCTGATCGCGGAGGCGAATATTTGAGTTACGAGGTTGGCCTTCATTTAAAATTGTGGAATGATTTCACAACTCACGCCACCTGGAACACCACAACGTAATGGTTTGTCCGAATGTCGTAACCGTACTCTATTAGATATGGTGCGTTCTATGATGGCTCTTACCGATTTGCCTTTATCATTTTGGGGTTATGCATTAGAGACAGCTGCATTCACATTAAATAGGGCACCATCTAAATCCGTTGAGACGACACCGTATGAACTATGGTTTGGCAAGAAACCAAAGCTGTCATTTCTTAAAGTTTGGGCTTGCGATACTTATGTCAAAATGCTTCAGCCTGATAAGCTCGAACCCAAATCGGAGAAGTGCGTCTTCATAGGATACCCTAAAGAAACTATTGGGTACACCTTCTACCACATATCCAAAGGCAAGATCTTTGTTGCTAAGAATGGGTCCTTTCTAAAGAAGGAGTTTCTCTCAAAAGAAGTGAGTGGGAGGAAAGTAGAACTTGATGAGGTAATTGTACCTTCTCTAGAATTGGAAAGTAGCACATCAGAGAAAACTGTTCCCGTGATGCCTACACCAACTAGGGAAGAAGCTAATGATGATGATCATGAAACTTCGAATCAAGTTACTACTGAACCTCGAAGGTCGACCAAAAAACATGCCACACCAGAGTGGTACGATAATCCTGTCCTAGAAGTCATGTTGTTAGACAACGGCGAACCTTCGAACTATGAAGAAGCTATGATGAGCCCAGATTCCGACAAATGGCTTGAGGCCATGAAATCTGAGATAGGATCCATGTATGACAACAAAGTGTGGACTTTGGTAGACTTTCCCGATGATCGCCAAGCCATAGAGAATAAATGGATCTTCAAGAAGAAGACTGACACTGATGGTAATGTTACTGTCTACAAAGCTCGACTTGTCGCAAAAGGTTCTTGACAAGTTCAAGGACTTGACTACGATGAGACTTTCTCACCCGTAGTGATGCTTAAAGTCTGTTCGAATCATGTTAGCAATTGCTGCATTTTATGATTATAAAATCTGGCAAATGGATGTCAAAATTGCATTCCTTAACGGGTTTCTAAAAGAAGAGTTGTATATGATGCAACCAGAAGGTTTTGTCGATCCTAAAGGTGTTAACAAAGTGTGCAAGCTCCAGCGATCCATCTATGGACTGGTGCAAGCATCTTAGAGTTGGAATATATGCTTTGATGAGGTGATCAAAGCATATGGTTTTATACAGACTTACGGTGAAGCGTGTATTTACAAGAAAGTGAGTGGGAGCTCTGTAGCATTTCTGATATTATATGTGGATGACATATTGTTGATTGGAAATGATATAGAATTTCTGGATAGCATAAAAGGATACTTGAATAAGAATTTTTCAATGAAAGACCTCGGTGAAGCTGCTTATATGTTGGGCATCAAGATCTATAGAGATAGATCAAGACACCTAATAAGACTTTCACAGAGCACATACCTTAACATGATTTTGAAGGATCTCAAAATGGATCAGTCAAAGAAGGAGTTCTTTCCTAAGTTGTAAGGTGTGAATTCGAGTAAGACTCAAAGCCCGACCACGGCAGAAGATAGAGAAAAAATGAAAGTCATTCCCTATGCCTCAGCCATAGGTTCTATAAAGCATGCCATGCTGTGTACCAGACCTAATGTGTGCTTTGCCACGTGTCTGGCAAGGGGGTACAAGAATGATCTAGGAGTGGATCACTGGACAGCGGTCAAAATTATCCTTAGAGGAGTAAGGAAATGTTTCTCAGTTATGGAGGTGACAAAGAGTTCTTCGTAAAGGGTTACGTCGATGCAAGATTTTGACACTAATCTAGTTGACTCTGAGTGTCAATCTGGATGTGTATTGAACGTGGGAGCAATTAGCTAGAATAGCTTTATGTAGAGCATTGTAGACATAGATATTTGCAAAGTACACACGGCTCTGAATGTTGCAGACCCGTTGACTAAAACCCTCTCTCACAAGCAAAACATGATCACACCTTAGAACTATTTGGGTGTTAATCTCATGGCGATGTGAACTAGATTATTGACTCTAGTAAACTCTTTGGGTGTTAATCACATAGCGATGTGAACTATGGGTGTTAAAAACATGGCAATGTGAACTATTGGTGTTAATCACATGGCGATGTGAACTAGATTATTGACTCTAGTGCATGTGGGAGACTGATGGAAATATGCCCTAGAGGCAATAATAAAATGGTTATTATTATATTTCCTTAATCATGATAAATGTTTATTATTCATTGTCGATGCAACAAACCCTGGGTCCATTGCCCTGACTATGCACAGGCCCAAGAACAAGATTGCAGCACCAAGATCAGATCAAGCACGAAGAGATCAGCTCTTTGAAGAATCAGAGAGCTGGTTAAGAACACCAAGTCAAGTCAGAGAGACAAGATGTCACTAAGGGAAAAACCTCCCTTGTCGGGCAGGCAAGCCTGGCTGGGTTGGGGTTACCCCGGAAGCAAGCCTCCAGATCGTCCCGGCAGGCCTGCCGGGGCTTGCGGAGGCAAACCACTCCACCGCACCACCTCACAGCGACGCAAGTCATCAATCGGTGCGGTGTCGAGCCCCTAAGTGACTAAGTGGCTGCTTCCTGCCACATGGCAGCCACTTCCTACAGAAAACACTTCCATACGACACCCGTCCTGAAACGTGTCAAGCAAGCAGGCGCGAAGCTGGCAAAACAACCCGGCAAGGCTTATCGGGCACGCTGTGATGTGACACTAAGCGGCGCATTTAATGCACTCTGTCCGCGTGTAGAGCTAGGTATGATAGCATTGTTTGCTATCTAATCAGTATGTAAAGACTGATTTGCCACTGTGGTGACCCCTTTACCTATAAAAGGAGGCCCATGACAACCGTAGAAAGGATTCGGACCCTCACACATTCATACGCGCGAGGTCACTCCCGCCCCGAGGCAACCCTGCCGGGCAAGAGCACCGCGTTCACCACCATTATCCACCATCAATCCACCAAAGTAGGAGTAGGGTTTTACGCCTTGTGGCGGCCCGAACCTGGGTAAAACTGCCCGTGTGATCTCTGTCGTGCTGTGTTATGCTTCTCCGCTATTTGTGCAACGTGCCCATCCCCCCGCCAAACCAAAAGGGGCTCATGGCCCCATAGGTGGCCATGGTTTCCCACGACATCTTTGGCGTGCCAAGTAGGGGGAGTCACTTGCGCGAACCCAGAGAGCGTAAGCAGCGCGTCATCTTCATTGCCATTTTCATCATAGACGGCTCCATCAACTATGCCGCAGCTCACCCGTCCACCTCAAAGGCCCCGCCGCCCGTGACCGCCGACATTGCGGGGGACCGCGGGGATGCATGGAGATGTGGGCGCTGCGAGGGATGTGGTCGACACAGGCGACGTTGTTACCGCCTCCCCCGCGGTCGGAGCAGGAGCGGGAGGCATCGGGGAAGGACAGCATCAGCAACATCCCAGCGGCCACGCTACACAAGGTATGGGTGGAGAGATTATTCCGTCTGCACCCCTCCACCCAGCCGAAGGGCACAACTGCAGTGGTGGTGCTTGTTCTGGGGTGAATCGCAACTCTCCGGCCGCTCCCGCTGCTAGCGCGACCGCAGGGCATGCACCACCCCCGGAGCGGGCAGACCCAGCTGCTGTGCCCAACGGAGCCGCTAGCCCTCAAGCGCCCCCACCTCGTCAACACACCATCCCAGTGGCTGGTTCGCAACAACGAGGGCATGGCGCGGTCGCTACCGGCACTATCAGGAGCTGAGCGATGCTGCGATCTGCATCGTCATCACCTATGCCAAGCACCGCCTCGGAGGCCATGGCGTGGGCCCAACTGCTGTTGAGATTTCCGCCGACAACCGATCAGATGGATGAGTGGTGAGCCACCATCCAAAGTCTGATTGGTTTCACCGAAGCAGGAAGATCACTGCGAGCTGGCCTGCCACAGCCTCCCCAGGAGACGACGACAACAACCCGCGCTGCTAGCCGTACCGAAGGGGCCACCTCCATGGTGCAATCCCAACCGCGGCAACCAGCACGGGAGCCACGCAACCAAGAACCCGACGATGTCTCAATGGCCTCATCCGATCCTTGAGCATGTCGAGGCCAACAGCGAGTCCCGGAGGACAGGCAGAGGAAAGGCACGCGCGTCGCCGTCGAGCAACTTCATGACACCCTCCACCAGTCCAATGGGCGTGACAGTCCCGACGTCGATGAGCTCACACTCGGCAGGGCCGGGCACCTGCCTTTCGAGTTTGGGTGCCCCGCCTTCACTCGAGAGCTGTGGGAAGTCCGTTGGCCGTCCGCCCGCACATTCTAGCCAGAGATAACAGAGAAGTATGATGGGAGGCTGAACCCGGCAGAGTTCTTGAGCATCTACACCATCGCTGTTCAAGCTACTGGAGGAAGAAATGAGAACGTGTTCGCCAACTACTTTCCTTTGGCACTCAAGTCAAATGTGAGGTCTTGGCTGATGCACCTGCCGATGAACTCCATTTCGACCAGGGCTGACCTGTGCCATGAGTTCATTGGCGCCTTCACGGGCGGCCATCAAGAACCAGGGCGGCCCAGCGACTTGCAACTTCTCCAGCAGAAAGAAGGAGAGACTCTGCGGAAGTACATGCAGAGGTTCAGCCGAGTCCACAGAAATATTCCAGACATCCACCCGGCAGCTGTGATAGCTGCGTTCCAATCCAACATGCGCAACCATCGGATACGTGCCAAGATGAACGTTTTGTTGCCCAAGACTATGAAGGAACTTTACACCTTGGTGGACAAGTGTGCTCAGGTGGAGGAGGGGAGGAAACTCCCCAGAGAGGAAGATGGCGTCGACATCAATTCAGAGGATGATGATGAGGCCACCAGTCAAAGGAAGAAGAAAAAGAAGCACAACAAGAAGTGCAAGGATAAGGCAGTAATGACCGTTGAGGGATCGGGCACACCTAGTACCGGCGAGAAGGCTAAGGCCAAAGCTCCCGGCAAGGAAGTTGCCGCGTGCACTGGTTTCCGGGAGGCTGCGACTGCCGAGAAGGTTGGGAAAGGTGATGGGCCATACTGCAAGATTCATCGGACCAAGGGCCACGATCTCCAGGAGTGTCATCGGGTTGAACAGCTCATCAAGAAGCAGAGGGCTGAGGATGAGAAGCGTGATAAGGAAAAAGGTCAGAATGGCGCTGGCGGGAAGGGCCGAGGCAGTGAAGCAAATCGCCCCGGCAAGGCTCCCCGGAACCAAGGAAAACCCACCAGGGGCCGAGAGAAGGAGGATTGCAATGATGAAAGTGATGGAGGGGATGAAGAGGAAACTAGCGAGCAGGAATTCCAGAAGTCCACTGACGCCCTGTGCATTGATGGTGGTCCATCTCTACACTCCTCTCACCGCCAACTTAAACAGTGGGTGCGTGAGGTCAATGTCGTGGAGCCAACGGCAGATTCTCGGAAACCGCTCAAGTCATCACGCATGCCCATCATCTTTGACGAGGAGGACCACCCTGACCGCATAACCGCGGTAGGATGCTTGCCATTGTTGGTCTCACCAACAATCCGCAACCTCAAAGCCACAAAGATGTTGGTTGAAAGTGGGGCCGGGTTAAATCTGATTTCCCTAAAGGTCATCAGCAAACTTCAGAGAGCAGAGGAAGAGCTCAAGGTCACAGGCACATTTCAAGGAATCAACCCCGGCAGGAGTCGTCCTAAGGGAAAGATCATGTTTCTAGTGACATTCGGGGGAGAGTTGAATTACCGGACTAAGAAGGTTGTGTTTGATATGGTCGACCTCCCCCTGCCGTACAACGGAATCCTTGGACGCCCAGCTCTACCCAAATTCATGGCGGCATCCCACTATGCCTACAACATGTTGAAGATACCAGGGCCGGTGGGCGTCATTTCCATTCCGTCAGACGAGAAGGACGCAATTATTTGCGTGGATAAGACGTACCGGGACGCAGTCACGGCAGAGGCCGCTGAAGGCGTAGTTCCCGCCAAGGAAAGCAAAGGAAAGAAGAAGGCTAGCAGGGACGCCAGCAAGGAATCTGGGAAGTGTACCTCTTCAGAGTACGCTGCGCCTGTTGATGACTTGCCGGAGATTTCCAATAGCAAGAGATCCAAGGTTGTTGCACCCCATGTGAAAAAGGTCCCGGTAGGGCTGGCTGGTGCTGATGGTACTTTCACTATCAGTGCCACCCTTGATGACAAATAGGAAAGCTCGCTCGTTGCCTTCCTGCGGGTGAATATCGATGTGTTTGCCTGGCAACCATCTGATATCCCCGGTGTTCCCAGGGAAGTAATCGAGCACCACCTTGCTGTCTGCCCACATGCCCAACCCATCAAGCAGAAGGTCCGAAAGCAAGCCTTGGAGCGGCAGCAGTTTATTGCCAAGGAAATCAAGAAACTTGAGGCAGATGGTTTAGTCAAAGGAGTACTACATCCAACGTGGTTAGCAAACCCAGGGGTCGTGCGCAAGGCTAATGGGAAATGGAGGCTTTGCATAGATTTCACGGATCTGAACAAGGCATGCCCGAAGGACCCATTCCCCTTGCCGCACATTGACCAAATTGTGGAGTCCACTTCCGGGTGTGACTTGCTCTCTTTTCTGGATGCATACTCTAGATACCATCAAATCTTTATGTCCAAGGAAGATGAAGAGAAGACCTCATTCATCACCCCATGTGGCACATACTGCTTCATGCGAATGCCTTTCGGGTTGAAGAGCACCGGGTCCACTTTTGCAAGAGCAGTCCAGATTGGTTTTGAATCATAGTTGCACAGAAACATTGAAGCTTACATGGATGATATTGTGGTCAAGACCAAAGACAGATCAACCCTGATCCAGGACTTAGAAGAGACATTTGCTAATCTGCGCAAGATCAACTTGAAGCTGAACCCGGAGAAGTGCATGTTTGGCGTTCCCTCTGGCAAGCCACTTGGTTTCTTTGTGTCCCATCATGGGATAGAGGCCAACCCCGATAAGATCAAGGCCATCGAGCAGATTCAGGCACCCAAGACAGTTAAGGATGTGAGGCGTTTGACAGGGTGCGTTGTCGAGCTTAGCAGGTTCATCTCCAAGTCTGCCGAGGGCGCCTTGCCGCTCTTCAAAATTTTGAAGAAGGTAGGACCCATGAAGTGGACTCCGGAAGCAGACGCAGCACTGCAAGATTTGAAGACCTACTTGTCTTCTGTGCCCACTTTGGTTGCTCCCAAACCACAAGAGCCATTGCTGCTATACCTGGTGGCAACTAATCAAGTGGTTAGTGCAGCACTAGTGGCGCAGCGGGAAGTAGAGGAAACAGTAGCCTCAGCCAGTGTCCCTTCCGGGAGAGAGAATGAGCACAGCCCGGCAAGGCTAGACGTGGATCAAGATAGAGAAGAGCACGACAGTGGAGGCAGCCCCAAGGACGTGGCAAAGGAAGAAAGTGGTGCAGCGCCCAGTATACTTCGTCAGCTCCCTATTGCAGGGGGCTAGACCCAAGTATTCTGGCGTGCAAAAATTGATTTTTGGCCTAGTCATGGCCTCAAGGAAACTGCGCCACTACTTCCAAGCCCATGAGATCACGGTTGTCACCCGCTTCCCTTTGCAAAGGATACTCCGAAACCCTGAGGCTACCGGCAGAATAGTGGAGTGGGCATTGGAGTTATCCAGCTTTGGCTTAAAGTTTGAAAGCACATCAGCAATTCAGAGTAGAGCACTGGCAGAGTTTATTGCAGAATGGATGCCAACCCCTGATGAAGAGGTACTAGAGACAGTTATTCCCAGTAAGGAAGCACCCCAACAATGGATCATGTATTTCGATGGTGCCTTATCCCTACAAGGTGCGGGGGCTGGCGTGCTTCTCATTACTCCCATTGGAGAGCACCTGAAGTACGTCGTCCAAATGCATTTTCCCTGGGAGGAGGCCACCAACAATACTGCAGAGTATGAGGGGCTCCTTGCCGGGCTCAGGATCGCCACAAAATTGGGGATCAAGAAGCTGATCATTCAAGGAGATTCACAACTTGTGGTGAGACAAGTCAACAAGGATTACCAAAGTCCATTGATGGAGGCATACGTTGAGGAAGTGAGGAGTCTGGAGGAGCGCTTTGACGGATTGCAAACAGAGCACGTGCCCCGTGCGGAAAACGGCATAGCTGATCATCTGTCAAAGTGCGTTGCGCAGAAGCTTCCTATGGAACCAGGAACTTTTATTCTCCATCTTACTCAGCCCTCCGTATCCCCGGCAACAATGACCCGGAAGAGAAGGAAACTGGACTCCGGCAAGCCTCTCCCTGTAGAACCCCCCGGGGCTCCCGGCAGAGAGCTTGACGGGAACAACTCCCCTTCACCTGCTGAGCTACCCCCTCCCACCAGACCACTGGTCCTCGTGGTCGAGGGGTGCGCTCCCACGGAGGAGGAGGTGCCGCTAGTCCTCGTTGCTGAGCCCTAGTGTCCAACTTGGGCACGGCACATAGATCATTTCCTCCAAACTGGAGAACTTCCCGAAGAGCAAGATGAAGCTTAGAGACTAGCCCGGAGGGCCAGTATGTATCAGTTTGTTGATGACACACTATACAGAAGAAGGCCCAACGGTGTGAAATTGAAGTGCATTTGTCGGGAAGGAGGAAAGGAACTGCTGGCAGAAATACACAATGGCATGTGCGGCTCGCACATTGGATCAAGGGCTTTGGTTGGAAAAGTGTCGGGGTAATCTCGCGACATATGCCAGGGGGTGGCTTATCATGGATGGGGACAGGAGTACGTCATCAGGCCCTGGAAGCAGGAGTGAGCGAGATCTCGAACGAACACGAGTCTTACCCAGGTTCGGGGCTCTCCGAGGAGATAACACCCTAGTCCTGCTCTGTGGGGTCTCCGCATGATGACTATGACCAATCTCGTAGCTACAAGCTTGCTCCTTGAGCTGTTTGCTAGAGAAAGGAGAAGGGCAAGGCTAGCCCTACTGCTTCTCTAGCTATGTGTGTGTATAATGGCGTGGAAGATGAGCTGAACCCTTTGCATGGGCGAACCTGGGGGGTTTATATAGGCCTACCCCCCAGGGGTACAATGGTAATTGGGCCGGGTGTAGGACCCAGATGTCAGCGTCTATGGGCGCCGGGTTCTCCGCTGGCTGCTGGGGCCCGCTGCTTGGTGGGTCCCGCCGGCTGCCAAGGATTCGGCCGATAGGTGGGGCCTGCCGCCCGCGGGCCATGCTAATTGCCTTTTGCTGTAGCCTCGCCCTTGATGACGAGGGCCTCGTCAGGGGAGGCATGGCTACAGTCCGCCGCCTGGCGGGCGTTCGCTGTAGCCACACCATGTCTCATCGGAGTAACGGCGCGTTGACTCCGAGTTGAGAGAGAGGCCGGCTGCTGGAAGCCGGTCTGTCGCTGAGGCCGCCTTCTTGAGGTGTGCCGCCTTCCGGTTGCTCACGAACGGGTAGGGCCCGCCGCCTACGGGCCGTACCGACCGCCCGTCGTGGGAGCATGGTCCCGCTGACGAGGGCTGCGTCACGAGCCGTGTGGCTACAGTGCCACGCCTGGCAGAGGGGTGTCCGATTGGTCAGCCCGCCCTGTAGCCACGCCCCGCCGGGATTTGGCGGTACGGGTGGCCCTGTAGCCACGCCCCATCTTATCGTATTGAATGGGCGCAGACTTTGAGGGGAGGAGGGGCCGTTTGCTAGGACCCGGCCTCCCCCAAAGCCGCCTTCTGAGGGTATACCGCCATCTGGGAGTCGGCCTCTTAGGCCAACCGGCCCAAGGGAGCCGGCCACACGTTCGGGAGGCGCAAGGGGCTTGGCTTGCCCTGTTGTCTTGAAATGCTATGGGGTGCTGGTGAGGCTACCCGTGGTCAATCCCTCCGACAGTAGTCCCCGAAGCTGGTGAGGCGCCGCGGCTCAAGCCGGAGTGCCTCAGCAGTTTCCTACTCTGAGAGGTCTTGTATCTCCTGCTTCATCCGTCTGGTAGAAGCAGTCCGCCAGGAGCCGGCCAAGGCTAGGCCAGCCGCCCGTCGAATTCGAATAGTCGTCGCATGCACCGGGTGGCGTGCCTGCCGCCCGTTGCTCGTGTGCCACGCGGCACTAGCAGGCCAGGCCGGCCTTCCCGCCCACGCGAGCGACGGGATGTCGCTGCACGCCTGGGCCCACCACCACACGGCCTCGGCGCGCGCGGATCCGCTGCGGCCGAGGTTGGCGGTTGCCCTCCCCATACGCAATGAATGTGCGCTTTGAAGGCGCGAGAAATGCGGGGTCGTGTGGGGCGCGGGCGTAGTTAATCCCCATGCCCCCACGTCCAGCCTCTTCAGCTCCGCCACCGCAGGCCTATAAGTAGGGGGAGGAGGGTGCGGCAGAACGCATGTGCGCCCTCCCCGTCCTCCACCTTCTTCCTCTTCTGCCTCCTCGCTGCTGCTGCGTCGCCGCGCCGCTCCGCTGCCACAGTGCCGCCGCCGCTTGCCGTTGCTCGACTTCTCTGCGTCATCGCGGCCTCGCCTCGCGTGACTTCGCCATGCCGCCACCAAGCAACCATAAAGCATGGCGCAGGGCGATTGGGATGGTTCGAACGTCCACGACGACCACCTCGATTTCCTCCGCCAGACGCGGTGACTTCCCCACACGGCGAACATGGAGGTGCGTGTTCCCCATGAAAGGGAGATCTCGCCGGCGCCAAGGGACGATGAGCGTGTCATCTTCAGGACCCACTTCCTCCACGGCTTCGGCCTGCCGGCAAGCGGCTTTCTCCGCTCTTTTCTTGACTTTTATCATCTCCAACCTCACCACCTCACGCCGAATACGGTGGTGCTGCTCTCTGCCTTTGTCACCCTCTGTGAGGGGTACCTCGGCATCTTGCCCACGCTCGAGCTGTGGGGGAAGCTCTTCTACCTCAAGCTCGGCACCGCCATCAAAGGCGAGGCGGCTCAGTGCGGGTCCTGCATGGCGGTACGGCGCACCGACTCCGGGATCCGCTTCCCGGCCATCGCTCTGCTGGTGTCGGCCAAACTTTGGCAGAAGTCGTATTTCTACGTCCGGAACATCCACGAGTCGAGGGACTACGTCAACCTGCCGGCTTATGCAACTGGCCCATCGCTTGAGCCTCGGAGCAACTGGAAATTTCGGCCGAAGTCACCGTCGGCCACCATCACCACCGCCCTCACCCGGCTCCAAGAGATGACGGAGTCGGAGGGCCTCAGGGCGTCGGATCTGCTGGCCGCCTTCGTCGAACACCGGGTGCTGCCCCTCCAAGCCCGGCCTCATCTGATTGCCAGCATGAGCGGCCGCCGGGACCCATGCCAGATGTCCACCAAGGCGCTGCCGACTGTGGAGGTGGTCCGGCTCATCAATTACTTCTTCGACTGCAAGCTCGACAAGGAGATCTGGCAGTATGGCAAAGAGCCGTACAGCCGCGCCCATCCGCCGCCTCCGGTTAGTTCTGATTCTTTTTCTTTGCTTGTGCCAAGTTCTTCGCGCTGCCTGACCGCCAGGCTATGATGCAGCGCTTCCAAGGCCAGACGGCGGTCGACATGTTGGATCCAGGCCATCGGTACATGGCGGACCGCGCGGAGAGTGACGTGGACGACCCCGAGCTGGGGGCGGCCACGTTGGAGGAGGATGATGCCACTAGAGGCGGTGATGCGGCAGGCGGGGCCACAGGTGGTGGCATAGGGGAATGGCCGAACGACGACGAGGAAGACGATGAACCCCGCCGCGCCCCAGGCGCCGGCAGGATAGGCGCCGGCTCCTCGGCGGTGCCGACTGGAGCACCCGGCGCGTCGAAGCGTCGTGCCGACGTCAGGATGTTCGACAGCCGGCCATCCAAGAAGGCCAAGTACGCGGTCGCCGCGAACAAGTGGCAAGAGGCCGCGATGGCGGCTGCCATCCTGAAGGGCCTGAAGCAGCGTCCGATGGTGTCCGCGTAAGTATTTTGGCCGCTTTTCGTCTTGATCCTTTCTGTCTTGGTTTTTCTTCTCTTATGGATTTCTGTCTTGCGCTTGGTTTTTCCTTTCCCAACTTCTTATCTTCACTTGTCGTGCTATGTAGGGCTCCGCTTTCTGTGTCGCGGGCCCCGTCCGCCTCGGTGA
Source organism: Thinopyrum elongatum (assembly GCA_011799875.1). NCBI lineage: Eukaryota > Viridiplantae > Streptophyta > Magnoliopsida > Poales > Poaceae > Thinopyrum > Thinopyrum elongatum. The sequence goes on from CM022302.1 coordinate 163,574,247, forward strand.
TTGGGTCGGTTGGCGGCCCCGAAGACGCTCGCCGCATGGACCCGGCAGCCGCCCTTCGGGAGGCAATGGAGAAGAATGTGTGGGAGGCGCAGCAGGAGCGTGACGCCGCGGCTCAGGCAGAGGCGGAGGCGGTAGACGCGGCACGGGCAGAGGCTGACGCAACGGCCAAGGAGCAGGCGGATGTGGCGGCCAAGGCGTGGGCGGAGGAGCCGGAGTGCAGCGGAGCTCCGGAGGCCACCGATCCGCAGCAAATGGAGCCGCCGGTGGTGGAGGGCCAGGCGCCGACCGGAGGAGCTGGGGCCGACCAGATGGCGCTGGAGAGGGGAAGGGCTAACCCCGTCATCCCGGAGACGGACGTGCCTCTACGCGCGCCGACTGCTGGCGAGCAAGGCAGCCGGCCCAAAGTGCTGGAGGTGCCACCATACAGCACTGAGCTGGTGGTGAGCGGTGCGGTGGCAACCCGCGTCCCTCAGCACCAGCGCCCAGCGCGGGCGGTCTCCATGCAGAGGCCGATGGAATTTGGGGCTGCGAGCTCGTCGGCGCCCGACGCCGAGGCCACCATCACCGCTCCGCCTGCCTAGACGTCAGGGGCCAACTCGGGTGTCCTCAACGTTGCAGTGCAGGACGTCCTTGACTCGTTCAAGGCCCAAGGCGCCACCCTCCTGCAGGCGGGGAAAGAGCTGACAGCGATGCAGGCAACTGTCCGGGTACGTGCTTGAGTTATCCTTTTTGCTTTTTTGTGGTCTTCAGTGGGGGAGCGCGAGCGCACCCGTTGGGTGTAGCCCCCGAGTTCTGAGCCGGCTGCTGAGCAGGCGGGTTGGAACTCCAAGGCGTATGTTTAAGTGTTGCTCTTCTTGTTGAACTATCACAATCTGCGCGCGGCCGCCTTCAACTCCCAGAATAGGCTGCTGGCCAAGCGGACTGCCGACCTGAACGAGAGCCAAGGTGAGTACGGTCGTCTTTCCGCGCCCACAGGGTGTAGCATTGTGGCACCCCGGCTCAGAGAACCGGTTTACCAGTGTTTCCAACCCAGAGATCATGTCTTCTGGAAACACTCAACAACTTGGAACAAATCATAGCTGAACTTTTATTGATAATAGTCGAGTACAAGCTCATATATTACATGATCATCAAGGCCAAAAGCACATCTAGTGCTGCAACAATATCTACATTATTTATCCAACATATCCGGACCTCGGCATTACTTCGGAATACTATCGTGAAATACTAATGCGTAGCGGAACATGACAGCAACTCCATCCACAGGGACACTGCTGAGGACACATCCTAGATAGCACAGCACCAACCTTCGAGACCTCCGTCTCAGTCTTCTCCTGCATCTGGCATGATACGCCAGGTGAGTACTTTGAATGTACTCGCAAGCACATGACAACCAAATATGCAGCAAGTAATAGCATGGCAATCAACATGTTAAATCTTAAGGGATTCACTTACTGCAATCAACTTACTCACATCCGGGTTGTCTCTCAACCCTCGGAATACCCGATACCAACGAGTACTTCCGCTCATAAGACAAGTTCTTCCATCCTTACTATGGTTATTATGGTTGATCAGCTAGAGAGGTCTGGTCGGGCTGTCCAATACCGTGGACGCGGCTATTCGAATAGATTTTACACTCTCCAGAGGTTGCGCACTTTACCCACACTATGGAGCACTGACCTCGTGATCCCTTTCGGGTGGACCAGCATTGCTCCAACGAAACCTGCCTGACTCATGACTCTTCCATCGTACCACCGGCAATCACACTCCTTCTTGGAGTCAAGCCCTGGGTGGCCCTGTGTCCTCTTGACACCTGCCACCGTCGCGGCCAAACTACTGTCCCAAACGGGGACGCCGGCAAAACAACTCAACTGGGCTCACAGGGTTATCGTCGTCTACCTGATCAGGGCAGCACGCACGCATAACCCTCCCTCTTTGGAGGTACCGGTGAAAGAGCATGCAGCCATACCAAGTCAAGGCCGTCCCATACCGGCGAATGTGGCTGCACGGGTAAGCCCGGACAGGTGACTCTTGATCAACTAGCTAAGTTTCATTCAAGCATGGTTAATCATCATATCACTTTGAGTTATCATTATTAGGTATTTAAATAATTCACTTTGAATTAAATGCATTAAAATGAATATGATTTATGCAATGCTATGAAATGCTTCATAATATGGATGTCCTGTCTTGCCTTGATCAGTTGGGTGGTTCAGAAACTCTTGATCTTCAAATCCACAATTTTCTCCTTCTGAAAATATTTAAAAGCAGCAAAAGAAAATGTCACATAACACTGTTTAATTCACCAGCAACTCTGTCACTGAGAGAAAAATGTGAAACTTGGTGGAAAAATAAAGAATTCAATTATGAACCCAGTGAAAAAAGAATCAGGTCATTTGGACTTTCCTATAAAAAGCTATTCAGGGTCAAAGTTACTGGTCAAATCAGTTTTAAAAAAATCAAAAATTAGAAAATACCAGACTGGGCCACGTCGAAGGCGTATTGGGCTAATACGCCTCCACTTACCCCTTCGCTCAGAGGCTGACAGTGGGCCTAGCCCGTTTAAAACAGAGAGAGGGGAGGGAACATGGGAGGGGGCGGCTCACCGGCGATCGTTGCCAGCGATCCCGACGGCGGTTGGGCTCGGAGATGGCTGGGATGGAAAGATCGTCGAGCGCTGGTCCACCCTGTACCCGAAACGTGGCTGGAGGTGGACGGACGGCGGGGTTCCCTTCTTCTCCGGCGGGCGGCAGCTGCTGTGATCGGCGTACCCGATGATCCCGGCAGCAATTGGCCTAGCAGAGTGGTCGGGAAGCACCACCGGACTCCACTGAGCTCAACGAAAGGCTTGGTTGGAGCGGAGGAGAGGTGGAGAGGACTGGTGGAGGAGAGGGGATCAGCGGCGGAGCTCTGATCGACCTCGAGGCCAGAGGCCTCTCTGCCTCGATTGCTGCTGCTGGCTATGGCTATGGGGGAGGAGGAGTTGGGTGAGGAGCTTGGCAGCGCCGGGCGGGGCTATTTATAGCCAGGAGGAGGCGGGCGGCGAGCTCTCCCGAAGCTTGTGGATGTGGGCCATGGCGCCGGCGGACGTACACCGCGCTGGCTGGCTCGACGCGGGCGAGACAACAGGTGAGGGCAGGCGCATTGAATGCCCGAGGGGACTGCGCAGGAGGAAGACGACGGCGCCGCAACACTGTGGCCGCATGGGCAGAACAGTCCGGCGATGACGCGGCGGCTGGCGAGGGCTCCTCCGGCGCAGGCGATGGTTCCAGGGGGTCTAGGTGTCACCAGGGAAGGTTGTCGGCGTGAGCGGACGAGCGACTGCGGCGAGGGGCAGTGGGACGAGATGGCACATACACGGGCGCTGCGCAGCGCGCGGCGACAGCCATGCCGATGCCGTGCTAACCACGGTGGCTCGTGTCCACGGGCCACGTTGGCCTGGCCAACTTTGTCTAGCTCGTAGACCGTCGATGCCTCACTTCACCTGTGGCACTGGTTTGGCAAGATTCAAGCAGAGCTGAGAGGCTTAGTCATCTACAGGTTCTGACAGAAAACTTGGGAGGTTTCTGGAGCATGGATGAGGATGAGGTTGAGCCAGGGGAGGTGTCTGGAGTGATCCACGATGAAAGAACTACAAACTGGTCAAGTTTGAAGGGGTTTGGATAAGAAATGAGGGTGGTTCATTTAGAAGCTGTAAATCTGGTCTGAATCTGCCACTTGAAGTACTGCTCATATGGTTGATCTTCAGAGGCTGAAAATTGGTGGAAACTGGTTGTTTGGAGTTGTCCACATGCTGTAAAAATTTGGTAGCAATTGGACAACCCAAACATGCACTTCCTTCACAATGGTTCATTCTGACCAGGAGAGAAAATGAATTATGTTACAAAATATTTGAACATGACCATGGAATGTTTTTGGATATTGGGGCAAGATAGGGTCCAAGGTATTTTAGAGAATTATTTGAGAATTTTCTGAGCATTATAGCTATAGGTTGCGTCACAACCCATAGTAATGCCCTAAATGCCCAAATAAAAGAAAAGGGTCATTGAAAATAATTTAAATTGAAATTTGGGCACTTGAGGTACTTGGCAGGGTTTTGGCAAGGTGATGAGGCTTTGGATCATTTGGAAACAATTCAGAATGTCCAAGTCCAATTGACAAAGGTTCAAAAACCAACCAAATTCAAATAAAACCAAGAAAAAGCTGCCAAAATCAGGGTGTCACAAACCTACCCCCCTTAGGATGAATCTCATCCTCGAGATTCGGTTGCTCAGGGAACAAATATGGATAGGAGGATCTCAGAAAATCTTCTCTCTCCCAAGTGGCTTCTTCCTCGGTGTGGTGCTCCCACAACACCTTATAAAATTTTATCACCTTACTCCTAGTGGTTATTTCCATCTCCTCCAAGATCCTGACAGGTTTCTCTTCATAAGTCAAATCCTTAGCCAATTCTAATTCACTCATATCCGCTTGCTTGGCTGGGGGTGCGATGCATTTTCTCAACTGTGAGATGTGAAAGATATCATGAACGTCTGATAGTGCTGGCGGTAATTCCAACTGATATGCAACTCTACCCTTCCTAGCAATCACTGGAAAGGGACCGATGTATCTTGGGGCCAACTTTCCCCGGGTACCAAATCTCTTTACTCCCTTCATGGGAGTTACTCGCAGATAGGCATAGTCTCCAGGTTCAAAGGAGACTTCCCGATGCTTCGGGTCGTAATAGCTCTTCTGTCGGGACTTGGCTGCTCGCAGGCGTTCTTGAATATCCTTGACCTGTCTTTCTGCCTCAAGCATCAAGTCTGTCCCAAAAATGCGACTGTCCCCTGTCTGGGACCAGTTTAACGGTGTGCGGCACTTTTGTCCGTACAACGCCTCAAAAGGCGACATCTTGAGATTGGCCTGATAACTGTTGTTGTAGGAGAATTCCGCATACGGCAGACTATCCTCCCACTTGGGTCCATGAGAGAGAGCACAGGACCGAAGCATATCTTCCAAGATTTGATTTACTCGCTCGGTCTATCCATCCGTTTGTGGATGATATGTTGTGCTGTGTTTCAGCATGGTGCCCAAAGCTTGATGTAACCGATGCCAGAATGCTGAGGTGAATAGGGAACCTCTGTCTGAGGTGATAGACTTGGGTACCCCATGCAGACTGACAATCCGAGACATGTAAAGTTGTGCCAGCTGGTTTGCGTTGTAAGTGGTCTTCACTGGGATGAAATGCGCCACTTTTGTAAGTGCGTCTACAACGACCCAGATGGCATCATTACCCCTCGTGGACTTGGGTAGTCCCACGATGAAATCCATACATATGTCGTCCCATTTCCATTGAGGAACTGGTAGCAGTTGCAGTAGTCCAGCTGGTTTCTGGTGCTCTGCTTTAACCTTGTTGCAAATATCGCAACAGGCGACATAGTATGCAATATCATTCTTAATTCCTGGCCACCAAAATGTCTCTCTCAAGTCTTGATACATCTTGGTACCTCCCGGATGGATCGAATATGCGGACTCATGTGCTTCCTTGAGTATTTGTTGCCTCAAGTTGTTCTGATTCGGCACACAAATTCGTTTCTCGAACCACACGGTACTCTGTTCATCCGCACGGAAGGACTTGGCCTTCCCTTGCTGAATTAACTCCTTGATCTTCCAAATTTCTTCATCTGACTTCTGGGCTTCCTTGATTTCCTCCATGAGGGTTGGAGTGATCTCCAACATGTTCGGGGTCATTGGGCCGCATAGCACCATATTGAGCCTGGCAAACTCTTCTTGTAAGCTCGGATGCATACCCACAATTAGTGCGTGCACAGCAGCTTGTTTCCTGCTCAGGGCATCAGCAACCACATTCGCTTTCCCTGGATGATAGTTTATTCCAACATCATAGTCCTTGACTAGCTCAAGCCATCTTCGATGTCTGAGGTTCAGGTCGGGTTGAGTGAAAATATACTTGAGACTCTTATGGTCTGTGTAAATTTCACATCGTTGTCCAATAAGATAATGCCTCCAAATTTTCAGAGCATGAACCACAGCAGCTAGCTCCAAGTCATGTGTGGGGTAGTTTTCCTCATGAGGTCGTAGCTGTCATGATGCATAAGCTACAACCTTCCCTTCTTGCATTAGTACTCATCTGATTCCACGCCTGGATGCATCGCAGTATATATCGAAACTCTTGTGAATGTCTGGTAGGACCAAGACAGGGGCTGTGGTTAGCCTCGTCTTTAATTCCATGAAACTGCTGTCGCACTCAGCTGTCCAGATAAACCTTTGGTTCTCTTTTCAACAACTCCGTCAGTGGCTTGGCTATCTTAGAAAAGCCTTCAGTGAAGCGGCGGTAGTAACCTGCTAAACCCAGGAAACTACGGACTTCGGTCACCGTGGCTGGTGTCTTCCAGTTCAAGACCGTAGTAACCTTGGTGGGGTCAACAGCTATTCCTTGCTCTGATAGAATATGTCCAAGGAATCCCACCTCTTTCAGCCAAAACTCGCACTTGCTGAACTTGGCATATAAATGATGGGTTCTCAGCCTTTCCAAGACAGCTCTGAGATGCTGCTTATGTTCCTCTTCATCCTTAGAGTATATCAGAATGTCATCAATGAACACTACTACAAATTTGTCCAAAAAGTCCATGAAGACTTTGTTCATCATGCTCATAAAGTAAGCTGGAGCGTTGGTCAATCCAAACACCATAACTATAAATTCATACAGCCCATAGCGAGTGGTGAACGCTATCTTAGGGATATCCTCCTTCCGGATTTTTAGTTGATGATATCCCGTTCTGAGGTCAATTTTAGAGAATACCCATGCTCCATTCAACTGGTCGAATAGGTCATCAATTCGAGGGAGCGGGTACTTGTTCTTGATGGTGACCTCGTAAGCTGGCGATAGTCTACGCACATTCGTAGACTTCCATCCTTCTTCTTGACAAATAATACTAGTGACCCCCATGGCGAGATGCTTGGACGAATGTATCCTTTTTGTAGCAACTCGTCCAACTGCTTCTTTAATTCTGCTAGCTCTAGGCCTGGCATACAATAATATTTCTTGTATATTGGAGCTGTACAGGGAATTACCTCGATCGCAAACTCCAATTCTTGGTCGGGCGGCATTCCTGGTAATTCTTCAGGAAACACATCCGGAAACTTGCAAACTACTGGAATCAGGTTCATATTTGTAATAGTGGTCTGATATGCCGTGCCCTTTCTTGTTATCATTCTGCTGGCCAGAAATTGGACGGTTTGTCCAGCGGGGTCCACCAATGTCACCGTTCTGGTGGCGCAGTTGATACACACTTGGTGCGGTGCCAATCAATCCATTCCCAGTATTATATCCAGTCCTAGAGATTCAATGGCAACAAGGGTAGCTGGAAATTTGACTCCATGGATTGAGATTTCCAACCCCTTGTATATTATATTTGTTCTGAGCATAGAGCCAGGGGATTGTACCACCATGATTTTGTCCAAAAGCGAAGGAGAAAATTTGTGCAAGGTGGCAAAACTTCGCGAAATAAACGAGTGGGAAGCCCCAGAATCAAATAAAATTACTGCAGGTATGTCATTGACAGAAAACATACCAAGGACAATGTCTGGAGCTTCGCAGACTTCTTCGGCAGAGATGTGGTGGACGCATGCGTGGTGGAAGTTGTGGTTGTGGCGGCGTCCAAGGTGATTGACTTGTGGCTTGTGGTCGGCTGCTTGCTTCCCGTTATTAGTAGGGCACTGCTTAGCGTAGTGTCCGCTCTGGCCACAAGTGAAACAGGTGTTGTTGCAGCGACAGTCCTCTATGACTGGCTGCTTGCCGAAGGTCTTGCTCTGGTTGCCTGGCTTGTTGTTGTTGTTGCCACCATTGCTCCACACAGGTTTGTTCTCCGATGGCCCTGGTTGCCAGCTGCGCAGCTTTTGCGCATATGGCTCCTTGTTGTCCTTCTTGGGCTCGAACTTCCTCTTACGATCATCATTTCCAGACTTGTGTTCTCGCTTGGCGATGAAGGCCTTGTTCACCAGGGTCTGAAAATCGGGAAATTCCAGCATGCATAGCTTACATCGGAGGGCGTGATTAAGACCTCCGAGGAACCGGTTTATCTTCCTCTCCTCGGTAGCCACATCATCAGGAGAGTATCGGGCCAAGTTGTTGAACTTGTTTAAATATTCCCCCATAGTCATGCTTCCTTGTGTGAGAGCCAGGAATTCTCGCTGCTTTACTTTCATGATGCCCATGGGAATATGATACTTGCGGAATAGCTCTTTGAATTTCTCCCAAGTAATCTCTTCAGCAGGCCACATTAGTTTGGTGTTGTCCCACCATATGGCTGCTGGGCCTTCGAGATAGTGAGTGGCAAATGGAACTTTATCTGCTTCTTCACAACGAGCGATGTCCAATTTCTTCTCCATTGTTCTTAACCAGTCATCAGTCTCAATAGGGTCCACAGCCTGACCAAAGTTGGGTGGTTTTGTATGTTGAAAGTCAGACAGTTTAGAATGCACCCCATTGCCGTTGTTCTGACCAACTATAGTCTGCATACTCTCGAGAAATTCCATGAGGTCTTGGTTTCTCTTTTCCTCAAACATTCTCATTATCTGATCTGTGGTTGGTGCTTGAGGTGGTGGTGGTGGTAAGTCTTTGGGCGGTTGCCCTCCCTGCCTGGCGGATCGACGGACGGGGTTTCCATCGCCGCCTTGACTGCTACTTCCTCTCGTCATCCTAATTTTTGCTCCCATAGCAAATACCGAATCGATGAGCAACATCCATAAGGAGAAATACAATATTATGACACCGAAGAAAATTCATGGAAAAAGGCAAATAAGGAAAACAACTTAATTATACAAAACAACCCAACATCATACATGGCAAGCTAGTAGGGGAAATATCATGGCTAGACTGCTCATACGGCAGTCGACATATGCAAAGATGCATGCATTACTACGCAAACTCCAGTCTAGTGCGTCGGTGACACGGACACTGCCCATCTGAAGAGTCCTCGTCGTCAGATCCTGAGTCGGAATCAGAACTGATGATGTGAGTCACCGGGTCAAAGGAGACACAACGTTGCTGCTGAGATGGCTCTCCTTCTACGGAAGAAGAAGCACGTCGCCTCAGCATCGGAAAAGCAGGAGTGGCTAGGAGTGAGGCCCACTCATCTGGAGTCTCACGTCGACTACCAGACGATAAGCCTGGTGGCACAGTAGTGCTAGAAGAAGTACCCAGCCTATGTGGAGGTGGAACTGGTGGTGGATACATAGGTGGAACTACAGGAGGAGGTGCTGGAGTCGGTGCGGCAAGTGCCTCCTGGACACGACATAGCTCCTCAGCTAGGGAAATGATCATACGGTAACTGGCGTTCAGATAGCGGGACAAAACACCAACCGCATGATCGCACGCCGGATCAATAGGTGGGAAAAGGACTCGCCCTGTCGTAGGTGACAGAGTGGGATAGTGAAAGAAACCTAGATGGATCCGCATCTCGACCTCGTGGAAGCGCAAGTCAGTAATAGCCTCCATAGCAGCAAACTAGATCGCCAGCTCCGAAGTAGAAGCCACTCCGCCCTTGGAAGAGCGAGAAGAGCTTCCAATGTCCGAAGTCGCGGTCATGTAAGCCACTGCATGGTACTCATATACTGACTCGCCCAACTGCTCCCGGAACACCTGGTACACCGGGTCTTCACCGTTGGGATACAGTCGAAGCCAGACGCTGCGAAGCAGAGCTGGAAAAGTGTGGGGTTCTGGCTCATGATGAGAGTGATATGGGACTGGTGCCATCTACACTCACAATGCCAAAAGTTAGTATCATAATGAATTATGATGCATGATGCATGCAACAATCAAATGCAACAAGCAAATGCATACTCAAAGTCCTATACTACTCGCAGTCCTAGCGCGGGTTACCTAGGGTGTCCTATAGTCAGCACGGCTCTGATACCAAGCATTGTGGCACCCCGGCTCAGAGAACTGGTTTACCAGTGTTTCCAACCCAGAGATCATGTCTTCTGGAAACACTCAACAACTTGGAACAGATCATAGCTGAACTTTTATTGATAATAGTTGAGTACAAGCTCATATATTACATGATCATCGAGGCCAAAAGCACATCTAGTGCTGCAACAATATCTACATTATTTATCCAACATATTCGTACCTCGGCATTACTTCAGAATACTATCGTGAAATACTAATGCGTAGCGGAACATGACAGCAACTCCATCCACAGGGACACTGCTGAGGACACATCCTAGATAGCACAGCACGAACCTTCGAGACCTCCGTCTCAGTCTTCTCCTGCATCTGACATGATACGCCAGGTGAGTACTTTGAATGTACTCGCAAGCACATGACAACCAAATATGCAGCAAGTAATAGCATGGCAATCAACATGTTAAATCTTAAGCGATTCACTTACTACAATCAACTTACTCACATCCGGGTTGTCTCTCAACCCTCGGAATACCCGATACCAACGAGTACTTCTGCTCATAAGACAAGTTCTTCCATCCTTACTATGGTTATTATGGTTGATCACCTAGAGAGGTCTGGTCGGGCTGTCCAATACCGTGGGCGCGGCTATTCGAATAGATTTTACACTCTGCAGAGGTTGCACACTTTACCCACACTATGGAGCACTGACCTCGTGATCCCATTCGGGTGGACCAGCATTGCTCCAACGAAACCTGCCTGACTCGTGACTCTTCCATCGTACCACCGGCAATCACACTCCCTCTTGCAGTCAAGCCCTGGGTGGCCCTGTGTCCTCTTGACACCTGCCACCGTCGTGGCCAAACTACTGTCCCAAACGGGGACGCCGACAAAACAACTCAACTGGGCTCACAGGGTTATCATCGTCTACCTGATCAGGGCAGCACGCACGCATAACCCTCCCTCTTTGGAGGTACCGGTGAAAGAGCATGCAGCCATACCGGCGAATGTGGCTGCACGGGTAAGCCCGGACAGGTGACTCTTGATCAACCATCTAAGTTTCATTCAAGCATGGTTAATCATCATATCACTTTGAGTTATCATTATTAGGTATTTAAATAATTCACTTTGAATTAAATGCATTAAAATGAATATGATTTATGCAATGCTTTGAAATGCTTCATAATATGGATGTCCTGGCTTGCCTTGATCAGTTGGTTGGTTCAGAAACTCTTGATCTTCAAATCCATAATTTTCTCCTTCTAAAAATATTTATAAATAGCAAAAGAAAATGTCACATAACACTGTTTAATTCACCAGCAATTCTGTGAGTGAGAGAAAAATGTGAAACTTGGTGGAAAAAAAAAATCAATTATGAACCCAGTGCAAAAAGAATCAGGTCATTTGGACTTTCCTATAAAAAGTTATTCAGGGTCGAAGTTACTGGTCAAATCAGTTTAAAAAAAATCAAAAATTTGAAAATACCAGACTGGGCCACGTCAAAGGCGTATTGGGCTAATATGCCTCCACTTACCCCTTCGGTCAGAGGCTGACAGTGTGCCCAGCCCGTTTAAAATAGAGAGAGGGGAGGGAAAAGGGGAGAGGGCGGCTCACCGGCGATCGTTGCCGGCGATCCCGACGGCGGTTGGGCTCGGAGATGGCAGGGATGGAAAGAGCGTCGAGCGGTGGTCCACCCTGTACCCGAAACGTGGCCAGAGGTGGACGGACGGTGGGGTTCCCTTCTTCTCCGGCGGGCGGCAGCTGCTGTGATCGGCGTACCCGACGATCCCGAAAGCAATTGGCCTAACAGAGTGGTCGGGAAGCACCACCGGACTCCACTGAGCTCAAACAATGGCTTGGTTGGAGCGGAGGAGAGGTGGAGAGGGCTGGCGAAGGAGAGGGGATCAGCGGCGGAGCTCTGATCGAGCTCGAGGCCAGAGGCCTCTCTGCCTCGATTGCTGCTGCTGGCTGTGGCTATGGGGGAGGAAGAGTTAGGTGAGGAGCTTGGCAGCGCCGGGCGGGGCTATTTATAGCCAGGAGGAGGCGGGCGGCGAGCTCTCCCGAAGCTCGTGGATGCGGGCCATGGCGCCGGTGGACGTACGCCGTGCTGGCTGGCTCGACGCGGGCGAGACGACAGGTGAGGGCAGGCGCATTGAATGCCCGAGGAGACTGCGCAGGAGGAAGACTACGGCGCCCTAACACTGTGGCCGCACGGGCAGAACAGTCCGGCGATGACACGGCGGCCGGCGAGGGCTCCTCCGATGCAGGCGATGGTTCCAGGGGGTCTAGGTGTCACCAGGGAAGGTTGTCAGCGCGAGCGGACGAGCGACTACGGCGAGGGGCAGTGGGACGAGACGGCACATACATGGGCGATGCGCAGCGCGCGGCGATAGCCATGCCGGTGCCGTGCTCACCACGGTGGCTCGTGTCCACGGGCCACGTTGGCCTGGCCAACTTTTTCTAGCTCGTAGACTGTCGATGCCTCACTTCACCTGTGGCACTGGTTTGGCAAGATTCAAGCAGAGCTGAGAGGTTTAGTCATCTACAGGTTCTGACAGAAAACTTGGGAGGTTTCTGGAGCATGGATGAGGATGAGGTTGAGCCAGGGGAGGTGTCTGGAGTGATGCACGATGAAAGAACTACAAACTGGTCAAGTTTGAAGGGGTTTGGATAAGAAATGAGGGTGGTTCATGTAGAAGCTGTAAATCTGGTCTGAATCTGCCACTTGAAGTACTGCTCATATGGTTGATCTTCAGAGGCTGAAAATTGGTGGAAAGTGGTTGTTTGGAGTTGTCCACATGCTGTAAAAATTTGGTAGCAATTGGACAACCCAAACATGCACTTCCTTCACAATGGTTCATTCTGACCAGGAGAGAAAATGAATTATGTTACAAAATATTTGAACATGGCCATGGAATGTTTTTGGATATTGGGGCAAGATAGGGTCCAAGGTATTTTAGAGAATTATTTGAGAATTTTCTGAGCACTATAGCTATAGGTTGCTTCACAGCCCATAGTAATGCCCTAAATTCCCAAATAAAAGAAAAGGGTTATTGAAAATAATTTAAATTGAAATTTGGGCACTTGAGGTACTTGGCAGGGTTTTGGCAAGGTGATGAGGCTTTGGCTCATTTGGAAACAATTCAGAATGTCCAAGTCCAATTGACAAAGGTTCAAAAACCAACCAAATTCAAATAAAACCAAGAAAAAGTTTGAAAAGAAAAAGCTGCCAACATCAGGGTGTCACAAGCCCCCGAGATTCGGGCCGACTGCTGAGCAGTCGGGCTAGATCTTCCGGCAACTTCTTGTTTTTGGTTGATGCTGATGTTTCTTTCTTGTCTTGGCAGGGGCCGCCGCTGAGCTGCGGGTGCGCGTGGGCGAGCTCGAGATCGAGCTCCATGCCAAAGAGCAGGAACGCAGCCAAGCCGCCAAGGAGTGCGATCGGCTTGCGAAGGAGCTGGCGGACCAGGCGGAGAAGCACAAGGCGGAGGTCCGGCAGCTGAAGGTCGGGGAAATGCTCCTCAAGGCCGAGTTCGAGACTCAGTGCTCGGACTGGGTCGAGAGGGAGAAGCTGCTATCAGACGGCTACGGAGTGATTGAGGACATGGTTGAAGGTAATGTCCTTTCTTCTTTGTTGCTTAGTCGCCGACTGCTTCGGGGGGGGGCGGCTTCTAAATTCTTGGTTTTCTTTTGGACAGAATTTCTTCCTGGTCGCTCCGTCGCCATCTACCAGGCCATCGAGGCGCAACGCGAACAGCGGAGGAGGACGGGTGCCGACATTCCACCGAATGCACCCCGCAACCTGGGCAAGCAGCTCTTGGCCATCAAGGTGCGCCTTAAGCCAGCGCGCCGTCTGCTTCGCTGTCTTCAGCGTGTCGGGTCGCAGGTCCTGGCCGTGCTCTGGCCGGACGCTCAGGTTCCTCGCACTCCCAGTCAGACTGCCGACTGGCTGGAGGTGGCGGCCGAATGGTTTGAGGCCTGGAAGGGCACCGCGGCTCGAGCGGCAACTCAGACGGCGCTGGAGTTCGTCAAGGCCTGCTACCCGGGGGTGGAGCTGGCCCAGCTGGCCACCTTCCGTCAGGAGGCCGGACCCGAGCTGGATGCGATGCGCGATGAGCTCGTCAATCACGCAGCGACCCTTGCCGAGTACGCCGACATCGCCGTCTTTATCCCGGAGCGGGACGAGGACAGTGCTGAGGTGCTGCCTTCCTAGTTCAGGCTGGACCCGGCGGAGCGGGAGGACTCGGCGGAGGATATCACTTCCAGTGATGAAGACGAGGTTGATGAAGACGAGGAAGGCGACGGCGTCGCACCGGATGGCGTGGCGACTGGCTAGACTCAGCCCGATCGGCTTCGACCAGCGAACCGCGGGAGACCGCGTCTACTGCTGCCGACGCCGACCAAGCCGAGACCCACCAGTCGGACACTCCACCAGCCGGCGCCTCTGCCTCCGCCGACCTGTCCACGCCGCCTGCAGCGCCCTTGGCCTAGGCGGCAGCTTATCTTTCAAGTTTTTTCTGTCTTATGCTTTGAACAAACAAGTTAATTACGCGCAGTTCCACCCGCTGAGGGTGTAATTCAAACTCCGTTGAATGCGGGCCACGGGCCTTTTGCTATATAAATAACTTAATTCACACATGCTTGTGCTCTTGCCGGGTTCCAGCTTGGTTTTGCTTTTTGCTCTATTTGGCTTTTTCCTTTGACCCCTTCCTTTGGTTGCCGCCCTGCCAGCCGAACAGCCACTCTGCGGTCTCTGGCCGGGTCAGGGACTTGGCCGTTTTAGGATGGGCAAGTTACTTCGGCTGTTTAGAGCATAGCTAGTCAAGCTAGAAGCCAGCCGGCCGGCTGCTGGGCAGCCGGACGGATGAGGCGAGTAGCCGGCTTGGCCTATAATGGAGTTCTTCCTTAGTCGTTTTTCGTGTGGACATCATTTCCTGCCTTTAGCTCTTGCCAGCCGGATAGTCGCTCTATGAGCTGCGGCTTTAGGCAAGAGAGGGCTTAGATGTTGGCACACTACTTGGCCGACTGCGGGTGGTGCCAGCTTAGGTCAAGGCGGCGAGCCCCCGGGCCGGCTGATCGGACCCGGTGCAGGGCGGAAGAATGAAATAATACATTCATAGGCAAGCTTATCCTATAGATAAAAAGGTAGCCCCGAGTGTGCTTTGGGGGACCTATTGACTTTGCTTAATACAAAAGGTAGCGTGGTACATACACTACATCAACTGTAAAACGGGCGGAGAAGATTTGCGTTCCATGGGCGCTCCGTCTCTTTGCCGGAATCGTCCCTCTTGCGTGCCCTGGGCTTTTGTGGGTCGATGAGGTAGTAGGAGTCATTGCCCAGGGCCTTGCTGATGATGAAAGGCCCTTCCCAAGGGGCCGAGAGCTTGTGCTGGCCGGCTGTTCACTTGATCAGCCGGAGCACAAGGTCCCCTTCGTGGAAAGCACGCGGCTTGACCTTCCAGCTGTGGTAGCGGTGTAGGCTCTGCTGGTAGATGGCGGACCGGCTGAGTGCCAACAGCCGGGCCTCTTCCAGTAGATCGACGCCGTCTTCTCGCGCCTCCTTTGCTTCTGCCTCCGTGTACATGGTGACGCGAGGTGAGTCGAACTTGATGTCAGTTGGGATGATGGCCTCGGCCCCGTACACGAGGAAGAAGGGAGTGAAGCTGGTTGCTTTGTTGGGCGTAGTCTGAAGACTCCAAAGGACGGTCGGCAGCTCCTTGATCCAGCAGCCGGCCGAGCGCTCCAGCGGCTCAACCAGTCGGGGCTTGATGCTGGACAGGATGAGGCCGTTTGCTCGCTCCACCTGGCCGTTTGACTGCGGATGGGCAACGGACACTAAGTCCAGTCGGATGCCCTGCGTCGCGTAGAAACGGGCCAAGGCGCCTTTGGCGAAGTTTGTGCCGTTGTCAGTGATGATGCTGTGCGGAATGCCGTATCGGACGGTGATGTCCACAATGAATGTGACAGGAGTCGGACCATTCAGTTTCTTGATTGGCTTTGCTTCGATCCACTTCGTGAACTTATCCACAGTGACCAGCAGATGGGTCATGCCGCCGTGTGCTGTTTTGAACGGCCCCACCATGTCCAATCCCCAAACGGCAAACGGCCAAGTGATGGAGATGGTCTTGAGTGCAGAGGCCGGCAGGTGTTGCTTGGAGCTGAAGCGCTGACATCCCTTGCACTTGCGGACCAACTCCTTGGCATCGTCCAAAGCAGTCGGCCAGAAGAATCCATGGCGGAAAGCTTTGGCAACAAGGGATCTGGAGGCGGCGTGGTGGCCGCACTCGCCTTGATGAATATCTCTGAGGATTTCCATGCCCTTCTCCGGCTCCACGCAGCGCTGAAAGACACCAGTCACACTGCGCCTGGCAAGCTCTCCGTTGACTATTGTGTAGGCTCGCGCCCGGCGTTGCACCTGTCGGGCCAAGACCTCGTCGGCTGGTAGCTCTCGGCTCACCAGGAAGTTGAGGATGGGTTGCGCCCAAGATGGTGCTTCTACCACTATCATGAGAGCAACTGGTACCAGGGCGGCCGGGTTGGGAGGCGGCGGGTCGGAGCCGGCCGCTGCTTGCTGCGTCATTGATGTCCCCAGGCCAACTGCTGCAGTCCCTGGGCCGGGTTCTGAAGTCCCCGGGCCGGGTTCAAATGCTGCAGCCCCCGGGCCGCCTGCCGAAGTCCTCGGGCCGACTGCTGAAGTCCCCGAGCCGGATCCGACTGCTCCGGGGTCAGCCAGCATGAAGATGGACTCTGATTCTGGTGAAGGCTTGATAGACGGCTTGCGCAGGCACTCGGGTGAGACGCCGGCTGGTATGGCTTGCTGGGTGGAGCCGATTCGGGCCAGGGTGTCGGCTGGCTCGTTGTCGGCCCTTGGCCCATGAAGGAACTCGCACCCGTCGAAGTGCCCGCTGATTTGCTCGACGAGGAAGCGGTAGTTTGCCATGTTTGCATCCTTGGTGTCCCAGTAGCCAGATGACTACTGGACCACTAAGTCTGAGTCGCCGTAACACAGAATCCGGCGGATGCCAATTTCCTTGGCTAGCCGGAGTCCGTGTACGAGCGCCTCGTACTCGGCCACGTTATTGGAGGCGGCAAAGTGAATCTGCAGCGTGTACTTGAGCTTGTCGCCTTTGGGAGAGGTGAGGACGATGCCGGCTCCCAAACCGGTGTACATCTTTGAGCCGTCAAAGTGCATCCGCCAATGAGTGGAATCCGGCGCTGGCGGCAAGTACTGGGTCTCGGCCCAGTCGACTAGGAAGTCGGCCAGCGCTTGGGACTTGATGGCGGTGCGGGGCTGGTAGAGGATGGTGTGTGGAGCCAGCTCAATGGCCAACTTCGCCACCCGGCCTGATGCATCTCTGTTGCCTATGATCTCGGCAAGGGGGCGGTGCAGACGACCGTGATGGTGTGCTCCTGGAAATACTGCTTCACCTTCTTGGTGGCAAAGTACACGCCGTAGCACATCTTCTGGTAGTGGGGGTAGTTCTGCTTGGAGGCGGACAGCACCTCACTCAGATAGTATAATGGCCTCTGGACCGACTGGGCCTTGCCATCTTCTGGGCGCTCGACCATGATCATGGTGCTGATCACCCGGCTTGTGGCGGCGATGTAGAGGAACATGGGTTCTTTAGCAGTCGGAGCGGCCAAAATAGGCGGCGTGGACAGCATCCGCTTGAGCTGGAGGAAAGCCTCATCCGCCTGGTCGTTCCATTCAAAGCAGGTGGTCTTCTTCACTAGCTGGTACATTGGGAGGGCCTTCTCGCCCAGCCGACTGATGAACCGGCTGAGTGATGCCAAGCACCCAGTGAACTTCTGGACGTCCTGCAGCCGGATTGGCCTTTGCATCCGCTCGACGGCCTTGGGGTTGCACTCGATCCTGCGCTCAGAGACAAGGAAGCCAAGGAGCTGGCCGGCTGGTACTCCGAAGACGCATTTCTCCGGGTTGAGCTTGATCTGAAAGCGGCGCAGGTTGTCAAATGTCTCCTTGAGGTCTTCCAGAAGGGTGCCGCGCTTCTCCATCTTCACCACAATATCGTCTACATAGACGTGGGCATTTCTACCGAGTTGCTTGAGGAGGCACTTCTGCATGCAACGCTGAAACGTGGCGTCGGCATTTCTCAAGCCGAACATCATGGTCAGGTAACAGAAGGCTCCGAATGGTGTGATGAAGGCGGTCTTCAGCCGATCGGCCGGGTTCAGTTTGATCTGGTGGTAGCCAGAGTAGGCGTCCAACAAAGACAGCAGCTCGCATCCGGCTGTGGAGTCGATCACTTGATCTATCCGGGGAAAGGCAAAAGGGTCCTTGGGGCAGGCTTTGTTGAGGCTAGTGTAGTCGATACACATGCGCTACTTGTTGTTCTTTTTCAAAACGAGGACTGGGTTGGCAAGCCAGTCCGGGTAGAATACTTCCGTGATGAAGCCTGCTGCCAGAAGCTGGGCCATCTCTTCACCAACAATCCTTCTCTTCTCCTCTGACAGGCGGCGGAGGGGTTGCTTGACCGGTTTAGCATCCGGCCTCACATGTAGCTTGTGCTCGGCGAAATCCGTCGGAACACCCGGCATGTCTTTGGGAGACCATGCGAAGATGTCCCGATTCTCACCGAGGAAATCGACGAGCTCGCTTTCCTATTTGATGTCGAGGTTTGACCCCACGACAGCAAATCTCTCTGGGTGCGCCGGATCTAAGGCAATCTTCTTGGTTTCCTTGGCCGGCTGGAAGGAGCCCTGGGTGTCCGCGTCCTTGGGGTCGGATGGCGTGTCCGGCTACTTGCTGGCCATGGCCACCACCAGGTCAAGGAGGCGCTTCTCTTCAGCGAGGACGAGGGACTCGGCCAGCTGGCTGCTGGCGGCGGCACATGAGAGCGACTTCTGGTAGTCGCCGGCAACGGTGATGATGCCCTTGGGACCCGGCATCTTCATCTTTAGGTAGGCATATTGCGGCACCGCCATGAACTTGGCTAGTGCGGGCCGGCCCTAGAGCGCGTGGTAGGGGCTATCCAAGTTAACCACCTCGAACCAAATTGGCTCGCGGCGGAAGTGGGTCTTGTCGCCGAACAGGACATCAATCTTGATCTTGCCGATTGGAGAGCAGGAAAGCCTAGGGACTATGCCATGGAACACGGTTCGGCTGGGCAGGAGTTGCTTTTCCTTGATGCCCAGCTTCTCCATGGTGTCACGGTACAGGATGTTGATGCTGCTGCCGCTGTCTATCAGGATCCGGGAGAAGCGACAAGCCCGCCTCTCTGTTGAGAAGGCGGAGTCCAGCACCATCGCATAAGCACCCGACGAGGGCATCTCGGCCGGGTGGTCTTCATGGCTCCAACCGATGGGCCTCTCGGACCAGTGCATGAATGGGGGGACCTCTGAAGCGACAGCGTTGACCTCGCGGTGCGACTGCCGCCGACTGTGCTTGTCGTCGGCTTGGCTGGTGAAGACGATGTATGTGGCATTGGGCTTGGGGAACTCGTCTTGGAGCATGCCGACTGGATGGGCCGCCGGCTGCTGAGGAGGCGGAACTGGTGGGCCGGCAGGTGGATGCGGCAGGCCTTCGCCCTTGGCAATTCGGGTGAGCCAGTGGCATTTCCGAGTGGTGTGGTTGGATGGCTTTGCGCCACTGTGGAACTTGCACGGGGCGTCAAGTGCTTGCTCGAAGGAGAAGGCGGGCAACCAAGCGGCCTTGCCGCCCTTCTAACGCTTGGGGCCGGATTGCCCTTCCAGTTGCTGGTCTTTGACTGTTGCCACCTGCCGGTTGTTGGAAGCCGGCTGCTGGGCCTTGCGTTTGTTGTCATTCGGATGTTGGCGCCGGTTGGTGTCACCAGCCGGCGTGTGAGGAGCCGGCGGGAGCATCTTCCCGGACATGTCCACTCGAATCTCCGATTTCATGGAGTAGTCAGTGGTGGCGTACTTGTCGGCCACGACAAGGAGCTCGTCCAGTGTAGCCGGCTCATCGTACAAGAGCTTGTGCTTGAGCAAGGTGCCCTCTCTGCACCCGGTGGTGAAGTACTCGATGGCCTGCACCTTGTGCACCCCTTCGCAGGAGTTGCGCAACTCGGCCCAGCGCATCAGGTAGTCGCGGGTGGACTCGGTTGGGCCCTGAACGCACATGGAGAGTCGGCGTGGCTTGGGGGGCCGCTTGTAGGTGCTGGTGAAGTTGCGGATGAAGACATCGGCGAAGTCAAGCCAGCTATTGACGCTGTACGACTTGAGGCTGTTCAGCCATGTCCGGGCTGTGCCCTGGAGCATGAGCGGAACATACTTCACGGCAACGCACTTGTTGCCGTTTGCTATGCTGACGGCCGTGGAGTAGTCGACCAGCCAGTCCTCCGGCTTCACGGAGCCGTTGTACTTCGGAGTATCTCGGGGAAGCAAGAACCCTTTGGGGAAGGGCTCGTCGTGAATGCGGGGGCCGAAGCAGGCCGGGCCAATTGCATCTTCTTCTTCTACGGCTAGGGACCGAGCAAGCCGCTCTATCTGGTGGCGTGCGTCGTTCTCTCCGACTCCTTCACAGGGGCCAAGCCGGCCTCCAAGAGTCGGGTGGTCCATAGGCGGAGGAGAGGCCAGCCTCTCCCTGCGAGGAGGAGGCGGACGCTCGTCCCGCCGGTGCTCCACTTGTGGGCGGCCGTCATGGCTGCGCACAACCGTAAGGCGAGTGCGCCGGCTGCGGCTAGCAGCCGGCTCCGGGTCTTGCTGACCGCGGTCCCCGCCTGCTGGGGACCGGGAGGTCACTCCATGCTCACGGCAGGGGGATGGTCCTCGGCTTGCTTGCCAGCTGTCATCGCGCGATGCCGTGCGTCTTGCTGCGTGGTCGCAGCGTCAAGGAGCTCCTGGAGGCGTGCCATCTGGCTGTGACCCTCGTCGCCCTCCAGGTCATCCAGCTCATCTACTGCCACCTGGGCGGCGTGCAGGTTCTCCATGGGAGTGGCGTAGACCGGGCGTTCGACTCCCAGCATGCTGGCTATGGCCGCGCCGCGTTGCCGAACGGCGCCGGCTTGGCTGGGTTCGGCAGCAGCCGGCATGCCGCTTGCTATGCGGTCGATCTCGCGCTGGCAGGCCTCAGCGCGGCGCCTCATGGCCGCCATCTTGTTGGTGCTTTCAAGGAGCGAGACACGGAATACCTCCAGTGTCGCCCCATCAGCGTTAGCAGCCACTGGGGTGGCCAGGCCCTGCATGGCCGCTCGCAGCGGGTCCTGGGCAGTCCCAGCAGAATCGTCGCCATGGCCAGTGACCAGCACCTCTGCGATGATGCTGGCGTCGGTGTCGTTGGCAGCAAGGGGGAGCGGATCATCGATGACCACCACATCGGTGAGGAATTCGTTGGTGGAGGTCGCATCGGAGTCGATGAGCTTCGCGACGGGCTCGATGGAGGGGTCGGTGGAGCCGACGGACTCCATGTCGGAGGCCGGCTCGTTGGTGATGCCGAGCTTGCCGAAGAGGTCGATGAGGCAGCTCGCAGGGGACGCCGCTCCTGCCCCGGGAGTGGGCTCGTCGGAGAGGCCGGCCTTGCCGAGGAGGTCGGCAAGGCAGCTCATGGGGCAAGCCGCCCCCGCGCCAAGCGGCATGCTGATGCATGCGCCAACGGGCGCGCCGTGCTGGCTGATCAGGCCAGGCGCGACGTGCTCGTCGGAGCGGAAGATGGTTCCCGTCCTGAACATGTCTCCGGCCGACGTTGCGCTTAGCCCCACGATGGGTGCCAAATGTTGGGGTAATCTCGCAACATATGCCAGGGGGTGGCTTATCATGGATGGGGACAAGAGTACGTCGTCGGGCCATTAGTACCCCGTACTTGTGCATGGTCAGTTGTAGCCATACTCGCGGCAAGGCTCGTCGGGGAACAGTTTGAGGTTGACTCAGGCCACCAAGGAAATTCTCAAGTCAAAGATCTGAGGATCAGCAGATAAGAAGAGCTGGAATCCGCAGGCCAGCTTCCCCAGCAAGATCTTGCCGGGATGGCCTGCGAAGCCCGGCAAGGCTCGGCGCCCGGCAAGGTTCAGCACCCGGCAAGGTTTTGTTGCTGTGCAACCGCTCTAGCACAGCAACAAACCCGACATTCTGGGTCCTTCTTTGGATGCGTGGCGATGCGCCAATGGAGGAGAGCTTAAGCGGTGCTGATGGGATGGCCCCTTTTTCCATCCCCGAGAAAGTGAGGACACCTAAACGGACACCTCACGGTGCATTAAATGCATTCATCCTAATCCATTAGGGGTTAGGTATGATGACCCTATAGCTACTTTACACCTCAATGTATGTACATTTTGCCACTGTGGTGACCCCTTTGTGGTATAAAAGGAGGCCCAAGGCAACTGCTACAGGGGAGGACGATCTTCTGGCCCATTCTGCATGCGTAGCTGCTCTTTGAACATACTATTCATTGCGAGCGCTCCTGGTGCCTGGGCTCAAGAACACTCATAATAAAACAAGGCAGGAGTAGGGTTTTACGCTGATCAGCGGCCCGAACCTGGGTAAAATCACCCCGCGTTGATCGTTGGTTCTACTCTTTGCGCATACCTCTGCCCCCGCCGAATCGTAAAGGGGTCCTTTGGGATCCCATAGGTGTCGCAGGCCGACATCTTTGGCGCGCCAGGTAGGGGGATTGTAGGTTGTGTGAACCTGATCCAGTGATCGGTGCCTTAGTTTCTTCATCATCATGCCACCCAAGAAGAAGAGCGCTACGACGGCGCAACCATCCACGTCCGTTTTGCCTGCGCCTTCGCGTACGGGCGATGGCGTGGGTGCGGAAGGAAGAGGACTAGAGCCTCCACGGTGTTCCGGTGATCCAAGCAAGGCGAGCAGCGTCGTTCGCAGTGGCAGTGGCAACCCACACGCCGCTGGATCCAGAGACGGAGCTGTGTTGCCTACGGGTGGCACAACGAATTCCAGAGATCGGAGGACGCCTGCTAGAGCTCCCGCGCCGGCGCAAGCGTCACGGCCTACTCAGGTCATGCACGACGAGCGACGTCATGGCGCTGGTGGTTCAGGGCATCCCCATGAAAAGATTTCTGCGCATCGATCCCAAGATGCGCGGGACCAGCATGCACACCGAGCTGCCGGCGGAGGTGGCACACGGTCGCGTGACCGTGATGGTGCTCCTTCTAACATGGCTAGGAGTCAGAGCACCTTAAGCACCTCGCACCTGTCGCCGCCGCCTACGCCAGCGGAAGCCTTGGCACGTGCGTAGCTGCTCCTCGATTTCCCTCCTGCTCCGGAGAATATGGAGGAGTGGCGAGCTACTATCCAGAGCCTTATTGGCTTCGCTAACAGAGATGGGCCATAAGAGGCAGGGCCCTCACAGCGAAGGCCTGTCGATCCGGCGCAAGCCGATGTGGAGAAAACCGGAGGTGGTGCAACCACGGTGCACTCCCCTCCGCGACACCAGCGGCGGGCGACAACCCAGCAGGTCAATCGCCGTGATGATGTTTCCATCGCGTCGTCCGATCCACGGATGCGCCGCGACCAGCGTCAAGTTCTCCAGGAACGAGGCAAAGAGGACGCTCGAACTACCATCGAGCGGCGACAGGAAGCACGTTATCAGTCTGATAAGCGTGCGGGGCCGGCTGTCGACGAGCCTGCGCCAGGGGACGTAGGAGACTTGCCTTACGAGGTAGGGACTCCAGCGTTTACCCGTGAGCTGCGGCAAGTCCAGTGGCCCAATTCCCGAACCTTCAAGCCAGAGGTCCCGGAGAAATATGACGGTAAGACTCATCCCTCGGAGTTCCTGAGCATCTACACCATTGCGGTGCAGGCTGCCGGGGGCCGAGATGACAAGATATTTGCCAACTACTTCCCGTTGGTGCTCAAGCCCAACGTCAGGTCGTGGTTGATGCATCTGCCGGAGAATTCTATTTCTTCTTGGTCAGATCTGTGCCATCAGTTTGTTGGCGCCTTTGTTGGAGGCCACCAAGCTCCTGGCCAAGAGAGTGATTTGCATATCATCGCTCAGAAGGAGGGCGAATCTCTACGCAAGTTTATGCAGAGGTTCAGTTGGGTGCAGTACAATATTCCTGACATTCACCCTGCCGCTGTCATTAGCGCGTTTCATCAGAACGTGCGTAACGGCAGAATGCGGGAAGAGCTGGCGATGAACAAAGTCAGGAGTATTGCCGATTTTTACGCTTTGGCCGATAAATGCACTCGAGCTGAAGAGGGGAGGAAACTCCCTGGCAAGGCTATTGGCGCGGCGGGCGAATACGAAGATGAAGACGCTGCGACCCCGTCAAGGAAAGGCCGGCGGCGGAACAGGAAACGCGGAGGCAAGGCCGTGCTTGCTGTCGAAGAATCCGACAACCCCGGCGCCGCCAAGAAGGCCAAGGTTGGTGACCCCGGCAAGGATCTTGTCGGGTGCCCTTCCTGTCAGGCCTTGGCGGCGGCCGACAAGTCGGAAAGCTCCTGCAAGCAGTATTGCAAGATCCATCACACCAAGGGCCACGATCTCCAAAACTGCCGGCAAGTTGAACAACTTGGCGAGAAACAGAGGGCTGAGTATGAAAGGCGAGATAAGGAGAAGGCCCATGATGGTGCTGACGGATCTGGCAGGAAGCACGGTGGCCGAGGGGGTCACCGCGGCAAGGCCAAGCAACAGAGGGAGAGGCCCGCTCGAGGCCGAGACAAAGAAGAAGATGATGACGAAGAAGATGATGAGTCCAGTGAGCAAGAATTCCAGAAAGCTACAGATGCCATGTGTATCGATGGGGGTGCCTCGCTGCATTCTTCCCACCGTCGACTCAAACAGTGGGTGCGGGAAGTCAATGCAGCGGAGCCATCGCCAGATGCATGTAGTCCCCTGAAGTGGTCCAACACGCCTATCATTTTCGACGCCGAGGATCACCCTGATCGCACAACTGCGGTCAGGTGCTTGCCATTGTTGGTCTCACCAACAATTCGCAACCTCAAGGTGACGAAAATGCTAGTTTACGATGGGGCCGGGCTAAACTTAATCTCACCGGATGTGCTCAAGAGGCTCCAAATTCCTGATGAAGACCTCGAAGAAACGGGCACGTTTCAAGGGGTCAATCCGGGAAGAACCCAGCCAAAGGGCAAGATTACGTTGCCGGTGACATTTGGTAGCGAGCTCAACTACAGGACCGAGAAGGTAGTGTTTGATGTCGCCAAGATCCCCATGTCATACAATGGGATCCTTGGTCGGCCAGCGCTGGCTAAGTTCATGGCGGCATCACACTACGCATACAATGTTTTGAAGATGCCCAGGCCGTTGAGCGTCATTACTATCCATTCCGATAAGAAAGATGCGCTCATCTGTGCCGACCAACTCTACCGGGAAGCAGTTGCAGCACCTGCCATCAAGGCATCTGCTCCTGCCGCTGGAACTCCCGGGGGGAAGAAGAAGAAGACCGGCGAGAATCTTGGCGCGAACTCCGGTAAGCGCGCCTCCTCGGAGTGCTGCGCTTCCGTCGAGGATGCACCAGAGAGTTCCACCGGCAAGAACAAGAGATCCAAGGCTGCTCCACCGGAGACCAAGAAGGTGCCCGTTAGGGAGGACGGAATGGGAGGAACTTTCACCATAAGTTCCACCCTAGATGACAAATAGGAAAGCGCGCTCATTGCCTTCTTGCGGGCGAATGTCGACGTGTTTGCATGGCAACCGTCTGACATCCCCGGTGTTCCCAAGGAGGTAACTGAGCACCACCTTGCTGTCTGTCCTCATGCACGGCCCGTCAAGCAGAGGGTCAGGAAGCAAGCCTTGGAGCGGCAAGAATTCATTGCCGAGGAAATCAGAAAGTTGGAGGTGGCAGGATTGGTCAGGGGAGTGCTTCATCCAACCTGGTTGGCCAATCCGGTTGTGGTGCGCAAAGCAAATGGGAAATGGAGGCTTTGTATCGATTATACAAGTATCAATAAAGCCTGTCCAAAAGATCACTTTCCCTTGCCGCGCATCGACCAGATTGTGTATTCCACCACTGGTTGTGATCTCCTGTCCTTCCTTGATGCCTACTCAGGGTATCATCAGATCTTCATGGGGAAGGAAGATGAAGAAAAGACCGCATTTATCACCCCATGTGGTACATATTGTTTTATACGGATGCCTTTCGGGTTGAAAAGTGCTGGTTCTACATTTGCGAGAGCGGTCCAAATCAGTTTTGAGCCTCAACTCCATAGAAATATGGAGGCATACATGGATGACATAGTGGTCAAAACCAAGGACAAAGCGATGCTCATACAAGATTTAGAAGAAACGTTTGCAAATCTGCGCAAGATCAACTTAAAGCTCAATCCTGAGAAGTGCGTGTTCGGTGTTCCTTCCAGAAAGCTCCTCGGATTCTTTGTATCTTGCTAGGGAATCGAAGCGAACCCCGACAAGATCAAAGCTATTGAGCAGATTGACGCGCCAAGACGCGTCAAGGATGTGCGTCGTCTTGCCGGCTATGTTGCTGCTCTAAGCAGGTTTATTTCCAAATCTGCTGAGCGTGCCCTGCCCTTTTTCAAAATTTTGAAGAAAGCAGGTCCAATGAAATGGACTCTGGAGGCGGTGGCTGCGCTGCAAGATTTGAAGAAATACCCTTCCTCTCCGCCGACGCTAGTCGCGCCTAAACCACAAGAGCCGTTGCTGCTGTATCTGGCAGCAACAAATCAAGTGGTTAGTGCTGCATTAGTGGCGTAGAGAGAAGCTGATGAGGAAGCAACACCGGCGGCAGGACCATCAGGTGACGCGGCAGGATCTTCCCCGGCAAGGATTGATCCCGGCAAGACAAGATCTGTGCAGTCAGAAGAACCATTGCAGAAGAAAAAGGTGGTGCAGCGCCCAGTTTATTTTGTTAGCTCTCTTTTACAAGGAGCTAGGTCAAGATATTCTGGCGTGCAGAAGTTGCTTTTTGGCCTCCTTATGGCCTCGAGGAAGCTGCGCCATTATTTTCAAGCACATGAAATCACCGTCGTCACCCGCTTTTCGTTGCAATGGATTTTGCGAAATCCTGAAGCAACTGGCAGGATCGTGGAGTGGGTGTTGGTGTTGTCGAGCTTTGGTCTCAAGTTTGAAAGCACTTCAACAATCCATAGTAGGGCCTTGGCAGAGTTCGTTGTGGAATGGAACCCAACGCCAGGCGAGGAAGTTCAAGAGACAATTCTCCCCGGCAAGGAAATTGACCAGCAATGGGTTATGTACTTTGACGGGGCTTTTTTGCTGCAAGGCGCCGGTGCTGGCGTGCTGCTTGTCGCACCCACCGGAGAGCACCTCAAGTACGTAGTCCAAATGCATTTTCCCCGGGAGAGTCCAACGAACAACACTGCAGAGTACGAGGGTTTGCTTGCCGGTCTTAGGATCACGGCAGACCTTGGTATCAAGAAGCTTGTCGTCAGAGGCGATTCATAGCTTGTCGTCAGGCAAGTTAACAAGAGTTATCAGAGTCCATTGATGCAAGCCTACGTAGATGAAGTGAGAAAAATGGAAGAGCGCTTTGACGGTCTGCAAATGGAGCACATTCCTCGTGCCGAGAACAGTATTGCTGACGACCTGTCAAAGCGCGCCGCCCTCAAGTTGCCTGTGGAACCAGGAACTTTTGTGCTCCATTTGACTGAACTCCGTGGCGCCATCAATGCGGCAAGAAAAGAGAAGAAAGTTGAATTCTGGGCAGTACTTTCCGGCAGAACTCCCCGGAGCCGCCGGCAAGAATCCTGCCGGGATCAACGACAAACCTGCCGGGGAACGACAGGCTCTGGCAGAACCTCACGCTTTCGCCGTCGAGACAAATGTTCCCCCGGCGGAGGAGATGCCTTTAGTCCTAGCTGTCGAGCCCCAGGCTCCAGCATGGGCGCAGCACATTGTCCATTTCCTTCAAATAGGAGAACTCCCGGAGGAACAAGAAGAAGCGGAAAGAGTAGCCCGTCGGTCTGTTATGTACAAGTTCGTCGATGACGTTCTATACAGAAAGAGGCCGAACGGTGTGAAATTGAAGCGCATTCCCCGGGAGGATGGACTAGAGCTGTTGGCAGAAATACATGGAGGCATATGTGGCTCTCACATAGGATCAAGAGCACTTGCCGGGAAAGCATTCCGGCAAGGTTTCTTTTGGCCCACCGCTCTCCAGGATGCGACTGCGCTAGTAACCAAGTGTGAAGCGTGCCAGTTTCATTCGAAGAAATCGCATCAGCCAGCTCAAGCTCTTCAAACAATTCCTCTCTCCTGGCCATTTTCGGTCTGGGGGCTCGACATACTGGGCCCTTTCCCCCGTGCTACTGGGGGCTTTGAGTACTTGTACGTTGCTATCGACAAGTTCACAAAGTGGCCGGAGGTGGAAGCAGTGAGGAAGGTGACAGCACAATCAGCCGTCAAGTTCTTTAAAGGGATAGTTTGCCATTTCGGTGTGCCCAACAGGATCATCACCGACAACGGCACGCAATTCACAAGTCGCACCTTCATGCAGTACGTCCAAGACCTTGGCGGAAAAATTTGTTTTGCCTCTGTTGCTCACCCGAGAAGCAACGGCCAAGCGGAGAGGGCCAATGCTGAAGTGTTGCGCGGTCTCAGGACCAGAACTTTTGACAGGCTGAAAAAGTGCAGAAGACGTTGGATTGATGAGTTGCCGGCGGTTCTTTGGTCAATCAGAATGACACCAAATCGAGCCACCGGCCAGACGCCTTTCGCTCTGGTCTACGGGGCGGAAGCAGTTCTCCCCACGGAACTCACGTATGGATCACCTCGAGGGCTCGCTTATGATGAGCTTGAGCAAGAGCAACTGCGGCAAGATGACGCTGTGCTCCTTGAGGAGAATCGTCTTTAGGCTGCTGTGTGAGCTGCACGCTACCTGCAAGCTTTGCGCCGCTACCATAGCCACAAAGTTCATGCCCGAAGCCTTGAGGAAGGCGACCTTGTTCTTCGGTGGATTCAGTCCGCCAAGAATTCAAACAAGTTGACGCCGAAGTGGGAAGGCCCTTATCGGGTAGTACGAGTCACCAGGCCCGGTGTTGTCCGCTTGGAGACCGAAGATGGCGTTCCAGTGAGCAATTCCTGGAATATCGAACATCTTCGCAAGTTCTACCCATAAGGCGCGGTTGCCGGGGGCTCCCGGCAACCACCCTTTTGCACAAGTCTTGCCGACAAGGCATGTAATCCTTTGTACAAAGCCAGGCGCAGGTCCTGAGCCCAGATGAATAAATTTAAGTATTGTACATTTCCTTATTGATTTCCATGTTCATATTTATATCTGCATGTTTGTCTAAGATGTTGTATGACACTTAATCCCGGTAAGTTCTAACGAACCGCCAAGGTTCCATATCTTTATTTTCTCTTCTTTCTGTTTCTCAAAAGACAGAAGGATTCCTCGCGTGCACGTTTGCCGGGGGGGAAGGAGGATATGAGTACTAGTTGGCGACGTTCAGAATTGACGCTTGCCGGAGGAAGCACAGCGACAGAAAGCTAAGTTCTAAAACTTAGAGCAAATTTCCTTTATTGCAAAGTTATTTTCCTAAGATGATTTCGACCTTTGTATGGAAAACCTGCACGCGAAGGAACCCTTGTCGTAATCGGTTGCGCCCTTATTTTGTTTCGAGTCCGCTCAACGATTTAAGTGGCTGCACTCAGAACGCCAAGGAGTCTTGTCGGTTGCTGCGCCTCCGGCAGGCTGCTGAAGTCTCGCACCCAGCGCTCGCGGCAGGTTGCGCGCCGGCAAGTTTTTCAATAAGCGTAGGGTGAACTCCATACACAAAGGAATCAGACAAGGGAAATAGCATGCATGTACCCAAACATAAGCAAGTCACATTACATTAATGAGTTGCCGCAATTCTAACTTAAGACTTAATTGTCTTTGGCATGGAATGACGACGGCAAGAAGAGGTGGAGCAGTTAATCTCTGCGCTGGCCTTCGATCCTTTTGATGGAGTAAACCTTCTCGAGGATAGGCGCGACAAGCTCTTCGAGCGCCTCGAGATTTGCGTCCTTTGGCAGATGGCCAAGCACATTGTTGAGGTCGATGCCGGGATTGTGGTGCACCACCTTGATAAGTACTTTGCGGAGGACAGCCCAGCAAAGCCGGCGGGTCTCGTTGGCCAATTGAGTCGCCCAGTTAGACTGAAGCAACTTCAGGGCATCAATGATGCTCTCGAAGAACATCGTCAACCTGACACTCGAAGATATCCTTTCCTCAGAAGAATACCTGAAGTTTGACAGGCCCATGGTTGACAGTTCTGCCGTGAGCTTCTCCGCAGTGTCGATGAGACGTCCAGTCCAGATCTCCACCCCCTTTTCGTAATCAATTTGGGCAGCGGCAGCGCTCTTGAGCATGTTCCTCTCTCCCTGGAGATCTTTGAGTAGGGCCTTCTCGCGGGCCCTGTCGGCCTCGAGAGACTTCTGCAACGTGGTCAGCTTCAATTCCAGAACGGCAATGGCTTCATTTGCTGAGGAGAGCTGCTTGGTCTTGTTAGACATGGCAACTTGCATCTCCGCCAAGGTGTGGAGGGTTTTTTCCCTGTCGCCTTTGAGCGTTGAGAGCTCCTTGCCGTGTTCTTCAAGATTCGCTTCCAGTTTCTTGACTTTGTCGCTCAGCTCGTTCTTGGCGGCCTCTACAGCCTCGGCAGCATCAACGGCCTCCTTGAGCTTGCCGGCGTGATCTACAGTTAGAGCTTCGAGCGCCTCTTTGTGCTTCTGCTCCAGCTCCTGGGTCCGTCGCGCGACAAGCTTCTCGATATCTTCATCTTTGCTGTGAAGCTTGGCGGCGAGCGCCTGCTCACGTGCGGTGAGATCTTCCTCGTGAGCATCAAGCGCAACACGACGCCCCTTCAGGAGAGCATCTTCAGCAGCAATTCTTTGTGTAGCTTCATCCTGCGCCTTCTCCATGTCAGATTGTTTCAGGAGGATTTCTGTCCACTGCTGGCTCACTTGTTCTCGGCCAGCAGTGAACTCTTGGAGGGCCTCGGCGTACCAGACTTGCATTTGTTCGACGCGCCTCTGAAAATCTGCTTCGGCCGCCTCGACAACTGCCATTCTGGAATCCGCTTTCTCGTTCCGGGCGCGGTGGAGAGCCTGGAGCTTGCGGAAATTTTCGCCCATGGCCTGAAGGAGCTGATCCTCTTCAGATTTGCCGCTGCTAGCACTTGGATCATCAACAACCTCGAGCCTGGCAGTGGCAATAATTTCTTCGTCGAAGACTTCCCCTTCGGTCGGTGCTCCAATGCTTGCCGTCCCCGGCAAGTTGACGAACAGGTTCTCGCCAACTTTGAGATATTTGCTGGATGATGGGCCTTCAGATGTTGACGGTTGATCCTCAGCAATCACCTCACCAGTAGCAGGGGGCTTCGTGGCCAGCGCAGCGCCTAGCGCTCCTGCGGCAGGAATGCCGTCAGTACGGTCATCAGCCTCCTTGCCACCCTCTTCAGCAGGCTCTTTGGCGGGTTCCTCCTGCACAGTCTCGGTGGCCTCGGCAGTGGCGTCTTTGGCGGCCTCGCTGGCGGCGATCCTGTCTGCTTCGGCAGCGGCGTCCCTGGCGGTCTCTTCGCTGACAACATCGACGTCCATGTGTTCCAACATAGGGAACTCTGGAGGACGAAGGAGGGAAACAGAATGAGATCAAGATTGAAGTTCGAAGGGACCAAAGAAAAAGAGATAAAGGAAAGAATAGCAAGCGCACTGAGGCAATCAGTTACCTGCATCGAGCTGTTGAGAGGTGGCCTCGCCCCTCCCGGCAACCTCGGTTGCCGGGGGAGGGTTGCCAGTGCCCATGCTTGCCGGCTCCTCCTCAATCAAGATGGGCTCGTCGGTAGGATCCCTTGCCGGGGATGCGCTAGTGGGCGGCGTGGTCGATGGAGGTGGCACGACGGGGGCGTCTTCCAATAACTCTCCTTGTTGCTGTTCTTCTCCTACAAGCCCATAGATATCAGCGGCAAGAATAGAAACCTCAGCGCCCGCCAACGGAAAAAGAGCAATGAACTTACGCTGGGGGCTGTGCTGGGGACTGCGTTGAAGGCTGAGCTCCGGGTTGACTATGACAATTTCTGGCACGCTCGTGGAGCCTGCCGGGGGCTCGTCACCCGTGGAAGTCTTTGTCCTCTTTGTCATCCTCTCCAGCAAGGTTTCTGCATCACTGCAGAGACAATACAAGCAAGTCAGTAAGATTTATTCAAGATTGGAAGATAAAGGCTGTGGCAAGGTACTCACTCTTCCTCTTCTCGCTCCGGACTAAAGTCAGAGATGTCAAAATTGACCTCCGTTGCAATGTCTGAGTAGGGAGGCGGAGGAGGGGTCCTAGGTCGCTTGGCTGTAGCAGGCGCCGGGGGTTGACGTGTTTCCGTCACCTCAGCTTCCGGTGCGGTAGCGCGAGACACCCCTGCCGCCTCAGCAGTTGCCGCTGGTGTGGGTCTCGCGCGCCGCGCAGGTTGCTGTCGAACCCCTTGCCGTGGCGTAGTCTTGCCGGCCGCTTTCTTGCCGGGAGCCTCGCTGCTCGAGGAAGGTTGGCTTGCCGGGATGCCAGATGCAGCCTTTCGAAGAACACGCTTTGTCTTCTTCGGGGCTGGGAGCTCTTCTTGCGGTTCTTCTTCAGCCACGTTTTCATCGGACAAGCTCTCAGCAGCTGTGCTGCTTTGTTCCCCGGCAGCTTTGTCCTTCCCGGCAGGATCTTCCTCCACCACTACCTCTGCATCACTGGTTTCCCATTCTGTGAAGCCGACGCTGCCGGCCTCAGCGGCAAGATTTGCCTCCTCCGCCCTGGTGGCGATGTATGCCACCTCTTCGTCGGTGGTGGCTCGAAGTAAGTCCGCTTCTTCCCGGACGGCCCTCTTCGTCAAGTTATCAAAGAACTTCTGTGCATCTTCCTCGGATGGCTCAACCCATGTTGCGTCGAGACTGTGGGCGTTGAACAGTGGCATGGTGGCGATAATTGACCCCAAGGCAGAGTTGTTGCACAGAGGGACAATCCTTCCCGGCAACCGATGCTTGTTGTCGCGCTGGAACAGCTTCTGACGGAGAGCGCCAAGTTGCATAGCAGTCAGATTGTTATTCAACCCGGGGCGCAATCTCATGATGTCTGCTACGTTTCGGTATTCCCAAGCTGGCCTTCCTTTATTCTGCAAGGGGGCAATGCGGCGGCGGAGAAATTCAAAGCCAATCATCTCCATTGTTAGCCCGACAGCTTTCAGGCGAAGAATCCTGGTGGTGGCGATTGCGAGCTTTTCATCTTCAGCGGCAAGACTGCTCCAGCCACTACCGCGGACCGCTTTCTGTTGCCGGGGCAGACAGAACGGATGGGGATCTGCTTCCTTGATCCAGCACCATTCAGCCCGCCATTCGTCCCACTTCTCGTGGTAAACTCCTTCTGGGTATATTTCCTTATTCCAAGCCCTTGGAATCCAGGCGATAGAACCAGAGAGGGCCACTCCTTTTTGGACTCGAGGGAAAAAGTAGTGGCGGAAAAGGGCTGTATTGGGAACCACTCCGGCAAAGTTTTCACAAAGGTTAGCGAAGATGGACATACACAGTACGGCATTTGGCGTGAAATCGAGAAGATGGAAGCCGTATGTGAAAATGATGTCGTTGAAGAAGTCAGAAAAGGGAGGACAGAGCCCACAATAGAAATATGCGACGAAGGGGTATCTGTCTGACCCACTCTTGGAGCAAGAACCTGGAATCACGCGAGTGGCGGGGTGAGCCTGCGTCTCCCTCGCCCACATACACTGGTACCGCCTCTTCAAAGCTTCCGCATCGAGCGACGGGGCGAAGATGACGTACTTCTTCCGCATCTTCACCAGTTCGCTCTCCGGGACATCAGCTTTCGCCTCCTTGCCCTTGCCTTTCCTGGTCTTGGGCGGCATGGCGACTGCATGGGCGGAAGTCGGGGATGGAGCGGGCGTGGAGGCGGCGAGCGGAAGAGGGAAGGCTTGGCTCTGAGCTCGAGAGAAGGAAAGCAATGGCGACGGCCAGATTGAGAAGAAAAGGGGGGTAAATAGGCTTGTGCCTCTGCGGTTTCTCCTTTTTATGGGGAAGGAGCGGGGCCGCCTCTTTTACTCCCCAATGTGAATGCGCCTCTGCAGGCGTGTTGCAGTTGCAGCTTTTGAGGCACGCTTCCCACGTCGCGCGTTCGGCGCGCGTAGTGGGGGGCACATTAAACGGGATATTTACGAGCAGTTAATCCCCTGCCACGTGTGCCCGTGCACTGTTTGGGCCTAGCCCAACAACGCCTCGCACTCGTGTGTGGCCTAGGCCTGGGGGCTCCTATCGGTGTACTAAGTATTGGGCCATTAGTACCCCGTACTTGTGCACGGGCAGTTGTAGCCATACTCGCGGCAAGGCTCGTCGGGGAACAGTTCGAGGTTGACTCAGGCCACCAAGGAAATTCTCAAGTCAAAGATCTGAGGATCAGCAGATAAGAAGAGCTGGAATCCGCAGGCCAGCTTCCCCGGCAAGATCTTGCCGGGATGGCCTGCGAAGCCCGGCAAGGCTCGGCGCCCGGCAAGGTTCAGCACCCAGCAAGGTTTTGTTGTTGTGCCACCGCTCTAGCACAGCAACAAACCCGACATTCTGGGTCCTTCTTTGGATGCGTGGCGATGCGCCAATGGAGGAGAGCTTAAGCGGTGCTGATGGGATGGCCCCTTTTTCCATCCCCGAGAAAGTGAGGACACCTAAACGGACACCTCACGGTGCATTAAATGCATTCATCCTAATCTGTCAGGGGTTAGGTATGATGACCCTGTAGCTACTTTACACCTCAATGTATGTACATTTTGCCACTATGGTGACCCCTTTGTGGTATAAAAGGAGGCCCAAGGCAACTGCTACAGGGGAGGATGATCTTCTGGCCCATTCTGCATGCGTAGCTGCTCTTTGAACGTACTGTTCATTGCGGGCGCTCCTTGAGCCTGGGCTCAAGAACACTCATAATAAAACAAGGCAGGAGTAGGGTTTTACGCTGATCAGCGGCCCGAACCTGGGTAAAATCGCCCCGCGTCGATCATTGGTTCTGCTCTTTGCGCATACCTCTCCCCCCGCCGAATCGTAAAGGGGTCCTTTGGGAACCCATAGGTGTCGCACGCCGACACCCTCGAAGCGGGAGTGAGCGAGATCTCGAACGAACACGAGTCTTACCCAGGTTCGGGGCTCTCCGAGGAGATAACACCCCTAGTCCTGCTCTGCGGGGTCTCCGCATGATGACTATGACCAATCTCGTCGCTACAAGCTTGCTCCTTGAGCTGTTTGCTAGAGGAAGGAGAAGGGCAAGGCTAGCCCTAGTGCTTCTCTAGCTATGTGTGTGTATAATGGCGTGGAAGATGAGCTGAACCCTTTGCATGGGCAAACCTGGGGGGTTTATATAGGCCTACCCCCCAGGGGTACAATGGTAACTGGGCCGGGCGTAGGACCCGAATGTCAGCGTCTATGGGCGCCGAGTTCTCCGCCGGCTGC
Source organism: Thinopyrum elongatum (assembly GCA_011799875.1). Lineage (NCBI taxonomy): Eukaryota > Viridiplantae > Streptophyta > Magnoliopsida > Poales > Poaceae > Thinopyrum > Thinopyrum elongatum. The sequence continues at coordinate 163,609,478 of CM022302.1, forward strand.
TGGGGCCCGCCGCTTGGTGGGTCCCGCCGGCTGCCGAGGATTCGGCCGACAGGTGGGGCCCGCCGCCTGCGGGCCACGCTGATTGCCTTTGCTGTAGCCTCGCCCTTGATGACGAGGGCCTCATCAGGGGAGGCATGGCTACAGTCCACCGCCTGGCGGGCGTTCGCTGTAGCCACACCCCGTCTCATCGGAGTAACGGCGCGTTGACTCCGAGTGGAGGGAGAGGCCGGCTGCTAGAAGCCGGTCTGTCGCTGAGGCCGCCTTCTTGAGGTGCATCGCCTTCCGGTTGCTCACGGACGGGTAGGGCCCGCCACCTGCGGGCTGTACCGACCGCCCGTCGTGGGAGCATGGTCCTGCTGACAAGGGCTGTGTCACGGGCCTCATGGCTATAGTGCCGCGCCTGGCAGAGGGGTGTCCGCTTGGTCAGCCCGCCCTGTAGCCACACCCCACCGGGATTTGGGGGTACGGGTAGCCCTGTAGCCACGCCCCATCTTATCGTATTGAATGGGCGCAGACTCCGAGGGGAGGAGGGGCCGTTTGCTATGACCCGGCCTCCCCCGAAGCCGCCTTCTGTGGGTATACTGCCATCTGGGAGTCGGCCTCTTGGGCCAGCCGGCCCAAGGAAGCCGGCCACATGTTCGGGAGGCGCAAGGGGCTTGGCTTGCCCTGTTGTCTTGAAATGCTATGGGGTGCTGGTGAGGCTACCCATGGTCAATCCCTCCGACAAAAAGCATTCCGGCAAGGATTCTATTGGCCCACAGCCCTCCAAAATGCGGTCGAGCTAGTCACCAAATGTGAAGCCTGCCAGTTCCATTCCAAGATAATCCATCTGCCTGCCCAAGCTCTTCAGACAATCCATTTGTCATGGCCGTTTTTGGTCTGGGGGCTCGATATCCTCGGCCCTTTCCCCCGTGCTGCCGGGGGCTTTCAATTCTTGTTCATTGCAATTGACAAGTTTACAAAGTGGCAAGAAGTAGAAGCTGTGAGGAAGGTGACTGCTCAATCAGCTATCAAGTTCTTAAAAGGATTGGTGTGCCGCTTCGGGGTCCCTGCCCGGATCATCATTGACAACGGCACCCAATTCACGAGCCACGCCTTCATGCAATATGTTCATGCCCTCTGAAGCAAGATCTCATTTGCCTCTGTTGCACATCCCAGAAGTAATGGGAAAGCTAAGAGGGCGAACGCTGAAGTGTTGTGAGGACTCAAGACAAGAACATTTGATAAGCTGCAGAAGTGCGGCAGGCGATGGATCGACGAGCTGCTGGTGGTTCTTTGGTCCCTCAGAACGACACCAAATCAAGCTACCGGGCATGCTCCCTTCTTCTAGTCTATGGGGCAGAAGCAGTTATATATCCCCACGAAACTCATTTACGGGTCACCTCTAGTGCTTGCCTATGATGTAGTGCAGGAACAGCACCGGCGTGATGACGCTGTGCTTCTCGAGGAGAACCATCTCCGGGCTGCTACGCGTGCTGTACGCTACCAGCAAGCCCTGCATCGCTATCACAGCCACAGGGTTCATGCCCGGTGTTTTGAGGAAGGCGACCTTGTCCTTAGGCACGTTCAGTCCGCCAAGGGTACAAACAAGTTGACGCCAAAGTGGGAAGGCCCTTACCGGGTAGTACGAGTCACCAGACCTGGCGCAGTCCGTCTGGAGACCGGAGATGGCATTCAATTGCAAAACTCATGGAATATTGAGCATCTCCGCAAGTTCTACCCGTAAGGCACGGCTGTCGGGCCCTGCCCGGCAGCCACCCTTTTGTACAGGCCTTGCCTCAGTTGCATGTAACCCCTTGTACAAAGCCAGGCGCAGACCCTGAGCAACAGAGAAATAAATGAAGTGCTGGGGGGCCCCTGACAAGTTGCATGCATGCATAAGCATATCATGAGCATCGCATGTTCATGTAGATAAGATCACATCTGGCATCATTTTCATCTGCATAAACTGCAGGCTCCTGTCGTGGACTTGGTCCCCAAGAGGAGATGAGAAGACGAGCCTACACTGCGGTCTCCGGCAAGCCAAACAGATAAGTTCTTTCTCTTATCCATACGTGTTCTGTAAGTAAGGACTTGTGCATAAGAAAACCTCGCTGCCCTTCGAAACTTAGGTGCTCCCATCCCTTGACTCGAATGTTGCAGTGGCCTTTGACGAAAAAGGAGTGGCGGGGGGCTGGTCCCTCTTCATGATTTGTGCCCGGTAGGCCTAACTCCGCAGCAACAACGCTGAGGGTACCGGCAGGATAGCCTGCTGGGGAGAACTTGTTTACTTAAAAGTATAGAGGCATCCCACCTCTGCATGGACATACCACATGCACAAGTCCCTGGCAAGGTTTATCTTTTTCAGTAATATGCTGATCAAACAAGTGCAGACCTTACAGGACACAAACATGGATTAAAGAGATTACATAGTTTGAACTAAAATTTGGCAAGTGCCTACAGATTTAAGATTGAAAAAAGATAAAACGCCCATGATGCCTTCACTTTTTCCTCTCCTTCTTCGAAACTACAGGGAGAGACGAAGAAGGCAGAGGGAAGGCCTGGCTAGGATTCGGCACCTCCCCAGGATCAGGATGGCACCATTCCCAGGCTAGGAGGAAGAAACCAGAGGGCAGGTGCGAATGGTGGCACTGCCGGAAGCCCAGACGGAGACGATGGTGCTGCCGGCAAACACGACTCGTCGGAGCAGTCACCCCCGTTCCTGACGCGTCGTGGGTTGCCACCACCTTCCATACCGCTGTCGCTCGAAGCTCCCACCATGCCAGCCGAAGCAGATGCCATGCGCTCTGGGTAACTCCACAAAGAGCATCGTCGTCTCCGACGGCCCGGAGATAAGAAGCCACCACCCGTTAAGGAAGCATGTATGAGGACAAGGGGCTCTCCTGTGCGCTGGACGAGCAGTGCCCTGGGAGGTAGGGTCCGCCTCCACCAATGGTGAACCACCTCTGCGACCTCCCTCCAATGCCGTGGGAAGAGGGGGAATAGGCCACGATCGACTACCACCCCCCACGTCCATTACGGGCCTCGTCGTGGTATCGTTTGCATTGCCCCTCACTAAAATTGAAGCCACGGCCGGCCCGACGACGAGCACACTGGAGTCGCCACCTCCAGTGCTACTGCTGCGCCGCCTGCGCACTCTCTTGAAGCTCGCGTGAAGGTGAGAAAGGAATCCTGCCCAAGCGAAGGCGTGACCATACCCTTCTCTCACTCCCCAAGCATAGCACGGGCATTTGGCGTCACCAACCCCAAGCTAAGGCCCGGGGCCTAGCCCCGGGCTCTCCCTTTTAGCATAACCAGCAGAAAGCAGAGGATGGAGGGGGAGGGATATGAGGATGAATGCCTCCGCTCCTCCCCCGCCCTTCCTTTTATATGTAGGCTAGGGCTGGGGGCTGATCCCCCGGTGGGTGACCGCCATCCTCCTCCACCAATCCATGAAGGCCGGGCCCCTGCCTTGATGCTCTCCCGCACCACGCGCCTCCGTTACCTACCCCACTTGATGCATGCAGCATACGTGGCTAAGGATAAGGGCGTGGTGGGAAGAGTGAATTGGCAGTTACTGGCCCATGCGTTAAAGTCTTTCACGGGCCATTACAAGAGTGGCCCCACTACAATTGGAATTACATGACGCGCGGGAGAACTGGGAACTGACCTGGGCTCGGGTTAGGGAAGAAGCAAATAAGATCTCAAGGGGCAAGCCACCACTATGCTCCTGCCTGTGCACTGGTTAGGGCCTACCTCGACGACGCCCGGCAGCGCGTTCGGGCCAGGCTCGGGGGCTCCTGTCGGTGCAACAAACCCTGGGTCCATTGCCCTGACTGTGCACAGGCCCAAGAACAAGATTGCAGCACCAAGATCAGATCAAGCACGAAGAGATCAGCTCTTTGAAGAATCAGAGAGCTGGTCAAGAAGACCAAGTCAAGTCAGAGAGACAAGATGTCACTAAGGGGAAAACCTCCCTTGCCGGGCAGGCGAGCTTGGCGGAGTTGGGGTTACCCCGGAAGCAAGCCTCTAGATCGTCCCGGTAGGCCTACCGGGGCTTGCAGAGGCAAACCACTCCACCGCACCACCTCACAGCAACACAAGTCATCAATCGATGCGGTGTCAAGCCCCTAAGTGACTAAGTGGCTGCTTCCTGCCACATGGCAGCCACTTCCTACAGAAAACACTTCCATACGACACCCGTCCTGAAACGTGTCAAGCAAGCAGGCGCGAAGCTGGCAAAACAGCCCAGCAAGGCTTACCGAGCACGCTATGATATGACACTAAGTGGCGCATTTAATGCACTCTGTCCGCCTACAGTGTTAGGTATGATAGCACTGTTTGCTATCTAATCAGTATGTAAAGACTGATTTGCCACTGTGGTGACCCCTTTACCTATAAAAGGAGGCCCATGACAACCATAGAAAGGATTCGGACCCTTGCACATTCATACGCGCGAGGCTACTCTCGCCCCGAGGCAACCCTGCCGGGCAAGAGCACCGCGTTCGCCACCATTATCCACCATCAATCCACCAAAGCAGGAGTAGGGTTTTACGCCTCACAGCGGCCCGAACCTGGGTAAAACTGCCTGTGTGATATCTGCCGTGCTGTGTTACGCTTCTTCGCTCTTTGTGCAATGTGCCCATCCCCCCGCCGAACCAAAAGGGGCTCATGGCCCCATAGGTGGCCATGGTTTCCCACGACATTCATGCTAGCATTGTATTGACCGGAAACTTAAATACATGTGTGAATACATAAACAAGTACTGTGTCCCTAGTGAGCCTCTACTAGACTAGCTCGTTGATCAAAGATGGTTAAGGTTTGTTAACCATAGATATGAGTTGTCATTTGATAACGGGACCACATCATTAGGAGAATGATGTGATGGACAAGACCCATCCGTTAGCTTAGCATATGATCGTTCAGTTTATTGCTATTGCTTTCTTAATGTCAAATACATATTCCTTCGACTATGAGATCATGCAACTCCCGGATACCGGAGGAACATCTTGTGTGCTATCAAACATCACAACGTAACTAGGTGATCATAAAGATGCTCTACAGGTATTTTCGAAGGTGTCTGTTGAGTTGGCATGGATCGAGATTAGGATTTGTCACTCCGTGTATCAGAGAGGTATCTCTGGGCCCTCTCGGTAATACACATCACAAGAAGCTTGCAAGCGAATGACTAAGGAGTTAGTTACGAGATGATGTATTATGGAACGAGTAAAGAGATTTGCCGGTACCAAGATTGAACTAGGTATGGAGATACCGACGATCGAATCTCGGGCAAGTAACATACCAACGGACAAAGGGAATTACATATATTGTCATAATGGTTCGACCGATAAAGATCTTCATAGAATATGTAGAAACCAATATGGGCATCCAGGTTCCGCTATTGGTTATTGACCAGAGAAGTGTCTCGGTCATGTCTACATAGTTCTCGAACCCGTAGGGTCCGCACGCTTAACGTTCGTTGATGATATAGTGTTATATGAGTTATGTGATTTGGTGACTGAATGTTGTTCGGAGTCCCAGATGAGATCATGTACATGAGGAGGAGCTCCGGAATGGTTCGGAGGTAAAGATTGATATATAGGATGATGCTATTTGGTCACCGGAAAGGTTTCGGGATGTACCGGAGTGCCGGAAGAGGTTCCGGGAGGCCCCCGGGAGGTTATTGGGCCTTATGGGACAAAGGGGAAGAGCACACCAGCCCACAAGGGGCTGGTGCACCCCTCTACCCCCTGCCCACGCACCAAAGGAGGGAGGAAAGGAAAGGGGAGGCACCCTAAGGCAGCCAGCTCCCTTTCCTGCCCCCCCCCCCCCATGACCAAATATGGTAAGGGGAGGGCGCGGCTAGGCAGGCGCCCTAGGGTAGCCGCCGGCCACTTGGGGCGCCCTAGGGGTTGCCTCTCCTCCCCCCACCTATATATATATATATATGAGGAAGGGGGCACCACACAACCCCACAACATTGTCTTAGCCGTGTGCGGCGCCCCTCTCCACAGTTTTGTCCCTCGGTCATATTTTCATAGTGCTTAGGCGAAGCCCTGCGGAGATAGCATCACCATCACTGTCACCACGCCGTCGTGTTGTTGGAACTCATCTACTACTTCGCCCATTTTGCTGGATCAAGAAGGCGAGGACGTCACCGAGCTGAACGTGTGCTAAACGCGGAGGTGCCGTATGTTCGGTACTTGATCGGTTGGATCACGAAGAAGTTTGACTACATCAACCGCGTTAACAAACGCTTCTGCTTACGGTCTACAAGGGTATGTAGACACACTCTCCCCTCTTGTTGCTATGCATCTCCTTGGATAGATCTTCCGTGTGCGTAGAACTTTTTTTGTTTTCCATGTAACGTTCCCCAACAGCCTCTTCGGCGCACGGACGCGAGGCCGCCGCGGCCCTGTAGGCGAGCTTGAGTGCTTGAACCGCATCCTCCTTGTCCCTGATCACGATGATGACACCGCCGCTGCCCGGCATTTTGATAATGCTGTAGCCCGGCATTATTCCCAAGAAAATCATTTTCAAACATAGAATTCAAGACATGTCGATGGGCAAGAGGTAGACCAACATAAAAACTTTTAAAGGGCAATTTGATGTGACTCTTAGGTTTAGCTCTCATTTCTATTTCTAATAATCTATCCCAAGCCTCTTTTAAAGATTCATCATTAGAATACTTGAAATTTAAAATTCATGAATCTTCTCCTAGGTAAGGAGGGGAAGGCATATCGGGAGAAGACCTAGCCATAACGGTAAATCAAGCGAACAAGTAAAAAAGGCAAACGAAAATATTTTTGTGTTTTTGTGAAAATGTTTTAGAAGTGGGGGACATGAAAATGAGAGACAAATGGAAAATGAAAGTAAATGCAAGGAGATGAAAGTTTATGCGATGGTACTTGATAGGTGTTGTTGATGTCTCTCCGATAACGGTGCTAGAAATTCTTCATGCTACTTGTGAGCTGCATTCGGATTTCCACGAAGAGGAGAGGATGATGAAATACAGTAGAGATAAATATTTCCATCAGTTAAGAACCAAGGTTATCAATCCCGTAGGAGAACCACGCAATACCTCGTGAACAATATCTAGACACAAAATAACAAATACTTGCATCCAACACAAACAAGGGGTTGCCAATCCCTTGACGGTTAATTGCAAGGATCAAATCTCGTAGTGATAGATAGAACACAAAATAAAATAACGGTAAATAAATTGCAGAAAGGTATTTTTGGATTTTAATATATGATAAAGGTAGATCCGGGGGCCATAGTTTTCACTAGAGATTTTCTCTTGAACAAAACCATATGGTGGGTCAACAAATTACTGTTGGGCAATTGATATAAAATCGCATAGTTAAGATGATATTCAAGGAAATGATCATGTATATAGGCATCACGTCCGAGACAAGTACACTGACTCCTGTCTGCATCTACTACTATTACTCCACACATCGACCGCTATCCAGCATGCATCTAGAGTATTAAGTTCATAAAGACTGGAGTAACGCCTTAAGCAAGATGACATGATGTGGACAAAGTAAATCCAATCAATATGAATAAACCATATCATTTTATCCTTAATGGCAACAATACAAATACGTGTCTTATCCCTTTCTATCACTAGGATATAGAGCACCACAAGATTGAACCCATCACAAAGCACCGCTCCCATTGCAAGATAAATCTATCTAGTTGGCCAAACCAAACGGATAGATCAGAGATAAATACAAAACTATAACAATCATGCATAAAAGAGTTCAGAGAAGACTCAAATAATATTCATAGATAATTTGATCATAAATCCACAATTCATCGGATCCCAACAAACACACCCCAAGAGAAGATTACATCGAATAGATCTTCAAGATCATCGAGGAGAATATTGTATTGAAGATCAAAGAGAGAGAAGAATCCATCTAGCTACTAGCTATGAACCCGTAAGTATGTGGTAAACTACTCATACATCATCGGAAGGGCATCAAGGTTGATGTAGAAGCCCTCCGTGGTTTATTCCCCCTCCGGCAGAGTACCGGAAAAGGCCTCCAGATGGCATCTCTCGAGAACAGAAACTGGCGGCGGCGGAAAAAGTATTTTGGGTGGCTCTCTGTTGGTTTCCTAATTTTAGAGAATTTATAGAGTTGGCATTAGGTCAAACGGAGGAACGAGGGGCCCACAAGTCACATGGGCGCGCCTACCCCCTAGCGCGCCCATGTGCCTTGTGGCCTACTCCTTCGCCTTCTGGCCTCCCCCCCAAAGCTTCTAGTGTCTCTTATGTCTAGAAATAAATCATCAAAAAGTTTCATGGCATTTGGACTTCGTTTGGTACAGAATTTCTGGAAAACCAAAAACAGGCAAATCACAGCAACTGGCACTTGGCACTAAGTTAATAGGTTAGACCCAAAAATGATATAATATTACATATAATTGCATATAAAACATCCAAGATTGATACTATAATAGCACGGAACAATAAAAAATTATAGATACGTTCTGGATGTATCATAGGGCAGCTTGTCACTTTCGTCCCCGGAGCTTTCCCCCGACACCCTGCTAGCTCGACGGCGTGACATCCATTGCGGTGGCTGTGTGGCGTCCCTAGCATGGGTGCTTCCTCCAGGCGGCGGATCTGGGTGAGCCCAGATTGGATCGGGGTTGGAGGCTAAGGACATGGAAGTGGCCGGTGGCCCTGCGGGATGGCGGTGGTGTTGCGTCTAGTGGCCAGGCTCTGCCAGTGAGGTGTGGCAGGGTCACATGTGCATCTGCCAGGGCGTGGAGGCACGAGGTGCTATGGTGGTGGCTGGAGCACTAGAGCTACTAAGGTGCTAGGGATGGTCGAGATCCGGAGCACAAGATGCTGGATGTAGGTTCATCGAGAAGATCCGGGTGAAAGCCCTACTTTCGGCTAGGTGACAAGGCCGGCGATAGCGGCCCTTTACGACGTCATCCCCTTCTTGAAGGCATCGCCGTGGAGAAGTTCAAGACTTCTATCCGCTATCTCCGGGGGAAACCCTAGATCAGTCGATCGGTTGATGATGGCGCTCTTGTGTCATTCCCCCCTTAGGGGTGTCATTCTTGGAGATGTGCACGGGATCATGAGACCAGTGGATGGCATCTACGATGGAGCGGCGTTTCCTGTGACACATCAATGCCGTGGAGTCTCGGTGGCGTGGCATTGCATGGTCTCGGTGACGAATGCGTGATGATGAGCGCGCGTAGGGAAGTGGCGTTGTCTGGCGTCGTGGGGACGTTGATGGCAAGCCTGGCTAGGTCGATGTGTCAGTACCTGCTCTGAAGATGGATCGGTGGAAGACGGCGACGGCGACCTCTGAGAGTGCGTCGGGCGGGTGTCTGGCCCAGAACCAGTATGAGGCTTGGTTCACTACAAAAAAATACACTTCCGTGATGATACGTGTTTGTCACAGTAGGTCACGTTTTCTGTCATGCATGTACATCCATGACGATTTTATGACAGAATCAAGATAGTCAAACATGTGCTGTCGTAGAAGTATTCCATGACAATACCAAAATTATCATCATGGAAGTGTCCTCTTCCATGACGATAAATGACGCGTCATGGAAATGCTTTCGTTAATGGTAACCGACACGTGGCATCCACCGTAACGGGTTGCCGTTAAGCTATCAGGTCCGGATTTGGATCCGCTAACCCGTTAACAGCCCGGACCAATGGCGATTTTCCACGTGTAAAATTCTCATTTGCCGACGATCCACGTGTCAGCTCAATGTTGGGACAGATGTCAACCGTCCATTGGACAGGGGTCACCAATGAAACGTTGACATGTGGGACGGCCCAATAGAGGCCCATATAGGTTTAAAAGCCAGCCCAGGAACAGGTCCACAAGATTTCATTAGATCTAATGGGTCGGTCCGTTAACAGCCTAACATTTTCTCTACCAAATTATGGCCCACATCAGATACGGCCCATTAAAGGACTGCAATATTCTTGGCCAGTTTACGGCCCATATCAGATCCGTCCCTTAACAGCCTGTAATAGTTTGGGCCAAATTACGGTCCATATCTCATCCGGCATGTTAACTGACTTTCATATCTTGGGCCAAATTATGGCCCATAAAAGATACGGCCCATTAACAGTTATTGTGCCATTGGGCCCATTGGGGGCCTAATTTGCTCTTCGGCCTCTTAATGGCCCGTTTAACAGTTCGACCCGATATTAGTTTCGGCCTGTCAACGGCCCTGACTACATATGGGCCTCTTTTGGCCCGGTTTCACTTTCGACAATTTAAAGGCCCGAGTTGCACCTGGGCCTAATTCTGGTCCGTAGTTACTTTCGGCCTCTTAACGGCCCGTAGTCTTCATGGATACATTCTAGCCCAAATAGCCTATCGGCCCGTTAAAGGCCCTTGATAGTGTTGGGCCTAATTTTGGCCCGTTATACATCCATCCTGCTTCCAGCCCGTCATATAATTGGGTCAGCCAAGGCCCAAAAATATTTCAGCCTGTTAATGGCCCGTCATACCAGTGGGCCAATAATGGGCTGATGTATATTACAGCCTGCTGTCGGGCCGTGATTTGTTCGCCTGTTAAAAGCCTATTTAATTTTCTGACCCAATTAAGGCAAGCGGTTTATTCGGCCTTTTAAAGGCCCAAAACTAATAGTGGGCCAGATTAAGTCTAGACCTAACTAATGGCCCAAGATGATTGTAGGCCCATGGTTTGGACCGGCGATTGGCGACCGGCCAGTTTTAGTACCGAAATTATTTTTATATGAAACCTAACTTATTGGCTCATTGCGCTCCGATCGAAAATTACGAACTTTTCTCAGAGCGATGACAGCATAAACAATAAATAAATTACAGCATCGTGAAGAAGAATAAACCTAGACTATACAACAAAGAAATTACAGCATATTACATCCCTCAGCATCAAAGTTCGCCGCCAGTGATAATAAAGGGCAACCAGACAGCAGATTCCATACACTGGGCAGGTCACCACCAGTGGAAGTAAACAGGCCGACAAAATAATAGACAGAACCGACAGCACTTCAACATAGTTCAAGAAAAGTTAGCCCTACCCAGGAGCTGCAGCGCAAGCAGCTTAGCAACCTGATGAGACTGCGCTTGTTTGACGCTTATATCCACCAACTCATGCTGCATAGCATCAATAGACGTCCTGTACTTATGGTTAATCTTGCATAGAGATTGGAGTTCCAGTCGGATATGAGGGGAAGCATGTCGAGCAGATTCAGGCGGCGACTTCATCGACCTTGTGTCACTGAGTAAGTTCGACACTACATCAACACATGACTTTGGGGTTGTATCGCTACCCTCAAGATGTGTTGCCTTCTTCTCTGGAATATATGTTAGAGGGACAAACAATGGGTTCATCTCACTATCATTGTGGCAGTTCTTACTAGCATCAGTGTTGTCACCCTGAAAGAGAAACAAGTAGGTAGATAACAGTTTTGCGCGTATAAGCAGTAGCGCTATCAATTCATCTCATTTCTTTGTCAGAAATAAAGAGACACGGTTTAAAATAGCATTAACAGAATAGGCATTGTTCATAGTTAAGACGGCAGGAAATGGCATTGTGCAGGAGCGGCCAGCTTCACCATACCACTTGATTACAGATCAAGAACACAAGCATACATATATTGCTAAACAACGTATAAGCATGAATGGTGAGTGCATTATCAATTTATACCATTTCAGATTGGTAATTAAAGAGACATGATTTAAATAACATTTATATAATATGGCATTGTTCATAGTTAAGACATAGCAGGATATGACATTGTGCTCGAGTTGGTAGTTTCACCACACCACTGGATCACAGATCAAGAACACAAGCATACACACAGTGCTAAAGAAGATTACTTGCTATGTTTAGTTTAATTTACATGGTATGAATAAGGAACTAGGTTGTCCAACTAAAGACTGAAATTGAGAAGGACAAAATTATGTTTATGTACTTCTTCGTTATAAACTTTGAACAAGCAATTTGATGCAGACGACAAAAATAAACAGCATTTGCACTCATAGCTATCAAAATATACACAACAACATTTGCAGGCTCGAGGAGGACAAACTTACATTTGTAGTGAAGACCGGCTCTATAAAGCCCTTGTCCATATTGATGGGGGGGCAATTCAAGAAGTTTACCGCAAACTCTTCTTCAAGAGCATTGCCTTTATTCTACATTTTGTTAAGAGTAAATATAGATGTGAAAATATAGGAACAAATGGCGATTATTAAACCTAAGATCCAAAGTACAAATGTAAATACAGCATACAGGCAAAAGGCACTGACAAGAGCAATGCAGAGATAAACTTCTTCAGTAGCATTGGTTTTATTCAATATTTTGGCAAGAGTAAATATAGATCTGATGTGTAGAAAATGGAGGGCAAGGGAAAATAAGCTGCAAAGTGTACATGAAGAACTAGCTGACAATATAAGTACAGTGATGAAGGACAGCAGATACTTACAAGAACAATGCAGAACTAAATTTCTTCATAAGCAATGGGTTTATTCTACATTAATGTAAGCATTAATATAGATCTGATAATTTGGAGCGAACAGTGGATAGGCAAGCTATAATGCACAATGATGTCACATAATCCACCATGTATGAATGTAAGTACAGCGATAGGACAATAGGTACTAACAAGAGCAAAGCAGCGACCAGCATAGTTGCGATATCCTAGGTTTTGCCGCGCTGGTTCTATCGCCAATATAATTGGGGTGCTATCTGATTTCTCCGGTACCACCACCTTTTTCAAGGACTTTGCTTGCACTCCTTCAGGTTCTGCAATCACCCTCTTCCTTTTGGATGTCTAAAACACAAGAACAACATTTGAATGGAAAAACATGGTATGAGGACAAATGGAATAGGTATTGACAATGGATGGGCATGGCATCTTCACATATATCATGAGTAAACTAAGCAGATGGTGGTGCAACGAAGAAAAAGAAATGCAAGATACGTGCAACCAATAAAACCTTGCCAAATTAGAACAGGCACCTTATTGGGTGAACAGGATAGGCCATCTGCCTTTGACTCCTTGAGCTCATAATAGTCTTTAGGATCATATTCTGAATACGAATCTATAAGTCGGGAGCATGTGGGTTTCATTGCATCCATAATGGACCTCAATCCCTTGATGCCAAGTTTGTTACCCATTGAACTGTTCCACAATATTCTTCTGATGTGTGCATTCTTATATTCATTGTGATTACGTACAATATCTGAGAAGCATGAAAACATAAATAGTAGTGAGATTATCTTTGTAATGCAGAGGATATTCTAATTTAATAGGGGCTCCCTGTAAACCCTTGTGTGCTATCACTGGATTCTGATGAGAGAGCCCATGTGTGCTGTAATATGGTGAGTAGATTAATATAATCTGGCACAACTACACACAAAAAATAGGCTCCCTGTTGAGAGCTCCATATGTAAGGATAGTTGGCAGATGATAGGTTCATAATATACCGTATAGAAAGTTTATTGCCAAACCATCATAACGAGAGCGCACAGCCACTAGGCAGATCGTAGTGTAGATAAAAGGGGTACACCATAACCACCATAAATAAATCGGGAAAGCGGAACTGGCTGGAAAATACAGGGTTGTATTGCCGCTACTAATATGCAGCCTATCGATCACCTACAGGCCAGCTCTATTCATCTGAAGGCGCACTGCTGTTACTATCAGTCTAGTCTATCAAAGACCGCGCGGCTCCCACCATTTCCGGGATATTATGGTAGACCAACTCGAAGTGCTGAAATCATGTAGCAGAAGTGGCCAAATAGAGTTGTCGACTGCAGATGTCCCTGCTCCCCTTCCTGACTAGGAACATACTGTACATACTAAAGAAGAACAGAAGAGGAACATGTTAAAGAATAGAAGAGGAAGCATATTATTGAGATTCCCCTTCTTTCAATACAATGTTGGTTGCCCACACATGATGAATCAGAGCTCCCAAAGAAAAGCCATTCCATGATGTCTCTCTATATGTGGCCACATGCATTTGGAAACTCAAGTGGGAGCATTAGCTAACCAATTAAATGTGTGTCTGTTAGCTAATGTCAGTATCATATCACATTCATATTTGAAGAAGCTTAGGACGTATGATTGGTGTGTTATTTAGCTTTAAAGGGTGGACTGCTATTAGTAGGACACAAAGCACCTACACAGATCATAGTGTAGATATAATGGGAAAACCCTAAGCATCACGAGTAAAATCAGGAACGTGGAACTTGCTGGAAAATATGTGCTAGTTTGCCGGTACGGCTAGAAAGGCTTCGGATACCAGCTCTCTACAACTGAAGGCGCAGTACTGTTACTATCAATCTAACTCTCAAAGGCGACACAGCTCCCAGCATTTCCTGGATATTAGGGCAGACCAACACGAAATGTACAACTATTATACACTGCAAATGTCCCTGCTCCTCTTCACTACAAGGAACATACTGTACAACTATTATACTCCCTCTGTTCCTAAATATAAGTCTTTCTAGAGATTCCACTATGGATCACATACGGGTGTATATAGATACATTTTTAGTGTAGATTCAATCATTTTGCTCCGTATGTAGTGCATGGACGAATCTCTACAAAGACTTATATTTAGGAATGGAGAGAGTACTTATTAAAGAAGAACAGAAGAGGAACATGCTAAAGAAGAGCAAGCAGATTTTGGATAATAAAATGTTCGTTTCCCACACATGATGAACCAGAGAGCATAAAGAATGCAGCTCCCTGCTGTCTCTCTATATGTGGCGCACGTGCTTTTCGAAAGTAAAGTCGGAACATTAGCTTACCAATTAAAGGTTCTCTGTTTTAGTAATATCAGCATCATATCAGATTCGTATTTGAGCAACAAAGTTTGGAATTATGAGTGGCGTGTTGTTTAGCTTGATGGGTTGAGGAGCAGTGCTAGCACATCTCGAAGCACCTAGGATGATGGTACACTCAATATAAAGGGAATGTCTACATGCAAGTCGCCTGACTATCGTCATTTGGGTCAGTCGACCATTTCAGGTGGTTGGATGAAGATCCTACGTCTCCTAACCCTTCTTCTTCCTCTCATGTTATTCTTCCCCTATAGACCACCGCACGGGCCGCTGGCCGAACAACCGGCCACCACCTCCGGTCTTTCGCCGCCCCCGGCCATCCCTCTAGCCAACCCCACCCCCCAGCCCCCCACCCGCGTCGATTTTTGCCTCCGGCGAGACCCCACCATAGCCCGACGATAGCCCCCCACAACCACTGTCCCCACCCGAAACCCTAAGATAGATAATGGGGCAGCCCTCCGGCGAGCCCCTTCATTCCCTCCGGCGAACTACCAAAAATGGACTGACCCCAATTTGAAATTTAGTCGACAGTCATTTAAGCTAATGTGGAATATAAAAGGGGAAAACCATAAGCATCGCGAGTATAGTGGTGAGCGTGCCATGGCGGATCTGAAGGTGCAAACCGGACAAAGGCAACTTCGCAACCAATGTTTGGTTTCAACTAACAAGTAATATTCTAAGTGATGGACAAGAAATCACAGTAAAGCAGTGGCGATCTATTTTCTTGCTGAGATAAATAACTTGAGCAGATACGAAAGAGTACCGCCTCTGGTGTGGCGCCGTGTAAGCATCTGCTGAGGCGTTGAGGGTGATGCGGTAGCGATGGCTGTCGGTGGCGTGGAAGCAGATCTATGAGGGCAGACGGTGGCGGCGAGGGAAATATCCTGGCACGGTGGACAAGACGGTCGTACGAGAGGCCTCGGCAAGGTGGACGACGGCGCGGATGAAGCGAGAGGACGCGATGCAAGGATCCTGGTCTAAAGCCATGGATGAGAGAGGTATCAGCTCCGGTAAGGTGGAGGAGGACGGCGGTGGATGGGGTGGCGGACGGAGGAGACTGGGGTGGAGAGGGTGTTTTGGCGCCCACGGAGTACGAATGGGGAAATGGAGGGAGAGAGGTAGGGGGAACCATGTCTTCAGGGCATGCTTGTCTCAAATGCGAGGAAGTTTACAAACTTAGCCCCCGTTTAAAATTTCCTACATCACAGCAATATTAGTCGGTTGGGGATAGGACGGTAATCTCTCATACACCGAATATTTGCCAACGGAGATTTCAGCCGAGGAGAGTTTGTCTCCGAGGAGAGTTTGTTTTGGCGCCCACCGTGTATGAATCGGGGTGGTGAGAGGCGATTTCGGCCGAGGAGAAACTATGTTTTGGCGCCCACCGTGTATGAATCCAGGGAGGTGAGAGGCGGAGGCGGTTATGTCACGTTTGAGTGAAATTACAAGCCTACCCCTATCGAAACCTATAGAAATCGAGCCGATAGGCTTTGCGTGTCAGGGATAGGCAGTAGTAATTTCCATCTCGCAGATTTTGGTTTCGGGCGGTTACTGCAAGTTTGCCCGCTTCGCTCAAATTTTTGCAGAAAAACAGTGCACGGTTACCGTGCCAACTCAATTCGAATCCATCTTGTATTTTTTTCGGGCAGGATCCATTTTGTATTCGAATACAAATCTATATACATCATTTCTTATATATACTTTCAAAAGCGCAACACCCTTTATACATAAATATGGTTTGCAAATGGCATGATCTCAGATTCATAAGGCCGGATCCATCTTAATTTGGATTTTCAAATATCTGAAACCACTTTATGTTGAAATCCAATGTATGCATTCCTCGCTAACTGTCTCCAATGAATGTGTGTTTCATGCGAGGTTTTTTTTACTTCTCAAACACGTATAATGTGTTTGACACACGCAGCATATAGTGTAATCCCGTTTAGACATTAATTGCATATAAACCATGCATTATCTCTAATTAAAGAATCTATGGATCACTAATATTGATAAACTATATAACATTACACGTGTCCCCAAATTCAAATGAATATGCATGTTTGATAGACCAATTTTCGTTATGATATTATCGATGTCGTTATCTCTAGTTTAAATATTTGAATCCCTTTTAATCCAGATATTCGTCTCATATAGCTATCACTCATGCTTATATATATCTCTAGACCTATACGCTTTCACCGTCTCTCGGGTATCTCTCGTGCTACTTGTATGTCGACAATGATCTTTTATCTTCGTAACACACTAACGGTACTCTCTCCCTCAACCTTCACTCTATCTCTCTCTAAGTATATCTCGCTCCCTGCTATGTGTCTCTAACTATGATTCTCCCTGTGAAATCTCTTTCTCTCACACAAACACAAACTTCATCTCCCGGGGTCTCATTTCTCTCTACTATTCCCCTGTATGCCGCTCGCACACCCCCTCTCACACAGAGATGTCTTGCGCTCCTTAGGTATGAGCAGCTATGACTCTCCCTCTTAAATATCTATTTATCACACACAAACACAAACTCTGTCTCCCAGGGTCTCATATCTCTCCACCATTCCCTTGTATGTCGCTCACACACACTCTCTCTCCCTAGGGATATCTCGTGATCCCTGATATGTCTCTCTAGCTATGACTCTCCTTGTGAAATATCTTTCTCTCTCACAAACACAAAACTCCATCTCTCGGGATCTCATTTATCTCTAATATTCGTTTGTATGTGACTCACATGTAGCCTCTCTCTATCTCTCTCACACCCACACACATAACTCAGCCTTCTGATCCACTCGACTCTTATCTCTAACACACACACTAGCCGATCTCCCTCTAGCTAGCATCTCTATCTTTCTATTTATCTGTTTCTCCATCAACCTTCTTTCTCGCCCTCACTCTTGCTTCCTATCACGCACACTATATATGTTTCTCTCTACATGCAGTCATGCGCCCTCTTTTTATCTTTTTCTCTCACACACATAACTCACCCCTCTGAACCAGTCGGCGATCATCTCTAACACACAAACTAGCCGATGTCCCTCTAGCTAGCATCTCTATCTCTCTATCTATCTGCAGTTTCTTCGTCAACCTCCTTTCTCGCATGCACCCTTGCTTCCTATCACGCTAGATCTGTATCACGCACACTATATATGTCTCTCTATACATGCATCTATAGGTCGATCACTTTTGCACAATCGTTGTGTCTCGCTCTCTCTGATCGCCATAGATGCATGCTCCAGCCCATGCCACTATCTCTTAAAGAGAAAAACACATGCTCAATTATCAGGCCTTCTTCCCTCCACTCTCACATGCATGCATACTGTCATACCGATCTGTCTCTCCCATGCCGTTGATCTTATGACTTATGTCTTCTTTCTTTTATCTCGATCATGCGCGCGCGCACACACACACATCCCCACGTATACATGTATACCTCTCGCACATGCACGTTCAAGGTCTCCTATGTCTCCATACGTAGTTAATTACCCTCAGCCCATACCCCACATTGAATAGTTCTCTTCTTGTGTGCACATGACTTCCGCCTGGATGGGTCTCTTCTCTAAAACACACACTCACACTTAACAATCTCCTTCTAGCTACCCCCCCCCCCCTCTCTCACTCCTTCCCTCTATCCCCAAAACCAATAAGACTATCCCTTCATTTAATTCCCGCCTACATGCACCATCGATATATAGTAGTCTTCCTAGGTGTCTCTCGAACAAACACGTTATCTCGATGTCGACTCCTCTCACGCACACACGCCTTCTCTTCCCTCTTTACGAGCCTCTTCTCTCTCGCACTCCCCCCCCCCTCATTGGTAGCCTCTGCCATACACATCACCTCTCTACGATGAAGCCACACACACTTAAATTACTTTCCCCAACGAATACTCCGCTTCACACACACACACTAAGACTCCATTTCACACACACATGCTCTAGGTGGAGCATTTGTTCCTACCACCCTTCGTCCAACCTTACCCGTCAGATAAACAATCACCATAATTTACTTATATAACATGGAAAAATTCCACTTTATTTTAGTAGTTAGCAAACTTCTCATAATTATATAACGCAAATCACGAGCAGGAAGTGACATTTTTTTTACACAACCACGTTAACATGGCCACGTAAATCACAAGCTAAAGTGTAATACCATTATACTTATATCCCGATGCAAAAGGTGGAGTACATGTCCGAAGAGTAGAGTCGCACACACGCACTCTGTCTCTCAGAATCTCACACACATACCAGTTATGTGATGCCCCCTAAGCACACCCGTATGTTAAAATTTGTGCACCCGCAGGTACACGTGATGGTGCGCATTTATTTAAGATGGACGGCGAACCCAAACAGTAGCTGCGTTCATTCCCCTCCCACCGCCTCTTCTCCGGTCGCCGTCGCCCGATAGCCATGGCCCGACCGAAGGTAACGACGTACGTCATGCTCCCGCCGGAGCGGCACTTTGAGCTGCTTCCGGAGATCTGGAGGCGGCGCGAAGCCCGGATCGCAACCGCCCTACCTCCAGAGTCTGGACTAGCCGGAGCCGGACGAGGAGGCGTTGGAGGCGGAGCAGCACACGGAGACGGAGGAGGAGAACGACGACGCGGAGCCGGAACAGGAGGACGACGACACGGGCAAAGCGGAGCCGGAGGAGGACGATGATTTCCATTATACTCAGACTTAAAGGGCTTTGAGTTTCATGCCACATTTATTTCATAGAGATAAGAGAAAGGAAATTTTAGTGGTCATGCATGCATCTTTTTGTGCTAGCACTCCTATATAAGGGTTGACCGGTCGCTTCCCGCGGACATGCGCGGGCGGTGGAAGAGGAAGGAGAAGGGAAGCGGGTTGTGGAGTACTACGCCAGTTGCGGCACGAGCTCCAAGGAACATTCATGCCAAACAATGCATAGTAGTACAGTATAGTCCAGCGGAGTATGAATTGGCCTTTAGGTTGCATGTGGCTGACATGGCTGCAACATGCAGGCTGTAGTTCGACAGCCTACTGCTCCGGCTCGCACAGTTTGGTCATGCAAGATTTGCATGCACGCATGTCACGCACGTACTTGTCGAAGGCGTGCTCGAAAAAGGGCGACGAGGTCCGCTAGTCCGCGTTGGTCCATGCGCTCGACAAACAACTAATCCCAGTCGCTGTAAATGTCGTGCGTGCTTTAATTCTGGGCTAGTGGATGGACACGAACGTGCCGTACAATGAACCGCCCGCCAGTTCCCTAATATCTATCTCTATCTCTATCTACTCTTATAAAAAACCAAGTTGGTGATGACGGTGTGCCTGCCATCCTGCAATACAGACCGTCCGATCTATATCTGACGGATAGAAAGCAAGCTATGGCAATTTTGCAAAAAGATACCAGCAGCCCTCTCCAGATTTGCAGATAAGGCCTTCCCTCGTTCATCTTCGTCTCCCACGAGATAAACAGCTCATATAAATGCATCTTGATGTTCCGTGCAACGCATGGGCCTCTTGCTAGTCTCAAATATAACTTGCACTAGTGCGCGCCCGTAGAACATCCTTTTCGAAGGGACGAAGCCTTGCAGTTACCATCTCCTTTCGTGTAAACCAGCTCCACAAGGGACAAGGTAGTTGGTCGGCATTGCCATGGATTCACAAGGCGGTGGTGCTTCTCGTCCTCGTCGAGGTTGGGAGACCTTGGATGACGATCCTTTGGGACAAATCGTAAGTCACTCCGACTTCCTCACATCTGCAAGACTTAGTGGTACTTGCACCACATATTTTAAGAGGGTGCGTAAATATGCGTGGGAGAAGACCATGCTAGTTGCTCTGCCATGCGACCTCGAGGACGAGGATGTTTCCTTGGGGGTCTCTCCAGTGCGGCGTGGCCGTAGTTGCAAGTTGACGCCCCTTGAGATGCCGACGTTGAGGGGCACTCGGATTTTGTCTGATGAGCAGGTAAGTGATGAGTTTGACCACGTAGTAGATGCATTCTAAAGACTACTTGTGTGTCCATTTCCTAATTCCCCCACTGCCCATTGTTTCACAGGTTAGGCTTGGTGCCAGTGGAGATTGTCTTGCATATGTACGGGAGGGTACCAACATCAATTTGCACAACATCTACAACAGTGACACCGTTCCCGTAGAACCTTTGTCCAACATTGGGATCAGCCATGCAATGGGCCCTCGCCTGAATTGGTACGATGGAACCACGGTGAGATTGAAGAAGATAGCAATCCCGGAAGCCCCGATAAGGTCGCCCGCCAACAAAAATTACAGTCTCATCGCGGTGTTCGACATTGCGATTGCTTACACGAACCCTGCACATGGTGGTCAAAGGTGGACCATGCTGTCTGCGGCCGATTTCTTGCCGTACGAGTACAAAGACGTTGTGCTCCTTTCTAACCGCATCTTCGCGGTGACAAACCAGGGGACTTGTTTCGTATGGGATACATCCTACGGTATACTCCCTCTCTTCCAGTTTATTTGTTTTGAAATTTTTTCATTTTATAAGTTTCAAATTCAAATTTAGAGCTCCCCATCACATGTTGAGATTACAATGTGCATTAAATCGTTGCGTGCATGTAGTAGTTTTTTATTGGTCATTTATATTGGTCACGCATGCATGCATTCCAAGTAACATTTTTTACCACAATATTTTAGGAAACTGAGTGCAATAATTTAGTAGTTTTACAAACTACCAGTACTACACCTCAAATGATACAAAATCAATACTACCACCACGCCCGCGTCTGACTGCCCTGGCCGACCCAAACCTCCTCCCTTGCCGGCGCACGCTTCCCGCCTGAAATGGTCAGCGCCGCCCCAGAGCGTCAGTGCTGCATTACTGCCCGGCCAGAGCGGAGGCGACCTCTCACTGGCACCGGCTTTGAAGCAGCACGACGGCCGAGAGAGCTCCGCTTCTTGGTGCACACAACTGCTCTGCATCGACGCTGGCCATAGTGGTGGTAACTTAGCTGGTACATACACTCGGGAATACTACTAACATACATGGTGATGTGGCAGAGAATTAAAGAAGAGACAGGGGGTCATGCATGGAAATAAATATGATCATCTATGATACTACTCTATGATACTCCCTCCGTTTCTTTTTAGTCCGCATATAAGATTTGGTCAAACAAAGTTTGACTAACTTTATAGAAAAAAATATTAACATCTCTTTATACTCCAGGAGCAGGAGTAGTTCTTTCCTTCTTTTTTTTATTGATTGGGATAGTCATCTTTATAATGCCAGTTGTATAAACTAAGGAGTTAACAATTTCAATTACGTGTAGTACTAGCTAGGTACTACTACTTTAATCCCAATAAACAAAACTACTCCTACTTTAATTAATGTACATGGCCCAGGTAACACTCTCAAATTGTTTGTTGTCGCCCGTGCCGCAGCTGGTCTATACATTGCTTCCCTTCCCCCTCGTAGAAATAAGCAATATAAAGTATTTTATTTTAATCCGTATACTCTACTTACGTCACCTTATTATACTGCATGGACCATAACCATGCACGTCACCATGTATCCAGGTTTGAGATGCCAGGTGTACCAGATGGACGGCGGCGTGTTCGACCCCCGTGATGCTACCTGGGTGCGGATGAACACACTTGAAGAGTACTCATGATTTTTATCGGGGACAACTACCCCATAGTCCAAACGATGACACCTTCCGTGCACGACGCCGACGGCCTGCCGTTCATGAAGAACGGGTGCGTTTTCATTGCACACCGACGGATTCATATCTTGAATGCCCCTATCCCTGATCTATGCCGCTTCAGTTTGGATGAGTCTCCATCATGGGGAGCCAGACTAAGAAGCTGCGATGATATGGACCCCCGTTGGCCATCGTTATGGATTGTGCCATCTATGAAGAACACGTGGGACTGGAACTACGAGACGGACATGTACCCAGGGATGTACGAACCTGAGTAATGTAGCGCAGCAAGTGAAGTAGAAAGGCACAAATAGTATGAACATGCGTGGCATATAGGCATTTGTCTTACTACCACTAAATGTTGTACGTGCAATGCACGGTGATATTATGATGTACGTGCCTAAGTACTCTACTACTCCCTTTGTTCCTAAATATAAGTCTCTGTAGAGATCTCACTATGAACCACATACAGATGTATATAGATGCATTCTAAGTATAGATTCATTCATTTTGCTCCGTATGTACTCACCTAGTGGAATCTCTATAGAGGGAGTACTATATTAATTGGAGGCACATATTAGGTTTTATATTTGTTTACGTGTATGGTCTGAGACCTTCCAACTAGACGCGTCTTTCTCTCCGGGTCGCACTTTGTATCGTTATATACTACTAGAAGTTGAAGAAGTGGAGACGCTCTACCATGCTGTTCATGCCCACTCCTTTCGCTGACGTGTGACACATCCAGCACATGCCGTGTTTCGCACTCCTTCGTCGTAAGAGTTGAAACACTAGCTTTCATCAAAAATAAAAAATAAATATAAATCAGCAGTGATACTATACCACACAGTTTCCTTGCTCTCGATATCGGAAAGAATAATTTGGTTTGCCGACATGTGGGACGTCGACCATCCTGGTCCACTCGCCATGCACGCAGAACTCCAAGGGAGAGTCACCCCGGTTGTCGCGTCGCAGTAATAATGACTAATGAGCCGTCAAATCACAGGCCCAACCGTTCCCACTGTAAAGTTGCACGGACAAAGGAACCATCATGACTTTGTTGAATTCCGCTTCTTGAAGAAAACTACTGTACCAGCAATACTGCTAGCTACAGTAGTACTGTACCCCAGCGGAGGCCTCCTTTGGTTCATAGGATAGGAATTTTATAGGAATAGGAAAATCATAGGAAGTGAGATGACATGCATCTCAATTCCTGTAGAGAAAGAGATGCCATTTGATGCATAGGATAGGAATTTTTCCATTGAGTCTAGGCTAATCTATTGGTAATTTGCTCTAAAAACTACAGTAGTAACTAGTACTGGTATATGCTCGTAATTAATTAAACAAACGTACGGACGACACAGACACACACACTAACTACTAGTAGTACTACTTCTAACATGCTGGCCAGACACCGTCGTTCTCCTTCTCGGCTTTCACTACAAAAAAAAGACACATCCGTGACATTTTGGGCCGAACGAAAAAAATTATGTCATGCCTATGACACTTTTATGACGATAATTGTGACAAAAGCACGTATCATCATAGATGTGGTTGGTTCCTACTTCTATGACAAAAAATCATGACAGAAAATGGGCTTTTCATCCTGGGCAGGCCAGGGACGCACCTACATGACATTCTTTGGGCCGTCCATGATAGAAAAAATCGTGGTAGAAGCGAGGGCGAGGAAAATTTCAGGGAGTTCCCGGCTACGGTGGGTGGTCGGGGCCGAGCGATGCACGGAGGTTTGCGCGTTTCTCTTGTACACGTACGCATGTGTGTGCGAGGCGTTGGGCTCTAACTAAACCCGAGCGAGGCGTTCGCTTACTGAACCCGAGCGATTGCACTGGCTACGTACGTTACTGAACCCGAGCGATCGATCGATCCCTTGGCTGTTAACTAAACCCGATCGAGCGATTCCTTCGCTACTGCTGCTAACTGAAGCCGATCGAACTTGCCTCTTGATGAACAGTGAACGTTGTTGGTTTGGATGAACAGTTCCCGGTGGGGGTTGGATGAGCAAGACGTCGTGGTAGTAGAGGCCGTTGCCGCTGGATGAACAGGACCCCGATCGAGGAGGTGTGGGGGTGGATGAACAGGACCCCGTGGAGGGCTGGTTGAACAGTAGCCGGTGGAGGCTGGATGAATAGTACTCCCGTGGATGAACTGTAACCCGTGGAGGCTGGAGGAAGTCGACGGTGGATGAACAGTAGTAGGTGGAGGCTAGAGGAAGTCGATGGTGGATGAACAGTAGCCCGTGGAGGCTGGAGCGAGGCAGTAGACGGTGGATGAATAGTAGCCCGTGGAGTCCCGTTTTGCGGTACGCCACACCCCTCCCGATGAACAGAACACCATTTCGACCATAGGCGCTCCAACACAAGTCCATTTCCTCCGTTTTGCGGTACGCCACACCCCTCCCGATCAACAGGACCCCGTTTCGACCATAGGAACTGGAACACAAGTCCGTTTTCTCCGTTTTGCGGTACGCTAGACCCCTCCCGATCAACAGGATCCTGTTTCGACCATAGCCGGTCGAACAAAAGGCCATTTCCTCTGTACTGCGGTACGCCAGACCCCATTTCGGCTGTTCCGTCCAAGCCGGTTGGCTCCCGATGAACACGGCGCATTCCGTTCCCTCCTGATGAACACGACGCAGTTTCTCCGTTCCGACCCAGCCGGTTGGCTGCCGATGAACAGGACGCCGTCGCTGTACGCATTCGAGACCCCGCCCGTATGTATGTACGTAGCCGTATTTACTTTCTTGCAGCGTGGTTGTACGCGTGTACATGATTTATACAGGACTACCTCAACTGCTATGTCATGTGTGCCGCTCCTTGCTTGGCCACGGTTCATCCTTGAAGAGAGACCGATCGACCAGTATGTACGTACACATTCGCTACCAGAGAGACAACCCTACGTATGGTTCGACCGGGTCGGTCCCAGCAGTCAGGGAGGATAAGGAGGCACTTCCTTGCGTGCGAAGATAAAGCTGATGGGTCCCTGCTGTCAGGGGGAGGAATCATTTTTTTTTGCCCGTAATAAGGACGCACTTCCTTGTGTGCGAAGATGTAGCTGGTGGGTCCCAGCTGTCAGCCTCACCACGTACAATCCTCTTCTGATGTCTGTCGTTCATTGACCACACCACGCAGACAACACCCAGGCGGTGGACGACGGTGAGGCAGGGAACGACGCAGAGCATGGGAACATGCAGAGGGTAGTACGAGGGTTGACTGGTTTGGCTGTGGTGTGAGGCTGCCATCGCCGCAGAATAACAGGGGGTGTGGGTGAGTAGAGGGATGGCCTGGCCAGCGGTGGGAGTAGTAGGGGGCGGTGAGGCCTGTGCGGTAGCACAGCCGGCCATGGGAGGCAAGAGCACGCGGTGGTTTGGACGGCTGGAGCAAGAAAATCAGAGGTTGAAGAAGCAGGACGACCGTTGGATGTTAACAATCCAACGGTCACTGGTGATAGAATTGTTTGTTGACTAAGTTGACAAAGCCCTGCGTACACGTCTACTTAGTAGGGCCACAAGTCAGCCTCCAAATCTGGTGGGCCCCAGCTGTCATGGGGAGCAATCGTTATTTTTCGCTTAATAAGGTGGCACTTCCTTCCGTGCCAAGATATAGCTGGTGGGTCCCAGCTGTCATGGGGATGATTCATTTTTTTTGGCGTAATAAGGAAGTACTTGCTTGCGTGTGGCCATGGACCATGTGGGTCCCAACTGTCAGCCTCTCCATGTACATCCCTCTTCCGATGTTGTTGTTTGTTGACAACGTTGACCATGCCGTGCCGAGAACACCAACGCGATGGATGACGGCGAGACCTAGGAAGGGAATGACCCGGAGGCGGCGAAGCCACAGCAGTGGAGGGATGTGGGTGAGTAGAGGGATGGCCTGGCCAATGGTGGAAGTAGTAGGGGGCGGTGAGGCCTGCGCGGCAGCACAGCCGGCCACGGGAGGCGGGAGCAGGCGGTCCCGCCAGCGCTGGATTTGGTGGCTGGAGCAAGAAGATCAGAGATTGAAGAAGCGCGACGGCCGTTGGATTGACATCCAACGGTCACTTCTGCTAGAATCGTTTGTTGACATATATAATAAGTAAAAAAATCTTGCATACGCATCAACTTAATAGGCCCACAAGTCAACCCATTCCCTATTTTTTAAATAATTTACAGCTCATTTGCAACTTCTTATGGAATTTATTGCAGTCCATTTTCTTTTTGCTGGCCAGGGCCAGGGTTAAAAATTTAAACAAAATTTCGCATATTTCAGTGGGGTCCAAACTATTTTTAATACCGAAATGTCGAGCCAGATTTAAAGTACATTGAAGATATATTTAAATTAGGTTAAAGCCCAGTGAAATTGGAATCTGAAAAAGTGAAAAAATTCAGAAATTTGAAAGTAATTGCCAACTTGTCGTGTGTTTTTTATATTTACAGCCCATTTCTTATGACTTTTAAGATTTGCAGCCGTCTTGAAAGAGTTGCAGCCCAGCAGGGCGGAGAAAAATAAGTAGGCCTGGATTGGGTATTCTTCAGAAAAAATAAACTGGGCGGGGCTATCCATTTTCACAAAGAAAATATAGATGGGCTGGTCATGTGGTGAACGTAAAATAGAAGCCTAGGCTAGACGGGCCACAGCCCAGTTGAAACCCTGCTCCGTCTCAACAATAACAAAATACTGCTCGAGCAGCTACATCCCGGGTGCCAGCCGATCTTGTGATGTTCTCTTGTCTATTGTACGCTGACAATGTCGTGGGTCCCAGATGTTAGCAAACCACTAGGAGGAACATTTTCTTTTTCTATACGCTGACAATGGAGTATATAACAAAAAATGAGGAACTTGCTTGCGTACGGCCATGGACATGGTGGGTCCCTACTGTCATCCTCTCCACATACAATCCTCTTCCGATTCCTCTTGTTTGTTGACCATGTTGAAAACCCGAGAGGGCGGCGCCGCGGCGAGCGCACCAAAGCGCGGGGAGGACGACAGCGAGGCCTCGGACATCGGCATTAATGATTTAGGAGACGGTGGGGCGATGATGCGTGCGCTGAGGCGCAGCCAGCCATGGGAGGTGGAAGCAGGCGGCCCCGCCGGCGCTGGTTTGGTTTTGGCGGCTGGAGGAACACAAGACTGAAGAAACACGATAGACTGTAAAAGCAACAGGAGTACTTAACAACCTTAACTGAAACTAGCAGGGGCACTTAACAACCATAGCTGAAAGCAGTATGAGTACTTATACAGGTTCAACTGTACAAAGCACACCTCGAAACAGTGCTACTTTGCCTATAGTTAACCAAGGGTCAGGCCACCAAGCCCCAGGACAAGGCCCAGGCGCCACCCCGCGCATCCACAACCTTCTAAAAGCGGCTTCATCTCGCAATGTGGTCAATAAATAGGATATTCACTTTAGAGCCATGGAAAAGCATGAGCATAACCTTCTGTCCTATTCTCCAAGATGGTCGGGCCTTCATTATTTGAGACCAGCCATGAATAAGTATCTTTTCACCTCCAAGGGATATGGAGTAGGTCGACATAAACATCATGTTGTGACCAAGCGCAAGTCTGACCCGACCATGGTTAGGCATCTGTATAGGAACAATAGAACTGGGCAGTTTCTATTTCAAGAAGATCACAGCTGTAAAACTATGTATAAGCAAGAATTTATTAACAACATATATAATAGAAAACAGCTCGCACCATAAGTTTCTCGACACAGTTGGACCTGTTCAACATGTGCAGCAGTGGCACACATATCCCACGTGGCCTTCCACCATTGAAACGCCCCACAAGGACCTCAAGACGATCAATAAAGTGTAGGAACTGGTGGATGTCGTCCCAGTCAACTTCAGTGCCATCAGTAACAGTCGAGTTCTTATAGAATAACAAACGAGTATCATGCTTAACTTTGAAATAACCTACACGTGCCACCAATTATAAGAAATATTAGTTAGAAGTAGCATCTTCGTGAGAGAAGGGAATCACAAATCGTTGCTAATTCTAAAGTTAAATTATGATTTGTTAGACAGAATAGGTGGATTAAGAAGTAATCGAGGCAACATGCAAGAACCAGATACAAAACTAACATGGATGAACTACTGGAATGACGTCGGGGTGGAAGATCATAGTGAAGATGAGACCAGGTTCTACTATTTCCATCAACATTCGTGCGCTAACTTTCAGTCTGTAACACTTGAGAAAGTTTATCCAAGTTCAGCCATAAAAAAAGCAGCGATCTTCTTGGTTCATGAACCCAACTCGGAACTCATATCCATGGCTTGTCTTCAATGTGACCATTAAACTGGTGTATTCAGTTATGGCAAGGCCGACCATCTTGAGTACATGTGTTCTGGCAGAGCAAGGAATGCACTGTAGGAAAAATAATATGAGAACACAATGTATTCGCTATCCAAATCTAGAAATAATTTCCTCCTTCACGTCAGTGTTGACCATGGTACTAGTACTTTTTATCCAAATATAGCAATCCAAATTTCCAAATTAGTCGACAGCATGTTCAAAAAACCCACCCTCCTGGATAGAAAAGAGGATTCTAGGAACATATTGTGCGCGTTTTAAAATCATGTGTTAGGATGAGAAGGAACAAGTGTGGCGTCTCGCCGAGGATGCAGAAACCTGTAGGGTCCTCGCACTTTGGGCACTGCAAATGAAACACACTAGATTCAGTAGGAAGAAAAATGCATCAACGGCGGCGGCTGCCATCCTAGGATTACCCGCGACCAAGGGACTACGATTTATCGGGGATGGATGAAGAATTCGTACCTGGTTCTCCATGAGAAAACCCTACGCAATTGCCGAGAGGGGGTTTACTCTGAACAAGCAGACGAGGGAGAAGGGGATTCAGGCCCAGTGAAATATTCTTGCTTCGTCCGTCCAACTAACTGCTAAAGCTGGAAAGGTGGGGTTTTTTGTGATTTGACGTCTCACTGGGCATTACTGCGGCGCTACGACCGGGGTGAGTCTACCATGCAGTTGTGCACTCTAATTTGGTGCATGGCATGTGGACCCCGTTGCCGGATGCCCCACATATCAGCGAAAGGAAGTAGAAAGGCAGGAGTAACTAGTTACACATAAATATATTTTTTGACAGAGAGATACTCCCTCTGTAAAGAACTATAAAAATATTTTATATCACAACTTTATACATAAGAAAAATCAAGGGGAATATATATATAACATAATATGGGGGTTCAGCTGAGAATATAATACTCAGACAGGCTCACGGTTCTGGACTTTGGGCCACATGCCGGTGGGCCTGCATGTTTGGGGGCCCATGTGTTCTAACTCAACGCATTTCATATTGCAAGCGATCGGTACGGTGCTGGTTTTAGATGCTGTCTCAAGGTGAATACAGAAAATTAAATAAAGCACGGCAGATGTTAGAATGAAATCGAATGACAGTTCCTAACCAGCAATCAGAGTTGCAATTCTTTCACGATATCCTACGTGATAAATAATATTGTCGTGCTACTTATACACACAGGACACTTGTTTCACCATGCCATATTATTACATCAAAAGCTCTCGGAGGATATATCAGTTTGGCAGTTGCGTGCTACTACTGGAGAATTTCAAAGTTGATTTGAACCAGCTCTCCTTGCCGAGAAAGTTCGATTTTGACATCATCCCCTACCGCAAGATTTGATTGAGTTTTGAACCTTGACCATCCTTTAGCATCAATCATCATGTGACCATCCTTTGTACTTATGGTATATTGAGCAGGTTCATTCACATCAAGGCTGCGCATGGTAAGAGAAACTTGGCCACGGTCGCCCGGATTATTGAACGACTCCCTCGTTGCTCTAGGAATTCTCTGTTTGCAAACAAGAAGACATACACAAACAGTTAGATCAACACAGTGAATCATGTGAAACAACACGGAAAGAAAAAAGAATGAAGCACTTGGGCGGACAATGCTTACCAAGAAGGTGGAGATGTCGGTTTTTGTAAGGACTTTGGTATATGCAGTGTGAACTGCAGCCCAGTCTGTTCCGTTGCCGCTGCATGGGCCAGAGCAGATGCAAGTGCAACTTCAAGTGTTGGTGCAGGTGCCGGAGCCGTTGCTGGTGCCCGTGCCGGTGTGACTGGTAGTGCTGCCGCTGCTGCTGGAGATGGTGCTCCTTGTGGAGCTGGTGCTGGTGTCGGAGCAGGTGCCCGTGTTGGTGCCCGATCCTCCGGTAGATCAGCCTGATCCACTGACGTGGTCGGTGACCAATCCTCTGGTGGATTAGACTGAGCTGCTGCCACTGTCAGTGCTAGAGCCAGTGTCGTCTAAGAAGGTGCCGGGGGTCGATCCGATGCTGAAGGTGGCACCGAAGTGCGAGACAGCAGCGATCATCTCTGGTTTGCTATGATTTCATACTTCAGCTTTCTAACTTCACTAGGCTCCGTGACCTTGATCCAGTCTTTTTCTTCACTTCTTTTAAACACGAGAAGGACTAATTGTGGCGTGTTTGTTAAAACAAACTGCAGTTCATCATAGGGCTTCAGATTGTGCTCAGACAACAGACTGATCCAATTGTGTCCAGTAATATAAGAGATGGACAGTGCCTTCGTTACTGACACGACATAAGAAGTGAAACCTGCAAAAATAACCATCATAGAGCAAACCAAACGGTTTATTCTGTAACGAATGTGACATGGCAAAACCTGCATCTTAAAATTGCAGCAAAAGTAAGAAAACATGACAGTATCAATAAGATTTAGACAGTAAATCAATAAGATTTACTTGATGTGACACGAGTGAATCCTTACCAGGATATCACTATGTTCAAGTTGTAAACTGAAGGTTGATCGCCTAATTACGGGTGGCATGCAGGGCCCGCACTTACTCCGACAAGCAGGATAGTCCGAAGGTGGTAACAACTCGTATGGAGCGAACATCCATGGGACTGGAAATCCTGGTGGATGCGATAAACCCTGGAATGCATACATATATTGGAATGTAACCATAATTGATAAACCATCCTCACAAAAAAGATGATCTGGATACTTCAAAATATACGGACTGAATTGAGTGGACAAACATTAACATAGACTATTCTCAGGACTCACCACACAACAAAAGCGGCAGTACTAAACCATACAGGGTTCACACACACAAATCAAGTACTGAACAATATAGCTTACTACAGACAAGCAAAGTTGCACTAATTAAACTCTGCAGACTATTTCTTGCCACCTACCTACAGGATGTACCCCACATAACTGACTAGGCCATGGACTTCCTGAGAGATGTCTACCGGCACCATCAACATCTCGTCAACCTTGGAGAACCTAACAGAGTGGTCTTTCCACTCATAAACATGACGATGAAGACAGTCCGCATCAGATTTCTTGGGAAGCTTTACAAGAACCACACCCTTCGTAATCTAAGGCACAGCTAGGAAATTGTTGTGGTGAAGTACACCCTCGAGAACACGCCTGACAACAATGCTACAGGAAAACACTAGTTCACGACACGTGGCGACAAGGACACAGCAGCTGGATTGTTTAGTAGTAGAACTCATCCCCAGGTCTTCCAATTCACACGGCATGACTTTGAGAACTTCATCTCCACCGCGGACCTGGTTCTAATTCAAGCAGAAACCAAATATTTTATTACTACCTCCGTTCAGAAATATAAGATGATTTTTGAAATTTTACTCCATATAAGACTACATATACGCAGAGAAATGAGTGAACAAAGACACTAGAACATGTCTTCAAAGGCATGAGAGCAGAGGGATTACTTGTAATATCCATAACACAAGTTACTGAGGCTACTATACTCTCTTCAAAGGCATGGGAGCTAAAATCTTGCATTTCCTACCGCTAGCATTGATGTTCATAAAGTAGTTGAAAGTAATCTATAAGAAATCAGTGTTATGTGCAAAAATCATATGTATGTCAACCTCTCGCATGTTTTGGTCAAAAGAGCAATTTAGAACCGTCATTTGGCACACAAAAATCACATGAAAGATCAACCAGAAAGTTGTACTACTAGTACTAGTACTGCGTGTTAGATGAAAAAACACGATCAAGATCACCAAAAAGATCGTCAAGAAGAGATATTACCTGGACTGGCTTAACGAGGGATCCCGGAGAGGGAGGCTTGGACAGGGCGATGGCCTTGAGCTTGTCTGCGGTAGTCTCAGTGGGGTGCTTGCGCTTCTTCGTACCCTGAGCCTCGACGGTTTTGGCCAGAGGCATAGACATCACTTCGGCCGGTGCTCCAGGGTCCATCAAGAAATTGTCAAATAGAAATAAAAGAAAAGAAACCATAATCACAAACCAAAAAGAAGAACAGAGAGGGAGTTATAGGATCAGTCGCGGGGTTGCAAGATCGGGCCTTGGCCAGAAGCAACAGCATTGATGCGCTCACCTTTCCTTCTTTGGGAGAGAAGAACAATGGTAGAAGCGTGTTGGGGTTTTCTTGAAGAAATGAGGAACAAGATGAGGGAGAAGCGAGTTGAGGTTTTCTTCAAGAGAGGAAGCTGAGGGAGAAGATTGAAATGATGGTTGCTTCGTCCGTCCAACTTACTGCTGGAAAGGTGGGGGTTTTGTGATTTGACGGCTCATTGGGAATTACTGTGGCGCTTCGACCGGGGAAGTCTACCGTGCAGTTGTGCACTCTAGTATGGAGTAATTTAGTGCATGGCAAGTGGACCCCGATGATGGATGTCCCACACGTCGGCGAAATTTAGTAGCAAGGTTCCCGACGACCGTCGAGGAGGATCCACACGGTAGAGCGTGTCCACTGTTTCTAAAAAACAAAAATGATTACAGCGAGCATTTCCACTCTTACGACGGAGGAGTGTGAAACACGACAGCCACTTGAACACGCAGTACTCCTACTACTAGGCATGTGCCATAAGATTGTTGCTAGTGTAGTAAGATATGACGATAAAAAATGATGTTGTGCGCATGTCAACTGATACGTCTCCAATGTATCTATAATTTTTGATTGTTCCATGATATTATATTATCTATTTTGGATGTTTTATATTCATTAATATGCTATTTTATATTATTTTTGTGTGGAGTAATAGTAGTAGATGCAGGCAGGAGTCGGTCTACTTGACACGGACGTGATGCCTATATTTCATAATCATTGCCTTAGATATTCTCATAACTTTGCGCTTTTCTATCAATTGCTCGACAGTAATTTGTTCACCCACCGTATTATTTGCTATCTTGAGAGAAGCCTCTAGTGAAACCTATGGCCCACGGGTCTATTTTCTGTAGGAGATATGCCCTAGAGGCAATAATAAATGTTATTGATTATCTCCCTGTTCATAATTAGGTTTATGTTCCATGCTATAACTGCAATGATTCTCGAGTCTGCAAATAAAACAAGGCTTGGAGGGAAACTCATGTGCACGTGTGGGATAATAAACGGTAAAATGTATTCCTAGTCAAACCTCTATGACTGGCTCAAGTATTGCATGATGATCCTGTTTTCCTGATCATGGGCATGACTATGCCGGCAATTTTGAGGGCACAATTGTTAGCAGAACATTTGTGTTGAATCGACCCGAATTAATGTTATGCTATGAGAATACATTCGTCACAAGTTAATGGTTAATAACACAGAGATGGTTAACGTTTGCATGATTCCTTAGACCATGAGAATATCGAGTTTCTTCATGCTTGCTTCATGAACTTTGGGGTTTGTTAAACGTCATCCGTAAATGGGTGGCTATTACGGCGGCTTACGGGTTCATGGAAAAGTATGTCAAGTAACTTGATAGCTCAAGATTGGGATTTGCTCCCCTGACGATGGAGAGATATCTCTGGGCCCTCTCGATGTTACGGTATCCATCATCATCTGGCCAGACACTTTGTGATTTGATCACAGGGATGCCGGAACACGGAACGAGAAAAGAGAACAATACCGATAACGAGGTAACTGGCACAGTGGACAAGTTGTTGATCCACGGGGATGCAAGTAAATATCACCTCAGGTATTTGTAACATATCGCGAAGCAACAGGAATAGCACATGGCAACTGGAGGTTCGCTCGAATATTCATTCGTGTGGGTATAGGGGTCAATATGGGTGTCCACGGCTCCGATGTTGATCATTGATCGGAAAGGGTTCTGGTGATGTCTATACTTCACCAAACCTATAGGGTCACATGCTTAAGGGTCATCTATCTGCTGAATACTAGACAGGGAGTCTGAGAGAAAGTTTCTGGAAAAAGTTTTCGGAGACAGCGGAAAAGTTCCGAAGAGAGAGGTCACCGGATAAGTTCCGGTGAAACTGAAAAGTTGTTTCAGAGGATACCATAAAGTCAAATTGGTTTCGGCACATGCCTGATAATTCTTGGAGGGTGCCAGAATCATTCTGGAAACTTCTGGGAATTTTCTGGGATGAAAACCGGAAATGTTCCTGAGCTGCCGGAACCGCTTCAGATGCTTTTTGCAGATGAAAATCACTAGTCTAGAATTGTTCCAGAACACGTTGAAAATTATTTTAGTGGGTACTAGAAATGTTCTAAGCCCACATAAATATTTTCAGTTCGAACGGACGCTGAAAAATGTTGTCATGAATAGTGAAAGTGCTTTTTGGGATATTTATTTGGAAAGCCACCTTTTAGGGCTTTTGCAAAAGGGCTTCTAGAAGGGCATGGGGACCATGGGAGCCCCTTATGGGGGGCCCCCAAGGGTGTGGCCGGCCAAGGGAGGTGGAGCTCCTTGGAGCTCCACATGGCATCCCATTTTGTCCATATTACCCTCATGTGAAAACTTTTGCATGGGAGTTTTTGGTAATTTGGGAGGCACACTACCCCTTGGGTTTTCCTATAAATAGGAGGTGAAGGGGCTGCCCAAACCTCATCCATTCTCACATACACATGCCATGCAATGATCTGGCTTCTCTCTCCCTCCCCGCGAAATAGTTTCGTAGAGCCGAAAGGCTGTCTCGGTTCCGGTGGGAACTAGTTCTGGACGGCGAAGCCCTGCCGGATAGAATACACCGTATGTGTGCAACTCTGTAGAGAGGTCGTAGTTTCGATCTTAGTGCCCGAGGGGCTGTTCGAGAGTGCTTCCCGAAGGGCTGTCCAAGTGACGGTCCGAGTTCTGTGAGTCTTCCCGAAGGGCTGTCCAAGTGACCGTCCGAGTTTCGAAGGTCCACCCGAAGGGCTGTCCGCGACACCATCCGGGGGACTGTCCGACCGCCTCCCGAAGGGCAGTTCGAGTGGCCGATGAGGGTATACATCCTCATGGTTGGGAGGTTGTAAATCCTAGCTGCGGGGATCTGCACCGCCGATCGTCATCGACTCTACTTCCGCTGCGCTACGAGTCGGTAACGAAAAAGATCAAACCTTGTATGCAGACTCCATAGTGGTCCTGGGCTGGTGCGTAGGTCGGGAATTTTTTGTTTTCTACTGCGTTACCCTACAGTGGCATCATGAGCCGTGCTATGCGTAGATGCAGGCTGTGATCTAGAATACATAGAGATGTATGGGTGTTGCACAATATAATAAGGTAGTACATGAGTTCTATTACTGAAAATTATTTGAAATCTGCTACCCGATGCTCCTGTTGCTTCCCTTGAATTTGCATAATCCTGATCTTGACGGCATGCTGGAATCTCACAAAGTTATGGCAATCCGCGATCCTTTCATGCTGCTCCTGAGTATGCTGATTGACAGATCAACGAAGTGCTAACAGTTCTTTGGGTTCCACCATAGTTAAAGAAAGATGGATGTTTTGCAGACGAAAGGGCAATGTAGATATGATCTGCACGGGGGTCATGCGTATGACGAAGTTTAGTATGGCGCTCGAGATTTTATTATCTCGTATTTCATACACCCTGTAAGTTAATCTAGCGACTTGAATTATCATACTTGATGATGGACGTTGGTAGCTTCGGTTTGTTTCGAAACCTTAGAAGCCACGAAAAACAAGTTTTTTGCATGAACCGATTAGAGGCGTCTAACTTGGTTTTGCAGGATGGTTTGCATGTGCATGTGATGTGGTATAGCAATACTCATAATAATTTGATTATGTATGAGATGACTATATGATGTATATTGATTAACATGACCTGCGTGTCATGATTCGGCATGATGGCTGGAGCCATATGATTGTCACTTAAATAACCTGCGTGTCAACCTTAAGTAATGCACTTATTTTATTAGCTATAGAGATAGCAATATTCTCTGGTGCATCGACAAGGTGGTGGCAATCTTCGCGAAGGTGAACACCGACGCAAATGCCGAAGACGAAGAAATACAAGACTTCTCCGTCGGAAAGGGCTATACCATATCATGCTATTATGAATTGCCTAAGATGTTTATCCCTTATGATGCACCCTTCTTGATTGCGCGGTAGTCGCTTTTTATTAGGGTGATCTCTCACAAAAATATCAAGTAGTTAGTGTTCTCCCAAGTGTAGCACCGTCACGGCACCTAACTTTTCGGAGTGCGTCATGTTTCCATGAGTACAAACGATTTGGGATGTGTGAGGCGGGTGAGTTGAGACCTCGTAGCGAGATCACTTGGTTGTCTTGACGTTCTAGCTTGAAAGTCCTGAGCTCGGAACACGCCCATCGAAAGATGAACAAGAGTCACATAGAGATGTGATCGGCATGTTGGCCTACCGATTGAAGTTCCCGTCATCAGTGATGTTTCGATCAATGGCGTGGAATTGAAATGCGGATCTTGAATCACTCACAATCAATTATGAGAGATATTGATTTGAGTGGGAGCGCAATATTGAATTAACTTGTTTAATTCTCAGTGCAATTAATTTTGAACACTGTCTAAGTGTGTTTTGCTAATAGTTGTAGAATAATGGCTCGTGTTTCCACCTTCCCTATTAAAATTGAATAGCTGTTAAATATCTGGTTAAAACTTTACGGTTGGTAACGTAATGTGAGGATTGTCCTCAAGAGTGCCGAGAAGGACTTGTCCTATCGCATGCTTTCGGTATTCTCCCGCTAATGCTATGGATCATGTGACTCTCGTCCTTTGATCCAAAAGCTAGAATTCCGTTTTCAGTCAAGTGCAATATGTTTGCTTCCATGAGACCCGAACTTCAAATGTTTGGATAGTTATGTGATATTCATGGAATCTGAAAATCATTTTCAGAGACAAACAAAGGCTAAAAGATATGGGATATCCAAAGCAATGTTTGTTTGCAAACTATTAGTAAAGGAGTTTACTATGCATTAGACTGATAAAAGAGGGATCCAGAAGAATGCCTGCCATATGATGAAAGGTGACAATACAAACAACTTAAAGAGAAAGGAAGTGTCTGAAGGGTGTTAGTGAAAACTTCATGCCTAGGAAGTGCGGGGCTAACGCCACTCTTGAGTTGGGTGCTTCCTCAGAGAGTAGCAGAAATACTAAAAGTTAAATTGTTAGAAGTATAAAGGCAAAAGAAAGGAGACTGGAATATCTAGCTCATGTATGAATGTCATACAAGTTTTTGATGTATAGAAGGCTGGTCAAAGATATAGTTCTTGGGAATTATGGTTAAACATGTTGATCACTAATTTTTGGGTATTGTGAGTTAATCACAAAGATACCCGCTTGATTGCATTCTGTTGCAACTTGATGTAAGAACTACTATGGCCTGAAAGACTAGCCAGGAATGAGGTTTTGATACACGTTGGGAACATAGTAATAGTTACTATACCTTCCATCAGTGTATTCCCTATGTATTCACTTTCATAATTCATTTCAATGTTTCATACACTCTAACCCTTTGCATAAGGTATCTTGCAAGAAGATTATTCATAAGAGAACTTTTTATGTTCGATGTTATGAATAATATAAGGGCCATGCTTTCATTGAGAATGAGATGTATGTTATGAATAATGATAATAATATATTACCTCTGGATTTACTTTCATAATTCATTTTAGAGTTTCATACACTCTAGCCCATTGCACAATGTTTGTTGCAAAAGAGTTGTTCATAAAAACAACAATTGTTGTTCAGTATTATGAATAACATGAAGGGCCATACTTCCATCAAAGATGGGATGTATGTTATGAGTATTGATATTAATATGATACATCCATTACACTGACGCTAAATGTCGCAAGACTAAAAGAATACCACACATGTGTGGCACTGCATTTGGTCACATTGGAGAAACCCGCATGGAAAATTCCATTATGATGGATTTTGAAGTCGTTTGATTTTGAATCATCTGGCACTTGCAACTTTCCTCCGAAAAGTGAAGTGACTGAAATACCGTTCACAGGCCATAAGGAACAAGCAACAAACTTATTGGTGATCATACATTTTGATGTGTGTAGATCAATAAATATTGTTGCAAGTAGTGGATTTATCTATCTTCAGAAATGACTCAAGTAGATATGTGGATATTTACTTGATGAGACGTAAGTCTGGATCTTTTGAAATCATTCAAAAGGTTTTCAAAAATGAAGTAGAAGTTATTGTAACAAGAAAATTATGTTTCTACAATTCGATTGCAGAAAGGAATATTTGAGTTACAAGTTTAGCGAATGTCTGATGAGTTGTGAAAGGGGTTTCATAACTTACACCTCCCGGAACACCACTGCAAGTGAAAAGTCCGTGAAGATGTAATCAAACCATTTATGACATGGTGAGATCAAAGATGACATAAATAGATTTGCCGTTATCCCTTTTTAAAGAGTGATGCTTTAGAGACTGCGGCTTTTACACTGAAAAGAGCTCCATCGGGTTTGTTGAAATGACGCCATGGTATGGTACGCCCAACCATGTTATATCTTTTCTTAACATTTGGAATATGGGGCTTGTGTAAAAGGTTACAAACCTATTCCAAATCAGACAAGTGCTACTTTGTAGGTTATCCCAAGTCATTGGGTATTCCCCCACCACTATACCGAGGCGCCACAAAACGGTATGCTTTTAAAGAGAACTATTCTTGCAAAAGGTGAGTGGGAGGACAGTGCAACTCGATGAGATAACCAGTATCTTCATCATCAGGTCAAAGGAAAGGAACCTTGGAAGTGATTCCAGAGTTTCCTACTGCGACTGATACGGAAGTCTCTACAATAAAATGTATGGACTTCGGTCGAACTTGCAGCTGAACCACGTAGGCAAGGCTCATGCAAACCTCTCAGGTGCGCAACGAGATATTGTTGTTAGACAATAGTATACCTACGATACACAAGGAAGCGTTGATGGGCCCTGACTCCGGAATTGGCTAAATGCCAATACAATCCGAGATAGTTTCCATATAAGTGATTCAAGGTTAAAACCTTGATACACCTTTCGGAAGACTTAGAGTCTAACGAATATTTATGGAACTTAAAACTGATACGG
The DNA here is from genome assembly GCA_011799875.1 of Thinopyrum elongatum. Lineage (NCBI taxonomy): Eukaryota > Viridiplantae > Streptophyta > Magnoliopsida > Poales > Poaceae > Thinopyrum > Thinopyrum elongatum. The sequence continues at coordinate 163,649,211 of CM022302.1, forward strand.
ATAAAAATGTTTTATCCATAAAGCTCGGCTTGTTGAAATAACAAGTTCAAGTAGTTGACTACGATGAGGTTGTTTCATCGTAGTGATGCTTAAAGTCGGTTCGGGTTGAACTAGCAATTAATACATATTTCAATCATGAGATATGAAAAATGGATGACAATAGGATTTCCATCTGATGGAAATGAAACCAAGGACTTGCATGTGTTATAGTCCAAGGTATTTTGTCAATCCAGAGGATGCTAGTAAGGGTGCAAACTTCAGAGTTCCAGCGATGGACAGAAGAGAGCAAAATGGAGTTGGAATCTTCGTGTTTTGATGAAATGGTCAAAGGGGTTTGACTTCATCAATGGGTAACAAAGATGCTTGTGATTCAAGAAAGTAAGTGGGAGCAGAATAATATTTTTAAACACCTTGTGTGCTTGACACATTGTTAATTGGAAATAAATTTCTTGACACGAATTAGGACTTCATTTGAAAATAGTTTTTCGATGAAGTGCTTAGGCTAAATAGCCTCAATATTAGGCATGATCTATGGAGATAGATTTACCTAATGGGGCTAAGCAATGAATACATATTGACAAGATGCTAAAACCTTTTAGCATTTAAAACGCCAAGGAGTGATTCTTGCCGAAGTCACATGGAAAGAGTTTTTGCAAGACTCGGTGTCCCAAAACACTGATGAGCAAAATACATGATGGAAATTCCACACACTCTTGTGTTTGGATTAATCATTTATTCCATGGTATGTAAAACAACCAAATATGTCCGATGCTCCCAAGGAGTTGCGAGTATAGATACCAAAATGATCAAAAGTACTGATCATAGGACAACAGTGAAAAGTGTCATTGAGTGCTAGAGTAGCATTGATGCCATGTTTTCTCGCAAGCGGAGATCATGAAGAGTTCGTTGTAAAATGTTACATCGATACAGTCTTCATCTTTTCTCCGTGCGATTTTTGATTTATATTGAGGGTTTTGTGTAACACACAATGTGGTGGCACAACTAGTTGGAAAATGTTCCAAACAAGTTACTGTGGCGAATTCTATAACAGAGGCGAAGTATGTTGCCACTTTTAAAGTGACAAAGAAGATGTTGAATCATATAGTTCATTCATGAACTTAGTACGGTTCCAAGATGGCTTTTGTCAATGGGACACTACTGCAAGTAGTTGCTCCATAACTCAGTCTAAGGAATCCAGGTTCGACCTGTGAATCACATACATACAAAGCCAAGTCCACACAAAATATGAATTTTGTGAAAGCGTGAAAACGCGAGGATATGCAAATATACACACGGAGCTGAAGTCGTCAGATCCGTTGGACATCAGGCTATACCACAAGCGAAGCATATTTACACCGGTGTGCCACAGGTGTAAAGTGCATTAGCATTAACTAGTTTATTAACTCTAGTGCAAGTGGGAGTCTGTAGGAGATATGCCCTAGAGGCAATAATAAATGTTATTGATTATCTCCCTGTTCATAATTAGGTTTATGTTCCATGCTACAACTGCAATGATTCTCGAGTCTGCAAATAAAACGAGGCTTGGAGGGAAACTCATGTGCACGTGTGGGATAATAAACGGTAAATTGTATTCCTAGTCAAGCCTCTATGACTGGCTCAAGTATTGCATGATGATCCTGTTTTCCTGATCATGGGCATGACTATGCCGGCAATTTTGAGGGCACAATTGTTAGCAGAACATTTGTGTTGAATCGACCCGAATTGATGTTATGCTATGAGAATACATTCGTCACAAGTTAATGGTTAATAACACAGAGATGGTTAACGTTTGCATGATTCCTTGGACCATGAGAGTATCGAGTTTCTTCATGCTTGCTTCATGAACTTTGGGGTTTGTTAAACGTCATCCGTAAATGGGTGGCTATTACGGCGGCTTACGGGTTCATGGAAAAGTATGTCAAGTAACTTGATAGCTCAAGATTGGGATTTGCTCCTCTGACAATGGAGAGATATCTCTGGGCCCTCTCGGTGTTATGGTATCCATCGTTGTCTGGCCAGACACTTTGTGATTTGATCACGGGGATGCCGGAACATGGAACGAGAAAAGAGAACAATACCGGTAACGAGGTAACTGGCATAGTGGACAAGTTGTTGATCCATGGGGATGCAAGTAAATCCACCTCGGGTATTTGTAACATATCGCAAAGCAACAGGAATAGCACACGGCAACTGGAGGTTCACTCGAATATTCATTCGTGTGGGTATAGGGGTCAATATGGGTGTCCACGGCTCCGATGTTGATCATTGATCGGAAAGGGTTCCGGTGATGTCTATACTTCACCGAACCTATAGGGTCACACGCTTAAGGGTCATCTATCTGCTGAATACTAGACAGGGAGTCTGAGAGAAAGTTTCTGGAAAAAGTTTTCGGAGACAGCGGAAAAGTTCCAAAGAGAGAGGTCACCGGATGAGTTCTGGTGAAACTGAAAAGTTGTTTCAGAGGATACCATAAAGTCAAATTGGTTTCGGCACATGCCTGATAATTCTTGGAGGGTGCCAGAATCATTCTGGAAACTTCTGGGAATTTTTCGGGATGAAAACCGGAAATATTCCGGAGCTGTCGGAACCGCTTCAGATGCTTTTCGCAGATGAAAATCACTAGTCTGGAATTGTTCCAGAACGCGTTGAAAATTATTTTAGTGGGTATTGGAAATGCTCTAAGCCCACATAAATAATTTCAGTTCGAACGGACGCCGAAAAATGTTGTCGTGAATAGTGAAAGTGCTTTTTGGGATATTTATTTGGAAAGCCACCTTTTAGGGCTTTTGCAAAAAGGCTTCTAGAAGGGCATGGGGGCCATGGGGGCCCCCAAGGGTGTGGCCGGCCAAGGGAGGTGGAGCTCCTTGGAGCTCCACATGGCATCCCATTTTGTCCATATTACCCTCATGTGAAAACTTTTGCATGGGAGTTTTTGGTAATTTGGGCGGCACACTACCCCTTGGGTTTTCCTATAAATAGGAGGTGAAGGGGCTGCCCAAACCTCATCCATTCTCACATACACATGCCATGCAATGATCTGGCTTCTCTCTCCCTCCCCGTGAAATAGTTTCATAGAGCCGAAAGGCTGTCTGGGTTCCGGTGGGAACTAGTTCTGGACGGCGAAGCCCTGCCAGATAGATGACACCGTATGTGTGCAACTCTGTAGAGAGGTCGTAGTTTCGATCTTAGTGCCCGAGGGGCTGTTAGAGAGTGCCTCGCGAAGGGCTATCCAAGTGACGGTCTGAGTTCTGTGAGTCTTCCCGAAGGGCTGTCCGAGTGACCGTCCGAGTTTCGAAGGTCCTCCCGAAGGGCTGTCCGTGACACCGTCCGGGGGACTGTCCGACCGCCTCCCGGAGGGCTGTCCGAGTGGCGGATGAGGGTATACATCCTCGCAGTTGGGAGGTTGTAAATCCTAGCTGTGGGGATCTGCACCACCGATCGTCATCGACTCTACTTCCGCTGCGCTATGAGTCGGTAACGAAAAAGATCAAACCTTGTATGCAGTCTCCATAGTGGTCCTGGGCTGGTGCGTAGGTCAGAAAAAAAATCTGTTGTGTTACCCTACAGTGGCATCATGAGCCGTGCTATGCGTAGATGCAGGTTGCGATCTAGAATACATAGAGATGTATGGGTGTTGCACAATATAATAAGGTAGTAGATGAGTTCTATTACTGAAAATTATTTGTGCGGGTAGCAGATGAAATCTGCTACCCGATGTTCCTGTTGCTTCCCTTGAATTTTCATAATCCTGATCTTGATGGCATGGTGGAATCTCACAAAGTTCTGGCAATCCGCGATCCTTTCATGCTGCTCCTGAGTATGCTGATTGACAGATCAACGAAGTGCTAACAGTTCTTTGGGTTCCACCATAGTTAAAGAAAGATGGATGTTTTGCAGACGAAAGGGCAATGCAGATATGATCTGCACGGGGGTCATGCATATGATGAAGTTCAGTATGGGGCTCGAGATTTTATTATCGTGTGTTTCATACACCCCGGAAGTTAATCTAGCGACTTGAATTATCATACTTGATGATGGACGTTGGTAGCTTCGGTTTGTTTCGAAACCTTAGAAGCCACGAAAAACAAGTTTTTTGCATGAACCGATTAGAGGCGTCTAACTTGGTTTTGCAGGATGGTTTGCATGTGCATGCGCATGTGATGTGGTATAGCAATTTTTTGGAGTTACAGAAGTATTATAACAATTCAGATCTTCGCATACTGTTCTGTTTCTGATAGATTCTGTTTTCTATGTGTTGTTTGATTATTTTGATGAATCTGTGGGTAGTATCGGGGTGTATGAACCATGGAAAAGTTGGAATACAGTAGATATTACACCAATATAAATAAAGAATGAGTTCACAACAGTACCAAAAGTGGTGATTTATTTTCTTATACTAACGGAGCTTATGAGATTTTCTGTTGAGTTTTGTGTTGTGAAGTTTTCAAGTTTTGGGTAAGGATTTGATGGACTATGGAATAAGGAGTGGCAAGAGCCTAAGCTTGGGGATGCCAAAGGCACCCCAAGGTAATATTCAAGGACAACCAAGAGCCTAAGCTTGGGGATGCCCCGGAAGGCATCCCCACTTTTGTCTTCGTCTATCGGTAACTTTACTTGAGGCTATATTTTTATTCACCACATGATATGTGTTTTGCTTGGAGCATCTTGTATGATATGAGTCTTTACTTTTTAGTTTGCCACAATCATCCTTGCTGTACACACCTTTTGAGAGGGACACTCATGAATCATGATTTATTAGAATACTCTATGTGCTTCACTTATATCTTTTGAGCTAGGAAATTTTGCTCTAGTGCTTCACTTATATCTTTTTAGAGCACAGCGGTGGCTTTATTTTGTAGAAATTATTGAACTCTCATGCTTCACTTATATTATTTTGAGAGTCTCTAAACAGCATGGTAATTTGCTTTGGTTATGAACTTAGTCCTAATATGATAGGCATCCAAGAGGGATATAATAAAAACTTTCATATAAAGTGCATTGAATACTATGAGAAGTTTGATTCCTTATGATTGTTTTAAGATATAGAGATGGTGATATTAGAGTCATGCTAGTGAGTAATTGTGAATTGGAGAAATACTTGTGTTAAGGTTTGTGATTCCCGTAGCATGCACGTATGGTGAACCGTTATGTAACGAAGGTGGAGCATGAGGTATTTTTTGATTGTCTTCCTTATGAGTGGCGGTCGGGGACAAGCGATGGTCTTTTCCTACCAATCTATCCCCCTAGGAGCATGCGCGTAGTACTTTGTTTTGATGACCAATAAATTTTTGCAATAAGTATGTGAGTTCTTTATGACTAATGTTGAGTCCATGGATTATACGCACTCTCACCCTTCCACCATTGCTAGCCTCTCTAGTACCCCGCAACTTTCGCCGATACCATAAACCCACCATATACCTTCCTCAAAACAGCCACCATACCTACCTATTATGGCATTTCCATAGCCATTCCGAGATATATTGCCATGCAACTTTCCACCATTCCGTTTTATTATGACACGTTCCATCATTGTCATATTGCTTTGCATGATCATGTAGTTGACATCGTATTTGTGGCAAAGCCACCTTCCATAATTTTTCCATACATGTCACTCTTGAGTCATTGCACATCCCGGTACACCGCTGGAGGCATTCATATAGAGTCATATTTTGTTCTAAGTATCGAGTTGTAATTTTTGAGTTGTAAGTAAATAAGAGTGTGATGATCTTCATTATTAGAGCATTGTCCCATGTGAGGAAAAAATAAAAGGGAGGCCAAAGAAGCCATACAAAAAAAGAAAAAGAAAAGAAAAAAAATGAGAGAAAAAGAGAGAAGGGGCAATGTTACTATCCTTTTTTTCCACACTTGTGCTTCAAAGTAGCACCATGATCTTCATGATAGAGAGTCTCCTATGTTGTCACTTTCATATGCTAGTGGGAATTTTTCATTATAGAACTTGGCTTGTATATTCCAACGATGGGCTTCCTCAAATTGCCCTAGGTCCTCATGAGCAAGCAAGTTGGATGCACACCCACTTAGTTTTCTTTTGAGCTTTCATAAACTTATAGCTCTAGTGCATCCGTTGCATGGCAATCCCTACTCATTCACATTGATATCTATTGATGGGCATCTCCATAGCCCGTTAATATGCCTAGTTGATGTGAGACTATCTCCCTCTTTTTTGTCTTCTCCACAGCCACCATATTCTATTCCACCTATAGTGCTATGTCCATGGCTCACGCTCATGTATTTCATGAAAGTTGAAAAGGTTTGAGAACACCAAAAGTATTAAACAATTGCTTGGCTTGTCATCGGCGTTGTGCATGATTTGAGTATTTTGTGTGATGAAGATGGAGCATAGCCAGACTATATGATTTTGTAGGGATAAACTTTCTTTGGCCATGTTATTTTGAGAAGACATAATTCCCTTGTTAGTATGCTTAAAGTATTATTGTTTTTATGTCAATATTAAACTTTTGTTTTGAATCTTATGGATCTGAACATTCATGCCACAATAAAGAAAATTACATGGGTAAATATGTTAGGTAGCATTCCACATCAAAAATTCTGCTTTTATCATTTACCTACTCGAGGACGAGCAGGAATTAAGCTTGTGGATGCTTGATACGTCTCCAACGTATCTATAATTGTTGAGTGTTCCATGCTATTATATTATCTGTTTTGTATGTTTTATATGCATTAATATGCTATTTTATATTATTTTTGGGACTAACTTATTAACCTAGAGCCCAGTGCCAGTTTATGTTTTTTCCTTGTTTTTGAGCTTCGCAGAAAAGGAATACCAAACGGAGTCCAAACGGAATAAAACCTTCGCGATGATTTTTCTTGGACCAGAAGACACCCAGGAGACTTGGAGTGCAAGTCAGAAGAGCCACGAGGCGGCCACAAGGGTGGAGGGCGCGCCCAGGGGGTAGGGCGCGCCCCCTACCTTGTGGGCCCCTCGGTGACCCCCTGACCTAGATCTTCCTCCTATATATTCACATATATTCCCAAACCACCAGAGGCATCCACGAAAACACTGTTCCACCGCCGCAACCTTTTGTTCCCGTGAGATCCCATCTTGGGGCCTTTTCCGGCATCCTACCGGAGGGGGATTCGATCATGGAGGGCTTCTACATAAACTCTATTGCCCTTCCGATGAAGCGTGAGTAGTTTACCACAGACCTACGGGTCCATAGCTAGTAGCTAGATGGCTTCTTCTCTCTCTTTGATTCTCAATACCATGTTCTTCTCGATGTTCTTGGAGATCTATCCGATGTAATCTTCTTTTGCGGTGTGTTTGTCGAGATCCGATGAATTGTGGATTCATGATCAGCTAATCTATGAATATTATTTGAATCTTCTCTGAATTCTTTTATGCATGATTTGATATCCTTGTAATTATCTTCGAACTATCGGTTTGGTTTGGCCAACTAGATTGGTTTTTCTTGCAACAGGAGAAGTACTTGGCTTTGGGTTCAATCTTGTGGTGTCCTCTCCCAGTGATAGTAGGGGCAGCGAGGCACGTATTGTATTGTTACCATCGAGGATAAAAATATGGGGTTTACATCATATTGCTTGAGTTTATTCCTCTACATCATGTCATCTTACTTAAATCGTTATTTTGTTCTTCATGAACTTAGTACTCTAGATGCAAGCAGGAGTCGGTCGATGTGTGGAATAATAGTAGTAGAAGCAGGCAGGAGTCGGCCTACTTGACACGGATGTGATGCCTATATTTCATAATCATTGCCTTAGATATCATCATAACTTTGCACTTTTCTATCAATTGCTCGACAGTAATTTGTTCACCCACGGTATTATTTGCTATCTTGAGAGAAGCCTCTAGTGAAACCTATGGCCCCCGGGTCTAATTTCCATCATATAAGTTTCCGATCTACTATTTTGCAATCTTTTACTTTCCGATCTATAAATCAAAAACCCCAAAAACATTTACTTTATCTTTTGTTTAGTTTTATCTATCTCTATCAGATCTCACTTTTGCAAGTGACTGTGAAGGGATTGACAACCCCTTTATTGCGTTGGGTGCAAGTGTTTGTTTGTGCAGGTATTGGTGACTTGTGCGTTGTCTCCTACTGGATTGATACCTTGGTTCTCTAACTGAGGGAAATACTTATCTCTACTTTGCTACATCACCCTTTCCTCTTCAAGGGAAAAACCAACGCAAGCTCAAGAAGTAGCATCAACTATGAACAGTAATGTAACATGGCCCTTTTTTGACTGTCCGGTCGAGAATGAACGGTGAGATCAATGTTAACAGAACTAGGTCTACAGCGCACAGAGAGTACGGTGCTACAGTACTCCACGGAACATGAACCATATGAAGCACGAATCAGTGTTAGGTAGGGTGTATGAAGGGTCCATGGGAGCAAAAGTTCCCTTCTCGGCCCACTTTTGGGTGTTTGGTAGAGTGCATGAAGGGTGCATGAGTCCACACTAGGTTAACACAAATACACTAGGAGCATGCAGAGCATGCATGAAGAGGGGTGCTGAGATGAGCATGCACGAAGAGGGAACAACTATATTGAGATGAGAATGCAACCAAACACAGCCGCACGCTTTGTGCTACAATGACTGGTCTGCACCGTCTGAGTTTGATCCAACGGTCATGTTGCGCCGAGACATGCCCATGTAGAGGACGCCTAAACACCACCGAAGTCCCTCTACTTCTCGAGCTGCATGACGTTGGTGATGCAGGGTGCCACCGCCCGCAGAGCCCGCTCCCGGTCGACGGGAGCCAGCTCGTCAAAGACGGTGTCCAATGGCACGAATGGATTCCGGTGACGAAGCCTTGACAGGATTCGCCCGGCAACGGCGACGGTCGCCCGCAACCCCTCCCTGTCCAGCTCCGCCCCCACCATCGTGCAGAGATGGCTCAGCGACTCGGAGATATAGGTGAAGAAGGAGACCAGGTCAGGAAGCCGCAGCTCGTTGAAGTCGATGGAGTGGTCGAACGGGTTTAGCCCGACGGCCGGCATGGTCGTGCTGGCATGACGGTAGGCATCGCGTAGCCGCCACACGTGCATGGAAACATGGTCCAGCAAGTAGTTGAGGCGATCCTGGACCTCGTCACGATCGGCCCGCTCGCGCTCTAGCTGGCTCGCCTGACCGCCTATCGTATCTACCGCTTTCTGCAGCAACGTCGCCGACGCCTCGAGCATCTTTGTGGTGGACGCGTGCCACTTTTGAAGCTTCGTGAACTCCCGCACATAAAGGAGGAGCATGGCACTCCTCTCCTCCTTGAGCTCACCGAGCTCCATTGCCTTGGCCCTGAGCTCCGCATCCTTGGCATGGAGCTCCTGTGCCAGGCACCTCACCTCAAAGTCCGTCACCTGGTGCGCCGCCATGGAACCAGGTAGAAGTAACGGGGAGAGGAAGCAAAGGGGGCAAAACGGCTGAAAGGCAATGCAATCTATGGGAAGGCGGAGGGAGTCAGCCAAAGAGCGGGGTGAATCTTTTGGTTTTCACCATGGGAAAACACCAGTCGATGACTTTTCACTTCAGGGAGCAGTGGGTTTTACAGGCGGAGTCATCATGACTAGTAATTGCTGTCGCGCCTGCTCCCGTCAATCAAAAAAATAAAAATCCTGCCGCGCCTGCCGCACCCAAAGACCCACTAGCAAGGAGAGAAAAAAGGGGTGAAAAAACAAATGTGGTGGTGGCCTAGCTAATCGGTCGCACTAGCCCAACTAGCTAGCCACCGTGCTTCACTAATGTAGTCGGAGGGAAAGGTGGGCTTTTGTGATTTGATGACTCACTTACTTGCTTCGGCGCTACGACCGACAACGAGGAGGACCCCGAAAACGCGCGGTAGGGCATCCCACATCTCAGCAAGGAAGAAAATATGCGTGCACCACCCGGGAGGACCCAGAAACCGCGCGATAGGGTGTGCCACGTCTCGGCACAGAGGAAAATTATGCGTGTAAAAATAAACTGTATCAATCTACCTATGGTTCGACCTCGGGACCCAGCCAGTTGGTCGAAAACACCCCACTAGCCACACAGCTTCATCATGCTAACGTGGCACGGATGATAGGTGTGGTTAGCTCCGTCTCGACCAGCCACAACGTCTCTCTCTTGTTCTAGACGATTCATCTATTTTCCAAGCATTTTTTTTAGTTATAATAACACCATGGCAAGCTCGCGCCGCTCTTCATGTGTGCCCGTGCGTCTTAAGGTTGTACTACTAGATGGAGAGGAGAGAGAGAGAGAGATGGCAGACATGGGACCCACCAGTAAGTAAGTCAACGTTAATGCACCTGTTGACGAGCCACTCGCTCTACACAACTCAACGTAATACTGTAAAAAATCAAGTTATGCGACAAAGCCAACAACCGTTGTGGTTTCAGGCTATTGACGTACGCTTCGTACTCCAGGTTGCCGGTTCAAATCTCGTCCTTCAGATTTTTTTAGTTTTAGGTCCAAATTTGATCAATGACAAGTGGGCCTCCCGTGTGTTGTTCCAATATTTAAGTGTAGGATGGTTTTTTTGCACAAACACTTTGCGTGGTTAGACAAGTTACGGCACCAGTTACACGTATTTTGCAAGTTTAGGAACAAAAATGACAGCGACATAGAATATCACATGCTCCCCGTAGCTTAGATGCTATGGTGATACGAGATTTTACGTCGTTGGATCTGAGATCCAATGGCTTGGGAGTAGTCTTTTGTAATTATGTGCAATTTCCAAACTCTCCAAGGGTTTTTTTGCAACAAAAAAAACCATTCAGGCCTCGTGTGAGCCACTGGATCTTGGATCCAACGGCTCCGAGTAGCTCATATTAGGTGCACCCCGCAGCTTAATTAGCCGCTACGGTGATATGAGCATATAGGTCGTTGGATATGAGATCCAATGCCATGTGCATAGTATTTGTATTTTCTGCGCAATTCCCAAACTCGTTCAGGCCTATATTGCAAAAATATTCAAACCTCCTACTACGAGCCATTAGATCTCCCGGGAACCAGTACCACCATAGAATCTACGGTGTGGGAGCACCTCGTATTCCCCCGTGCAAGAAAACATCAGGTGCTCTCGCAGCGTGGATGCTACGGTGATACGAGCTTCGAGGTTGTTCGATCTGAGATCCAATGGCATCTGAGTAGTCTTTGCGCTTGTGGGCTGCGCCCAAACTCTTTGGGGGCTTTTCTGCAAAAACATTTGAACCACCAAGGAGTCGTTGGATCTCAGATCCAACGGCTCCGAGGAGCTTGTATCACCACAGCATCTAAGGTGTGGTAGCACGTGATATTCTTAAACACAAGAGAATATGAGGGCTTCCCTCATCTTAGATGCTACGATAATACGAGCTTCGAGACCGTTGGATATGGGATCCAAGGGCATCTGAGAAGTTTTGGTACTAACTGTGTGCAATTCCTAAACTCATTAAGGTTTCTTGTAAAATATTAAGACATCTTGTGAGCCGCTATATCTCAGATCTACACGCTCCAAGGAACTCGTATCACCATATAGCATCTAAGGTGAGGTGGCACATGATATTCTCCCCGGGGGGATGCACAACCCATCGGTGTTTAGGAGGGTGGGGACAAATATAATGTTCAAAAATATAATCTAAACAATCCTAAACAGAGCTTCACAAATTTATCTAAGGTCGAGGTGTTACCCCCCCCCCCCCCCCACCCCCCCCCCCCCCCCCCCCCCCCCCGAGAATCTGCATAGCTCCGCCTATGCAAGAGGTGTAGTGGGAGCTTCCAGGTGTGAGAGAGACGATGTGAGAAAGCGAGGTTAATCGAGTCATTTATAGAAGGAGAGATCGAGTGAGTGTGGCCTAGCCTACACTCGAATGTTAAAGACGATACACCGAGATACCATGCTTCGGCCTAGCCTACACTCGAATGTTAAAGACGATAGATACACTGAGATACCGTGCGGCGAAGCTGCAGTGAGGGCTGGAGGGAGATAGTTACCGAGAGTGGCCTAGATAGACTTTGTGTGTGCGCGCATGGTGAAGGTGTTTTACAAAGGCAACGTACGTGTCTTGAGAGAGAGGGGGAGGGTTTGTCATGGAGGGCACGACGAGGTTGTGTGTGATAAATACATTTGTTGAGAGTGTGTGGGCGGGTGTGACATAAATGGAGATCCAAACATGAAGAGAAATAATGAGTGCACATGTGTCGGATACGAATAGCTCTATTAACAAAGAAATGAAGATCGATCGATACATGAAGTATGTGTGGTGGTTGGGGGTGTCTATGGAGAGACCTAAACACAACATTTGCATGTACATAGTACTAGACTTAATATTCATGTTTCAATTTATTGTGCATTTTAAATATTGAATTGAGGACCATGCATGGCTTACATTTTAGTTTTGAATTCGTGTCATACATGCATGGTCATACATCCACGTTGAGATCACTATATCACAAACTCACTCTAATTCATGAACTCGTCATAAATCAATTACCGTGCCTTTTGGAATGACCAGTTATTTGCAAGGAAAATATGGGCATTGTAATACATATAGATTCGTTCGGCAACTTAAAAAAAACATTCCTTTCGCATTCTCGAATGGTAGCACCCGACGGCGTACTAGCCAGACCCAGGCTCGTGTACTGGTGGTGGCGTGCGTGGTACGCACATTAGCCAACCCCAACCAAATGAACCGCGATATTAAACTTCGCGACTCCACTCGAGCCTCCGCGTTTAGTCGAAATATCTGGCGGCCAGAATTCCAACCCTAGGAAATTCCCCTCATGTCCCGGTCCGTAATGACAACCGATGAACAATGGAGGGATGCTTTAGTAACTAGTCCATGTTACCTGCCTTGCCGAGCACGGTTCAATTCCCTCGGTCGCCACTACCCAAGGTCACCCGTCAACTCCATGGCCTAATAAGTACTAATAGTACTACACCAGGATGAGCACACAATGGAGCTCCGTTTGTTGATTTTGTTCGTGCGGCGTTCGTGCCTACTAGAGTTACTATATCAGGCAATGCACTGGTACGGAGGGATTATCTTTTTACTCTCCATATATAACTTGTCTGAAGTCTAACTAAGCAAAATGTTTGACCAAATCCTTTCTTAAAAAATATTAACATCTACAACAGTTAAGATGTATGGCTTGAAAATTTATTTCATGATGCAGGTTATGATATTGTTTTGAATCCTGGATTTTAAATTCCAGAAAATCCAAAACTGACCTGAAATTCATGAAACTGAGCATGGTCACGTGATATGGCACAAATAGGTTATCGTATTTTTTTGTTTAATTTGAGACAAGCTACTTATGAAAAGTTGCACAAATAAAGAGCCAAGGTATTTTGGAACAAAGACATGTCACGTTAACGCGAACGGATTCACTATTCAAATCGTGGGCGTTAGACCTACGTGCCGCCACGAGTCCCGCTTCTCATCGGCAGGTGCCGTCCGAGCAAGCATGTGAGTCAACGGGAGGCGTGCGAGCAGACCGCTGCGCCGGCTGACCGGGAGGCATGCGAGCAGGCCGCTGCGCAGGCTCAACGGGAGGCAAGCCCTTTGACCAGGCTCCGCTGCCCACCTTCCTCCCAACTGCCCGCACTTTTAATGGCGCCGGCACCGCAGTTTAAATCACCCCCGCACTCCCCGGTCTCACTACAATCTTCTCTCTTCCTCTCGGATTCTCCTGTCGTCTACCTCCAACCAGCCTGACCTCACCGTACGCCATGCCGCATCACGATGGTCTGCCCTTAGTCTTCCAGTTTCCTAAGGAAGACACCCAGCCGAAGTCTCAAGAACATAAGGCGCTTTGGGACAAGCTTGAACTGGCCTTGCGGGCCGCGCCTGTCCCCGCTCCCGTCGCCCCGACTGTGCCAGCGCCCATCCCCATGGCATTGATGGCCTGGGAGCCGCACATTGTCGCCGAGCTTGAAGCCACGGGCTTCCACGAGGTCCCCACTGACTTTCACGCGCCCGTGCACCTGCCAGTGCATGCGCCTGCGCGTGCACTGACGCGCGCACTCGTGTCGATGCCCGTGCACACGAATGTCTCCGTCGCGCCATTGCCAGAGCCTGTCCCCGTGCCGGTGCCAGTGCCCCCCTCAGCGGCATGGGTCGCCGCCGTCGACCGCTTCCTTGCACCAACGCCAGTCGCCTCCTCCCGCCAGTTGACTGGCTCCTGGAGACCGAAGTCCACAACATTCTGGCCTTCCTTGAAGCTAGGGCCAACGTCTAGGAGTACGCCAACAGCAGCGCAAGACGCCGCCGTCACCGCCGGTCAGTGGCCCGACGACACACAGAGCACGGCAGAGGAGCCGCTTCCCTCCGCAAGACACCTCCGCCGCCGCGTGATCTAAATATGCCATGAAAAACGTTCGGATTGCCATGCTTAAAATCTGAACGATTGGGATTTATCATTTGCGTTTATTTTAGTTCAATCGTGGTATGAATGTAAAGTCGCAGTCAGACTGAATGAAATCTATGGTTTGATCGATTGAATGTTCTGCTAGAGCCATATCAAATTAAATATAAAACATCATCAAGCGACATGTATTCCTTCTCATCGCAAACATTTCATATTAAATACCATGTCAATTCCAAATATATTTTTAGGGAAGTCAGTTCCAAATACTTGTAGGGCGCGAGCAGTCCCATTGTTCGAGCACTAGGCTATACATCTATTTATCCACGCATTTAATTGTTAGTAGATACTACTACCCTAACTTGCCCGTCACGGTCACTTTTGTTCCTAAACTTGTTACATACTAGTATTACGTGAAACTGGTGCCGTAGCTTGTGAATGCGTCCAGATTTGGTCAACGGCCACACCGTCCACGCGTTCTTCGTATTTGCCCGTGCGTCTAAACATAGAAGGGGAGGAGAGAGAGAGAGAGAGAGCAGACATGGGACCCACCAGTAAGTGAAGTGGAATAGTACGTGCTCATGAGCCGGTCCCACTAATGTACTAAAGTTAATATAAAAACATGTTGTCCATTAAATAGGCTGTGGTAATATAAAAACGTTATATCAACAAAGGGGAGTATAACAAACGTTGCTACTCTGTTGCCTATTGACGTGCGGCTTGAAGGCCCTGGTCGCATGTTCGATCCTCGTCCTTTTTTCATTTTTAATTTATACTAGTAAGGTACACGTGCATTGCACGCATGAGATTTGGCAACCAAATTATGAATAAATACCACACCATAGCATGTAAGCTTTGATTCATATATGCATGATGTAGATGTTCGTTTAATTCTTATAGTTCATCTCATTCAAAATCAATAAGTTTTATAAAAAAAGTTAATCTATTTTAAGATTCATGGGATTGTGCATTCTAGAGCATAAAGTAAAAAATAATAATGGCAATTCATTTAGAAAAAAGAAAATTGGGCAATTATTATACAGAAGATTCTAGAACAAAGGAGAAGTGCTTGTGTTTTGAGGTTTGTCCATTATGCTTAAGCTCAACCATGCAGTCTTCTAGATTGTACATGTGGCAGAATGTGGTGGAATGTAGAAGATATCCAACGGCCAATGGTGCTCGGATTTGCCATCTCTGCACCGTCGAATTGGCTTTATCCAACGACCATCTTTCAAAGTTATTCGCACACTATATAGGGTTGTAGATATGGTCCAAATTTGCTCCATGACAGTTGCCCCCCCCCCCCCCCCCCGGTGTGTAGTTTGTAGCACTTTAATTTCTGGGTCGAAATTTGTTCCATTATAGGTGGACTCCGGGTGTGTAGTTTTTAACTTATTTGTAATAATTAAAGAGAACACCAGAGTTTTTTGCAAAAATACCATGGTGCGACGTGGAAGGTTAGAAAGGGCGTGCGAGAGAGCGGTGACCGATCCAGAGGGAAAACAATTGGGGGAGGGGCGGGGGTTGCAACGGTGTTTGGAGTAGTTGTGGGGCGAATGCTACAAAAATATAATCTAAACCCACCGGAATAAATGCCTTCACAAATTAATCGAAGGTTGGAGTCCCCCTCGCAATGTAAATAGCTCCGGCTCTGTGAGGGATGGAGAGGTAGCTTCAATGTGTGGAAGAGACGGCGTGAGAAAGCGAGGTCAAACGAGACATAGATAGAGAGACAAAGTGAGTGTGCCCCGACATTCGTTGAAAAGATATATATGCTGTGGATAGATATTGTCCGATTGAGCTTCAGGGAAGGGTGCATGCTATAAGAGAGAGCTTGAGAGATGATCCAGTCACAGACAGGTACACATATCATTTGTGCGTGGGAGGAAGCAAGGTCAATCGATACATAGATAAAGAAAGAGAGATTGAGCGAGTGTGGGTCGTCATGCGATCGAAAGAGTGAGACAGGTTGGAGAGAGTGACCTAGATAGACAATGTGCGTGTGAGAGTATACACTATGAATATGTCGAATTAAACCCAAACATGGAGATATATCGTTTGCCTGTGAGAAAGAGCGAGGTCAATCGACACATGCATAGAGAGAGAGAGAGATTGAGTGAGCGTGGGCCGCCATGAGGTCGAATGAGTGGAACGGCTTGGAGAAACTGATCTAGATAGACAATCTGCATGAGAGAGTATAGAGTGTGTCGATCGAGGCCCGAACAGGGAGATATATCATTTGTGAGTTAATCGAGACTTAGAGAGAGAGAGAGAGAGATTAAGCGAGTGTGGGCCGCTGTGCGGAAGAAAGATTGACACGGTCTCTCAAGAGTGACCTAGATAGACAATGTGCGTGCATGCGCACGAGAGGGAGGGGGGTCTAGATAGGCAATGCATGTATCTACCGAGAGAGGGTGGGAGGGGGAGATAGAGAGCTCGGCATGGAGTGCAATGGCGGGTGTGTGAGAGTTAGAGATCAAAACAAGGAGAGAAAGAACGAATGTGCGGAAACCAATAGCTTTGTAAGGTGGTTAGGAGAGGAAGATTGATCAATAGAGGAAGTATGTAGCGTGTGTGCCGGGGGGGAGGGACCTAAAAACAACATTTGAATATAGATAGTACTAGACTTAATATTGACGTTTTAATTTAGTGTACATTGTAAGATTTGAATTGAGGACCATGCATATGGCTTCAGTATTTATTTCGAATTCTTGCCATACTTGGTTTGGAAAGGTTGATATTGACTTGATTGTTGTGCTATTTTGTATGTGTGTGGTCATATGCTTGAATCCATCCAAAGTTTTCTCACCACCATGGTGTTCATCTTATACATATATGATTTTGAATTAAAAAAGTAGCATGGATACCGTGAAATGCGAAATCCACGTTAGAATTGGAGATCGCTATGTGACAAACACACTCTAATTCAAATAACTCCTCATTAATTAATTCATAGTATCTCATTCCGAAGGACTAATTATTTGCAAGGAAAACACAGGCATGGTAATACATAGTACAAGATTCGTTTGCCAACGAGAGAACATTCATTTGCATTCTCAAATGTAGGTGCACCAGGCAGACCAGGGTCGTGTCGTGGTGGTCGCGTGTGTTGTACGGACGCTAGCACCCACCCCCTCCCTCCCCCTCCCAAAAAAAAGAAATATCTGGCAGCCGCAATTCCAGCCCTACAAAATCTCCCTTCTCCCCCGTCCCCTTCCGTGCCCAGAGCTCTCAAATCCCTAATTCACCGCCAACCCAAGCAAAATTTAAATCGCCCTTCATCTCGTCTCTTTCCCCACCTCTGTGCCGGATGACGACGACGACGACGACGGTCATGCTTCACCACTGCACCGGAGCTGCCTCATCTACCCCCACGGTCACCGCACCGGGTGGTCCACCCACAACGTCGGCCGTCGCAACCGACGTGCCTCACAGACACCGATTTCCACCACATCAGGAGAGCTTCACCGACGCCGTCTCCCACCTCACCGGGGCTACTTCACAGAGAACATCGACACACCTCCACCCCCCCCCCCCCCCCGACGCCGTTGGTGCTTCACCAACGGCCTCGTCCACCGCATCATAGCGCTTCGCTGCCGCTCGAGATCTACATCCGTACACGGCCAGCCAACGCCAGCGCATCACCCTCAACGGCTCAGAAGTCACCCGCACTCTAGCTAGGCGAGCATGCCCAAACGCCGGCCCGAACTAGGTATCCACATATCACTCCCTTGTGCACTGTTCCGACGATGTTTGGATATCCTTTTACTGCTCTCTTAGCTTACACGCCTATGCAACTCTGACTTCAACTCTTATTTCTTCTGGAGATATCATCTGAAACAAGCAACAGAATTTTTTAGCGAGGCATGACGGCGCTACGGGATCTGGTACACATCCTGCACGCCGGTATAACCTTGTAAGTACTTGTACTCTGGTACAACAGCAAGGTCGATTCCTCTCATTCGATCAACCATTCGCCGTGTCAAAAATGCAGAGGGGGATGCAAGGAGCACAAGGCCTGCATATCCAAGCAAGTGGTAACATGGACTTGTATATGGAACATCCCAAGCGCAAGCAGAGCTGCAGTGAGCCTGTACAACGAGCTAGCGTAAGTCCCTGCATTTCATTTAATTCATACTGGCCTGCGTGTATGATTTGTGTGCAGTGGCGGATCCACAAATTCAAGTTACCAGGGGCGAAAATTTAACTTAAAAAATACGAAGGCACTTGCACTCCGGAAATCAACATAACTTGAGAAATGTGAAGCTACATGCACTTTGAAAACCAGCTAATGATCCAAAGTAGTTTCGGATTATAAAACACTAAATGATGTAAGCATCAAAAAATACAAAATGCAACATGGTGTACAAGAACTACTAACATGGACTGTACCTGCTTGAATTATTCATTCTCTGGCCGAAAATATCCAAGTGTAATTGCACCTATAACTAGTGCGCAAACTGCATATCAATATATCTATCCTGCACAAGTATGCCAATAGTTTCAAACAACAGATTAGAAAAGTATTTATGATAGGTTGTCAGGATACGGGGACTTTCTGGTAGATGGCCTCGACGTTTCCTCAAGCCATGAAAATGTACTATAATTTGCTTGTCATCAATTCCTACAAATCTCTATCTCTCTCTCAACATAGCAGATCATCATTAGACACTAAATCCTTCAATGGGAGCTTTCAAAATGCTTGCATTAGATCCCTCATTAGACACTATATGTTCATCACCAGGAGCATGTAAAATGTTTGCATCAAATCCTTCATTAGCAGTCTGTTCATTAGACACTTCAGGCTCAAGAACAACATGAGCTTGTATGTTTGCACCGAAAACTTGATTAGACACATCAGGTTCAGTCAGTTCAGTATTGATTGGGGGAGTTATAAAATAAGCAGAAATTGGTTTCATTTTCTTATAGATTCCCTACATACAAGCAGTTTTACAACTACGTCAGGTTAACCATTGGCCAGAAATTGAACAGTTGAATTAGATGTAATCAGGGGTGTGATGTACCTGCTCGTTGCGCATGCTGCTCTTGCAAGCTGCGACTCTCCGTTTGTGCAAGCTCGATGCCATGCCCGTGTTGCCGCCGCTACCTCCCACGCAGGCTACACCCAGGGTTGGACCTTCATCTTCTTGTCCTTCCATTCGCTTGAAGCCCGACGACCGGCGTCCAATGAGGGAGCGAGGAAGTGTTGTGTCGGTCTGTCCAGCGGTGGCTAGGTTAGGAGCGAACTAGACCAGAGGATGGAGCAAACGAATTGGTGATTTTTCCTGCTGTCGATCGATATGGGAGGCGCTCGTTTGGGCCACGAGCCTGCTATATGGCCTGCCTTGGACTTACGTTATTGGCCCATCCAAATTGAAATGTTTTTGTTCATTTTTTACATTGCCTGCTCGTGCGCTGGGACGAACAAAACTAGCCTGGGCCAACCTGGACAACTCAAACTAGGTGCGCACTTTCCAGCCACCCAAGGCGGCCGCCCATACCAGCCCCTACGGTGGCGTCGCCCCTTTTTGCGTGTATGATTGGGGTAGTGAAATTTATTCCAGTGGCGCTTTTGATTTACCCACAGAATGGTTGAATTGCTTGTTTCTATGAACTGAGTTCGCCAATAATGTGAAGGATGCCAGTCTTTTCATCCTATTGTAGATTGCTTAGATCTCAATATGCCAAATGTAATCGCATGAAATATACAGTAAAACCCAGTGTGATGTGTGTTGCTACAACTAGTCTGACAACCCGTCCTCATTTAACATATCAAGGACGCCATCTTATCAGATTAACCATTCGACTTACCAATGCAGTGTGGGAAGAAAGAAGTATTGGGATTGCGTATCCAAGAAATTGATGCCATGGACTCCTTCGTAGAACCTTGTAAGCGAAAAAGAAGTTGCAGTGTGCCTGTACAAAGAGCTAGCGTAAGTTCAGTTACCTGCTTCTCAGAATTTTAGTTAGCCACTGATTGCAAAAGTGTTCAATTACGTTGCTTGGCTTAATTTAGTTTGTTACTGATTACATAATGCCATAGCGTGTTAATCCTATTATAGACAGCGCCTATCTATGTGTTTGATACTTACTGTTAAGAATTACCTGTTTGCCTGAACTTAAATAGCTACTTAAGCACGTAGATAGCTCATCATATGTACTTCTAGGGACCAGCAAAATTCATGTGTAATTTACGTTCTGATACCCTGTTTGTTTAAATGGTTTGCTGTTATCACTTGTAGCACTAGTAATGTTTGCATGTTCATAGACAGATAACTGTCAGGTTTATATGAGGGACAACATCTTTTTAACTTCTCTATCTCTATCTCTACTCTTATAAAAAAAACAAAGTTGGTGATGATGGTGTGCCTGCAATCCTGCAATATAGATTGTCCGATCTATATCTGACGGATAGAAAGCAAACTATGGAAATTTTGCAAAAAGATACCCGCACCCCTCTCCACATTTGCAGATAAGGCCTTCCCTCGTTCATCTTCGTCTCCCATGAGATAAACAGCTCGTATAAATGCATCTTGATGTTCCGTGCAACGCATGGGCCTCTTGCTAGTGTGTGTGTGTGTGTGTGTGTATATATATATATGTGTGTGTGTGTGTGTGTGTGTGTGTGTGTGTGTGTGTGTGTGTGTGTCAGAATCATTTGGCATACATCAAAGATATTTACAGATGTCTGTGTTGCTGGTAAACGGTATCGACATGTTACTTTAATACGTTGCCAAGAACCTGTTAGTTTTACTAGTTTGAAGTTAGTTTCTTATGGCTCTTGCAACACTTTATTTATGATTGCTAACATTCAAGTTTGCAGGATCCAACTGAAACTCCATTGGCACAACAGGTATGTTTTCAAAAACTTCCTTGTTTACCTGGTTTGCAACTATAACTTGTTGTTGTAATCATCTTACCAACTTCAAGTTTTCAGGATCCAATTGGAAGTCCAATTGCATAGCAGGTACAATTTCAAAAATATATTTGTGTAACAGGTTTGCTGATGTAACTCGTTGCTCTAATCAAGTTACTGACTACTCAACTTTTCAGGATCCAGGAGAAACTCCAATGCCACAACAGGTTCCTTTTGAAAAACTTGTTTGTTTAACTGCTTTGCTTCTGCAACTGGTTGCTCTAATCACGTTACTGGCTACTCAACTTTTCAATATCCAAGAAAAACTCCAATGCCACAACAGGTACCTTTTGCAAAACTTGTTTGTTTAACTGCTTTGCTGCTGCAACCGGTTACAATGATGTTAATAACTACTTTTTAGCATCCAATCGAAACTCTTTAATTCCTTGTTTGGTTAACTGGTTTGCTGTTCTAACTCCCAGTTCAGATGTTTTGCTAACTTCAACTTTTCGGAATCCAATCGGAACTTTAATGGCAAAACAGGTTAGCCCCATGGACGTTGTATCATCCCACAGCAGTGGCACCGGCCCAATCGTGCATCATGAATTGTCAACTGCTGATGCTCTAGAGGCTAAACTGTTGGTAGAAAGAGATTATGCTTCTGCACTTAGAGATAAAGTTGACATGTTGAGGAAGCAAACAGCACAATCACAAGTAGTACTCAAGACAACCATTAAATATTTGGTGGATTTCAAAACGAAGCAAGCTGAAACTGACCGCATTGTTAAGGTCCTGAAGGAAAAAAGGAAATTAAATTCCCACTTGGTAAATCATAGGTGAAATGTTTTTTCCATCGTTGAATAACCTTTGTGTTGTTTGTTCATATAATCGATCAAACCATTAGTTCTAGAGATCATGTAATAATTGTTTTTTGTTTTTTGGTTTGTAATTTTTTTTAGCACGAGTCTGTATTAATTGATAAGACTCTGAGACATTTCATTTTGATTGCTATGCCAGACCTACAAATATACCAATTGGGTTGAATGTGCATTCAGCAATAATAGTAGTATAGATGGTCCTTAAGTGGCACGCATCTGAAAGGGCCCAGATGTTGCACTAGCTTTGCTAAAAAAATGATGCTCTTCTATCAATAAAAGTACAGCGGCCTGGCTTAAGTATGTTAGTTGATATTATTTATCCATATACTCTATAAGTGTTTATATGTCTATTAGTTTTCTACATTATTGGTTGATTGACTCAGTAATTTGAATCTTGAGACATCGCTTGTGTACATATCTAAATGGGAGTACACTATATGCTTCGTGTGTCATACATGTTACACTTGAGTTGGACATAAAGTGGTTTCAAATATTTGAATTCACCTTAAACTGGATTCTACCTTTTGAATTCGAGTATCGGCATTTGTAAATCATATTCATATATGATGGTGGAATACATCTTTGTTGTGCTTTTGAAGATATATAAAAAAACATAGAATGATTTATAAAGATTCATATAAGAATACAAAATGGATTCGAATTTAGTTGCCAGGGTAAACGTGAATGCTTATTGTCCCACAATTTGAAAGAAGTGGCAAAATATCCACTCCCACATCAGCTGCCCGGAGCCAGTGTTTGCGAGATGGAAATTACTATCTACCCCTTACACGGACAATCCATCGGCCCAATTTCCACTGCTCTCAATAGGGGTAGGTTAGTAACTTCAATTAAACGTGACACGACCGCCTCTGAGCCCATTCAGACACGGTGGGCGCCAAACGTGGGCGGCAAAACACATTTGATTCAAGCTCATCCAAAAGATCTCTGTCTCTCCCTCCATTTCCCCATTCATACACGGTGGGCGGCAAAACAAACTCGACTCGGCCAAAATTGATGCAGGCAAATATTTTTAATAGGGGCAGGTTTGTAACTTCACTCAGACGTGACACAACCACCCTACCTGTCAGCCCCGTTCATACATCGTGGGCGCCAACCGTGGGCGCCAAAACACCCTCTCCTCGCCCGAAATCGCTCTGGGCAAATATTGGGGAGATGCGAGATTACCGTCCTATCCCCAACCGACGAGACGTCCAAATTTTAAACGGGGGCTAAGTTCGTAATTTTCCCATATTTCAGACAGGCGCATCCCAAAAACATTGTTCCCCGTACCTCTCCCTCCATTTTCCCATTCATACACCGTCCGCGCTAGAACACCATCCCCACACCAGCCTCCTCCGTCCGCCACCCCATCCATCGCCGTCGTCCTCCACCATGCCGGAGCGCCTACCAAGACCACGTCGTCCACTACTAGAGATGGAGGTTTCTCATCCACTGCGATGGACCAGGAGCCTTGCATCACATCCTCTCGCTTCATCGGCGCCATCGTCCTCCTTGTCGGGGCCGCTCCCACGACCTTCTCATCCACCGCAACGGGACTTATCCCCAGATGCACCCGTCTACAGTTACAGATCTGCTTCAACGCCACCGACAGCCATCGCACCCTCGATGCCTACACGGCGCTGCAAGAGAGGTGGTACTACTTCATATCTGCTCAACTTTTTGATCTCAACCAGAAAATAGATCGTAACTTGGTTACTGCACTTTCTTTTCAGCTCTTAGAATCTCAGTTCATAGTTCAAAGCAAACAATGGTTGCTAAGTAGAATTTCAGCGGTTTGCAACTTCAAATCTGCCATGAGTCATAATAGGGTTTAATTGATCATGCTTAGGGTTTCCCCTTTTTTATGATCACTATACAATCAGCCTACGTGCTTCGTGTCATAATAGCACTACTTCACCCATCAAGCTAAACAAGCTTAGTTGTTCAAATACGAATATGATATTATTAAAACAGAGTCATTTAATTGGTCAGCTAAATGTTCCTAATTTAGTTTCAAAAATGCATGTACGCCGCTGGGGTGTGTGGATCTACAGGGTGCCCACGGTGGGCCGCGGCCCACACTGGGATTTCGGGTCGGCCCAGACCCTGATTCCCCTTTGTTCTGCTGTGCTTCTGATCTCTACTCACCCCCAGCCGCCTGCCTCGCCGGTGACTTGCCGTCCCCGGACAGCATGACTCTAGGAGGAGACGCCGGACTAACAGGATTTCAGGAGCCACTTGCCCAACAGCGTCACCGCTGCCCGGGCACGCCGCCATGCCTACCTTACCAGTCCATTTAGGGCTCAGACGTGCAGCACCCACTTAGCCAACCCGATTTATCCTGAGATACGGCCTCAACACTCAGCAGCCACTCCTCATCACCCATGTTCTAATTGATTCATTACTCGTTAGGAAGGACTATCATTAGGGTTTGTTGTGTACTGAGTGCTAGTGATACGTCTCCAATGTATCTATAATTTATGAAGTATTCATGCCATGTTTACAACAATTTTATATGGTTTTGGTATGATTTTATTAGAACTAACCCAGACTGACGCTGTTTTCAGCAGAACTACCGTGGTGTCGTTTTTTGTGCAGAAGTAAAAGTTCTCAGAATGAGCTGAAAATTTACGAAGACTGTTTTTGGAAAATATAAAAAATACTGAATGAAAAGATATCGGAGAGGAGTCCCGAGGCAACCACAAGGGTGGAGGGCGCGCCCCCTGCCTTGTCGTCGCCTCATGGGCCCCCTTGACTTGTCCCCGACGCCAACACATCCAATAAATCCCAAAAACCTCATAAATAAACCTAGATCGAGAGTTCCGCCGCCGCAAGCCTCTGTAGCCACGAAAAACCAATCGGGAGCCTGTTTCGGCACCCTGCCGGAGGGGGAAACCATCACCGGTGGCCATCTTCATCATCCTGGTGGTCTCCATGATGAGGAAGGAGTAGTTCACCCTCGGGGCTGAGGGTATGTACCAGTAGCTATGTGTTTGATCTCTCTCTCTCTCTCGTGTTCTTGATTTGGCACGATCTTGATGTATCGCGAGCTTTGTTATTATAGTTGGATCATATGGTGTTTCTCCCCCTCTACCTTCTTGTGATGAATTGACTCTTGCTCTTTGAGGTTTCGTTATGTTGGATTGAGTATTGGATTTGAGAACACTTGATGTATGTCTTGCGATGCGATATCTGTGGTGACAATGGGATGTTCTATTGATTTACTTGATGTATGTTTTGGCACTCAACTCGCGGATTCTCGAGGTGACATTGGGGTAATCAATGCATAGGGGTTGATGCACCTTTTCGTCCTATGTTCTCTGATAGAATCTTTGGAGTGATTCTTTGTTGCATGTTGAGGGATTGTTATGTGATCCAATTATGTTATCATTGTTGAGAGAACTTGCACTAGTGAAAGTATGAACCCTAGGCCTTGTTTCTAAGCATTGCAATACCGTTTTTTTCTCACTTTTGTTACTAGTTACCTTGCTGTTTTTATATTTTCAGATTACAAAAACCTATATCTACCATCCATATTACACTTGTATCACCATCTCTTCGCCGAACTAGTGCACCTATACAATTTACCATTGTATTGGGTGTGTTGGGGACACAAGAGACTCTTTGTTATTTGGTTGCAGGGTTGTTTGAGAGAGACCATCTTCATCCTATGCCTCCCACGGATTGATAAACCTTAGGTCATCCACTTGAGGGAAATTTGCTACTGTCCTACAAAACTCTGCGCTTGGAGGCCCAACACGAGTCTACAAGAAGAAGGTTGCGTAGTAGACATCAAGCTCTTTTCTGGCACCGTTGCCGGGGAGGTGAATGCTTGAAGGTATATCTTTAGATCTTGCAATTGAATCTTTTAGTTTCTTGTTTTATCACTAGTTTAGTCTATAAAAGAAAACTACAAAAAATGGATTTGAGGTTGCCTCATATGCTTTATCTTTTTAATATCTTTCGTGAAAATGATGGAAAGGAAAATTGTGCTCAAGTGTTAGAAGAAGAAGTCTATAAAATGTTTGGCACTAAATTTTTGAATGATGAGCATGATTGCAATGTTGTTAGTATGAATTCTTTGAATATCCATGATGCTAATGATATGCAAAGCCATAAGCTTGGGGATGCTATGTTTGATGAAGATGATATTTTTTGTCCGCCAAGTTTTGATGAGCAAATTTATTATGATAATAACATGCCTCCTATATATGATGATTATATTGATGAAAGTGGGTTTGGAAGAGTGTCAACTCTAGGTACTAATGATCCCACTATTTTGGAGGGTGTTGAATCTTTTCACAATATTGATAAAAGTGGATTTGGAGAGGTCGTGACTTTATTTAGTGATGAATCCACTATTTCGGAAGAGGTTCCAATTGATTATGAGAACAAAGTTGCTATCTATGATGATTATTGTGATGACATGTACGCTATATAGAATAATGATAACAATGAAACTTTTCATCATTCTTTTAATTTTCAATTGTATTATGCCTCACATGATAGTTCTTTTGTTGAATTTGCTCCCACTACTATTCATGAGAAGAATTTTGCTTATGTTGAGAGTAATAAAATGTCTATGCTTCTGGATCATGAAAATAATGCTTTATGTGATAGTTATATTGTTGAATTAATTCATGATGCTACTGAAAATTATTATGAGAGAGGAACATATGCTTCTACATATTGCAATAATATCAAGTTTCCTCTCTATGTGTTGAAAATCTTGAAGTTTTGCTTGTTTTGCCTTCCTATGCTAGTTGATTCTTGTTCCCATAAATTGTTTTCTCACAAAATCCCTATGCATAGAAAGTGGGTTAGACTTAAATGTGCTAGTTATATGCTTCATGATGCTCCCATTGTGTTTCAATCCATATCTTTTATGTGAGCCTCGTTGAAATCATCATGCCTAGCTAAAAAGGCATTAAAGAAAAGCGCTTGTTGGGAGACAACCCAATATTTACCCCTACTATTTTTGTGTGTCCACATGATTAATCTACTGTATTAATCATGTTTTATAGCTTTTGTTTCAATAAAGTGCGAAGTAAAGCCTTTGGGATGGTGTGGTTGATAGTTGACTTGATTCTGTGCAAAAACAGAAACTTTTGCGTCCAGTACAGAAATTCCTATCTTTTACTGGAAATTGTAAAATATCTGAATTTTTTACAGTTGATTGGTATGCAAATTTTAAACGTTTTCCGAATTTTTCAGAATTTTTGGATAACAGAAGTATGACTACAATTCATATCTTCGCAGACTGTTCTGTTTTTGACAGATTCTATTTTCAATGCATAGTTTGCTTGTTTTCTAGTTTCTATGGCTTATATTGCTTAATATAAGTTGAAGAAATTATAGGGTACTGTAGGCATCATGTGAGAAAATTTTGAATCTTGTCTTGACAGTACCAAAGGGAATGATTTGTTTTATCATACTAACCCATCTCACGAAGTTCCGTTAAGTTTTGTGTGGTTGAAGTTTTCAAGTTTTGGGTGAGATATCGATATGAGGAGAATAAGGAGTGTAAAGACCCTAATATTGGGGATGACCAAGGCACCCCAAGGTAATATTCAATGAAGACCCAAGCAACTAAGCTTGGGGATGCCCCGGAAGGCATCCCCTCTTTCGTCTTCAACATTATCGGTAACCTCACTTGGAGCTATATTTTTATTCGTCACATGATATGAGTTTTGCTTGGAGCATCATTTTATTAGTATTTTCTTGCTGTTATTTAGATTAATGTTTTGCATCTTTTATTTCAATAAAAGTTTCAAGTATAGCCTTTACCATGCTTATTTTGCAAGTCTATATGTTGCTGTTTTAAAAACAGAAAGTTTTCTATTGTTGTATGAATTCTTATGGAAAGTAAGAACATGATAAAATCTTGAAATTTTTACACATTGATAAATAAAAAAAATTATACAGTGTGGTAATTTTTAAGAATTTTTAGAGTTAGGGAAGTATGAGTAAAATTGCACTATTTACAGACTGTCCTGTTTTGACAGATTGCTGTTATGTTTGCATATGTTTGCTTGTTGAATGATTCTATTTGAGGATAAGAGTATTAAATATGCAGAGGCATTTAGTATGCAATGTTAAATAATAATTTTAGTAATTTGCTACAGTAGAGAATAATAAGGTTTTGCATTTGATTTATACTAACTTTTCTCACGAGTTCTTGTTGAGTTTTGTGTGGATGAAGTTTTTAAGATTTAGGGAAACCATCATATAAAAGGAATTAAGGAGACACAAAAGCTCAAGCTTGGGGATGCCCAAAGCATCCCAATATAATATTTCAAGAAGTCTCAAGCATCTAAGCTTGGGGATGCCCCGGTAGGCATCCCACCTTTCTTCATCAAGAATTATCGGTTAGTATCGGTTGAGCCTAAGTTTTTGCTTCTTCATACGATGTGTGCTATTTTTAGAATGTCATTTTATTTTGTTTTGCTTGCTGTTTGAATAAAGTACTTAAGATCTAAATTTTCTTTATGAGAGAGAGTCTTCACATAGCTACTTAATTATTTGACTACTCATTGATCTTCACTTATATCTATTTGGAGTAGTTTGTCATTTACTCGTGTGCTTCACTTATATCCTATGAGTAAATGGTTGAATGAATTGAATATCATAAATCTGAAATTATATATGCTTCATATGCTTATACCATGGGGAGTAATGACTTCACATATAAGAAGTAGAGGTGGTAAATTTATTGAAAGTTAGCAAACATAGTATTGGTCACTTGAACAATTCATGAAAGAATATTGAAGGAAGAGGGGTTTCACATATAAATATACTATCTTGGACATCTTCTATGATTGTGAGCCCCGTTAATTATTTTCAAACTTGAGCAAATTAGTTGAAGTTGAACAAGGAAGACAACATAATGAGTTATGCTTGGGTATATTTGTATAGAAGTTATATTGTTATGGATCCTCCAACATGTGGTGCTTGCTATTTAGAATCTTTTGCTAGCCAAAATTTCTGTACTAAGCGGGAATACTGCTTGTGCATCCAAAATCCTTGAACCAAGTTTCATGCCATGAGTGTCCACCATATCTACCTATGGATTGAATAAGATCCTTCAAGTAAGTTGTCATTGGTGCAAAAAGCAATATAAATTGCTCCTAAATATGTATGATCTTTTATTGTAAGGGAAAATAAGCGTTGTACGAACTTGTGATGGTAAATAAATAAAAGCGACGGACTGCATAATAAAGGTTGCTATCACAAAGGGCAATACAACGTGACGTTCCTTTGCATTAAGGGTTTGCACATCCAAAATTAAAAAGCGCATGACAACCTCAGCTTCCCTCTGCGAAGGGCCTATCTTTTACTTTCATGTATTTACTTTTATGCAAGAGTCAGTAGTATTCCTTCTCATTCCAACCTACTCTTTAGTTGGCAAGCATCATGTGATGGGGAAAGATCTAAGCATATATGGCCATTCAAATATATTTGATCATGAATTATTATTGTTGACAATTATCTATATGATAAATAAGTTGGGAGGCGAAACACTAAGCCCCTATCTTTCTCTGTGTTCGATGGATGCTATTTGTTCTAAAAATATGCTTTGAGTGGTAGCAATCATGGAAGACTATATGATAGTTGAGTATGTGGGATTTGCTAAATCAAAGCTCTTACATAGACCCTTCCTGAAAATAAGATGAATTGCAATTGTTTGATGACTGAGAACCTAGTTTGTTAATTTTCAAGAAAGTTTATGATCTATTCTTTAACATGTGAATAGCTTGCTACTTGATCATGAGAAGTTTTATGAGATGAGCTACTGTTTATGATTTATAATGATTCTAGAAAAAGTGATTGAAATTATTATTGATCAAACTTGTGCACTTGATAGCATTCACACTTCATAAATTATTTCTTTTATCATTTACCTACTCGAGGACGAGCAGGAATTAAACTTGGGGATGCTGATAGGTCTCCAACGTATCTATAATTTATGAAGTATTCATGCCATGTTTACAACAATTTTATATGGTTTTGGTATGATTTTATTAGAACTAACCCGGACTGACGCTGTTTTCAGCAGAACTACCGTGGTGCCGTTTTTTGTGCAGAAATAAAAGTTCTCGGAATGAGCTGAAAATTTAAGGAGAATATTTTTGGAAAATATAATAAATACTGGAACAAAAAGATATCGGAGAGGAGTCCCGAGGAAACCACAAGGGTGGAGGGCGCGCCACCCCTAGGGCGCGCCCCCCTGCCTTGTCGTCGCCTCGTGGGCCCCCTTGACTTGTCCCCGACGCCAACACCTCCTATAAATCCCAAAAACCTTAGAAATAAACCTAGATCGGGAGTTCCGCCGCCGCAAGCCACTATAGCCATGAAAAACCAATCGGGAGCCCGTTCCGGCACCCTACCGGAGTGGGAAACCATCACCAGTGGCCATCTTCATCATCCTGGTGGTCTCCATGATGAGGAGGGAGTAGTTCACCCTCGGGGCTGAGGGTATGTACCAGTAGCTATGTGTTTGATCTCTCTCTCTCATGTTCTTGATTTGGCACGATCTTGATGTACCGCGAGCTTTGTTATTATAGTTGGATCATATGGTGTTTCTCCCCCTCTACCTTCTTGTGATGAATTGAGTCTTGCTCTTTGAGGTTTCGTTATGTTGGATTGAGTATTGGATTTGAGAACACTTGATGTATGTCTTGCGATGCGATATCTGTGGTGACAATGGGATGTTCTATTGATTCACTTGATTTATGTTTTGGCACTCAACTCGCGGATTCCTGAGGTGACATTGGGGTAATCTATGCATAGGGGTTGATGCACCTTTTCGTCCTACGTTCTCTGATAGAAACTTTGGAGTGATTCTTTGTTGCATGTTGAGGGATTGTTATGTGATCCAGTTATGTTATCATTGTTGAGAGAACTTGCACTAGTGAAAATATGAACCCTAGGCCTTGTTTATAAGCATTGCAATATCGTTTTTTGCTCACTTTTGTTACTAGTTACCTTGCTGTTTTTATATTTTTAGATTACAAAAACCTATATCTACCATCCATATTACACTTGTATCACCATCTCTTCGCCGAACTAGTGCACCTATACAATTTACCATTGTATTGGGTGTGTTGGGGACACAAGAGACTCTTTGTTATTTGGTTGCAGGGTTGTTTGAGAGAGACCATCTTCATCCTATGCCTCCCACGGATTGATAAACCTTAGGTCATCCACTTGAGGGAAATTTGCTACTGTCCTACAAAACTCTGCGCTTGGATGCCCAACACGAGTCTACAAGAAGAAGGTTGCGTAGTAGACAACAGCTACCTACACTTAATGGTTCAGATATTTCAATAATCTTTAGTACCTGTAAAATTCATAGGGTTTCAAATTCTAGTCCTAGGAACAGACACTAGTCATGTTGGATTGTTGGTCATAATGACATTGACCCAGATTACTACTGCAGGCCAGGTTTGTTGACAATTTTACTTGTCTTTCTTACTCATTCGATATGATATCCAATTATTCACGTCGATCAGTTGCAAACAATAAGTGCTAGACCAACATCTTGATTCAGATTTTGGACGGTCTCTTACTACAGTTACAATTCTGCATACTTGTCCTAGTAATCTCACAAGTAATGATTGATTCACTACCTCTATGCTTTCCTTGTCATATTTGTTGTCAATATTCTTTTAGGGTGGACCACCCTGTTTCAAAATACTGGAACCGCAGACATGAGTGAATAGTATTTCTCTGTGTGATCTCTTCCATCATGTGTGGGCAACTGATGACCCACAAGTATAGGGGATCAATTGTAGCTCTTTTCAATAAGTAAGAGTGTCGAACCAACGAGGAGCAAAAGGAAATGACAAGTGGTTTTCAGCAAGGTAATGTCTGCAAGTGCTGAAATTGTAAGTAACAGAGTAGTTTGATAGCAAGATAATTTGTAACGAGCAAGTAACGATAGTAGTAACAAAAGTGCAGCAAGGTAGCCCAATCCTTTTGAGGCAAAGGACAGGCCAAAACGGTCTCTTATAATAAGCAAAGCGTTCTTGAGGGTACACGGGAATTTCATCTAGTCACTTTCACCATGTTGATTCGATTTGTGTTCGCTACTTTGATAATTTGATATGTGGGTGGACCGGTGCTTAGGTGCTGTTCTTACTTGAACAAGCCTCCTACTTATGATTAACCCTCTCGCAAGCATCCGCAACTACGAGAAAAGTATTAAGAATAAATTCTAACCATAGCATTAAACTTTTGGATCCAGTCGGTCCCTTACGGAATAGCGCATAAACTGGGGTTTAAGCTTCTGTCACTCTCGCAACCCATCATCTACTTACTACTCCACAATGCATTCCCTTAGGCCCAAATATAGTGAAGTGTCATGTAGTCGACGTTCACATGACACCACTAAGGGAATCACAACATACATACTATCAAAATATCGAACACATATCAAGTTCACATGATTACTTGCATCATGATTTCTCCCGTGACCTTAAGAACAAAAGTAACTACTCACAAATGATAATCATGCTCAAGATCAGAGGGGTATTAAATAGCATATTGGATCTAAACATATAATCTTCCACCAAATAAACCATATAGTAATCAACTACAAGATGTAACCAACACTACTAGTCACCCACAAGCACCAAGCTATAGTTCCGGTATCAAGATTGAACACAAGAGATGAACTAGGGTTTGAGATGAGATGGTGCTGTTGAAGATGTTGATGGAGATTGCCCTCCCCAAGATGGGAGAGTTGTTGGTGATGATGATGACGATGATTTCCCCCTCCGGGAGGGAAGTTCCCCCGGTGGAATCGCTTTGCCAGAGGGCAAAAGTGCTCCTGCCCAAGTTCCGCCTCGAGACGGCGGCGCTCCATCCCGAAAGTCCACTCCTTATTTATTTTCTAGGTCAAAATGACTTATATACCAGAAGATGGGCACAGGAGGTGGGCCTGGGTGAGCACAACCCACCAGGGCGCGCCTGGGCTCCCTGGCGTGCCCAGGTGGGTTGTGCCCACCAGGTGGGCCCCCTCTGGTACTTATTTGCTCCAATATTCTTCAAATATTCCATAAAAAATCTCCGCAAAGTTTCAGCTTGTTTGGAGTTGTGTAGAATAGGTGGCCTGACGTAGCTTTTCCAGGTCCAGATTTCCACCTGCCGGAATTCTCCCTCTTTGTGTGTACCTTGCATATTATGAGAGAAAAGGCATTAGAATTACTCCAAAAAGCCTTATTATGCATAAAAACATCATAAATAACAGTAGGAAAACATGATGCAAAATGGACGTATCAACTCCCCCAAGCTTAGACCTCGCTTGTCCTCAACCGAAAACCGAAATCGAAAAACATGTCCACATGCTTAGAGAGAGAGGTGTCGATAAAAACAAAATACAGACATAAAAGCATCATGTAGATTATTATAACAGCAACAAATTTAAACATAAGACTTTTATCATAGAAATTTTATCATAAACTTCTCATGAATAAGTGGCAGTTCATCACACAATTGAAGTATAAAGCATAAACTCTATTAGAAACCAACAAACTATGTTCTCGGTCAACTTTGCAAATACAATTCATCATCTTTTCAGGAAGGGTCACGTATCAGAGCCTTTAGGCAAGTCCACATACTCAACCATCATATAGTCTTCTATGATTGCTAACACTCACCGCATACACATGAGCAAAACGTTTCAGCCAGACACATAGAAAGATAGGGGCTTATAGTTTCGCCTCCCAACGTATTCACCTCAAGGGCGATGTCAACAATAATAACTTATGCCACCCATATTCAACTGGACATATGTGCCTAGATCTTTCCTCACCACATGATGTTTCCAAAGGATAAAAATAAAAGGAAAAGAGAGAAGAACTTTGACTCTTTGCATAAAAGTAAAAGATAGGCCCTTCGCAGAGGGAAGCAGAGGTTGACATGCACTTATTTGTTTGTATGCTTAACCCCTTAGTGCAAAAGAACGTCACGTTGTATTACCCCTTGTGATGGCAACCTTTATTATGCAGTCTGTCGCTTTTATTCTTCACCATCACAAGTTCGTACAACGCTCAATTTTCCTTTACACTAAATGATCTCACACTTTTAGAAGCAATTTTTATTGCCTTATTGCACCGATGACAACTTACTTGAGGGATCTTGCTCAATCCCTAGGTAGGTATGGTGGACACTTGAAAATAAGATTTGGGTTTAAGGGTTTTTGGATGCACAAGTAGTATCTCTACTTAGTGCGGAATTTTTGGCTAGCAAAGATAGGGGGCAAGCACCACATGTTGAAGGATCTATGACAATATAACTTCTATGTGAATATGAACAAGCATAAATCATTACGTTGTCTTCCTTGTCCAACGTCAACAATTTTGGCATATAATAATTTGATGGGGGCTCACAATCACAAAAGATTTCTAGGATAGTATATTTATATGTGAATCTTCTCTTCCCTTATTAATTCTTTCATGAGTTGCATCATTGACCAATGCTATGTTTGTCAATCTCTAATAAAATTTTCTACTCATACTTTTCCTTATGTGGTGCCATCACCTACCATAAGATTAGCATATGATCTTTTTCTTTTATTTCCTTTCCCCCTTTTTTTATTGCAACATGAAAGTAAGAAAGCAAAAACTCAAACTAAACTTTATTTTATTTCTCGCACTCGATTACAAGGATAGATCACTAAGCAAGCTCTCAAAAAGAAAGGATCGAACTAAACTTTTATTCATCTAAAGCAAAAGATCGAACTAAAATAAGTAAAGGCAAAAAGATAGTGGGGATGATACGATACCGGGGCACCTCCCCCAAGCTTGGCGGAAGCCAAGGGGAGTGCCCATACCCGAAACTCAATTTTCTTTTGGTGGTGAAGAAGGAGGTGATGGTGATGAAGTAGATGCGATCTTGTCCTTCAAGATCAAGAGATTCTCCAATCTATGGATGACGCTTCGGAGGTAGATGATATGCTCTCGATGCAGAATATTTTCATGAGTGAAATATTTATTCTGCACATGAACTATTTCAATGATCCGAAAGGCCTCAATCTCAGTAGGGGTAAGATGAGCATAATAAGGTTTAAGGATATCTTCTTCTTCTTCCTCCTCGGCCGGAAGTGCTTGCTCAATCACCGGGGCTTGATCTACGGTAACCTCCTTATTATTGTCTCCCTTGACGGCTTCTGCTGGCTCTTCCCTCTTTAGCTCGATCTTCATCAACCAAGCATCCTCTTCCACGTTGTTGAAGGAGGAAGAAGACATGATGCCTGGCTTAACAGATCTGACCGAAAACAGCAAGAAAAGAGAACAGAAGATTTCTCCGCGATACGGTGGTCAATAGGTTCGGGGAGTATATAAAGATTTTTTATCTTGGGAAACAAGCAAACGGAAGAAAAACGGAGTCCGGAAGGTGTCCCAGGTGGGCACAACCCACCTGGGAGCGCCTGGCAAGCCAGGCGCGCCCTGGTGTCTTGTGCCCACCAGGGTACGCTTCCTGGAAGTTTCTTATTTTCCTAATTTTCTAAATATTCCAAAATTGACAAAAAATGTTTTTGCGGATTTTTCGGAGTCCGTTTACTTACCGTATCATGTACCTCCTTATTTTCACGATTCTGGAGTGTTCCAGAAGGACTCTTTTATGTGTTCTTCCAGTGTCAAAGTTTGAATAATATTACTTTCAACATTAATGGGCGTACCTGAGATATAATGTTTTATTCATTGCCCATTAACAACCTTCGGGTTAGTACCTTCGGCATTATTTATTTTGATAGCTCCAGACCAATAAACCTCCTGAATAACATAGAGTCCTTCCCATTTGGAGAGGAGTTTTCCTGCAAAGAATCTGAAGTGAGAGTTGTACAAAAGAACATATTCTCCAACTTTGAACTCACGCTTTTGGATTCTTTTATCATGCCATCTTTTAACTTTTTCTTTAAATAATTTGGCATTTTCATAAGCTTGGGTTCTCCATTCATCTAGTGAGCTAATATCAAATAACCTCTTTTCACCGGCAAGTTTGAAATCATAGTTGAGTTCTTTGACTGCCCAATATGCTTTATGTTCTAACTCAAGAGGCAAATGACAAGCTTTTCCATAGACCATTTTATAAGGAGATATACCCATAGGATTTTTATATGTTGTTCTATAAGCCCAAAGTGCATCATCTAATTTCTTTGACCAATTCTTCCGGGACCTATTGACAGTCTTTTGCAAAATTAATTTTATTTCTCTATTACTAAGTTCAACTTGACCACTAGACTGAGGATGATAGGGTGATGCAATTCTATGGTTAACATCATACTTGGCAAGCATTTTACGGAAAGCACCATGAATAAAGTGTGAACCACCATCAGTCATTAAATATCTAGGGACTCCAAACCTTGGGAAAATAACTTCCTTAAGCATTTTAATAGAGGTGTTGTGATCAGCACTACTGGTTGGAATTGCTTATACCCATTTAGTAACATAATCAACAGCAACCAAAATATGTGTATACCCATTAGAGGAAGGAAAAGGTCCCATGTAATCAAATCCCAAAACATCAAATGGTTCAACAGCAAGTGAATAATTCATAGGCATTTCTTGACGCTTACCGATATTACCTATTCTTTGACATTCATCACAAGATAAGACAAACTTACGCGCATCCTTGAAGAGAGTAGGCCAATAAAATAAAGATTGCAATACCTTGTGAGCAGTTATGTCTCCAGCATGATGCCCTCCATAAGCTTTGGAGTGACATTTCCGTAGGATTTGTCCCTGTTCATGCTCAGGTACACAACGTCTAATAATACCATCTACTCCTTCTTTATAAAGATGTGGGTCATCCCAAAAGTAATGTCTTAAGTCATAGAAGAATTTTTTTCTTTTGTTGGTATGTAAAGCTAGGTGGTAAATATTTAGCAACAATGCAATTAGCATAGTCAGCATAACAAGGAGTGTTATTAGAAACATTTATTGTAGCTAACTGCTCATCAGGAAAACTATCATCAATAGGTAGTGGGTCATCATGTACATTTTCAAGCCTAGACAAGTTATCAGCTACGGGGTTCTCCGCTCCATTTCTATCGGTGATATGTAAATCAAATTCTTGTAGCAAGAGAACACATCGAATAATTCTAGGTTTAGCATCTTTCATTTCCATAAGATATTTAATAGCAGCATGATTGGTGTGAACAATTACTTTTGAATCAACAATATAAGATCTAAATTTATCACAAGCAAACACCACTGCTAGAAATTCCTTTTCAGTAGTAGCATAATTCCGTTGTGCACTGTCTAGAGTTTTACTAGCATAATGAATAACATTCAGTTTCTTATCAACTCTTTGTCCTAGAACAGCACCAACATCATAATCACTAGCATCACACATAATTTAAAAAGGCAAGTTCCAATCAGGTGGTTGAACAATAGGTGCAGAAATTAAGGCTTTCTTGAGTGTTTTGAAGGCTTCTAAACAATCATCATCAAAAACAAAAGGAGTATCCTTTTGCAAAAGATTTGTAAGAGGCCTAGAAATTTTAGAGAAGTCTTTGATAAATCTCCTATAGAAACCAGCATGACCTAGGAAACTACAAATAACTTTGATATCTTTAGGACATGGCATTTTCTCAATTGCATCAACCTTAGCTTTGTCCACTTCAATACCTCTTTCAGAAATTTTATGGCCTAAAACAATACCTTCATTAACCATAAAGTGGCACTTCTCCCAATTCAAGACAAGAATTATTTGCTCGCATCTCTGCAAAACTCGATCAAGATTGCTTAAACAATCATCAAAAGACTTCCCATAAACAGAGAAGTCATCCATGAAAACCTCAACAATCTTTTCACAAAAATCAGAGAATATTGCAGTCATACATCTTTGAAAGGTAGCAGGTGCATTGTGTAACACCCCCAGTGGTTAACTATAGTAATCACCCTTTTGATTATGCCATGTCATCATGTTTAATAGTACCTGATCATCATTAGCATTATATTGCATTTCAACTCCTAAGTCAAAATCCAAATTTAAATGAAAGTGGAAAATAAAAGTTGTCCAACATAAAAACTAAAATGTTCAATAAATAACAAGTATTCCAGGGACTATTCTAAAATTGTAACCAACAATTTATAAATTTGATAGGTGGCTCTAACTTTACCAAAACAGTAAGGATTAATGCATTTTGTTTATTATAAAAATTGTGTGAACTCAAATTGACTCCAAACTAATTTTTGGTAGTAGTAGAGGATGCCTAGTAATTATTGGAACAATTCCTATGTTTTACAAAATTCAATTTGAGGCCTAACAAATTACTAAACAGAGATATGTGAATAAATAAAAGAAAAAGACAGAAGAAATCAAAATAAAAAGAAAAGCCGCCCTCCCCCCCGGACCAACTGGGCCGTGGCCCAGCTGGACCACTAGGCCGGCCACCCACTCCCCCATATCCCCCCCCCCCCGAACCCTAGTCCACCCCCACTCCCACCCCTCGTTCCCCACTCCCCCCCCCCGGATCCAAGAGGGATCGGGCGCGGCCCCGCGCCCCCGACGCCGGCGCCCGCCCCGACCACCGCACCGCGTCGCCCCTTCCGGTCGCCACCAACGCCGCCAGCCACCCCTGCCTCGCCTTCCCCCCTCGTGAGCACCCCGCCAGCCTCCGCTGCCGCCCTCCCCTCTCCCTTCGACGCCGCGCGCCGGAGCCGCGCTCCGGGCCGCGCTCACCGCGCCCCGGTCGCGAGCCTCTTCCCCCACTGCGGCCCCGCTCGCCCCTGCTGGTGCTCGCCGCCGCCCCGCGCCCGCTCCTCCCGCCCATCGCAAGCGCTCGCGGTCGCCGCTGTGCGCGCCTCTTCTGGCCGCTCCGCGCTGCTACTCCCCGCGCACCGCCCCTGCTCGCCCGCACCTCCTGCGTCCGCGCTCGCCGTTGCCTCCGTTGCGTGCCCACGCGCGCGCGCCTTTGGACGCCCGGACATGTCCGGCGCCCGAATGGGCGCGCCGCGGACACGTCCGCCCGGGCCACTGACAGAGGGGCCCACGCCCCTAAAACGATTAAAAATAATAATAATAAATAAAATAAAAATGAATTATTAAAATAAATAGTTAGTTAATTAATTAAATAATTAGTTAATTAATTAATTAATTAGTGAATTAATTAATTTAATTAATCATGTTTAATTAAACTAATTAAATAGTTAGTCTAATTAAACAGTAATTAGTTTAGTTAATCCCTAATTAGCCTGACGTGACACTGACAGGTGGGACCCACTGGTCCTGACATCACAGTGACATCATGATGACATCACTGTTACTGTTTCGGATAATGTTGATTTAATAAATTACATAAATTCCAGAAATTGTTTAAATTTTTATAAATTCATATTAAATAATCCGTAACTGCGATGGAAAAACTTTATACATGAAAGTTGCTCAAAACGATGAGACGAATCTGAATACGTGGTCCGTTCGTCCGTCACGCGTCCCTAACTATCCGAACATGCAACCGTTCCCCTCTTTTCGTCTGTCCGAAAAGCCGGACACCGGGAATACTTTCCCGGATGTTTTTCTCTTTCGCCGGTATTACCTAGCCCTACGATAGAACACCGCTAGCTCTGCTTATTGACATGTCATGCACTTGTTTGCTTAGTATTTACTGTTTCCTCCCCCTCTTCTCTCTCGGTAGCCCCCGACACCGACGTCGTCCCCGAGGCTGACACAACTTCGAAGCCCGAAGACACCATTGACAACCTTGCCCTTGCC
Source organism: Thinopyrum elongatum (assembly GCA_011799875.1). Taxonomy (NCBI): domain Eukaryota; kingdom Viridiplantae; phylum Streptophyta; class Magnoliopsida; order Poales; family Poaceae; genus Thinopyrum; species Thinopyrum elongatum. Next base: position 163,688,988 of record CM022302.1, read on the forward strand.
GCCGAGCAACCAGGCAAGCCCCCCCCCTTTGATCATCCCGATATCGCCCATTCAAATTTCTCATGCTTGCATTAGAATTGCTGCTACTACTGCTTTACCTATTCTGATGCATAGCCTGTTTATTGTAACCTGCTGTTGATAATTACCTGCATATCCTAAACTGCATAGTATAGGCTGGGTAGAGACCTATCAGTGACCCCATTAGTCCCGACCGCCCCGCTGGATTATCCGAAGACCCGATCAACGGGATTGAAGACCAGGCCTCGGCACCGCACATCACCCCCTTAGTTGTAACGACACTGCAGCGTTACTATCGAGTGCCGAGGGTGATACCTCATGTAGCACTTCTGATGTTAACTCTGTAGAGTAGCTATTCGGTCGTGGTCATCGAGGGCGATTCCTCCTTCACCGCTTCCGATAATGACGCCGTCGTACAACACCTCAAGTGTGAACCCAGTGAGGGTGATTCCTCCGAGTTCACCTTGACGGATACATTGAGTAGGAATCCGACGAGGGTGATACCTCGGATTCCCCTGATGTTATGGACACACGGATACTTGGACTTTACACTGTTACTTGGATAGGCGGGTCGACCCTGAGGGGTACCCGCGTGCGCCTGAGAGGCGAGTGTTGTGAAGACGGGTGCCTGTGTGGTGCCCGAGTGAGAATACGAGGCGTGGCCGGGCATTCTTGGCCCTTGCCGCAAGTCCTCGAGACGGGGCGACGGGGTCACATCTTTCGTGAGTCTCTGCTCGTTACCGCAAGCCCAAGGTACTAGCGATTTGGATATTTGATCCGAGCAGGCCTCTGGCCTGATAGCACTAACCATCACGTGGGCGTAGTATGGGCGTTCTGCATCGTAGCATCAGTCGACAGTTCTGTCAGACGTCCAGTTCAGCATTGCGGCCGGGTCGGATCGTGCCGTTGGCGCTGGTATCCACCCTGCTCGCAATGACCCGGAGTGCACAGGGCAACGGCCCAAGACCCCTGAGTGCTTAGGATGTAGACCGGCGGGGACCTCTCTGCTGAGCTCTAGGTAGGGCTGCGGTGTGTCGTTTGGCCAAGGCCGGGCATGACCCAGGAAAGTGTGTCCGGCCGGAGTTAATCGAGCGTGTTGGGTAAGTTGGTGCACCCCTGCAGGGAAGAAAACTCCTATCGATAGCCTGTCCTACGGTAAAGGACACTCGGAGTTGTATCCCGATCGATACAGCTAGAACATGAGATGAGACCTGGATATATGGCTCTGGGATTGCTTCTCGTAGGGAGTCGAGAAGGGATCTCAGGACGAGGTTGATGACTGTATGGCTCTGGGATTGCTTTCTCGCAGGGCGTCGAGAAAGGATCTCTGGGTGAGGTTGAGACTTAATGATACTGGTACATTCTATTGTACTGTCTACACTCTTCTATTGCTGCAAGACCGATGAAGATGCTAGTCTTCGATAGGACTAGGTTTTCCTCTCTATTCTGGCATTTCTGCAGCCCAATCCACTTATACAGCCTCTCTTTGAAAATGTTGCATATGTAGTGTAGATCCTTGCTTGCTGAGTACTTCTGAGTACTCACGGTTGCTTTGTTTTCCTTTTCTCCCCATATCAGCTTGTCGTGACCAAGATGACGGAGCCCCTGAGACAGCTGTCCCCGCCGTCAATCGACTACTACTACCACCCCGAGGATGATTACTTCTACGAGCTGACTGACGACCAGGAGTAGGTTCGGAGGGTCCCAGGCAGGAGGCCTACGCCTTTCGATCGTAGTGTTTTATTTTGCCCCGCCTTTTTAAAGGCCCTTCTGTTTCTCTTTTAATATCTGTACTCAGATATCTGATGCTTCCGCTGACGCTTGTTCATGAGCTTTTGTATTCGAGCCCTCGAGGCCCCTGGCTTATAATATAAAGCTTGTATGACTTTATTTATGTTTTAGAGTTGTGTTGTGATATCTTCCCGTGAGTCCTTAGGCTTGATCGTGTGCATTTGCGTGTATGATTAGTGCACGATTAGGCCGGGGGCGTCACAAGTTGGTATCAGAGCCGACTGCCTGTAGGAATCCCCCTTTCCAACTCCTTGGCCGAAGTTGAGTCTAGTAACGAAAAACTAATTTACTAACTTGGCTGTGTGGCTTACGGGCCCACGTCGCCAATTGGGTGGTATTAGTATCTTTTATTCCTCATCTATACTTTGGGACTCTGATCTCTCTTCTATTCGGGTTAAATAAACTTTACTAACTCCAACATTAGGTTCTCGTGATCACATCCACCCGGTGTTCTGAAAATTTCCCCCTTTCTTCAGGATTGTGGGCCAGGTTCTGCTTGCAGGATCCTTTTATCGAGGGCACCCTGTGTTGTCACTTGCAGATTCCTCGCTCCAATAGTTTTCTCCGACGTTGATGTAGCCCTTGCTATGTCTTGTTGTGTACTTCCCTACAGCGTGCCTGCGCGCCGCCTAGTTGTCTAGCCTCCCCTTTCAACTGTTGTAATGCCAGATACTAACTGAGGCTATGTGTGGCTTCGAATGTCTGGTGCGGATATGATGAAGTATCTATTGCACTTCCTTCTGTTGTGTGTGTTCCTTCATGAATCATTCCATACAGATGCAGTTTTACTTGCTAAACTGCCCCTGTTGTTTTGGCAGGATGGCTGACGATCCTCCACCTCCACCTTATACTGCCGCAATGATGCAGCATTTTATGACCGGGCTAATGGCTCAATTCCCAAATCAGAATGCTCAACAGCAGAATGCTCCAATAACTCTGCTAGAATTTGTGCGCCTCAACCCGACCGTTTTCCGCAACTCCACCAATCCTATGGATGCTGATGATTGGCTTCGTGACATCCTGTTTGAGATGGAGTCAGCTAATGTTGTCCCTGACAGTCACGTCACCTTTGCGACATTCCACTTAAAGAGTCCAGCTGCTCAATGGTGGGAAAGCCACAAGGGTATGTTACCTGCTGAGACTGAAACCACTTGGCAGGAATTTCAGTCAGCTTTTTGTGCACGGTACATTCCTCAAGGTCTGATGGACCAGAAGAAGCAGGAGTTCCGCAAACTCTCTCAGGACAAAATGACTGTGGATGAATATCAGAGGAAATTTCTTGAATTATCCCGCTATGCTGAAGATGACGTCGACACTGACACTCGCAAGCAGGAGAAATTCCGTGTAGGACTACGTACTGATATAAAACTTGCACTTGTTGTCCATGATTGCACAGACTTTGCAACGCTTGTCAGCAAATCTTTCCAAGTTGAAACAGCTCTGACTGAGTACCAGGAGTCGCTCAAGCGCACTCATGAAGCTGGCTCATCCTCGGGTCAGCCTGTTCAGAAGCGTCGAGTGTGGATCCCGCACAATGTTCATCACCGACCTGCTCCAACACCAAGGCCGTCTTATGTTGCACCTCGTCTGCCTTCACCGCCGAGACAGCTTATGGTTCATGATGGACCGCCTGATGCTATGGCTTCTCCTCAAGTTGCGCCACGTCCTCCTAATGGTCGTAAGAAGAATTGTCGAAACCGCCGACTCAGAAACCGTAATGTCATACCATCTACTGTTGTACTTGGCCATGCCAATCACGTCAATGCTGAAAAGGCTCAGAGGGAACTGACTATCGTCCTGGGAACACTCTCTGTGAATTCAGTGCCAGCTTCTGTTCTTTTTGATTCAGGTGCATCACATTCCTTCGTGTCCCAGCAATTTGCACAATTGCATGGGTTAGCTATGAGCTCATTACCCACTCCTTTAGAAATCATCACTCCCCGTTCCAGGTGGCAAACCAAAATGGTAAGTCACAACAATCAGATCAGAATTGAAGGGTTGATGTTCTCTGCTTCCCTTATTGCTCTTGGACCTTCCGACATAGACATCATTCTCGGTATGGACTGGTTGACCGCCCATAATGCTTTGATTGACTGTGCCGCTAAGAAAGTCCAACTTACCCATTCTTTGGGCCAGACAGTCAGATACTCAGCCCGAATAGCTCAAGATGCTGAGAGCCAGATATATGTTCTGAATGCATTAAATGCTTCACCTCTTGAAGGCATCGAGAATGTTCCAGTTGTTTGTGATTTTCAAGATGTATTTCCAGAAGAACTTCCAGGAATACCCCCTGCTAGAGCTGTCGAGTTTGTCATCGACTTGAAACCTGGCACAACTCCTATTGTGTAGTGTCCTTATAAGATGCCTCCGCACCACCTTCTTGAACTTAAGGAGGAAATCGACATGTCACTTAAGAAAGGTTTCATCCGCCCCAGTTCCTCTGCTTGGGGAGCACCTTCACTCTTCGTTAAGAAGAAGGATGGAACTAACCGATTGGTTCAGGATTATCGGCCCATTAACCAAGCTACAATCCAGAATAAATATCCGCTTCCCCGGATCAATGATTTGTATGATCAACTTGCCGGTTCCTCAGTATTCTCTAAGCTTGATTTGAGATTGGGATACCATCAGATCCGTGTTCGCGAAGAGGATATTCCGAAGACTGCATTTGTTACTCGCTATGGCTCTTATGAGTACACTGTCATGTCATTTGGCTTAACAAATGCTCCAGCCACATTCTCCCGTCTGATGAATTACATCTTCATGGATTACCTCGACAAGTTCGTCATGGTATATCTAGATGATATTCTGGTTTATTCAAAGAATGAGGAAGAACATGCTGAACACCTCCGTCTTGTACTGGAAAGGCTCCGAGAACACCAATTGTATGCCAAATACTCCAAATGTGAATTCTGGCTTTCTGAAGTAACCTACCTTGGTCATGTGATTTCGAAAGATGGCATTGCCGTTAACCCAGAACGAGTTCAGGCTATTCTTGACTGGACTCCTCCGAAGAATGTCAAGCAAGTGAGAAGTTTTCTCGGCCTTGCAAGCTATTTCCGTCGGTTTGTTGAGAATTTTTCTAAGATTGCTAAGCCCCTGACTGATCTGCTTCACAAGGGCGTTAAATTTGAATGGACAGAAAAATGTCAGGAAAGCTTTCAAACACTCAAAGACAAGCTGACATCTGCCCCAGTACTATCTCCTCCAGATACCCGCAAAGACTTCGTGATTTATTGTGACGCATCCCGTGAAGGATTAGGCTGTGTCCTAATGCAAGAGTGTAAAGTGATTGCTTATGGCTCTCGTCAGTTGCGCCCACCTGAAGAGAATTATCCGGTACATGATCTAGAACTAGCTGCTGTCATCTATGCACTACAGTTGTGGCGACATTACCTCCTCGGTAATCGTTGCGAGATCTACACGCATCATAAAAGTCTGAAGTACTTGTTTACTCAACCATCTCTAAACCTCCGTCAGCAAAGATGGATGGAGGCCATTGCGGACTATGATTTGGGTATTTCCTATACCCCTGGCAAGGCTAACGTGATGGCTGATGCCTTAAGCCGCAAGTCCTATTGCGACAACCTCATGGTTAGGCGAGCTCAACCTCGTCTTTTTGAAGAACTGCGCAAGCTGAATCTCCGTATTGTTCCACAGGGTTCTCTTAATAACCTTGTGATACAACCAGATCTTGAGGAAGCTGTTAAGAATGCACAAGCTAAAGATGCTGAAGTTGATCTGATGAAGAAAAATCTTCACCTTGAAAAGTACAGGGATTTCTCGCTGTCTGATGATGGAACCTTGTATTTCAGAAACCGCATTGTGGTACCTCGCTTCGAACTCATGACTGACAATGTCATGAAGGAGGCACATGATACCCCACTGTCTATTCATCCGGGTAGCACCAAGATGTATCGTGATCTCCGTCAAAGGTACTGGTGGTCTAGAATGAAGCAGGACATTGCTCGCTATGTTGCTGAATGTGATGTGTGTCCTCGCGTTAAAGCAGAACATCAGAAACCAGCTGGAATTCTGCAACCGCTTCCTATTCCTCTATGGAAATGGGATAAGGTTCAGATGGATTTCGTTACAGGACTTCCCAGGTCACAGAAGGGTCATGATGCTATTCTTGTCGTCGTCGACCAACTTTCCAAAGTTGCACACTTTCTGCCTGTCAAAGAAACTATCACTGCTAGTCAGTTAGCAGAGTTGTATATCTCCAGAATTGTTTCACTCCACGGTATTCCGAAAGAGATTAGTTCGGACCGTGGCGGCCTTTTCACTTCCAAATTCTGGGAAAGTTTCCAAACAGCTATGGGAACTCGTATTACCTGGAGTTCAGCTTATCACCCCCAATCCCAAGGCCAAGTCGAGCGAGTCAATCAAGTGCTTGAAGACATGCTTCGAGCTTGTGTTATTTCTTTCGGTAAGAAGTGGGAAGAATCTCTCCCGTATGCCGAATTCTCTTACAACAACAGCTATCAAGCCAGTTTGAAAATGGCCCCCTTCAAAGTACTCTATGGACGTAAGTGTCGAACCCCTCTGAATTGGTCAGAAACTGGGGAACAACCGCTCGTGGGTCCGGATATTATTCAACACGCCGAAGAGCAAGTCCGTATCGTCCGTGAAAACCTCAAGGCGGCTCAGGACCGCCAGAAGAGCAACTATGATCGCAAACGATGGGGTTTAAATTATCAACCTGGTGATCAGACTTATCTGCGAGTCACTCCTATGAAGGGCACTCACCGTTTTGGAATCAAGGGCAAGCTAGCTCCACGCTACATTGGTCCTTTCCGCATTGTTGCTAGACGTGGTCAAGTGGCATATAAATTGGAATTGCCGCCACAATTCTCTCATATCCATGACGTATTCCATGTGTCGCAACTTCGTAAATGCTTCAAGGAATCTCCGCACCGAGTTGTGGATCATGAATTACTCGAATTGCATAATGATCTTTCTTATAAGGAGCATCCGATCCACATTCTCGATGAAGCTGAACGTCAGACCCGTCAGAAGGTTACCAAGTTCCTGAAAGTGCAGTGGTCAAACCATACTGAAGATGAAGCCACTTGGGAACGCGAGGATAATCTTCGTGCGGAATACCCCGAACTTTTTCCTTCTACCTCTTAATTCTCGGGACGAGAATTCTTGTTAGTGGAGGAGATTTGTAACACCCCCAGTGGTTAACTACAGTAATCACCCTTTTGATTATGCCATGTCATCATGTTTAACAGTGCCTGATCATCATTAGCATTATATTGCATTTCAACTCCTAAGTCAAAATCCAAATTTAAATGAAAGTGGAAAATAAAAGTTGTCCAACATAAAAACTAAAATGTTCAATAAATAACAAGTATTCCAGGGACTATTCTAAAATTGTAACCAACAATTTATAAATTTGATAGGTGGCTCTAACTTTACCAAAACAGTAAGGATTAATGTATTTTGTTTATTATAAAAATTGTGTGAACTCAAATTGACTCCAAACTAATTTTTGGTAGTAGTAGAGGATGCCTAGTAATTATTGGAACAATTCCTATGTTTTACAAAATTCAATTTGAGGCCTAACAAATTACTAAACAGAGATATGTGAATAAATAAAAGAAAAAGACAGAAGAAATCAAAATAAAAAGAAAAGCCCCCCTCCCCCCCCGGACCAACTGGGTCGTGGCCCAGCTGGACCACTAGGCCGGCCCACCCCACCCACTCCCCCATATCCCCCCCCCCCCCGAACCCTAGTCCACCCCCACTCCCACCCTCGGTTCCACACTTCCCTCCCCCCACCCCGATCCAGGAGGGATCGGGCGCGGCCCCGCGCCCCCGACGCCGGCGCCCGCCCCGACCACCGCACCACGTCGCCCCTTCCCGTCGCCACCAACGCCGCTGGCCACCCCTGCCTCGCCTTCCCCCCTCGTGAGCACCCCCCTGCCTCCGCTGCCGTCCTCCCCTCTCCCTTTGACGCCGCGCGCCGGAGCCGCGCTCCGGGCCGCGCTCACCGCGCCCCGGTCGTGAGCCTCTTCCCCCACTGTGGCCCCGCTCGCACCTGCTGGTGCTCGCCGCCGCCCCGCGCCCGCTCCTCCCGCCCGTCGCAAGCGCTCGCCGTCGCCGCTATGCGCGCCTCCTCTGGCCGCTCCGCGCTGCTACTCCCCGCGCACCGCCGTCGCCTCGCACCGCCCCTGCTCGCCCGCACCGCCTGCATCCGCGCTTGCCGTTGCCGCCGCTGCGTGCCCACGCGCGCGCGCCTTTGGACACCCGGACATGTCCGGCGCCCGAATGGGCGCGCCGCGGACACGTCCGCCCGGGCCACTGACAGAGGGGCCCACGCCCCTAAAATGATTAAACAATAATAATAAATAAAATAAAAATGAATTATTAAAATAAATAATTAGTTAAATAATTAATTAGTGAATTAATTAATTTAATTAATCATTTTTAATTAAACTAATTAAATAGTTAGTCTAATTAAACAGTAATTAGTTTAGTTAATCCCTAATTAGCCTAACGTGACACTGACAGGTGGGACCCACTGGTCCTGGCATCACAGTGACGTCATGATGACATCACCATTACTGTTTCGGATAATGTTGATTTAATAAATTAATTAAATTCCAGAAATTGTTTAAATTTTTATAAATTCATATTAAATAATCCATAACTCCGATGGAAAAACTTTAGACATGAAAGTTGCTCAGAACGACGAGACGAATCTGAATACGCGGTCCGTTCGTCCGTCACACGTCCCTAACTATCCGAACATGCAACCGTTCTCCTCTTTTCGTCTGTCCGAAAAGCCGGACACCGGGAATACTTTCCCGGATGTTTTTCTCTTTCGCCGGTATTACCTAGCCCTACGATAGAACACCGCTAGCTCTGCTTATTGACATGTCATGCACATGTTTGCTTAGTATTTACTGTTTCCTCCCCCTCTTCTCTCTCGGTAGCCCCCGACACCGACGTCGTCCCCGAGGCTGACACAACTTCGAAGCCCGAAGACACCATTGACAACCTTGCCCTTGCCGCCGAGCAACCAGGCAAGCCCCCCCCCTTTGATCATCCCGATATCGCCCATTCAAATTTCTCATGCTTGCATTAGAATTGCTGCTACTACTGCTTTACCTATTCTGATGCATAGCCTGTTTATTGTAACCTACTGTTGATAATTACCTGCATATCCTAAACTGCATAGTATAGGCTGGGTAGAGACCTATCAGTGACCCCATTAGTCCCGACCGCCCCGCTGGATTATCCGAAGACCCGATCAACGGGATTGAAAACCAGGCCCCGGCACCGCACATCACCCCCTTAGTTGTAACGACACTGCAGCGTTACTATCGAGTGCCGAGGGTGATACCTCGTGTAGCACTTCTGATGTTAACTCTGTAGAGTAGCTATTCGGTCGTGGTCATCGAGGGTGATTCCTCCTTCACCGCTTCCGATAACGACGCTGTTGTACAACACCTCAAGTGTGAACCCAGTGAGGGTGATTCCTCCGAGTTCACCTTGACAGATACATCGAGTAGGAATCCAACGAGGGTGATACCTCGGATTCCCCTGATGTTATGGACACACGGATACTTGGACTTTACACTGTTACTTGGATAGGCGGGTCGACCCTGAGGGGTACCCGCGTGCGCCTGAGAGGCGAGTGTTGTGAAGACGGGTGCCTGTGTGGTGCCCGAGTGAGAATACGAGGCGTGGCCGGGAATTCTTGGCCCTTGCCGCAAGTCCTCGAGACGGGGCGACGGGGTCACATCTTTCGTGAGTCTCTGCTCGTTACCGCAAGCCCAAGGTACTAGCAATTTGGATATTTGATCCGAGCAGGCCTCTGGCCTGATAGCACTAACCATCATGTGGGCATAGTATGGGCGTTCTGCATCGTAGCATCAGCCGGCAGTTCTGTCAGACATCCAGTTCAGCATTGCGGCCGGGTCGGATCGTGCTGTTGGCGCTGGTATCCACCCTGCTCGCAACGACCCGGAGTGCACAGGGCGATGACCCAAGACCCCTGAGTGCTTAGGATGTAGACCGGCGGGGACCTCTCTGCTGAGCTCTAGGTAGGGCTGCGGTGTGTCATTTGGCCGAGGCCGGGCATGACCCAGGAAAGTGTGTCCGGCCGGAGTTAATCGAGCGTGTTGGGTAAGTTGGTGCACCCCTGCAGGGAAGAAAACTTCTATCGATAGCCTGTCCTACGGTAAAGGACACTCGGAGTTGTATCCCGATGGATACAGCTAGAACATGAGATGAGACCTGGATATATGGCTCTGGGATTGCTTCTCGCAGGGAGTCGAGAAGGGATCTCAGGACGAGGTTGATGACTGTATGGCTCTGGGATTGCTTTCTCGCAGGGCGTCGAGAAAGGATCTCTGGGTGAGGTTGAGACTTAATGATACTGCTACATTATATTGTACTGTCTACACTCTTCTATTGCTGCAAGACCGATGAAGATGCTAGTCTTTGATAGGACTAGGTTTTCCTCTCTATTCTGGCATTTCTGCAGCCCAGTCCACATATACAGCCTCTCTTTGAAAATGTTGCATATGTAGTGTAGATCCTTGCTTGCTGAGTACTTCTGAGTACTCACGGTTGCTTTGTTTTCCTTTTCTCCCCATATCAGTTTGTCGTGACCAAGATGACGGAGCCCCTAAGATAGCTGTCCCCGCCGTCGATCGACTACTACTACCACCCCGAGGATGATTACTTCTACGAGCTGACTGACGACCAGGAGTAGGTTCAGAGGGTCCCAGGCAGGAGGCCTACGCCTTTCGATCTTAGTGTTTTATTTTGCCCCGCCTTTTTAAAGGCCCTTCTGTTTCTCTTTTAATATCTGTACTCAGATATCTGATGCTTCCGCTGACGCTTGTTCGCGAGCTTTTGTATTCGAGCCCTCGAGGCCCCTGGCTTGTAATATAAAGCTTGTATGACTTTATTTATGTTTTAGAGTTGTGTTGTGATATCTTCCCGTGAGTCCTTAGGCTTGATCGTGTGCATTTGCGTGTATGATTAGTGCACGATTAGGCCGGGGGCGTCACACATTGCATAAACCAAAAGGCATACGTCTATAAGCATAAGTTCCAAAGGGACAAGTGAAAGTGGTCTTTTCTTGATCTGGTTGAGAAACAGGTATTTGTGAAAAACCAGAATATCCATCAAGGAAGCAAAAGTGTGTGTGCTTAGATAATCTTTCTAGCATTTAATCAATAAAAGGCAAAGGGTAATGATCTTTTCTAGTTACTTTATTTAATTTTCTGAAATCAATTACCATTCTATAGCCTGTAACAATTCTTTGTGGAATAAGTTCATTCTTATCACTAGGAACAACAGTAATACCTCTGTTCTTAGGAACACAATGAACAGGACTTACCCATCTACTATCAGCTATAGGATAGATTATACCTGCTTCCAAAAGTTTTAAGATTTCCGTTCTTACCACTTCCTTCATTTTCGGATTTAACCGACGTTGGTGATCAACAACGGGTTTAGCATCAGGTTCCATATTAATCTTGTGCTGACATAGAGTGGGACTAATGCCCTTTAAATCATCAAGAGTATACCCAATAGCAGCTCGGTGCTTCCTTAGAACTTTCAATAATCTTTCTTCTTCATGTTCTGAAAGGTTAGCACTAATAATAACAGGATATACCTTGTTTTCATCAAGATAAGCATATTTCAAAGTGTCTGGCAATTGTTTTAATTCAAACATAGGATCACCTTTAGGTGGAGGAGGACCTCCTAGAGTTTCAATAGGCAAATTGTGTTTAAGCAGAGGACGTTATTAAAGAAAATATTATCTATTTCATTTCTCTCATGCATATGTAAATCATTTTCATGGTCTAGCAAATATTGTTCTAAAGGATCAGTAGGAGGCACAGCAATAGAAGCAAGATCAATTATTTCATCCTTACTAGGCAATTCTTTTCCATGAAGCTTTCTACTAAACTTGGAAAATTTAAACTCATGAGACTCATCACCAAAGCTAACACCGACAGTTTGTTTTTCACAATCTATTTTAGCATTAACGGTGTTCAAGAAAGGTCTACCAAAGATAATGGGACAAAAGTCATCTTGTGGGGAACCAAGAACAAGGAAATCAGTAGGGTATTTTATTTTCCCACACAAGACTTCAACATCTCTAACAATCCCAATTGGTGATATAGTGTCTCTATTAGCAAGCTTAATAGTAACATCTATATCTTCTATTTCTGCGGGTGCTATGTCATTCATAATTTCTTGATATAAGGAATAAGGAATAGCACTCACACTAGCACCTATGTCACATAGACAATGATAACGGTGATCTCCTATTTTAACTGAGGCAACAGGCATGCTAACAACAGGTCTATGATTATCCTTTTTATCAGGTTTGGCAATTCTAGCAGCTTCTTCATAGAAGTAAATAACATGCCCATCTACGTTTTCTTCCAGGAGATCCTTAATCATAGCAACACTAGGTTCTACTTTAATTTGTTCATCAGGTTTAGGTGTTCTAATATAACTTTTGTTAACCATAGTTGAAACTTTAGCATGTTCCTTTATCTTAACAGGGAAAGGTGGTTTCTCAATATAAGCAGTAGGAACAACTGGATCAACATTATAAATTATGGTTTCCTCTTTAATTGGTACTGGTTCTTTAACTTATTTTTTAATAGGTGGGTGATATTTGAACCACTTCTCCATAGGGAGATCAACATGAGTAGCAAATGATTCACAAAAGGAGGCTACTATCTTAGAGTCAAGTCCATATTTAGTGCTAAACTTTTGAAAAGCATCGGTATTCATAAAAGATTTAACACAATCATACTTAAGCTTAATACCTGACTCTTTACCTTCATCGAGTTCCCAATCTTCAGAGTTGCGTTTAATTCTTTCCAAAATATCCCACCGGAATTCAATAGTCTTCTTCATAAAAGAACCAGTACAAGAAGTATCAAGCATGGATTGATCATCACGAGAAAGCCGAGCATAAAAGTTCTGGATAATAATTTCTCCTGAGAGCTCATGGTTGGGGCATGAATATAACATTGACTTAAGCCTCCCCCAAGCTAGAGTGATACTTTCTCCTTCACGAGGCCAAAAATTATATATATATAATTCCGATCACGATGAACTAGATGCATAGGATAAATTTTTTGGTGGAACTCCAATTTCAATCGATTCCAATTCCAAGATCCAATATCATCGCATAGCCTATACCATGCCAATAATTTTCCCTTCAAAGATAAAGGGAAAACCTTTTTCATAACTTCATCTCCGGGTAAACCTGCAAGCTTAAATAATCCACAAATTTGTTCCACATATATCAAGTGCATATCGGGATGTTCGGTTCCATCTCCTGCAAAAGGATTAGCTAGCAGTTGTTCTATCATACCCGAAGGAATTTCATATTCAATATTTTCAGTAGGTGCAGTAGGTTGAGGGGTACCTAATTGTGGTTCCGGTCGAGGTGAAGATACCCCGAACAAACCCCTCAAAGGATTGTTTTTCATAGTAACAAGTGACAATAAATTTCAGCACACTATATAAATGTTTCCTTACTAAATTCCACTTACCAAAGGCACTTCACTCCCCGGCAACGGCACCAGAAAATAGCCTTGATGACCCACAAGTATAGGGGATCAAGTGTAGCTCTTTTCGATAAGTAAGAGTGTCGAACCCAACGAGGAGCAGAAGGAAATGACAAGTGGTTTTCAGCAAGGTAATGTCTGCAAGTGCTGAAATTGTAAGTAACAGAGTAGTTTGATAGCAAGATAATTTGTAACAAGCAAGTAACGATAGTAGTAACAAAATTGCAGCAAGCTAGCCCAATCCTTTTGAGGCAAAGGACAGGCCAAAACGGTCTCCTATAATAAGCAAAGCGTTCTTGAGGGTACACGGGAATTTCATCTAGTCACTTTCACCATGTTGATTCGATTTGTGTTCGCTACTTTGATAATTTGATATGTGGGTGGACCGGTGCTTAGGTGATGTTCTTACTTGAACAAGACTCCTACTTATGATTAACCCTCTCGCAAGCATCCGCAACTATGAGAAAAGTATTAAGAATAAATTCTAACCATAGCATTAAACTTTTGGATCCAATCGGTCCCTTACGGAATAGCGCATAAACTGGGGTTTAAGCTTCTGCCACTCTCGCAACCCATCATCTACTTACTACTCCACAATGCATTCCCTTAGGCCCAAATATGGTGAAGTGTCATGTAGTCGATGTTCACATGACACCACTAAGGGAATCACAACATACATACTATCAAAATATCGAACACATATCAAGTTCACATGATTACTTGCAACATGATTTCTCCCGTGACCTCAAGAACAAAAGTAACTACTCACAAATGATAATCATGCTCAAGATCAGAGGGGTATTAAATAGCATATTGGATCTGAACATATAATCTTCCACCAAATAAACCATATAGTAATCAACTACAAGATGTAATCAAGACTACTAGTCACCCACAAGCACCAATCTATAGTTCCGGTAACAAGATTGAACACAAGAGATGAACTAGGGTTTGAGATGAGATGGTGTTGTTGAAGATGTTGATGGAGATTGCCCTCCCCAAGATGGGAGAGTTGTTGGTGATGATGATGACGATGATTTCCCCCTCCGGGAGGGAAGTTCCCCCGGCAGAATCGCTCCGCCGGAGGGCAAAAGTGCTCCTGCCCAAGTTCCGCCTCGAGACGGCGGCGCTCTATCCCGAAAGTCCTCTCCTTATTTTTTTCTAGGTCAAAATGACTTATATACCAGAAGATGGGCACCGGAGGTGGGCCTGGGTGAGCACAACCCACCAGGGCGCGCCTGGGCTCCCTGGCGCACCCAGTTGGGTTGTGCCCACCTGGTGGGCCCTCTCTGGTACTTATTTGCTCCAATATTCCATAAAAAAATCTCCATAAAGTTTCAGCTTGTTTGGAGTTGTGTAGAATAGGTGGCCTGACGTAGCTTTTCCAGGTCCAGATTTCCAGCTGCCGGAATTCTCCCTCTTTGTGTGTACCTTGCATATTATGAGAGAAAAGGCATTAGAATTACTCCAAAAAGCCTTATTATGCATAAAAACATCATAAATAACAGTAGGAAAACATGATGCAAAATGGACATATCAGCAACAAACACTGCATTGTATAGAAAGAAAGTGTCATATCCACCTTTTACATAGACTACGATCTTTTACATGGAATACAATCTGCCTACTTGCTTTGTGTCGCACTACCAGCAATCCACCCTTGAAGCTAAACATTATGCCACTCATAATTCCTTAGTTTATTTGTTCAAATACGAATTTGATATGATTCTAATGTTCCTACTTCAGTTTTGAAATGGGTTTCCGCCTGTTATAGAGACATAAGAAGTTTGTATTTCTGTGTGTGGTCTGGTCCGCACGGTTGGGGGATGAACTTTGTATACGCAGGGGTTTGTAGGGAGACACTCTCCAAGTTGAATCCTCAATGCATTCCATAGATAATCTGACTACTTTTTATGTTTTCATGAATCTCAGATACTGAAGAGCATCATAATGATTATGAGCTTGAGCGCATGAAAAGAATAAAGCAGAACAATGCCATGGTTGTCAAACTTGGCATTAAGGGACTGAAATCAAGTTTGGATGCAATGCAATGCAAATGCTCTCCGCCTATAGATTCGTGCTCAGAATATGATCCTAACAATGATTCTGAGCTAGAGGGAGACCTAAGTCAATGTAGCTCCCTAGTGGAGGAGTCAGAGGCAGATGCCCTATCTTATTCACCCATGAAGGTGCTTGCTCTAACTTTCCAAGGTTATATTGTGTGACGCCCCCGGCTTAATCGTGCACTAATCATACACGCAAATGCGCACGATCAAGCCTAAGGACTCACTTGAAGATATCACAACACAACTCTAAAACATAAATAAAGTCATACAAGCTTTATATTACAAGCCAGGGCCTCGAGGGCTCGAATACATAGCTCGATGGCATACAAGAGTCAGCGGAAGCATCAGATATCTGAGTACAGATATAAAAGAAAGACAGAAATGCCTTAAGAAGGCGGGACAAAAGAAAATACTACGATCGAAAGGCGAAGGCCTCCTGCCTAGGACCCTCCGAACCTACTCCTGGTCGACAGCCATCTCGTAGTTGAAGCCATCCTCGGGGTAGTAGTAGCGATCGTCGGCGGGGCAACTGTCTTAGGGTTCCGTCATCGGATCACGACGAACTGATAGGGGGAGAAAAGGAAAGGAAAGCAACCGTGAGTACTCTGAAGTACTCAGCAAGCAAGGATCTACACTACATATGCATCATTATCAAAGGGAGGTTGTATATGTGGACTGGGCTGCAAAAATGCCAGAATAGAGAGGAAAGCCTAGTCCTTTCGAAGACTAGCATCTTCAAGAATCTTCCAGCATCTTCGAGCGTCTTGCAGCATTTAGAAGAGTACAGGGTAGCATAATGTAAGTAGTAGTAGAATCAGGTAACAGTCTCGCCCAGAGATCCTTCCTCGACTCCCTGCGAGAAAGCGATCCCAGAGCCACATTTCCAGGTATCATCTCAAGTTCTAGCTGTATCGATCGGGATACAACTCCGAGTGTCCTTTACCGTAGGACTGGCTATCGATAGATGTGTTCTTCCCTGCAGGGGTGCACCAACTTACCCACCACGCTCGATTAACTCCGGCCGGACACACTTTCCTGGGTCATGCCCGGCCTCGGCCAAACAATACACCGCAACCCTACCTACAGCTCAGCAGAGAGGTCCCCACCGGTCTACCTCCTAAGCGCAAGGGGGTCTTGGGCCATCGCCCCTCGCCCTCCGGGTCGTTGTGTGCAGGGTGGATACCAGCACCGCCTCGAAAGGCCGGTACGATCCGACCATGCCACAATGCTGAACTGGACGTCTGACAGAGCTTTCGGCTGATGTTACGATGTAGAACGCCCATACTATGCCCACGTGATGGTTAGTGCTATCAGTCCAGAGGCCTGCTCGGATCAAATATCCAAATCGTTAGGACTAGGGGCTTGCGGAAACGAGCAGAGACTCACGAAAGATGTGACCCCGTCGCCCCGTCTCGAGGACTTGCTGCAAGGGCTAAGAATGCCCGGCCGCGCCTCGTGGAATAACTCACGGGTATCTATCCATCATTCGCGGGTACCCCTCAGGGTCGACCCGCCTTCTCAAGTATCAGTATCAACAATAATGTAAGGCATCCATGTGGTCACCGTATCAAGGGGAATCCGAGGCATCACCCTCGTTGGACTCCCACTTGATGTAACATCAAGATGGACATAAGAGGCATCACCCTCGAGGTCCACACGTGAGGTGTTGCTCGACTTCGTCGTTATCGAGGGTGGTGTAGGAGGAATCACCCTCGCTTACCACGACCGATTAGCTAACCTACAAGGTTATCATCAGAAGTGCTGACGAGGTATCACCCTCGGCACTCGATAGTAACCCAGTAGTGTCGAGCAACGAAGGGGAAGTGAGGTGCGGTGCCAGGGGTCTGATCTTCGATCCCGTTGGTCGGGTCTTCTGAAACTCCAGCGGGGCAGTCGGGATAAAGTGGGGGTCACTAGTGGGGCTCTACCCAAACTATACTAAGCAGTTTAGGAAAACGGTAAAGTATCAACAACAGGTTACAATGAACAGGCTATGCAGCAGATATAGAATAACAGTATCAGTAGCAAATTCTAATGCAAGCATGAGAAAATAGAATAGGCGATATCGGGATGATCAAAGGGGGGGCTTGCCTGGTTGCTCTGGCAAGAAGGGCTGGTCTTCAGGGGGTACCGTCGGGGACGTAGTCGTACTCCTGAGCTGCGTCTGCCTCGGGAGCTACGTCGACGTCAGGGGCTACCGAGAGAGAAGAGGGGGAAGAAACAGGTAAACATAATGCATACAAATGCAACACGGTGCGTGCGAAGCTACGATGCAGTGCAGGGTTGCCTAAATATGCATCTAAGTCATTTTAGTTATTTTTAGGATTATCGCGGGATTTATGAACCGGTGTGTGTGCACTATTCATATGCCGGATTCGGGCCCGGAGTTACGAGTTCGTCTATGTAGGGGGTTCCGGCAAAGAAACGGACGGCACGATCAGACTCGTCTCGTCGTTCTGAGCAAGTTTCATGTTTTAACTTTTTCAATCTGGGCTACGGTTTAAAAGTTATGAATTTTTAAAGTTTATTTGAATTTCTAGAATTTATTTATTTACAGAAAATGAATATATGACGTCAGCAGGTCGTCACTTTGATGTCAGCAGTCAACAGCGTCTCTGACCTAGTCAAACCTGACATGTGGGTCCAGTGGGACCCACATGTCAGCCTCTGCTGAGACTAACATTAGGTTAATCTAATTAGCAGGGTTAATTAGGGAGTGGGCCCCAAATGTCAGTGGCTCAATTAGTTAACTAATTAGTTTTATTTAATTAAACCATTATTAGCTTAATTAACTGGGCGGTGGGGCCCTCCTGTCAGCGACACGGGGCCGCCACGTCAGCACCTTGACTGGTCAGCGCGGTCAGCTGGGGGCCCTTGGGCCCACTGGTCAGTGAGCCAGGGTGTCCCACGTGGTGGCCACGTCAGCGATGGCCGGAACCGCGCCGGAGCTGGCTCCGACGAGCCATCTCGCGGCGGTTCTTCGCCGGACTTGGCCGGAATTTCACTGTGGTGGCTCAAATCGCGCGGGGTCAAGTGCTTTCGAACGGCGGTGAGGTCGCGCGTCTGTTGGTGGCGTCAGAACGGCTGGTGGTGGTCGACAGCGAGTAGGGCAACGGCGTCGGGCGGCGGGCAGAGCCGGCCGTACTCGGGTTCGAGCATATGGCTTGCCCGAGTCGAGCTAGTGCTCGCACGCGATGCGCGAGACCTCCGGAAGCTCAATGGCACCACTAGTGCGGCATGTGGAGTGATAGGTCGACGACGGTGAGCTCGCCGGTGGAAACAAAGAGCGGCAATGGCGCGCGGCGTCGATAGCTAGCTACGGCCGCGGAAAAAGGAAATGGACGGGAAGAGGAGGGGTGGTGCTCATCGTGCGGGCTCACGGAGGCCCTGTGGGTGCTTAGTAGCGCAGGAGCGAGGAGGAACGGCGACGGCGATCTCGTCGTCCCGAGGAAGAGGAAGAGGACGTAGGCAAGGGTGGAGCGGCTCCCGGCTCCAATTCGAAGTCGCAGGCGGCACGGCGGAGCTCGGCGAACCTCCTGGACCTCAGTTGACGACGTGGGGAGCTCGATGGGCGCGTGTACGACGGCGGTCCGGCGATGGCTGCGTCAACCGTGGTGGATCTGGAGAGCGAAGAGGGGAAGGGCGAGCGAGACGAGGGTAAGGTGAGGGGGAGAGTACCGGGCGACCAGGGAAGATGAACGGGGAGGGGGAAGCTTATCCCCTCGCCTGGCCGCGGCGTCATGGTGTCGAGCGGCGAACGGTCGAGGCGCGAGCGGCCATGGCGACGCCGACACGGCGATAGAGAGAGGGGGAGAAGGAGAGAGAAACGGGCCGGCTGGGCTGGACCGGTGCACAGTGCACTTAGGTCCAGTCCAGTTTAGGCCTTTTTCTTTTATTATTTTTGTTTTTAATTTACAGTAGCTCTTTGCAATATTTTGAGCTAGCAAAACATTTTGCAAAAATGTGAATCTTGCTCACACTGATGTATTGCAATGTCCAGCAAGGCCACAAAAAGTTTGAGCTCGTTTGAAAACCATTTGAATTTAATAAAAATGGTTTGAGCTTTATAATTGCTGATTTGGCTCTGTTTCATACTGTTTGAGTCACTTTTCTAACTCCAACTTTATTGATGATGGTTTTACAAATGTTCCTGGATTATTAGCCACTTAATGAACATTTTTCCAATAGTGTTTGCTCAACTTCATATTTCACTTTGGAATTTGAGTTGATTTTTAAAATGGAATTGATTTATTTTGGTTAACCTCTATGACTTGGCACTGCAAATGATATGACTTGGCATTATTAGCAGCTAATCACAGTGGCTATTACATAGGGGTGTTACAAGTTCTCCTCCTCTAAAAAAAATTCTCGTCCCGAGAATTCAGGAGGTAGAAGGAAAGAGGTCGGGGTATTCCTTGCGAAGATGATCCTCGCGTTCCCAAGTGGCTTCATCTTCAGTGTGATTCGACCACTGCACTTTCAGGAACTTGGTGACCTTCTGAAGGGTCCGACGTTCAGCTTCATCGAGAATGCGGATCGGATGCTCCTTATAAGATAGATCATCTTGCAATTCGAGCATCTCGTGATCCACTGCTCTGTGCGGAGACTCCTTAAAGCATTTACGAAGTTGCGACACATGGAAGACGTCGTGGATATGAGAGAATTGCGGCGGCAACTCTAATTTATAAGCCACCTGTCCATGTCTGGCAACAATGCAAAAAGGACCAATATAGCGAGGAGCTAACTTTCCCTTGATTCCGAATCGGTGAGTGCCCTTCAGGGGAGTGACACGCAGATAAGCTTGATCGCCAGGTTGATAAGTCAAACCCCATTGTTTGTGATCATAGTTGCTCTTCTGGCGGTCCTGAGCCGTCTTGAGATTTTCTCGGACAATACGAACTTGCTCTTCGGCGTGTTGGATAATATCAGGACACACGAGCGGCCGTTCCCCAGTTTCTGACCAATTCAGAGGGGTTCGACACTTATGTCCATATAATACTTCGAAGGGGGCCATTTTTAAGCTGGCTTGATAGCTGTTGTTATAAGAGAATTCGGCATATGGAAGAGATTCTTCCCACTTCTTGCCGAAAGAAATAACACAAGCTCGCAACATGTCTTCAAGCACTTGATTTACTCGTTCGACTTGGCCTTGGGATTGAGGATGATAAGCTGAACTCCAGGTGATATGAGTTCCCATAGCTTGTTGGAAACTTTCCCAAAACTTGGAAGTGAAAAGGCCGCCACGGTCCGAACTGATCTCTTTCGGAATACCGTGGAGTGAAACAATTCTGGAGATGTATAATTCTGCTAACTGACTAGCAGTGATCGTCTCCTTGACAGGCAGAAAATGTGCAAGTTTAGAAAGTTGGTCGACGACGACAAGAATAGCATCGTGACCTTTCTGAGACTTGGGAAGACCAGTAATGAAATCCATCTGCACTTTATCCCACTTCCACAAGGGAATAGGGAGCGGTTGTAGAATTCCAGCAGGCTTCTGATGTTCTGCTTTAATGCGACGGCAAACATCACATTCAGCAACATATCGAGCAATGTCCTGCTTCATTCTAGACCACCAGTACCTTTGACGGAGATCACGATACATTTTGGTGCTACCCGGATGAATAGACAGCGGTGTATCATGTGCCTCCTTCATGACCTTGTCAGTCATTAGCTCGAAGCGAGGTACGACAATGCGGTCTCTGAAATATAAGGTTCCATCTTTAAACAGCGAGAAATCCCTGTACTTTTCCAGGTGAAGATCTTTCTTCATGAGATCAATTTCAGCATCTTTAGCTTGCGCACTCTTAACGGCCTTCTCAAGGTCTGGTTCAACAACCAAGGTTTTTAAGTAACCTTGAGGAACTATCTCGAGATTTAGCTTTCGAAGCTCTTCATACAGGAGTGGCTGCTCTAGCTGGACTTCAAGTTCACAGCAATAGGATTTACGGCTCAATGCATCAGCCATTACATTAGCCTTGCCAGGGGTATAAGAAATACCCAAATCGTAGTCCGCAATGGTCTCCATCCATCTTTGTTGACGAAGGGTTAAAGATGGCTGAGTGAACAGGTACTTCAAACTTTTATGATCCGTGTATATCTTGCAACGATTACCGAGGAGGTAATGTCGCCACAACTGTAGTGCATAGATGACAGCAGCTAGTTCTAGATCATGTACCGGATAATTCTCTTCATGCGGGCGTAACTGACGAGAGCCATAGGCAATTACTTTACACTCTTGCATTAGGACATAGCCTAGTCCTTCACGGGACGCGTCACAATAGATCACAAAATCTTTGCGAGAATCTGGAGGAGCAAGTACTGGGGCAGATGTCAGCCTGTCTTTGAGTGTTTGAAAACTTTCCTGACATTTTTATGTCCATTCAAACTTAACGCCTTTGTGAAGAAGATCAGTCAGAGGCTTAGCAATCTTCGAGAAATTCTCGACAAAGCGACGGCAATAGCTTGCAAGGCCGAGAAAACTTCTGACTTGCTTGACATTCTTTGGTGGAGTCCATTCAAGAATAGCCTGAACTCGTTCCGGGTTAACGGCAATGCCTTCTTTCGAAATCACATGGCCGAGATATGTCACTTTAGATAACCAGAACTCGCATTTGGAATACTTGGCATACAGTTGATGTTCACGCAACTTTTCCAGTACAAGCCGAAGATGTTCGGCATGTTCTTCTTCATTCTTCGAATATACCAGAATATCATCCAGATATACCACGACGAATTTGTCGAGATAATCTATGAAGATGTAGTTCATTAACCGGGAGAAGGTTGCTGGAGCATTAGTCAAGCCGAAGGACATGACAGTGTACTCATAAGAATCATAGCGAGTAACGAATGCTGTCTTCGGAATATCCTCTTCACGAACTCGGATCTGGTGGTATCCCAATCTCAAATCAAGCTTAGAGAACACGGAGGAACCAGCAAGTTGATCATATAGATCGTTGATTCTGGGAAGCGGATACTTGTTCTGAATTGTTGCTTGGTTGATAGGTCGGTAATCTTGAACCAACCGATTCGTACCATCCTTCTTCTTGACAAAGAGGGAAGGTGCTCCCCAAGCAGATGAACTGGGGCGGATGAAACCCTTCTTAAGTGACTTGTCAATTTCTTCCTTAAGTTCAATAAGGTGATGCGGAGGCATCTTATACGGACGCTTTGCAATAGGGGTAGTGCCAGGTTTCAAGTCGATGACGAACTCAACAGCTCTAGCAGGGGGTATTCCTGGAAGTTCTTCTGGAAAGACATCTTGAAAATCACAAACAATTGGAACGTTATCAATGCCTTCAAAAGGTGAAGCATTCAATGCATTCAGAACATATATCTGGCTCTCAGCATCCTGAGCTATTCGGGCTGAGTAATTGATCACCTGACCAGAAGGGTGTGTGAGCTGGACTGTCTTAGTAGCACAGTCAATCAAAGCATTATGGGCGGTCAACCAGTCCATACCGAGAATAATGTCTATGTTGGAAGGTCCAAGTACAATGAGAGAAACCGGAAAAAGTAGACCTCCAATCTCGATGTGGTTGTGAGGGCTTAGCATTGTGGTTTGCCACTTGGATCTCGGGGACTGAATCATTAGGGGAGTGGGTAATTTTTCCAGGTATAACTCATGTGACTGAGCAAATTGTTGTGACACAAAAGCATGCGATGCTCCAGAATCAAAAAGAACAGAGGCTGGTACTGAATTCACAGAGAGTGTTCCCAACACGATAGTCGGTTCCTTCTGAGCCTTTTCTGCATCGACGTGATTTGCATGGCCAAGTGCAACAGCAGATGGTAAGACATTATGGTTTCTGAATCGGCGGTTTCGGCAGCTCTTCTTTCGACCAACAGGAGGACAAGAAGCATTCTGCGGCTGGCCCTGGAGGCAATCAAGGGTAAGGTGTCCTGATTGTCCACACTTGCGGCATAAACCATCATTTTGGGGGGAGCCATGGTATTGAGCTGGCCACTCAGAGTCGTTAGCTGTCTCGGCGGCGAAGGCAGACAAGGTGCAATATAAGACGGTCTTGGTGTTGGGGCAGGTCGATGATGAATATTGTGTGGAATCCAAACCCGACGTTTCTGAACAGGCTGACCCGAGGATGAGCCTACATCACGAGTGCGTTTGAGCGACTCCTGATATTTAGCCAGACCAGTTTCAACTTGGTAGGCTTGATTGACAAGTGTCACAAAGTCCTCACAATCATGGACAAGAAGTGCGAGCTGTATATCGGAACGTAGTCCTTCACGGAATTTCTCCTGCTTGCGAACGTCAGTGTCGACATCAACTTTAGCATAGCGGGATAATTCGAGAAATTTCCTCTGATATTCATCCACAGTCATCGTGCCCTGGGTGAGTTTACGGAACTCCTGCTTCTTCTGGTCGATCAGACCTTGAGGAATGTACCTTGCACGAAAAGCTGACTGAAATTCCTGCCAAGTGGTTACAGTCTCTGCAGGCAACGTATCCTTGTGGATTTCCCACCATTGAGCAGCGGGACCCTTCAAGTGGAATGTCGCAAAGGTGACGTAACTGTTAGGGGCCACATCAGCTGACTCCATCTCGAACTGGATGTCACACAGCCAATCATCAGCATCCATAGGATTGGTGGGATTGCAAAAAACAGACGGGTTGAGGCGAACAAATTCTGACAGTGAGATCGGTCCAGGCTCCTGACGAGCCTCATTGCGTTCCAAACCTTTAACCAGACTCTCATTGAGCTGACGGTTCAATTCGAACTGCTGTATCATTGCGGCAATATAAGGAGGAGGAGGAGGATCGTCAGCCATCCTGCCAAATCAACAGGGGCAGTTTAGTAAGCAAAATTGCAGGTGTAAGAGGTCATTCATGACGTAACATGAGTAATGAACAAGGAGGCATCAGGTGCATATTAGTAGTCATTAAAGACATACAGAACGATGCACAGAGTTGAACACAAACGGCGATAGGAGTTCGGATATGCACACAGCTAGACAAGCTAGGCGGCACGCAGGCACGCGGTAAGGAAGTACACAACAAGACATAGCAAAGGCTACATCAACGTCGGAGAAAACTATAGGAGCGAGGAATCTGCAAGTGACAACACAGGGTGCCCTCGATAAGAGGATCCTGTAAGCAGAACCTGGCCCACAATCTTGAAGCAAGGGGGATAACTTCAGAACTCCGGGTGGATGTGATCACGAGAACCTAATGTTGGAGTTAGTAAAATTTTAACCCGAAAGGAAGAGAGAGTAGAGTCCCAGAGTAAAGGTCGAGGAGTAAAAGATCCTAATACCACCCAATTGGCGACGTGGGCCCGTAAGCCACACAGCCAAGTTAGTAAAACAGTTTTGGACCACTAGACTCAACTTCGGCCAAGGAGTTGGGAAGGGGGATTCCTAGAGGCAGTCGGCTCTGATACCAACCTGTGACGCCCCCGGCTTAATCGTGCACTAATCATACACGCAAATGCGCACGATCAAGCCTAAGGACTCACTTGAAGATATCACAACACAACTCTAAAACATAAATAAAGTCATACAAGCTTTATATTACAAGCCAGGGCCTCGAGGGCTCGAATACATAGCTCGATGGCATACAAGCGTCAGCGGAAGCATCAGATATCTGAGTACAGATATAAAAGAAAGACAGAAATGCCTTAAGAAGGCGGGACAAAAGAAAATACTACGATCGAAAGGCGAAGGCCTCCTGCCTAGGACCCTCCGAACCTACTCCTGGTCGACAGCCATCTCGTAGTTGAAGCCATCCTCGGGGTAGTAGTAGCGATCGTCGGCGGGGCAACTGTCTTAGGGCTCCGTCATCGGATCACGACGAACTGATAGGGGGAGAAAAGGAAAGCAAAGCAACCGTGAGTACTCTGAAGTACTCAGCAAGCAAGGATCTACACTACATATGCATCATTATCAAAGGGAGGCTGTATATGTGGACTGGGCTGCAGAAATGCCAGAATAGAGAGGAAAGCCTAGTCCTTTCGAAGACTAGCATCTTCAAGAATCTTCCAGCATCTTCGAGCGTCTTGCAGCATTTAGAAGAGTACAGGGTAGCATAATGTAAGTAGTAGTAGAATCAGGTAACAGTCTTGCCCAGAGATCCTTCCTCGACTCCCTGCGAGAAAGCGATCCCAGAGCCACATTTCCAGGTATCATCTCAAGTTCTAGCTGTATCGATCGGGATACAACTCCGAGTGTCCTTTACCGTAGGACCGACTATCGATAGATGTGTTCTTCCCTGCAGGGGTGCACCAACTTACCCACCACGCTCGATTAACTCTAGCCGGACACACTTTCCTGGGTCATGCCCGGCCTCGGCCAAATGATACACCGCAACCCTACCTACAGCTCAGCAGAGAGGTCCCGCCGGTCTACCTCCTAAGCGCAAGGGGGTCTTGGGCCATCGCCCCTCGCCCTCCGGGTCGTTGTGTGCAGGGTGGATACCAGCACCGCCTCGAAAGGCCGGTACGATCCGACCGTGCCACAATGCTGAACTGGATGTCTGACAGAGCTTTCGGCTGATGTTACGATGTAGAACGCCCATACTATGCCCACGTGATGGTTAGTGCTATCAGGCTAGAGGCCTGCTCGGATCAAATATCCAAATCGTTAGGACTAGGGGCTTGCGAAAACGAGCAGAGACTCACGAAAGATGTGACCCCGTCGCCCCGTCTCGAGGACTTGCTGCAAGGGCTAAGAATGCCCGGCCGCGCCTCGTGGAATAACTCACGGGTATCTATCCATCATTCGCGGGTACCCCTCAGGGTCGACCCGCCTTCTCAAGTATCAGTATCAACAATAATGTAAGGAATCCGTGTGGTCACCGTATCAAGGGGAATCCGAGGCATCACCCTCGTTGGACTCCCACCTGATGTAACATCAAGATGGATGTAAGAGGCATCACCCTAGAGGTCCACATGTGAGGTGTTGCTCGACTTCGTCGTTATCGGGGGTGGTGTAGGAGGAATCACCCTCGCTTACCACGACCGATTAGCTAACCTACAAGGTTATCATCAGAAGTGCTGACGAGGTATCACCCTCGGCACTCGATAGTAACCCAGTAGTGTCGAGCAACGAAGGGGAAGTGAGGTGCGGTGCCAGGGGTCTGATCTTCGATCCCGTTGGTCGGGTCTTCTGAAACTCCAGCGGGGCAGTCGGGATAAAGTGGGGGTCACTAATGGGGCTCTACCCAAACTATACTAAGCACTTTAGGAAAACGGTAAAGTATCAACAACAGGTTACAATGAACAGGCTATGCAGTAGATATAGAATAACAGTATCAGTAGTAAATTCTAATGCAAGCATGAGAAAATAGAATAGGCGATATCGGGATGATCAAAGGGGGGGCTTGCCTGGTTGCTCTGGCAAGAAGGGCTGGTCTTCAGGGGGTACCGTCGGGGACGTAGTCGTACTCCTGAGCTGCGTCTGCCTCAGGAGCTACGTCGACGTCAGGGGCTACCGAGAGAGAAGAGGGGGAAGAAACAGGTAAACATAATGCATACAAATGCAACACGGTGCGTGCGAAGCTACGATGCAGTGCAGGGTTGCCTAAATATGCTTCTAAGTCATTTTAGTTATTTTTAGGATTATCGCGGGATTTATTAACCGGTGTGTGTGCACTATTCATATGTCGGATTCGGGCCCGGAGTTACGAATTCGTCTACGTAGGGGGTTCCGGCAAAGAAACGGACGGCACGATCAGACTCATCTCGTTGTTCTGAGCAAGTTTCATGTTTTAACTTTTTCGATCTGAGCTACGGTTTAAAAGTTATGAATTTTTAAAGTTTATTTGAATTTCTGGAATTTATTTATTTACAGAAAATGAATATATGACATCAGCAGGTCGTCACTGTGACGTCAGCGGTCAACAGTGTCTCTGACCTAGTCAAACCTGACATGTGGGTCCAGTGGGACCCACATGTCAGCCTCTGCTGAGACTAACATTAGGTTAATCTAATTAGCAGGGTTAATTAGGGAGTGGGCCCCAAAAGTCAGTGGCTCAATTAGTTAACTAATTAGTTTTATTTAATTAAACCATTATTAGCTTAATTAACTGGCCGGTGGGGCCCGCCTGTCAGCGACACGGGGCCGCCACGTCAGCGCGTTGACTGGTCAGCGCGGTCAGCTGGGGGCCCTTGGGCCCACTGGTCAGTGAGCCAGGGTGTCCCACGTGGTGGCCATGTCGGCGACGGCCGGAACCGCGCCGGAGCTGGCTCCGACGAGCCGTCTCGCGGCGGTTCTTCACCGGACTTGGCCGGAATTTCACTGTGGTGGCTCAAATCGCGCGGGGTCAAGTGCTTTCGAACGGCGGTGAGGTCGCTTGTCTGTTGGTGGCGTCAGAACGGCCGGTGGTGGTCGACAGCGAGTAGGGCAACGGCGTCGGGCCGCGGGCAGAGCCGGCCGTACTCGGGTTCGAGCATATGGCTTGCCCGAGTCGAGCTGGTGCTCGCACGCGATGCGCGAGACCTCCAGAAGCTCAATGGCACCACTAGCGCGGCATGTGGAGTGATAGGACGACGACGGTGAGCTCGCCGGCGGAAACAAAGAGCGGCAATGGCGCGCAGCGTCGGTAGCTAGCTACGGCCACGGAAAAAGGAAACAGATGGGAAGAGGAGGGGTGGTGCTCACCGTGCGGGCTCACGGAGGCCCTGTGGGTGCTTAGTAGCGCAGGAGCGAGGAGGAACGGCGACAGCGATCTCGTCGTCCCGAGGAAGAGGAAGAGGACGTAGGCGAGGGTGGAGCGGCTCCCGGCTCCAATTCGAAGTCGCAGGCGGCACGGCGGAGCTTGGCGAACCTCCTGGACCTCAGCTGACGACATGGGGAGCTCGATGGGCGCGTGTACGACGGCGGTCCGGCGATGGCTACGTCGACCGTGGTGGATCTGGAGAGCGAAGAGGGGAAGGGCGAGCGAGACGAGGGTAAGGTGAGGGGGAGAGTGCCGGGCGACCAGGGAAGATGAACGGGGAGGGGGAAGCTTATCCCCTCGCCTGGCCGCGGCGTCGCGGTGTCGAGCGGCGAACGGTCGAGGCGCGAGCGGCCATGGCGACGCCGACACGGCGATAGAGAGAGGGGGAGAAGGAGAGAGAAACGGGCCGGCTGGGCTGGACCAGTGCACTATGCACTTAGGTCCAGTCCAGTTTAGGCCTTTTTCTTTTATTATTTTTGTTTTTAATTTACAGTAGCTCTTTGCAATATTTTGAGCTAGCAAAACATTTTGCAAAAATGTGAATCTTGCTCACACTGATGTATTGCAATGTCCAGCAAGGCCACAAAAAGTTTGAGCTTGTTTGAAAACCATTTGAATTTAATAAAAATGGTTTGAGCTTTATAATTGCTGATTTGGCTCTGTTTCATACTGTTTGAGTCACTTTTCTAACTCCAACTTTATTGATGATGGTTTTACAAATGTTCCTGGATTATTAGCCACTTAATGAACATTTTTCCAACAGTGTTTGCTCAACTTCATATTTCACTTTGGAATTTGAGTTGATTTTTAAAATGGAATTGATTTATTTTGGTTAACCTCTATGACTTGGCACTGCAAATGATATGACTTGGCATTATTAGCAGCTAATCACAGTGGCTATTACATAGGGGTGTTACATATTGGTTGCAATCTAACTTTCCAAGGTTATATTGGTTGCACATATCTTGCAACTGATGCTTTGCATTGCTTCTACTTTGTTGCACTGCCATTAGCTTAGTTTACACATCGTGTATGTGAATGCGCCCTGCCTATCCATTTTTAGTACATATTCCATCTGTCATCATACCATATTTATCCATTCATATGATGTTCTTGTGTATCAGACGTTCAAAAGGAAGAGGGCAATTGCTGATCGCGGAGGAGCACGAGCAAAGTATTTGGAAAAGGTAGTGACACCTAATAAATCAAATAGCCCATTGGGTGTAGTTGCAATATCACCTGACCCACAAAACACGGCCCCAACTCTAGCAGACTCTAGCCCTACTACACTGGTCATCTCTGATGCCCCAACTCAGCAGACCCCAACTGCAGCAAACAGTATGATGATGCCAGTTGACATAACACTAGCTCTACGACGCAAAACCCCCATTCTAGCAAAGAGTACACCAAATCCTTTTTCGAATGAGAGAGAGCCCCAATTGCAGCAAATAGGACCCCTGTTCTATTTCTTCCCAGTTTAGAAGATGAAGCTTATATTGTTGTCAGGAACTTTGTGCGCATCTTTCCTTCATGGAAAGATTATACCACATACATAGAACAATTTCCAGTCTTCCTCCGCAACTTACATGTAAGTAATGTACTAATGTTATTCATGGTAATTATTGCATATGTTTCTGCGGGCAGAAGACACAAGATTTCATTCTTTTCAATAGGCAAGGACCAAACTGGATAGTCAAGACGAGCAAGGGTTGGTTGCGCTTTTCAAGCACTCGTTGATGAAGTATCGTTCCTACCTGAGGCAAGCGCACTTCGATGGCAAGCCTCTAAATGAAATTTCTTTAAAGTCTCCGGTGCTACATTTATCAGACAGTGACTGGAATAATCTTGTTACACATTGGTCTCGTCTGCAGCGTAAGGTAATGTCTATGATACCACATCAAAATTTGAACTACACTTCTGCATGTGCTTTACCGTCTCACTTGTACGAAAACTGTTTGCAGAAGAACATTCTTTCTCAAGGGACCACAGAATCTCGCAACTGTACTGCACACTGCATTGATCTTGTGAGTACCTCTTGCCCTGTATGACCACACTTACTTTCATAGCTGGTTGATTATGTAGCATCACTGCACATGTTAGCCTCGTTATCCTCCATTTGGTGGACATTATAAGATCTGTATCGACTCTTACATAAATTTAGAATCAACCCAATGCTTTTGAAGAGGTTTAGCTCTGCAGTCCTCTTGTAAGGACTGAACGTCGTCTATCATTGTACTTACATTAACAGCTACTCCCTCCGTCCCATAATATATGTACAAAACACTCTTATATTATGGGAAGGAGGGATTGGTTCATTGTGTAGCATTTTGCATCTTATCTCCCTCTCCCACCATTTACTAAAAAATATCAGATCTATATTTAATCTTACCAAAAAGTTGAATACACAGACAATGCCAGTGCAGAAGTGTAGCCCATTGCGCTTGTCAGTACATTTTGTCCTGTAACGCTTGTACTTACAGGGATTGGTAGTTGATTATGTACCATCAATCTGCATCTTATCTTCATTATCCTCTATCCCTTCCAGTATTATCATATCTATAATTACTCTCTACAAAATGCAGAGTACAGGCAATGCTTATGAATAAGTTTCTGTGCTGAAATTCTTGAGTTATCCTTCCCTTGTCATGGAGAAGGGCATTATAGAGCCGGTGTTAACTATTAATGTAAGTCAATCCTTCTAAAGCCTTTATCCTCAACTGCTGTTTAATTTGCTCATACTCCCTATCATCAACTGTTGTTTAGTTTGTTGTTTCTATCAAAATGCATGTTCGCAACAACTGTAAGTTCCAAGTTTTAGTTGTAAAACCAAATTTCTTATTCATACCATGCATATTACTCAATACTCCCTATATGTATGCTTGTTTTTGTGGATCTATAATCCAGTGTGTGGTGAAGCAGCCCACGTTTGCACCTTGTCATCTCCTGTTTTATCTTACTGATGTGGCTGGTGATAAGAACAACATGACATGCGCATTAACCAAAATAGATACAATGATTGTCTTTGCCCTTCATCTATGCTTGTTTTGTTGACATGGTAATCCAGTAGTGTGGTGAAGCTCCTCGCATTATGAACAATGCCAAATTATGCTATTGATATTTTGAACTGACTCTTTATTTTCTAATTTGCAATTGGATGGAATTGACAGCACAGTTACCATCTTTGTTTATACACGTGCAAAACCTGTCATCTCTCTGCTTGTTTTAGGGTGATATGCCTGATGGCATGCACAAGTCTGCTGAAGGCTGTGAGACAAACCCAACATATATTGCAGCAAAGAAGGCAAAACATCTTGAAGATAGTGAGACAACCCCAAAGTCATGTCTTGATGCAGTGTTCAAGTTACTTGAGACTAGCAGTCAGACAAGCTCACATAATTTGTTGTCTGAATCAGTTCGACTTCTTCAGTCCCAAGTTCAAGCAGAAAGGCATTCTGCAACTCAACTTCGACTTGAAGTCCTATCTCTAAGGAAGATCACGGAGAACACCAATGAGAAGCTCATTGCTAAACAGCTACAGCTAGAAGCTATGACCGACATGCTAGGCCAGTCTCACAGCCTTGCTCAGCAGCTTGCGCAGCAGCTCCTGTGCAAGGCTAACCTTTCTTGAACTGTCCTGGAAGTGGTCTTGGTTCAGTATTATTTTGTTACGCTACAATGGCGCCCAGTTTTTGTAATCTGCTTCTTCATTGCGCTTTATGATCACTGGTGGCGAACTTCGATGCCCAGTGGATGTGATATACCATAAATCCTTTATTGTATAGTGTAGGTTTATTCTAAGTTACTATGCCATAATTTCTTTATTGTATAGAGTAGGTTTGTTCTTAATTCCTACTAGTTACCGTATATGCCATCATTCGCTATCTCAAAAAAATGGCGAAAATATGATGTGGGCCACCGGCCGAAACATTCGCCTCTAACTGGCCTGCATTTTAGTGGGCCACAATTTGGCCGGCCTGCAACTTTCTTGAGCCTGAAAGGCCATTCGGGCCTTCACACTTTGCGCCAGGCCCACAACTTTCACGGGCCTACATTCGGCCCAAAGTTTAGTTGGGCCTTTAGTGGACCCAGCGCGTAGTTGGACCCATGTAGCTTCGGGCCATTAACAGGCTGAATATTATTCTGGCCTATTACGGCCCAGAAGATACAATGGGCCTTTAGCAGGCCGAAATGCATGTTGGGCCTCAATTTTTAATAGTCGTCCACGGGCCTTTAGCAGGCTGAAATGTAGACCGGGCCATTATTGGCCCAGTTATATGACGGGCCATTACCAGGCACAAACATATCTCGGGCCTTCATTGGCCCACTGATATCATGGGTGTTTAAGAGGCCGAAAGCTTAGTAGAGGCATCAACGGGCCGAATTATACGACAGGCCTTTAACAGGCCCAAAGTCACATTGGGCTGAACTGTTGCCACCTTGATCACGAGCTGGTAGTGGGCCAGATGTCACGTCGGACCATATATGGCCCATGGGCAGCACGGGCCGTTCCTAGGTCGAAAGACACACCGGGATGAAATGGGCCCATCTCTATATCGGGCCTCTAACAGGCCGAAATGTCACTGGGCCGTAATTGGGACCATATACTCGACGAACAGTTAACGGGCCAGATCTGGCTTTGGGCCATAAATGGGCAATGTTTAAGCAGGCCGTTAGTGGGCTGGCCCACTAGTACCTGAGTAAATACTACGGGCCTTTGACTGGGCCGGCCTTTTTAACCCATATGGGCCTCTGTTGGGCCCTGCCACGTGTCGACGTATCATAGGCACATCTCCTCCATTGGATGGACGACATCTGGCCCATCGAGGAGCCGACACATGTTTCCTCCGACCAATGATGATTTTACACGTGGAAAATCGCCATTGCTCGTTGCTGTTAACGAGTTATCGGATCCAAACCAGAACCCGATAGCATAACGACGACCCGTTACGGTGGATGCCACATGTCGGTCACCCTTGACGAAAGCACTTCCATGATGCGGCATTTATCGTCATGGAAGTGGACACTTTCGTGATGATAATTTTGTTATTTTCATGGAACACTTCTACGACAGCACAGGTATGACTATCTTGATTCTGTCATAAAATCGTCATGGATGTACATGCATGACAGAAAACGTGACCTACTGTGACAAACACGTATCATCACGGAAGTGTATTTTTTTGTAGTGTTTGTCGGCGACACCCCACCGTGCTTGGATCTCTGCCGAGCTCTCCTCAGCAGCGCGTGCGTCCTCTTCTTTCTTGCGGTGGCGGGACTCTCTTTTCTTGAGTGCTTTCTGCCTTTTCTGCTCCCTCTGTGCGGCTTTGGCCGCCTCTTGCTCTACCACCCATTCGGCCTTGGCAGCTTCAAAGTCCGCCCACGTAGGTGTGAGGTCCCGAGTGGCGATGAACTCGGCCTGCCGGGATGCCATCGCTTCCCTACCATTTTGTGTGCGGTCGTGGGCGGCGAGGAACTCGGCGCGGCAGGATGCCATCGCTTCCTTACCGGTTAGTGTGCGGCGCGGTGGCATGAACGGCGCTTGGTGAGAGCTCTGGGGCGGAGTGGCCGGACAACCGTATAGTGCATTGGTTTGTCAAGAGCTCAAGGATAGATGACAAAGGAAATTTGGATTCCCCTTCAATCCCGGTCATTTATTACCGCACATGGTTACTTTCCGTAGCCTGTGGAAACTGTGTGCGCTGACCCTATTGTGGGTTGCTTTCTGATTGGCCGCCACCCCAGCCACGCGGATCGCGCACATGCTCCATGATCAAACGGCATTCCACGTCCCTATCATCACACCCGTGCAGCTGTAGCTGGAATTTGATGTTTCTGCACCTCCGTCCTGGTTGATGCATGTAACTACAAATCACTAGAAACTATGTTTACTAGTAAGGTACACGTGCATTGCACGCATGAGATTTGGCAACCAAATTATGAATAAATACCACACTATAGCATGTAAGCTTTGAGTCATATATGCATGATGTAGATGTTCGTTTAATTCATATAGTTCATCTCATTCAAAATCAATAGTTTTTATAAAAAAGTTAATCTAATTTAAGATTCATGGAATTGTTCATTGTAAAGCATAAAGTAAAAACTATTATAATGGTATAGATATAGAAATATGAATCCAACGATATAATTTTTGGTGACATGCATTATTATTTTCTTAGTTCAATCTGTGGTCAAAGTTTGGCACAAAATACTAAGGGGACCAATAAATCAGGATGGTGATAGTAAATTTCTACAAAATGCACATAATGCCCTAAATATGGTAAATGAACCCGGAGAAGTGCCAAATTTGAACACGGTGCTTTGTAGGGTGTATGTTGATCGTAGAAAAAAAAGTGAACTGCCACATTAATTGAGTACTTTTGCAAACTACAAAAACAATATACCACCACGCCAGCGTCTGACCGCCATGGCCCACCGAAACCCCTTCCATCGCTAGCGTGCGCTTCCCACCTGAAATGGTCACCGTCGCTCTAGAACATCAATGCCGCATTCACGCCCGATGGACCTCTCACTGGCGCCGGCATTGCAGCAGCGCGACGGCCGAGAGAGCGCCACCCGCGCGGCATCCCAGTGCAAGTGACTGCTCCACGTTAGAGACACCACGGCCGTCCGTCCGCCGCTCACATTAATGACACGCGGCCGCCGACGAACCTACTCCGGCACCAGCCGTCCGTCCGTCTGCCGCGGCTCATTGCCATTCACCCGCTATATTAACTTCAGCCCCAGCCATAGCCAAAGACCCATAGTCATTCTCCTCTGGTCCCTTCCTTCTATCGGCACCACTCCAACCATGGCCTACTCGCACTCCAAAGTTCTCTTGGACATACTGTCACAGGAGCAGATGAAGGACATCGCCGGCTCCGCTCCGGGCGCGCTCCAAAGCTCTCTTGGACGTACTGTCGTAGGAGCAGATGAAGGACATCGCCGGCTCCCCCCCCCCCCTAGCCACCCTCCGCCGCCACGACCACGAAGCCATCGCGCGTGCGCGGGCGCAGCCGGCAGTGAGGAAGAGTAGTACATGGTAGGTCACCGCCTCTCTGGTCCCAGGAAGGCCACCGCTCTTCCACTCAGTCGACGCCAAGCTTGGTGGGGTAAACATCGGCGGCCGATTAGCCTCTTGACGGCGACGTGGAGGCAGAAACTTTCAGAATCTTGTGCTCCAGAGGAGGAGGTTATGGAGGTGGAGCTGGACAAAGCCGAGGCAGATGAGGAGGAGGCAAAGGCAATAGCCAGAGCGTCAGTTTTCGGGGCTCATGGCCGGACATGGTGGTCGGGCGCCGGTGATCGTTTACATTTGGTTTTAGTACGGTTTGTGCGAAATATGTAATGAATTTCGTCCGGTTTATAGGAAAAGTTTTCGAAATGTAATGAATTTCATCCGGTTAATATGAAATTTGCTTTGTTTGCACGAATTTCGTCCAGTTAGTTCATACAGTTGTCGAAAGGTATGCGGGCAGCATTGGATGGCATCCTCTGGCATCAGTGTCCTCGGATAGATGCCGGTGTAAATTTGTGGGTCAGTGCTGGAGATGCCCTAACTGTCATGCTATAATCGCTAAGAGTGCTCCATTATTTCGCAGGGAACAGTTATCCCAAGATCAAAATCAAATCCGCCGTGTTTCGCACTCCTCCCTCGTAAGAGTGGAGACGCTTGCTTACATAAAAATAACAAGTGGACGGCACTGTAGCATGTCATATCACTCAAACCCACTAGGCCAAACTAGCCCGCCTAACGCACGGGAAAGCCCCGCCCTCATCATTTTGTTCTAGATTTCTATCGATCGATCGCACGAAAATGTTACACTTTGCAAGTTCAAAAGGAAAAGGCGACACACTTAAAGCATGCCTGTCGCGTTCGCGTCGCAGCCCCGACATTCGGTCTCGCACGCCGCTCACCAAAGGGGACACGTGTTGTCTTGCATTTTCACTGATATGTGGGACTGCAATTGAATAAACCATCGATAGCCGAAATGTAATTGCTCAGCGGGCGTCGGCTGAGAAGAGAGAGATGGGGGAGGGAGAAGAGATCGCCCGCCCGCCGCACATGGACTCCAAGAAATATGGTGATAATGTGAGGTGGGCCATGCGGGAGTTCAAACCGCTCCCAAGCCCGCTTCTGACTGCCTTGGCCCACCAAAAAACGCCTCCCCCCCTCCCCGCGCGCGCCCCCCCCCCCCCCCAGGCGTCAGCTGCATTCAGAGCAAGTACAATACTGGGCTATAAGACCGCTTATGTGGAGGAGAGAGGCATTAAAAAGTGAAGGAGTGGGCTCTAATGCAAGAG
Source organism: Thinopyrum elongatum (assembly GCA_011799875.1). NCBI lineage: Eukaryota > Viridiplantae > Streptophyta > Magnoliopsida > Poales > Poaceae > Thinopyrum > Thinopyrum elongatum. The sequence continues at coordinate 163,725,401 of CM022302.1, forward strand.
CCCGTCTGTACACGTGCTCCTAGGTATATAAAAAAACATTTGTGTCCAAAAAAAAGATGGGAAAAACATTTGAGAGGAAATAGATAGAGAGAAAGTGAGAAAAAGTTGTAACCTTATAGCCAACCTTATAGTCAACACTATGGTACATGAGGAAGGAGGGAGTTGTGCACATGCCAAGTTCACTGGGCTGCCGTGTTTCACACTCCTCCATCGTGACGGTGGAGACAATAGCTTTCATCAAAAATAAACAAATGAATACTCCTTGCTCGTCCTCGATGTCGGAAAGAATACTTTTCTTTGCCGACATGTGGGACGTCGACCATCCTGGTCCACTTGCCATACACAAAATTATAGTGCACCACCACATAGTACTGCAGGGTCATAGTGCCGCGGTAATAAATGACTAATGAGCCGTCAAATCGCAGGCCCAACCCCGGTCGTAGTTGCTCGGATGAAGGAACTGCACAAGAGAATACAATGAACTGTATCCTAGCCAGTGCTTTAACTCTGCTGGAAGTTCTTGATAATCTTTTGATATAATCTCACCACTGGTAAACAAGAGTGATGTCAACAATACATTTGAAGTGCACAAAAATATGTACTATTGAATGATTCCAGTGAGTGCTTTATCATCTCTTCTGGGACTACTTGAATAAGCTTCTTGCTTAGGTTGGTACCAGCCTACGGCCTTCATCCATATTAGCTTGCTGTCATCTCTATTTGTATCGTGCTACTGTGTTGCTACTGTCATGAGAAACTCCTTTATCTTTGCACGTTAAATTTTTGCAACCTATGATACATGGCAATGCTTTGAGTGTTGAGCTAATTGGCACTGATTAAATAAACTAATACCTCTCTTTAAGCAAGACTACTATGTTGCTAACTTTACCCATAAGATAATGAGGGTGCTTCTATTTGTTAGTGTATGTTTCATCAACTAGTCCCACTATTAATGTAATCTCACTCTCTCAATATATGTGCCAACAGGGATGCTCGATTTTAGTGGAACTGCACAAAAACTTTGGGTGCTTCATTGCCTCGACTGCCTCCTTCCTTTCCTGTCAGTCGCTTATCTCGGCTTCCAGACAAAGGAAATAGTAATTGATATGCTTCCTCACACAGGTTGGTACCGGTATTTATCCTGATTATTGTGCTTGTCATATGTATTGGTAATATGGTATTGTGCTACTGTTGGCCGATTTCATAAAGGAGTAACTTGGAGCCTGAACTCGCAGGCAAATCATTACATTGGGCGATTTTAGTAGAACTGCACAAAAAGAACAGATGGACAGATACTTATGCTACTGCTATTACTCCAAAGTTCACTCAGGCAAGCATCGATGTTGACAAGAAGAAGTGCCAAAGTGAACGCCAATAATATTGCTTGGCGCATAGCCTAGAAAAACGCAGTCCAGTCTTTGGTCCCAACTTGTGCCTTTTGGTTATCGGCACATATGGTAGCGAACTGTATGGCATGGAGTCTAAAGATTCCAGACAAGTTGGTTGCCGCGTATATTCATCTGGCACTTAATTAGTCTGCATGCCAGGGATGCTCCATTTCAGTTGAACTACACAAAAAAATTGGGTGGTTCATTTTATCGACCGCCTCCTTTCTTGTCTGCAATGTAGAATTTTGGCTAGCTATAGGACCAAGATGAGCCAGTAAACTAGTTGGATGAAAGTAGTGGCCAAGTTGCTGAAACCTCCCTTGGCATCGAGGCCACTATCTCGAGGATAAACCTACAAGCAAAGTTCAGATTGTCTGTGCTGCCTCTTATGTGCTCGAAAGTTTGCTCGTACAAGCATTAATTTTAGCAAGAAGTACCACCGAGTGAACACCATTTACCAGTCTGTACCCTAGGCAATTAAAGTTTGCCCATCGATGATATTGGCTGTGATCTCTCAATCATTTGGATGCGTAAACATGTTGAACATGTGTATATCTGAATCTTTTTTTGTGATCTATCAATCATTTGGATGCATAGACATGCTGAACTTGTGTAATATATGAATCTTTTGAGTTGTTGATTGTGAATGTTGGCTATGAATATGAACGTGTCCTGTGAACCTGAGTTTGTTACGAATGTTTACCTTTTTTGTTGTACTTGTGTGTGAACTTGTTAGAATGTCTACTGTGGGATTGTGACGTGTGAGTGTCAACAACACTCCTTCCCGAGAAGAATTGCACCTGCTTGTTAGGGTAGCAATGGCGCATCAGCTCTTTTTTATCTTTTTGCTCTGTCTTCCCCCCTCCCCCGCTCAACCCCTGCCATAATGTTTTCGGCCTAAAAACAAACATAGTACTGCGTTGTTTTTGGGCCTTGATGAAAAATCAAGTGTTGCTTTCTGTAGGTTGGCCCGCCCAGCAAATGGGCTGCTGGTCCACCATGGACTAGGAGGCTAAAATTCAAGTTGTATGGTGCAGAGGCAAGTAAAAAAGAAACGCCATCGAGAGCCATCCACTGGAAAAAATCACGTCTGATGTGCTTCTTCAGTCACGCCGCCGGCCCCCTCCTTAATCCAGTTCGCTCCATTCCCTCAACTGCCAGCACGGGATGGAAGTTTATTTCCCCCTCGCGCTGCCGGGGGATTGAAGAAGCGCGGCATCGAATCCAACACCGGCGATGGCTGCTTGTCCAAGTGATTTTCAGATAAGAAACTGCATGTTTCAGAGGCAAACCATTTAAATCAACACGCACTTTTCAAACATGGATAACAGAATGTTGGAAATTTTATTCATGGTAAAAAATGGAACTAACAACAAGTTAACATCATGCTGATCAACATTCATGTATAGCACATCTTCATATGATGCAAAGTCAAAAAGATATGCTATTTTCAAAATGGCAAGACAATGTTGAGTGTGCGAAAAACTGGGTAAATTAGGGACGAAATTTTGGCAAGTGTTAGATATTTTTCAACTGCAATAGTTGGAATCGAACCCGGGCAGTACAGCTTTTGGGTGAGAGGGCTGCAACCAGCGGGCTTTTGCGGTATGTTCGAAAGAATGAAGGCGTCTTCCCCAGCTCCGGTTCTTTCCCGTCCGTGTGCGCTCGCCGTGGCGCCGCCGTATGCCGTTGTCAACATGCTCAACAAACGAGAGGAATCCGGAGAGGACTGTACGTCGAGAGGCTGACAGTGGGGACCCACCAGGTCCAAGCCGTACACAAGCAAGTGCCTCATTGGAAAAAAGCTTCCTCCTAATTGTATACTGACATTGGGGCCCACGGGTTTGTCAACCTAGTTAATAAACGAAATAAATTTCCATCGATGACTGTCACCGGGGAGCTTTTTTTAGGCGTATCGGGGATCTTTTTTTTTGCAGAAAAGGGGTATCGGGGATCTAGCTGGTATCATTTTTTTCAGAGGGCGAACAAGTATCAGCTAGGCCTAAGTTTTGTTTTTTAACATGCGTAGCCTACGACATACCGAGACAGTGGTTTCAACTCATTTTTTGAGGTCCATGATGTACGTGCCGGCCTATGGGTCTCCCAACGTAGGTTTTACTTTTTCTTAAACATCGGCAGCCCAATGTATTTTTTTTTAATAAAACGCATATCTCTATTCTATTTATCTATATATAAGAATAATAATGCAGTGTCCAATTTATGTTTTCCCTTCTAACCACATTATATATATTTTTATTATTACTACTATCGTATATTTTTTTTGTGGGGATATATTAATAGAAACTTATATATACATTATAAAAACATCCCACGTCTTATTAACTTATAAAAATAAATGTTTAACAGAAGTAGGCAAGGAAAATCCTAGTTGTGTTTGACTCTCAGGCAAGAAAAATCCTGGTGATTGCGTACAAAAGCTTGCGAAGAATATAAGGACCAATGTAATAATAACGCGCTCATTTTTCTTTTGATCAATAACTCGCTAATTTGTAAATTTTATGTATAATAAAATGTGTAGCTCCGGTTTATTTTTTGATATTAATTGCTCCTTCTAACCTAACATTAAATATAGAACAAGTCCTGCTTATTCGTGTATTCAAGAAAGTGCAAATGGGTTGTGATTTCTTAGAAAAAATTAAATGGGCCACATTGACATGAAATTATTTGTTCACCCAGCCCAGCAAATGGACTGTAAATTCTACTTCCTCTGCCCCAAAATATAAGAATGTTTTTGACACTACTTATATTATGGGTCGGAGGGAGTAGAAAACATGGGTTTAATATATGCCACATTTTTGCATGCTGACATGTAGGCCAATAGGTCGAAGCCTATGCAAGGTGTTGTTAACTTAGTCAACAAATGATTCTGACATCGATAGCCGTTGGATGCCGGCATTCATCTTCAATCTCTCGTCTTCTTCCTCCAGCGCCGCCGGGACCACCTGCTCCGGCCTCCGGCTGCTAGCAGCTCTGCTTAGCATGCTTCGCTGCGAAGCGCTACCCCACCGCCGGCCAAGCCACCCGTCCACCCCTCCACACCTGTTGTTATTCTCCGCCGACTGCAGAACCACGCCGCACCAGAACCAGTTAACCCTCGTACACCTCTCCGTCTGCGACTCCACTGCCGCGTCTTCCCATCACCGGCTCATTGCCGTCTGAGGCCTCGCCGTCGTCCACCGCCTTGGTGCGCTCGGTGCGGCGTGGTTAATGTGGTCAACAAACGAGAGTCATCGGAAAAGGACTGTACGTGGAGAGGCTGATAGTGGGGATGCACCAGATCCATGGACGCACTCATGCAACCGTTTCCTTATTACGCGAAAATAAAATTATTCCTCCCCCTGAAAGTTGGGACCCACCACGTACATCTTCGCAAGGAAGGAAGTGCCTCCTTATTCCTGCCCCTGACAGCTAGGACCCACCAGCTACATCTTCGCACGCAAGAAAGTGCCTCCTTATTACGCGGAAAAAAATGATTCCTCCCCCTGACAGCTGGGACCCAGCAGCTATATCTTCGCACGCAAGAAAGTGCGTCCTTATCCTCCCTGACAGCTGGGACCTACCCGGTCGAAGCATACATAGCGTTGTCTGTCTTGTCGCGAACGTGTACGTACATACTGGTCGATCGGTTGCTCTGCAAGGATGAACCGTGGCCGAGTAAGTAGCAGCACATGTCATAGTAGAGCCCCCCATGTAGCAGTTCAGGATGTCCCGTCTAAACCGTGTACACGTACATACAACCACATGCCAAAAAATACGACCACATACGTACATACGAGCGGGGTCTCGAAACGCGTACTCGCGCTTACGGACGGCCAGGGCTCGTGTACATGGAGAGGCAACGGACGGCAGCAACGTCGGCAGCTAACCGGCTGGGTCGGAACAGAGAAAACAACGTCGTGTTCAACGGGAGCCAAGTGACTGAGTCAGAACACGTCCTGTTCATCGGGAGCGAAGCCACTGGGTCAGAACGCGTCATGTTCATCGGGAGCCAACCGGCTTGGACGGAACAGCGGCAATGGGGTGTGGCGTACCGCAAAACGGAGGAAAACGGCCTTCTGTTTGACCGCGTATGGTCGAAACGGGGTCATGTTCATCAGGAAGGGTCTGGCGTACCGCTGAACAGAGTAAACGGCCTTCTATTCGAGTGCCTAGGGTCAAAATGGGGTCCTGTTGATCGGGAGGGGTGTGGCGTACCTCAAAACGAAGGAAACAGACTTGCGTTGGAGCGCCTACGGTCGAAACGGGGTCCTATTCATCGGGAGGGGTGTGGCATACCACAAAACGGGACTCCACGGCCCACTGTTCATCCACCGTCTAGTGCATCGCTCTAGCCTCCACGGGCTACTATTCATCCACCATCGACTTCCTCCAGCCTCCACCTGCTACTGTTCATCCACCGTCGACTTCCTCCAGCCTCCACCAGCTACTGTTCATCCACGGGGGTCCTGTTCAACCAGCCTTCCACCGGCTACTGTTCAACCAGCCCTCCACGGGGGTCTTGTTCATCCAGCCTCCACCGGCTACTGTTCAACCAGCCCTCCACGGGGTCTTGTTCATCCACCCCAACCGGCTCGGGTGTGGCGGCCTCCTCGATCGGGGTCCTGTTCATCCAGCGGAAATGGCCTCTACACTACCATGGGGTCCTGTTCATCCAACCCCCACCGGGAATTGTTCATCCAACCCCCAACAATGGTCACTGTTCATCAAGAAGCAGCAGGTTCAAACGGCTTCAGTTAGCAGCAGTAGCGATTGAAGGAATCGCTCGATCGGGTTCAGTTAACAGCCAAGGGATCGATCGATCGCTCGGGTTCAGTAACGTACGTAGCCAGTGCAATCGCTCGGGTTCAGTTAGAGCCCAATGCCTCGCACACACGCACGTACGTGTACGAGAGAAACGCGCAAACCTCCGTGCATCGCTCGGCCCCGACCACCCACCGTAACCGGGAACTCCCCGAAATTTTCCTCGCCCTCGCTTCTACCACGATTTTTTCCGTCATGGACGGCCCAAAGAATGTCATGCAGGTGCATCCCCGGCCCGCCCAGGGCGAAAAACCCATTTTTTGTCATGATTTTTTGTCATAGAAGTAGGAGCCCACCATATCTATGATGATATGTGCTTTTGTCACAATTATCGTCATAGAAGTGTCATCAGCATGACAGAAAAAAAATTCGTTCGGCCCAAAATGTCACGGATGTGTCTTTTTTTTTGTAGTCGTTGGGGCCCCCGACTCTAGATGTTAGGCTTTGGTGCGAGGTCTGTTTGGTATTTGGCTCGAACTTTCGGCATCCCTTCATCGAATGGATAGGAGTAGCGATAGATGTTGCCAAGATGGTCGCTTCAGACTTACTAATGTATTACTTTATAAGATCTTTGTGAATAATTAATAAAATGACTACATGTACCGCCCAGATGCAGAGGCCGGGGGTCATCCTTCTTTTCTAAAAAAAGCAGGCAATTAGGTGCGTAGAAGGATGCATGGCACGTCATTTATCAAAATTGTGTTCTCTTCTAGAGCCCTCTGCAGAAACCCAAATTATGAATGCTATGAACGAAAGTAATTGCAGGTGCTTCCAAAGAATAGGGTGCCCCACGCTGAAATATGTTCGCTGGCATGTACCACTTGCTATAGTAGTAAGTGTAGAAAATTATGAATGCTATGAACGAAAGTAATTGCAGGTGCTTCCAAAGAATAGGGTGCCCCACGCTGAAATATGTTCGCTGGCATGTACCACTTGCTATAGTAGTGTAGATGGTAGAAAATGAGCATACATTTCGTTTCTTTCTAAGAAAAATTCAGACCAACACTTCAGTTTTGATCTAAAAACACAAAGCATGCTAAGAGCTTACTGAATAGGGGGTGCTGTATCTAGATGAGGTGACAACAACTAGAAATAAAATGGATTGTGTGGTACGATAGGAACTTAGTGAATCATTATTGTCGTAACAAAGGAGCTACATAATTCTCATATATAGGTCAGAATGTTACTGAAATAAGATAGTAGGTTACTTACAAGGCAAGTAGATTTAAAGAAAATGTAAGGCATTTGACTGAACCAAATACAAATCTTCTCCCATGAGATGGATTGATAAATGGGTTGTTATATCTTCCAAACTTTCGGATTAATATGTATAGATCCGAACGATCCCACATCGCTACGACCGCATACAAGCTCGCTAACAAACCGCATGCAAGATGCGTTAAATGCTTTTTTATTACCAAATGAATTCAGCATAACCCACTACATGCACATAAGAACAAAAATCGATGACGTCACAAAAGATCCATTAAAACTCAAAATTCAAAAAGTTTTGTAGCTTAAACAGTCGTCCGGATTGAAAAATTGTTTTCACATAAAAATTTTGTCTCGACGAGACCTACGAAACTAGATCTCATGGTGATATCTTTCGATGACTTTTTTTTCGGGTAAAAAGTTACCACGCCTAGGGTATGCAAGTTATCACGTCTGTGCTATATAAGTTACCACAATGTTTACATAGGCAAATTCCGGACATAAAAATTACTTACTCCAACTTTCTCCCACGAGCAAATGCACTAAAAGTGCAGAAAAACTAATGTCATCGCAGATTCTCTTTACTTTAAAATTTTAAAATGTTTTGTAGCTCAAACCGCCTATTCGATCCAAAATCTGTTTTCACAAAAAAAAACCGCCGCGACGAGACATTCGAAACTAGATACCATGTTGACATGTTTCGAATACTTTTTTCCTGAGTCAAAAGTTATCGTGCCCGGGCTAAATAAGTTATCAGTTCTGCTATATATGTGTATATTACCATGCTATTTACACACATCCTACCGGAGTATGTTTTCAACAATCTTTTCATGGGTCAAAGTTATCGTGGTGTTTGTACCCAAGTTATCAGGATCGGGAGCCTATATTATCATGCTATTTACACAAAAAAATCATCAGAGTGTGTTTTCAACAACTTTTTTCATGGGCCAAAGTTATCGTGGTGTTTGTACCTAAGTTATCAGGTTCGGGAAGCCTACATTACCATGTTATTTATGCAGATGTTACCGAAGTATATTTGCAAACAACTTTTTTACATGGGTCAAAGTTATCGTGATGTTTGTACTTAAGTTATCATGCCCGGGAGCGTATATTATCATGTTATTTACACGAGAAGTTATCAGTGGTATGTTTTCAACAAAAATTTTCATGGGTCAAAGTTATCGTGGTGTTTGTACCCAAATTATCAGGACCGGGAGCCTATATTATCATGCTATTGACACAAAAAAATATCAGAGTATGTTTTCAACAACTTTTTTTCATGGGTCAAAGTTATCGTGGTGTTTATACCTAAGTTATCAGGCCCGAGAGCCTATATTACCATGTTATTTACACAGATGTTACCGGAGTATATTTTCAACAACTTTTTTCCATGGGTCAAAGTTATCGTGTTGTTTATACCTAAGTTATCAAGTCCGGGAGTGTATATTATCATTCTATTTTCACTGAAGTTATTGGGGGTTTGTTTTCAACAACTATTATTTCCAGGTCAAAGTTATCATGGTGTTTATACCTAATTTATCAGGTCCGGGGGCCTATATTACCACGTTATTTACACAGATGTTACCAGAGTATATTTTCAACAACTTTTTTCCACGGGTCAAAGTTATCATGGTATTTATACCTAAGTTATCAAGTCCGGGAGTGTATATTATCATGCTATTTTTACCGAAGTTATTGGGGGTTTGTTTTGAACAACTACTATTTCTGGGTCAAAGTTACAACGGTGTATGGTATAGATGTTATCAGGTCTACCTTGTGGATATTACCAGAATATTTACGCCAAATTTATCAGGGGGTTGTTTCAACAAATTTTTTCTTCGGATAAAAGTTATCACAGTGCGCAAATTATATGGCCTGCGATGGGTTATGTTTCAATAAAAAAAATATGCCTAGGTAGAAAATCTTCTTATAAGAAAGTGTTCTCAGATGTTGAACACACAAGACAGAACTGAAGTTTGTATTTTACAAGAAGTGTAATACTTAGAGAAGTTGGTTAGTGTGTTGCGCGAGGCAAAGTTGAGAAAAGAAACCAGGAAAAAAAACTTTTTTGCTGACATGAAGGTGAAGAAGGTCAAATACAGGCTTATCGTACATTAACTAACAATTTGCAATGGCAAGTTGGTTAGTGCGTTTGCGCTACAGCGATGGGTCGAGGGATCGATCTCTGCCCAAGCACTTTGTTTTTCTCTTTCTGCCCACTCACAAATCTTCGGCCCCACTCACCCACGACTCCGTGCGTATGTCGCTTGCGTAACTAACTATCGTCTGGACGCTAATTACTCGCGTGAAGCATCCGGGACGTGCGATCCAGATCGTTCAGATCTATTAACAAATTCAGAACGTTTGGAAAATACAAATTTCGTTTGGAAAATACAAATTTCGTTGATAAATTGCTTAAGTTAGAATTATCTTAGATGGTTCAATCAAATACTAGAAGAATTGATGATAGAGAGACTAATCCCATAAAGCATAGTAGCAAAAGTGCCCGTGCGTTGCAACGGAGAAGAAAATAACACACGCTCGTAACCCAATAACCATGACTCAGGACCTTAATAGGTCCACGTCCTTTATTTTTACATGACATCATATTTGCGTTGCCGACAATGGCCTCAGTGCTCAGATAATGTAAACGCGTTTGAATGTGGTCAGTCCTAAGGCGTCTCTCTCTCGCGCGCGCGCGCGCGCACGCGCGCACACTCGCTCTGAATAAGATGTGAAATATGTTGTTTTCTCCCGTGAGGTTTTTCAGAGGTGTCCATGCGTGGTTATTGATGTTTTCTTTCCTCGCAATTTGGTGTTAATGGGTGTTTATTTGCAATTTGGATCGTAGCCGGTACGAAAGAAAAAAAAATAGAGTTACGGTTTAGACGATTAACTATGCACAAAACTAATATTTACAAAATATTTCAGCTAAATATAACACTATATTTAGATTCTACACCATTTTCTAATCAAATTTCATATATAACATGTTAAAATCGGAGTTACGGTTTAAAAGATATGGATAATTTTGTTTTAGATCAACTATGGATTGATTAACCAAAAAGTCATGGGGTTTTCTATCAAAATGGAAAAAAAGATTCATCTGACTTAAATAAGGATGGCGGGTTTATTACCTGAAACGAAAGGGGGTTTTTGAGAAAATGCAAAAAAAAAGGGTTTGGTTGTGACTTAAACGTGTATTTCGGGTTAGTTTACACAAAACAAAGGAGGGTTTTGTAAAAACGACGCGACGGTGAACCCGGCGGAAGCACTCCGTGCTCTATTAGTTGGTAAAGATATGCACACGGAAAGAAGTATGCTTTCTCAAAATTATCTACATCCAGACCATGGTTATCAAAAAAATTGCAGCCTGTAGTCCAGACTGCAATATAGCAATTCAATCTGCATACCCTCCTAGAACTAATTATTACATGTACTACGTGCCAGAATAGATTTCTGTAGGATCAGCAATCAAGGTTCTGGAGATGTTGGACATCTTGTCCAAGCCTGACTGATTTGCTATGTGCCTTTGAGAGCTGTCGAACAGCAACATCAGATGGAAGAGTTGCCTCCGGAAGTCACACGCTACAACTCAAATAGGAACAAAACATTATTCCTGGGACAAACTCATAGAAAGAATTTGGAAGAAAAATCTAATTTCCTTTACTCGCTAATTTTAGTCTACACAAGAGAACAGTTAGACCAATATACTGTATTTTTTTCTATTTTCTTTATCAGGCCTTCATTGGCATGTCTACATGAACCAACAAGAAGCACATCTGAAACGGGACTGCTAGTGCTTGTTTGCTAAAGAAACTAGATGACTCGTTGCGCCAATGGTGAAAAGGGCGTGAGCAGAGCAAGCATTCAAACTGTCGTGGTGGGCGCACGGCAGATGCCAAAGGATGGCTAAAGAGAGGAGGAGGCTCGAGGGCGCCGGTGGGCTCCAGAGGCGAGGTCGGCATGAGCGAGCGAGGGACGCAAGACATACGCAGGTTCGGGGCTCTCCGGAGAGATAATACCCCTAGTCCTACCGAGCGTGGTTTATATGTATCGGTACAGAGTTGCTCCTTGAGCTGTTTGGAGGAAGAAGGAAGGCTAGCCAAGGCTTAGGCTGCTCCCTTCCCTGGTGTGCGCGTGTGTCTACGTGAGTTGCCTCTCTTTTGTACATGAGGCCTCCTGGGGTTTTATAGGTCAACCCCCCAGGGTTACAATGGTAAAGTTACAAGGCCGTGGGGCTGGGTTGTCATCGTCCGGGAAGCCAGTGCTGGGACCCGCCGGGTGTCAGGGCTCGCCGGGTTTTCCACCTGCAGCAACTGCCACTTTTGCACCTCCAGTTTCAACTCCTCCAGCTCCACAGACCTCTGCCGAAATTTTTGCAAATGGACTCCTCTCCACACCATCTACGCACACCGGAGCAACAAGCCAGAAGACCACTTCAAGAGCTCCCGGAGATCATGCCTAGAGTGCCGTATAGCACTATGCATTTTCAAGCTTTTTGGTAACTTGTTGCCAAAGGGGGAGAAAGTGTATATATCACTAGGCTTCGAGAGAGAGAGAGAGAGTTTTGCCTTTTTGTTGGTTTCATGTGCTACTCTTGCTACTTTGATTGTTTGCTTGTTTGATTCCTATGCCACAATGTTTGTTATGCTCGTGAGATACTCTTGTGATCATGTGTTTGATCATACTATGCTTTAATGTGTGCTTACATGATGATATCTATGATATTCGTGTATGATCAATCATGTTTACCCTTGGTGATGAGTGCATGTTATTTATTTCTTATCATTTTGAGCGCTCCACCAAGATGTATGTGACATGGAAGAGTGCCTCATGATCCTAATCGATTGTGCATTTGCATTCAAAAGCAAATTTTAAATAATGCACAAATTTAGGGGGAGCTCTTGCTTATCACATACTTCTCAAAGCGACGATGTATTACATTCATATTATCATTTGTCGAAGCTTTGATCTATATGTTGTCATCAATTACCAAAAAGGGGAGATTGAAAGTGCAACTAATCCCCGGGTGGTTTTGGTAATTCATAACAACATATAGCTCATTGAACTAATGATCATTCAAGTTGATTATTTCAGAGAGTTAAATGATTGGCATGGTATGGACTAGAGATGTGGACCCCTCAAAATGCTAAGGACAAAGATTGGCTAAAGCTCAAGACTCTTCATTTCATATTTTAGTGATCCGAGATCACATTGAGTCCATAGAAAAAGCCAATACTATTAAAAGGGGATGAGGTGTTGCTTAATGGTCTACTTGCTCAAGTGCTTAGTGATATTGCTCCAAAAACCCTCAACCACTTTCCCACTCCAAATATGTCCAAAACCCAAAGTCAAACTCGGCCCCACCGATATGTTCCATCCGGCGCCACCGAGTTCATTTGACATAGCCACTGCCAAAACCCTAGACAGTTCGGTTACACCAATACGGATCTCGGTCTCACCGAGATGGCCTAGCATTCTCACTGTGACATATTTCACTCTTTCGGTCTCACCGAGTCACTGAAATCGGTCACACCGAGATTGCTTGTCATTCGCTCTGTTGCTTATTACTTCACTTTGGTCTCATCGAGTTGAGGTAATCGGTCACACCGAGTTGATGTTTGCCCTAGCCCTAGCACATCGGTCACACCGAGTTGTTCCAGTCGGTCCCACCGATATTCCTAACGTTCACATTTTGAACTGAATCGGTCCCACCGAGTTCTTCTATTCGGTCTGACCGAGTTGGGTCAAATGTGTGTAACGGTTGGATTTTGTGTGGAGGCTATATATACCCCTCCACCCCCATCTCCATTTGTGAGAGAGCCATCAGAACGTGCCTACACTTCCACTACACATTTTCTGAGAGAGAACCACCTACTCATGTGTTGAGACCAAGACATTCCAATCCTACCACAAGAATCTTGATCTCTAGCCTTCCTCAAGTTGCTTTTCACTCAAATCTTCTTTCCACCATAGCCAAATATGTGAGAGAGAGTTGAGTGTTGGGGAGACTATCATTTGAAGCACAAGAGCAAGGAGTTCATCATAAACACACCGTCTATTACCTTTTGGAGAGTGGTGTCTCCTAGATTGGTTAGGTGTCGCTTGGGAGCCTCCGACATGATGTGGAGTTGAACCAAGAAGTTTGTAAGGGCAAGGAGATTGCCTACTTCGTGAAGATCTACCCGAGTGAGGCAAGTCCTTCGTGGGCGATGGCCATGATGGGATAGACAAGGTTGCTTCTTCGTGGACCCTTCGTGGGTGGAGCCCTCTGTGGACTCGCGCAGCCGTTACCCTTCGTGGGTTGACGTCTCCATCAACGTGGACGTACGATAGCACCACCTATCGGAACCATGCCAAAAATCTCCGTGTCTACATTGCGTTTGCCTTCTCCAAACCGTTCCCTTTACCTTCATGTGTAATGTTTTACTTTCCGCTGCTACACTCTTAGAATTGCATGTGTAGGTTGATTGCTTGACTTGTACTAGTTGGTAAAATCAGCCAACACTTAAAATTGAGAAAAGGCTAGATTTTTATTTGGTCAAGTAGTCTAATCACCCCCCCCCCTCTAGACATACTTTCGATCCTACAAGTGGTATCAGAGCTTTGGTCTCCAATTGCCTTGATTTCCATAGCTTTGGTGATCATAGCCTTGGTTTCACAACCTAGGAGAGTATGGCGTCTAGCGAGGGAAATTATCACCGTAGATGTCCTTACTTTGATGGTACAAATTTTGCTAGTTGGAAGCATAAGATGAAAATGCATATTCTTGGTCATAACCCCGTCGTTTGGGCTATTGTGCATATTGGCTTCAAGGTGAATACTTCGAGGATGGAAGAGAACCGGATCGTGAAGCGTCCGCGGAAGAATTGAAGATGTTGCAATACAATGATCAAGCTTGTGATATCCTCTTCAACGGATTGTGCCCCGAAGAATTCAACAAAATCAGCCGCCTTGAGAATGCAAAGGAAATTTGGGATACTTTGGTTGATATGCACGAAGGTACCGAGTCCGTCAAGGAATCCAAATTGGATGTGCTCCAAAGTCAACTTGATAAGTTCAAAATGAAGGATGGTGAAGGAGTCGCGGAAATGTACTCTAGGCTTGCTCTCATAAAAAATGAGATTGCCGGCTTAGGAAGCAAAGAGATGACCGACAAATTCATCATCAAGAAGATCCTAAGAGCCTTGGATGGAAAATATGATACCGTGTGCACATTGATCCAAATGATGCCCAATTACAAAGATCTCAAGCCAACGGAAGTCATTGGTAGAATTGTTGCTCATGAGATGTCACTCAAGGATAAGGAAGAGCTCCACAACAAGTCAAGTGGTGCATATAAAGCTTCATGTGATGCTCCTACTACGTCAAGTGAAAAACAAGTCTTCAATGAAGAATTGAGCTTAATGGTGAAGAACTTCAACAAATTCTACAAGAATAGAAGCAAAGAGAGAAGTTCCAAGTCAAGGTCCTACAATGACAAAAGATCTTCTAGTCGTGATCGTAATTGCTACAATTGTGGAAGACCCGGAAACTACTCAAATGAGTGTATGGCTCCCTACAAGAAAAGAGAAGACTCACCTAAGAGGAGAAGTAAAAGAGATGAATCACCACCAAGAGAGAGAAGGAGTAGAGATGATCGTTATGAACGA
Organism: Thinopyrum elongatum; assembly: GCA_011799875.1. Taxonomy (NCBI): domain Eukaryota; kingdom Viridiplantae; phylum Streptophyta; class Magnoliopsida; order Poales; family Poaceae; genus Thinopyrum; species Thinopyrum elongatum. Next base: position 163,740,477 of record CM022302.1, read on the forward strand.
AGACCCTCTCGTAGAAGTAAGGATTCGGAAAGGAAGGACAAGTCATCAAAGATGTAACACCCAATGCCATTAGCCACAGTAACCTCCCACTGATAATGCCAAGTCACCCTGCTTAACAGTGCTTGATCATTATTACATCTTATCCCATTTCAAATTTCTAAATCAAATCTCAATTTAAACAAAAGTGAAAACAAAAGTTGTTCCAAAGGGAAACTAAAATGTTCTTTAAATAGAAAATAATTCAGAGGCAATGATAAAATTGTAACCAACTTTATTGAGATTGGATAAGTGGCTCTAACAACCTCAAACAGCGACTGAAAACAACATTTGACAACCTTTTAATTAATACAAAATAAATATGAAATAGTATTTACCCCAAACTAATTTTGGGTGATAGGATATATTGCACTGTGATTTATGGGCTAGCTCACACTTTTTACAAAACTCACTAAGTGCCCAACCAATTAGCAAAACAGGAAAAGAAAAGAAATAGAAAGAGAAAAGGGAAAAAGGGCCTAAAGATTTCACTGTGCACTTAGGCCTTCTGCTATAGGATGCGGCCCAGCCCAGCAGTGCCAGCCCACTCCCCGGTCATCTCCCTCCTCGCGCTGCTGTCGCACCCACGCGCTGACACGCCGCCGATCGTCGTCGTGTCATCGATCCCGCGGTCCCTGGCGCCTAGAAGAGCAGCCCCGAGGCCTCCCGCAACCCTAACCCCCCGCAGATCCCTCTCCCTCGCTCTCCTTCCTATTCCCGCAAGGACGCCCGAAGTCGCCGCCGTGGCCGAGCTCGATGCCGACGCTATCGTCGTGGTCACCACCTGGGACCGAGCTCAAACGCTCCGCCGGCCTCTTCTCCTTCTTCTTCAACCACCGGACCGAGCTCTATGCCATCACAACGCGGGGATCGCGCCCCTCTTCGTCCTCGGTCGCCGGCACATCTCCGGTGAATGTCGCCGTTCTGCGGCTCCTAAACCATCGCCGGGCCTACGTGTGCCCTCACGGTGAGCTCGCGCATCCTTCCCCTCATTATTCTGCGCAGATCCGTGTCCGAAGCCACCTCGCCGTCGTTGCCGTAGCTCGGCTCCGCCGCGGAGCTCGTCACCGTCGCTCACGGCGATGACGTGCTCAACCGAGCGCATAGACGAGCTCCTGCTGCCCCGTAGACCCCGCCTAACTGCATAAAACCCTCGAAAGCGAGCCGTAGCAGAGCGCTCGAGCGAGCCCGGCTCCGGCCGTTCGCCGGTGAGCTCACCGTCGTCGTTCCAGTTCCCCTCGTCCGCTGCTGTCAGTCCGTGTGGAAGCGCGTGAGCCCCCTCGTTTGAACGAGCCACCCCGCGCTCGATTTAGTCGCCCGTGTGACGAACCCGAGCAGCGCCGCCCTCTCTATCGCTCGCCGGAGCAGCGCCGCCGCGCGCCGGAGTTCAAACTCCAGGGGGTCCCGCGCGTCAGGCCAATTAGACGCTAACCGACCACCTAACACTCACTGACATGTGGGGCCCATGTACTGTAGCGATTAGTGTTAGGGTTAATTAACTAGACTACTAACTCTCACTGACATTTGGGCCCCACCCAGCTGATTAGCTAATTAGGTTAATTTAAAACCCTGTTAGAACTAACACATACTGACCACTGGGTCCCACTGGACCCAGTTGACCAGTCAACCAGCTGACTGGGCTGGACCCAGTCAATGACTGGTGGGTCCCACTGTAAGTGCATCTAGTGCCCCTTAGTGATTTTGGTGTATTGAAGACTTATAGGTTAAGGGACTAATGCGTTTGTGAGTGTACACAGGTCTATAAGTCTATGAGGAGTTTGATATTTACGATGAAAGTCGACCCCTAAAAATGAATGTCTTCAACTGAAGACTTTGGTTTTCTTGAAGACTTTGAAAGTGAAGAAATTGGTGTGACCTTGAAGACTTGATATTCATGCGAGGATTATGAAGCATGAAGACTTTTGTTTTCGTAGTTTCATTTTCTTCTTCTTGAGTCATAGGAAACACCGTACTGTTAAAGGGGTTGAGGTAAAACTAAGGAAAAGTTTCCAAGTGATGCTCATCTCAAAATCCTACACCTATCCAATCCTTTCGAATGAAGCCATTGGAAATCTCATACAGTTCAGTCAATTTCTTTAGTGACAGAGACGAAGCTCTTCTGTTCTCTGAGGAATTTGTTCTGACTGAGGAGTTAGGAATTCGCTAGTGCGGATTGCCTACAAGTGAGGAACATGATAGCCCTGAGGAATTTGAAAGCTCAAATTTCCGACCGTTGCTGTGCTACGTGCCAGCTGTCCAAATATCCTACCCACCTAACGGTCATATCATTGAAGGGCATTTATGTCTTATCATGTCGGGCTGCTCCCTAGGCTATAAATAGCCGCCCCCTACAACCACTAGCTGGCTGGCTGCTCCGAGAGATAGATTGACACTTGTCATTTAGAGCATCCCATCCTCCGAGGACTTTGAGCGAAAATCATCAAGTGAGGAAAAACCCAAAACCCAAACACCTACAAACCCAAAGTGATTGAGCATCACTGAAGAGATTGTTCCTGTGTGGAACCGACGCTTGTTACCTTTGAGGACTGTGCATCCTCCAGACGGTTAGGCGTCATGGTCTAGAGCATCCAAGAGGAATTGTGGATCGCCGAGTGACCGAGTCTGTGAAGGTTTGGAAGTCACCTGTGAAGACTTACCACGAGTGATTGGGCGAGGTTTGTGTGACCTTAGCTCAAGGAGAATACGGTGAGGACTGTGTGTCCGGGACTGTGTGTCCTCAGGTTTAAATACCTAGCCGCTCCAACCAGACGTACAACTGTCACAGCAGTTGGAACTGGTCTACCAAATCATTGTCTTCACCGAGCTACTGGTTCTATTTCCTCAACCCTTTCATTTCCTCATTCATGTGTTGATTTACTTGATCGTTACTGTGTGAAGACTTTGACTGAAGACTTTCTCAATTTCCTCAATCCTATTTCTTCAGTCACTTAGTCTTCAGTCTGCTTATTCTATGTTTCACGCTACCTGTACTCTGTGCCTATTTCATTTCATCATGATGACTGTACTTATGCCATGTTATGTTTGCATCTGAGTACTTATTCCGCTGCTAAGTAGTTCGTTGCTTAGGAATTTCCTCACCTTGAAATTCCTCAGTGACGAATTTGTAAAAATCGCCTATTCACCCCCCTCTAGTCGATATAACGCACTTTCAATTGGTATCAGAGCAAGGTACTCCCTTGTTCTGTGTGATTTTGGTTTAACCACCTAGAGTTTTAGTTATGTCGACTGCAAGCATGATCAAGGTCTCGGCTGGGTGTCCTACCTTTGATGGGACGGACTACCCCTACTGGAAGAATAAGATGCGCATGCATCTTGAGGCAATTGACAACGATCTCTGGTACATTGTGGAAAATGGCGTTCCCTCTGTCACTCCTTCCGTGAACGCTGCTGATGTGAAGAGATTCAAGCAACTCAACTCTCAAGCGAAGAATATCATATGTGGCCATCTGAGCAAAGGACAGTACGGCAGAGTGAGTGCTTTGGAGTCTGCAAAGCTTATCTGGGACAGGCTGTCCAAGGTCAACGAAGGAATCTCAACTCAATGTGATTCTCGAGTTGACGTTCTTCGCAATCTCTTCAACCGCTTCAAAAGACTCGACAATGAGAATGTCCAGCAAACTTTTGATCGCCTCACTGACATTTCAAACGAGCTTCAAGCACTGGGTGCCACTGACATCACCGCCCATGATGTGGTGAAGAAATTGTTGAGGTCACTCGATTCTTCATTCAATACACTGGCACTGATGATTCAAGAATGTGGATACTACAAGTCACTTGATCCTGCTGATATTCTTGAGAGGCTGAACACTCATGAATTCCAACAAGCTGAAAAGAGAGATCTCTACAGGCCAAGCTATGGAAGATCACGAGCACTGAAGGCCAAGGCAGTTTCCTCATCTGAAGGAGAAGATTCTGATAGCAGCCTTGGTGACCCTGACGAACTAAGCCAGGAGCTAGCAATGCTCGTGAAGAAATTCCAGAAGTTCTCAAGGCGTGGTCGCTTTGTAAAATCTTCAAAAGGTGATGACACAAGATCAGATTCCTCATATCGTGATTACAAAAAGAGGACTTGCCACAAATGCAAGAAACCTGGTCACTACATAACTGATTGTCCTCAGTGGGCAAAGGAATCAAAGAAGAAGAAATACAAGGATGATAGTTCAGATGACTCTAAGAAGAAGAAGAAATCTTCAAAGTCCTCATCATCAAAATCTTCAAAGTCTTCATCTCACAAGAAGAGCAGTTCCAAGAAGGCTCGGGCATTCATTGGCAAGGAAATGGACTCTGAAGCTAAATCTGAGGAACATAAGGAAGAGGAGGCATCTGAGGAGTTAGACTCTGGTGTGGCGAGCCTAGCCCTCGCTACTGCTTAAGTCAGCAAGTCCATCTTCAACACTGAGGAAAATGGCTTCCCCAACACTGCTGATGACGGCAATGATGACTATGCTCCCACCAATTGCTTCATGGCAAAAGGTGCCAAGGTATTCAAATATCCCTCCTCTGAATCAAGTGAGGATGAATCTGATGATAACCTCAAACCCAGCTATTCCAAACTTGCTAATATTGCTGTTAAACAACAAAAGGCTTTGGAAAAGGTTCAAAATATGCTAGACAAAAGTGATGACCTGTTAGGTGAGGAAATGGATCGAACTCAAACATTGACTGATAATCTTCAGCAACTACAGTCTAAGTTTGACAACCTTCAAAGTCATCATGAAACTCTCTTAGCCGATCATGAGAAGCTTTCTTATGAATTTCTTCAAAGAAAGCAAGATCTTCAGAAGCTAAGGGTGAGTCATGAAGATCTTCAGAAGGAAAATGATTCATTGCTTGCTCAACAGATCAGTTCCACTCAGGAAGAATTTATTCCACCATGCTTGAAATGCATTGAACGTGAAACTGCCAATTCTTCACCTGAAAGTTCAAATGCTTCTATTGCTACAAATTCTTCAACTATCTCTATGGTCACAAATACCTCATCTGAGGATACCACTAGTATCACTGACGAAAATGCAGGGTTGAAGGAATTGTATGTGACAGGCATGTACAAAAGCCTCAAAGGGCATCAGACTCTTTGTGATGTGCTCAAAAAGCAGATCTTGAACAGGAACCCTAGGAAAGAGGGTATTGCCTTTGAGAGAAAACTCAATGCTGATGGATCCTACTGGAAACTTGAGTAGTATCCCAAAACCTCATGGGTTGCTGCGAAGGGACCTCCCGTAGATCCATCCACTTTATCTGGCTTTACTTGTGAATTCTCACATTCACCTGATGAGTCATTTGACTCCAACTATAAACCGTTCAAAAATCAGAATGGTGAAGTATTTGCTAGATATGTTGGAACTAACTATAGGAATGGTCCCCCTATGAAGAAAATCTGGGTTCCCAAAAGGTGCCTTGAAAGTCTTCAGGTGAATGTCCTCATGACACCACCTGTGAAGAATAAGAACCCCAGATCAAATTCTTCATACGGACCGAAGTCTTCATATGGATCCAAGTCCTCTTATGGATCAAATTCCTCACGTGGATCCAAGTCCTCATATGATCGTCATCATGCTAACGCTTCTGTTTCGCAGGGAAAATCTAAGAGTTTTGATTATGTGCATTATTCTTCAAATCATTATGTTCATAAGTCCTCGAAGAATTTCTCTGCTTACTCATATGCCTATACTAATCCCTCTCCTGTGAAACAAAGCGCTTTGGCTTCAATGCCACCTTTCTCTTATGGAGCTCACAGAATGATGAACTCTTTGCCACCCCTCCAGATGTGGGTGGTGAAGAAAAAGAACTAACCTCTTATGCAGGGTCAGGTCTCCAGACGAACTAAATCGTCTGAAGAATTTTTTGGAGACCTGAAATGCTTGAAAGGATGCAAGCTAATCATGAAGAAATGATTCATTCATTTCTCACGTCCTCATACTGCTATATATACATATGTTGCATTAATTAATGAATTTCTGTCTGATGAAATTGATGTCATATTCTTCACTCTGAAGATATGTGTTCGTAAGATGCACTAATTCATCTGCAGGATGATTTACCCAAAGCTACTGAGTGGGTCCTCGACAGTGGATGTACTAATCACATGACTGGTGACAAGAGCTTACTGATGAACACTCCTTTATCTCCATCACATTTGAAGCATATCACCTACGCAGACAAAGGCAAAAGCAAGGTATTGGGTCTAGGTAGGGTTGCAATCTCAAAGGATCAACACATGGACAAAGTCATGCTTGTCGAGTCCCTCGGATTCAACCTCATGCCTGTCTCAATGCTTTGTGATCTTGATATGGTTGTTGTCTTTGGCAAATATCGTTGCTTAGTGCTCATGGAATCTGACAATTCCAAAGTCTTCAAAGGCTTTAGGAGAGGAGACTTGTATATTGTTGATTTCTCTGCAGGACCACAGCCTGCCACTTGTCTACTTGCAAAAGCTTCAGAAGGCTGGCTATGGCATCGACGACTAGGTCATGCTGGCATGAGGAACTTACACACGCTCGTGAAGAAGAAGCACGTCATTGGCATTGAGGGTGTCAAATTCCTCAAAGATCATCTTTGTGGGGCTTGTGAGGCTGGAAAAATGACCAGAGCCAAGCACCCCTCGAAGACTATCATGACCACCTCTCGTCCTTTTGAATTGCTTCATATGGATCTCTTTGGCCCTACTCATTATGCCACACTAACAAATGCAACATCTCTATATGGCTTTGTCATTGTTGATGATTATTCTCGTTACACCTGGGTGCATGTCATTACTTACAAAAATGAAGTGCAGGAAGTCTTCAGACGATTTTCCTCAAGGGCTTCGACGAACTTCGGTGTGAAGATCAAGCATATACGCAGTGACAATGGAACCGAGTTCAAGAATACTGGTCTTGATGACTATCTCGATGAACTTGGTATTACTCATGAGTTATCTGCCCCATACACTCCTCAGCAGAATGGCGTTGTGGAGCGCAAGAACAGGACACTTGTTGAGATGGCTCACACTATGCTTGATGAATACAAGACACCTCGTCGCTTCTGGCCTGAGGTAATTGATACTGCATGCCACATTATCAACAGGGTATATCTTCACAAATTCTTCAAGAAGACCTCATATGAACTCCTCACTGACAAGAAACCCAATGTGAGTTATTTCAAAGTCTTCGGTGCTAAATGTTGGATTAGAGATCCCCATCACATTTCTAAATTTGCACCGAAAGCACATGAAGGTTTTATGCTTGGTTACGGAAAGGACTCGCACACCTACAGGGTCTTCAACACCTATCACAACAAGGTTGTTGAAACTGTAGATGTGCGGTTCGATGAAACTAATGGCTCGCAAAGAGAGCACCTACCTCCTGTGCTAGATGAAATGACTCCTGAGGAATCCATCAAGCTAAAGGCTACTGAGGATGTCATACCTACTGAAGAATCTGCTGAAGAAGTCATTCCAGATCATGAAGAAAATCATGCTGGTGCATCTGAAGAAAATGGCTCTGAAGAAAATGCTGAGCCAAATCAAAGTCGCCAACCTGCTCATCCTCGCGTTGCAAATGAAGTACAGATTGAGAGAATCATCAACAACATCAATGCACCAGGTCCTCTTACTCGCTCAAAAGCTTCACATTTGTCTAACTTTTGTGGGCATTTTGCTTTCGTCTCTATCACAGAGCCCACCAAAGTTGATGAGGCATTTCTGGAGCCTGAATGGATTCAAGCGATGCAAGAGGAATTACATCAATTCGAGCTGAACAATATGTGGGAGCTTGTCAAGCGACCAGACCCACGCAAGCACAATATCATCGGCACCAAATGGATCTACCGCAACAAACAAGATGAAAATGGCCTAGTGGTGAGGAACAAGGCTCGTCTTGTAGCTCAAGGCTACACACAGGTTGAAGGAATTGATTTCGATGAAACTTTTGCACATGTTGCTAGACTTGAGGCTATTCGCATATTGCTTGCTTATGCTAACCATCATAATATCATCTTATATCAAATGGATGTGAAAAGTGCATTCCTCAATGGTAAGCTTGAGGAAGAAGTATATGTTGCTCAACCCCTAGGTTTTGAAGATCCTAAGCATCCTGATCAAGTCTTCAGACTCAATAAGGCCCTCTATGGCCTCAACCAGGCCCCTCGGGCGTGGTATGATACTCTGAAGGAATTCCTCATGAAGAAAGGCTTCAAACCTGGTTCACTCGACCCAATTCTTTTCACCAAAACATATGATGATGAATTATTCGTGTGCCAAATATATGTTGATGATATTATCTTTGGCTGTACTAACCAACGTTACAGTGACGAATTTGCTTATATGATGAGTGAGGAATATCAAATGTCCATGATGGGAGAACTAAAATTCTTCTTAGGTCTTCAAATTCGTCAACAACGCAATGGCATCTTCATTTCTCAAGAAAAATACCTCAAGGATGTTCTGAGGAAATTCGGTATGCAAGAATGCAAAGGCGTCAAAATCCCTATGCCCACAAATGGCCACCTATGCACTGATGAAAATGGTATAGACTTCGATCAAAAGGTATACCGCTCCATGATTGGCTCTTTACTGTATCTATGTGCATCTAGGCCAGATATTATGCTTAGTGTTTGCATGTGTGCCCGTTTTCAAGCTACACCGAAGGAATCACACCATAAGGCTGTGAAGCATATTCTTCGATATCTAGCTCACACACCAACACTTGGATTATGGTATCCCAAGGGCTCGGCTTTTGATCTCATTGGATATTCTGACTCTGACTATGCTGGTGATCGTGTGGACCGCAAGTCAACATCAGGCACATGCCATTTGCTCGGACGATCCTTAGTATGTTGGTCCTCGAAGAAGCAGAACTGTGTATCACTCTCTACTGCTGAAGCTGAGTATATTGTTGCTGGTTCTTGTTGTGCTCAATTGCTATGGATGAAGCAAACCCTCAAGGACTACGGCATCAATATGAAGAATGTGCCACTTTACTGCGACAACGAGAGTGCCATCAAAATTGCTCATAACCCAGTTCAGCACTCAAAGACAAAGCACATCCAGATTCGTCATCACTTTCTTTGTGATCATGTGTTGAAGGGCAACATCTCAATCGAGCACGTGAAGACTGAAGAACAGCTAGCCGATATCTTCACAAAGCCCTTGGATGAGAAGAGATTTAGCAAGTTGCAGTGTGAGCTAAATATCTTAGAATCTTCGAATGTTCTTTGAAAAGGACACACATCCTAACACTTATGCAAATTGATGACTTAGATGTGCAACACATGAAGAAATGTTTTTCTTCAATCAATGAAGACTAACCCTCTAAGTGTGAAGAAATTAACGAAGAATTTGATTCTCAGAGCCCTACGATAATTGTACGCAGCGTCTGAAATCACCATTCTTACACGGTGGGTCAGGCCACCACAAAAAGTTGAAAATCTTCAATTTGAGTTTTTCTTCTGATTCAAAATCTTCAGTTGTTCAAATTCTTCAACTTTGCAAAGTCTTCACTCTTTCCGACGGTGTTCTTCATTGACTATATATATATATAATTGAGTTTTTCATGTCCTCTACAGCATTCACTTATTGCTAATTCTTCAAGTTGATTTTCTTCTAGGTGAATGTGATTGGACCCGTTCCCCCTCTATGCTAAACTCAACCCAGTCTGTTCACAAATTCTTCATGTGCGTTCTATTTGAAACCCGTTCAAAGTCTTCACTGTGTCCTTGACAACTGAAGAATTTGCGAACGAAACATTAAAATATTCTTATCTGAATTTTCGGCTTTTGCCGCTCAAACCGTTCCATATCCCAAGATAAGATTTATCTTTTCACCCATGATCTAACACGATCTCCACTTCACAGTACGTGGGTGACACATGTCGTTAGGATGAGAAGGGTCAGGGGCACGTTCGTCCATTTTCTTCGGACGAGCGGTTTTTCACCTCGGCTATAAATACCCCTCGCCCTCCTCAGATCTCATTTACCCCGCTCGAGCTCTCAGACCTAGCGCCACCGCTACACTCCATCGTCGCCGATGAGGAAGAGCTTCACTGCCTCGACCTCGTCGCCGTCGTACTCACGCCGGCCGCGGAAATCTTCACTTCGCTGCCGCCGTAGCTGTTTTCCATCGCCAAGTTAGGGCGTGGAAGATCTGAACGGACGAGCTTCTCCACTGCTACTCTCAGTTCGTCGTGTTCTTCGTCAAGGGTAAATAAAATTTATTTTTACTGCCCTTGTTGATTCTGATGATTTCCACAAAATCTTCAAAAGGTGTTTATTCTTCAACTTTCATGTTCTTAAACACCAACTTGCTTCTGTTCTTGATCTGTTTCTCTAAGCAACGTTTTTCTTCAAGATTCCTCAATTGTGTGGACTTTCAATCTATACAACTCTGGAACCTAAGTCAAAGAACGCTTAGTGAAATTCCTCAAGACACCCCTGGTCAAATTCCTCAAACTTGATACTTTTGAAAAACTTCTGAGAACGCATATGACCTCTCCAAATTCTTCGCACCTATATTATGTTCACAGGTACACATGTCCGCTGCTGAATCACTAGGTTCTCATCAACTTAACTCATTTGCAGCGTTCCTTGAAGAAAAATTGCATACCTCGTCAGAAAATTCGATTGTTCAAAATCCTCAAGTGAAGAAGATGGCTGATGGTAAAAGACCTCAGAAGGGAGGAAAGAGGCCAGAGACAAATACTGCTTTTGAGATCCCTGATGACATCTATGATGAATATTGTACTCCTGATGAAGCAACTCATGGCAAGGAGAACAAAAATCAGCGCAAAGTGCGCATTCATAAGATTGAGAGGAGATGGGCTAGAGAATGGAGGGAGTATCGATATGTGACTCCAAAGCACATGAAGAAATTCGCTGTCAACCCTCCATGTCCAAGACCTCCATTGGCTCCAGGCCAAGAAGCTGATCCCACAAGCATCAGAAGAGGTGAGGAATTTCCTCAGGAGTGGGCTAAGCGTCAAGCCAAGCTGGCCAAAATGGCTAAAGAGGCAGTGAAGAAATTCAACGAAGATTCTGCTACTGCCGCTGCTGAGGCCTCTGCTAGCAAGCCTAAGAAGGCTATGACAAAGAAACCAGCTGTCAAGACAAGATCCTCAGCTGCAATGCCCTCACGGCCAAGTTCTTCAAAGCCCTCATGGACTGATCCTCAAGCAACTTCTTCAAAAGCAGCTCCAACTCCCTCAGTTGCAAAATCCTCAGCTGCTCCTGCAAAGTCCTCAGCACCTGTGCATCTTGCCATGTGCCAAAGGACTACTGGAATCTCAATTGCTTCAGGAGTCTCTGCAAGTTCCTCAGCTCCACCTCAGTCTTCAATAGCTCCAACCTTGCTGAAGAAAAAGGCCACTGCTGGACGAGGCACAAGGCCAAGTCCTCACAAGAAGCAGGTCGCCTTTCAGGTTCCGTCAAGCGAAGACGAAGCTGATGATGAAGAATTAGCTGAGATCATCAGAGCTTGACAACAAAGGGCCGCTAGTGACAAAGGAAGATCCTTGATTTCATCGATCTATGGCACAAGGATCCAAATACTCCTTTGCCTGAATTGAACCTCACTCCTGGCCAGAGCCACATGTTGACGGCCTTCATAGCCAAAGAAAAATGGAAATTTGAGAAGGCCAGGCAAGTCAAGAAAGCTCAATACAAGAAGGAGCGTTTTCTGAAGAAGCATGTTGTGAATATGTCTCCTGAAGAACTTGTGAATATGCAGGCTGAGATCAAGGCACTCAGTGATGAATTTGACGCTTATCATGCAGATTGGCTAGGTGCTAAAGTCAGATTCATCAGAATGGCAAAGGGATTCACTCCAAATGTTGCAGCTTCATCGCAACCCAAATTTCCTCCGACTGAAACATCTGCTCAGCCTACTGAAGAACATGCAAGCACAGCTAATGAAAATAAGACTGTCAAAGAAAATGAAAGCACCAGGGCTGATGATGAAATTCCAGTCTCTGAAGAAAATGCCAGGGCAACTGCATCAGTTGTGCCTGAAGGATTTCAACCAATTTCCTCTGCTCCTCCTGCACCGATGACAAGCATCAACCTTCCTTCTGCAACAGAAGCGAAGAAAACCAAGGCTGTGGAGCGAGCAGCTGTGAAGAAAAGGAAAGCATCTGCCTCCTCAGAGTCTTCAGCTCCAAAGAAAGTGAAGACTTTGACGAGCTCTTATACAAATCCTATAGATGTTGTTCCAATATCAAGCATGCCATCAAAGGAGATTATTCTCTTTGGTGAGGAATATGCAATTCCAAGTGAATCTGATGAAGAAGATCCTTCTGCTACTTCGACAGAGCAGTTAGATGAAGAAATTGAAGTGGACAATATCACTTCAACTCCGCTGGTATCATCGCCCATGCCTCAGTTCACAACTGAAGAGGCAGGCGTTGAGGAAATTGATGATGAAGATGAAGATGTGGACATTGGGTGTACTAAACCAATTCTGAATGATGACTACTGGGAAAGTCATCACCCCAATTCACCACTGACGACTCCACTGCAACAAATTCCTCAGTCCCCTGCTCAAACTGAAGAAGTTCCAGCCACTAGTGCTGATGTACATGTTTCTGAAGAAATGGAGGCCAAGGCTGCTGCTGATGCCTTTGCTCCTGAAATTCCTCAGCCTGTGGCTCCAGTGGCTATACCTCAAGAGGCTGTGAAGTCTTCAACTGTTAATCTTTAGCCCAAGCCACAGAACCCTCACTCCAAGAAGCAGAAGTTCGATGTTGTAGATTTCTTCAATGAGCACATATTCTTCACTGACTACAATCCCTATGACTCTGCTCGACTTCGTCGCAAGCGCTTCTGGACTGCTAGCCAGATGAACTTCTATTCCTCACTGTTGTTTGATAAGGACAAGATCTTTGAACATGAGCAAATTCCTCATGTGGATATGGAATCGCTGTCGTGCTTCACCCCAGTCCTCAGTGTTCTTCATGACGCTGGGTTACTCAACTTCTGCACTGACATCTGCGATTGGAATGAAGAACTCATTCTTCAATTCTTCACCACGCTGCATATTACTGGAAATGTTGATGATGTCAATTCATGGGTATTGGACTGGATGACCGATAATACTCATTTCAAAGCACCGGCCTCTGAATTGCTTCATGCCGTCCCAGTCAGTCCTCCCACTGAAGGTGCAAGGCTTCTCTATGTTGAACCTGAACTATCCGATTATCTGATGCAAGTGCTGATGAAGCCTTTGAAGCCAGGCCAAGCTCCAAGGACCAAATTCCTTGTCAAGGAATTGCTCTATGTGCCAAGGACAGTTTATCACATATTAACCAAAACCCTTAGTCCAATCAAGGGCCACAACTCTGATGACGAAGAGGTTGTTGGCATTATGAAGAATCTGCTATTCAATATCATTCATGGTATTCCTATCAACTACCACGATTTCTTCATGAGGACTTTGGCCAATGCTGCTCTGTCACCTTTTGAGTTGAAGCCTTATGCTCCCTGGATCATGAAGTTCATCAGATCAAGGTCTTCAATTCATTATAAGGCTGACTTTCAAAGTCATCTCAGCTATTTGCCCCCTATTGAAGTCCTCAAACGGACTATTTCCTCAGCTGACGAGAAGGGCAAGTCTGCGGTTATTGATGAACGTACTCATCCATTGGATGGACAGTTTCGCAAAGCTACTTCATATTCCACCAATGATGACTCTGCAACACAAGATTCTGCCGCCAAAGCTTCAGAACAAAATCCTCAAGCCACAGCTCCGCGTGTGATGACTGATCGTGAACTTCTCCTTAGTCTTCATCAGAAAGTTGATCGAAATCACAAGTGGGTCAAGCGTCAGTTTGGTGCAATTATTCAAAACATGACAGTCGCTCAAAATACTGTGAAGAAGAATCACTACTACTTGCATGAAGTCTTTGACCGCACTTGGGCTATTCTGTCGAATCTTCATAGTGCTGAAGATCTCAAGGAGATGGGCTTCCAACAGGACTTTGACTGGTCTCAGCCACCTTCGAAGAAATTCAAGAAGGTCAAAGTTCCTCAGCTTGTTGCCAGTTCATATTCTTCATCGCGCGAGATGGATGAAGCTGAATACTTGAACGACACCGCGGCAGGCCCTACCTCAACAGACGACCCCAACAACGCTGGCGCTCCTCCATCAACATCATGATGATATTCTTCAGGGGCGTTAGTCCTCATTTTTCGTCCCTTTTGGTCATTCGATGACAAAGGGGGAGAAATTTGAGTTAGTCTTCAAGCGGGTCTTATATATGGGCTATATTTCTGTTAAGTTACAACTCTTGCTTTTCTGAGGTGTTTGCTCTGATGAGTTGTAAACTTAAGTCCTATGGTGGTCTGATACTTTTGAATTGCTTTCTGCATGCTTATTTCCTCAAGTACCTTAATGCACGCATGCTGAATTTCGTCAGACACTATATTTCATCATGCATTTCAAATTCTTCATATCATATGTTAAGTGCGTGTATGAATTACAAGATATAGGAGGAGATCTCCATGATATTACTCTACAATGTGCATTTGCTATTCAAAGCAAATTCCTCAAATATGCACATCTTCAGAGGGAGTTCTTCTATATCTTGCAATCAAATTCCTCATTATCAGTATTTACACTTCATATGTTTATCCCCATTGAAAACTTAACCTATATTGTCATCAATCACCAAAAAGGGGGAGATTGTAAGTGCATCTAGTGCCCCTTAGTGATTTTGGTGTATTAAAGACTTATAGGTTAAGGGACTAATGCGTTTGTGAGTGTACATAGGTCTATAAGTCTATGAGGAGTTTGATATTTACGATGAAAGTCGACCCCTAAAAATGAATGTCTTCAACTGAAGACTTTGGTTTTCTTGAAGACTTTGAAAGTGAGGAAATTGGTGTGACCTTGAAGACTTCATATTCATGCGAGGATTATGAAGCATGAAGACTTTTGTTTTCGTAGTTTCATTTTCTTCTTCTTGAGTCATAGGAAACACCGTACTGTTAAAGGGGGTCGAGGTAAAACTAAGGAAAAGTTTCCAAGTGATGCTCATCTCAAAATCCTACACCTACCCAATCCTTTCGAGTGAAGCCATTGGAAATCTCATACAGTTCAGTCAATTTCTTCAGTGACAGAGATGAAGTTCTTCTGTTCTCTGAGGAATTTGTTCTGACTGAGGAGTTAGGAATTCGCCAGTGCGGATTGCCTACAAGTGAAGAACATGATAGCCCTGAGGAATTTGAAAGCTCAAATTTCTGACTGTTGCTGTGCTACGCGCCAGCTGTCCAAATATCCTACCCACCTAACGGTCATATCATTGAAGGGAATTTATGTCTTATCATGTCGGGCTGCTCCCTAGGCTATAAATAGCCGCCCCCTACAACCACTAGCTGGCTGGCTGCTCCGAGAGATAGATTGACACTTGTCATTTAGAGCATCCCATCCTCCGAGGACTTTGAGCGAAAATCATCAAGTGAGGAAAAACCCAAAACCCAAACACCTACAAACCCAAAGTGATTGAGCATCACTGAAGAGATTGTTCCTGCCTTTGAGGACTGTGCATCCTCCAAACGGTTAGGCGTCATGGTCTAGAGCATCCAAGAGGAATTGTGGATCGCCGAGTGACCGAGTCTGTGAAGGTTTGGAAGTCACCTGTGAAGACATACCACGAGTGATTGGGCGAGGTCTATGTGACCTTAGCTCAAGGAGAATACGGTGAGGACTGTGTGTCCGGAACTGTGTGTCCTCAGGTTTAAATACCTAGCCGCTCCAACCAGACGTACAACTGTCACAGCAGTTGGAACTGGTCTACCAAATCATTGTCTTCACCGAGCTACTGGTTCTATTTCCTCAACCCTTTCATTTCCTCATTCATGTGTTGATTTACTTGATCATTACTGTGTGAAGACTTTGACTGAAGACTTTCTCAATTTCCTCAATCCTATTTCTTCAGTCACTTAGTCTTCAGCCTGCTTATCCTATGTTTCATGCTACCTGTACTATTTGCCTATTTCATTTCATCATGATGACTGTACTTATGCCATGTTATGTTTGCATCTGAGTACTTATTCCGCTGCTAAGTAGTTTGTTGCTTAGGAATTTCCTCACCTTGAAATTCCTCAGTGACGAATTTGTAAAAATCTCCTATTCACCCCCCCTCTAGTCGATATAACGCACTTTCACCCACTGGACCCACAGGTCAGCGTCACTGTTGACTGCTGACATCACCTCTGTGTCATGCTGACATCACACAATCACTGTTCTGGATAATGTTGAATTAATAAATAAAAATAATTCCAGAAAATCATTTAATCTTTGAAAATTAATAACTTTTAAACCATAACTCAGATCGAAAAACTTAAAACATGAAAGTTGCTCAGAACGACGAGATGAATCTGATCGTGTCGTCTGTTTCCATGTCGGAACCCCCTACGTAGGAGAACCCATAACTTTTCCTTCGATTCCGGTAGATGAATAGTGCATAATCACCGGTTAATAAATCCAACACTAATCCTAAAATAACTAAATGACTTAGACATACGTCAGGCAACCCTGCACTGCATCCTAGTCATGACATGTTTTGTGTTGCATCGTTAGCTGTGTATTTATATGTTTCTTCCCCCTCTTCTCTCTCGGTAGACCCCAACGTCGATGTAGCTCCTGAGGCCGACGCTGTTCAGGAGCCCGACGACGCAGTTGACGACCTTGCTCTTGCCGTCGAGCAGACAGGCAAGCACCCCCTTTTTGAGCATTACGATATCACCCATTCTCTTCTCTCTTATGCTTGCATTAGAAGTTACTGCTGCTACTGTTGTCCTATATCTGTTGCATAGCCTGTTTATTGTAACCTGCTTGTTACTTTTCTGCTTATCCTAAACTGCTTAGTATAGGCTTGGTAGAGACCCGACAGAAACCCCACTTTATTCCGACTGCCCCGCTGGATGATCAGAAGACCCGATCAACGGGATTGAAGACCAGGCCCCGACACCGCACGTCACTTCCCCCTTAGGTGCCAACACTACTGGGTTACTATCGAGTGCCGAGGATGATACCTCGTCAGCACTTCTGATGATAACCTTGTAGGTTAGTTAATCGGTCGTGGTAGGCGAGGGTGATTCCTCCTACACCACCCCCGATAATGACGTCGTCGTGCAACACTTCAAGTGTGGACCTCGAGGGTGATTCCTCCTCCGTTCACCTTGACGGTAACCTCAGAGGGAATTCCATTGAGGGTGATTCCTCAGGGTTCCCCCTTGTTGTTAGACACACGGATACCGTTGATACTATGACTTTACACTGAACATGAAACTAAAGACGGGTCGGCCCTGAGGGGTACCCGCGCGAGCTTAATAGCGAGTGATGTGGAATCGGGTGGACCTGGATGGTGCCCGAGGGTTGAACACGAGGCGTGGCCGGGCATTCCTAGCCCTTGCCGCAAGTCCTCGAGATGGGGCGATGGGGTCACATCTTTCGTGAGTCTCTGCTCGTTTCCGCACTATCAACACACTAACGGTTTGGATATTTGATCCGAGGGGCCTCTGGCCTGATAGCACTAACCATCACGTGGGCATAGTATGGGCGTTCTGCGTCGTATACTTCAGCCGGAGCTTAGTGGACGTCAGCGACTGAGCGGCGTGCGCCGAGTTGGACTGGTTACGCAACTGCGCTTGTATTAAGGGGTTGCTAGGTCTGCTCTCAGCCGCGTTCGCAACGTGCAGGAGTTCCCGGGGCGATGGCCCAAGACCCCTAGGGGCATAGGTTTAGTCCGGCGTGCTGACCTCTCTGTTAGGTATTCGGTCGGGTTGCGGCGTATCATTTGGCCGAGGCCGGGCATGACCCAAAAAAGTGTGTCCGACCGGAGTTAATCGAGCGTGGTGGGTAAGTTGGTGCACCCCTGCAGGGAAGAAAACAATCTATCGATAGCCTGTCCTACGGTAACGGACACTCGGAGTTGTATCCCGATTGGTACAACTAGAACTTGAGATGATAACTGGATAGTATGGCTCTAGGATTGCTTTCTCGCAGGGAGTCGAGGAAGAATCTCTGGCAGAGGTTGTTATACTACTACTACTCTACATTATGTTAATCTGCACTCTTCTAATACTGCAAGACCGATGAAGATGATTGAAGATGCTAGTCTTCGATAGGACTAGGCTTTCCCCCTCTATTCTGGCATTTATGCAGCCCAGTCCACATATACAGCCCCCTTTGAAAATGTTGCATATGTAGTGTAGATCCTTGCTTGCTGAGTACTTCGGATGAGTACTCACATTTGCTTTATTTTCTTTTTCTCTCCATATCCATTTGACGCCGCCAGATGACGGAGCCCCTGAGTTAGCTGCCCCCGTCGACGACTACGGCTACTATTACTACCCTCCAGGCGAGTACTACTACGAGGAGCCGACAGACGACCAGGAGTAGGATTCGAAGGGTCCTAGGCAGGAGGCCTACGCCTTTCGATCGTAGTATTTTATTTTGCCCCGCCTTTATAAAGGCTTATCTCTGTGCCTGTAATATATCTGTACCCAGATATCTGATGCTTCCGCTGACACTTGTATGCCATCGAGCTATGTATTCGAGCCCTCGAGGCCCTGACTTGTAATATAAAGCTTGTATGAATTTATTTATGTTTTAGAGTTGTGTTGTGATATCTTCAAGTGAGTCCTTAGGCTTGATCGTGTGCATTTGCGTGTATGGTTAGTGCACGATTAAGCCGGGGTCGTCACAGGTTGGTATCAGAGCCGACTGCCTGTAGGAACCCCCTTTCCAACTCCTTGGCCGAAGTAGAGTCTAGTGGTCGAAAACTGTTTTACTAACTTGGCTGTGTGGCTTACGGGCCCACGTCGCCAACTGGGTGGTATTAGGATCTTTTACTCCTCAATCTTTACTCTGGAACTCTGATCTCTCTTCTATTCGGGTTAAATGATTTTGCTAACCCTGGCATTAGGTTCTCGTAACCACTCCATCCCGGAGAGCCCCTTCACCACAGATGATCGACTGTTTCATCAGAAGACTCTGAAGATACTCCTCGATGATTCCCGAGACCCTGTGCCCACTGCTTTGCAGTTCTTGACCACTGATAAACTCCGATGGATAACTAGTTACAACTGTCGCTCATATATTCGTTCCAGTTACTTTCGGGTTCTATCCGATATATATCGAAATACTATCCGGCATTTCGAGAATTTTTTGAACCTACTGCCTTGCAGTTCCTTTCCGTCTGAACACACCTACGAATAAATACTCATACTTACACGGGGTCCATTCATTCCCAGTTATTCAAGTGCTTTCCAGGACACATTGAATTACTGTCTGATCTCCTGAAAATTCTCTGCAACTTATTGCTCTTGAAATTCTTGCCTGCTTTTCTTATGGTTAATTCCATATGTCTAGTAATCCCCGTCAACATCCTTTGCCTATTACCATTTTGAATCCCCTGAATCAACATGCTGTGAATGTTCGCCATCATCAGTCGATTCCTAGAATTCGTCCTTCCGGCTCAGTCACCATTCTGGACATGAGCTGGTTCTTGGCAAATCAAGTATTGATTGATTGTCCAGCTAAGCATGTGCAAATCACTCGTCCCCCTGCCCAGGTGAACTAATTGTCACTCCTGGTTATGGAAATCGTGAAACCTCCGAATTTTATACTTGGGTTGTTCAAGTGCTTCCTTAATTCGATGTGATTGCCTCCCGTCCTTTCTCGGAGGACTTTCAGGTGGAACCAGTTGTTTAAACCTTACCCCGTTAGTTCTCACGGATCACTTGATTCCTTTTTGTGGACAATTATCCGACCGATTCTTTTCTATTCTAAGAACCTTATCGGTTCCTTCCCCATTGACATTGCCTTTGGCACTGAAGCATTCTCTACTTCTTGCCACCTGTATATCCGCCCTGCTTACATGTCACGGAAAGGCAGTGCATTCCTTCTCCATATTGACTTGGGACTGACTACTGACCAGGACATGTCCCGTAACCATGGGTGGAGATCTCTGCAAGACGGAACGCTAAAGTTGTCCATCTAGTTCTGTTCAACCTACTCATATTTGACAGAGCTTTTGCTTCTGATCCTTCGTTTCCGAGGCATAACTCCTTTGTACTTAAATGTCGGATTGTTCCGATGTTTCTATAATCTGATGCCATTACATTCTTTCTTCTTTTGGTTGAGTACCGCTACTCACGACAGATCCTATGTCGTCTACCTGATCTTTTGTTGGATTATTATCTGACAATGTTTTTCATCTTCAATCTTTGAGAGCTCTTCCCCTGTTACAATTGCCTTCGGCAATGCGGTATCATTTAATTCTTTTTCTTCCATATCCAATTTTGAAATGTAGTCTGTTGCTTCTATAAGTGTGTGGTATAGATCCGTAAAAATGCCCCTATGGGTAGTGTCTATGCCTTCGCTAGCTGAGAGAACCCACAAGGCTTCAAGTGCCATACCTTCTATTATTCCACCAGTTAAACTTTCAAACTCTAAACCTTCTTAACAAAGAGCAGTGAATGAGAAGTTGTTCATTGAAGAAGTGGGAGTCGACCTTGAACCTTTGTGTTCATGCCCATGGACCCGATGTAGAACTTATCATGGAAGCTGCTCGTAAAATAATTATTTCCAGGGTACAAGTTCATCTTGTATCTATAAATTGATCCTTTGCAATCGTGGTTTCGACCATATTTCCTCCTTGATTCCATTTCCTGGATAAGTTAAAATACCTGCCCTCTGCAGATCATTTCACCCGTCCAACCTCTACTCCGATTTACCTTTCGGTATTACCCCTAGTACTTGTTACTGGGAAGTTTATTACCCCATCACATCATTTCTAGCTTGACCGGCTACATATCTATCGTGCTAATCCTAACCGCGCTACCGGGTCCTCCTTTCCGGTGCATATTTTTGGCAATGAGCTAAGTGAGTATCAAACCTTCATCATCCTATCATTTTGCTTGCACAGCCTGAGTTCGAGCATAATATCCGTGGTTCCATTGACCTTGAACTTTATTCCATCTGCTTTGGTCATTTTGCTGATCAAATTCATCTTCTTGAAACCTCTCGACAAATGTGTCGTGATCATCATCAACATTCCGAACTCTTTCAGGATATCAATTGAATTCATGGCTAGAAATACCATCTCTGCCCCTCGATGATTTATGATATCATCGATGACATCCTTGTATTCCTGCCAACACAGACCTGGTTGTGTTTGGTTAATCCTTACATTCCGAGTTGATCTTGGAAGTGTTCCTTTGTATCTCTTGTGATTTTTCGATCCAATCCTTGCCTGATACACCATATTCATGCTACCACAAAGCATGACTGTGGAATTCCGAATATCAACAAGAACATTGGAAGCACATTGCTAGATGTCTCTTGATCAATTATCCAAACACCGTTGTATGGGTAATATCATGATTCTCTCCTCGCCCCTTATCTAAATGCTTTTTGACTTGCTGTCCTATTATGTATATCATGCTCCACTTTTCCTTGGGAAAAGATATACTCCCAATTCTTGTGTATAAACACATTTTCCTTTCCATTGTTTTGTTTAACCTTTCCTGTAATCTAACTTGTCTGGGCAGAGATAATTCCCTGCTTATAAAACACCCCGATGTACCACCTTGTCAGTGAGACCCTGTTACTATTGTTGATGACATTCCGGTAACCACCGATGGACGAGAACTTTGCCTATTTGGTCCGCCTCGTTCAACGAGCAGGAAAATGGTTCTCTTCGTCCCTCGCCCTTGGTACCAATGTTGTCGCCGACATAACTGACAGGCTAATCTCTGACATACCTTGTTGTCATGTCCGGTAAGATGCCACTGTTCTTCCTACTTTTGATCGACACCCCTCCACAGTTCCACAAGATCGAAACCTGACTCTCCTGTACACCCCCGATTTCCAAGGTTATTCCTCGCGCGAGGCCTCGTATATAATTCACGAGCCACCTTCCGAAAAATCATCAATTCTAGTATCAGACACAATACTTATTCCTGTTGCTTTGAACCCTTTTCACGCCCTGTTCAGGCATCGAACGATTGCCTGCCTGCTTGAAACTTTCTATGATACCTCCTTACCTTGCTCTCGATATTTTCTTAAGTTCAATTCGAGAGTTACTTTTTGCTACCTTTCCTAATAATATCTACCGGAAAACAACCTTGTAGAGGTCTATCCTTTCGAAGCTACCCCTTATCCCTTTTCGTAAACACGATGAAGATCCCGAGGAAAGGATGCCTACTTCATCATAATGACCTGAAGCAGAAAGTTGAAGACATCAACGAAGGGATCAACATCTTCGAGAAGAGCAACCAAGAACAATGAGACTCGTTAGAATTTCGTAACCAGAACTCTTCCCCTTACTCCACCTCTTAATTCTTGGGACGAGAATTCTTGTTAGAGGAGGAGAATTTGTAACACCCCATGCCATTAGCCACAGTAACCTCCCACTGATAATGCCAAGTCACCCTGCTTAACAGTGCTTGATCATTATTACATCTTATCCCATTTCAAATTTCTAAATCAAATCTCAATTTAAACTAAAGTGAAAACAAAAGTTGTTCCAAAGGGAAACTAAAATGTTCATTAAATATAAAATAATTCAGAGGCAATGATAAAATTGTAACCAACTTTATTGAGATTGGATAAGTGGCTCTAACAACCTCAAACAGTGACTGAAAACAACATTTGACAACCTTTTAATTAATACAAAATAAATATGAAATAGTATTTACCCCAAACTAATTTTGGGTGATAGGATATATTGCACTGTGATTTATGGGCTAGCTCACACTTTTTACAAAACTCACTAAGTGCCCAACCAATTAGCAAAACAGGAAAAGAAAAGAAACAGAAAGAGAAAAGGGAAAAAGGGCCTAAAGATTTCACTGTGCACTTAGGCCTTCTGCTACAGGATGCGGCCCAGCCCAGCAGCACTAGCCCACTCCCCGGTTATCTCCCTCCTCGCACTGCTGTCGCGCCCGAGCGCTGACACGCCGCCGATCGTCGCCGTCTCGTCGATCCCGCTGTCCCCGGCGCCTACAAGAGCAGCCCTGAGGCCTCCCACAACCCTAACCCCCCGCAGATCCCTCTCCCTCACTCTCCTTCCTATTCCCGCACGGACGCCCGAGCTCGCCACCGTGGCCGAGCTCGATGCCGACGCTATCGTCGTCGTCACCGCCTAGGACCGAGCTCAAACGCTCCGCCGGCCTCTTCTCCTTCTTCTTCAACCACCGGACCGAGCTCTATGCCATCACAACGTGGGGATCGCGCCCCTCTTCGTCCTCGGTCGCCGGCGCATCTTCGGCGAATGTCGCCGTTCTGCAGCTCCTAAACCACCGCCGGGCCTACGTGTGCCCTCACGGTGAGCTCGCGCATCCTTACCCTCATTATTCTGCGCAGATCCATGTCCGAAGCCACCTCGCCGTCGTTGCCGTAGCTCGGCTCCGCCGCTGAGCTCGTCACCGTCGCTCACAGCGATGACGTGCTCAATCGAGCGCGTAGACGAGCTCCTGCTGCCCCGTAGACCCCGCCTAACCGCATAAAACGCTCGAAAGCGAGCCGTAGCAAAGCGCTCGAGCGAGCCCGGCTCCTGCCGTTCGCCGGTGAGCTCGCCGCCGTCGTTCTAGTTCCCCTCATCCGCTGCTGTCAGTCCGTGTGGAAGCGCGTGAGCCCCCTCGTTTGAACGAGCCGCCCCGCGCTCGATTTAGTCGCCTGTGCGACGAACCCGAGCAGCGCCGCCCTCTCTATCGCTCGCCGGAGCAGCGCCGCCGCGCGCCGGAGTTCAAACTCCGGGGGGGTCCCGCGCGTCAGGCCAATTAGACGCTAACCGACCACCTAATACTCACTGACATGTGGGGCCCGTGTACTGTAGCGATTAGTGTTAGGGTTAATTAACTAGACTACTAACTCTCACTGACATTTGGGCCCCACCCAGCTGATTAGCTAATTAGGTTAATTTAAAACCCTGTTAGAACTAACAGAGACTGACCACTGGGTCCCACTGGACCCAGTTGACCAGTCAACCAGCTGACTGGGCTGGACCCAGTCAATGACAGGTGGGTCCCACTGGACCCACAGGTCAGATTTGACCAGGTCAGCGTCACTGTTGACTGCTGACATCACCTCTGCGTCATGCTGACATCACACAATCACTGTTCTGGATAATGTTGAAATAATAAATAAAAATAATTCCATAAAATCATTTAATCTTTGAAAATTAATAACTTTTAAACCGTAGCTCAGATCGAAAAACTTAACACATGAAAGTTGCTCAGAACGACGAGATGAATCTGATCGTGTCGTCTGTTTCCATGTCGGAACCCCCCACGTAGGAGAACCCATAACTTTTCCTCCGATTCTGGTAGATGAATAGTGCGTAATCACCGGTTAATAAATCCAACACTAATCCTAAAATAACTAAATGACTTAGACATACGTCAGGCAACCCTGCACTGCATCCTAGTCATGACATGTTTTGTGTTGCATCATTAGCTGTGTATTTATATGTTTCTTCCCCCTCTTCTCTCTCGGTAGACCCCGACGTCGATGTAGCTCCCGAGGCCGACGCTGCTCAGGAGCCCGACGACACAGTTGACGACCTTGCTCTTGCTGTCGAGCAGACAGGCAAGCACCCCCTTTTTGAGCATTCTGATATCGCCCATTCTCTTCTCTCTTATGCTTGCATTAGAAGTTACTACTGCTACTGTTGTCCTATATCTGCTGCATAGCCTGTTTATTGTAACCTGCTTGTTACCTTTCTGCTTATCCTAAACTCCTTAGTATAGGCTGGGTAGAGACCCGACAGAAACCCCACTTTATTCCGACTGCCCCGCTGGATGATCAAAAGACCAGATCAACGGGATTGAAGACCAGGCCCCGACACCGCACGTCACTTCCCCCTTAGTTGCCGATACTACTGGGTTACTATCGAGTGCCGAGGGTGATACCTCATCAGCACTTCTGATGATAACCTTGTAGGTTAGTTAATCGGTCGTGGTAGGTGAGGATGATTCCTCCTACACCACCCCCGATAACAACGTCGTCGTGCAACACTTCAAGTGTGGACCTCGAGGGTGATTCCTCCTCCATTCACCTTGACGGTAACCTCAGAGGGAATTCCATCGAGGGTGATTCCTCAGGGTTCCCCCTTGGTGTTAGACACACGGATACCGTTGATACTATGACTTTACACTGAACATGAAACTAAAGACGGGTCGGCCCTGAGGGGTACCCGCGCGAGCTTAATAGCGAGTGATGTGGAATCGGGTGGACCTGGATGGTGCCCGAGGGTTGAACACGAGGCATGGCCAGGCATTCCTAGCCCTTGCCGCAAGTCCTCGAGACGGGGCGACGGGGTCACATCTTTCGTGAGTCTCTGCTCGTTTCCGCACTATCAACATGCTAACGGTTTGGATATTTGATCCGAGGGGCCTCTGGCCTGATAGCACTAACCATCACGTGGGCATGGTATGGGTGTTCTGCGTCGTATACTTCAGCCGGAGCTTAGTGGACATCAGCGACTGAGCGGCGCGCGCCGAGTTGGACTGGTTACGCAACTGCGCTTGTATTAAGGGGTTGCTAGGTCTGCTCTCGGCCGCGTTCGCAACGTGCAGGAGTTCCCGGGGCGATGGCCCAAGACCCCTGGGGGCATAGGTTTAGTCCGGCGTGCTGACCTCTCTGTTAGGTATTCGGTCGGGTTGCGGCGTATCATTTGGCCGAGGCCGGGCATGACCCAGAAAAGTGTGTCCGGCCGGAGTTAATCGAGCGTGGTGGGTAAGTTGGTGCACCCCTGCAGGGAAGAAAACAATCTATCGATAGCCTGTCCTACGGTAACGGACACTCGGAGTTGTATCCCGATCGGTACAACTAGAACTTGAGATGATAACTGGATAGTATGGCTCTGGGATTGCTTTCTCGCAGGGAGTCGAGGAAGAATCTCTGGCCGAGGTTGTTATACTACTACTACTCTACATTATGTTAATCTGCACTCTTCTAATGCTGGAAGACCGATGAAGATGATTGAAGATGCTAGTCTTCGATAGGACTAGGCTTTCCCCCTCTATTCTGGCATTTCTGCAGCCCAGTCCACATATACAGCCCCCTTTGAAAATGTTGCGTATGTAGTGTAGATCCTTGCTTGCTGAGTACTTCGGATGAGTACTCACGTTTGCTTTATTTTCTTTTTCTCTCCATATCCATTTGACGCCGCCAGATGACGGAGCCCCTGAGTTAGCTGCCCCCGTCGACGACTACGGCTACTATTACTACCCTCCAGGCGAGTACTACTACGAGGAGCCGACAGACGACCAGGAGTAGGATTCGGAGGGTCCTAGGCAGGAGGCCTACGCCTTTCGATCGTAGTATTTTATTTTGCCCCGCCTTTATAAAGGCTTATCTCTGTGCCTGTAATATATCTGTACCTAGATATCTGATGCTTCCGCTGACACTTGTATGCCATCGAGCTATGTATTCGAGCCCTCGAGGCCCTGGCTTGTAATATAAAGCTTGTATGAATTTATTTATGTTTTAGAGTTGTGTTGTGATATCTTCAAGTGAGTCCTTAGGCTTGATCGTGTGCATTTGCGTGTATGGTTAGTGCACGATTAAGCCGGGGTCGTCACAAAAGAGCTACACAAGACGAAGACATCAAGCTCACGTTGGTGAATGGGTTTCCGGTTCCGACTCCGACAACTACTCCGAGAGAAGTTATCACTCCGACTCCGAATATACTCAAGATGAAGGTGTTGCCGGTCTTGCACTTTTGTCATCCAACTCCTATGACATATTTGACTCACCAAATGAAGGAATTGGAAGATGCTTCGTGGCTAAAGGTCCTAAGGTATCACACCCCGAGTACTTTGATTTCAATAGTGATGAAGATGATTTGCTAGGTGATGATGATTTACTTGTTGACAATGCTAGTGATGAAAACTATGATGAAATTACTATTAATCATGCTAATCAACATAAAATGAATGACAATGACAAGGAGAAGATTGAGTGTCTAACTAAAGAACTAAACACTCTTAAGTTAGCTCATGAAACTACTTTAGAGGATCATCGAGAGCTTTTAAAGACTCATGAGAAGCTACGCTTTGAAAAGCTAAATTTAGAGCAAGAGCATGGGTTCTTAAAAGCAATCAATGATGATCTTCGAAAGAAGAGTTCTTCTTACATTGCCAAGCATTTACTCTTGTCTACTTACATGCCACAAGTAAAATCTAGCAATAAGAACAAGAAATATTCTTCTTCTAGTAGTAACAATAACAATGTTAAATCCAATATTGTTGCTTCTAGTAGCTCTCTTGATTCCACTAATGATTCTCTTAGCCAAGTTACACTTGAGCAAGAAAATAGTTTATTGAAGGGAATTATAGAGAAATGTGTTTACAAGAGCCTTGCCGGAAGTAAGCAATTTGAGGAAATTGTACGCAAGCAAGGAAGGCACCGGAAGAATCAAGGTGTTGGTTTTGAACGAAAGTTCAATGCCAATGGAGTTGAGTGGGAAGAAGATCAATACCCCAAGACAAAGTTTGTTCCTCAACAAGAGAAGTATGACCCCACTTCTTTCAAGGGAACACAAGCTCAAGATGATCTTCCACCACAAGACCACAAGCTAAAGGGCAAGGACAAGCTTCAAGAATAGATTGATTCATTTGAAGAAGCTCCTAAGGCCATGGTCAAGTGGGTTCCCAAGACTACGTCAAGTTCTACTTCATCAAGTACGACTACAACTCCAAGGATTCCCATCAAGTTGATGTGGATCCCAAAGAAGAAGAACTAGAGTGTTCTTGAGGGTGACTCCGCCAACAAACTTCACTCATATTCATTTTGGCGAGGACATGTGCAATCAACTTCCATATCTTGCACTAGTTCATGGAGTCACAAACCCTCTTGTTGGTAAGTCAAGGGACAAGGTAATCCAATGCTTTCATGGACATCATCATATGAGTATTTCACTCTATGTCTATGGATATTCTTGCATGTTCCTTGTGGGACTAACCCGTGTAGGTATTGAAAGTGCAACTCACTCCAATGGATTGCTCCAAATGATCTACATCAACTTCGATCATCCACATCTTCAACACCTACATGAAGTCATCATCGACAAAACCCAAGGTTAGTTCATCCCTCTTAGGGGGGATATCACATCTAGGGGGAGCTTTGCTCTAAAGAATTGAGCTAAAGCAACTCAAATGGTGTGAACACAACAATGCTTTATGTAAAAGTGGTAACCCCACTTGTGCTTAAACGATGAGTATGACCTATGATCAAATGTTTTCATTTGACTCCTAAGTCAATATACTCATATATAGATGACCTAGTCATCGCCAATTGCTTGATAGATTCTAGAGTGTTTGTGCATGCTTTGCCACATGTTTTATTTGCTATCTTATTATGTGAGCATGTTGATTGCATAATTTTCTCCATTCGAGGACATCCATTTGTTGTTTTGCTTGTTTGGTTTTTCTTTGGCCAAATGGATAGACAAGAATGCCTAAGTACTCCCTCTAGCTATCTATGCTTTTCTCGTCTCAAACTCTATCATGCTACATCACAAAGTTTGAACAAGTCAAATTCAGACCCTCCGGGTGAGGAGCACTCGGAGCCACCGATCCGTCAAGGGATTAACTTCCAAAACCTCTTAATGCCTTGCGGTCTGACCGATTCATTCCTCTCGGACTCACCGAAGTCATTGAGTTGATCTAGGTTTTCACCTTGGTGCAACTGATTAGAACAATTCGGTCACACCGAGTTGCAGTAACTGCTAGCAGTTTTGCATCTCGGTGCCACCGAGTCGTTCCACTTGGTCACACTGATAGTGACTGGGTATATATATGCCGCGGGTTGATTTTTGGAAATTTCTTCAAACACCCAACCGCGCCTTCCCAGCTCTACCGCCCCCTTGGTCTCCGGATCATCGCCGTCGTCGCTAGTGCCTCCTGCCGCTGGTCTCCATCGCCGTCAACGGGAATCTCTCCGCCGTTGTCGCCGTAGCAAGTTTGTCGCCAATTTAGGGTACGAACTTGACCCTTTGTGCTTTCCTTAACTCCAATTCTTGCACAAAGATCAGTGCCTAGTTTCTTGCCACGATTGAGATTGATCTATCCACCGAAAAACTCCTTAGAATATATTTGATGCAAAAACTTAGGGTTAGGTTTCCGCCGAACTCATCTCGGACCGACCGATCTGAGGATCTCGGTCTCACCGATTTGGCCCAGGCCATTGCACAAGTACAACTCGGTCTAACCGGATTGTACTGATCGGTGTGACCGAAATCACCTACTCTGTGAAACCCTAGCATCTCGGAGTCACCGAACTACATTTCGGTCTGACCAAAACTGTATGTTTAGACTCCAAAGTTGCTTCGATGTCACCGAGTTTGTCATATCGGTAGCTCTAAAATGCTTTCTGTAGAAAACTAACATTAAGTTTTTGACTCAATATTTTTGCAAAATATGCTGCACTTTGTGATGCTCATCCATTCTACCTATACCCAACTATTCACAGGGTCAGTATCAGCTATGTCAGAAGTAAGTGACAGCCAGAACAGGTCAGAGGAGCAAGCAAGTCTCAGTGAGGGCACTAGTCCCTCTAGCAGCTATGATGAAGGTAGCAGAAGCACTCCTAGCAACCTACCTAAGGCTGCTACCAGAACAAGGAAGAAGAGAACTTCAGAGTCAGAGGATGAAGACTTTGTTGCATAGGAGGTGACCTCCAAGAAGAAAGTTTTGAGGAAAGAGTATGCTGCTGCTGCTGCCACAAAGCCTGGTGCTCAGAAAGCTCCACCTAGGAGAGCTCCAATGTCCAAACCCAGGAAAGTTCCAACCAAAGAGACTATGCAATTCACAATAGAGCAATCAGATGATGATGAGGCTGCAAGAGATGGCAAGAAGAAAAAGAGAGCTAGAACCACTACTGCCAGAGTTCTTGGACATCCTTCTATGAGAAGTGATGATGAAGAGGAGGAGGAAGAGCCAGTTGCACCTCCTGCCAAGACACAAAAGCTTATGGGGAATGCCATATGGACTGGGGCTGCTCCATCTAAGCCCAAGTCTGCCCCCAAGGCTTCAGCTCAAGCTCAACCTCAAGCTCAAGCCACCAAATCAACTGCACCCAAGAGATCAACAAGAAACATTTCTGCTGCTGAGAAGAACAAGGCCCCAGTGCCTGATGCTCAGGAAGATGATGAGTTACTAGTACTCAGGAAACTCAAGCCCAAGATCCCAGATCATAGTGATGATCATCCTGTGGCAGAAAACATGAAGGAAAGAAAGGATGCAGGTCTGAGACTGTGGAGACAGACTGATCCCTATGCCACAAGGAGGAGAACTGATGTTGATTACCGCTTTCACACAAAGGAAAAGCAGGATTTCTATGAGACAGTCTTGTTGGACAAGAAGCCCATAGTCTGTGATATGAAATGGGTTGATTGAAAGTACATCGATGACAATGAGGACTACTTCCCAGGAGTACATGAGAGTTTCAAACTGAATGGCGTTGACAAGTTTGTTGGTCAGAAGTTGATCAAATGGAATGATGAAATGATTATGCAATTCTACTCAACTGCTCATTTCTACCTAGATGGGAAGATTGTCTGGATGACAGAAGGAACAAGATATCAATCAACAATCTCAGAGTGGGCAAGGTTGATCAATGCTCCAGCAGAAGAGGAAAATGACATTGATGTATATGCCAAGCCTAGGAAGGATCACAATTCCATGGCTAACATGTATAAGCCTATTCCTGACAAAGCCTTGGAGACTCACAAGCTTGGATCTATCTATTATCTGCTTTCTGGATTAACCACGATGAACACTATATTGAGGCACACTCTGTTGCCCAAGTTAGGAGATCATAGGATGATCTGTGGTAACTCTATCAACTTGCTACACCTGTTTGATGTGCCACAAAAGTTCAAAGTGATGAGTTTGATTGTTGAAACAGTGAAGAGAACAGCAGCTGATCAGAAGAGATCATGTGGATATGCCCCTCACATTCAGATGTTGATCAACTCCAAGATGGGAACCAGGACATATCTTCTTGATAGAGAGCATCTTCCCCTGAGGCCAGAAGTTGAGGACAACGAAGTTGTCATGGATGCATCACATCCTACATCAGTGGAAGCCCAGGAGAAGAGAGAGAAAGCAAAGGCAGCAAAAGCTTCAAAGACACAAGATGCTTCAGTTGTTAATCTCAAGACCAAGCAAGATCAACTCAGTTATCTGCTTGAGGCTACCGTGAGAATTGAGAAAGGACTGGCCACCATGACTCAAAATCAAGAGAGTCTTGAAAAGATCATTGAGACAAAATTTCATGATCTAGATGTGAAGGTCACAGAGATTCAGACCACTGTGGAGAAGCTCCAGGAAGAAGCTGAGGATAGGGAAGATAGACCAACCACAGATACATTTCAGAGAGTGCCAAGGGCACAAAGGTCTTCAGCAGTGCCAGTTGTCAGTGACACCAGGACTACACTTTCAGCACCTGCAGCAACTGCCACTTTTGCACCTCCAGTTTCAACTCCTCCAGCTCCAGAGACCTCTGCCGAAGTTTTTGCAAATGGACTCCTCTCCACGCCATCTACGCACACCGGAGTAACAAGCCAGAAGACCACTTCAAGAGCTCCCGGAGATCATGCCTAGAGTGCCGTATAGCACTATGCATTTTCAAGCTTTTTGGTAACTTGTTGCCAAAGGGGGAGAAAGTGTATATATCACTAGGCTTCGAGAGAGAGAGAGAGTTTTGCCTTTTTGTTGGTTTCATGTGCTACTCTTGCTACTTTGATTGTTTGCTTGTTTGATTCCTATGCTACAATGTTTGTTATGCTCGTGAGATACTCTTGTGATCATGTGTTTGATCATACTATGCTTTAATGTGTGCTTACATGATGATATCTATGATATTCGTGTATGATCAATCATGTTTACCCTTGGTGATGAGTGCATGTTATTTATTTCTTATCATTTTGAGCGCTCCACCAAGATGTATGTGACATGGAAGAGTGCCCCATGATCCTAATCGATTGTGCATTTGCATTCAAAAGCAAATTTTAAATAATGCACAAATTTAGGGGGAGCTCTTGCTTATCACATACTTCTCAAAGCGATGATGTATTACATTCATATTATCATTTGTCGAAGCTTTGATCTATATGTTGTCATCAATTACCAAAAAGGGGGAGATTGAAAGTGCAACTAATCCCCGGGTGGTTTTGGTAATTCATAACAACATATAGCTCATTGAACTAATGATCATTCAAGTTGATTATTTCAGAGAGTTAAATGATTGGCATGGTATGGACTAGAGATGTGGACCCCTCAAAATGCTAAGGACAAAGATTGGCTAAAGCTCAAGACTCTTCATTTCATATTTTAGTGATCCGAGATCACATTGAGTCCATAGAAAAAGCCAATACTATTAAAAGGGGATGAGGTGTTGCTTAATGGTCTACTTGCTCAAGTGCTTAGTGATATTGCTCCAAAAACCCTCAACCACTTTCCCACTCCAAATATGTCCAAAACCCAAAGTCAAACTCGGCCCCACCGATATGTTCCATCCGGCGCCACCGAGTTCATTTGACATAGCCACTGCCAAAACCCTAGACAGTTCGGTTACACCGATACGGATCTCGGTCTCACCGAGATGGCCTAGCATTCTCACTGTGACATATTTCACTCTTTCGGTCTCACCGAGTCACTGAAATCGGTCACACCGAGATTGCTTGTCATTCGCTCTGTTGCTTATTACTTCAATTCGGTCTCATCGAGTTGAGGTAATCGATCACACCGAGTTGATGTTTGCCCTAGCCCTAGCACATCGGTCACACCGAGTTGTTCCAGTCGGTCCCATCGATATTCCTAACATTCACATTTTGAACTGAATCGGTCTCACCGAGTTCTTCTATTCGGTCTGACCGAGTTGGGTCATATGTGTGTAACGGTTGGATTTTGTGTGGAGGCTATATATACCCCTCCACCCCCATCTCCATTTGTGAGAGAGACATCAGAACGTGCCTACACTTCCACTACACATTTTCTGAGAGAGAACCACCTACTCATGTGTTGAGACCAAGACATTCCAATCCTACCACAAGAATCTTGATCTCTAGCCTTCCCCAAGTTGCTTTCCACTCAAATCTTCTTTCCACCATAGCCAAATCTGTGAGAGAGAGTTGAGTGTTGGGGAGACTATCATTTGAAGCACAAGAGCAAGGAGTTCATCTTAAACACACCGTCTATTACCTTTTGGAGAGTGGTGTCTCCTAGATTGGTTAGGTGTCGCTTGGGAGCCTCCGACATGATGTGGAGTTGAACAAAGAAGTTTGTAAGGGCAAGGAGATCGCCTACTTCGTGAAGATCTACCCGAGTGAGGCAAGTCTTTCATGGGAGATGGTCATGGTGGGATAGACAAGGTTGCTTCTTCGTGGACCCTTCATGGGTGGAGCCCTCCGTGGACTCGCGCAGCCGTTACCCTTCGTGGGTTGAAGTCTCCATCAACGTGGACGTATGATAGCACCACCTATCGGAACCACGCCAAAAATCTCCGTGTCTACATTGCTTTTGCCTTCTCCAAACCCTTCCCTTTACCTTCATGTGCAATGTTCTACTTTCCGCTGCTACACTCTTAGAATTGCATGTGTAGGTTGATTGCTTGACTTGTACTAGTTGGTAAAATCAGCCAACACCTAAAATTGGGAAAAGGCTAGATTTTTATTTGGTCAAGTAGTCTAATCACCCCCCCCCCTTCTAGACATACTTTCGATCCTACACCTAACATCTTTGTTAGCTAATAAAAGCAACAGCGAAGGTAAATAAACTCATTTTCACATGTCATGACAAACTGATTTCTTTCGGCTGCCCAAAAAACAGAGTACTAATACACTGAGAGACTGTACAATTGTTCAAGCTACTTTACAAATTAATTTGGGAACAGACTAAACATATCAGGATATACACCAGTTGACTGCGAAGAAAAGAAATCATCATCTACTAATACTCTACTAAATGAATACATCCATTCACATCTCCAGAATTGTATTATACATGTCAGAGAATGACTAACAGTACTTGTTCTTCTCTGAAAGCTCCCAAGAAAATATAGTTAATAGAAAAGTTAGAAGGATTTTGAGCTCTAAACTCCAGTTATCAATACACTTGACTGTCTACCGATCTCCAACCGGTTAATTTATGAATCATTAGATTTACCTATAAGGGAGCAATTTTCTGTAAGATGTGACTTGCTTGCATGCATTTCATATATAAATATGTAAATAAAAGTTAGGACTTGCTTACATACCTGGATATTTACACTCACATACAGAGACAATATATCTTCAGTTCACATATAGGACAAGAATGTATAGTCACAAACTCACAATTCCATGGCAGCAAAAATCTGCGACAATCTGTGAACTCCATAAAACAATGATATTAGAGATCTCTTGTTTTGTTGATATATTGACATATAGAGGAAGGAGATGTAGTCGACAGGAGAGGAGAAGCAACCATCAATTGTGCTAATGTCACCTCTCCATAGTACCATATGTCCAAAGGCACTCGAGTAAAAATTCAAACACAAAAGTGACAAATGGCACTGGGAGTTTGGAGCCCATCCATCTGATTTAGATGATCTGGGAAAGAGCAACGATTTTGCCCACTTGTGGATTTAAAATACAATTAGAAAAGTTCAGTTAACTG
Source organism: Thinopyrum elongatum (assembly GCA_011799875.1). NCBI lineage: Eukaryota > Viridiplantae > Streptophyta > Magnoliopsida > Poales > Poaceae > Thinopyrum > Thinopyrum elongatum. The sequence goes on from CM022302.1 coordinate 163,775,175, forward strand.
GTGAATAGGTGCTTTAAGCTCATCCAACTACCTTAGTTTTGAATATGAACAAATCCCTCTCATAACATAATTTAATACATCATATTTATGCAGACATTGCCAATTCAATTATTTGGTACACAACAGTTAAAAATAGGAACTGCTAGTACAGCATACATATACGTAGTATATTACAAAGCATGGCTAGAGTTCTTTTGTTATTAAAATGCTCCCTCTTGTGAGTTTAACAGCAGTTTAGGAAAAAATCCTGGATCGGTAGAGTTTTTTTGTTAACAACAGTTTTGGTAGAAAATAGAAGCTTCAGCTAGCACCAAGTCATAAACTTACAGTAGATAACTACAAGAAGTAGGTTATCAGTTCGTCGTGGATTCTTCTCATAAACAATATTACCATGCTCTGAAGCCTCTCTGTACTTTACTGATCTGTAGTTGTGGTGGGCAAATGCGAAGTGCCTCTCTTCATCATCAGCTATAACCGCTCCTTCAGCTCCAGCCATGGAAATTGTAGCCCAAACAAACACACCCTAAGTAATAGTAAGAAATTGGTTAGGAATAATATGTAACACATATATAAATAACCAAGAGATATGGAAATTCATATGCAGATTTTATTTGATAATAGTTCTTTATCTAAGAAGATACAGAATTCCATGTAACCATATTTCCTACCACCATATGACATATTATGGTGCCATTTCATTAAAAATCATCGAGATTATTAAGAAATGAATGGAAAATATGAACTATAAAATAAAGTAGCATCTGTATACGGGCATCAAACAAATCACCATGTTGACCTAATAAGCACATACATGTAGCATTAGCACTGAATAGAACATCTGAACATGAATAAACAATGTCATACAATATTAATGCAAGGATGCGATGGACAGATCAAAATGAAAATAGGACCTATATAAAACCCTCTTTGAAATTCTAACTGGTGAACAGTTTGCGGATGCTTACAAATTCATTCAATGAGTTATGATCGAAAGCAGTTCTGACGGGGGATCGTAATACACAAAAAAACACTACTTCTAGATATACATATTGGATATAGACATCATCGAGGCTCCAAATTAAATATACCTCTATAATAAGAAAATTAAGAGAAATCCAATTTCATAGTTTCCAACACCACCTCACTGTTTTATAGTGACTGGACAGCGGGGAATCACATCTTGTCAGCATAGAGTTATTTTTGGCACCATTCAACTTACTGCATATTCCAAACATGCATTCAAAAGAGCTACCCTTCAAGCCCAATTAAATAATACAGTGGGGAATCATAAAAGGCCGCTTAAGAAAATCATTTACAAAACCAATGAAAACACAAGTGAGCTCCATCAATCAATGGTAAATAAAGGCATATTGTATTTTCTTTTGAAAATTCTTCGAGGAAAACATATAGAGCTTTTAGCCCACGACAGAGATGACATGTAACTTGAAACAATTTGGTTCTTTCAACCCACCCAACTTTCTAAAACCATGCCATTTTAGATTTTGTATTTTGTAACTCATAACATGAATTCATCATTAATGTGTGTAGCAGTTAGTTGTTAAAAAATAAATCAGGCTTAACTGTACCTAAACATTACCCTGTATTGGCAGGTATGGTCTGATTTTAGGGTGCGGGAGGCATCTATAATCAATCTCTTCCGGTCTTTAGGCAACACGTTTGCCAACACTATCTGCGAAGAAATGTTAACTTCGTCAAGCGGTTTTGTTCATGGTGATACTTCCAGGTAAATCGATGTTGTTTGTAACTATACAAAATCTATAGTCACTTGTCGTAGTATCATGTTAGCTTGAAAGTTTTACCGTTTTGCATAATTGATAGAACTGCAAACACACCATATAACTTGACAGACAGACATCCTAACCAATTGCATCCCGTCTCTCTAAAGAAGAAAATAATTCATGCCAAGGTACTTTATGGTTTGCCTATTGTTTTGGTGTATTCTACTTTGTGAGCAAACAATTAACCAATAAGCAGAATGAAGTTTCAAGAATATGGCTTAAAAAATTAGACAAGTGCAAAAGGCTACAAACAATAGTACATGTGACGACCCCGGCTTAATTGTGCACTAATCATACATGCAAATGCGCACGATCAAGCCTAAGGACTCACTTGAAGATATCACAACACAACTCTAAAACATAAATAAAGTCATACAAGCTTTATATTACAAGCCAGGGCCTCGAGGGCTCGAATACATAGCTCGATGGCATACAAGCGTCAGCGGAAGCATCAGATATCTGAGTACAGATATATATTCAGAGAGAGAGAGAAAATAGGCCTTCACAGAGGCGGGGTAATATAAAATACTACGATCGAAAGGCGTAGGCCTCTTGCCCTGGACCCTCCGATCCTACTCCTGGTCGTCAAACGGCTCCTCGTAGTAGTAGTACTCGCCAGGCGGGTAGTAGTACTGGTCGTCGGCTGGGGCGTCTGGCTCAGGGGCTCTGTCGTCTGGTGGCATCAAACGGAATATGGGGGAAAAAGAAAGTAAAGCAAACGTGAGTACTCATCCGAAGTACTCAGCAAGCAAGGATCTACACTACATATGCAACATTATCAAAGGAATGGCTGTATATGTGGACTGGGCTGCAGAAATGCCAGAATAGAGGGGGAAAGCCTAGTCCTATCGAAGACTAGCATCTTCAACAATCTTCGACAGTCTTGCAGCAATAGAAGAGAGCAGATCAACATAATGTAAAGTAGTTGTAGTAGTATCATCAACCTCGACCTGAGATCCTTTCTCGACTCCCTGCGAGAAAGCAATCCCAGAGCCGTACTATCCAGTTCTCATCACATGTTCTAGTTGTACCGATCGGGATACAACTCCGAGTGTCCGTTACCGTAGGACAGGCTATCGATAGAAGTTTCTTCCCTGCAGGGGTGCACCAACTTACCCACCACGCTCACTTAACTCTGGCCGGACACACTTTTCTGGGTCATGCCCGGCCTCGGCTAAGCAACATGCCGCAACCCGACCTAGGCTCTAAAGAGAGGTCAGCACGCCGGACTAACCTATGCCCCCGGGGGTCTTGGGCCTTCGCCCCGGGAACCCTGCACGTTGCGAGGACGTTTTGGAAGCAGACCTAGCAACCCCTTAATACAAGCGCAGTTGCGTTCCCAGTCCAATCCAAAATGGGCCGCTCCTCGCTGACGTCAATAAAGCTTTGGCTGATGTATACGATGCAGAACGCCCATACTATGCCCACGTGATGGTTAGTGCTATCGGGCCAGAGGCCCCTCGGATCAAATATCCAAACCGTAGTGGATTAGGAGCGTGCGGAAACGAGCAGAGACTCACGATCGATGTGACCCCGTCGCCCCGTCTCGAGGACTTGCGGCAAGGGCTAAGAATGCCCGACCACGCCTCGTAGTTATCTCGCGGGCACCATCCAGGTCAACCCGACTCCACATCACTTCGCAATAAGCTTGCGCGGGTACCGCTCAGGGCCGACCCATCTTTAGTAACATAGTTTAGTGCAAGTCACAGTATCAATGGTATCCGTGTGTCCAACACCAAGGGGGAACCCTGAGGAATCACCCTCGATGGAATTCCCGCTGATGTTACCGTCAAGGTGAACGAAGGAGGAATCACCCTCGAGGTCCACACTTGAGGAGTTGCGCGACGATGTCGTTATCGGGGGTGGTGTAGGAGGAATCACCCTCGCTTACCACGACCGATTAACTAACCTACAAGGTTATCATCAGAAGTGCTGACGAGGTATCACCCTCGGCACTCGACGGTAACCCAGCAGTGTCGGCAACTAAGGGGAAGTGATGTGCGGTGCCAGGGTCTAGTCTTCAATCCCGATGAGCGGGTCTTCTAACATCCAGCGGGGCAGTCGGGATCAAGTGGGGGTCTCTGTCGTGTCTCTACCCAGCCTATACTAAGCAGTCTAGGATAACCAGTAAGGTAGCAAGGCAGGTTACAATAAACAGGCTATGCAACAGATATAGGAAACGGTAGCAGCAGCAGTTCTAATGCAAGCATAAGAGAGAAGAGAATAGGCGATATAGGCATGCTCAAAATGGGGGTGCTTGCCTGTTTGCTCTGGGGCAAGGGCAAGGTCGCCTGTGGTGTCGTCGGGGACGTAGTCGTACTCCTGAGCTGCGTCTGCCTCGGGAGCTACGTCAACGTCGGGGTCTACCGAGAGAGAAGAGGGGGAAGAAACAGGTAAACATAATGCAAACAAATGCAATACGGTGCGTGTGATGCTATGATGCAGTGCAGGGTTGCCTAATTATGCATCTAAGTCAATTTAGTTATTTTTAGAATTATTCTGGGATTTCATAACCAGGGTGTGTGCACTATTCATCTGCCGGATACGGGTCCGGAGTTACGAGTTCTTCTACGTAGGGGGTTCCGATGAAGAAACAGATGGCATGATCAGACTCGGCTCGTCGTTTTGAGCAACTTTCATGTTTTAACTTTTTCGATCCGAGCTACGGTTTAAAAGTTATTAATTTTCAAAGTTTATTTGAATTTCTGGAATTTATTTACTTATCAGAAAATGAATTATGACATCAGCATGAGGTATTGCTGACATCAGCAAGTCAACAGAGTCTGTACAGGTCAAACCTGACATGTGGGTCCAGTGGGACCCACATGTCAGCCTCTGTAAACTTAACAGAGTCTATTTAGACTAACAGGGAGTTAATTAGAGTGTGGGCCCCTCATGTCAGTGTCTGAACAGATTAACTAATCCGTGTTATTTATAAATTCGTTTTAATTAGCTTAATTAACTGAGAGGGCCCACATGTCATACATTGTGGTGAACAGTAATGACGTTGACCCGGTCAACGAAGTCAACCCAGGGCCAGGGGGCCCACTGGCAGCCTCACTGGGGTGGGGCCCACCTGTGCCACGTCGGCGGGCGGCTGAACGCCGGCGAACCCGCAAACGCGGCGGAGGGCGCAGGCCGGCGTCGGAAATCGCCTACAGACGGCCATTTGGCGTGCGGGGGGTCTCGTTCGAACAAGACGAGCGAGCCGCGTGCGGTGGTGGTGGTGGCTTCGCCGGAATCAGCTGGAATCGTCGCCGGCGTTGAGTAACAGCGGCGCCGGAGTTCGGCCACCATCGGATTTGTGGCTACGGGACTCGGCGTGGGCTGCGGACAGGCGCTACGGGCTCGTACGAGGGCGCTGAATCCGCCTGTGAGCACGGGCGCGGACTGCGGCCTCAAGGGCCACGCCGGCGAGCTCGACCGCGGTGGCGGAAGCACGGGCGCGTCGGGGGCAAGCTACGGCCTAAGGAGAAGCAGCAGGGTGAGGGCTGGACGGGGTGCTCACCGAGGGAGCACACGGGGGCTCGTCGGGGGGTTTAGTAGCTGCAGAACGGTCGCCGGAGACGGAGGCAGACGACGGCGTTGGTCGGAGATGCGGACGAAGGGGCTCGGCTTTGTGGGGTCCTCCGGCTCCACCTGAGGCCTCCAGTAGATGAAGAAGGCGACGGCGAAGCTGGCCGACACGGTGGACGAGCGCGGGGTCGCCGATGGCCGCGACAGAACAGAGGCGCGGCGACGACGGCGCTCGGCCTCGCGTGGATCTGAGGGGAAGGAAGGAGGGAGAGGGCGAGCGGGTGAGGGGGAAGTGGATAGGGACGGAGAGGAGGCCGAGGGAGCTCCTCCTTATCCTCTCGCCCGACCTGCGGCGTCGCGGTGTCGGCGCGGGTGACCACGGACGAGTCGACACGGCGACGAAAAGGACAACGACTGTGCGCGGGATGGGCTGGGCCGGCTGGCGGGGCAGTGTGCACTAAGGCCCAGTGCACAGTGCCTCGTTTTTATTTTTCTGTTTTTGTTTCTCTTTTTCTTTTAATCTTTTCTGTTTTGAAATAGTTAGGGCATTTCTACACTTTTGAAAAATGTGAGAGTTGTCCCAAATATTGCAATGCAATATTAGCTCTCACCAAAAAGTGGTTTGGACAGATTTGGAAGCCATTTGAATTTGTAATGATTTTAAATGAATTAATATTGCCGTTTTGGGTGCTGTTTCATCTTGTTTGAGTCACTTGTCCAACTCCAAATATTTTGATATTGGTTTTAGAAATGTTCCTGGATTATTTGCCATTTAATGAACATTTTCCCAACAGAGTTTAACCAACTTTATATTTCACTTTTGAATTTGAGTTGATTTTCAGATGTGAATTTGAGTTGGATCATTAACCCATATGACATGGCACTGCAAATGATCATGACTTGGCAGTTTTAACAGAGTGTCCCAGAGCTTATTACAAGGGGGTGTTACAAGTTCTCCTCCTCTAAAAGAAATTCTCGTCCCGAGAATTCAGGAGGTAGAAGGAAAGAGTCCGGGATATTCTTCCCGAAGATGATCCTCGCGTTCCCAAGTGGCTTCATCTTCAGTGTGATTCGACCACTGCACTTTTAGGAACTTGGTCGTCTTCTGACGAGTACGGCGCTCAGCTTCGTCGAGGATGCGGATCGGATGCTCCTTATAGGAAAGATCATCTTGTAGCTCAAGCATCTCATGATCCACTGCACGGTGCGGGGATTCCTTGAAGCACTTACGAAGTTGCGACACGTGGAAGACATCATGAATATGGGAGAATTGCGGTGGCAACTCCAATTGATATGCCACCTGTCCACGTCTAGCCATGATGCAGAAAGGACCAACATGGCGAGGAGCTAGCTTGCCCTTAATTCCGAAACAACGTGTGCCCTTCATCGGAGTGACACGAAGATAAGCTTGATCACCAGGTTGATAGATCACACCCCATCGCTTATGATCATAATTACTCTTTTGACGGTCTTGAGCTGCTTTGAGATTCTCCCGGACAATTCGGACTTGTTCTTCGGCAGGCTGAATAATGTCCGGTCCAACAAGAGGTCGTTCCCCAGTTTCTGACCAATTCAGAGGGGTTCGACATTTACGACCATAAAGAACCTCAAAGGGGGCCATTTTCAAGCTGGCTTGATAGCTGTTATTATAAGAGAACTCGGCATACGGGAGAGATTCCTCCCATTTCTTACCGAAGGATATAACACAAGCTCGAAGCATGTCTTCAAGCACTTGATTAACGCGCTCAACTTGACCTTGGGATTGGGGATGATAAGCTGAACTCCAGGTAATATGAGTTCCCATTGCTTTCTGGAAACTTTCCCAGAAATGGCCAGTGAAAATGCTGCCACGGTCTGAACTGATTTCCTTGGGAATACCATGAAGTGAAACAATTCTGGAGATATATAGCTCTGCTAACTGACTAGCAGTAATAGTTTCCTTAACTGGCAGAAAGTGTGCAACCTTGGAGAGTTGGTCAACGACGACAAGAATAGCATCGTGACCCTTCTGAGACTTGGGAAGACCCGTAATGAAGTCCATTTGCACTTTATCCCACTTCCACAGAGGAATAGGAAGTGGTTGCAGAATTCCAGCAGGTTTCTGATGTTCTGCCTTGACGCGACGACAAACATCACACTCGGCAACATAACGAGCAATATCTTGCTTCATTCTAGACCACCAGTACCTTTGACGAAGATCTCGATACATCTTGGTACTACCCGGATGGATAGATAGCGGTGTATCATGGGCCTCCTTCATGACTTTGTCAGTCATCAGCTCGAAGCGAGGTACTACAATGCGGTCTCGGAAGTACAAGGTTCCATCTTCAGCAATCGAGAAATCCCTGTACTTTTGAAGGTGAAGTTCTTTCTTCATTAGACCAATTTCAGCATCTTTGGCTTGCGCAATCTTGACAGCTTTCTCAAGATCTGGCTGTATCACAAGGTTATTAAGAGAACCTTGCGGGACGATGCAGAGATTCAGCTTGCACAATTCTTCATATAGCTGGGGTTGAGCTTGCTTTACCATGAGGTTACTACAATATGACTTGTGGCTCAAGGCATCAGCCATCACATTAGCTTTGCCAGGAGTGTAGGAAATACCACAGTCATAATCGGTGATTGTTTCCAACCAACGCTGCTGATGAAGATTAAGTTCCGGTTGAGTGAATAAGTACTTCAAGCTCTGATGATCGGTGTAAATCTCACACCGATTACCAAGGAGGTAATGACGCCACTGCTTCAAAGCATAAATGACAACAGCAAGTTCGAGGTCATGCACTGGGTAATTCTCTTCATGTGGACGCAGTTGTCGTGAAGCATAAGCAATTACTCTTCGCTCTTGCATTAGGACACAACCTAGTCCTTGGCGAGAGGCGTCGCAGAAGATCACAAAATCTTTGCGAGAGTCTGGAGGAGCAAGGACTGGGGCAGAAGTTAGCTTGTCCTTGAGGGTCTGGAAGCTTTCCTGACATTTGTCTGTCCACTCAAACTTAACGCCTTTGTGGAGTAGATTAGTCAGGGGCTTGGCAATCTTGGAGAAATTTTCGATGAATCGTCGACAATAACTTGCAAGCCCGAGGAAACTTCTGACTTGCTTGACATTCTTGGGAGGGGTCCAGTCAAGAATAGCCTGGACTCGCTCCGGGTTAACTGCGATACCATCCTTGGAGATGACATGTCCAAGGTAGGTTACCTCAGAAAGCCAGAATTCGCACTTAGAGTACTTGGCATATAACTTGTGCTCTCGTAGTCTCTCCAGAACAAGACGAAGGTGCTCAGCATGTTCTTCTTTGTTCTTCGAATAAACCAGAATATCATCCAGATATACCACGACGAATTTGTCGAGGTAATCCATGAATATGTAATTCATTAAGCGGGAGAAGGTAGCTGGAGCGTTGGTCAAGCCAAATGACATGACGGTGTACTCGTAAGAGCCATAACAGGTAACGAATGCAGTCTTTGGAATATCCTCTTCGCGGACACGGATCTGGTGATAACCCAACCTCAAGTCGAGTTTAGAAAACACCGAAGATCCAGCGAGTTGGTCATATAAATCGTTGATCCGGGGAAGCGGATATTTATTCTGGATAGTTGCCTGGTTGATGGGGCGATAATCTTGGACCAAACGGTTAGTTCCATCCTTCTTCTTAACAAAGAGAGAAGGTGCTCCCCATGCAGAGGAACTGGGGCGAATGAAACCCTTCCTCAAGGATTTATCAATTTCCTCCTTAAGCTCAATGAGATGGTGCGGAGGCATCTTGTAGGGACGCTTCGCAATAGGAGTGGTGCCAGGCTTCAAGTCGATGACGAACTCGACAGCTCTAGCAGGGGGTATTCCTGGAAGTTCTTCTGGAAAGACATCCGGGAAGTCACAGACAACTGGGATATTCTCGATCCCATCAAGCGGAGAAGCATTCAACGCATTCAAGGCATAAATTTGAGCCTCAGCGTTCTGAGTAAGGTGAGCTTGATAATTCACTATCTCGTTCGATGGGTGCAAGAGGTGTACAACTTTAGTGGCGCAATTGATTGAGGCATAATGGGCCTTCAACCAATCCATTCCCAAGATAAGATCAATCTTGGAAGAGCTCAAGATAATTGGGAGTGCCTGAAACTTCAACCCCTCAATTTCAATAGTAACTTCGGGGCTGAACAGGGAGGCTCGGCATCTACCCACGGGAGTATCAACTCCTAATGGATGATGCAGGTTGTTGCACTTAACGCCATGCATGAATGCAAAGTCTTCCGACATGAATGAATGCGATGCTCCTGAATCAAATAAAACAGATGCTGGTACTGAATTAACGAGAAGTGTACCCATCATAGTGTCTGGTTGATCCGGAGCTTCAGACATGTTGATGTGGTAGCTCTGCCCATGACCATAAGAAGGTCTGGCATTATAATTGCGCTGTTGAGGAATACCACGGCCAACACCACGGCCAGCAGAAGGGAGAGCCAGTTGATTTTGATTCTGAGAACAATCTCTAGCACGGTGACCTGGCTTGCCACACTTGAAGCATAGTCCGCTGCCAGGACGAGGTGCTGGAGCTCGAGGTGCTGGAGCTGGCAGAGGCTACCTCGGTGGTGGAGGTGGCAGGCGTGGTGCAGCATAAGAGGGCCTGTTTACAGGAGCTGCTGAACGGAACATGCCTTGGGGAAACCAGATGCGTCGCTTCTGGGAAGACAAGCCCGAAGATGAGCCCGTTTCTCGGGTGCGTCTGGACGCTTCTTTATGTTTCTTCAGTCCAGTTTCAACCATAATAGCCTTATTCACCAAGGTGGCGAAATCAGGATAGTCTTGAACAAGCAGGGACAACTGTATATCATGATGTAGTCCTTCACGGAACTTCTCTTGCCTTCGTTCATCAGTAGGAATGTCCTCTTCAGCATAGCGAGATAAATCTAGAAACTCGCGCTGATAGACTTCCACAGTCTTGTTTCCTTGAACAAGGCTACGGAACTCAGCCTTCTTCCTAGCTATGACAGCTAGAGGAATGTAGCGGGCACAGAAAGCAATCTTGAACTCTGCCCAAGTGACGACAATACCAGGCGGCAAAGTCTGTCGGTGAGTGGCCCACCATTGGGCTGCGGGACCCTTCAGAAGGTAAGTCGCAAAAGTGACATAGTTGACTTGGGCGACACCAGCAGACTCCATCTCATGGGAGATGTCACGCAGCCAGTCATCTGCATCTAGTGGGTTGACTGTGTTGCGGAAAAACGATGGACTGAGCCCCATAAATTCTGGCAGGGTGATGGATGGTGGCTGCTGATTAGCATCAGGACGAGGGAATTGCTGCATAATTCCCGTCATAAACTGACGGTTGAGTTCAAACTGTTGCATCATCGCTATTCCAACAGGGGTATTTCAGCAATAGCTTATGCAAGTGTTTAGCAATAAACAAGATGTAACTCGACGTTATGGAAAGAGTGCAATAGATGCTAAAAGTAGTCATTAAGACATACAGATCCATACACAGTCGGTTACAATCGGGCAGCATAACGGCGCAAATTGATAAGCTAGAGACACACTAGGCGGCACGCAGGCACGCGGTAAGGAAGTACACAACGTGACATAGCAAAGGCTACATCAGCGTCGGAGAAAACCACTGAAATGGGGTAACTGCAAGTGCGGACGACGAATGCTCGTCGCGGCAGGATCCTGTGCTCCATGTGCACTCTGATGCAGAACCCGGTCTCGAACTGTAAGAAGAGGTCCACGTGCAGGCGTGTGACCTCCCACTGCAGGCCAATCAATACCTAGCGGCATCTCAGTCCTGCGTGGGTAAAGGATATACTCCGGATGTATCCCTGCACAAACAGCTGGTAGCAACTGTGTCATAGCCTCGTAGTAGCGTGCTCGAGTGGCGAACAACTCGACGGCAAGAGCCCGAACGGTGCGATCCAGAGCCTGAGTGCACTGAATCAGAACCTGCGGGTCGTAGCGTCGAGACTCGTACGGGGCACAGATAGCTGTGTAAAATCCAGTAGCATCTCCAACAGGTGCATACGGAATGTACCGAAACACAGAATCATCCAAGTTAGCATTGTGCTCTCCTCGGAGACGTGCGACAGCTGAGTAGGCGGCATCATGTACTGCCATCTCAATCGTCACGCCTATTCCATGGAAAAGGTGTAGCTCGGTGTCTGAGTTGTTCTGCTGATCATAGATCCGAACTTCAGCATAGTACTGTTCCTGGTTGAACTCGCGGTAAACCTCATAGACCATGTACTCGGGATACCAACGGTAACCCAGTCTAGTCAGGAGGGCGATCAGAACAGCTGGAAACCCAGGGGCATCACGAGCCCAAGTGCGAAGCACAAGCTGGGTCGTAGGCCGCGGTGGAAACAGTCGATCCATCTGAAACAGAGAGGTTCAGGGTTGTCATAAGACAATGGGAAATATAACCGATCTCAGAAGGAAAGGTTAAACAAAACAATGGAAAGGAAAATGATTATCAGACTAATCAGATCAAAGACAGGGAAATCGCATTGAATCCAGCTCTCCGGGTGGATAGAATTAACGAGATCCTAAATGTCGGTGTTAGTAAATTTTATTAAACCCGAATAGACGAGAGATTAGAATCCCATAGTAAAGACGAGGAATGAAAGATCCTAATACCACCCAGTTGGCGACGTGGGCCCGTAAGCCACACAGCCAAGTTAGTAAAACAGTTTTCGACCACTAGACTCAACTTCGGCCAAGGAATTGGGAAGGGGGATTCCTAGAGGCAGTCGGCTCTGATACCAACCTGTGACGACCCCGGCTTAATCGTGCACTAATCATACACGCAAATGCGCACGATCAAGCCTAAGGACTCACTTGAAGATATCACAACACAACTCTAAAACATAAATAAAGTCATACAAGCTTTATATTACAAGCCAGGGCCTCGAGGGCTCGAATACATAGCTCGATGGCATACAAGCGTCAGCGGAAGCATCAGATATCTGAGTACAGATATATATTCAGAGAGAGAGAGAAAATAGGCCTTCACAGAGGCGGGGTAATATAAAATACTACGATCGAAAGGCGTAGGCCTCCTGCCCTGGACCCTCCGATCCTTCTCCTGGTCGTCAAACGGCTCCTCGTAGTAGTAGTACTCGCCAGGCGGGTAGTAGTACTGGTCGTCGGCTGGGGCGTCTGGCTCAGGGGCTCCGTCGTCTGGTGGCATCAAAAGGAATATGGGGAAAAAAAGAAAGTAAAGCAAACGTGAGTACTCATCCGAAGTACTCAGCAAGCAAGGATCTACACTACATATGCAACATTGTCAAAGGAATGGCTGTATATGTGGACTGGGCTGCAGAAATGCCAGAATAGAGGGGGAAAGCCTAGTCCTATCGAAGACTAGCATCTTCAACAATCTTCGACAGTCTTGCAGCAATAGAAGAGAGCAGATCAACATAATGTAAAGTAGTTGTAGTAGTATCATCAACCTCGACCTGAGATCCTTTCTCGACTCCCTGCGAGAAAGTAATCCCAGAGCTGTACTATCCAGTTCTCATCACATGTTCTAGTTGTACCGATCGGGATACAACTCCGAGTGTCCGTTACCGTAGGGCAGGCTATCGATAGAAGTTTCTTCCCTGCAGGGGTGCACCAACTTACCCACCACGCTCGCTTAACTCTGGCCGGACACACTTTTCTGGGTCATGCCCGGCCTCGGCTAAGCAACACGACGCAACCCGACCTAGGCTCTAAAGAGAGGTCAGCACGCCGGACTAACCTATGCCCCCGGGGGTCTTGGGCCTTCGCCCCGGGAACCCTGCACGTTGCGAGGACATTTTGGAAGCAGACCTAGCAACCCCTTAATACAAGCGCAATTGCGTTCCCAGTCCAATCCAAAACGGGCCGCTCCTCGCTGACGTCAATAGAGCTTTGGCTGATGTATACGACGCAGAACGCCCATACTATGCCCACGTGATGGTTAGTGCTATCGGGCCAGAGGCCCCTCGGATCAAATATCCAAACCGTAGTGGATTAGGAGCGCGCGGAAACGAGCAGAGATTCACGATCGATGTGACCCCGTCGCCCCGTCTCGAGGACTTGCGGCAAGGGCTAAGAATGCCCGGCACGCCTCGTAGTTATCTCGCGGGCACCATCCAGGTCAACCCGACTCCACATCACTTCGCAATAAGCTCGCGCGGGTACCCCTCAGGGCCGACCCGTCTTTAGTAACATAGTTTAGTGCAAGTCACAGTATCAATGGTATCCATGTGTCCAATACCAAGGGGGAACCCTGAGGAATCACCCTCGATGGAATTCCCGCTGATGTTACCGTCAAGGTGAACGAAGGAGGAATCACCCTCGAGGTCCACACTTGAGGAGTTGCGCGACGATGTCGTTATCGGGGGTGGTGTAGGAGGAATCACCCTCGCTTACCACGACCGATTAACTAACCTACAAGGTTATCATCAGAAGTGCTGACGAGGTATCACCCTCGGCACTCGACGGTAACCCAGCAGTGTCGGCAACTAAGGGGAAGTGATGTGCGGTGCCAGGGTCTAGTCTTCAATCCCGATGAGCGGGTCTTCTGACATCCAGCGGGGCAGTCGGGATCAAGTGGGGGTCTCTGTCGTGTCTCTACCCAGCCTATACTAAGCAGTCTAGGATAACCAGTAAGGTAGCAAGGCAGGTTACAATAAACAGGCTATGCAACAGATATAGGAAACAGTAGCAGCAGCAGTTCTAATGCAAGCATAAGAGAGAAGAGAATAGGCGATATAGGCATGCTCAAAATGGGGGTGCTTGCCTGTTTGCTCTGGGGCAAGGGCAAGGTCGCCTGTGGTGTCGTCGGGGATGTAGTCGTACTCCTGAGCTGCGTCTGCCTCGGGAGTTACGTCAACGTCGGGGTCTACCGAGAGAGAAGAGGGGGAAGAAACAGGTAAACATAATGCAAACAAATGCAATACGGTGCGTGTGATGCTATGATGCAGTGCAGGGTTGCCTAATTATGCATCTAAGTCAATTTAGTTATTTTTAGAATTATTCTAGGATTTAATAACCAGGGTGTGTGCACTATTCATCTGCCGGATACGGGTCCGGAGTTACGAGTTCTTCTACGTAGGGGGTTCCGATGAAGAAACAGACGGCACGATCAGACTCGACTCGTCGTTCTGAGCAACTTTCATGTTTTAACTTTTTCGATCCGAGCTACGGTTTAAAAGTTATTAATTTTCAAAGTTTATTTGAATTTCTGGAATTTATTTATTTATCAGAAAATGAATTATGACGTCAGCATGAGGTATTGCTGACATCAGCAAGTCAACAGCGGCTGTACAGGGTCAAACCTGACATGTGGGTCCAGTGGGACCCACATGTCAGCCTCTGTAAACTTAACAGAGTCTATTTAGACTAACAGGGAGTTAATTAGAGTGTGGGCTCCTCATGTCAGTGTCTGAACAGATTAACTAATCCGTGTTATTTATAAATTCGTTTTAATTAGCTTAATTAACTAAGAGGGCCCACATGTCATACACTGTGGTGAACAGTAATGGCGTTGACCTGGTCAACGAAGTCAACCCAGGGCCAGGGGGCCCACTGACAGCCTCACTGGGGTGGGGCCCACCTGTGCCACGTCGGCGGCCGGTGGCTGAACGCCGGCGAACCCGCAAACGCGGCGGAGGGCGCAGGCCGGCGTCGGAAATCGCCTACGATGGCCATTTGGCGCGCGCGGGGTCTCGTTCGAACGAGACGAGCGAGCCGCGTGCGGTGGTGGTGGTGGCTTCGCCGGAATCAGCCGGAATCGTCGCCGGCGTTGAGTAACAGCGGCGCCGGAGTTCGGCCACCATCGGATTTGTGGCTACGGGACTCGGCGTGGGCTGCGGACAGGCGCTACGGGCTCGTACGAGGGCGCTGAATCCGCCTGTGAGCACGGGCGCGGAATGCGGCCTCAAGGGCCACGCCGGCGAGCTCGACCGCGGTGGCGGAAGCACGGGCGCGTCGGGGGCGAGCTACGGCCTAAGGAGAAGCAGCAGGGTGAGGGCTGGACGGGGTGCTCACCGAGGGAGCACACGGGGGCTCGTCGGGGGGTTTAGTAGCTGCAGAACGGTCGCCGGAGACGGAGGCAGACGACGACATTGGTCGGAGATGCGGACGAAGGGGCTCGGCGTTGTGGGGTCCTCCGGCTCCACCTGAGGCCTCCAGTAGATGAAGAAGGCGACGGCGAAGCTGGCCGACACGGTGGACGAGCGCGGGGTCGCCGGTGGCCGCGACAGAACAGAGGCGCGGCGACGACGGCGCTCGGCCTCGCGTGGATCTGAGGGGAAGGAAGGAGGGAGAGGGCGAGCGGGTGAGGGGGAAGTGGATAGGGACGGAGAGGAGGCCGAGGGAGCTCCTCCTTATCCTCTCGCCCGACCTACGGCGTCGCGGTGTCAGCGCCGGAGCGGCGCGCGCGCGGGTGACCACGGACGAGGCGACACGGCGACGAAAAGGACGACGATTGTGCGCGGGATGGGCTGGGCCGGCTGGCGGGGCAGTGTGCACTAAGGCCCAGTGCACAGTGCCTCGTTTTTATTTTTCTGTTTTTGTTTCTCTTTTTCTTTTAATCTTTTCTGTTTTGAAATAGTTAGGGCATTTCTACACTTTTGAAAAATGTGAGAGTCGTCCCAAATATTGCAATGCAATATTAGCTCTCACCAAAAAGTGGTTTGGACAGATTTGGAATCCATTTGAATTTGTAATGATTTTAAATGAATTAATATTGCTGTTTTGGGTGCTGTTTCATCTTGTTTGAGTCACTTGTCCAACTCCAAATATTTTGATATTGGTTTTAGAAATGTTCCTAGATTATTTGTCATTTAATGAACATTTTCCCAACAGAGTTTAACCAACTTTATATTTCACTTTTGAATTTGAGTTGATTTTCAGATGTGAATTTGAGTTGGATCATTAACCCATATGACTTGGCACTGCAAATGATCATGACTTGGCAGTTTTAACAGAGTGTCACAGAGCTTATTACAAGGGGGTGTTACAATACATCACATATGCAACCTTTTTTATGTACATGTAACAAAAATGGTTATGTCATATATCTCTAGTGGTGAAATATTACCGAACGGTTAACTCAAAATTAGCATGGTAAAATATATGCAGTTACGGAGAAGAGACCAATACCTGAGATACATTGAGAATCATCAATCAACCAACCGAATTGAACTAACAGCTCACAACATCAGATCATGTACGAATCGAGCGGAAAGTGACTTGTGAGGGAGAGACAAACATCATGTTTGGTACCTTTTGCCCTTAGACACCACCTGGACAATACACATCCCACTGTTACAGCATAAAGGAACACCACTGGCCTAGAATAAATGGTTTCCTATAAAGAAACATTATCAGGCAGATCTATCTTATAAAGGATGAAGGGGTTGCTAGGCAGGCTCACTGCGTCCACGTAGGCTATGAATAGTGGCCGAGCGTTGCGTCCCGCGTGAGCAGAGAAGTGAGCGAGCGAGAGAAAAAGAGATGAGCGATAGCAACAGGACAAAAGTGCCCGCGTCTCCCCCGTGACCTAACCCGCTTCTCCCCCGCGACCCCCGCCTCCTCTCCTACCGCCGCTGCCGCGCCCTCTTCTCCCCTTCTCCATGCTCGCCGCTGCCAACGCCGCGTCCGCCGTTTCCCTGCCTCGAGCCAGCCGCCGCCATGGAGCCTTCGCTCCCCCACCTCGATCGAGCCAGTCGTAGCCGCCGCTCCCCCACCTCGAGCCAACCGCCGCCATGAAGCCATGGATCCTACGCGGGAGGAGGAGAAACGCGAAGGGGAGGAGCGGTGGTGGTGGCCGCCTCCCCTCCCCGCCTCATCTTCGCTTCCCGATTCAGCCATCCATCCCTCGATGCCGGCGCGGGAAGGAGATGGTGACCTTGAGCTAGCGCGTGGTTGCTGCCGCCTCTCCTCTCGTGCTGCACGACGCCTCCCCATCCACCATCCGCCGCCGCCTCTCCTCTCCTGCAGCAAGATGCCTTCCCATCCACCATCCGCCGCCACTGAACCGGGTGGAAGTTGCGGCCATGGGGGAGTAGGGGTGGCATGGTCGTTATGGAGAAGAGGGGTTGCTAGGCAGGCGCTAGGCAGGCTATGAATAGTGGCCGAGCGTTGCGTCCCGCGTGAGCAGAGAAGTGAGCGAGCGAGAGAAAAAGAGATGAGCGATAGCGACGGGACAAAAGTGCCCGCGTCTCCCCCGCGACCTAACCCGCTTCTCCCCCGCGCCCCCCGCCTCCTCTCCTGCCGCCGCTGCCGCGCCCTCTTCTCCCCTTCTCCATGCTCGCCGCTGCCAACGCCGCGTTCGCCGTTTCCCCACCTCGAGCCAGCCGCCGCCATGGAGCCTTCGCTCCCCCACCTCGATCGAGCCAGTCATAGCCGCCGCTCCCCCACCTCGAGCCAACCGCCGCCATGAAGCCATGGATCCTACGCGGGAGGAGGAGAAACGCGAAGGGGAGGAGCGGTGGTGGCGGCCGCCTCCCCTCCCCGCCTCATCTTCGCTTCCCGATTCAGCCATCCATCCCTCGATGCCGGCGCGGGAAGGAGATGGTGACCTTGAGCCAGCGCGTGGTTGCCGCCACCTCTCCTCTCGTGCTTTACGACGCCTCCCCATCCACCATCCGCCGCCGCCTCTCCTCTCCTGCAGCAAGATGCCTCCCCATCCACCATCCGCCGCCACTGAACCGGGTGGAAGTTGCGGCCATGGGGGAGTAGGGGTGGCATGGTCGTTATGGAGAAGAGGAGGATGGCGGTGGGGGGAAGGGGCAGCGAGGCCGGAGCTCCAGGCGGCGCTCTTGTCATGGTGGATTTGAGGACGCTGCTCGCCCGCAGCGGTCACCATCCCCAATCTGGGCTACCCATTTGCGTCTCGCCATGTTCCTTCCCCAATTCTTAACTTAGTTCTTTGATAGTTTGATTTCAGTTTGTCGATTTATGGCTTTTCTAAGCATGATGTGTGCAGAGTTGAGAAAGGAAAAAAAGAGGAAGAATCCAGAGGAAGAGTTTGGTGAAGAAGGTGAATTCTCTCTCTCAACCATGTTTATTACTGCATTTTAATTTTGATGTTATGATTTCTTCTATACCTGTTTAGGCTTTTCTAAGCATGATGTGTGCAGATTTGAGAAAGGAAAAAAAGAGGAAGAATCCATAGGAAGAGTTTGGTGAAGAAGGTGAATTCTCTCTCTCAACCATGTTTATTACTGCATTTTAATTTTGATGTTATGATTTCTTCTATACCTGTTTAGATTAAATTCTTTGAAGCATCTATTTTTTCTGCACTGGAATATTGCAAAGGAGAATTTACGCACAGGGCTTGTTTTGTGGTGTGTAGGCAGCACAAATATACACCGCTGTGACCAGTGGCGGACCCAGGAATTCAAGTTAGCCGGGGTGAACATGTTAGGACAAAAAAATTGAAGCACAAATGCAAATGTTTTCAACACAATAAATGGCCTCGAAAGATTCAGTTTCAATGCGGATAAGATTCAACTACTAAGAACATGGAAAATTATATTAAAAAAACATATTAGAAACTACTACCATGGTCTCTTGTTGCCTGAACACTCATTGGCAGTAACAACATGACCCAAAATTGGCTAGGGATTGGAATTTGGGAGGCAGTGTCTCCAATCGAACAGTACTGAATCGAACGATTTAACAGCCAACAGGCTCGTGCGCGTAGTGTACCTGGTGTGTTGGTTCCTGAAAAATAAAATAATGGGCCTTCCACAACTAACTAAAGCCCACAAAGTCCAGCCGTCTAGGCCCATCTTTTCTTCCTTCTTCGTCAGGACCATAACTATTCGACAGAAACTTGCCACAAAAAAAAAACTATTTGACAGAAACCTCATCGTCAATGGCGCTGCTCCCCTTCGACTAAAACTGAAAGGGGCTGAGCTGGGTAGCATGCTCCGCACCAGGAGAGCCGGGGCGGCCGCCCCTGCTCGCCCCAATGGTAGGTCCGCCACTGGCTGTGACCAGGTTATTTCATACGACACATATAATGCTCTGGGCTATAGGAAGATCTCATGTTTGTCCAAGCATCAAGATAATGGACAAGAATTTGTGCTTTCTTGCTACTGTGTGGAAATGCAACTTTTTTACTAGAGCTATAGATTTGGGATATGCTCCAATTTTGTCTTTTTTTTTTATCGATTTTGAATATGCTCCAGTTTGGTCACCTTTGAGCTTTAATCAGATAAAGGATGCTTCTTTTCCTAATCAGAAAAGATATTTTATATGCAGGTTGGGTACATAGGCATGAAGGTGTTGAGTTATCTGCATACTTTTGGTAAGAAAACATCCACCGTCGCCATGCTATACCAAAGAGTTACAACATATAAGCGCGAGGGTTAGACAGTGCGTTAGAACTTTTACTTTATGCAGACATGTAGAAGATATTGTTGAATGTTTTTCTTGTTGAGACAATTCTTGGGGTTAGAGCTGGTATATGTCCTTTTTAAGCCCCAGTTCCCTCGTATTGTTGTTCTTCTCTACATTAATTTCTGATGCTAGCATGTTAAGGTTGAGTTTTGGGCTCAAAGCAATTTTGCTCTTTGCTGTTGCAACTCTTTAGGAGGAATTGAAATGTCTAATGTCTTTGATAGAGACCGTTCCTGGTCCTTAGTTTCTTAGGTACAGTAGCTTTGCAATTCGTCATTCTCATCTAGCTTAAAGAGATTCACCTTCTGACTTTATGCATGTAATTTCTACGTTTCCAGTGTCTAGGTGAAGAATTTGTGGCCATCAAGGAAAAGATATCTCTTAAAAATCTAGGTATGAGATGCCTTTTTGCATCTGGTGCTCTTGCATATGCATATTAGTGTGTTGTGGCAGATTTTATGACAAATACATATGTCAGTCCTGGAGCATAGGTAACTTACATTTCCTTTTCTTTTGCTCATTTTTGTTATGTGTTAATTTCTTCTGTACATATCAGGAGCTGGGTTTAGGTTCGGGGGCATATATGTTTGCTTATCCTTTGCCTACTGAGCACACATAGGCCTCCTTTGGTTCATAGGATAGGAAAGTCATAGGAAATGAGATGGACATGTATCTGAAATCCTATGAATAGGAATAGAAAAGAAGATGCCCTTTGGTTCACATCATAGGATTCTTTCCATTGAGTCTAGGCTAATGTTTATTTTCCTATGAAATGTGGAGGATAGGAAGAATTCCTCCATAGGAATAGGATTCTATTCCTACAAACCAAAGGGCTCTAAAGGAATTTTTCCTATACAAATCCTACCCTATGAGATTCCTACAAACCAAAGGAGGCCATAAATGTTTCTATCAATATCTTTAAGTGAAACAACATGCTCCCAATTTTTATCAGTTAGTGGATCTCACTAATACACATATGTATATATATATTTGTGAGAGATGTTATTCATGTGTCAATTTTGTAATTCGAGTAACCTGAAACTGATGGTTTCAGATGGTCCGTATATTAACTTTGATCAGAACCTGCATCTAAAGAAAGTGAGTAAAGGGTCGCCTTTTGTGATGGAATTTGCAGCAGGGCTGATCCCTTGCTCGTGGTCTCTGTTTGTCCTCACGCCCTAGATCTTCTGTTTGCTTGTCGCCGTACATTTTATTCAGAGCGGTGTCAAGACACATCTCCTGCGCCTAGATGGCGGGTAGAGGCCTAAGCTCTAGGTGAGCTCCTCCTCACCCTGCAAGTGTTGTATTTAGTATGATGTTTTCATTGTTAATGTTTGCAATCTAATGCCTTGCTCTGCTATTTTTATTATGTCAACATTTCCAATTTATCAGTCTGAGATTAATTGAATGATTCGTGGGAATTGGAATGTGGGGATTAGAATTTTCTAAAGAAAAATCCAATATCAGCATGTTATAATCTCGCTTGATTATCGAGGCCCTTTTGGAATAAATTTATTAGACGGACGGGGTCAGTTTTTAGATTATAAATCTATTCAGTTGTAGAATGTTGGAATAAGTATTAGACGGACTACTTGTTCATTTAAGTTGACCAAGTCTCAACTTTGCTCCCATTGCCTTCGTGCTTGTATGCAATCAGGAACAACCTGGAGATCTTTGGTTTACTGATTTTTTTTCTTTCTAGATTCCTACCAGTGCCTCGTGCCAGTGCTTTTTAGAGGTTTTGGTAATTTATTCAGTGGAGCAAAAATATGCCTTTCATCCCATGTTCTTGTGTCACAATGAAGCATTGTATAATAGATAATTCAATTAACAAAAAGAAAGCAAAATGCATGTGTGCAACACACAAAAAGTTTTCTTACGCATACGTGGTGAAGCAAAATAATTCGACAAGATAAAGCTCATGATATATTATGCTTTTCCCCAATCTATTTCTCCTTTCCTACTTTCTTTTTAGATATTTGTATTGTCATTACAGTTCAAATATTTGTATTGTCATTACAGTTCAAATATTTGTATTGTCATTACCGTAATGTTCTATTGTCATTACAGTTCAAATATTTGTATTGTAGCCCTGCTTTGTGATGTCACAATTCGAGCTGTGCCACCACAACATTTATCAGCCCATTTTACTGCTACTGGATATATATAGCCACTTCAGGTCAGTGAACAGGATATGGAGGCACTGAAATGTTGGATCACCGCTTCACTGGAGTATGACAAGCTTACTGTATTGCAAGGTAGGTTGTACTCATGGCTGGTAACTGGTTCTGTCAATTGCGCATTTCATTGCCCCCTGTTCATTTTTTGATGTGTACCTCGATGAGCACTAATTGAGCCAGAGTATTTACATCTTAAACGCTAATACACCAGTATACTGTAATTCATGTTGTGAAATACTATCCATTTGAATTCCAGTATTGATATCGATTTTTTGGATTAGTTAGACCTATATCATCCCCTTTTAGCTAAGAGTAACAAGAGATTTGTCACCTGTCGCTGGGAGTCAACTAATAATAATGCAATATTTGGTTCTGTCTAGCACAAGGACAAAGTGTTCACTGAACTGAAATTTCACCTTATAAAATGTTACTCCCTACGTACCAAAATATAAAATGTTTTTTGACACTGTCATAGTTTCAAAAAACATCTTATATTTTGATAGGGAATATTTAAATCTTTCTGTTTGCTTCAAGGAAACTGCGCCACATATATATACATAGTGGAATAGGACTCTTTGCTTCCATGATGTACTTTGGTCAGAATTGGGGTTAGCCTCATCGTCTCAAAACTCTAGATAATTGGACATTTCTAGAGAAAATAAAATGAAATGTTTGTAGTAATATCACTGATTTACATGTTCAGCACAGTAGCAAGAGTTGCATGAGTTCCTGTCAAAGAGAAAAGACTTGCATGAATCTGTAACTTTGTTATAACAAGTTCTGCACCCCTCAAATTGAGCGGAACATATACTGATGGAAAGAGAAGACCTGGTTGAGTTATCGTATGAGTTGTAAGAAAAATATGCGAATGAAATAGAAGACGTATATATAGGTATTGATGCAGTTTTTTTCATGTAGATTTTGAATGACACATGCCTCAAGTTTTATAGAACCAGGACTGTGATTCATATAAAGTAGTGTAGTTTATTACTGTTTTAGACTTTTAGTTACTTTTACTTCTTGGTCAGCATTGATTTGTTCTCTCAATGAAAATTACTAATTGTTCTCTTAAAAGAAAAGGGAAACATAACCATGAGTCGTTCTATCAGGGTAAGGGTTAAATAATGCATTTGAATATATAGAGTTGTGTCATTGTGTTGTAATCTTAGTTCCCTGAGGGATTGCAGGTGAGATTACATTTCTAGAGGTTTGTGAGGTCTCCTAAATTTGGTTCCAGTTTATGTGGTCTGTTCATTTGCGGGGCTACAGTTAGTAAGTCAGTGTCATTCATGCAGCAGTACCAGATGTGGTGTTTATGTTATAGTTTTTCCTCCTTTTGGAGGTCAGGTTTCCAGCCTTAAGAATTTATTCTTATATTTATGATGTTTCTTTAATGGTACCTATTTTTCATGTTTGGATTTCCACTTGCATGCATGCTGGTTCAGAGAGTGGCCTTTCTGTGCCTGTCATTACACTTGCATGCTAAACTGAAAAGTGCCTTGCATGAAATGTTAGGAATGACGGTGATGTTTTCATATGGTCATTCAAACTGGGTGGCTATTGGCTGTCATTTTTATTCATGAAAGTTCTCTAGCACCTGCTGGAAATGTGCACTCACTCGAATGGATTTTTTTTCAAACGCTTATATAGAATACTGACATAATATTTATCTCGGTTTATATAGTTAAGAGTGAGTTTTGTGAGGGAGTTGGGTCAAGAACCAAGTATTTACACACTGATCTCATGTTGTTTGTCGCACAGAGTGTTTTGCGCATGTGGTTGCCCAGTAATCTATGTTCAGCGATTGAAAAGAGTGGTTGATAAGAAGAATTCAGAAATTATGTAGAGGTCCTGTTTGTGTTTCTTTATGTGAGGTGAAGATCTGTACAACCGTGTCATTGTAATGGTCTTATTGCAACAAGGTGTTGTGTGCAATGTTAGTGATTGACAGTTTTATGATATGTGTACTGTCAAGCCCAGTAATCTATGTTCAACGATTGAAAAGAGTGGTTGATAAGAAGAATTCAGAAATTATGTAGAGGTCCTGTTTGTGTTTCTTTATGTGAGGTGAAGATCTGTACAACCGTGTCATTGTAATGATCTTATTGCAACAAGGTGTTGTGTGCAATGTTAGTGATTGACAGTTTTATGATATGTGTACTGTCAAGCTTTGATGAAGTTCCTTGTTAAATGTTAGTTGCAAAAGCTTCACTGAATTTCCTTCTTGAACACGTTGGTAGCAGTTGCTGAAATTTGCACGAGGTAAGCAGTTGCTGAAATTTGCACAAGAGCATCATCGCTCAAAAGTGCAGATCAATAAAGATAAAACAACTACTTTTAGTCTGCGAAAGGTTTGATTCGAAAAGAGATGCGTTTGAGATTAATTTATCTTTTTTATTTTATTTTATAGAAGGCACAATTTGGATTTATGCTACAAATCGGCAAAGATTATTATAAATTAATTCACAAATGTACAAATACATTGATCCATAGTGTGTGGTGATCAAGAACACATACAGTCTTGGAAGTTAGTGCTAATATATCTTGCTCAAATAATAACCATCACCCAGAATAATGTGAGCATTTGGTAGAACGAAGGTAACCAGGTAGCTGCGATTACTCGCCCTCGCCTATGGTCATGTCTTTCAAAAGAAAGTTTTAACACCTGGATTGTACTTTCGCCAATGACGGCCCACCAAGCACACCTACCATGAAGAGCTGCTTGGAGGAGGTGATTTTCGATACTAATCAAACATGCAGCGATGACTCTACCTATTGTCAACGGCTCAATGTTTTGGTCCAATCTACCACAAGATAAAAAAACTCAATTACAAGCCGGAAGACCAAGGCTATATGATATAGCTACTATAGCTTGCTTTCTAAGACCAATGTAAATAAGATACGTTCATAACTTTCTTTTGGGCTATCATTCTATGCACTGTAATATAAACCGCTACGTATGATGATGCTATCTAAGTGTCTATTTTTTTATGCTTCAAAGATTTTAATATCAGTCTTTAGATCACTCTTAGTTGCATGGTTCCAATACTTGGTTTGATCTCCGTTTTTGAGCCAGGGGCGCAACCGGTCATCTAAACGACGGGTCATTTTCACATTTGCAACCATTCAGTTCTATCCATTTGAGCACCAAGTAAACAACGGACTTCCAAAGAAATCAATAGCCATCCATGTCTATGGAAAACTCGAAGAAGTTGAAGATTGGCTCCCAAATGAAGCTCTTAAGTACGTGGAAGCATCTTACAACAAAGCGCCGCAAGACTTCAACTATGATAAGCTCCAGTTGGTTCATAAAAAAAACAAATCTCTGGAACATGAACTGAAAGAAAAATAAGGAATAATAGACTATCTAAGCAGTAGTGAAAGAACTTAACTGTATAATAGATACCAATTTCACAGCAGGATCAACGCCCGAAGACAACGATCTGAACCATACTCTGTCGTAGGTAAGATATGTTGCAAATCATCTCAATGATTCAACTTTATAGTCAGAGGATATTCTTTAGAAAACAAACAAGTCTTATTGGAGGTTGGACGATGATATGGAAGGCATTTCAACTTTTGACAATGACAGCCCACCGAACATACTCACCATGAAGAGCCACTTAGACGATGAAGTCATTTTCAATACCGATGGCACATGCAGCGATGACTACCTGATGTTCATCACTGCAAGTGTTCCTCAAGGCTAAATGACAAGAACTATAGATGCATCCCTGCCTATGTAGCTTGCCTACTAAAACCATTGTAAATAAGCTATCATAAACTTCTTATAACGCTATTTATGATCACCATACCAAAGTATCTATTTCTTTATACTCCAATCGGTGTCTAAATATTCTTACGTGCATGGTTTGAATACTTGGTTTGCTCTCGCCCTTTGCGCCATTGGCGCAACGGGTCATCTAGTGGCACCAACAGGCCCTCCGTCCGCTATGGCTCATCCTCAGCCAGTGGCGACTCGAGCCATGCCCTTCCCTCTGATCACTAGTAGAAAACAGGGCTTTGGTTTTTGCCGGTTCCGAGCAACAATCCCGGTCGTGTTACGAACCGGGACTAATGCGTGCATCAGTCCCGATTCGAGCGGCGACGACGCCGGCCGGGCCTCGGCAGGCACCTGTCCCGGTTCGTCTGACCCCTTTAGTCCCGGTTCCAGACACGAACCGGGACTAAAGGGCCTCGCTCCTGGCGCAACCCCTTTAGTCCCGGTTGGTGTCTAGAACCGGGACTAGAGGTCAGTCTTCAGTCTCGGTTCTAGACTCCAACCGGGACTAAAGAGATGCCTATATATATGCTTGCCCCTGCCCGCTCACTCCTCTGTTTTTTGGCCGACCGGCGTGTGGGAGGTGTGTGCTGCTCTGTTCTCACCTCCTATGCACATGAGGTGTTCGATGAAATGCCTGAGCCACACTTAAGCTTTCTCCTCTCCAAGCTCGACCTCCAAGCTACATTTTCCCCAAGATTTGTCTAGATTTGGCGGTGCACCAACTACACAAGTGTTCTAAAAGGTTAGCAACTTCATCCTTTCATCTCTCACTTCTAGTTTAGCTCATTTTAAATGCTCTAGAAGTAGAGTGGTTTGTGGGTTTTAGTGGAGGAGTGTATGTGGGAGTTCTTTTGATTTAGATGCACAATTTGAGCTCGAATTAACTTCTTAGAGTCTGCACATGTGTAGGGTGTCGTCCCGTCCCCGTCCTCACCGCCGTCGATCGCCCGCGCCGATCTCGTCGCCGGCACCACCATGGTGAGCCTCTTGTTCTTATCTTCTTGTTAAAAGAAAAAAAATTCTTACTTTGTATGATTTAGATAGCTACTTGTATAATTTTCTTACTTTTATTATTGTTTGTTATTATATAGTGCCATGGTTTTGGTATCCGCCCCCGTCAGCTCTCGTTCGGTCTCTGATTCGGATATGGTATATTATCTTTTATAACTATTTGTTTCATTTAGTGTTTATGATAATTATGCCGATCAACGTGACATAGATGTTTTTATCTAGGAGGTATGTGAACCGGAAATTCCAACCGACCCTCTTGTTGAGAGGTTAAATTTTATTGAAAAAGAAAACAATTATTTGAAAGAAAAATTGAAAAGAATTGAAGAGGAGACGATGAAATTGGAGTTGCATGTTGCCGATGTCGTCGATGATCACAAGATCCAGATGGATGCAATGCGCTTGAAGATTGGAAAGATTAGAAAATATGCCATTGATAATGAGGCTTGATATCATTATGTTGTTGGATCAATTGTTACCTTAGTTGCGATTTTGATCACATTTGTTGTTGCATTTAAGTGTTTTACATAGTTGTATGTTAGTTTCAATGTGTGTTTTAATTAGATGCTCTAGAGAGCTGTATGTTGTTCTATGAGAACTATGTATGAACTTTATGTATTTATTTTTTTGGTAATAACATTTGATCACTACTGTACTTTGGTTTTAATGTGATGATGAACTTGTATTAATTTGGTCACTTCTCTATTCATGATGTTCTGTAATGGTTTTTGATATACTTAATTATATAATGCACGCAGATGAACCGGCAATGGATGTACGGTGACCGACGCACCTCCGACTGCATTGAGGGCAAACAAGCAGAATGGTTTTATGTATTGTCCATGTACTGTCTGTGAGAATACGAAGGATTACTCTAACTCGAAAACCCTTCACTTGCACCTGCTTGAGAAGGGTTTCATGCCACACTATAATGTTTGGACCAAGCACGGAGAAAGAGGGGTTATGATGGAAGACAATAAAGAAGAAGAGGATGATGACAACTATCCTATGTTCCCTGAATACGGTGATACTGCAATGGGGGACGCTGAAGATCAAGAGGCACCAGATGTGCCCGATGATGATCTTCGCCGGGTCATTGTTGATGCACAGAGAGAATGCGAAAGTGAAAGGGAGAAGTTGAAGTTCGATCGCATGTTAGAGGATCACAAAAAAGGGTTGTACCCAAATTGCGAAGATGACAACACAAAACTCGGTACCACACTGGAATTGCTGCAATGGAAGGCAGACAATGGTGTATCTGACAAGGATTTGGTTCTCTACTGAAAATTATGAAGAAGAAGCTTCCAAAGGATAACGAATTGCCTGACAGTACGTACAAAGCAAAGAATGTTCAATGCTCTCTAGGATTGGAGGTGCAGAAGATACATGCATGCCCTAATGACTGCATCCTCTACCACGGTGAGTACGAGAATTTGAACGCATGCCCGGTATGCGGTGCATTGCGGTATAAGATCAGACGAGATGACCCTGGTGATGTTGAGGGCGAGCGCCCCAGGAAGAGGGTTCCTACCAAGATGATGTAGTATGCTCCTATAATACCACAGTTGAAGCGTCTGTTCAGAAACAAAGAGCATGCCAAGTTGTTGCGATGGCACAAAGAAGACAGTAAGAAAGACGGGAAGTTGAGAGTACCCGCTGACGGGTCGAAGTGGAGAAAAATTGAGAGAAAGTGGCGGGACTTTGCAGATGAGGCAAGGAACGTATGGTTTGGTTTAAGTGCAGATGGGATTAATCCTTTTGGGGAGCAGAGCAGCAATCATAGCACCTGACCCGTGACTCTATGTATCTATAACCTTCCTCCTTGGTTGTGCATGAAGCGGAAGTTCATTATGATGCCAGTGCTCATCCAAGGCCCTAAGCAACCCGGCAACGACATTGATGTGTACCTAAAGCCATTAGTTGAAGAACTTTTACAGTTGTGGAATAAAAAAGGTGTACGTGTGTGGGATGAGCACAAACAACAAGAATTTGACCTACGAGCATTGCTGTTTGTAACCATCAATGATTGGCCTGCTCTTAGTAACCTTTCAGGACAGACAAACAAGGGATACAACGCATGCACGTACTGTTTAGATGAGACTGAAAGTATATATTTGGACAAATGCAAGAAGAATGTGTACCTGGGACATCGTCGATTTCTTCCGACCAAGCATGCCTTAAGAAAAAAAGGCAAGCATTTCAAAGGTGAGGTAGATCACCAGAAGAAGCATGTCCTCCGTACTAGTGATGATATACTTGATATGGTCAAGGATTTACAAGTAATTGATAACCCACAAGTATAGGGGATCGCAACAGTTTTCGAGGGTTGAGTATTCAACCCAAATTTATAGATTCGACACAAGGGGAGCCAAAGAATATTTGTAGGTATTAGCAGCTGAGTTGTCAATTCAACCACACCTGGAGATTAATTATCTGCAGCAAAGTGATCAGTAGCATAGTAATATGATAGTTTTTATAGCAGTGGTAATAGTAGCAGTAACGGTAACAGCAGTAACAGTCTTGTAGCAGTTGTGACAATAGCAATAGCAGTAGTAACTTAGCAAGAACAATATGTGGAAAATTCGTAGGCATTGGATCGGTGAATTCGTTGGATGATATTCATCATATAACAGTCATAACCTAGGGCGATACAAAACTAGCTCCAGTTCATAAATATAATGTAGGCATGTATTCCGTAAATAGTCATACGTGCTTATGGAAAGAACTTGCATGACATCTTTTGTCCTACCCTCCCGTGGCAGCGGGGTCCATAAGGAAACTAAGGGATATTAAGACCTCCTTTTAACAGAGAACCGGAACAAAGCATTAACACATAGTGAATACATGAACTCCTCAAACTACGGTCATCACCGGAAAGTATCCCGACTATTGTCACTCCGGGGTTTACGGATCATAACACGTAATAGGTGACTATGACTTGCAAGATCGGATCTAGAACATAGATATAATGGTGAAAACATAAACGGTTCAGATCTGAAATCATGGCACTCAGGCCCTAGTGACAAGCATTAAGCATGGCAAAGTCATAACAACATCAATCTCATAACATAGTGGATACTAGGGATCAAGCCCTAACAAAACTAACTCGATTACATGATGAATCTCATCCAACTCCTCACCGACCAGCGAGCCTATGAAGAAATTACTCACTCCCGGTGGGGAGCATCATGTAATTGGCGATGGAGAAGGGTTGGTGATGATGAAGACCTAAGATCCCCCTCTTCGGAGCCCCAAACGGACTCAAGATCTGGCCTCCCGATGAAGAACAGGAGGTAGTGGCGGCTCCGTATCGTGAAACGTGGTAATTCTTTCTCCCTGACTTTTTTCTCCAAATATAGGTATTTAAGAAGTCGGAGTCAGGGTCTGCGGGGCCACCAGGTGGGCACAACCCACCTGGGCGCGCCCGGAGGGGGGCGCCCTGGTGGGTTGTGCTCACCCAGGGGCCCCCCCTCCGGTGGTTCTTAGCTCCAGTATGTTTCTTTTATTGTAAAATAAATCTCCAAAAAAGTTTCGTTCCATTCCGAGAACTTTTATTTCTGCACAAAAACAACACCATGGTAGTTCTGCTGAAAACAACGTCAGTCCGGGTTAGTTTCATTCAAATCATGCAAATTAGAGTCCAAAACAAGAGCAAAACCGTTAGGAAAAGTAGATACGGTGGAGACGTATCAACTCCCCCAAACTTAAACCCTTACTTGTCCTCAAGCAATTCAGTTGACAAACTGAAAATGAAAAAGAAAAACTTTTACGAACTCTTTTGTTCTTGTTTACATAAATAAGCTTAAGTAGCACCCAGATTTTCAACAAATATTATGACTAACCATGTCAACAATAACTCTTAGAAATTATATTAACTCATATCAATGGCATAAGCAACTAGCGAGCAATAATAAAATATTTCAAATGACAACATTTTGTCAAAACAACAGTGGTATCTCGCTAGCCCTTTCTGAGAGCGCAAAACATAAATGCAGAGCACCTCCAAAGTTCAAGTAGCGACTAAACATTATAATTCATGGTAGAAATGATCCAGTCATGATGCATCCAACATTAACTATGCACAATGCATGAGGATGACAATAGTGCTCTCAGATCTGGCGCTTATTTGAGAAGGTGATGACTCAACATAAAAGTAAATAGATAGTCCCTTTGCAGAGAGAAGCAGGGATTTGCAGCGGTGCCAGAGCTCAGATTTTTAAAACAGAGATAAATGTAATTTTGGGAAATGCACCCTTCATGTTTACGTCACGACCAAAAGTTATTGATATCTTCCATGCTAAACACATTAGTGGCGGTTCTCAAGCGATAAAAGTAAAGGTTTACTCCCCCTTCCACCAACAAACACACTCCACGGCTAGCCGAATCCACGGGTACCGTCCATACCAACATCAGTCCTGGAGGAGTTTTGTTTAATTATTTGCAATTTTTTATTTCAGGACTGGGAATCCTTATTACCGCCCTCTCGTGCAAGGACAAGTGAATAAACACTCATTATGAGAATAACCCGCTTAGCATGGAAGATGCCGACTACCCCCTGTTGCTCTATGAACAATCCACGCACACAAAAACAGAAGTTTTTTTGAAGTTTTTTTAGAGGTGGCACATGCAAATTTACTTAGAACGGCAGGGTAATACCGCATTGATACGTCCATTTTGCATCATGATTTCCTACTGTTATTTGTAATGTTTTTATGCATAATAATGCTTTTTGGAGTATTTCTAATGCCTTTTCTCTCATAATATGCAAGGTCTATACGAAGAGGGAGAATGCTGGCAGCTGGAATTCTGAACCTGAAAAAGCTACGTCAGAGTTACCTATTCTGCACATCTCCAAATGAGCTGAAAATTTACGGAGAATTATTTTGCAATATATGAAGAATATTGAAGCAAATAACTACCAGAGGGGGCCCAGCAGGTGGGCACAACCTACCTGGGCGAGCCTGGCAGCCCAGGCGCACCCTGGTGGGTTGTGTCCTCCTCGGCCCACCTCCAGTGCCCATCTTCTGGTATATAAGTCATTTTGACCTAGAAAAAATGAGGAGAGGACTTTCGGGACGAAATGCCGCCGTCTCGAGGCGGAACTTGGGCAGGAGCACTTTTGCCCTCCGGTGGAGCGATTCCGCCGGGGGAACTTCCCTCCCGGAGGGGGAAATCATCGCCATCGTCATCACCAACAACTCTCCCATCTTTGGGAGGGCCATCTCCTTCAACATCTTCAACAACACCATCTCCTCTCAAACCCTAGTAGAAACAAAGATGCCTGGACGGCCAAAAAAATTGAATCACCAGAGCCTACCTCTCAAAGTATGACACATGTCGAAGCAAATAAACCTGCCTAGGAGACTTCGACCACGGCAGCGCCTCAGTCTTGTTCGGTACAGGGGGTAGCATCTATAGCTAACAAGGTCAACCATCAATGACTTATCCTAGGTAAACACGACCAAACAATCAAGCAAATAAACTGTAATTCCATCTCAATTAGCAATATAAATAATTTGCTTTTGCTATTCTTCAGGCACCTGAAATCTTTTTGGTGTCAGTCAATTTTTCTCTCTATCCTGAAGTAGCGCACGCACATAGGCCTGGTTGATACTGAACTGAAAGTCCATGTTCCATGCACATACGAACAGGCTCCATGTCACACCAATGGAATACAATTGTATCACTTCACATACACCAAGTAAAGCTGTAGCATAGATAGAGCCTAGTATTGTTTTTACCTCCCCTATTTCTGGCCTGTAACCCCACAGTCACCCTCATCTCATGCATTAAATTCCGCTGACCCCCCCTCCAAGCAGCAAGGCCATGGCCAACAACAGCAAAGGACCTGTGGAAGGCAAAGAAACTGCGCGGAGCACCCTAGCCTGAGCCAATCCAGCAAAAGAAATGCGGGTGGCTTACCAAGGAAGAACAAATAATTGTGAGTGAGTTTTGCTAATAAAATAGATCAGACATCATTAGAGCAAAAATCTTAAACATTACATCAAAGCAATAAATAGAAATTGCCTAAATTCTAAACAGGGGAACACCTTAGCTTGATGTGGAAATTAAAGAGAAGGCATGTATTATATTTTGACACTCCACAAACTATAACTTCTATGCCCAATAATCAGTTTCTGAGACTAATATAATGCAGTGTAAACTAATTATCGTGATGCAAGGGTAAATTATTTCAGCTACAACAAAGGTTTTCACTTGTAATTTCTTTGCCTAGTCAACGTAGTAGTATAGCACGGCACTTCATTAACCTCTGTTGTCTTCACTAAGGGTGTGTTTGGTTGCATTCCCTTCCTAGCATGGTTGTTCCCCCCTGAGACATGTTGAGTGCAGACATGCTGAGGACATGCACTTGTTGTTGTTTGGTAGTGATGTATGTGCTGAAACATGCTGAGCTGAGACTTTGTTTGGTAGCCTGCACCTGAACATAAACGAAAGAAAGGAGCTTTTCTCATTCTTAGCTGATTTGAGCAATTTATGTCGCTAGAGTGATAAATGTATCTCAAATTTGAATCTCTAGCTACGGCACGATCAGCCATGCTGCCCACGGTTATCCTTGGTGTTTGTTGCCTAGCTCTAAACATGAACATCATGTAAGCATACAATCCAGCTACTAGACCGGCTCCTCTCACAATTAGTTGCCTTTGTTTTCTTGCCAATTCATCCATCTATAACAACACAAACAAATCATGACTTAGCATAGTAGATCCTTTTCAGCCTGACATGCACACACCAATATTATCCAGCACCAAAGTAATGCAAAAAAATAGAAAACTTACTACTAATTTTTACACAATCTAGCATTACTGCTCAATCAGTGTACACATGTACATAGATTAAAGACACTACCCTAATTTTGAAAATATTTGCACATGAATTCTGAAGAAGAAGGAGGAAGGCCGAGCTGCTCCTTACCTTGCGCCGGCGTGCAGCGGCGACCTGGGGCGGCGAAGGGCTGGGGCAAGGCAGCGGCGACGAGGGGAGGCGCCCGTCGATGCAGAGGAGGTGCATCGGGGGCTCGAGGCAGATGAGGCGCGTCGAGGCAGAGGAGGCGCCCGTCAGGGTAGTGCGGCGGCGAGCTGCTGCAGGGTCGGGCGGACAATGAGGAGGGCGGAGGAGCTGCTCTAGTCGCCGGAGGAACCGCCGGAGTTTGTCGTCATGGACGAGATCTGGAGATGGCGGCGGAAGGATGGATGAGGGGGAGGGAGCTCAGGTGCGAGAGGAAAACGGGAGGAGATCGAGCCCTAGGCTGATGCGGGCGCTCGCTCGGGAACTGGTGGGTCGGGCTGATGCTTTCGGTGGGTTCGAGTCGTGCAGGCTGAGCAGCGCCGGGCCGGTCAGGGGTGCGCTTGCGAGACATGCGGAGATGCCTCGTGGGTCGAGGTGAGCATCGTTCTCGGGCTGCACTCTACCAAACATGAGCTAAAAAAGAGCTGGGATAGGAACTATTCTCAGGTGGTGCACCCTACCAAACACATTCTAACTGCAGCAAGCTGGCTGTAGCGAGAAGAGCAAAGCACACCCACATCAATTCTTGACAACAAAGGATATGAAAACAACTTGTCACTCATAATGCTTAGCCTAAGCGAGACTGGAAATAATAAATAGATCCGCTATAATATTTGTTTTGCACACAGTCAACAAACAGCGTCAAATCCTATTTTGCAATATCCAGTATGAAATAACGAAATTCATGGAGATGGATCTAGAACAACTTTTCACTCATAATGCTTGGCTAAGCGAGACTGGAAATAATAAATAGATCCGCTATAAGATTTGTTTTGAACACAACCAACAAACGGCGTCAAATACTATTTTTGCAATATCCAGTATGAAATAACGAAATTCATGGAGATGGATCTAGTGATAAAATAATGAAGAGGCAGCCAGTAGTATTTTGGCGCAGAAAGAACTATGTGGAACATGACAGCAACGTCAGCAAAGAAAAAATATGGCTTATTGGCTTACCTAAATTGAATTTCTATCATCTCAGATCTGTACATAACACAATTTTTGAACTCCATCAGCCACCATTGTAATCAGTTACCACACGAGTACTGCCCATAATGCCATTAACTAAATTATTCCATCACCTGCTGTAGCACATAGGGGAAAATATTCAGAGTTGAACATGATTGAGAGGAAGAAGAGGGATTAGTTAAAATAGTAATCTAATGAAGTGGCTATTTTTGGGATGGCCAGAACATCCATACTAAAAGGTAGGTGCCGATGGCAGCAGGTAGAGGTCGATGAAGAGGATGGAGTCATGCTGGACGCCATAGCAGGACAGCGAACAATTGTTGTTGTCGAAGTGGCATCCAACAAAGAGTCGTTGTATTGTCACTGGGCTCGCTGCCCGGCCATGAACACGCTCTTTATGACGACCCCGGCTTAATCGTGCACTAACCATACACGCAAACGCACACGATCAAGCCTAAGGACTCACTTGAAGATATCACAACACAACTCTAAAACATAAATAAATTCATACAAGCTTTATATTACAAGCCAGGGCCTCGAGGGCTCGAATACATAGCTCGATGGCATACAAGTGTCAGCGGAAGCATCAGATATCTGGGTACAGATATATTACAGAAATAGAGATAAGCCTTTTTGAAAGGCGGGGCAAAATAAAATACTACGATCGAAAGGCGTAGGCCTCCTGCCTAGGACCCTCCGAATCCTACTCCTGGTCGTCAGTCGGATCCTCGTAGTAGTACTCGCCGGGAGGATAGTAGTAGTAGCCGTAGTCGTCGACGGGGGCTGCTATCTCAGGGGCTCCGTCATCTGGCGGCGTCAAAAGGATATGGGGAGAAAAAGAAAATAAAGCAAACGTGAGTACTCATCTGAAGTACTCAGCAAGCAAGGATCTACACTACATATGCAACATTTTCAAAGGGGGCTGTATATGTGGACTGGGCTACAAAAATGCCAGAATAGAGGGGAATAGCCTAGTCCTATCGAAGACTAGCATCTTCAATCATCTTCATCGGTCTTGCAGCATTAGAAGAGTGTAGATTAACATAATGTAGAGTAGTAGTAGTGTAACGACCTCGGCCAGAGATTCTTCCTCGACTCCCTGCGAGAAAGCAATCCCAGAGCCATACTATCCAATTCATCTCAAGTTCTAGTTGTACCGATCGGGATACAACTCCGAGTGTCCGTTACCGTAGGACAGGCTATCGATAGATGTTTACTTCCCTGCAGGGGTGCACCAACTTACCCACCACGCTCGATTAACTCCGGCCGGACACACTTTTCTGGGTCATGCCTGGCCTCGGCCAAACGATACGCCGCAACCCAACCGAATACCTAACAGAGAGGTCAGCACGCCGGACTAAACCTATGCCCCCAGGGGTCTTGGGCCATCGCCCCGGGAACTCCTGCACGTTGCGTCAGGCGGCCGAGAGCAGACCTAGCAACCCCTTAATACAAGCGTAGTTGCGTAACCAGTCCAACTCGACACGCGCCGCTCAGTTGCTGACGTCCATTAAGCTTCGGCTGAAGTATACGACGCAGAATGCCCATACTATGCCCACGTGATGGTTAGTGCTATCAGGCCAGAGGCCCCTCGGATCAAATATCCAAACCGTTAGTGTGTTGGTAGTGCGGAAACGAGCAGAGTCTCATGAAAGATGTGACCCCGTCGCCCCATCTCGAGGACTTGCGGTAAGGGCGAGGAATGCCCGGCCACGCCTCGTGTTCAACCCTCGGGCACCATCCAGGTCCACCCGATTCCACATCACTCGCTATTAAGCTCGCGCGGGTACCCCTCAGGGCTGACCCTTCTTTAGTATCATGGTTCAGTGCTCAGTCATAGTAACCAAAGTATCTGTGTGTCTAACACCAAGGGGGAACCCTGAGGAATCACCCTCGATGGAATCCCACTTGATGTTTTCGTCAAGGTGAACGAAGGAGGAATCACCCTCGAGGTCCACACTTGAAGTGTTGCACGACGACGTCGTTATCTGGGGTGGTGTAGGAGGAATCACCCTCGCCTACCACGACCGATTAACTAGCCTACAAGGTTATCATCAGAAGTGCTGACGAGGTATCACCCTCGGCACTCGATAGTAACCCAGTAGTGTCGGCAACTAAGGGGGAAGTGATGTGCGGTGCCGGGGCCTAGTCTTCAATCCCGTTGCATGGGTCTTCTGATCATCCAGTGGGACAGTCGGGATAAGGGGGGTCTCTGATGGTATCTACCCAGCCTATTCTAAGCAGTCTAGGATAACAGATAAGTATCAACAGCAGGTTACAAGTGAACAGGCTATGCAGCAGATATAGGATACAGTAACAGCAGCAGATTCTAATGCAAGCATAAGAGAGAAGAGAATGGGCGATATCGGAATGCTAAAAAAGGGGGGTGCTTGCCTGTCTGCTCGACGGCAAGGGTCTGATCGTCAGGAGCGTAGTCGACCTCCGGAGCTACGTCAGTCTCGGGAGCTACGTCGATGTCGGGGTCTATCGAGAGAGAAGAGGGGGAAGAAACAGGTAAACATAATGCAAACAAATGCAACACAGGGCATGCTACGCCTAGTATGCAGTGCAGGGTTGCCTAAAGATGCATCTAGGTCATTTTAGTTATTATAGGATTAAGGTGGGATTTATTTACCGGTGATTATGCACTATTCATCTATCGGATACGGCCTCGAAGTTGCGGTTTCACCTATGTAGGGGGTTCCGGCATCGAAATAGACGGCACAATCAGATTCGTCTCGTCGTTCTGATCAACTTTCATGTTTTAAGTTTTTCGATCTGAGCTACGGTTTAAAAGTTATTAATTTTCAAAGTTTAAATGATTTTCTGGAATTATTTTTATTAACAGAATTGATTTATGACATCAGCATGATGTCACTGTGATGTCAGCAGGTCAACTGCGGCTGACCAGAGTCAAACCTGATATGTGGGTCCAGTGGGACCCACATGTCAGCCTCTGTTTGACTAATAGTGGATTAATTAAACTAACAGAGTGATTAGTGGGGTGGGCCCCTGATGTCAGCGACTAATTATCTAAATAATTAATTAATAGATTTTAGTTAATAGTTTTATTTATTTTTAAAATGTTTTAACTGGTGGGGCCTGCATGTCAGTGGGCCTGAGTGCCCAGTCAGCAGTTGACTGGGTCAAAGAGGTCAGCGGGGCCACCCATCAGTGACTCAGAGGGACCCACATGTCAGGCCACGTCGACGCCGGCCGGAGACTCGCCGGAATCACGCCGGCGAGCTCGTTCGCGGCGGCGCGACCTCGGGCTTCGTCGGAAATCGCGCACAGGTCGCCATTTTGGTCGCGGCCGAGCGCGTTCGAACGGCAAGACGACGGCGCGTCATTTGGCGGTGGTTGGAGCGGCTTGAAGGGCCGGAGTCGAGCGCCATGAGCTCGCCGGCGGCGAGGCGCTTCGGGCGAACGACGGGAACGTCGAACCGGTGCACGTTCGGACGAGCTAACTAGATAGGAACAATCTACGCGCGCGTGCGATCACAACAGGATCGAGAGCGAGACCAAATGGTCATCGAAGCCTCGCCGGCGACGGGATATGCGGCGGCGCGCTCGGGCACCACGGAGGAAGCGGCTAGCGCGCTCGTACGGAGTGAACAGAGAGATGGAAAGGAGGGGAAGCTCACAGCGGAGGCACACGGTGGCCCGGCGACAGCTTAGTAGCAGCAGGGAAGCGGGGGTCGCCGGAGATCGCCGGAGATGCCAAAGACGGGCGCGGCTCGATCTGCGGCCAACGTCGTCGCCCAGCCCGAATGGCGCTCCGCAGGTGAGGTTGTCAAGCCCGGCGCGCCTTCCAGACACGGTCGCCGGACTCGGGAACGCCGGTGGCCACGATGGAGGAGAGTTGCGGCGACGGTGGCGTTCAGGTTCGACGGATTCGGAGAGGGAGGAGGGCGCAGCTGAGCGAGTGGAAGAGGGGGAGAGTGACAGGGAGGTCCGGGGGGGAGGAACGAGCTTGCCCTTATCCTCCCGCGCCCCTGTAGCGTCGGTGGCTGCCGCGGTGTCGCGCGCTCACCGGTGCGTGCGCGCGCAGCCACGGGCGCGGCAACACGGCGATGGAGAGAGAGGGAGGTTGGGCCAGATGGGCCGTGGTCGGGGCACTGTGCACTTAGGCCCAGTGCACAATGCCTCGTTTTATTTTTCTGTTTCTGTTTTCTATTTTCTTTTATTTATTTTTGTTAGGTAATTGTTTAGGGCACTTTGCTATTTTGTAAGATATGAGAGTTGTCCCCAATATTACAATGCAATATTCCCTTCCACCAAAAATTGGTTTGGGCAAAGTTGGATTTCATTTGAATTTGATTTAATTATAAAGGAATTAAATAGTGCTGATTTGGTGCTGTTTCATGTGGTTTGAGTCATTTAGCTAACTCCATCACCATTGTTTATATTTTTATGAGTGCTTCTGGAATATTTGCTATTTAAGGAACATTTTTCCAATAGTGTTTGAGCAAATTTATTTTGCACTTTTGAATTTGAGTTGATTTTCAGGTTAGAATTTGAATTGTTGGGATTAATCACTATGACTAGGCACTGCAAATGATATGACTTGGCATTATTAGCAGTTGATCACAGTGACTAATACACAGGGGTGTTACAAGTTCTCCTCCTCTAAAATAAATTCTCGTCCCGAGAATTTAGGAGGTAGAAGGAAAGAGGTCGGGATATTCTTCCCGAAGATGATCCTCGCGTTCCCAAGTGGCTTCATCTTCAGTATGATTCGACCACTGCACTTTCAGGAACTTGGTCGTCTTCTGATGAGTTCGACGTTCAGCTTGATCGAGAATGCGGATGGGATGCTCCTTATAAGAAAGATCATCTTGCAACTGGAGCATCTCGTGATCCACTGCGCGGTGTGGAGATTCCTTGAAGCATTTACGAAGTTGCGACACGTGGAAGACATCATGGATATGAGAGAATTGTGGTGGCAACTCCAATTTATATGCCACCTGTCCACGTCTAGCCACGATGCGGAAAGGACCAATATAGCGAGGAGCTAGCTTGCCCTTGATTCCGAAACGACGAGTGCCCTTCATAGGAGTGACACGAAGATAAGCTTGATCACCTGGTTGATAAGTCAGACCCCATCGCTTGCGATCATAATTGCTCTTCTGGCGGTCCTGAGCCGCCTTGAGATTTTCTTGGACAATTCTGACTTGTTCTTCAGCATGTTGGATAATGTCCGGTCCCACGAGAGGTCGTTCCCCAGTTTCTGGCCAATTCAGAGGGGTTCGACACTTACGTCCATAAAGCACTTCGAAGGGGGCCATTTTCAAGCTGGCTTGATAACTGTTATTATAAGAGAATTCGGCATACGAGAGAGATTCTTCCCATTTCTTACCGAACGATATAACACAAGCCCGAAGCATATCTTCAAGCACTTGATTAACTCGCTCGACTTGGCCTTGGGATTGAGGATGATAGGCTGAACTCTAGGTAATTTGAGTTCCCATAGCTTCTTGGAAACTTTCCCAGAACTTGGATGTGAAACGACTGCCACGGTCCGAACTGATCTCCTTCGGAATACCGTGGAGTGAAACGATTCTGGAGATATACAATTCTGCTAGCTGGCTAGCGGTGATAGTCTCCTTGACAGGCAGAAAATGAGCAACCTTGGAAAGTTGGTCGACGACGACAAGAATAGCATCGTGACCTTTCTGAGACTTGGGAAGACCAGTAATGAAATCCATCTGCACTTTATCCCATTTCCACAAAGAAATAGGTAGTGGTTGAAGAATTC
Organism: Thinopyrum elongatum; assembly: GCA_011799875.1. Classification (NCBI taxonomy): domain Eukaryota; kingdom Viridiplantae; phylum Streptophyta; class Magnoliopsida; order Poales; family Poaceae; genus Thinopyrum; species Thinopyrum elongatum. The sequence goes on from CM022302.1 coordinate 163,815,586, forward strand.
CAGCAGGCTTCTGATGTTCTGCTTTCATGCGACGACAAATATCACATTCAGCGACATATCGAGCAATGTCCTGCTTCATTTTGGACCACCAGTACCTTTGACGAAGATCACGATACATCTTGGTGCTACCCGGATGGATAGACAGCGGTGTATCATGAGCCTCCTTCATGACTTTGTCATTCATAAGTTCGAAGCGAGGTACCACAATGCGATCTCTGAAATATAAAGTTCCATCTTCAGCAATCGAGAAATCCCTGTACTTCTCAAGATGAAGCTCTTTCTTCATCAGATCGATTTCAGCATCTTTGGCTTGCGCTTCTTTAACAGCTTTCTCAAGGTCTGGCTGTACCACAAGGTTATTAAGAGAACCCTGCGGAACGATACATACGTTCAACTTGCGCAGTTCTTCATATAGTTGGGGTTGAGCTTGCTTAACCATGAGGTTATTGCAATAGGACTTGCGGCTCAAGGCATCAGCCATCACATTAGCCTTGCCAGGAGTATAATAAATACCACAGTCATAGTCCGTAATTGTTTCCAACCATCGCTGTTGACGAAGATTAAGATCCGGTTGAGTGAACAAATACTTCAAACTTTGATGATCGTATAGATCTCACACCGATTACCAAGAAGGTAATGTCGCCACTGCTTCAAAGCATAGATCACAGCAGCGAGTTCGAGATCATGTACTGGATAGTTCTCTTCATGCGGACGCAATTGTCGTGAGGCATTTGCAATTACTCTTCATTCTTGCATTAGGACACAGCTTAATCCCTGACGAGAGGCGTCACAATATATGACAAAGTCCTTACGAGAATCAGGAGGAGTAAGTACTGGAGCAGAAGTAAGCTTGTCCTTGAGGGTCTGAAAACTCTCCTGACATTTGTCTGTCCACTCAAACTTAACGCCTTTGTGGAGCAGATTAGTCAGGGGCTTGGCAATCTTGGAAAAGTTCTCGACGAATCGACGGCAATAACTTGCAAGGCCGAGAAAACTTCGGACTTGCTTGGCATTCTTCGGAGGGGTCCAGTCAAGGATAGCCTGAACACGCTCCGGGTTAACGGCAATACCGTCCTTGGAAATCACATGTCCAAGGTAGGTTACTTCAGAAAGCCAGAATTCACATTTGGAGTATTTAGCATACAACTTGTGTTCTCGAAGCCTCTCCAGAACAAGACGAAGATGTTCGGCATGTTCTTCCTTATTCTTCGAATATACCAGAATATCATCCAGATATACCACAACGAACTTGTCGAGGTAATCCATGAATATATAATTCATCAGGCGGGAGAACGTAGCTGGAGCATTCGTTAGGCCAAATGACATGACGGTGTATTCATCGGAACCATAACGAGTGATGAATGCAGTCTTGGGAATATCCTCTTCACGGACACGGATCTGGTGATAACCCAACCTCAAGTCGAGTTTAGAGAACACCGAAGATCCAGCAAGTTAATCATATAAGTCATTGATCCGGGGAAGTGGATATTTATTCTGAATGGTTGCCTGGTTGATAGGACGGTAATCTTGGACCAACCTATTCGTACCATCTTTCTTCTTGACAAAGAGAGACGGTGCTCCCCAGGCAGAGGAACTAGGACGGATGAAGCCCTGCATAAGTGATTTATCAATTTCTTCCTTAAGCTCGAGAAGATGGTGCGGTGGCATCTTGTAAGGACGCTTCGCAATAGGAGTGGTGCCAGGCTTCAAGTCGATGACAAACTCGACAGCTCTAGTAAGGGGTATTCCTGAAAGTTCTTCTAGAAAAACATCCTGGAATTCGCAGACAACTGGAACGTTTTCGATCCCCTCAAGCGGAGAAGCGTTCAACGCATTCAAGGCATAAATTTGAGCCTCGACGTTCTAAGTGAGGTGAGCATGGTGATTCACTATCTCATTTAACGATGATAAGTATAACAGATCTCAAAGAGAAAGGTTAAACAAAACAATGGAAAGGAAAATGATTATCAGACTAATCAGATCAATGACAAGGAAATCGCACAGAAATCCAGCTCTCCGGGTGGACGGAATTTACGAGATCGTAAGTGTCAGTGTTAGTAAATTTATTAAACCTGAATAGATGAGAAATTAGAGTCCCGGAGTAAAGATTGAGGAGTAAAAGATCCTAATACCACCCAGTTGGCGATGTGGGCCCGTAAGCCACACAGCCATGTTAGTAAAACAATTTTCGGTTACTAGACTCAACTTCGGCCAAGGAATTGGACAGGGGAATCCTACAGGCAGTCGGCTCTGATACCAACCTGTGACGACCCCGGCTTAATCGTTCACTAACCATACACGCAAATGCACACGATCAAGCCTAAGGACTCACTTGAAGATATCACAACACAACTCTAAAACATAAATAAATTCATACAAGCTTTATATTACAAGCCAGGGCCTCGAGGGCTCGAATACATAGCTCGATGGCATACAAGTGTCAGCGGAAGCATCAGATATCTGGGTACAGATATATTACAGAAATAGAGATAAGCCTTTTTGAAAGGCGGGGCAAAATAAAATACTACGATCGAAAGGCATAGGCCTCCTGCCTAGGACCCTCCGAATCCTACTCTGGTCGTCAGTCGGATCCTCATAGTAGTACTCGCCGGGAGGATAGTAGTAGTAGCCGTAGTCGTCGACGGGGGCTGCTATCTCAGGGGCTCCGTCATCTGGCAGCGTCAAAAGGATATGGGGAGAAAAAGAAAATAAAGCAAACGTGAGTACTCATCTGAAGTACTCAGCAAGCAAGGATCTACACTACATATGCAACATTTTCAAAGGGGGTTGTATATGTAGACTGGGCTGCAGAAATGCCAGAATAGAGGGGAATAGCCTAGTCCTATCGAAGACTAGCATCTTCAATCATCTTCATCGGTCTTGCAGCATTAGAAGAGTGTAGATTAACATAATGTAGAGTAGTAGTAGTGTAACGACCTTGTCCAGAGATTCTTCCTCGACTCCCTGTGAGAAAGCAATCCCAGAGCCATACTATCCAATTCATCTCAAGTTCTAGTTGTACCGATCGGGATACAACTCCGAGTGTCCGTTACCGTAGGACAGGCTATCGATAGATGTTTACTTCCCTGCAGGGGTGCACCAACTTACCCACCACGCTCGATTAACTCCGGCCGGACACACTTTTCTGGGTCATGCCCGGCCTCGGCCAAACGATACGCCGCAACCCGACCGAATACCTAACAGAGAGGTCAGCATGCCGGACTAAACCTATGCCCCCAGGGGTCTTGGGCCATCGCCCCAGGAACTCCTGCACGTTGCGTCAGGCGGCCGAGAGCAGACCTAGCAACCCCTTAATACAAGCGCAGTTGCGTAACCAGTCCAACTCGGCGCGCGCCGTTCAGTTGCTGACATCCATTAAACTTCGGCTGAAGTATACGACGCAGAACGCCCATACTATGCCCACGTGATGGTTAGTGCTATCAGGCCAGAGGCCCCTCGGATCAAATATCCAAACCGTTAGTGTGTTGGTAGTGCGGAAACGAGCAGAGTCTCATGAAAGATGTGACCCCGTCGCCCCGTCTCGAGGACTTGCGGTAAGGGCGAGGAATGCCCGGCCACGCCTCGTGTTCAACCCTCGGGCACCATCCAGGTCCACCCGATTCCACATCACTCGCTATTAAGCTCGCGCGGGTACCCCTCAGGGCTGACCCTTCTTTAGTATCATGGTTCAGTGCTCAGTCATAGTAACCAAAGTATCTGTGTGTCTAACACCAAGGGGGAACCCTGAGGAATCACCCTCGATGGAATCCCACTTGATGTTTTCGTCAAGGTGAACGAAGGAGGAATCACCCTCGAGGTCCACACTTGAAGTGTTGCACGACGACGTCGTTATCTGGGGTGGTGTAGGAGGAATCACCCTCGCCTACCACGACCGATTAACTAGCCTACAAGGTTATCATCAGAAGTGCTGACGAGGTATCACCCTCGGCACTCGATAGTAACCCAGTAGTGTCGGCAACTAAGGGGGAAGTGATGTGCGGTGCCGGGGCCTGGTCTTCAATCCCGTTGCATGGGTCTTCTGATCATCCAGCGGGGCAGTCGGGATAAGGGGGGTCTCTGATGGTCTCTACCCAGCCTATTCTAAGCAGTCTAGGATAACAGATAAGTATCAACAGCAGGTTACAAGTGAACAGGCTATGCAGCAGATATAGGATACAGTAACAGCAGCAGATTCTAATGCAAGCATAAGAGAGAAGAGAATGGGCGATATCGGAATGCTCAAAAAGGGGGGTGCTTGCCTGTCTGCTCGACGGCAAGGGTCTGATCGTCAGGAGCGTAGTCGACCTCCGGAGCTACGTCAGTCTCGGGAGCTACGTCGACGTCGGGGTCTATCGAGAGAGAAGAGGGGGAAGAAATAGGTAAACATAATGCAAACAAATGCAACACAGGGCATGCTACGCCTAGTATGCAGTGCAGGGTTGAATAAAGATGCATCTAGGTCATTTTAGTTATTATAGGATTAAGGTGGGATTTATTTACCGGTGATTATGCACTATTCATCTACCGGATAGGGCCTCGAAGTTGCGGTTTCACCTACGTATGGGGTTCCGGCATCGAAACAGACGGCACAATCAGATTCGTCTCGTCATTCTGATCAACTTTCATGTTTTAAGTTTTTCGATCTGAGCTACGGTTTAAAAGTTATTAATTTTCAAAGTTTAAATGATTTTCTGAAATTATTTTTATTAACAGAATTGATTTATGACATCAGCATGATGTCACTGTGACATCAGCAGGTCAACTGCGGCTGACCAGAGTCAAACCTGACATATGGGTCCAGTGGGACCCACATGTCAGCCTCTGTTAGACTAACAGTGGATTAATTAAACTAACAGAGTGATTAGTGGGGTGGGCCCCTGATGTCAGCGACTAATTATCTAAATAATTAATTAACAAATTTTAGTTAATAGTTTTATTTATTTTTAAAATGTTTTAACTGGTGGGGCCCGCATGTCAGTGGGCCTGAGTGCCCAGTCAGCAGTTGACTGGGTCAAAGAGGTCAGCGGGGCCACCCGTCAGTGACTCAGAGGGACCCACATGTCAGGCCACGTCGACGCCGACCGGAGACTCGCCGGAATCACGCCGGCGAGCTCGTTCGCGGCAGCGCGACCTCGGGCTTCGTCGGAAATCGCGCACAGGTCGCCATTTTGGTCGCGGCCGAGCGCGTTCGAACGGCAAGACGACGGCGCGTCGTTTGGCGGTGGTTGGAGCGGCCAGAAGGGCCGGAGTCGAGCGCCATGAGCTCGCCGGCGGCGAGTCGCTTCGGGCGAACGACGGGAACGTCGAACCGGTGCGCGTTCGGACGAGCTAACTAGATAGGAACGATCTACGCGCGCGTGCGATCACAACAGGATCGAGCGCGAGACCAAATGGTCATCGAAGCCTCGCCGGCGACGGGATATGCGGCGGCGCGCTCGGGCACCGCGGAGGAAGCGGCTAGCGCGCTCGTACGGGGTGAACAGAGAGATGGAAAGGAGGGGAAGCTCACAGCGGAGGCACACGGTGGCCCGGCAACAGCTTAGTAGCAGCAGGGAAGCGGGGGTCGCCGGAGATGCCGAAGACGGGCGCAGCCCGAATGGCGCTCCGCAGGTGAGGTAGTCGAGCCCGGCGCGCCTTCCAGACACGGTCGCTGGACTCGGGAACGCCGGTGGCCACGACGGAGCAGAGCTGCGGCGATGGCGGTGTTCGGGTTCGACGGATTCGGAGAGGGAGGAGGGCGCAGCTGAGCGAGGGGAAGAGGGGGAGAGTGACAGGGAGGTCCGGGGGGGGAGGGGGGGAGGAACGAGCTCGCCCTTATCCTCCCGCGCCCCTGTAGCGTCGGTGGCTGCCGCGGTGTCGCGCGCTCGCCGGTGCGCGCGCGCGCAGCCACGGGCGCGGCGACACGGCGATGGAGAGAGAGGGAGGTTGGGCCAGATGGGCCGTGGTCGGGGCACTGTGCACTTAGGCCCAGTGCACAGTGCCTCGTTTTATTTTTCTGTTTCTGTTTTCTATTTTCTTTTATTTATTTTTGTTAGGTAATTGTTTAGGGCACTTTGCTATTTTGTAAGATATGAGAGTTGTCCCCAATATTACAATGCAATATTCCCTTCCACAAAAAATTGGTTTGGGCAAAGTTGGATTTCATTTGAATTTGATTTAATTATAAAGGAATTAAATAGTGCTGATTTGGTGCTGTTTCATGTGGTTTGAGTCATTTAGCTAACTCCATCACCATTGTTTATATTTTTATGAGTGCTTCTGGAATATTTGCTATTTAAGGAACATTTTTCCAATAGTGTTTGAGCAAATTTATTTTGCACTTTTGAATTTGAGTTGATTTTCAGGTTAGAATTTGAATTGTTGGGATTAATCACTATGACTAGGCACTGCAAATGATATGACTTGGCATTATTAGCAGTTGATCACAGTGACTAATACACAGGGGTGTTACACTCTTGACCAGCGTCGTCCTTGTCAATCTGCGGTTGCTTTCCTCCTGGTGATAACACATCTTCCTCACCCGATGTCACGGTGATCTTCAATCATCCATCTCCATGCTTTCATAATGAAACGATAAATCTAAAAGGGGAGAAGGGAATAAACCTAGGACTATGCAGAAGTCGAAATTGGGTCTATGAAAAGCTCACCTGTAATTACCCTCTTGCCGTGCGGTGGTGGCTCGGGCCCCGAGGACATGGGCGAGGCGGAGGGCGGCAGCGGCGCAAGATCGCTAGCCGGGAGCTGCGCGCTTGAGGAGAAAAGGCGAGATGAGGAGGGGCAAGGCGGCGGAAGAGGGGAGAGGCGAATGGGTTGGGCGCGGGGCTCGAGGGAGGAAGGGGATTGAGGGCTAGGGTTTTCACAGCGCTCCCCGCACGTCGGTTATTCTCATACGCTGATCGGAGGCAAACTCACTTCATTTGCCTGGGTCTACATCCAACGAGTCCTACCTGTCATTGACTCTTGATGAAACTAATAATGTGCAACAGGAATGAACGGTGCAACAACTGCCAGCGTAAAAACCGTACCACAGTAAAGAAAATCGAACGATGGAGGAGGATTAGCGATGGCAAGTGCCTCAGGTGGGCGGGTAGTCTAGCGAGCTTTATATGTTCGATGTTATGCACGATTCAGGAACAAAATCACCTTTTTCATTGCTCTAAACCTCAATTTTAGAGCGTGGAATAGTTGCCCACTCTCCCACGCCCCGCTACAGTCGGCGAGTCACCTCCTCTCTGTCTGCCTGTTGGTGGTTGATTTCGGGGCCACGTTGGGGTTCCAGCCACCTTCCGTGGCCTCTGTCCGCAATCTGCCAGATGTCGCTCACCTCGCCGTGGACATTCTTCCTGCTCTGTTGCTGGTGCATTTGGAGGCATTGCAACGACGTCGGTGTTCCTAAGAAAACGGAGAGTATTCCTAAGAAAATGGAGTTACAGAGTGTTAAATGCAAGAATACAAACATAGGTAAGCAAATATAGTAAAGTCTAAATAACATTTTTTAACAAAAGGCTCAAGCCTTGCATCATACTAAAAAGCAAAGATAGTTCACTAGGTACCAGCTCTTACAGGAACTCTGAAAGATAACATACCAAGTACAACAGCCGCTGCAAAACTCCTCATTGAACATATAAACCCTCCTAGCCAACCCGCCCATACGAGGCACTTGCCGTCGCTGTTGCTTCTGGTCCGCCCGATTCCCACGCTCGGGTGAGCTGTATGTCCCTTTTACCGTTCATTTATTTTTACAGTATTGACTTCTAATTTTACTGGCATGTGAATGACTGATGGGCCTAACGCTAATATTTGGCTGTGTTCGCTCGTTCTTTATCGTTCCTGTGGTATGTTTTGTTTCCTTCCGCTGGTCAGCCCCGCACGCATCGCCTTTTGGCAGCGACGAGAGAAAAAGGGTCCACAGCGAGAGAAAAAGGGACCACGTCCGCTGCGTCCTGCGAGAGAAAATATCTCCTCTCTCTCCCTCCTCCCCTCCTCTTCTCCACGCCGCCGCCTCCTCCTCTTCCCCGTCCCTCACGGCCGCCTCGCCCCCTCCGCCTTCAGCGCCTCCTCCTCCCCTTCCTCTCCTCCTTCCCTCCCTCCGGATCTAGACCACGTGATGTGGACGATACAGCGCCATGGATTAGTCCCTGCTGCAGGAGAGAGAGAAGATGAGAGGGAGAGAGAGAAGAAAAGGGGAAGTGAGCCAGACCTAGCCCGCGCCTCCGCAACCCCTGCAGCCGCCGCCGCCGCCTCGGCCTCGTCTCCTTTCTTGCCCTCAGCGGCCACCAGTGACCTCCGAGCCCCCCTTCTCCACCTCGTCACCGTGGCCACCTAGCTTGAGCTCGAGCCGAGGAGCGACTCGGCAGGACGCCGGGGGCAGGGTAGCAGCCAGCCGCGCCTCGCCCCGTGCTCTGCAGGCGCCCGTTGGCCTCGACCCGGCCGACGGCAGGAGGAGCTCGAGCCGAAGCCGAGGAGCGCGGCCTTGATCTGGACTCGGCTGTCTACTGGAGCAGCTGGAGAGAAGTGGTGGATCCGACGGGGCTGGAATCCCTCATCACCAGGCGTGGAGGATGTATGACACGCGAAGGAGGTAGCAGATTGAGCAAGACGGCGTGGCCTTTCCCATCCGGTGGCCTACGCGTGTTGACTGGCTGCGCTCCACTCCCTTCTCCCCCTGGTCAGTACTCCTCGCTCTGAAAATTAGTTTTACTCTGATAGTAGTTTGTTCCTTGTTCTATAGTATAGTGGCATGTGGATGATGATCCAAAGGAGGAGGCTACAGAGAGCATCGACGGCTTCTTGGTAATTTGCAGGAGTCTACTACGGTCATGGCTTTTTTTAGAAAACTAAATCTGCACCATGCCAATATGATTCTTGATGAGCATGCTTTCGACATCCCTCACCCTCTCAGGTTTTTATATTTCCAGCTCGAGCCAGCTTGTGGGCTTGCATATCCTATATTCAGAGCTTGTGCATGACGATTCGCTTAATCAATTTCTTTGATTTTTTTACCGAGTTTAATGTAGTATCGACCACGTGTTTACATGATGGCTCCTTTTATCCTTGAAGGCATTCAGAGTTCTTGAAGGGAGATGATGAAAATGGTGTATGAAAAGGTAATGCAAAAGTGTGTGTTTCTGGGCATTATTGCCTTTGACTGAAGTTTTCTTGTGTTGTCATATTCAAAACTGCAGTGCTTTGCTTGCAGTATCTTAAAGGGAGCAATATTTTGGTACTTATTTTCTGATGATTTAAAAAGTTCTTTGCACTGCCAACCTGAATTTGATAGCACTGGTTTCTTATGTAGAAATTATATTTCTTTGCCTAGAACCTATGATTTATGGCTGATGTAAATTTCGCCTTTGTACGTGCTTGTGAACTTTAGGTGGATAGCTTAATATGAGGGGAGGCACATAGGTTTGCTAATTCTATTTCTGGGCTGGCCTATGAGATGGAGACCAAAGCAAACTTCAGCAGGTTTCAGGTGCACATCCTCTTTCCCTTGTGTTTGTCTCCCTAGCTAATCTGGAGCATTGTACATATTGGTATATTATTTTCTGGCTGTTGTGATAGTCAGAGCACATACATGCTTGGTATTACTTCAGTTAGTGGCTGACATTCTAATTTGTGAAATTATGCCTGAAGAAAGTGTGTATCCTTGTGGTTTTGTGCAGATACCAAATTAAGTAGGCTTATGCACATAAGCTTCTTCATTGTTTCCCTTCTGGAAAAAAATTGTTGCCGTGTTAATTGGTTGGTTGGCATGCATCTGCAATAACTGCGTGGTGAAGCACTGGTCCTAATTTATCATGGGTTTCAGTGGCGCATAAGCAGGATCTACTAATTGTTCCATTGACTGCCCTCCGGTGAGTTTTTACCCATTTCCCTCTTTGATGCTTTTGCGTCCATATGTCTAATTTCTCATGGTTTATGTGGTAGTGTGGTTGGCTGACGGCTTATAACTTTCTGTATCCTCTATCAAATGTGTGTGCTATGATATTCTGTAAGGCTAGGAACATTTCTTCCCTTCATAATTCAGTGTTGAATTAATTATCATAGCTATATGGTGAATCTCGACAATCCCCCGAGGACCAGACCATAGCTTATGGTCCCTGTTTGGGTTTATTTTGTTGCAAAATATATTTTTGAAAAAATGTTATTAAGTTATCGCCTTCTCTGCCTACCTCCCTTACATCCTAAAGGCTTCATGCCTTTCTCATTTTATTTGTCTTTTTGAGATCTCCATTACATCCTTGATGAACTACACATGCGCGACACAAGGCATATCAGACATGACTGTTTCCATGACCAAGATCGACCAGACCTGGCATAAAAGATATCATTCACACAATCATGTTTGATAATTGAAAAAATTTGTAGCTTGCTAATGTCGTCGATATAAGCTGTCTTTTATGTTGTACTGGTGGACAAAGAAGTATAACAAGTTCATATATTTTATATATTGTATTACAGTAGAGTGCAAGATGTATAATCTGTATGAAACTAACATCATGTATTGCCTTGATATTATCACTTGCTACATCCCCAGTTAATGTAATTCATATTTTTGGTTTGTCTCTTGGATATACTCAGATTAGTGCATTTATCTCTTACCTTTAACATCTTTTTCACATTGACTTGGTTTATTTTAGATATCTAATCTGATTAGTAGTTTAGATACAACAGAAAGAGTAATCGCTTCTATTTTGGTTTGCAACCCCCTATTACCATAATTTTGGTCTTCTGATTCTCCATTTATTTATAGGTTTCTCTGTAGCTCATCTGTAGATGATATATTTCCAATTGGTAGTGGTCATTGTTTTTAAGCAGAGTATTGTTTTGTAGATGAATTGCCATGGAAGCTTGGCAGAAATCTGGCCTGGCCACGCTGCTGCTGGAGGGAAGGCGGTCCACCACCGGCGTTTCTCCCCATGACCGACGCCCAAAGTGGATCCACGACCCAAGACATGGTAAGTAGGTGAATTCTTGCCAATCCCTGCTCCCCTCCAATCCCCCATTCTTGTTGCTGCGTGGTTCTTGTGTCCGTGCTTTCTTCCTCACTGATGGCGTCTCCCACCGGCCACTTCCGTCAGGTGTTGTGCTGTTCTTCCGCCCCTTCGATTGTTCCATGGCCACCAGCAGCAACAAGAGGAAAGTCAAGCCCTGATGTTGACCAGATTCATGCCCCTGTATTTAGTTGATCTGTTTGTTCTTGTGATAAGAGAAGTAGCATCAATTGGTGTAGATTTTTCCATTTATGCAAGAATTGTTAAGGTATGAATTTCATCTTCTATCCATGTTTGTGAAGTAACATTGTGCGACAATTTCCTTATAAAATATATTTTGGGGATGAATTGGTGGTCACACACACACCCACGACACTTTACCTTTGAAGGTTGGGGATGAATTGGTGGTCACACACACACCCACGGCACTTTACCTTTGCAGGTTGTATATGCAGCACTGAGTACTAACTAAATTTCTTATTCACAGGATGTATAGCTTTCTTACACGGCTTGGTTCAAGAACCCATTCAGTGTGCCCGCCGTGACTACTTGTTCTGCTCGTTGTTTCCTTCAATTGTTGTCATTGCCCTCAGTCCTTCGGTTGCTCCATATGTTTCAGCTTCTCCTGGACACAGTGCTCTATGTTGACATGTCTTACATTTTATTGTGTCGCCTATCTGTATAGTTACTCGGATCTTACATTTTTGTATTTTTGTTGATGCAGGTGTGTTCTTCCTACTATAAAGCAACATGGATTTCTTTAAATTAAATTGTGCATATTGTGGAAAATAAATCTTGTGTGTCTATAGTCATGTTCATGTATGTTCTGAAATATTCTTCATTGTCTATGCTTTTTCCTTCTGTTAATGATGATAGTGCAGCTCTCCATCTTATTAATTCCTTACCCATTCACTTGAAATATTGCCTAAATATTATTATTTTTGTAGTTGGTTTAGCAGCCTGACTTAGATCTTCTACATTGCCCATAGAGAATCTTCAAAAGTGTAGTCATATATGTCACTTGATAAATTCCAGGACATTAATCTATACTGCTCCTATGCGTTTCAGCTGTCACCAATCCATGGTGAAATAAACAGGAGAATACATGCTTGCAGAAGTTGTCAAAGACCATGAGACCTACCAATCCAGTAGAGATGGACACAATCTCTCCTTGTGGAAGAACAATGTATCAATTGCCAACAAAACCAAACATTTCATCCTATCTTACCATGTAGTACTAACTTAACTGCAATGTATCACTTATGTCAAAAACTATTTGAATCGCGCATTTGGCTATCTATGATATCAAACCTTTGTGTTCTTTCAATATCATATACACTCGAAAGCAAGGCCATTATATGATAAAAACCCACGTGCACTCCTAAGTTCATCAAAATAATTGCTTTTAGTTCATAGTTTAAATTGGGCTTTCGCCTTTCCTACACAACAAACAATCCAAAATATTTCTATATTGATTCATAGCACTTGATAAACAAGTATACATCAAAACCGTATGCTAAAAAAGGCAAAGGAATCTCCTTTAGTTCTTGGTTAAGTTTGTCTTGCGCGCCAAATGGCGCGACAGGTCATCTAGTGTAACAAAACACAGCTAATAACCAAGGAAAGACACCCAACACACGCACCAAGAAACAGTAGGAACATTGCATCAGAACTCCTAGTGATTGCAATGATCTCAAGAGGAACACTGAGGAGCATGTTTTTTCAATTGACTAGAAAGCAACAGAATTATCTGAAGTTATGTCCAACATCCAGAACAGAGTAACTTCTCAAAATAACAAGTTGTAATGATTGAGAGGAAAAACTGCTGAACTACAATTAGGATCAAAGAAAAAGAAGAGGATAGTTCATCAACGCACAGGAGCTTTACAGAAACCTGTTCTGGCAGATTGTTCTGCCTTGTTTTTTTGAGCGAACCAGAGAATAATCCAAAGGCTAAACTAGCGATTTGGGAAGAGCATGACAAATCAATTTAGGAATAGCATGACAAAGTGAAACGTAGGTTTTTTTTTTAGAAAAGGAGGAATACCCCCGGCCTCTGCATCTGGACGATGCATACAGCCATTTTATTAATTATTAACACAAGACCTTACAAAGTCATACAACAGTAAGACCAAAACCACCATCTAAGCAACATCTGTCGCTACTCGTATCCAGTTGATGAAGGGGCGCTGATAGTCTAGGCCTAATACCAAATAGACCTCGTAGCCAAACCTAACATCTAAGACCTGAGGTCCCAACCAGGACGCCTGCCGGGTATGGGCACCCACCAGTCCGGCGTGCTCCTCAACCAGGACGCCTGCCGGGTATGAGGCCGCCACAGCCATTTGCCACCAATCCATCTTCAGAGTTGTACTGCTGCATCTACCTTGCCCGGTCTAGCTGCCGCCGACGCCACCACGACGCCAGACAGCGTCGACCTCCTGCGCGTGTCCATCACCACACATCTGACGCCAAGCCTCCGCTGCTCCATGCCGCCAAGAGCCGCCGCCATGAATATGTAGAAAGAAACACCGCTCCACCGAAGACGCCAACCGCTGGTCCCTCGAGCCCGAGTGCATCTCCAAGAATGCCGCCCCCAAGAGGGTAACGACACATGAATGCCGCCGTCATCCGATCAACTGATCTAGGGTTTCCCCCGGAGGTATTGGGTGGGTTTGGGATTTGTACCTCGATGATGCCTGCATGAAGGAAACGATGATAAGGGCATCGTCATCACCGGCTCCGGCCAACGACCGAAGACCAAGTTTTCACTCGGATCCGTCCCAAGAAATCCACCCGACAACCTGTGCACTGTCTCGACCGCCTTCAAAGCCCCAGATCTAGCCGCCTAGATCCGGCGACCACCCGCAACAGCAGTGCCACCGTAGGAGCCCTAGCACACCAGCCACTGCCTGAATGCGCCATCACTGGAGCCTGGGAGGAGGACTCCCACCCCACCTCGCCAAACCGCGAGAGCCGCCGAGATGGATCCCGCACGCTCATCACTGTCTCTGATCGGAATCGCCGACGCAGATTAGAAATTTGGAAGGGATAGCTTCAGATTTGGGGTTGCTCACTGTTAGGTACCCACTACTATCTCACATATCAAGGGAGGGATTGTATATGGTGGTGATTCAGGGATGCTAGAGGAGGAGGAAGAAGTACAGAGGGGAGCCAGATACAAGTTTCAGTCGCAGCCGCAGTTCGTTCTGATCCCAGCCAGGATGCCCCTGATCGTTGCTCTCCCTTGAGTATAGGTCGCGTGCCTCTGGGAGCCGATGGTGGGCTGGGCCTTGTAGTGGGGGTCGCTAACACCCCTCCTCCTTGAAACTCGGCATGACCCCTAGCTGGTTCCGGAGAAGACTGAAAGGCTGACTTGCCGGGATCCCATGGCGCCTGAAGTTCCCTGATCTTGCTACTAGGGTCGCCAAGGTTGTCTTTCATGATAGTAGCTAAGGTCAGTGTATACTGGACCGAAGTAGTAAGATTTATCGCCTGGGTTGCCGAAGTAGCCTTCGCGGTCGCAGCCGTGGCCGAAGTTGACCCGAACAGGTCAGGGTAGTCATCATGGCCGGCAGGAACCAGGATGAGGACGGCGTAGAGGTAGTAGTTGTGGTCGACGAAGGTCGTGAGGACCGTAATACTCCTCCCTTCTTGAAAAGGAGCTTGCACGCTGTCAGACGGGAACTCATTTGCCAGACGGGAACTCATTTGCGTCCACTGAATTTAAGCCTTCAGGGTCCCGTGGCAACACAAGCCTGATAAGAAATACCATCTCGAACAAGTGCCGTTCCAAGCCACCCGGATCACAGTGTTTCTTCAGTTTTAGCATGCTTCTACCATACTTCAACCACTCAGATAAAGGTGAGCTAAGGAAGCACCAGCCATGTACAGCAAGCTCCTGCTCAAGCCCATTTTCTAGGTGGCCATCAACACAATACAAATAAGCAACGAACAGTCAGTTCTATCAGAACCCAACAGCCGAGCTGTGATAATCTTTGCAAGAGAATAAGATTTTTGATTCTTGTCTGGGGGAGACCATGTTTTAGTCACTCTAATTTTTTCCTCTAACCAGGGTATTATCCATTGCCTAGATCCAACATACAGTGAACTAGCACTTGAGTGAGTTGCATCTGTTTGGGTTGTAAACTGATCATCTTGTTGTTTCCCAGTTAGTAATGCAGCTTCTGTAATAACATGATCAAGAAGCCTTCATGGTAGCATCAAAATGACCAACTGCACCGCATAATTCCACACTCTGGAGTAGCTTGTAAGTGTTCTTCCCCATTTGTATGCCAACACGAGTAGTAACACACTGTATCAAACACAACTCAGCAGTAAAAGTCATAAACCAAGATGACCAGTATTTCTATTCAACAGCACACCACCTTGTAGCCTAATCAACCATTGCTCCAGCATAAGGAAGCTTATTTGCATGATTACATGTTTCCACGAGACAGCAAGCTGCACCAGTTTGGCTAGTTGTGACCTGTACTAGAAAAATGCCCAGGAAAGATCATACCCTCCATTGACAATTCAGCTGATTGCTAGCCTCTAGAAATTTTTCAAAACGAAATATAGGTGGAGCCCCACTGGGAAACAAATGAAGCTGTGAACCTTGGACCAGGACTTGCAAAGAACTTTCAATGATATATCCTCATGCCACAAAGAAGCTTAAAAAATTGCATTAACTAGCTGCAAATATTCAATATCCAGCCACCATTGCTTAATTCTCAAGAATCCGCGATTTTGGCACCACATCACTGAGATTGCACAAATCATTCACAATGATGCTATTAGGAGAGCTGGAGAGATTACCATGAATTGCCTCAGATTTTTCTCTTTCCGCGCATGATTGTTTCTTCTTGTAATTGGAAGTATTCTATTTCCATTCCATGCAACCACATAAAATTTCAGGAATCCTGTAACAGCCTCAGTTGCCCCACAGTTCATTCCTTTGCTTGTCGAATTTATCCATTCATCAACCCTTATGCTTACACAGTTAGTAAAGTCCCGGTAATTCACTAAATCCTCAATGCACCGAATAGAATCATGCACCCCAAGAGGACCGAACTTTCCCAAACACCCGTGGAAAATCACCAGTAAGGTTCGGCACCAAGGAAACCTTCGGCCAAGCATGCACTCCCAAGAACTTGCTCGCTCACTCAGACGCCCATGCTGTATATGCTCATTTTGCTAGTTTCCCAGTAGGACAGAACACAAACCCGAAGTTTGCCAATGTAGCTCGTAAATAGGCTGATTCTGAACGACACTCGAACGACGGCCACGACATTGGGCATAGCACCTGACCCTTTAACTGCAACTTCAGGGTTGTAACAGCTGCCTTTCTGCTAGCCGAACAAGTAGCAGCACGAGTAATGAAATTCTTGGAACATCTCAGTACTAGAAGTAGCCATTCTTGCAATTTGCTCCATAACCTTGGCTGATAGTCAGGTGGCCACCACACATAGCCAGTATCATCAGTCGCGGCTATGCCAAGTACCTGAATATCATTGTTCCCTGCAATCTGCACTTGAATAGGGGGCGGCCACGGTTGCTGCCTGAATCTCTTGTGCAATGGTGGCAGGAGCAGGCCTTTGCTCTTGACACGACGACACCCCAAATGAACGGCATGCCTCAGTGCGAGCATAGGCTTCACCCGGTCGTCATCGTGGACGCGGTATTCTGTCGAACGCATTACGTGCATCGGTGCATCTGACCGACGGTGCACATCTGGCTCCGGCGACATGGTGGAGAAGACATCCAAGGACACCGATAAAGCCGGACGTGTGACCATTGGACTTAGGGACGCATCAGCAACGTCGGCGTAGTGGTTGGCGATGAGGGCTATACCTCGAAAGCACAGGAGATGCATGAGTGGCGATTTTGACATCAATGGTGATGTCGACAGCCCAGGACGCCGTCGCCACAACCTCGTACTCCTCCTGCTCTTCTGGTTTGGCCATTTGAGGGGTGGGCATGGTGTCGTTGAGATCGACCGCAGGCTCGAGGAAGGTGGCAGCAGTGGCGTCACGGACCTCGTTGACGATGTCCGTGGTGGCGACCTGGTGCAAGCATTCTGTCGAACATGTGACAGGCTCATCTCGATGCAGTCAGGCCAACTCCGCGACCTCAAGCCGACGTCCGTTTGGTCCAGGTTTGGTCTGTTTGGGGTGGAAAAACGGACGCACATGTCTGGTTTGGTCCGGTCGCGTGTCGATGTACCCAACGCGCGGCCGCGGCCACAACTGGTTCGGGTGGGACATAAAAAAACCACAAAAATGTATGAAAAACGAAAACAGGCATTGTATAGAATAGCTTAAAACATAAAAATAATAATTAAACAATCTGCCGTCGTCACGGCCATGCACAGTACTTAAGATGAAATTTAAGAAAAAAAAGAAAAAAGATAATGCGGCCACCCCGCGTACCGCAGAAGCTGTCGTCGTCACCGCTGGTGCCGTCACAGCCGCCGTCTTCAGGCGCCACTATCCTCGTCGTCGCTCGTTAGGTCAATGTACGGTGGGGGTGTCTAGAGGTGGGGCGACGGGCCCCAGAATGGGCCGGGCGCGTGCTGTGCAGGTGGAGGGGGCGGGAGGCGGCGGTGCGGCTGGTGGTGACCACGGCGCCCATGCACGCTCCTCCGTGGGCTCCTCCTTGACCTTCTGCTTGACGTCCAGCTCCGGCACATACACATCGCCGGAGGCCGACAGCTCGAGCACCTCCTTGAGGCCCTCCCACTCCTTCTATTGGAGCATGTACTCCCGCTCGGAGTCCTCCATGACGGCCTACAGGAGCCACTCCTCCTCCTCGGCCGTCATGGCGGGAGGCTGCAGGGGTGGCGGCGACGGGGAGGGAGACGGTGTCGGCGTCAGGCCACGCACCCACGTGCGGCCGTGCACTCTGGGCGGGCTCGGTGCGCACACACGAGAAGCACGGGCTGCACTCTGGGACACACGGGGCGGGCTACGACCACGGCCGGCAAAAAAGGTTTGCTGACGCATGTCGTGCTCGTCCTAGAACCAAGTGTTCCAAAGGGGCGAGTCAACGGCATACCTGCGGTCGGAGAGGAGCTCGCGCGGGATCTTGGCACGACGGCGGGCGATCTCCTGGAGGCGAGTACGGCTGGTCGCCTGGACGGGGGGAATGGGCACCCGATCCGGGCTCAGATGCCACCCATTGGGGAGGTGCGCATCTGACCACGGCACCGGTGTGCCGGTCTCCCAGTACCGACGGCACACTTCGGCCTTGACGTAGGGCGGAAGCGTGGCGCGACCGCCGGTGGGGAGATGGAGAAGGAGGCCGGCGAGGTGCGGTGGCTGGTCGCGTTTCCGGACGAGGCAGACGACGACCCCGCCTCATGGTCGTGCTTGCACTTCTTGCCAGGGTGCCACTTCCAGAACCCCATGGCCGGCAGGGAACGAGGTGGATGGCGGCTAGGGTTTGCTGTCTCCGATGAAGGGGCAATGGTGGGGAAGTAGATGGGGACGGGTAGTGGAAGTGGCAGTGAAAGTCCACGGCTTCGCCTTAAAAAGGACGTGGCCGGGGGTCGTCTGAGTGGCTGACATGCGGGCCCAACCACCGATGCGCATTGACTAGGGTCGGTGGGAGGTAGTTCGACGGCGGGCACATGGGCCCGAGGCGGACGCCGAAACGCCGCGTGCCCGTCCGTTCGGTGTCCGCGCGGTCGCAAAGCTCACTCAACTATGCGTCAGGAATAGGTTGAGCCGGACAAAAAACGAACAGGACTTGAGGATGGAGTTGCGCGTTGGACCGGCTTGTCTGTCCGTTTGAACTCAAACAGACGCGGTCGGACTATTTGGGTGTGTGTGTTGGAGTTGGTTCATGGGACGCATCATGGACGACCTCGAGGACCTCCAGGGCATTGGCGGTGCAGGAGACGTCGGTGAAGACTGCAGTGACAGTGGTGTCTTAAAAGAGAACCATATCCACAATAAAAGAGAACAGGTCAGACAATTAAAAATTAAAAATACACTGGGAACCTTTCTGCTTTCCTTTGATTGTTCACCGCCCGCCTGGAGCTTCAAACTTGCACCAAACAGTAAGAGCATCTCCACTCGCGCCCCGAACAGGCCCCCAGGGCGACTTTTTTCGCGACGACGCCGAAAAAAAACCCCAGTCGTGCCCCCAGGATGCCAAAATCCGCTGGCTCGGCCCGTTTTTTGGCCCGGCGATCCCAGGGCGAACCCAGCGCACTGGGGGGGGGGGGGCTTGGGGGCTCCGGCGGAAGGAAAAACCGTGTCTGGGCCACACCTGTCAGGCGAAAACGCATCTTGCACGTCCAGATTCGCCCCCCTCCCCCCACGCGCGCACGCCCTCCCGCAGCCTTGCCGATCCCGACGCCACCCACCCACCACCGTCGTTAGATAGACCATTCCCCCGCCAGAAAAGTGAGAGGGTTCCGCCGCGGCATCCTCCGCCCCGTTCCTGGGTGAGCTTTCCAACGCTCTGGCCACGCAGGGCTGGAATACCGACGGCTGCGCGCCTACCACGTCCGCCAGGTGTTCGGCGATTTGTCTGCTCGGCGATGGACTCGGACGACGAGGAGGCGCTCGCGGCGCTGCTGGAGGAGGAAGCCGATGCCGACGCCCAGGACGAAGAGCATCTCATGGTCCTCGCCGCCCTGGCCAGCCTGCTCGCGAGCAATGCAAAGCAGCGGCGAGGTGGCTCGGCGTCGGGACGGCTGAAGGCAAAGCAGAGGCATCGACTGGAAGGCTATTGCTTGCTCTACTCCGACTACTTCGCCGACGCTCCACTGCACGGCGACAAAGTATTTCGGCGTCATTATCAGATGAGCCGAAAGCTCTTCCTCAGGATTGTGAATTCCATCTGGGAGTTTGACAGCTACTTCAAGTGCAAGAAGCATTGCACCGGCACACTTGGATTCACCTCACTCCAGAAGTGCACGACAGCTATGAGGATGCATGCATACGAAGCTCCTGGTAATTCACTGGAAGACTATGGACGCATGGCCAAGTCCACGACCATTGAGTGTTTCTACAAGTTCTGCAAGGCAGTGGTGGCAGTGTTTGGACCACAATACTTGCGATCACCCAATGCTGAAGACACTTCTCGGATCCTAGCACATAATGCAGCAAGAGGATTTCCTGGGATGCTTGGAAGCATCGACTGCATGCATTGGAAATGGAAAAACTGTCCATTTGCTTGGCAGGGGATGTACAAAGGCGCCAAAGGCGGTTGCAGTGTGGTACTTGAGGCAGTGGCCACACACGACCTCTGGATTTGGCACTCCTTCTTTGGTATGCCAGGAACTCACAATGACATCAACGTACTGCAGCGCTCCCCTGTCTTTGCCAAGCTCGTTGAAGGTCATTCTCCTCCGGTGAACTTCGAGGTCAATGGGAGGCACTATAACAAGGGATACTACCTAGCAGATGGCATCTATCCGAGATGGTCCACATTTGTGAAGACTATCTCAAACCCTGTGCCAGGAGGCAAGAACTCCCACTTTGCGAAGGTTCAGGAGGCTTGCAGGAAGGATGTCGAGCGGACATTTGGTGTGCTCCAATCTCGATTTGCTGTTGTCCGGTACCCCGCTCAGAGCTGGTCGAAAGATCAAATATGGGAGATCATGACTTGCTGTGTCATCTTGCACAACATGATCATTGAGAGCGAGCAGGAAGAGCCAGTGTTTGACACTGAACCATATTACAGGCAGGGTCCTCTTGCCCAAGTTGATCACCACCTACCGGCAATCTGGACTGCTCTCAACATGCGTCAGGAGATCCGAGACCCACTGGTGCATCAACAACTGCAGCAGGATCTGGTGGAGCACCTATGGAGGCTCAAGGGCAACGCCTAGCTCGAGGTGTGATGAAATATGAGTTTTATTTATTGAATTATTTGTTGAACTATATAATTTGTATTGAACTATTTGTTGAACTATTTGATTTCTATTGATTTTCTCTGATAAACTATGTGCTAAAAAAGAGCTTATGTTGAATTTGTGCCGAAGCACGTCGAATACGGGCCGAAATTGGTCAATTTGAGCCGATAGTGAGCCAATTTTGCGTCGAAAATGGGCTGAAAAGTGGGCCAATTTGCGCCGAAAGTGGGCCGAAATCGGCGCTTGGGGACGACCTGGGGGCGGCGGCTGGGAACCCGATCGCCCTCACGCCGATTTTTCAGCCGGCGAGAAAAAGGGAGGAGAAGGGGAAAGAAAAGGGGAGGGCGGGGGAGTGGCGAGGGGGGGCGGGGGGGGAGGGGGGGGACCTGAAGACGGGCGGGGGGGTGGCCCCAGGGTGGCGCAGGTCTTGGTGGGGGGGAGGAAAGGAGGGGGGGCCGCGGGGTTCTTGGCGCGCGCGTCTAGGGGGGGGCGTAATCGACAGATCGCGTGAGTCCGAGCGCGAATGAGTGGGCGGGAGGAGCCTGGGGGTGGGGGGTGGGGGCCGTGCCGTGCACTGTACGCGTCGACAGGCGAATGCCAGGGGGGGCCCACAAAACGCCGGGGGGCGGGTGTGCGGGATGGGGGGGGGAAAGCCCCGCGGGGCGCCGAGGCAGGTAGATCGGGGGGGACGGAACGACCTGCGCGGTCCAGGGGGGGAGGACGCTGGCAGGAGTCCGGCACACGACGCCAGACGCGGGTAGGGTGGGGGGAGGTTGGGGGGGATGCCCGGGGTGCGGCAGAGAGCCGCGGGGGGAGAACAGGCACGGGGGCCTGCGGGTGTCCAGGACTTGCCCGACGGATCGGGAGGGGGTAGAGCGCAGCGTAGGGGGAGGGACGCTGCGGAGGGTTGGCGGGGGGGGGGGAGAACTGTTGAGACGACAGCGGCTTTCGGGGTAGCCCCCATGCCGGGCGAACACCGGCTAGGGGGCACCGCGGGACCCGCGGGGGGGGTGGGCTGAGCGCCTGGGGTAGATTCGGGGTCAGCCCAGCTATGGTAGGCGGGCGGCCTGGGGGAGAGCGGCGTGTATCGGGGCGGGAGAGAGACAGGGGGCTCCGCGGGAGGCGGGGCGAGGGCGGGCGTTCGAGGGGCTCGCCAGCCGTGGCCGGCTGGCGCCGTGGTCGCCGACGGGCACCGGCGGCGGGGGGGAGAGCGGGAGGGGTGGGGGGGGGAAGATGGCCTGGGCCTGTCGGGTTAACGGGGCGGGCGCGGCGGAGGGGGGGCGTACGCCTACGAGGGGGGCGGGGCGGAGATCGAGGGGGGGTGGCGGCCGCGGCAGACTTGGGCGGGGGGGGGCCGACCGTCGGCCACGACAGCCAAGGGCGGCCGGGTCGAAGAGGTATTGCGGTGGGGAAAGCAGAGGCCCGCGGCCCGCGGGGGCTCGCGCGATAGCCCGCGGCGCGGGCGCGGGTCGGCGGCGGGGGGCCGGGGGGGCAACTTGTTCCCGCTGGAGGGCGGCTAGGGGGGGGGGGGGAGGTAGAGAGGCAGAGATGCTCAGGGAGGGGGGGGGGGGGCGATAGGGGGCCGGCTGGTGGGCCAAGCGAGGTCGTGCAGGGGGGGGGGAGTTGAGACGCTCAGGGTGGGAGGGGCGGGCAGATAAGGGGCGGGGGGGGGGGCCGCGGGGTCGAGAGGGGGCGGTGAGGAGCGGGGGGTGCCCGGGGGGGGGGCGTGAGCGGGTGGGGGTGTGGGGTGGGGTGGCCCGGAGGGGGGGGGGGGGGCTGGGGGGGGGGGGGGGGGGGCGAGGGGGGGGGCGGGGGGGGGGGTGCGACACGGGGTGGAGTGCTCTAATTGGTTGGTTACCTGTAGATTGGAAACAAATATTGGTTGATTAGCATACTACATGAACTTAGCTGTGCTTCACCATTTTTAGATTAGCATATCTGATGCAATAATTGCTTTCTCCAAGCCTGATCTCAAGGTACATGTCAAGCATCACAGACCCTTATGCCCCCTCAAATGAAGTCTTTAGACCGAGGTTGTTTTCCTTCCAAGTATTGACCACCAAGTAGACACCAGGAGGGCATGCTGTTAACAGGAAGAGGGCAGAGAGACGCCTCACACAACTGGAGGTTTAGTTGCAAGATCACTATCCAACTTTCGTATGAGTTGCAAGATCACAAACTGGTATTTCTATCGTTCCACTACAATGAAGAGATGGAACTACTGCCAGAGAAATCTAAGCATCCGAAGCTGCAAAAGCTGAACCAAGAGAAGCAACAACACAGTTCGGTTGGAGGGCAGGACATAGGCAACCATCTGAACATGCCATTAGGTTCCTATTGTCAAACAAGAAAATGGATCAGCAATGGACTCTAAATCCAGCCGCATGCATGGCCATGTCAGTACATTTCAGCCTAGTCCATCCCAGATAAACATCTCTTCATTGATCAAGGTCCACACTAATCATGATCAGCTTCACGAAACCACAAATTCATCAAATAAACAGAAGAAACACACAAAGTCATTGGCCTCATAGAGAAGATTAGATTGTTCCACATGAAGAAAATTAAGACATGCTTGTTTATAACAATGGCACTAGGAACAACCATCCTAAAGATCTACTGTATTTAACAACTCCATCAACCATGGTATCACAACCAGGATAACAAAGCTGTTCTCAAGTGCAATGGCTCAGATATATATGACAAGTTTTTCAGTCGATCTTTTGGGAAAGGATCCTCATATACTCTGATAGGGATTACATTTGGAACGGACACTTTAACAAAGACAGATTGCACTGGACACCGGGCTCTACGGCGATTGGCACCACACTACCAGACTTCTACTGGACAATGTACATCGACCTCGATAACCATTCAGCAGTCACCCCACTCTATCTACTGGTACGACACTAACAGAGACTTCGAATGGACACCTCAGAACCTCATCATCCCCTGCTCGGTGGCCTCAAGCCCGTCCGCCAGTGCTTTGAGTGCAGCTTCTCCATCCTCTTTGTTGAAGAAGTAGACCAGCGCGTAACGAAGAGATGCACCGGTCCTTGGGTTTCTGGCCAGCGAAACGTGGATGACTGGACCAAACTCCTCGGCCAGCTCACGTATGTTGTGTTCTTTGCAGTCGAAGGGTAACTGATCAACCTTTATCACGAAGCAGTCCCTCCCTATGAGAGAAGAAATTGAGATCGTCAAAAGAAACGGATTTCTGAAAATGGCAAAGCGCATTAGAACTGGAAAGAGGATTTACCACTGTTTGCCTCCTCGGGATAGATGTCGAGTCCGCGGGCTTCAGCTTCTGCCGCCGTGCCGGAGAACTTCTTAACGAGCAGCCGTCGCTGCCTTGGTGGGCGACAGCGCAGGGGCTGAAGAGATGGTAGCTCTGTCAGTGAAGTGCGGAACCCTTTCCAGCTTCACGGTGCCTGCTGTTCTTGAACGCAGGATCATCTTGTCGTCGGCTGCATAACCAAACTTAGTCCAAGTCCTTCGGCGCTCAGCTGCCCTTGGGGTGACGAAGACCGTAGCTATCTTGTGAACCCTTGTTGTTGTGATGGTCCGCACCTTCTGCGAGCCCACCCAGCGATAGTCAATGTACTTCTTGATGCCATTCTCATCCGGCCCAATGATCTCGCGCGGAGGAAGGGGAGGGCGATCAAGACGCTCCACTTTCATGTCCACTATGACCTCATCATCTTCATCTTCCTCTGGAAGGAAGAACAAAATGAAGAAAATTAGAGAGATTAGAGATATCATAGCAGTTTAAACATCAAATTCAGAATAAGAAACCATCAACCCTAAACAACAATTGGAGATGTTAACAAGGTATAAGTGGACATAGGCAACCATCTTAACAATTCATAATAAGGAGAACAACAATTCAGACTAAGAAAATTAGAGACCTAACAAGGTATCAGACCAGTTAAAACAACAATTGAACAACAGGGTGTGGATAAAAAAAGGTCCATACCGAAGTAGAGAAGTTCACCAGTCGGATCAACACTCAGCGAAGGCGGAGCTGCACATGCAATTAAAATAAGAACTAGCGTGGAGAATAAAAACATCAAGAGAATCAGCTGGGGATTAGAGAAGTTCTGCTTACTGCAACGCTTCAGAGGTGGGGACAGACACTTTTCCTCATCTGGGTCTTCGTTGCGGTCTGAAATTGAAATCAGAGATATGTTTAGAATGAAGAAAGTGTTGGGGATCTGGTGAGGGAATTAAAACAACGGTGCGTACTCGGTCGTTTCAGCATCGGGGAGAGTTTTTTTTCCTTAAGATCATCTGCATTCAATACATAAGTATCAAAATCGATAAGGATCCTCCGTCATAAGATAAGAACAATAAGTATTGCTAGCATTTGATATACAGCAATATGAATAAGAACAAGTTTACTGTGGATTTAAGATTAAGCTGTTCACTGCATATAAAATGCCCAATGTCCTAACAACAAACACGGGATATTTCATAATAACACCAATCAGCATGCTGGCCACTTACATACACCTACATATCATTGCTCTGAGAAGCTGCAAGTTGCAACAGCCGGCAATCATAAACAAACATGGCTTTAAACAAGTAATCTAATGCGGCATAAGAGGAGAGCTAATCATAACTAACCTACAAATTAATGTTGGTCTTAGACTACAGTTAACACTAGATCTCCAACTTCTAGGAGATGAGAAAGTTGGATCATACTGATATACTATCACCACAAAGTATCTTCATAAGAGGAGAGCTAATCACAAGTAAAATCCTGACTAATCCTTGCTCCTATCACAACCAGAAATCAACACCTCAAATTCTCGATCTAGTAGTGCGTTCCAGACCACCATTATATAAAAACAACAAAAGCTCATTAACCACCAGCAACAGGGAATACAAATCATTGCATCACCAACCGGATTCGGCCGGATCGAGGTCGGGCCGCGCCCGATCCGGCCGGCCGCGAGAGACAATCTAGCTCATCTAACAATCATAACAGCGAAGGCGGAGATCGGTAACAAGTGGAGTACCTGAGTGCACGACGCTGGACCTGCTCGCCGTAGCCGATTTTGTGTCTGGCAGCACCGTCACAGTGTCGCCGATGACGGCCTGGTCTCCTCCCATGGAGATGATGGTGCCCTTGACGGCGGCGTGGGTTATGACGCCCTTGGAGACGACGTCGTAGGTGGTGGCGGACTTGGTGACGGCGGCGTGGGTGATGACGCCCTTGGAGACGACGTCGTAGGTGGCGGCGGCCTTGGTGACGGCGGCGTCGTCGCCGGCGGTCTTGGAGAGGAGGTCGTCGATGGCGGCGGCGTGGGTGACGTCGAGGTCGTCGGTGTCCGCCTTGGCGACGAGGTCGTCGGTGGCGCCGGTCTTGGTGAGGGCCTCGGTCTTGGAGAAGGCGTCGGTGGAGGCGGCCTTCGTGAGAAGAGCGTCGGTGGCGGCGGCCTTGAGGCGGATGGCGTCAGTGGCGGCGGGATCGGTGAGGACTGCGGCGACGGCGACGGCGACCTTGGAGCCGATGGACTGCTCGCCGACGGCGGCGCCGACGGCTTCCATCCCTCTCACACACACTCTCTCTCTCTCCCTCTCGCTCTCTGTGAAATAAAACTGTGAGAAAAACCGCGGAGCACTGGGTTTATTTGTAACTCGAACGAGCTTGGCGGCTACGAAATTGGCTACTCTAACTTGGCGGCTACGAAATCTAGCAACGTGATTTTGGGAGTAGCGCAAGTCTCCCCTAGAAGCATCTACACACAACTGGAGTTAACGGGAACATTGTGGAGAGCACCAGAAGCATCCAGACGCAGCGCTCACGGGCACGGGTGAGTGGGCCGGCCCGACAATGCTGGCTGAGCGTCGCTCCTTCCTGTGGACAGTTTACCAGTTGACCAGTTTACAACTGACCGTTCACCATTTGCTTTTGAAAAAAAAATCACGGATAAGAAAAAAAGTGAGCATAAATACAAAAAACGGTTCATAAATTTTAAAAAGAGTCACAATTTTAAAAACAGTTCGCAAATTTGATTTTTTTTTGGGGATTTTGCAGTTTCAAATAAAAGTTCACGGATTCAGAAAGTGTTCATGGGTTTCGCAGTTTCAAATAAATGTTCGCGGATTTGAAAAAATTCATGAGTTTGAAAAAAGTTCATCAAATTTGAAAAAAGTTCATCGGATTAGAAAAAAGTTCATCTATTTTTAAAAAAGGTCATCATTTTTTTAAAGAAAGTTCACGATTCTTTTAAAAAAACGCGTTTAAGAAAGAAAAAAAAGAACAAGAACAAGAAAAAAAAGTAAAGAAAAAAAGGAAAAGAACAAACCGAACTGAAGAACGAAATAAAAGAAAAAAAACAAACTAAGTGTGCACAAGCGGGTGAGATGGCTTGGTGATTGTTACACTTCCTTTCGAACTACGAAGAGTTCAATTCCATCGCCAACACCATTTTTTTAAGTTTAACAGGAAAAAAAAGGAAGGGAAATGGGCTAGCCCAGAGCGGAACCGGGATGTCGAGCACGAGGACCTTCTGTAGACTGGACCAGGAAACCCTTGGATCTTGCTCATGAATCTTGAAGCATGGACGTCAGCTGCACAAAGACGTTTGTTGTATTCATTGTTCCTGGCGAACGTCCCTTTTTTAGGAAATCTGGCTCATGTTTGGCTCGAACTCGCAACCTCATGGAGTAATGAGGGTAGGCTCACCACTTGTGTGAAGCGGGTTGTGAACTTTTTTTGTATCATATGTTTTGAAGCTAAAATGAATTCATTTTTTCATTTGAAATTTTCGACCACAAAATCCAGAAATTCCAAAACAAATCCATCTTCTGAAAAGAACAAAAAATCCCTACAAATCCAAAAGTTGCTATGTTTTTTCATATATACTTTTACAAATCTCAAAAGTTGCCGTGTGCAAATTGTGTATACTTTTTCATATACCCATTTTTTTACAAATCTAAAAAGTTGCTATGTTCTTTTTGTGGGTAAAAAGTTGCGAGGCTATTTAAATGAATACATAACTTTCTATGTGTTAACTTAATCAATCTTCAATTACTAGCACCCCTGACCCCCGTGTCGCCTAGCTGGGGCGACACGGGGGAACCTAGCGCCGCCGCCACAAGGCCCTTTGCTCCCCGCTCTCCCGCTTGGCTGTCGCCAGAGGGGCCGCTGGCAAAGCCGGCGCATGCCCCAAGAAAGGTGGCGGCGGGGCGTTTCCTCTTTCCGCAATAGTGCGCATGGTGGCTTCGTCTTCCAGGCGGCGCGGTCGTGTTGCAGGGCTGTGGGGTAGCGTTTCGCGGGGAGTGGCTAGATCCTGGCCGAGCTCGACCGGATCTGGCTTCTCCACCCTCAATGGCCATGGTGGTGTGACATGCGACGCGATGCTGGCCTGGGGCTCGGTGGCTCCATTGTTAGGTTATGGACGCTGACGATCTGCGTGTTGGACTACAGCGTGCGACATGTGGCTCCATGGTGGTGCAGTGAGCTCAGCGGACATCGACAGTTGGAATATGTGATGCCCCGACTTAATCGTGCACTAATCATACACGCAAATATGCACAATCAAGATCAGAGACTCGCGTGAAGATATCACAACACAACTCGAAACACAAATTCAAACATACAAGCTTTATATTACAAGCCAGGGGCCTCGAGGGCTCAAATACATAAGCTCGAGTTACACAAGAGTCAGCAGAAGCAACAATATCTTAGTACAGACATAAGTAAACAAGTCTGCCTTAAGAAGGCTAGCAAAACAAATACAACATGGATCGAAAAGGCGCAGGACTCCTGTCTGGGAGCCTCCTATCTACTCCTGGTCGCCGACAGTCTCCACATAGTAGTAGGCTCCGTCGGGGTAGTAGTACTCGTCGGCGGGATCAGCTGGCTCCTGGGCTCCATCATCTGATCGCAACATCCGAAAAGAAGAAAGTAGGGGGGAAAAGGTAGCAAAACATCCGTGAGTACTCATCCGTGCGCACGGGGGGGGGGGGGGGGGGGAGGGCTAGGGTTTGGAGGGGGGGGGGGGGCTCGGCGGATGGCCGTCACCTCCCCTGCCTCCCTATAGCGAGGAGAGAGACAATGGGGTGTGGGCTGGGCCGGTGCACTATGCACTTAGGCCCAGTGCTCAGTGGATTTTCCTCCTTTTCTTTTTCTTCTTTATTCTTTTCTGTTTTGCTTTTATTTATTTCTGTTCCAATTTAAAACCCAAAAGAAAATATATTTTATAAAATATGGAACTTAGTCCATTAACTAAAGTGCAATTTTGGACACTGCCACAAAAGGTTTTGGATTTATCTAAAATAATTTGTATTTCCACAAGTTAGATAAAGCATTTTAAATTACTGCTTTGCCCTATTTTAGTTGTTTTAGGGCACTTAACCACTTCATAAAATGTTAGTTTCTCCATGGCAATTACTCAATGATTATTTGCAACATTATGAAAAATTCTGTCCTAGTGTTTGGTGAAATAATTTCTGGACTTTATAATTTAGATTTGAATTTGAATAGGTCTTCAATCAAGGGGCAATTAAGCTTAGTAACCAGGATGACATGACAACCACTAGGGGGAGATTACTGCAGCATGATTCTCTGGGTGTTACAATTCTCCTCCACTACAAGAAATCTCGTCCCGAGATTTAAGAGGTGGAGTAAGGGCGAAAGTTCTGGTTACAAAATTCTGACGGATCTTCTCGTTCTGGGTTGCTCTTCTCGAAGAAGTTGATCCCTTTCGTTGATGTCTTTATTTCTCTTCTTCATGTCATAATGATGAAGTCGTCATCGTTTCTTCGGGAACTCCATCGTACTTACGAATAGGGTAGAAGGGGGAAACTATAAGGACGAATGCTTGGAAGGATTGGCATCCAGTAATTATCTCAGGGAAGGAGATTTTAGAAGCACTAGGGAACATATCGAGAGTGATATAAGGAGTTTCAGCAAGTTTCAACCAGGTAGGCATCCAACTGATGCCTAAAACAGATGATGAAGGGGGTTCAGAGCAATGAAGAATAATGTTGCACCTAATACCGGAATGAAACATGACAAGGAAATTAGCCCATGACATATACGACGCCAAGTGCTAGGGTTTCGAGCGAGGAAGGGGTTGTGGTGGTGTGTGTGTGGGCGCGCGCGCCCGAGGAGGTTTTGGGGTGTGTGTGGAGGGGGGGTGTTTGAGGAAATGACACGGCTACTGAAAATTTTAATACGCGGGAGTCAAACGCGGGAGTGAAATGCCGGGGGTATTGAAAATTTGGATGATGGTGCATCGCACACGGTCCGGAAATAACAACCGTGTGTTATGAAACAGAAAAACCCTCGAGCCGGGCAGATATTTTCGAGGGATGCAGGTGGGAGCGGGAACAACAAACATCACACACGGTCGAAACATAGTAACCGTGTGTTATCAAACAGAAAAAACCTGCAGGCGGGTAGATATATTTGAGAGGGGAAGCCTCGTGGAGCCCAATGTACTATGCTAATGTGCGTGACAGGGGCACCGGCGTGGCACACAGTTATTTTGTGTGAACCGTGTCTGTTGCGTCATCCGACTTGTCTAATGTTCATAAATTTGGCGAAAATGATGTGGGAAAGGGTCAGAACACGAACACACTTGCATGTGGACCAAATATATGTATGAAAAGGGTGGTTTGATGTTCAAATACCAAATGCAACTTCGATGTGGCACCTATCTCGCAAAGCACACGGTATTGCTTCCCCCCCCCCTCATGCCGGCAGGAGGGGAATCCTAAGCTATGAATGCATGCCCGCCCCCACGGAGGTTCGCCTAGCAAAGTGCGAAGTAGCAGTCCCGCCCCCATCACACACACACACACACACACACACACACACACACACACACACACACACACACACACACACACACACACTTTGAGTCGGCGGGAGAGGGCATCTCAGCAAGATGTATCGTAAAACAGACCAAGAATAATCCACCTTGGTCGTACAACCTCTCTCTTGTTGTTGGTCAAAGTGATGGCCGTCCATGCGACCCCAGAGATGGGCTAGCTAGCTCGCCAATAATCACGCAAGTAGCTAGTCCCCGAAGACAACCACTGCCTGCGTGTGGCCCAAACATATGTATGGAGGTGTTGATGTTTGAATACACAATGGAACAACTTTGATGTGGCACCGTGCTTTTTGGAATCAAAAATCCCCACACGAAGCGAGGGTTAGTTGACGATGCATATGTATGTCACATGCACCACACTTCAAGCCGATGACGGGGATTCATGCATGCATGCATGCATAGTATGCACTCAAACTTAATTTGGTCTGAATCTCACCATGACATACTACGATAACACGAACCAAAGGAAGAATCCGCCATGGTAACCTATCTTGTTGTCGGTCAAAGTGATCATGGATGTCCATGCGGGCCCACGAATATATAGGCTTGTCGCCGATAACCACGCGAGGGAGTGTACCATTCGAAGACAACCACTACATGCATATGTATGTATGGAGGTGATGCGTGCATGCATGTTTGAATACCATTCACAACATTGATGTGGCGCGTGCGTCGAAAATCGTACAGTCCCCACACAGATCGATATCGGTTCATGACGTGTCGTGGTACTGGCCACTTCGACTCGATGGGAGAGGGATTCATGCGTACACATGCATGTGTAGTGCTCAAACTGTATCATGTCATCCCAGAGCATGACCTATATACCGTAATACAAAGAAAAAATAATCTCCTCCTAAGTCAAATTAACCTCTCTCGTTATCAGGCAAAGTAGTGATGGACCAAGTGGGACCGCGTGAGTGGGTGCGAGAGGACAACCACCATCGCTTTGCATGTGGGCCAAAACATATGTTGAATACCCAAAATGCACAATTTTGATGTGGCACATGCCTCAAAAAACGTAAAGTCCCCACACAGAGCGAGGTTCATGAAGCGTACTACATATGCTGGTCCCCTTCCCCCTCTTCGACGCATACTATATGCTCCTACCGTAATACAACCCAAAAAGAATCCTCCTTGATGGTGAAATTAATTAACCTCTCCCGATGTAGGTCAAAGTGATGCATGCATCGACGATGACCTCGCGGGCCCGCAGATGGAAGCGTCACACGTGAGTGTCCTAGGATAACCACCGCCTGGATGCATGTGGCTCAAAGAGGTGTTGTGTGATCTTTGAATAGCCAATGCACAACTTTGATGTGGCACGTGCCTCGGAAACCAAAAAGTCCCCACACTGAGCACGGACGCGTACGTAGTATATATGGTAGTCCCCTCCCACCTCTTCGACGCATACTATATACTCCCACCATAACACAAACAAAAAAGATTCTTCCTTGCTGGTCAAATTAACCTCTCTGCCGACTGTTGGTCAAAGTGATGGACGACGACCTCGCGGGCCCACAGAAAGCGTCACACGCGAGTGAGGTGTCGTGTAGGACAACCACCGACTGCATGTGGCCAAAACATGTATGTATGAAAGGGTTGTGTAATGTTTTAAATAACGAATTCACGACTCTGATGTGGCACCCGCCTCACAAAATGGCCAACACCCATACGGTTGCTCACGACTCGTAGTGTACTGCCAGCCACCACCCACCAGACGCGCGCGCGCGCACACACACACCCCGCGCATCCACCGCAACTGCGATGCATGTTAAATTTTCCCGCGGTGAACATATGTTATCAAAGGAGGGACGTTTTAATTTAAAAAAAAAACAGAGATCATTCAGACGTTTT
Organism: Thinopyrum elongatum; assembly: GCA_011799875.1. Classification (NCBI taxonomy): domain Eukaryota; kingdom Viridiplantae; phylum Streptophyta; class Magnoliopsida; order Poales; family Poaceae; genus Thinopyrum; species Thinopyrum elongatum. Next base: position 163,848,156 of record CM022302.1, read on the forward strand.
AGTACATTGATTGATTTTCTAGGGGTATAATGTGCAAAAATCAAATTTGACCTACATGCACACGTGACAGTGCACCTAAATGGATTGGAAAAACACATGTGTCTCACTGGGTGCATATGTTTACTCCCCGTGCAAGAAATTTCAAACATTGAGAATCTTGATTTTTAAAATCTAGTACATCCAAAACTTATTTGAAATTCATGAAACTTATCATGTTGTCATATGGACACCAATACACAGTGGCATTGTACATTTTTTTGTCAAATTTGAGACAAGTTTTGATGTAATTTTTATCTTGTTACAAACGGGATATTATTAATAATTGGGAACCAATATCGCAAACGGATTATTTATTTGAACCGTGGCTGTTAGACCAACAATGGATACGTGCCATGCTTCAGTTCAGCAATAAAGCGGCAGCATTAATCATCAAAATAGAAAAACAATATACGTGCCGCCACGCGACCTGTGTGCCGTGCGAGCAGGCGTGAGTTGACGGGACGCATGCGAGCAGTCGGCCGCGCAGGCAGACCAGGAGGCGTGCGTGCAGGTGTGTGAATTGACGGGAGGCGTGCTCGCTGCGCCGTGTCATCGGGAGGCATGCGAATAGCTGTGTGAAATGACGGTAGCATGCCAGCAGTCCGGTACGCAGGCTCACCGGGAGGCGAGCCAGCGGTTTGACTGCCGCCCGCCTCTCTCCCACTACTCCATATTAATGGCGCGCCCGAGAGGCCGCACCCCCCATCCTCGCCACACACAATCCTCTCTCTTCGCTTGCATTCTCGACGCCACTCTCAGTCTTCAAAGCCGTCAGTGTATGAGGATGCCGCTGAAGCGCCCCGTCGGAGGGAGTGGCGATGCCGGGTCTGCTGAAGCACTGGAGCACGGCGTGGAGATGGAGACAGAGGTTGCCGTCACCGCCGGCGAGGCATCGCTGCACCCTGACATCGTTGACGGCGTCGTGCTTCCACAGCCGGAGCTGGAGGTCCGCACCGACTCCGGTGACGACTCGGGCGACGACTCCGACGACGACGGAGAACCGGTTAGTCATCTATACCCATTTATATGTTAAATAGATCCTAGGGTTTCTCTGGTCACTCCTGCGTCCTGCCTCCCCCTTTTTGGAATAGAAACCCTATGGTTATGTTCTCCCAATCCATGAAATATGAGTAAGTTTCGTTAGATCCATGTAGTGTACTGATTGTTTGAATGGTACAAGTGATAAGTGATTAGTTGTTTCATCTGTGCAAATGATTTCTGCTAATAATCCGACTAGGGTTAGTGTTCGTGCTAATAATTCCTAGCCAGGTCTTGACAATTGATTTTGAATGATCTACATATATGTTTGTGCCATTATTTTCTTCAAGATTGGTCTGTACATAGACGACTATGCTTAAAAATCGAACCATAATCTTTGGATATGTATAAAAAATAGCCATAAATTCCTAATCCTACTTTACGGCATGTAAACATTGATTTGATGCCAAATTTTAGCAACTGCCAAATGTTCGCTAGAGATTAGTTTGTATTCCAAATTTGACGCTACATTTTTTTTACTATATGTATAGGTGCTGTCTGACAATGTCGACAGCGAGGATGAAGATGGCCAGAGGAGGTACAAGAGGCAAATCCTGAGGGAGCTTTATGCGGGAATGCATAATAGGCGTATTAGGACCTGGGACGGCGGCTTTAGATGCCCATTTTACAACCAAAAGTTTCATCACGCGTATGAAAGTGTTCTGGCGCATGCAAGAGGATGAGTCGTTGGCTCCTTCAAGCAGAAGTATTCTCGCAGGGTGGCGCACGCCGCGTACGCCGTGTACCTGGAAAAGCTTCAGGATCGTGCCGGCAGATGAGATGAGATGTGGGATCGAACTATGTATATGGCTATGTAGTGTCTTAATGACGGTTGAACTATGCTTGTGTACGCTTATTATCTATGTCTGAGTATGTTTAATCTATGTTTACTTATGTCTAAATGTGGGATATGGATACAATCAGTTCGGTTGATGGAATCTACCTCCGTCCTGGTTTATTGGTCCTCTTTGAAATTTGTGTTAATTGGAACCGTGTGCAATGACTTTCATTTTCCCTGTTACGTCCATCACACACGGTTGGCTCTAGCAAACCGTCGCCTCCGAAACTCTTTGTGGGACAGAAAACCCTCACTACCCAATTCAAAAAAGAAAAAGAAAACCCTCCCCACGTCACAAAAACCCTCACCCCGTTCACCACCCCCTCCAGTCCCCATTCACACCTGCACAAGCTCCTCCGCGTCTATGCATGGCACCGCCTATCACCGTGGCAACCACTTAGCTTGACGCCTGTCACTGCCACCAGGCTGCCGGCAAACCTCACCGCATTTCGCCACTTTCGCTTGCCGCCGCCTATCGCCATCGACTTTCTCGATGCTGCTCGCGGTCGACCCAGCTCCGCCCGGTTGGGGAATACGCCGTATTGAGGGTTTTTTCTCATGGACAACAAGGTAACTAATTTAATGAGATATTATCTCATCTTTTATCCCAGTTCATCTGCCTCCTTTAATCACCCGGCCAAAATCGCCATGAATTCATTTTTATTCGAGCTGATTTGAGGATTTTCTTTCATTCATAGATTGTACAGTGCATGGACACATCAGGACTTTGCGGCCTCGGCCAGACATCCATGGAGTTCCATCTCACCATACCAGATGACTTAAGGATGCGCACGATATGTTCAATCTCACCCTAAATCGGTTGGCATGGCCTACTTTCCTGAACATATACTTTATATTGCTGCATTTGGATAAAAGGTGCCACATGCAACATATACGTCAAAGGGGATTTTTTTCTCTTCTTTCTATATTAGGCAAATTAATGATATATTGTTATTTTGATTACTCTCATATTTCCATGACATCATGGTTACCCTATCTGTTTAATTATAGATTTTTGTTCTTTGATTTCAACTGGTGTACATTTCTTTCAATTTTGCCCATATTTGCATGTCACCATATTCTTTAACAATCCTACCATTTTCTGCAGCGTGTCCCTTGCTATGCAATAGAATCTGTAGTACACAATCTTTCCATTTACATAAATCAAGACTGCAGGGATGACATACCGAACACAAACCATGGATTTACAATCGTTGCTTCTGTAAGACTTGATGAATGTGGTCACTCCTATTTTGCCAAGGGCCTTTGGACAGAAATTTCTAAGTTTATGTACTGAAAGCTGGCACTAAAATTGCACTGCACACAAAAGACCCTGGTCATGAGATATATGCTAACTTCCCCGACGATATCATCCGTCCAGACTTTGTTCGAAGTAAGTGTTCTTTTCAAGTATCTGCATGTTGACTTACCCAGCAATATCAAAGGAATTGTGTAGTATTTAAGCAACCAATTGTTATTCTATTTTCTTACTCTATTCCTACCTACTAACTTCTAGTTACCAATACACTTTTCTATTGCCCTATTTTAACTAAATTTTCCCTATACTCCCACTTCTATCAGAAAGTGCCGCTGATGAGGAGACTCCGGAGGTGGAGAATGGGGCTGCCAACAAGTGGAGGAGGGTCGTGCAAGAACCGCAAGCGACTCCAGCAGGCCTATACTTCATCAGCAGCCTCCCCGATCATATGTTGACAGTCATCATCTTCCTCCTCCCAATCAAATATGGGTCGCGGACAACCATCCTTTCCCGACGGTGGCGCTCCCTATGGAACTCCACCCCTCTTGACCTCATCGACACCCACGAGCTCTGCCATGGCTATCGCAAAAGCTTGGATGCGTTCTGCAAGATCCTCGGCGGTCACCCTGGCCCAACCAGAGGCCTTAGAATGGGCAAGTTCCGTTCCAACGGCAAGGACCGAGCCAAGCTTGACGACTAGTTTCGATCCCCCGTCCTAGATCAGCTCGAGGAGCTCACTTTTGATGATGGGCATATGTGCTCGCTGCCAACGTCCGCGCTCCGCCTCGTGCCCACGCTACGCGTCGCCAAGTTGAGGAACTGCCATCCCCCCTTAATGACGCGCCCGCTCTTATTCTACCACGACTGAAGCACCTCGAGCTCGTCGCCGTCTGCCTCCAAAATGGTGACAAGCGCCTGCTCCGTGGTTGTACTGCACTCGAGTACTTTCATCTTCAGACGATCAATGGGTTGAGTAGCTTCCACATCACCTCCATGACTCTCTGGACTATTTATGTGTGTTGCTGGTGCTGCAAGAAGACATCACAAGATGTGTACCACGGTATGGTCATTGAGGACACACCTTCACTTGAGAGATTACTTCTAGTTGATCAAGAAGGTCCAACAAGAATCAATGTCATTTCTGCGCCGAAATTGACAATGGTGGGCTACTCCTCTGACAAATACTTCGAACTTGTTATTGGATCCACACCCGTTCAGGTACAACAGCCGCCTTCTACCTCTCCTTCTAGAAATTAACATTATTTCTAATTTTGAAGATGTATGTTCGTCTGTCATCCAGAAAATGATTCCGACAAGCTTGACCCCGAAACTACGCAAAGTGAAGGTCTTGGCACTAGAATCTATCGGCCCCAACCTAGAGCAAGTTGTCAGTTTCCTGAGATGCTTTCCGTGCCTGGAGAAGCTATATATCGAGGTGATGTTCCTTTCCTGTTAAATGTTAACCATAAGGGAGTTCAATTTGTGACACCTTTTTCCAAGTTTACAATGACAATGTACTACGATTTCTGAAGGATTTTTGGAGGATTTCAGTACATACATGCCCCCCCCCATATTGGTTGCTTGATCCATATGGTTACAATCCATAAGCATTTCTCCTTTGGATTCATCTGTACTAGTTTTCTTAGGGAACTTTTCGTCCACTCCAACCTCTTGTGAAGAAGGCTACATTTTTCTAGATTGTAATCAAATGCCCATGTTAATCATGTCGGATCGAAGATGGCACATTAGTGCATTTTACAAATCCTGCAAACCAAATAGGCCTGTAGTAGTGTTCAAAACTGCATGTAGGCACTAACACGTTTTCTTCTTTTGCAGATAAGATTAGGCCCGGTGGTGGATAATGTGATACAATATAACAATCACATCGAATGCCTAGATCTGCATCTCACAGAAATTACTTTGAACTCCTACTGAGGGACTTTACCGGAGATTATATTCACCAGGTTCTTTGTTGTCAGAGCAATGGTGCTGAAGGTAATGAGGTTTGCCCTACATTTATTTCGCAAAAATGAATGGTTTGTTGATTAGCGCCGGCGGCTGTGGCAGAATGGAATAGGCTCCGAAAATGCTGAATTTCATTTTGGAACTTCAGATGATAGAGTAATCGGAAGTCATCGTGTCAACCCCATACATGACTTCTCAGTGGCTAACCCCTTTGCAAAAATTATGAGGTTTCGAAACCAGCCTTACAAGTGGTAATATTAGTTTGAACCTCTCTTATATCCATGTTCAGCGGATCAGCGCGAGCGTTTGCAGCTCATGAGCTGAATTTCATTTCAAATATTAGTTTGAACCTTATAATCTTTGAATTTGATCCATATAACTCTGGAATTTGAACCTTGTAATATTTTGGGCTTTTGTGGTAAAATCGTTGAAATGGCATCGTATGAGACTCGTATATTGGTAGCACTATTTTGATCTTAATATGCAATGGACTTAGATTTTATTAACCATTCTCGATCTCATAGCACACGATCTGTACAGCTAACTCGACTGCGATCTTCGACATTATTGCACACAGTTGGTTTCTTCAACCGTGTGCCCTGTAGAGCGCATAATTAATTATCGCACTCGAGTGTCCATCATCACCCTTCTGTGTAACTTTGACCTCATCACCCACGGGTAAACTTATGACCAAAGTCATTCCACACACTTCATTTTTACAAAGCTTTTTGCCAATAAATGCCCACGATTTGTCCCTCTTCTAGCCGACGCGTGGCCAAACTAGCCGGGCGGGAAGCTTGCGCGGTAAACTGTGCGGTAGCGCGGGAACAGGCTCATCGACGATACATTTGGTGCCTCTTCGAGCCCATCCGTGGTCAAAAAAACCGCGTGCGGTGTTGTCAAGCGTGCACTGGAATCCTCCGCTATGAACGCAGTGACAAGACGTGATGATTATAGGCCGGACGGCCCCCATTTATTACAGCAGCCATTTAACCCTTGTGTCTCTTCAACTTTTTGATCGCGCCCCACCATTGCAAGAAGCACACCCACCACGACAAATTCTTAGAGGGTATCCTGCGCGGCTCCAGTGGCGCTCCGAGCGGCTACCGATGACGAGCAGCAGTTCACCATGCATGTCATGGTGGACACCCACAGAAGGTTCACGGAGCTCTCGGTGGTGTACACCAACAACCCGGTCTGGGTGGAGCACTCCATCCACATCATGGAGTTGTTGCTTGCTGAGGACAAGTACAAGGTGGTCGGGTTCGACCTCGAGTACACCCGCGCCTGTGTTGGGTCTCGTCCCAAGGTTGCCGTCGCCTAGATGTGCGTGCGCAATCACGTCCTCGTCTACCACTACTGCCTGGCCACAAGGCCTTGCGAGCGTTTTGCCAGGTTTGTCAACAGCCCCCACTACATGTTCGCTACGGTGGACATCACCAACGATGTAAAGGTGCTCAAGAATTCGGGCATCGCCTGCCAAAATCTTGTCCACATCCAGGGCCAATACAAGATCTGGGGCAGCAATGAGCATGAGAAGGACTCACTGGTTCAGCTCGTCGAGGCCATCATGGATCCCTACTACAGAGACATGAAGGATTCCTGCAACAAGGACAAGCATGCCTAGCACTCGGCCTGGATGGAGAAACTCGACAAAGCTCACGTCGTGTACGCAGCCAAGGAGGCGTACACGAGCTACGAGATGTACAGATGGATCGTTGACATGAGGAAGTGTCTCCTTCCCCAAAACGGCCAGGGATCCAGCTGGAAGCAGTGCAATGGCAAGCGTCGTCACAACAAGTAGATGATTAGATCCTCGTTTCTCCTAGTTTAGTATGCATGTAATTGCTTACTTTGGTGTGTGGAAATGTTATGTGTGTAGTCACTTGTGTAATTGTATGCTTAATTTGGTTATGCAATGCTGTCTTTTTAAGTATATATGTTGATGCTCTGTAGACAGAGCAAATCACATCGCACACGGACTAAACAATGGAACCCGTCGATGATGATTTCATCAATCACTGACAATTGTAAACCAGCAATCGTTTGCTCACAACACACACGGCTTGTTAACATGAATCGTCTGTATTGTTATTGGTCTTCCCACACATTTCTGATTACAGACCTGTTTGCCGCGTATCACACACATCTTGTTAAGTTGAACCGTTTGTGTTCTCTTGGCTCAACGCAAACAGTTCATCCGAGTGAACTGTATGCCATATATCGCACACACCTTCATCTGGCTGCCCGTTTCTGTTGTTCCGCATCATCACAAATAGTTTATCCGAGTGAACTGTATGCCGTATATCGCACATGCCTTCATCTGGCTGCCCATTTCTTTTGTTCTGCCTCATCGCAAATAGCCATTGAACTGAACCGTATGCCCCGCATCACACACGCAACTAAAATCTGAACCGTGTTTGATGTATCCTTCATCGCAAACGTTTTGCATATTTTTTGATGGTTTTTTTACATCACCATTTGCGATTAATGCATCGTACACAGTTTCGTCAAAGGGTCTCTGATCGTAGTGTCGCGTTAGTAGCATCCTGCAGTAGTGATATACCACTAAAATATATTACATTTCACTCAAAATATATTTCTCAAGTTGTTTTGATGAGGCGAGGGAGGGATGTGGTTGCTTTCAAGATAATAAGGGGTTTTCTGCAAATTGGAGCAGAGAAGTGGTCTATTGTTGCAAAAATGCCACAACTTACCTCACAGCCGTTAGATGTAGATCTAATGGTCAGAAATGACAGATGGCAGACACACCATTATCACCAGCTGAGCCTTTTATAGGAGTAGAGACAGTTACTGTGATAACTGGTTTGAAGTGATATATTTTATGTCTACCCCGAATGATCTCAAATTCACTAGTAGTAACAAAGAAAAGGTTGCCTTGTTAATTAACAGAAAATAGGGCAATAACTATCACATGAGGCCGGTAAAAACAAGGCACACTGGGTTCAGCGTCTGTCACTACAGCTGTGCGCGCGCGAGAAATCTACATATCGAGGGGGGGCTACGGAGAGAAAGATGTATCGAGTGTGTGTGAGCGAGGCATAGAGACACAACTAGCGAGTGTGTGTGTGTGTGTCTGAGAGAGAAGACAATGGATAGATTAAGATCAAGATCGAGGTGTCACCCTTCTGCTGTCATTGTTGGGGGGTAAGGGGGGAGGGAGAGAAAGACGTATCGAGAGTGTGCGCGCGATAGGCACAGAGGCACAACTAGCGTGTGTGTGTGTTTGAGAGAGAAGCCAGTAGATAGATTAACATCAAGATCGAGGTGTCACCCTACTCCTTCGGTGTCAGGAAGTGTGTGTGTGTGGGGGGGGGGGTGCCAGTGACACTTAGAGATAGGGAGAAGGAGTTTGTGTGTTACGTATCTATATTAAGGGATATGTTGATAGCATGTGTGCGAGGCATACTTAAAGCATCACGGAGATAAACAAGTGGTGTGCATGCAAGCGCCGGAAAAAATGAAGAGAGAAACAATGTGTGTGTGTGTGTGTGTGTGTTATTGTGTTATTGTGTGTGTGTGTGTCTGAGCGAAATCTCAAAACAAAAGGTGCTCTGCTGGAATCCCATTGTATGTATTCATATGGTTCCGGGACTCGAGTTAACCTTAAGGATATGTGTGCGAGACATAGTTATACTTTGAGACATGAGTGGCGGTGGGTGTGCGGAATTAAAGGGGTGGGCATGTCCGACAGAGAGAGCGTGTGTGTTTTTGTGTGAGAGACTTGTAGGACGGGGTAGAAAGACGAATTCTAACCTTGACGGAGGGAGAGAAATACATGAAGTGCGCGTGTGTGATTCAGATGCCCACGGAGAAATGAGATATGTATGCGTGTGAGAGAGATTGCACAATTCATTCACGTATCACTATCTAGCGATCGTGGATGTGCATCGCTTGAACATAATCAATATCTACTTTGTATCGTGGCCGAAGATACAATATCGATTCAACGCTATAAAGATTGGACACTCACATATCACATTTTTTTCAAATAGTCTTTTTCAATCATGCATGCCAAAGTTATAGTGATATTTCTTCAAACAACCACTGTAGTTATCATGTACATGCACCATTGTTAGTTTTGCATTCAAATTCATTAGTCTTGGATGATTTAAGGTTCTATTATGAAGTAATATATGTAGTATTCATATATGAATTCAACGGGTACTGCAATTTATGAAATGGAGGCCATGTAATCATATGAGGTAACACTTTTAAGTAGCGGATTATAATATCCATTTCTTTTGCGCATCTATATTATCCATTTGTTACTGTCCAATATAATTAAAATTAACATGTCAATATATTTAGACGAGAAATACATAGGCTGAGCGTTTGCTCTGTTTTTTATGAACGCGCCTCAGTTACACCCGTGCGATCGGTCGCGCCCGTGTGATAGTAACAAGTTATAGTAAGTTATCGTTGCATCATCCGGAGTTATTATCTTTTTTCTGGGGTGGACTTCATACCAGTCATTAACTGCTCATGTGTGCCCGTGTACACAGTCTTGCATGACCGGCTTCCCGCTAGCACTGTCCAAAATTAGTTGAGACTGGATACGAACGATCCCGCGGGCGGCAAAATTTCCCGCCTCCTTCTAAAATTTCCGCGACCTAGTCTTTAGCATGTGAAATTCCCCTTTTATCCTTGGTGCACGGAGAACATAGTTACAATATGGCCCTCATTTACATAATAGGTTGGGGTTGCTTTGGTAACTTCCGCTTCACCCCACCACACGGCACCCCCATTTCCTCTCCCCTCCCGCAAAAACGACTACTCCACAGCACCAGAGCATCTTACATCACGCCGTCCGTACTTCATCGGCCATTCTACCCCTTCCCTCTCGAAACCGTAGACTGCTCATCCACCGGCGTACCAGAGCCCATGCATTGCCAGCGGTGTCCACCTCGCCGGATCTGCTTCTGCGGCCGCATCTACCCCTCCCACCTCCCCTAGAAACAAGTAGACTGCTCATACACAACTGTACCACAGCCCATTCAGTGCCAACCTTGTCCACGCCGTCGGATCTGCTTCACCGATACTCTCGTCAACCGCAGTGCATCTGCTGCGGCTCCTTCGTACTACGCACCAGAGCCGCTTCGTCCACACCCCCGGAGCCGCCCCACCGACGCCCCCGTCGATGGCCTCTGATCCTCTCGCCGACACCGTCCTCAACCTTACCGGAGCTGCTTCGCCGACACCATCCTCAACCCTACCGTAGTAGCTTCGGCTATACCATTCTCAACCCTACCGGAGCCGCTTTGCCAACGCCCAAGTCCACGGCCTCAGATCCGCTTCGTCGACACCCTCGTCCAACCTACCGAAGCAGCTTCTGACGCCCTCGTCCACGGCCACAGATCCGCATCATCGACACCATCCTGAACCCAACCACCAGAGCAGCTTCACTAACGCCCTCGTCCATGGCCTCAGATCTGCTTCGTCCACACCGTAGTCCACCCTACCGGAGCCGCTTCACAAACACCTGACTCCACGGTTCTAGATCTCCTTACCGGACCCCACCAGCCAGCGCAGTGTCATCACCCTTGACATTTCTAACCTGATTCACACTGTATGGCACGATGCCAAGCACCCACTGCGGCCTAGGTACTTGTCACCTTTTTAAACCCGTCCGGCATCACCTGCCAGATGTACTTCAAATATACTAACAGGTCGTTGTTACATGTTATGCAACTGGCAAGAACTACAAGGACGATGTTTCTTCTGGGTCTAACACCTTGGCCAACCAAGATCCTGGACTGAGGCATTGCTATGATCTTGTAAGTGCGTCTCTCTCTTGTATTGTTGTGTGCCTGCCAGCGTGCTTTGCTAGGATTTTTTACCAGTAATCCCTTTATGCAGCCAATGATTTTCACTATTGGCTGCTAAATTAGAGATGTAGATGTCATACATGATACTCCCCTCTGTTCCTAAATTTAAGTCTTTCTATAGATTCCACTATAGACTACATACAGAGCAAAATGAGTGAATCTACACTCTAAAATGCATCTATACACATCTGTATGTGGTCCATAGTGGAATCTCTACAAAGACATATATTTAGGAACTGAGGTAGTACATTACACAAAATCATAGGTGGCATGTAGGAATTCCGCTGCACAGAGTCATGGCTAGTTTATGCTAGTTTATGCACAGTGCCTCCTAGTCTAGTACACAGAGTCATGGCTAGTTTATGCTACACACACAATCATTAATTGGTGGTTTAAATATGCGCAATGGATATGCAATGTATTATCATGTAGAGATATCTCAAATTAGCCGTGTCAACTTGCAGATGGGGTGCCGCAATGAAAAGGTACAAGATTTCTTAGTACAAGATGTATGTGGCATTTTCATGGAACATCGCAAAAAAGGAGAGGCAGCGCTGAGCCTATACAGTGTGCTATGGTAGGTCACTCTATTGCAATCATCGTGACATGTTATTTGTATGTCAGTGTTGTTGGCCAGGGTTCTTAGGGACAGTTATTTCGAGTTATCCTAAGAAAATAAGCCCCTTTGAATATAAGCTCCAGATAATAAGCCAACCAGTCCTTTTCATTGCCTGATTTTTCAGCTTATCTGTGGTATGAGCAGTGAAAAGTCTAGATTGCATTATATTTTGTCATTTTGCTACCCATATGAAGATTAATTTGACTTGCAAACATCATGAATTGAACCCAGTGCAGTAATTAATATGATAGGAAAACAGACCATCAATATTTGTTCAAAATGCAAATACAAAGATACCATCTACTTGGCACAATCTACTTTGGTCAATGTCTTCCATAGAGAGCCCATTGCCTAATTTAAATGAAGAACCCATTGCCTAAATTTAAATGAAGAACCATTATTTATCAAAATTCGATGGTCCAAGTGACTGGTTATTATCATATAGCAGCACCACCTGAAAGCATCATATAGCAGCAGCAGCTCATAGCAACTCATCATACAGCAGCAACAGCTCATAGCAATTCATCATATACCTGCAGCAGCTCATAGCAATTCATCATATAGCAGCAGCAGGAGCATCTCATAGCAATTCATCATATAGCAGCAGCACGTGCAGCTCATAGCAACTCATCATATAGCAGCAGCAGCTCATAGCAATTCATCATATAGCAGCAGCAGGAGCAGCTCATAGCAACTCATCATATAGCAGTAGCAGCAGCTCATAGGAATTCATCATATAGCAACAGCAGCTCATAGCAATTCATCATATAGCAGTAGCAGAAGCAGCTCATAGCAATGCATCATATAGCAGCAGTAGCAGCAACTCATAACAATTCATCATATAGCAGCAGCAGCTCATAGCAATTCATCATCACTACAAAAAAAAGACACATCCGTGACATTTTGGGCTGAACGAAATTTTTTCTGTCATGCTTATGACACTTCTATGACGATAATTGTGACAAAAGCACGTATCATCATAGATGTGGTGGGCTCCTACTTCTATGACAAAAAATCATGACAGAAAATGGGCTTTTCATCCTGGGCGGGCCAAGGACGCACCTGCATGACATTCTTTGGGCCGTCCATGACGGAAAAAATCGTGGTAGAAGCGAGGGCGAGGAAAATATCGGGGAGTTCCCGGTTACGGTGGGTGGTCGGGGCCGAGCGATGCACGAAGGTTTGCGTGTTTCTCTCGTACACGTACGTGCGTGTGTGCGAGGCGTTGGGCTCTAACTGAACCCGAGTGAGGCGTTGCGCTTTAACTGAACCCGAGCGATTGCACTAGCTACGTTACTGAACCCGCTGTTAACTGAACCCGAGTGATTCCTTCGCTACTGCTGCTAACTGAAGCCGATCGAAGCTGCCTCTTGATGAACAGTCCCCGGTGGGGGTTGGATGAACAGGATCCCGTGGTAGTATAGAGGTCGTTGCCGCTGGATGAACAGGACTGATACGTCTCCAACGTATCTATAATTTTTTATTGTTCCATGCTATTATATTATCTGTTTTGGATGTTTTATATGCGTTAATATGCTATTTTATATTATTTTTGGGACTAACTTATTAACCTAGAGCCCAGTGCCAGTTTCTGTTTTTTCCTTGTTTTTGAGCTTCGCAGAAAAGGAATACCAAACGGAGTCCAAATGGAATAAAACCTACGCGATGATTTTTCTTGGACCAAAAGACACCCAGGAGACTTGAAGTGCAAGTCAGAAGAGCCATGAGGCGGCCACAAGGGGGGAGGGCTCGCCCAGGGGGGTAGGGCGCGCCCCCTACCTTGTGGGCCCCTCGGTGACCTCCTGGCCTAGACCTTCCTCCTATATATTCACATATATTCCCAAACCACCAGAAGCATCCACGAAAACACTTTTCCACCGCCGCAACCTTCTGTTCCTGTGAGATCCCATCTTGGGGCCTTTTCCGGTGTCCTGCCGAAGGGGGATTCGATCACGGAGGGCTTCTACATCAACTCTATTACCCTTCCGATGAAGCGTGAGTAGTTTACCTCAGACCTACGGGTCCATAGCTAGTAGCTAGATGACTTCTTCTCTCTCTCTTTGATTCTCAATACAATGTTCTGCTTGATGTTCTTGGAGATCTATCCGATGTAATCTTCTTTTGCGGTGTGTTTGTCGAGATCCGATGAATTGTGGATTTATGATCAGTTTATCTATGAATATTATTTGAATCTTCTCTGAATTATTTTATGCATGATTTGATATCCTTGTAATTCTCTTTGAATTATCGGTTTGGTTTGGCCAACTAGATTGGTTTTTCTTGCAATGGGAGAAGTGCTTGGCTTTGGGTTCAATCTTGCGGTGTCCTCTCCCAGTGACAGTAGGGGCAGCGAGGCACGTATTGTATTGTTGCCATCGAGTATAAAAAGATGGGGTTTACATCATATTGCTTGAGTTTATTCCTCTACATCATGTCATCTTACTTAAAGCGTTACTCTGTTCTTCATAAACTTAATACTCTAGATGCAGGCAGGAGTCGGTCGATGTGTGGAGTAATAGTAGTAGATGCAGGCAGGAGTCGGTCTACTTGACACGGACGTGATGCCTATATTTCATAATCATTGCCTTGGATATCGTCATAACTTTGCGCTTTTCTATCAATTGCTCGACAGTAATTTTTTCACCCACCGTATTATTTGCTATCTTGAGAGAAGCCTCTAGTGAAACCTATGGCCTCCGGGTCTATTTTCCATCATATTACTTTCTGATCTACTATTTTGCAATCTTTTATTTTCATATCTATAAACCAAAAAACTCAAAAATATTTTATCTTTTGTGTAGTTTTATTTATCTATCTCTATCAGATCTCACTTTTGCAAGTGACCGTGAAGGGAATGACAACCCCCTTATCGTGTTGGGTGCAAGTGGTTGATTGTTTGTGCAGGTATTGGTGATTTGTGCGTTGTCTCCTACTGGATTGATACCTTGGTTCTGAAACTGAGGGAAATACTTATCTCTACTTTGCTGCATCACGCTTTCCTCTTCAAGGGAAAAACCAACGCAAGCTCAAGAAGTAGCAGGAAGAATTTCTGGCGCCGTTGCCGGGGAGATCTACGCCAAGTCAAGACATACCAAGTACCCATCATAAAACTCTCATCTCTTGCATTACATTATTCGCAATTTGCCTCTCGTTTTCCTCTCCCCCACTTCTAAAATGATTTTCAAAAAGATTTGCCTTTTCTTCGCCCTTCTTTCGTTCGTCATTTCGTTTGCCTTTTTATTTGCCTTCTTTTCGTTTGCCCTTATGTCTTACTTGGTTTGTTTGCTTGTTCGCTTGGTAAAATTGTGTGTTTATTAAAAAACAGAAACAAAGGTTTATGGATCCTCATCCACTTGCTAATCTTTTTAAGAGATACAATTATGATGAACCTATTGCTAGTGAGTTGAGTGCACTAGATTATCTTTATGAGTTTTTGCTTGAAATTCGTGAATCTGAAAATTGTGATGAAGTGTTGAAAGAAGAAAATTATAAAGTGATTCACGATTGCTCCTTGAATGAAAAGCATGATTGCAATGATGTTATTATAAATTCCATTAATGTCATTTGTGTTAATGATATGCAAAACCCTAAGCTTGGGGATGCTAATTTTGCTACGTCTACTACTTGTTGCAATGATCATGATTGGGGTGATTCTTCTTATGATCTTGAAATTTTATTTAAGCCCCATGATGAATATGAGATTGATAATAATATTTGCAATAATATTGAAAGTGGGTTTGGAAGAGTGTCAACTTTAGATCCCACATATTTGGAGAATATTCAATCTTATGAAATTTTTGATAAAAGTGGGTTTGGAGAGGTCATGACTTTAGTTAATGTTAATCCCACTATTTTGGAAGAGTGTCAACTTCGCATGCATGTGGATCGTGTTGAGAATATGTTATGTGATAGCTATATTGTTGAATTTTCTTATGATCCTGCATGTAATTATTATGAGAGAGGAAAATACGGTTGTAGAAATTTTCATGTTACTAAATTACCTCTCTTCATGTTGAGATTGTTATCGTCTCTTTCTTCTTCCTTGCATATGCTAGTTTTTACTTGCCTTGATAATTTGTTTTCTTATAAAATGCCTATGCATAGGAAGTATGTTAGACTTAGATGTGTTTGTCACATGTTTTATGATGCTCTCTTTGTGCTTCAATTCTTCTCTTTTATGTGAGCATCATTGAAATTATCAATGCCTAGCTAAAAGGCTTTAAAGAAAAGCGCTTGTTGGGAGACAACCCAATATTTTTCCTTGCTGTTTTCCAATAAATAATTCATCTAGCCTCTGGTTAGATGTGTTTTTGTGTTTTAATTAGTGTTTGTGCCAAGTAAGACCTTTGGGATGGCTTACGGTGATAGTTGATTTGATCTTGCTGAAAAACAGAACCTTTTGCGTCCAGTCACAGAATTGTTTAGATTCACTGGAGTGTGGAAAAACCTTGATTTTTTACAAAGGATTTCTATAGAAATTGTCTCTGTTTTCCAAAATTTTCGGATTTGTTGGACTTACATAAGTATTCAAACAATTCAGATATTCGCAGACTGTTCTATTTTTGACAGATTCTGTTTTCTATGTGTTGTTTGCTTATTTTGATGAATCTATGGGTAGTAGCGGGGGGTATGAACCATGGAAAAGTTGGAATATAGTAGATATTACACCAATATAAATAAAGACTGAGTTCACAACAGTACCAAGAGTGGTGATTTATTTTCTTATACTAACAGAGCTTATGAGATTTTCTGTTGAGTTTTGTGTTGTGAAGTTTTCAAGTTTTGGGTAAGGATTTGATGGACTATGGAATAAGGAGTGGCAAGAGCCTAAGATTGGGGATGCCCAATGCATCCCAAGGTAATATTCAAGGACAACCAAGAGCCTAAGCTTGGGGATGCCCCGGAAGGCATCCCCTCTTTCGTCTTCGTCTATCGGTAACTTTACTTGAGGCTATATTTTTATTCACCACATGATATGTGTTTTGCTTGGAGCGTCTTGTATGATATGAGTCTTTGCTTTTTAGTTTGCCACAATCATCCTTGCTGTACACACCTTTTGAGAGGGACACGCATGAATCATGATTTATTAGAATACTCTATGTGATTCACTTATATCTTTTGAGCTAGGCAATTTTGCTCTAGTGCTTCACTTATATCTTTTTAGAGCACGACGGTGGCTTTATTTTATAGAAATTATTGAACTCTTATGCTTCACTTATATTATTTTGAGAGTCTCTAAACAGCATGGTAATTTGCTTTGGTTATGAATTTAGTCCTAATATGATAGGCATCCAAGAGGGATATAATAAAAACTTTCATATAAAGTGCATTGAATACTATGAGAAGTTTGATTCCTTATGATTGTTTTGAGATATAGAGATGGTGATATTAGAGTCATGCTAGTGAGTAACTGTCAATTGGAGAAATACTTGTGATAAGGTTTGTGATTCTGTAGCATGCACGTATGGTGAACCGTTATGTAACGAAGTTGGAGCATGAGGTATTTTTTGATTGTCTTCCTTATGAGTGGCGGTCGGGGATGAGCGATGGTCTTTTCCTACCAATCTATCCCCCTAGGAGCATGCGCGTAGTACTTTGTTTCGATGACTAATAGATTTTTGCAATAAGTATGTGAGTTCTTTATGACTAATGTTGAGTCCATGGATTATACGCACTCTCACCCTTCCACCATTGCTAGCCTCTCTAGTACCGCGCAACTTTCGCCGGTACCATACACCCACCATATACCTTCCTCAAAACAGCCACCATACCTACCTATTATGGCATTTCCATAGCCATTCCGAGATATATTGCCATGCAACTATCCACCGTTCCATTTTATTATGACACGTTCCATCATTGTCATATTGCTTTGCATGATCATGTAGTTGACATCGTATTTGTGGCAAAGCCACCTTTCATAATTCTTTCATACATGTCACTCTTGAGTCATTGCACATCCCGGTACACCGCTGGAGCATTCATATAGAGTCATATTTTGTTCTAAGTATTGAGTTGGAATTTTTGAGTTGTAAGTAAATAAAAGTGTGATGATCTTCATTATTAGAGCATTGTCCCATGTGAGGAAAAAAATAAAAGGGAGCCAAAGAAGCCAAACAAAAAAAATTAGAGAAAAAGAGAGAAGGGGCAATGTTACTATCCATTTTTCCACACTTGTGCTTCAAAGTAGCACCATGATCTTCATGATAGAGAGTCTCCTATGTTGTCACTTTCATATGCTAGTGGGAATTTTTCATTATAGAACTTGGCTTGTATATTCCAGTGATGGGCTTCCTCAAATTGCCCTAGGTCTTCATGAGCAAGCAAGTTGGATGCACACCCACTTAGTTTTCTTTTGAGTTTTCATAAACTTATAGCTCTAGTGCATACATTGCATGGCAATCCCTACTCACTCACATTGATATCTATTGATGGGCATCTCCATAGCCCGTTAATACGCCTAGTTGATGTGAGACTATCTCCCTCTTTTTTGTCTTCTCCACAACCACCATATTCTATTCCACCTATAGTGCTATGTCCATGGCTCACGCTCATGTATTGCGTGAAAGTTGAAAAGGTTTGAGAACACCAAAAGTATGAAACAATTGCTTGGCTTGTCATCGGGGTTGTGCATTATTTGAATATTTTGTGTAATGAAGATGGAGCATAGCCAGACTATATGATTTTGTAGGGATAGCTTTCTTTGGCCATGTTATTTTGAGTAGACATAATTGCCTTGTTAGTATGCTTGAAGTATTATTATTTTTATGTCAATATTAAAATTTTGTTTTGAATCTTATGGATCTGAACATTCATGCCACAATAAAGAAAATTACATGGATAAATATGTTAGGTAGCATTCCACATAAAAAATTCTGTTTTTATCATTTACCTACTCGAGGACGAGCAAGAATTAACCTTGGGGATGCTTGATACGTCTCCAACGTATCTATAATTTTCTATTGTTCCATGCTATTATATTATCTGTTTTGGATGTTTTATATGAATTAATATGCTATTTTATATTATTTTTGGGACTAACTTATTAACCTAGAGCCCAATGCTAGTTTCTGTTTTTTCCTTGTTTTTGAGCTTCACAGAAAAGGAATACCAAACAGAGTCCAAACGGAATAAAACCTTCGCGATGATTTTTCTTGGACCAAAAGACACCCAGGAGACTTGGAGTGCAAGTCAGAAGAGCCACGAGGCGGCCACAAGGGGAGAGGGCGCGCCCCCCTGCCTTGTGGGCCCCTCGATGACCCCCTGACCTAGATCTTCCTCCTATATATTCACATATATTCCCAAACCACCAGAAGCATCCACGAAAACACTTTTCCACCGCCGCAACCTTCTGTTCCCGTGAGATCCCATCTTGGGGCCTTTTCCGGCGTCCTGCCGGAGGGGGATTCGATCACGGAGGGCTTCTACATCAACTCTATTACCCTTCCGATGAAGCGTGAGTAGTTTACCTCAGACCTACGGGTCCATAGCTAGTAGCTAGATGGCTTCTTCTCTCTCTTTGATTCTCAATACAACGTTCTCCTTGGTGTTCTTGGAGATCTATCGGATGTAATCTTCTTTTGCGGTGTGTTTGTCGAGATCCGATGAATTGTGGATTTATGATCAGCTAATCTATGAATATTATTTGAATCTTCTCTGAATTCTTTTATGCATGATTTGATATCCTTGTAATTCTCTTCGAACTATCGGTTTGGTTTGGCCAACTAGATTGGTTTTTCTTGCAATGGGAGAAGTGCTTGGCTTTGGGTTCAATCTTTTGGTGTCCTCTCCCAGTGACAGTAGGGGCAGCAAGGCACGTATTGTATTGTTGCCATCGAGGATAAAAAGATGGGGTTTACATCATATTGCTTGAGTTTATTCCTCTACATCATGTCATCTTACTTAAAGCGTTACTCTGTTCGTCATGAACTTAATACTCTAGATGCAGGCAGGAGTCGGTCGATGTGTGGAGTAATAGTAGTAGATGCAGGCAGGAGTCGGTCTACTTGACACGGACGTGATGCCTATATTTCATAATCATTGCCTGGGATATCGTCATAACTTTGCGCTTTTCTATCAATTGCTCGACAGTAATTTGTTCACCCACCGTATTATTTGCTATCTTGAGAGAAGCCTCTAGTGAAACCTATGGCCCCCGGGTCTATTTTCCATCATATTACTTTCCGATCTACTATTTTGCAATCTTTTATTTTCATATCTATAAACCAAAAAACCCAAAAATATTTTATCTTTTGTTTAGTTTTATTTATCTATCTCTATCAGATCTCACTTTTGCAAGTGACCGTGAAGGGATTGACAACCCCTTTATCGCGTTGGGTGCAAGTGTTCTATGGTTTGTGCAGGTATTGGTGATTTGCGCGTTGTCTCCTACTGGATTGATACCTTGGTTCTCAAACTGAGGGAAATACTTATCTCTACTTTGCTGCATCACCCTTTCCTCTTCAAGGGAAAAAACAACGCAAGCTCAAGAAGTAGCAAGGACCCCGATCGAGGAGGTTGGGGTGGATGAACAGTAGCCGGTGGAGGGACCCCGTGGAGGGCTGGTTGAATAGGACCCCGTGGAGGGCTGGTTGAATAGGACCCCGTGGAGGGCTGGTTGAACAGTAGCCGGTGGAGGCTAGATGAACAGGACCCCGTGGAGGGCTGGTTGAACAGTAGCCGGTGGAGGCTGGTTGAACAGGACCCCGTGGATGAACAGTAGCTGGTGGAGGCAGGAGGAAGTCGACGGTGGATGAACAGTAGCAGGTGGAGACTGCTGGAGGAAGTCGACGGTGGATGAACAGTAGCTGGAGGAAGTCGACGGTGGATGAACAGTAGCCCATGGAGGCTGGAGCGAGACAGTCGTAGACGATGGATGAACAGTAGCCCATGGAGTCCCGTTTTGAGGTACGCCACACCCCTCCTGATGAACAGGACCCCGTTTCGACCGTAGGCGCTCCAACATAAGTCCGTTTCCTCCGTTTTGCGGTACGCCACACCCCTCCCAATCAACAGCACCCCGTTTCGACCGTAGGAGCTCGAACACAAGTCCGTTTCCTCCGTTCTGCGGTACGCCAGACCCTTCCCGATGAACAGTACCCCATTTCGACCATACACGGCCGAACAGAAGGCCGTTTTCCTCCATTTTGGGGTATGCTAGACCCCGTTCCGGCTGTTCCGTCCAAGCCAGTTGGCTCCCGTTGAACACGACTCATTCCGACCCAGTGGCTTCGCTCCCGATGAACAGGACGCATTTCGACCCAGTCACTTGGCTCCCGGTGAACACGACACTGTTTCCTCCGTTCCGACCCAGCCGGTTAGCTGCCGATGAACAGGACAACGTCGCTGCCGTCTATTGCCTCTCCATGTACATGAGCCCTGGCCGTCCGTATGCATGAGTACGCGTTTGGAGACCCCGCTTGTATGTATGTACGTGGCCGTATTTTTTGGCGTGTGGCTGTATGTACGTGTACACGGTTTAGACGGGATAGCTTGAACTGCTACGTGGGGGGCTCTACTATGACATGTGCTGCTACTTACTCGGCCACGGTTCATCGTTGCAGAGCGACCAATCGACCAGTATGTACGTACACGTTTGCGACAAGACAGACAATGCTACGTATGCTTCGACCGGGTGGGTCCCAGCTGTCAGGGAGGATAAGGACGCACTTCCTTGCGTGCGAAGATATAGCTGATGGGTCCCAGCTATCAGGGGGAGGAATCATTTTTTTCCCATAATAAGGACGCACTTCCTTGCGTGCGAAGATGTAGCTGGTGGGTCCCAGCTGTCGGGGGGAGAAAACATTATTTTTCATGGTAAAAAGGATGCAGTTGCATGCATGCGTCCATGGGCGTGGTGCGTCCCCACTGTCAGCTTCTCACGTACAGTCATCTTCCGATGACTCTCGTTTGTTGACCACATTGACCACACTGTGCCGAGCGCACCAAGGCCGGTGGACGACGGCGAGGCCCCAGACTGGAATGACCCGGAGATGGGGAAGACGCGGCAGTGTAGTCGCGGATGGAGAGGAGTGGGAAACTTGACTGGTTCGGGTGCGCGGCAGCACTACCGCCCACGGGAGACATGAGCAAGAACAGAGGTTGAAGAAGCAGCACGGCTGTTGGATTGACATCCAACGGTCCAGCTGCTAAAATCATTTGTTGATTAAGTTGAAAAGCCCTACGTACGCGTCAGCTTAGTAGGCCCACAAGTCAGCCACCAAATCTGCCGGGTCCCTGCTGTCATCGGGAGGAATAGTTTTTTTTGCATAACAAGGAGGCACTTCCTTCCGTGCGAAGATACAGCCGGTGGGTCCCATCTGTCAGGGGGAGGAAACATTTTTTTCCAGCTTAATAAGGAGGAACTTTCCTTGCATGCGATTATGGACCTCGTGAGTCCCAGCTGTCAGGCTCTCCACGTACAGTCCTCTTCCGATGAATCTCATTTGTTGACCACGCCGCACCGAGCGCAGCAAGGCGGTGGACGACGGCGAGGCCCCGGACGGGAACGACCTGGAGATGGGAAGACGCGGCAGTGGAGTCACAGATTGAGAGGAGTACAAGGGTTATAACTGGTTCTGGTGCGGCGTGAGGCTGCAGTCGGTGGAGAATAACAGGAGGTGTGGATGGGTGGAGGGATAGCCTGGCCGGCGGTGGGGTAGCGCTCCGCGGCGATGCGTGCTAAGCAGAGCCGCTAGCCGCCGGAGGCCGGAGCAGGCGGTCCCGGCGACGCTGGAGGAAGAAGACGAGAGATTGAAGGTGCATGTTGGCCGTTGGATATAAATCCAATGGCTGTGGATGTCAGAATCATTTGTTGACTAAGTTGACAACGCCTTGCGTAGGCTTCGACCTATTGGCCCACATGTCAGCCTGCAAAAATGTGGCATATATTTAACCCATGTTTTCTAGAATTTACAGTCCATTTGCTGGGCTGGGTGAACAAATAATTTCACATCAATGCGGCCCATTTAATATTTTCTAAGAAATCCCAGCCCATTTGCACTTTCTTGAAATACACGAATTAGCTGGGCTTGTTCTATATTTAATGTTAGGTTAGAAGGAGCAATTAATATCAAAAAATAAACCGGAGCTACACATTTTATTATATATAAAATTAACAAATTAGCGAGTTATTGCTCAAAAGAAAAATGAGCACGTTATTATTACATTGGTCCTTAAAATCTTCGCAAACTTTTGTACGCAATCACCAGGATTTTCCTTGCCTGTGAGTCAAAAACAACCAGGATTTTCCTTGCCAACTTCTGTTAAACATTTACTTTTATAAGTTAATAAGACGTGGGATGTTTTTATAATGTATATATAAGTCTCTATTAAATATACGATAATAGTAATAACATAAATATATATAATTTGGTTAGAAGGGAAAACATAAATTGGACACTGCATTATTATTCTTATATATAGATAAATAGAACAGAGATCTGCGTTTTATTAAAAAAATACATTGGGCTGCCGATGTTTAAGAAAAAGTAAAACCTAGGCTGGGAGGCCCATAGGCCGGTACGTACATGATGGACCTCAAAAAATAAATTGAAACCACTATCTCGGTATGTCGTGGGCAATGCATGTTAAAAAACAAAAACCTAGGCCTAGCTGATACTTGTTCGCCCTCTGAAAAAAATGATACCAGCTAGATCCCCGATACCCCTTTCCTGCAACAACAACAAAAAAAAAGATCACCGATACCTCTGAAAAAAAGCTCCCCGATGACAGTCATCGTTGGAAATTTATTTCGTTTATTGACTAGGTTGACAAACCCGTGGGCCCGAACGTCAGTATACAATTAGGAGGAAGCTTTTTTTCCAATGAGGCACTTGCTTGCGTACGGCTTGGACCTGGTGGGTCCCCACTGTCAGCCTCTCGGCGTACAGTCCTCTCTGGATTCCTCTCATTTGTTGAGCATGTTGACAATGGCATACAGCGGCGCCACACCGAGCGCACACGGACGGGAAAGAACCGGAGCCGGGGAAGATGCCTTCATTCTTTCGAACATACCGCACTAGCCCGGTGGCTGCAGCCCTCTCACCCAAAAGTTGTACTGCCTGGGTTCGATTCCAACTGGTGCAGTTGAAAAATATCTAACACTTGCCAAAATTTCGTCCCTAGTTTACCCAGTTTTTCGCACACTCAACATTGTCTTGCCATTTTGAAAATAGCATATCTTTTTGACTTTGCATCATATGAAGATGTGCTATACATGAATGTTGATCAGCATGATGTTAACTTGCTATTAGTTTCATTTTTTACCATGAATAAAATTTCCAACATTCTTTTATCCATGTTTGAAAAGTGTGTGTTGATTTAAATGCTCTGCCTCTGAAACATGCAGTTTCTTATCTGAAAATCACTTGGACAAGCAGCCATCGCCGATGTTGGATTCGATGCCATGCTTCTTCAATCCCCCGGCAACGCGAGGGGGAGATAAACTTCCGTCCTGTGCTGCCGGTTGGGGAATGGAGCAAACTGGATTAAAGAGGGGGCCGGCGGCGCGCCTAAAGAAGCACATCAGACGTGATTTTTTTTCAGTGGATGGCTCTCGATGGTGTTTTTTTACTTGCCTCTGCACCATACAACTTGTATTTTTAGCCTCCTAGTCTGTGGTGGACCAGCAGCCCATTTGCTGGGCGGGCCAACCTACGGAAAGCAGCACTTGATTTTTCATCAAGGCCAAAAAACAACGCAATACTATGTTCGTTTTGAGGCCAAAAACATTATGGCAGGGGTTGAGCGGGGGAGGGGGGAAGACAGAGCAAAACGATAAAAAAGAGCTGATGCGCCGTTGCTACCCTAACAAGCAGGTGCAATTCTTCTCGGGAAGAAGGTGTGCCGTTGACACTCACACGTCATAATCCCACAGTAGACATTCTAACAAGTTCACACACAAGTACAACAAAAAAGGTAAACATTCGTATCAAACTCAGGTTCACAGGACACGTTCATATTCATAGCCAACATTCACAATCAACAACTCAAAAGATTCATATATACACAAGTTCAGCATGTCTATGCATCCAAATGATTAATAGATCACAAGACAATATTCATAGATAATTCACAAAAAGATTCAGATATACACATGTTCAGCATGTGTATGCATCCAAATGATTGAGATCACAGCCAATATCATCCATGGACAAACTTTAATTACCTAGGGTACAGACTGGTAAATGGTGTTCACTCGATGGTACTTCTTGCTAAAATTAATGCTTGTACGAGCAAACTTTCGAGTACATAAGAGGCAGCACAGACAATCTGAACTTTGCTTGTAGGTTTATCCTCGAGATAGTGGCCTCGATGCCGAGGGAGGTTTGAGCAACTTGGCCACTACTTTCATCCAACTAGTTTACTTGCTCATCTTGGTCCTGTAGCTCGCCAAAATTCTACATTGCAGACAAGAAAGGAGGCGGTCGATAAAATGAACCACCCAAATTTTTTGTGCAGTTCAACTGAAATGGAGCATCCCTGGCGTGCAGATTGATTAAGTGCCAGATGAATATACGCATCAACCAACTTGTCTGGAATCTTTAGACTCCATGCCATACAGCTCGCTACCATATGTGCCGATAACCAAAAGGCACAAGTTGGGACCAAAGACTGGACTGCGTTTTTCTGGGCTATGCGCCAAGCAATATTGTTAGCGTTCACTCTGGCACTTCTTCTTGTCAACATCGATGCTTGTCTGAGTGAACTTTGGAGTACATAGCAGCAGCATAAGTATCTGTCCATCTGATCTTTTTTTGCAGTTCTACTGAAATCGCCCAATGTAATGATTTGCCTGCGAGTTCAGGCTCCAAGTTACTCGTTTATGAAATCGGCAAACAGTAGCACAATACCAAATTACCAATACATATGACAAGCACAATAATCAGGATAAAGACCGGTACCAACCTGTGTGCGGTAGCATATCAATTACTATTTCCTTTGACTGGAAGACGAGATAACCGACTAACAAGAAAGGAAGGATGCAGTTGAGGCAATGAAGCACCCAAAGGTTTTGTGCAGTTCCACCAAAATCGAGCATCCCTGTTGGCACATATATTGAGAGTGTGAGATTACTGTAATAGTGGGACTAGTTGATGAAACATACACTAACAAATAGAAGCACCCTCATTATCTTAATGGGTAAAGTTAGCAACATAGTAGTCTTGCTTAAAGAGAGGTATTAGTTTATTTAATCAGTGCCAATTAGCTCAACACTCAAAGCATTGCCATGTATCATAGGTTTTAAAACTTTAACATGCAAAGATAAAGGAGTTTCTCATGACAGTAGCAACACAGTAGCACGATACAAATAGAGATGACAGCAAACTAATATGGATGAAAGCTTAGGCTGGTACCAACCTGAGCAAAAAAGCTTATTCAAGTAGTCCCAGAAGAGATGATAAAGCACTCACTGGTATCATTCAATAGTATATATTTTTGTGCACTTGAAATGTATGGTTAACATCACTCTTGTTTACCAGTGGTGAGATTATATCAAAAGATTATCAAGAACTTCCAGCAGAGTTAAAGCACTGGCTGGGATACAGTTCATTGTATTCTCTTATGCAGTTCCACTAAAATGAACGATTGGCACAACATGATCCCTGTTTGCACAAGTAGGAACAAGGTAAAACCTTCATTAGCTTAGTGAGAAAGGATAGAAAGACATTAGTATATTACTTTAACAGTAGCATCAAATTCACGATGGACAATACGCAAAACATTGCCTCATTGAACCAGTGGCAATAAATTGGCATGCAAAACAATAGCATTATTATGTCATGACACTACCAAGATTCCCTCCCTGCTCCACCACATGATTCACCTCCACAGACAAACATACACATGTACATGATTCAACATAGGGTGCTACTAAAGATTTGTTTAACTCCGACCGGAAAATTGGGCAGCAATAAATTAGTGCTACTTAAGTACTCCTAATTAATTGAGTGACCTTGCAGGAGAGACGGCAGAAGTGGAAGGGCTCCTGGAGGATCATCTCACATGTAAGGGAGACATTGCCGGAGCCCTTGAATGGCCTCGATTGAGGCCTCGGCTTCAGCAAGATCACCTTGGCACTGTTGATTGTGTAGAGCTGGGTCACACATGCATCCAGAATCCAGTTAATTAGTATGATGTGTCGTCAAGCCAAGTACTACTCTGCTGCATTTCTCTATCTATCTCTACTCTCTACTCTTATAAAAAACAGAGTTGGTGATGATGGTGTGCCTGCCATCTTGCAATATAGGCCGTCCGATTTATATCTGAAGGATAGGAAGGAAACTATGGCAATTTTGCAAAAAGATACCCACACCCCTCTCCACATTTGCAAATAAGGCCTTCCCTCGTTCATCCTTTTGTCTCACAAGATAAACTACTCATACAAATGCATCTTGATGTTACATGCAACGCACGGGCATCTTGCTAGTCTTCCAAGTAAATTAAGACTAGTAGCAACACAGCAATACAATACCACTAGCAAGATGTCAGGATAACATAGGACGGTACCATCATGTGATCTTCTTCATTTCCTCCTCCTTCTTCTTCTTCGTCTTCCTCTTCATGCTCTGTTTCTCTTTCTCCTCACCAGTTGGTGAAACCAAGTACATGATTGGCCTTCTATTTCAGAATTGGTTTTGTCAGTGAGGGAGTACAAGTGTACAAGTAAACAATAGCATTATTTGCTCATGGCAGTCGCAAAATAGAGGTGAACACATGCATTAAATATCATTCTTACCTAAAGTAAGGTTATGGTGCCAATATGGAGGATGAAGATTGGAACACAGATCTCCCTTTGTGCAGTTCCACCGAAATGAATCAACGGTTCCATTCTGACATTCCAGTTAAACAGCACAAAAGTCACTTCTTTTAAGAAGTGTTTTGTGCAGTGCACCAAAAGGTCGCAATAGCAACGAGGTGAAATGGATATCCCTGTTTGCACAAAAAGCTACAGAGGAAACAATCAGAGTCTCAAACAATTACTGGCAAAAACAATTGGTTAAACTTGTCATGGCTTATAACAGTGGCATGGCTTCATTTTACCAGGGGAATTAGATTAAGAACAGCTAAATATTTGCTATAAGGGCATGGGACAATGGGTGCACCAGCAGTCCAGCACCATGTACCTAAACCGGGGCATAAAGTGGTGATTCAGAGTTTGTTGCCCCGAGAAACAAACATCCAAGAAACATATCTGGGTTGGTCCCATTTTTGTTCACTCTAGCCACCTATTCCTATGTGTGGATAGCAAATCTAGTCCTGGTCATACCACTGTGTACAGCGTTTCCCCTATATTTCCCTTTTCGACTAAGAGACCGGTTGGATGACAAGTCTGTACTACTTTCACCCCCTTTCTTTCCCGTTTGTACCAAGTCCGATGTACATACTAAATTTCCCCCCTTTATTTCTTGTTTGAACCAAGTACAAGATTCGACTCCATGAAGTAGCTTTGCCTCTAACAATAGAAAAAAAAAGGTGATGTTGGACCATCCGATCGAGCCTAGCTACAAGGGGGGCTGAGAGGGAGAAAATGATGCACATGCAGCAACGTAGCGAGCTCGAGGAGTAGAGCTAGGCCGGTTTCGAAGGAAGATATACCTGAAGGTCATCGGGGTGTGGATAGGTGGGCGGCGGGAGGCCGGATCCGCCCACACTAGGGCAGCGACGAAGGGATCGGAGGACCTCCCGCGACGGCGCTCGGCCAGAGATAACGGTGCGGCCGGCAGTGGGTCTTCTCCCTCGCTATCGACGGCAGCCTAAACGCTGCCCCTCCTCCCCTTCCCCGGCGGAGGGGGATACGTCCGGATTTGTAACCAGTGGTGAGGATAGAAAGACAGTGTTACCACCGCTATCTTGTTTAGATCTAGAGAGGATGAGAGTGTGTGAATAGAGCAACCCTAGCAAGCAAGCGCGGAGGCTCCTGCATATATATATACGTATAGTGGGGTAGTTTTCTTTTTTCACTCCATCAAAACAATCGTTTAAAATTGTGTACGTGCCAGGTCGCCATTTTTTTTGAGATGTTGATTGTTTTTTGAGATAGCTACTCGCTTATTCCAAGTGGTGTTACGGTGTGCCAGGTCACACTTTGTATCGTTCAAGTCTGGTACTAGACCCTCCATTAAGTGAACAACCACCGCCTCATAAAAATTGTGAACAAGCCGACGACTACAATTATCGGAAACATGGGCTGCACCAACATGCATTATTATTTAAATTTTCTATGTGGGAGTATCCTCAAAACAAAATGTGAGAGTACAATCTTTATTGGGCCCCTTTGTAATTTGTGCTAAATTTTGACCAAAGATTTAACTGACAAAATGTTAGTGCATGTTAACAAAAATTATATCCTTGGATTCGTATTTGAACATAGTTTTCAATGATGTAATTTTTTGTGACATGCATGAACATTTGGTTAGTTAAATTTATAGTCAAAATTGGCACAGATTATCATAGGGACCAATAAACCAGGACGGAGCTCCTCGTCTGTCGTCCAAACTACTATATGACTAGCCGCTCTATTACATGCGGGACATCAAGCATCCGGGCCCGTGTGCCATCCACCAAATCACAGCGAGGTGCTACAGTCGAGACTCATCGGTCACCCTGGTGTGGCCGTCATGACCCATCATATCACAAAACCCACACCTTTACCAGCAGTGGTAAAGTGGCCTCGAATTGGACTGGACGAAGCAACCATCATTTCACTGGAACGCTCGTTGAAGCCCTTTCTCCCCTTTCTTGAAGAAAACCTCAGTCCAGGCTACTCACTTCTGCCATTTTTCTTCTGTACCGATGAAGGAAAGGTGGGCGAATTAGTGATGCTACTATATTTTCATTCCAAGAATCTTCTTTTTGCAAAGCACCTACCGATTCTCACTGCCTATTCTTTTCCCGTTTTCATTGCGATTGTGGTTTCCTTTCGATTGCTTTTTGTTTGTCAGTTTATTGATGGATCCTGGAGCACTAGGCAAAGAGTTGCCGGCGGACAACCCACTCGAGACAGAGATCTCCAGGAAGCGAGCACCGACCAACGAGTTGGCCATGTTGGCAGGCCAACCCATGGAGACGAAGAACTCCAAGAAACAAGCACTGGCCAAAGAGTTGACGACGTTGGCGGACGAACTCCTCAAAGAAAGCTGGAAGAACAGCAAGGGCCCCACCGTGCCTACCCCAAAAACTCTAATGGCCACCTATGAGAGGCTCAAGGCCGAGTTTGAGGAGATAGTCGCCATTGAGAAGCAGTATTTCTCTGGCAAGGCGATGGCCCCCATCGAGGAGATGGCCCCCGGAGGGATAGGATCCCCCGGTGAGCTGCATAAAGTAAAAAAATGGCTTACCATAGTTGTGGTTTTTTATTATTTGCAATGTGCTTGCTAATATGTTAGGGTTGTGTAGGTGCTGGTGGACGTCCTTGATGATTCCGATGTCGTGGTCCGTCCTATGGACATCGCCCCAGAGATCGTTTTCGATGTCGCAGTCCGTCCTGTGGACATCGCCTCGGAGATCGATTCCGATGCCGCTGTCCGTCCTGTGGACATCGCCCCAGAGATCGATTCCGATGTCGTGGTCCGTCCTGTGGACAACGCCCCAGAGATCGATTCCCATGCTGTTGTCCGTGTTGTGGTCATTGCCCGAGAGATCGATGACAAGAAATAGTTGGTCGCACTAATCCTTCAAGTTAGTTTGCATTGTGTTTAATTACCAGAACGATGCATGTTATCAAACCATCTTAGGGCTAGTGCAGTGTCTTGTGTGGGCGGTACTTGCTACTTTTGTTTGATAGTGAATCATGCGAACCCTCTCCGAGTTATCGAAACATATGTATCCTCACCAGCTTTTGATGTAATATATGGCATGCTTAGATGTAAGTTTGAACTGTTTATCATATCAGCAGGGCTTCTTTGATGATTCTTGGTGTTAGTAGGCTAGCTACTGTGCGAGCTATAGTACTTGCAAACACTCACCGAAGAGAAACGTTGGTGCTGATGAGCTCGTGGTACGCTTATAGGTCTGATCCGTCGTCGATCGGCCAATAGCCCAAGCTCCTAAAATTGTAGGCTTAGCGGTCGATCAGATAATAGTCCACAATTATACATTAATTCACATCAAACTCAAAGAGTTGGTTCACGGATACATTCACATTAATAGCTAGCAAAATTGGCACGTACTTGTAACATGCGTGAATGTGTAATTTTTTTGTTGGAAGCGTGAATGTGTAGTGACGTCGTACTTTCGAAGTGGCTACAGAGAGTGTGTACGTGTGCTAGAGGGGTTGTGGGATGGAGAGAGATCTAAAGAGAGAGAAAGACCCTCCGGCCTCCTTTGGTTTGTAGCAATTTTGTAGGAACTCTATAGGATAGGATTTGCAAAGGAAAAATTCCTATCCTATGCACCAAATAACATCTCTTTCTCTATAGGAATTGAGATGCATGTCTATGATTTTCCTATTCCAATAAAATTCCTATCCTATGAACCAAAGGAGGCCTCCATTTCTTTCTACTCCTAATCGTTAGATTGACAAAGGATATTTTTTGAGAACACAAAATCATAGCAGTACAAAGACGTACAAATCCTAGGCGGGCTAGTTTGGCCTAGTGGGTTTCAGTGATATGACGTGCTACAGTGCCGTCCAATCTTCGCATGTGGTAGCAGTATTGCGGGTACAATAAGTTTTCTTGAAGAAGCGGAATTCAACGAAGTCATGATGGTTCCTTCGTCCGACCAACTTACAGTGGGAAAGGTTGGGCCTGCGCTACGACCGGGGTGGACCAGGATAATTTTGTGCATGGCAAGTGGACTAGGATGGCCGACGTCCCAGATGTCGGCGAATGAAAGTATTCTTTCCAATATCGAGGACGAGCAAGGAGTATTCATTGTTTATTTCACTGGTGAAAGCTATTGTCTCCACTGTTACGACGAAGGAGTGTGAAACACGGCAGCCCAGTGAACTTGGCATGTGCACAACTCCCTCCTTCCTCATGTACCATAGTGTTGACTATAAGGTTGGCTATAACGTTACAATTTTTTCTCACTTTCTCTCTATCTATTTCCTCTCAAATGTTTTTTACCTTCTTTTTTTAGACACAAATGTTTTTTATACCTTTTTTTTAGAATTAGTTTTTTATACCTAGGAGCACGTGTAGAGACGGGCTCTTGCAGAGCCCACTCCTTCACTTTTTCAATGCCTCTCTCCTCCACATAAGCGGGCTTATAGCCCAGTATTGTACTTGCTATGAATGCGGGCAGCTGGCGCCTGAGGGGGGAGCGCGCGCGGGAGGGGGGAGGGGTTTTCTGGTGGGCCAGAGCGGTCAGAAGCGGGCTTGGAAGCGGTCCGGACTCCCGCATGGCCCACCTCACATTATCACCATATTTATTGGAGTCCGTGCATGGCGGGCGAGCGATCTCTACTCCCTCCCCCGTCTCTCTCTTCTCAGCCGACACCCGCAGAGCGATTAGATTTCGGCTATCGACTTTATTCAATTGCAGTCCCACATGTTAGTGAAAATGCAAGACAACGCGTGTCCCCTCTGGTGAGCGGCGTGCGAGCCGGACTGTCGGGGGTGCGACGCGAACGCGACAGGCGTGCTTTAAGTATGCCGCCTTTTCCTTTTGAACTTGCAAAGTGTAACATTTTCGTGCGATCGATCGATAGAAATCCAGAACAAAATGACGAGGGCGGGGCTTTCCCGCGCGTTAGGCGGGCTAGTTTGGCCTAGTGGGTTTGAGTGATATGACATGCTATAGTGCTGTCCACTTGCTCCATTTTTATGTAAGCAAGCGTCTCCACTCTTATATGGGAGGAGTGCGAAACACGGCGGATCTGATTTTGATCGAGGGATAACTGTTCCCTGAGAAATAATGGAGCACTGTTAGCGATTATAGCATGATAGTTAGGGCATCTCCAGCGCTGACCCACAAATTTACACCGGCATCTGTCCGAGGACACTGATGCCAGAGGATGCCATCCAATGCTGCCCGCATATCTTTCGACAACTATATGAACTAACCGGACGAAATTCGTGCAAACAAAGCAAATTTCAAATTAACCGGATGAAATTCATTACATTTCGAGAACTTTTCCTATAAACTGGACGAAATTCATTACATATTTCGCACAAACCGTACTAAAACCTACTGTAAACCTAATCTAAATGATCGCCGGTGCCCGACCACCATGTCCGGCCATGAGCCCTGAGAACTGACGCTCCGGCTATTGCCTTTGCCTCCTCCTCATCCGCCTTGGCTTTTTCCAGCTCCGCCTCGATAACCTCCTCCTCCGGAGCACAAGGTTCTGAAGATTTCCGCCTCCACGTCACTGTCAAGCGGCTAATCGGCCGCCGATGTTTACCCCACCAAGCTTGGCGTCGACTGAGTGGAGGAGCGGTGGCCTTCTTGGGACCAGAGCGGTGGTGACCTACCATGTACTACTCTTCCTCGCTGCCGGCTGCTCCCGCGCACGCGCGCCGGCTTCATGGTTGTGGCGGCGGAGGGCGGCCGGGGGGTAGCCGGCGATGTCCTTCCTCTACTCATGCGACAGTACGTCCAAGAGAGCTTTGGAGCGCGCCCGAAGCGGAGCCGGCGATGTCCTTTGTCTGCTCCTGTGACAGTACGTCCAAGAGAGCTTTGGAGCGCGAGGCGGACATGGTTGGAGTGGTGCCGACAGAAGGAAGGGACCGGAGGAGAATGACTGTGGGTCTTTGGCTATGGCTGGGGGCTGGGGCTGAAGTTAATATAGCGGGCGAATGGCAATGAGCCGTGGTAGACGGATGGACGGCTGGCGCCGAAGTAGGTTCGTCGGCAGCCGTGTGTTATTAATGTGGGCGGCGGACGGACGGATGGCCGTGGTGTCGTTAACACGGAGCAGTCGCTTGCACTGGGATGCCACTGGTGGCACTCTCTCGGCCGTCGCGTTGCTGCAATGCCGGCGCCAGTGAGAGGTCACGTCGGGCGTGAATGTGGCATTGATGTTCTGGAGCGACGGTAACCGTTTCAGGCGGGAAGTGTGTGCTAGCGATGGAAGGGTTTTTGGTAGGCCAGGCCAATCAGACACTGGCGTGGTGGTGGAACCTAAGCCACGGTGTTTCCTGCAGTACACGCAATAAGATTGATCATTTTGAGATGGCTCCCGCACCCCCCCTCCTCCTCCTCCCCTCTAACCACCCCCTTCCTCCACAGAAACTTCCATGGCGATCTCTAATCTAGCGCCCTATGGAGGGCCTCTTGCATTGGGATTTTGCACCGGGCATTGCCCTTGCAGAACAGGTGAGGAGAAGGTTTGGTTCAACAGTCCATTTCTCTGCCTCCCGAGACGCCAAGGAATTCTTTTTGGTGGTCTCTTTTTCATCGGCTTCCTTCCCTCTCTCTGTGGAATCTGTTGGAATTGCCCCTCAATGTTGCATTGGTGGTTTTTGCTCTGGTTTCAAGGTGGTTCAACTTAATTCTCGTTCTTTTTGCTTCTCTGTGGCAAATAACAAAGTGGGGCATTTTATCTACAAGCTCAAAGATCGTATTTGGCCAGACTTTATTTGTCATTTCCATCTGTTCAAGGGTAGATACACCAAAGCCCTCTTTCCTGACTCAAGCTGGCATGCGGACATTGAGTTATCTAACATTTCGGCTCGCCAACCTTTGGCTATCAAGACTAAGTTGGGTTTCTTAAGCTCTAGCAAGCATATGGCACCATTCTCAAACAAAGATACCAGCACATCTGAGCTAGTCCCAATCACCCACATGGAATTCTCGGACAAACATGCCACTGAGGCCTCAACATCTTCATCCCTAATCATGCCAAACTTACATCATTTGCAGAAAGATTTTCAAATTCAATTTGGGTCTTTTTCCCCAATTTCCAAAGAGGATATTCTTCCGAATTTCTACCCCACTCCCTCGGACACTATTGATCGTATCGCCTTAATGGAGCTATTTATGACTGAGGCAGAATTGGAGGAGAAACAATTTCCCAATCGTATTAAGTTGGGGGCCTTTAATTGCCCTCTGAATACTCCCTACCCCCACTTGCCACGGTGTTTCCTGCAGTCTGTGTTCAAATATGCCCCCGCATATGATACTTGGCCGCCAAACCTCACAGCCCGGCATAAAGCAGACTTGACCCAAGCCCATTATGCTCTGGAGGAAATTATTGATTTATCCACTAGTTGGGCCTCTCTCTGCTCGCGTTGCTTACAATGGGGCCACAATAAGATTTCTTGCCATGCCCGGATTATTTGCATTAACTGCTCCGCACCTGACCACAAGGCAATAAACTGCCCCAATCTTGGTAAGCCTCCTTTAATTAATGAGACTAATTTGGTGACTCAAAATCAGAGCACCGCGCCCCGATCCTCTGTTCCTGCCAATTTTACGGACCACACCCGCAAGAGTAACAGAGCCACCGTCCAATGCACTACATGTGCCTTCTATGGCCATGTGGCTCGATCCTGCCGCAAGAGATTTCTTGCCCAGAGATGGAAATGGATTCCTAAGGTAACCAAGTCTCCCATTCCTACCCCTCACGCTCCATCTCCCACCTCGATTTCCCAAATGACGTCGCTCTGTCCAGTCCCATCGCCATTACAGCCTACTGGGCAATCTCCACTGCCCTCGCACTGCCTGACAATGGTGAACTACCCTCTGAATCCGGTGCCATTCCTTCCGCCGGGGTTCGTCGTCGAGCCAGGACTAGCGGACCGCGTGGTTCGCAGTGGCATGGTGGTCAGCCCAATACCGCCGCTCAACCATGACTTCCTGGCCATCGCCGAGACCAGCCACTACGCCCCTCTTCACCGCCGGGCTGCCATCTGTCCCACGATCGTAGGTCTGCTCCATGAATCCTAGCTCTTTACCACAGAAGTCAGTGATCATCCTTTTGGCATTGGTATTTTCGGATTTGTGGACTCCTTCATGCGAGACACAGCGCTGGACACCCCCATTGAGCTTGAAGATGAAGATCTGCTCATCTCTTTTGTTCCGCACAATGAGGCTCTGAATCGTTGCACCACATCTTTTGGTCCTGAGGTCTGGTTGATGTTCTTTGGCTTTCCCTATGATTATCAGACGGATTATTATGTCACCAAAGCACTAGGAGGATATGGATCTCTGGTCTCCTGGTATAATCCGAGACAAGATAGGCATTTCATCCTGCTCAAGGCCCGTGTCATCCATCTACGTCTGATCCCGAAGAGCTTCGTCGTCTGGCA
This sequence comes from Thinopyrum elongatum, assembly GCA_011799875.1. Classification (NCBI taxonomy): domain Eukaryota; kingdom Viridiplantae; phylum Streptophyta; class Magnoliopsida; order Poales; family Poaceae; genus Thinopyrum; species Thinopyrum elongatum. The sequence goes on from CM022302.1 coordinate 163,883,962, forward strand.
GCTTGGTGGTGCCAGAGACTGCTGGACTGTACAAGTTACCATTCTTAGCAGCAACGACTGGAATGGCTTACTGCCAGAAGTGCTGCCTGCTGGGGAAGAACCACCACAGCCAGATGGAAACCCTCACCCGCAGTTTGGGCCAGAGCTAACTGCGGAGCAACTTTACCAACAACAGGTTCATAACTGGCTGGTCCAGAATGCGGCCCCTCCTGCTGGTCTCAATGGCAACAATGTTGGAGCCGCCAACAATGAGCATGCCCATCCTGGCTGGGGTGCTTAGCAGGAACCTCCAGCCCCTCCTCTTCCGCTGCTCCCGCCCCATTTTGTTAACTACCAGGCGAGGCTGGCTGATCAAGGTCTGACCTTCCAGGATGGACTTGTACCTGAAAATAATCTTACTGACAGTGCCACACAAGCCTGGAATGACTCTATCACCATTTCTGATGATGACACTTAGCTCTAAGAACTCTGCTTTGCTAATTATGCCCCACAATCCTCTGCAGCATACGGATCCCCCAATGCCCAGGGATTCATTCTCTGTCATAGTTGCAATTCATAGCCAGGGCATCCAGTTTGGCCTTTCTGCTGAGGGTACTGCACTACTGTCACTTCTGATAGCTGATCCGATCACCAGGCAGCAGCTCAACACTTTTATTTTTGATGCTTTAAGGCCAATGATCTCTACAATTGGCCCCTGGCGTGATGCATTTGGTATGAGAAACTCCAATGCTGAGATCTCGGTTCTGGTTTCTGCTGATCACACAGGTATTCGCTTTACCCAGCAACCATCCTCCTCAGTAGTCATACAAGAATTGCAGTCTGAAGATGCAGCATTGCCAGCAAACCAAGCAGCTCAGTCTTTAGTTGATGAGCCTATAGCTGCAAATACTTCTCTTGCCATCATCAGTACAGCAACTGAAGATATGACTCTGCTTTCTGCTGTTGTCAGCTCTCTGAATGAAGATATGTCACTAACACCTCCTGTTTTGGACCCCCGTCCCTCTGCTGCACTTGCCCCTAGTTTGCCACAAGAAGTGCTGGGCCTTGCTGCGGTCAGTATGACCGAGGTACCCTCAGGACCGCTGGTGACCCGGGGCCGTCGCCCTAAAGCTGTAGCACCCATATCCACAGCTGAGGTTCGGCATAGTACCAGGACCACCAAATATAATGTCTTTCAGGTTAATTTGCCTTCTGACAACCGTGCTGTCATCTCTAAAGTTAAACCAAGGATTGCACCGTCCGTGGGCTCTTCCTCTTCGTCCATTGCCGCTGACAAGGTACATGATGAGATCCCTCCTCCAACTCCCATTCCTGTTCTGCAAGCTATTGGCATCGACAGGTGTGCTGCCCCAGAAGCAGAACTGATTGAAGATGCACTTCTGGCTGCCCCAACCAATGCTGCACCGACAGATGCTGTCACTGCCACTTCTTCCTCTTCTGCAAATGCTCCAAGGGCTGAAGACTCCGGGGACAGTTCTGCTCCTGCCTCTGCTTAATCGCACTTACCCCGAAAGACACTTTTGCGTACCTGGAATGTCCTGTCATGGAACATCAGAGGCCTTAATTCAGAACCTAAGCAACTAGCTCTTCATAATGCTATCCTTTTCTAGTGGCTGCGCTATCGTTTGTTTACAAGAGACCAAAAAAACCTCGTTTGATCTTGCTTTCATCAAAACCTGCTGTCCCCGCCAATTCGATCGTTTTTCTTATGTTCCCTCTCAGGGTGCCTCTGGTGGTATTATTACTATTTGGAAAAGCTCGATGTTTACTGGCTCTGTATTGTTATCTGAAAACTTTGCGCTAGTCATCAATTTCACCAGCACACAATCTACGCAAACATGGACGTTAGCTAATATATACGGGCCATGCACTGGAGATGACAGTCTCACTTACACAAATTGGCTTTACGACCTTGATATCCCAAGGACACAAGACTGGCTACTATTAGGTGACTTTAACTACATACGAGCGCCAGACAATCGTAACAAACCAGGCGGTAGTGCTCAAGATATGTTCACTTTTAATGATATTATCCGTAAACAAAACCTCATTGAGTTACCAGTCAAGGGTCGCGCTTATACTTGGAGCAATATGCAGCTTGATCCACTACTAGAACAGATGGACAGGTTCTTCACGTCCCTCCACTGGACGAACGTCTACCCCAAAACCCTAGTTAAGCCACTTGGTAAGCCTGTCTCAGACCATATACCTTGCGTTGTCACGATCGAAACCAAGATACCACGCAGTAAAATTTTCAGATTCGAATCCTACTGGATCTTACACCCTGGCTTCATGGATGTAGTGAAAAACACATGGAGCAAGCCAGTGCCTTCACTCAATGTTGCCACTGTTCTCTGCCATAAGTTCAAAGCACTACGTCATGCCCTGAAAACCTGGAGCAAGACTATATCTCGCCTTTCGATCGCCATTGACAATTGTAATCAGACACTGGCCAACATAGACGAACTGGAAAATAAGAGACCTCTCTCCACACCAGAAAACAATTTCAGAAACATACTCAAGAAACACTTATTGAGGCTTCTTCAATACCAAAAACTCTATTGGAAAAAACGCTGCACTATTCGCTGGGTTAAATCTGGTGATGAGAACACGAAGTTTTTTCAGGCTGTAGCAACTGAACGTTACCGCAACAACAACATTGCATGTTTTCAGGATAGTGATGGCAACCAAGTGGAAGATCACACAAGCAAAGAGGCCCTACTTTTCCAGACATACAAAAACCGCCTGGGCACAATTTCCCCCTCTGAGATGAAATTTGATCTACATGCCATCATCAAACGCTCTACCAACCTAGACCACCGGACTAAACCCTTCACACATGAAGAGATCGACGCAGTTGTGAAGGAGATGCCCCCCGATCGAGGCCCTGGCCCGGATGGTTTTAGTGGAGCATTTCTCAAAGCATGCTGGCCACTGATCAAGTTTGACTTCTATGCACTGTGTTCCCAGTTCCATGCTGGTGATCTTGATCTCACGAGCGTCAATGATGGCCTAATCATGCTTATCCCTAAGGTGTGCTCTCCAGAGTCAGTTAATGACTACCGGCCGATCACTCTACTCAACTGTTGCCTCAAGCTAATCACCAAGCTACTAGCAAATCAATTACAAAAGGTCATCTTGCAGCTAATACATCGCAACCCATACGGTTTTTTCAAAGGCAGGACTATTCAGGACTGCCTAGCTTGGGCCTTCCAATACATCCACCAATGTCGTACATCCAGAAAGAAAATTATCCTACTGAAACTAGATTTTGCTAAAGCCTTTGACACTATTGGTCATGAACCTATGATCAACATCACGAGACACATGGGATTCAATGATAAATGGATCAACTGGATCCAATGCATATTCTCTTCTGGGCGTTCATCGGTACTCCTAAATGGTGTGCCTGGCCGACAATTTCATTGCAAGAGTGGAGTAAGGCAGGGTGATCCTCTCTCCCCCTACTCTTTGTTCTCGCTGCAGACCTCCTGCAAGCTACCATCAACAACGCCTATAGACAGGGGCTGATTGACCTATCATTTCCTTGCCCAGGACAGACAGACTACCCGGTAATTCAGTACGCGAATGACACAATCCTAGCCCTACCCGCCTGCCCACGCCAAGCAGCACTTGTTAAACAGCTCCTGTCGGACTACGCGTCTTCAGTAGGCCTTAAGATCAACTTCCACAAATCCACGCTCACTCCTATCAACCTTGATGAGGCCTCTGCTAATGATCTGGCATGCATCTTTGGCTGCTCTGTTGGCACCATGCCGTTTACATATCTTGGCCTCCCCATGGGCACAGCAAAACCAACGGTCCAAGACCTCATGCCACTTGTCTGCAGTGCAGAGCGACGCCTCACTGCCATAGTTTCCATGATGTCATATGGAGGCAAGCTCTCCTGGCTTAACGCAACGGTCACCTCCCTACTCATATACGCACTCTCCACATTGAAAATACATCCCAAGATACTCGAGATGCTAGACAAGATTCGACGCAAATGCCTCTCGACGAAAAAAACCGAGCAAGGGGATAAATGCAACTCTTTAGCAGCCTGGGATATGGCATGCAAACCCAAAAAGCATGGTGGACTTGAGGTGATCAACCTCAGAATCCAGAATAAAGCACTGCTCATGAAGTTTTTGCACAAGTTCTACAACAAAAAAGATGTTCCATGGGTGCATCTACTTTGGAATACATATTATACAGGCAAAATCCCATATGCATCGGATGCGATCGGCTCATTCTGGTGGCGAGATGTGCTTAAGCTCACCCCTAAATTCTGGGGGGTTTCTCGTGTCCAAGTGGTTGATGGATCGACTGCCCTTGTTTTGAAAGACCTGTGGCTTGTTGACACTTGGGAGAATTCACATCCTCGAGCGTTCTCTTATGCCATACATGAAGACGCGTCTGTCAAGGATTTCTTGGAGAGCACGTCTTTGCATGAGATCTTCCACCTACCACTCTCGCCTGAAGCCCTCGTGGAACTTCGTGACCTCCAATCACTCTCATCACATTTAAACCCCTCATCAACAACCACTGACGTCTGGCACTATGTGTGGGGAAAACTGACTTCAAGGCAGTCGAGTACTATAAATTCTGCTTCCGGAATGTCCAAACTCACCCAGCGTTCCGCCTTCTGTGGTGCTCAAAATGCACGATGAAGATCAAGGTCTTCGGCTGGCTACTCCTGCACGATCGACTGAATACAAGGAACATGCTGAAACGCCGACACTACCAAATTGGTGATGACTTCGACTGCCTCCTTTGTGGCCAAAACATTGAGGAAACAGTTGACCACATGATCTTCACTTGTCCATTCAGTCAAACTTGCTGGGGGAAACTTGACATGAGCTGGCCTACGTTCAACTCGAGACTTGACCTAGTCCATCAGACACAAGAGGCTGGGCATAATCCTCTCTTCATTGAGCTCTTCCTCACGGCGGCCTGGAGCCTGTGGAAGGAGCGAAACATCAAGCATTTCAGGGGAATCTGCCCCAGCATTGCATCTTGGCTGGCGAGGTTTAAAGAGGATTTTAACTTGCTACAATATAGAGTGCGGGAGGTCCATAAGACCACTGTAACTACTTTTTGTAACTCACTAGCCTGACCGCACTCTTTGATATCTAGGTAACAAAGTAGGGTACCCTGTCCATCACCCCAACTCGCTGAAAAGTGGTTGGGAGGGTGGGGAGAGGTACCATGTTGTAACTATGTAATCTTGTAACACCCCCCCATATATATATACACAGTAGGAGCCTCTCCTACTGTCTTCCCCCTAAAAAAGTACTCAATTAATGTGGCAGTTCACTTTTTTTCTACGATCAACATACACCCTACAAAACACCGTGTTCAAATTTGGCACTTCTCCAGGTTCATTTACCATATTTAGGCCATTATGTGCATTTTGTAGAAATTTACTACCACTATAAGAATTAAACGAACATCTACATCATGCATATATGACTCAAAGCTTACATGCTATAGTGTGGTATTTATTCATAATTTGGTTGCAAAATCTCATGCGTGCAATGCACGTGTACCTTACTAATAAACATAGTTTCTAGTGATATTATTTGTAGTTACATGCATCAACCAGGACGGAGGTGCAGAAACATCAAATCCCAGCTACAGCTGCACGGGTGTGATGATAGGGACGCGAAATGCCGTTCGATCATGGTGCACGCGCGCGATCCGCGTGGCTGGGGAGGCGGCCAATAAGAAAGCAACCCACAATAGGGTCAGCGCACACAGTTTTCATAGGCAACGGAAAGTAACCGTGTGCGGTAATAAAGAGTAAAATGCACTAGCGGTCATCGAACTTGTCTCGATAGCTCACTTTGGTCACTGTACTTAAGAATATGATCAATACGGTCACTAAATATTACTTAAGATGATTATACGGTCACTGGCTTAGCGTATAGCTCCGTATTTTGTCTGGTTGACCGGTCAAATAGTCCACATGCGCCTCACCTAGGTTCTACGGCCCCACCCGTCAATGGGTCAAAAATAAATAAATTAGAAAAGCTAAATTATGCATTGCACGGGTGGGGAATTAACCCCGAACCTCTCCAGTAAAGCCCCACGAGCTAACCAAATGAGGTATTTTTGCAAGGAGCAAACGCGACGCACATGCATGCATGCGGACGACCCACACACACGCACTACGCACACACACGCACATAATACATACTAGCACGCACCGGACGCACTTACGCTTATGATTGTACTGAAATAAATTATGTGAACTCATGGATGACGAGCCTTTGAAGCGTATGCGGCACGTATAGACAACCAGGCGTCCATGCAACCGCTCTTGTCACCAGCTAGCCTTCGACGACCACCATTAGACACACACAACCATGCATAACTTACGAATAATGGATGAATCGATGAAACACACACTCGTGTGCAGTGGCACTATGATCGGTCACTCACGATACATATATAGGTACCATAGTACCCTCTCTAGCTAGGCTATTTATAGATTGTCGTTGTGATGGATGATATACATGAGCAAGGCGCCGAGTCACGTCGTCACGTCATGTGCAGAGCCATGGCTAATGTCGAGCAGCTCGGCGCCCAAGCACGAGTGTGACGTTGGTGTTGAGCCAGGTGAATACATGCTCGGTGTTCGCGGAGGCCGCCAGCAAACGTCTAAACAGTAATGTCAAGCACCGCTGGGGCGCGCAGGTGGCGGGCTCGCCGTTTGCGTTGTGCCATGAGCAGGACTTTGATTGAGAGGGCGACGTGCATGCATTACCATGGTTTGACAGCGTGAGCGTGAGTGTCGGCACGCGTACATGCTACTTGTGTCTGTGGACGTTGTGCGCTAATGTGTGCATCACATATAATATAAAAAAATCAGTTTGTGCATTTAACGTAAAGTATTTCATTTTCATTTGGCCGACGAGTGTGCGTTGCAGCGACGAGTCTGTGGTTTGATTCCTCACATACGCATAATTTTGGTTTTTATTTCTTTCTGCACTGACAGGTAGGCCCGCATAGATAGATAGGTACAGAACACGAGCTGATGAGGCGCATGTGGACTGTTTGACTGGTCAACCAGACAAATACGGAGCTATACGCTGAGCCAGTGATCGTATAATCACCATATCTCGTATATAATGACCGTATTCACCGTATTCTTAAGTACAATGATCAAAGTGAGCTATAAAAAAATGATCAAAGTGAGATATCAAGACAAGTTCGATGACCGCCAATGCATTTTACTCGGTAATAAATGACCAGGATTGAAGGGGAATCCAAATTTCCTTTGTCGTCTGTCCTTGAGCTCTTGACAAACCAATGCACTATACGGTTGTCCGACCACTCCGCCCCAGAGCTCTCACCAAGCGTCGTTCGTGCCACCGCGCCGCACACTAACCGGTAAGGAAGCGATGGCATCCCGCCGCGCCGAGTTCCTTGCCGCCCATGACCGCACACAAAATGGTAGGGAAGCGATGGCATCCCGCCGTGCCGAGTTCATCGCCACTCGCGACCTCACACCTGCGTGGGCGGACTTTGAAGCTGCCAAGGCCGAATAGGCGGTAGAGCAAGAGGCGGCCAAAGCCGCACAGATGGAGCTGAAAAGGCAGAAAGCACTCAAGAAAAAAGAGGCCCGCCGCCGCAAGAAAGAAGAGGACGCACGCACTACTGCGGAGAGCTCGGCGGAGATCCAAGCACAATGGGGTGTCGCCGACAAAGCCGGGAAGGAGAACGATGGCATCTGGCCAGCATGTGAGAAGTAGTAGTACTAGTAGTTAGTGTGTGTGTCTGTGTCGCCCGTACGTTTGTTTAATTAATTACGAGCATGTACCAGTACTAGTTACTAATGTAGTTTTTAGAGCAAATTACCAGTACATTAGCCTAGACTCAATGGAAAAATTCCTATCCTATGCATCAAATGGCATCTCTTTCTCTATAGGAATTGAGATGCATGTCATCTCACTTCCTATGATTTTCATATTCCTATAAAATTCCTATCCTATGAACCAAAGGAGGCCTCCGCTAGAGTACAGTACTACTGTAGCTAGCAGTATTGTTGGTACAGTAGTTTTCTTCAAGAAGCGGAATTCAACGAAGTCATGATGGTTCGTTCATCCGAGCAACTTTACAGTGGGAAAGGTTGGGCCTATGATTTGATGGCTCATTAGTCATTATTACTGCGGCGCGATGACCGGGGTGACTCTCCCTTGGAGTTCTGCGTGCATGGCAAGTGGACCAGGATGGTCGACGTCCCACATGTCGGTGAATGGAAGTATTCTTTCTGGTATCGAGGAGCGAGGAAACCACGTGGTATAGTATCACTACTGATTTATATTTATGTTTTATTTTTTATGAAAGCTAGTGTTTCAACTCTTACGAGGAAGGAGTGCCAAACACAGCACGTGCTGGATGTCCCACACGTCAGCGAAAGGAGTGGGACATGAACAGCTTGGTAGAGCGTCTCCACTTCTTCCACTTCTAGGTCGGAGACCACACGTAGTACTAGTAGTATGAACGATACAAAGTGCGACCCGGAGAGAAAGACGCGTCTAGTTGGAAGGTCTCGGGCCATACACGTAAAGAAATATAAAACCTAATATGTGCCTCCAATTAATATAGTAGTAGAGTACTTAGGCACGTACATCATAATATCACCGTGCATTGCACGTACAACATTTAGTGGTAGTAAGAGACAAATGCCTATATGCCACGCATGTTCATACTATTTGTGCCTTTCCACTTCACTTACTACGCTACATTACTCAGGTTCGTACATCCCTGGGTACATGTCCGTCTCGTAGTTCCAGTCCCACGTGTACTTCATAGATGGAACGATCCATAACGGTGGGCAACGGGAGTCCATATCATCGCAACTTCTTAGTGTGGCTCCCCACGATGGAGGCTCATCCAAACAGCGGCACGGGCGATGACAAACAATTTGAGAGTGTTAATGGGATTGTGGGATTGTGGCTACCTAGCTAGTACTACACGAAATTGAAATTGTTAAGTCCTTTATAGTTTATACAACTGGCATTATAAAGTTGCCTAGACGACTATCCCAATCAATAAAAAAAAGGAAAGAACTACTCCTGCTCCTAGAGTACAAAGAGACATGTACTGAAATGTTATAAGATGACATGGCAATAAGATATACGATAGTTCCTGGCTCTACTACTCTTGGATCGGAGAGAAGGGATTACCTGGGTACATGATCAGGGTCCGATCGTGATAGATCGTGGCACCTTGTTGCCCTTCAATGGTACCATGGGTAACGACTGCTAAGATAGTACGTCCCAACTGGGTGTCGTCAGCTACAAGGTTCCAAGTTAGACCAAATGCCCCATGCACATCCACGATTGGCGATCTGATTTTGATCGGGGGATGACTTTGCCCTGCATAATCGTGCAAACAAGGCGGAATTCATTGAAACCGGACGAAAATCATTACATTTCGAAAACTTTTCATATAAACCGGACGAGATACATTACAGTTTTCATACAAATCGGAGTAAAACCTACTCTAAACAAGTTGCAACTGTAATGTGGGCGGCGCACGGACAACGGCCGGCGTGGTGTCGTTTGAGGCTACTCATAGTGGGGAGTATCATATACAATATACTAGTGCATGATACTAGTGTATGATATACTACTTTTATAGTGCATAGTATCATAGAGTAGTAGCATAGATGATCATATTTATTGCCATGCATGACCCCCTGTCTCTTATTTAATTCTCTGCCACATCACCATGTCTGCTATTCCCGAGTGTATGTACTAGCTAATTCTCTGCCACATCACCATGTCTGCTATTCCCGAGTGTATGTACCAGCTAAGTTACCACCACTATGGCCAGCCTCGACGCGGAGCAGTCGCGTGCACCGAAAAGCGGCGCTCTCTCGGCCGTTGTGCTGCTTCAAAGCCGGCGCCAGTGAGAGGTCGCCTCCGCTCTGGCCGGGCATTAATGTGGCACTAATGCTCCGGGGCGACGCTGACCGTTTCAGGCGGGAAGCGCGCGCCAGCAAGGGAGGGGGTTTGGGTCGGCCAGGGCGGTCAGACGCGGGCATGGTGGTGGTATTGATTTTGTACCGTTTCAGGTGTAGTACTGGTCGTTTGCAAAACTACTCAATTATTGCACTCAGTTTCCTAAAAAATTGTGGTAAAAAACTTTACTTGCAATGCATGCATGCGTGACCAATATAAATGACCAATAAAAAACTACAACATGCACGCAACGATTTAATGCACATTGTAATCTCAACATGTGATGGGGAGCTCTAAATTTGAATTTGAAACTTATAAAACAAAAAAATTCAAAACAAATAAACTGGAAGAGAGGGAATATACCGTAGGATGTGTCCCATATGAAACAAGTCCCCTGGTTTGTCACCGCGAAGATGCGGTTAGAAAGGAGCACAGCGTCTTCATACTCGTACGGCAACAAATCAGCCGCAGATAGCATGGTCCACCTTTGACCGCCATGTGTAGGGTTCGTGAAAGCAATCGTGATGTCGAACACCGTGATGAGAGTGTAATTTTGGTTGGCGGACGACCTTATCGGGGCTTCCGGGATTGCTATCTTCAATCTCGCTGTGGTTCCATCGTACCAATTCAGGCGATGGCCCATTGCATGGCTGATCCAAATGTTGGACAAAGGTTCTACGGGAACAGTGTCACCATTGTAGATGTTGTGCAAATTGATGTTGGTACCCTCCCGTACATATGCAAGCCAATCTCCACTGGCACCAAGCCTAACCTGTGAAACAGTGGGCAGCGAGGGAATTAGGAAATGGACACGGAAGTATTCTTTATAATGCATTTACTACGTGATCAAACTCATCACTTACCTGCTCATCGGACAAAATCTGAGTGCCCCTCAACGTCGGCATCTCAAGGGGCGTCAACTTGCAACTATGGCCACGCCGCGCTGGAGAGACCCCCAAGGAAACATCCTCGTCCTCGAGGATGCATGGCAGACCAACTAGCATGACCTTCTCCCACGCATATTTACGCACCCTCTTAAAATATTTGGTGCAAGTACCGCTAAGTCTTGCGGATGTAAGGAAGTCGGAGCGACTTACGATTTGTCCCAAAGGATCTTCGTCCAAGGTCTCCCAACCTCGACGAGGACGAGAAGCACCACCGCCTTGCGAATCCATGGCAATGGCGACCAACTGCCTTGTCCCTTGTGGAGCTGGTTTACACGAGAGGAGATGGTAACTGCAGGGCTTCGTCCCTTCGGAAAGGATGTTCTGCGGGCGTGCACTAGTGCAGTTTATATTTGAGACTAGCAAGAGGCCCATGCATTGCACGGAACATCAAGATGTATTTATACGAGCTGTTTATCTCGTGGGAGACGAAGATGAACGAGGGAAGGCCTTATCTGCAAATGTGGAGGGGGTTGCGGGTATCTTTTTGCAAAATTGCCATAGTTTGCTTTCTATCCATCAGATATAGATCGGACGGTCTATATTGCAGGATGGCAGGCACATCATCATCACCAACTCGGTTTATATATATATATTTTTATTATTTATTACTAGCAAGATGCCCGTGCGTTGCATGTAACATCAAGATGCATTTGTATGAGTAGTTTATCTTCTGAGAGAAAAGGATGAACGAGGGAAGGCCTTATTTGCAAATGTGGAGAGGGGTGTGGGTATCTTTTTGCAAAATTACCATAGTTTCCTTCCTATCCGTCAGATATAAATCGGACGGCCTATATTGCAGGATGGCAGGCACACCATCACCACCAACTCTGTTTTTATAAGAGTAGAGAGATAGATAGATAGATTATTAGTATTATTATAAGAGTAGAGATAGAGATTAGGGAGCTGGCGGGCGGTTCGTTGTACGGCATGTTCGCGTCCGTCCAATAGCCCGGAATTAAAGCACGCACGACATTTACAGCGACTAGGATTAGTTGTTTTTCGGGCACATGGACCAACGCGGACTAGCGGACCTGGTCGCCCTTTTTCGAGCACACCTCTGACAAGTACGTGCATGACATGCGTGCATGCAAATCTTGTGTGACCAAACCGTGCGAAGCGGAGCGGTAGGCTGTCGAATTGCAGCCTGCATATTGCAGCCATGTCATCCACACGCAACCTAATGGCCAATTCATACTCCACTGGACTATACTATACTACTATGCATTGTTTGGCACGAACGTTCCTTGGAGCTCGTGCTGCAACTAGCGTACTCCACATCATGCTTCCCTTCTCCTTCCTCTTCCACCGCCCGCGCACGTCCGCGGGAAGCAACCGGTCAACCCTTATATAGGAGTGCTAGCACAAAAAGATGCATGCATGACCATTAAAATTTTCTTTCTCTTATCTCTATGAAATAAATGTGGCATGAAACTCAAAGCCTTTGAAGTCTGAGTATAATGGAAATCATCGTCCTCCTCTGGCTCCGCTTGGCCCGCTTCGTCGTCCTCCTGTTTCGGATCCGCATCGTCGTTCTCCTCCCCCGACTCCGTGTGCTGCTCCGCCTCCAACGCCTCCTCATCCGGCTCCGGCTAGTCCGGCTCCAGAGGCAGGGCGGCTGTGATCCGGGCTTCGTGCTGCCTCCAGATCAAAGCGCCGCTCCGGCGGGAGCATGGCATATGTCGTTACCTTCGGCTGGGCCATGGCTATCGGGTGACGGCGACCAGAGAAGAGGTGGCGGGAGGGGAATGAATGCAGCTACTGTTTGGGTTCGCCGTCCGGCTTAAATAAATGCGCACCATCACATGTACCCACGGGTGCACAAATTGTAACATACGGGTCTTCTTAGGGGGCGTCACGTAACTGGTATGTGTGTGAGATTCTGAGAGACAGAGTTCGTGTGTGCGACTCTACTCTTCGGGCATGTACTCCACCTTTTGCATCAGGATATAAGTGAAGGAAATATGCCCTAGAGGCAATAATAAAGTTGTTATTTTATATTTCCTTGTATCATGATAAATGTTTATTATTCATGCTAGAATTGTATTAACCGGAAACTTGATAAATGTGTGGATACATAGACAAAACACCGTGTCCCTAGTAAGCCTCTACTAGACTAGCTCGTTAATCAAAGATGGTTAAGTTTCCTAACCATAGACATGTGTTGTCATTTGATGAACGGGATCACATCATTAGGAGAATGATGCGATGGACAAGATCCATCCGTTAGCTTAGCATATTGATCGTTCAGTTTTATTGCTATTGCTTTCTTCATGTCAAATACATATTCCTTCGATTATGAGATTATGCAACTCCCGGATACCGGAGGAATTCCTTGTGTGCTATCAAATGTCACAACGTAACTGGGTGATTATAAAGATGCTCTACAGGTACCTCCGAAGGTGTTTGTTGGGTTGGCATAGATCAAGATTAGGATTTGTCACTCCGAGTATCGGAGAGGTATCTCTGGGCCCTCTCGGTAATGCACATCATAAGAAGCCTTGCAAGCAAAGTGACTAATGAGTTAGTTGCGAGATGATGTATTACAGAATGAGTAAAGAGACTTGCCGGTAATGAGATTGAACTAGGTATGAAGATGCCGACGATCGAATCTCGGGCAAGTAACATACCGATGACAAAGGGAATAACGTATGTTGTCATAACGGTTCGACCGATAAAGATCTTTGTAGAATATGTAGGAGCCAATATGAGCATCCAGGTTCCGCTATTGGTTATTGACCGGAGAGGTGTCTTGGTCATGTCTACATAGTTCTCGAACCCGTAGGGTCCGCACGCTTAACGTTCGATGACAATTTTGTATTATATGAGTTATGTGATTTGGTGACCGAATGTTGTTCGGAGTCCCGGATGAGATCACGGACAAGGCAAGGAGTCTCGAAATGGTCGAGAGGTAAGGATTGATATATAGGACGATGGTATTCGGACACCGAAAGTATTCCGGAGGGTACCGGGTACATATTGGGTCACCGAAAGGGGTTCCGGGCACCCCCGGCAAAGATATGGGCTTAATGGGCCAAGGGAAGGGATAGACCAGCCCACAAGGGGCTGGTGCGCCCCTCCACCAGGCCGGCCAGCCCTAGGGAAAGGAAAGGGGGAGGGCAAGTCCCTCCTTCCTTCCCCTCCTCAAGGGAGAAAGGAAAGGGGGGGCGCCACCTCCCCCTTCCTTCCCGTGGCGCCTATACAAGGAAGGGGGGGGGGGGGGCAAACCAGGGCAGGGGCCCAAGTGGGATTCAGCCCCACTTGGGGTGCCCCTTGGCCTCTCCCCTCTCCCTCCCACCTATACATATGAGGAGGGGGGCGCCTAGCACAACACAACAACATCTGTTGGCCGTGTGCGGCGCCCCCCTCCACAGATTACACCCTCGGTCATATTCTCGCGGTGCTTAGGCGAAGCCCTGCGCTGATCACTTCACCATCACCGTCACCACGCCGTCGTGCTGACGGAACACATCTACTCCCTCGACACTTTGCTGGATCAAGAGTTCGAGGGACGTCATCGAGCTGAACATGTGGAGAACTCGGAGGTGCCGTACGTTCGGTGCTTGATCGGTCGGAACAAGAAGAAGTTCGACTACATCAACCGCATTGTCAAACGCTTCCGCTTTTGGTCTACGAGGGTTTGTAGACACACTCTTCCCTTCTCGTTGCTATGCATCTCCTAGATAGATCTTGCGTGAGCATAGGATTTTTTTTGAAATTGCATGCTACATTTCCCAACAGTGGCATCCGAGCCAGGTCTATGCGTAGATGATATGCACGAGTAGAACACAAAGAGTTATGGGCGGTGATCGTCATACTGCTTACCACCAATGTCTTATTTTGATTTGGCGGTATTGTTGGATGAAGCGGCCCGGACCAACCTTACATGACCACGTTCATGAGACCGGTTCCATCGACAGACATGCAACTAGTTTTGCATAAAGGTGGCTGGCGGGTGTCTGTTTCTCCAACTTTAGTTGAATCAAATTTGATTGCGGCCGGTCCTTGTTGAAGGTTAAAACAGCAAACTTGATAAATCACCGTTGTGGTTTTGATGCGTAGGTAAGAACGGTTCTTGCTAGAAGCCCGTAGCAGCCACGTAAAACTTGCAACAACAAAGTAGAGGATGTCTAACTTGTTTTTGCAGGGCATGTTGTGATGTGATATGGTCAAGACATGATGTGATATAAGTTGTTGTATGAGATAATCATGTTTTGTAAAGTTATCGGCAACTGGCAGGAGCCTTATGGTTGTCGCTTTATTGTATGAAATGCAAACGCCATGTAATTGCTTTACTTTATCACTATGCATTAGCGATAGTTGTAGAAGCAATAGTTGGCGAGACGACCACGACGCAACGATGGAGATCAAGGTGTCAAGCCGGTGACGATGGAGATCATGATGATGCTTTGGAGATGGAGATCAAAAGCACAAGATGATGATGGCCATATCATGTCACATATTTTTGATTGCATGTGATGTTTATCTGTTATGCATCTTATTTTGCTTAGTACGGCGGTAGCATTATAAGATGATCCCTTAACAAAAATTTCAAGGTATAAGTGTTCTCCCTGAGTATGCACCGTTGCGACAGTTCGTCGTGTTGAGACACCACGTGATGATCAGGTGTGATAGACTCTACGTTCAAATACAACGGGTGCAAGACAGTTTTGCACATGCGGAATACTCAGGTTAAACTTGACGAGCCTGACATGTACAGACATGGCCTCGGAACACTGGAGACCAAAAGGTCGAACGTGAATCATATAGTAGATATGATCAACATAGAGATGTTCACCATTGATGACTACTCCATCTCACGTGATGATCGGACATGGTTTAGTTGATTTGGACCACGTATCATTTAGATGACTTGAGGGATGTCTATCTAAGTGGGAGTTCTTAAGTAATTTGATAAATTGAACTTAATTTATCATGAACTTAGCCCTGATAGTATTTGCATATCTATGTTATAGATCAATGGCCCGTGCTACCGTTCCCTTGAATTTTAATGCATTCGTAGAGAAAGCTAAGTTGAAATATGATAGTAGCAATGATGCGGACTGGGTCCGTGATCTAAGGATTATCCTCATTGCTGCACAAAACAATTATGTCCTTGATGTACCGCTAGGTGATAGACCTGTTGCAGGAGCAGATGCAGACATTATGAACGTTTGGCAAGCTCGATATGATGACTACTTGATAGTTTAGTGCGCCATGCTTTACGGCTTAGAACCGGGACTTCAAAAACGTTTTTAACGCCACGGAGCATATGAGATGTTCCAAGAGCTGAAAATTGGTATTTCAGACTCATGCCCGTGTCGAGAGGTATGAGACCTCTGACAAGTACTTTGCCTACAAGATGGAGGAGAATAGCTCAGCCAGTGAGCATGTGCTCAGAATGTCTGAGTACTACAATCGCTTGAATCAAGTGGGAGTTAATCTTCCAGATAAGATAGTGATTGACAGAGTTCTCTAGTCACTATCACCAAGCTACTAGAACTTCGTGATGAACTATAATATGCAAGGGATGACGAAAATGATTCCCGAGCTCTTCGCGATGCTGAAATCGGCGAAGGTAGAAATCAAGAAAAAGCATCAAGTGTTGATGGTTAACAAGACCACTAGTTTCAAGAAAAAGGGCAAGGGAAAGAAAGGGAACTTCAAGAGGAATGACAAGCAAGTTGCCACTCCCGTGAAGAAGCCCAAAGCTGGACCTAAGCCTGAAACTGAGTGCTTCTACTGCAAAGGGAATGGTCACTGGAAGCGGAACTGCCCCAAACACTTGGCGGATAAGAAGGATGGCAAAGTGAACAAAGGTATATTTGATATACATGTTATTGATGTGTACTTTACTAGTGTTCATAGTAGCCCTTGGGTATTTGATACCGGTTCTGTTGCTATGATTAGTAACTCGAAACAGGAGTTGCAAAATGAACAGAGACTAGTTAATGGCGAGGTAACGATGTGTGTTGGAAGTGATTCCAAGGTTGATATGATCACCATCGCACACTCCCTCTACCTTCGGGATTAGTGTTGGACCTAAATAAATGTTATTTGGTGTTTGCGTTGAGCATGTATATGATTGGATCATGTTTATTGCAATACGGTTATTCATTTAAGTCAGAGAATAATTGTTGTTCTGTTTACATGAATAAAACCTTCTATGGTCACACACCCAATGTAAATGGTTTATTGAATCTCGATCGTAGTGGTACACATATTCATAATATTGATGCCAAAAAATGAAAAGTTGATAATGATAGTGCAACATACTTGTGGCACTGTTGTTTAGGTCATATTGGTGTAAAGCGCATGAAGAAACTCCATGCGGATGTACTTTTGGAATCACTTGATTATGAATCATTTGATACTTGCGAACCATGCCTCATGGGCAAGATGACTAAAACTCCGTTCTCCGGAACAATGGAGCGAGCTAATGACTTATTGGAAATAATACATACCGATGTATGCGGTCCGATGAGTGTTGAAGCATGCGGCGGGTATCATTATTTTCTGACCTTCACAGATGATTTGAGTAGATATGGGTATATCTACTTAATGAAACACAAGTCTGACACATTTGAAAAGTTCAAAGAATTTTAGAGTGAAGTGGATAATCATCGTAACAAGAAAATAAAGTTTCTATGATCTGATCGCGGAGGCGAATATTTGAGTTACGAGTTTGGCCTTCATTTAAAACAATGTGGAATAGTTTCACAACTCACGCCACCTAGAACACCACAGCATAATGGTGTGTCCGAACGTCGTAACCATACTTTATTAGATATGGTGCGTTCTATGATGTCTCTTACCGATTTGCCTTTATCATTTTGGGGTTATGCATTAGAGACATCTGCATTCACGTTAAATAGGGCACCGTCTAAATCCGTTGAGATGACACCGTATGAACTGTGGTTTGGCAAGAAACCTAAGCTGTCGTTTCTTAAAAGTTTGGGGATGCGACGCTTATATCAAAAGGCTTCAGCCTGATAAGCTCGAACCCAAAGCGGAGAAGTGCGTCTTCATAGGATACCCTAAAGAAACTATTGGGTACACCTTCTATCACAGATCCGAAGGCAAGATCTCTTGTTGCTAAGAATGGGTCCTTTCTAGAGAAGGAGTTTTCTCTCGAAAGAAGTGAGTGGGAGGAAAGTAGAACTTGATGAGGTAATTGTTCCTTCTCTCGAATTGGAAAGTAGCACATCAGAGAAATCCATTCCCGTGATTCCTACACCAACTAGAGAGGAAGCAAATGATAATGATCATGAAACTTCAGATCAAGTTGCTACTAAACCTCGTATGTCAACTAGAGCATGATCCGCACCAGAGTGGTACGGTAATCCTGTTCTGGAAGTCATGTTACTAGACCATGACAAACCTACGAACTATGAAGAAGCTATGATGATCCAAGATTCTGATAAATGGCTTGAGGCCATGAAATCTGTGATAGGATCCATGTTTGAGAACAAAGTATGGACTTTGGTGGATTTGCCCGATGATCGGCAAGCCATTAAAAATAAATGGATCTTCAAGAGGAAGACGGACGCTAATGGTAGTGTTACTATCTACAAAGCTTGAATTGTCGCAAAAGGTTTTCGACAAGTTCAAGGTGTTGACTACGATGAGATTTTCTCACTTGTATCGATGCTTAAGTCTGTCCGAATCATGTTAGCAATTGCCGCATTTTATGAAATCTGGCAAATGGATGTCAAAACTGCATTCCTTAATGGATTTATTAAAGAAAAGTTGTATGTGATGCAACCAGAAGGTTTTGTCAATCCTAAAGGTGCTAACAAAGTGTGCAAGCTCCAGCGATCCATCTATGGACTGGTGCAAGCATCTCGGAGTAGGAATATACACTTTGATGAGTTGATCAAAGCATATAGTTTTATACAGACTTTCGGAGAAGCCTGTATTTACAAGAAAGTGAGTGGGAGCACTACAACATTTCTGATAAGTATATGTCAATGACATATTGTTGATCGGAAATGATGTAGAATTTTCTGGAAAGCATAAAGGAGTGTTTGAAAGGAATTTTTTCAAAGAAAGACCTCGGTGAAGCTGCTTACATATTGGGCATCAAGATCTATAGAGATAGATCAAGACGCTTGATAAAACTTTCGATGAGTACATACCTTGACAAGATTTTGAAGAAATTCAAAATGGATCAGCCAAAGAAAGGGTTCTTGCCTGTGTTGCAAGGTGTAAAGTTGAGTAAGACTCAAAGCCTGACCACGGCAGAAGATAGAGAGAGAATGAAAGTCATTCCCTATGCCTCAGCCATAGGTTCTATAAAGTATGCCATGCAGTATACCACACCTATTGTGTACCTTACCATGAGTTTGGCAAGGAGGTACAATAGTGATCCAGGAGTAGATCACTGGACAGCGGTCAAAATTATCCTTAGTTACCTAAGAGGACTAAGGAAATGTTTCTCGATTATGGAGGTGATAAAGAGTTCGTCGTAAAGAGTTACGTCGATGCAAGCTTTGACACTGATCTAGATGACTCTAAGTCTGAATCTAGATACGTATTGAACGTGGGAGCAATTAGCTAGAATAGCTCCATGCAGAGCATTATAGACATAGAAATTTGCAAATTACATACGGATCTGAATATGGCAGACCCGTTGACTAAACCTCTCACAAGCAAAACATGATCATACCTTAATACTCTTTGGGTGTTAATCACATGGCGATGTGAACTAGATTATTGACTCTAGTAAACTCTTTGGGTGTTAGTCACATGGCAATGTGAACTATTGGTGTTAATCACATGGCGATGTGAACTAGATTATTGACTCTAGTAAACCCTTTGGGTGCTGGTCACATGGCGATGTGAACTATTGGTGTTAATCACATGGTGATGTGAACTAGATTATTGACTCTAGTGCAAGTGGGAGACTGAAGGAAATATGCCATAGAGGCAATAATAAAGTTGTTATTTTATATTTCCTTATATCATGATAAATGTTTATTATTCATGCTAGAATTGTATTAACCGGAAACTTGATACATGTGTGGATACATAGACAAAACACCGTGTCCCTAGTAAGCCTCTACTACACTAGCTCGTTAATCAAAGATGGTTAAGTTTCCTAACCATAGACATGTGTTGTCATTTGATGAACGGGATCACATCATTAGGAGAATGATGCGATGGAGAAGACCCATCCGTTAGCTTAGCATATTGATCGTTCAGTTTTATTGCTATTGCTTTCTTCATGTCAAATACATATTCCTTCGACTATGAGATTATGCAACTCCCGGATATCGGAGGAATGCCTTGTGTGCTATCAAACGTCACAACATAAATGGGTGATTATAAAGATGCTCTACAGGTATCTCCGAAGGTGTTTGTTGGGTTGGCATAGATCAAGATTAGGATTTGTCACTCCGAGTATCGAAGAGGTATCTCTGGGCCCTCTCGGTAATGCACATCATAAGAAGCCTTGCAAGCAAAGTGACTAATGAGTTAGTTGCAAGATGTTGTATTACGGAATGAGTAAAGAGACTTGTCGGTAACGAGATTGAACTAGGTATGAAGATGCCGACGATCGAATCTCGGGCAAGTAACATACCGATAACAAAGGGAATAACGTATGTTGTCATAACGGTTCGACCGATAAAGATCTTCGTAGAATATGTAGGAGCTAATATGAGCATCCAGGTTCCGCTATTGGTTATTGACCGGAGAGGTGTCTCAGTCATGTCTACATAGTTCTCGAACCCGTAGGGTCCGCACGCTTAACGTTCGATGACGATTTTGTATTATATGAGTTATGTGATTTGGTGACCGAATGTTGTTCGGAGTCCCGGATGAGATCACGGACATGGCGAGGAGTCTCAAAATGGTCGACAGGTAAGGATTGATATATAGGACGATGGTATTCGGACACCGGAAGTGTTCCGGAGGGTACTGGGTACATATTGGGTCACCGGAAGGGGTTCCGGGCACCCCCCAGCAAAGATATGGGCTTAATGGGCCAAGGGAAGGGACAGACCAGCCCACAAGGGTCTGGTGCGCCCCTCCACTAGGCCGGCCAGCCCTAGGGAAAGGAAAGGGGGGAGGGCAAGTCCCTCCTTCCTTCTCCTCCTCAAGGGAGAAAGGAAAGGGGGGGCACCTCCCCTTTCCTTCCCGTGGCGCCTATACAAGGAAGGGGGGCCGAACCAGGGCAGGAGCCCAAGTGGGATTCGGCCCCACTTGGGGTGCCCCTTGGCCTCTCCCCTCTCCCTCCCACCTATATATATGAGGAGGGGGGCGCCTAGCACAACACAACAACATCTGTTAGCCGTGTGCGGCGCCCCCCTCCACAGATTACACCCTCGGTCATATTCTCGCGGTGCTTAGGCGAAGCCCTGCGCGGATCACTTCACCATCACCGTCACCACGTCGTCGTGTTGACGGAACTAATCTACTCCCTCGACACTTTGCTGGATCAAGAGTTCGAGGGACGTCATCGAGCTGAACGTGTGCAGAACTCGGAGGTGCCGTACGTTCGGTGCTTGATCGGTCGGAACGAGAAGAAGTTCGACTACATCAACCGCATTGTCAAACGCTTCCGCTTTTGGTCTACGAGGGTACGTAGACACACTCTTCCCTTCTCGTTGCTATGCATCTCCTAGATAGATCTTGCGTGAGCGTAGAATTTTTTTTAAATTGCATGCTACGTTTCCCAACAATAAGTATAATGGTATTACACTTTAGCTTGTGATTTACGTGGCCATGTTAATGTGGTTGTGTAAAAAAAATGTCACTTCCTGCTCGTGATTTGCGTTATATAATTATGAGAAGTTTGCTAACTACTAAAATAAAGTGGAATTTGTCCATGTTATATAAGTAAATTAAGGTGATTGTTTATCATACGGGTAAGGTTGGACGAAGGGTGGTAGGAACAAATGCTCCACCTAGAGCATGTGTGTGTGAGATGGTGTCTTAGTGTGTGTGTGTGTGTGTGTGTGTGTGTGTGTGAAGCGGAGTCTTCGGTGGCGAAAGTAATTTAAATGTGTGTGGCTTCATCGTAGAGAGGTGATGTGTATGGCAGAGGCCACCAACGAGGGGGGTGCGACAGAGAAGAGGCCCGTAAAGAGGGAAGAGAAGGCGTGTGCGCGTGAGAGGAGTCGACATCGAGATAACGTGTTTGTTCGAGAGACACCGAGGAAGACTACTATATATCGATGGTGCATGTAGGCAGGAATTAAACGAAGGGATGGTCTTATTGGTATCGGGGATATAGGGGAAGAGTGAGAGAGGGGGGTAGCTAGAAGGAGATTGTTAAGTGTGAGTGTGTGTTTTAGAGAAGAGACCCATCCAGGCGGAAGTCATGTGCACACAAGAAGAGAACAATTTGATGTGGGGTTAGGGCTGAGGGTAATTAACTATGTATGGAGACATAGGAGAACTTGAACGTGCATGTGCGAGAGGTATACATGTATACGTGGGATGTGTGTGTGTGCGCGCGCATGATGGAGATAAAAGAAAGAAGACATAAGTCATAAGATCAACGACATGGGAGAGACGGATCGGTATGACAATATGCATGCATGTGAGAATGGAGGGAAGAAGGCCCGATAATTGAGCATGTGTTTTTGTCTTTAAGAGATAGTGGCGTGGGCTGGAGCATGCATCTATGGCAAGCAGAGAGAGCGAGACACAATGATTGGGCAAAATAGATCAACCTATAGATGCATGTATAGAGAGACAGATATAGTGTGCGTGATAGGAAGCAAGAGTGCGTGCGAGAAAGAAAGGTTGACAGAGAAACTGTAGATAGATAGAGAGATAGAGATGCTAGCTAGAGGGACATCAGCTAGTTTGTGTGTTAGAGATGACCGCCGAGTGGTTCAGAGGGGTGAAGTTATGTGTGTGTGAGAGAAAGATAAAAAGAGGGCGCATGACTGCATGTAGTGAGAAACATATATAGTGTGCGTGATAGGAAGCAAGAGTGAGGGCGAGAAAGAAGGTTGATGGAGAAACAAATAAATAGAAAGATAAAGATGCTAGCTAGAGGGAGATCGGCTAGCTAGTGTGTGTTTTAGAGATAAGAGTCGAGTGGATTAGAAGGCTGAGTTATGTGTGTGGGTGTGAGAGAGATAGAGAGAGGGTGCATGTGAGTCACATACAAACAAATATCAGAGAGAAATGAGATCCCGAGAGACGGAGTTTTGTGTTTGCGAGAGAGAAAGATATTTCACAAGGAGTGCTAGAGAGACATATCAGGGAACGCGAGATATCTCTAGGGAGAGAGAGTGTGTGTGAGCGACATACAAGGGAATGGTGGAGAGATATGAGACCCTGGGAGACAGAGTTTGTGTTTGTGTGTGAGAAAGAGATATTTAAGAGGGAGAGTCATAGCTTCTCATACCTAAGGAGCGCAGGACATCTCTGTGTGAGAGGGGTGTGCGAGTGGCACACAGGGGAATAGTAGAGAGAAATGAGACCCCGGGAGACGAAGTTTGTGTTTGTGTGAGAGAAAGAGATTTCAGAGGGAGAATCATAGTTAGAGACACATAGCAGGGAGCGAGATATACTTAGAGAGAGATAGAGTGAAGGTCGAGGGAGAGAGTACCGTCAGTGTGTTACGAAGATAAAAGATCATTGTCGACATACAAGTAGCACGAGAGACACCCGAGAGACGATGAAGGCGTATAGGTCTAGAGAGATATATAAGCATGAGTGATAGCTATATGAGACGAATATCTAGATTAAAGGGGATTCAAATATTTAAACTAGAGATCACGACATCGATAATATCATAATGAAAATTGGTCTATCAAACATGCATATTCATTTGAATTTGGGGACACGTGTAATGTTATATAGTTTATCAATATTAGTGATCCATAGATTCTTTAATTAGAGACAATGCATGGTTTATATGTAATTAATGTCTAAACCGGATTACACTATATGTTGCGTGTGTCAAACACATTATACGTGTTTGAGAAATAAAAAAAACCGCATGAAACACACATTAATTGGAGACAGTTAGCGAGGAATTCATACATTGGATTTCAACATAAAGTGGTTTCAAATATTTGAAAATCTAAATTAAGATGGATCCAGCCTTATGAATCTGAGATCATGCCATTTGTAAACCATATTTATGTATAAAGGGTGTTGTGCTTTTGAAAGTATATATAAAAAAATGATGTATATAGATTTGTATTCGAATACAAAATGGATCCTGCCCGAAAAAATAAATACAAACTGGATTCGAATTGAGTTGGCACGGTAAACGTGCACTCTTTCTCTGCAAAAATTTGAACGAAGCAGGGAAACTCGCAGTAACCGCCCGAAACCAAAATCTGCGAGATGGAAATTACTGCCTATCCCTGACACGCAAAGCCTATCGGCTCGATTTCTATAGGTTTTGATAGGGGTAGGCTTGTAATTTCACTCAAACATGACATAATCGCCTCCGCCTCTCACCTCCCCGGATTCATACACGGTGTGCACTAAAACACAATTTCTCCTCGGCCAAAATCGCCTCTCACCTCCCTCCCCGATTCGTAAACAGTGGGCGCCAAAACAAACTCTCGTCGGCCAAAATCTCCGTCGGCAAATATTCGGTGTATGGGAGATTACCGTCCTATCCCCAACCGACTAATATTGCTGTGATGTACGAAATTTTAAACGGGGGCTAAGTTTGTAAATTTCCTCGCATTTGAAACAAGCGCTCCCTGAGCACATGGTTCCCCCTTCCTCTCTCCCTCCATTTCCCCATTCGTACTCTGTGGGCACCAAAACACCCTCTCCACCATAGTCTCCTCCGTCCAACACCCCATCCACCACCGTCCTCCACCACCATGCTGGAGCTGATACCCGGACGCCGTCGTCCATTACAAGAGATCGACCTCTCTCATCCACGGCTTCGGACCAGGATCCTTGCATCGCGTCCTCTTGCTTCATCCGCGCCGTCGTCCACCTTGCTGAGGCCGCTCGTACGACCGTCTCGTCCATCGCACCGGGATATTTCCCTCGCCGCCACTGTCTGCCCTCCTAGATCTGCTTCCACGCCGCCGATAGCCATCGCTACCGCAGCACCCTCAACGCCTCAGCAGATGCTTACACGGTGCCACACCAGAGGCGGTACTCTTTCGTATCTGCTCAAGTTATTTATCTCAGCAAGGAAATAGATCGCCACTGCTTTACTGTGATTTCTTGTCCATCACTTAGAATCTTACTTGTTAGTTGAAACCAAACATTGGTTGCGAAGTTGCCTTTGTCCGATTTGCACCTTCAGATCCGCCATGGCACGCGCACCACTATACTCGCAATGCTTATGGTTTTCCCCTTTTATATTCCACATTAGCTTAAATGACAGTCGATTGAATTTTAAATTGGGGTTAGTCCATTTTTGGGAGTTCGCCGGAGGGAAGGAAGGGGCTCGCCGGAGGGCTGCCCCTTTATCTATCTTAGGGTTTTGGGTGGGGACAGTGGTTGTTGGGGGCTATCGTCGGGCTATGGTGGGGCCTCGCCGGAGGCAAAACTTGACGCTCATGGGGGGTCGGGTTAGCTAGAGGGATGGCTGGGGGTGGCGAAAGACCGGAGGTGGTGGGCGGTTCAGGGGAGGGCAAGGGCCGGTGGTTCGGCCGGCGGCCCGTGCGGTGGTCTTTAGGGGAAGAATAAGAGGCGAGGAAGAAGAATGGTTAGGAGACGTAGGATCTTCATCCAACCGCCTGAAATGGTCGACTGACCCAAATGACGAAAGTCAGGCGACTTGCATGTAGACATTCCCATATATTCAGTACCATTATCGTAGGTGCTTCGAGACGTACGTGCAAGCAGTGCTCCTCAACCCATCAAGATAAACAACATGCCACTCATAATTCCAAACTTAGTTGCTCAAATACGAATCTGATATGATGCTGACATGTACTAAAACAGAGAATGTTTAATTGGTCAGCTAATGTTCCTACTTTACTTTCGAAAAGCACATGCGCCACATATCGACGGACAGCAGGGAGTTGCGTTCTTTATGCGCTCGGGTTCATCATGTGTGGCCAACCAACATTATATTATCCAAAATCTGCTTGCTCTTCTTTAGCATGCTCCTCTTCTGTTCTTATTTTGTAAGTACTCTCTCCGTACCTAAATATAAGCCTTTGTAGAGATTCCTCCATGGACTACATACGGAGCAAAATGAGTGAATCTACACTCTAAAATGTATATATATATACATCTGTATGTGATCCATAGTGGAATCTCTACAAAGACTTGTATTTAGGAACAGAGGGAGTAAAATAGTTGTACAGTATGTTCTTTGTAGTGAAGAGGAGCAGGGACATTTGTAGTGTACAGGTCTATTAGGTCGCTTGTCATGGACGCTTTTAACTCTTCGTGTTGGTCTTCATGTCGATTGTCATGGACGCTTTCAACTCTTCGTATTCGGTCGTATGTGTCGCCTTTGAGAGTTAGACTGATAGTAACAGTAATGCGCCTTCAGTTGTAGAGAGCTGGTATCTGAAGCCTTTCTAGCCGTACCGGCAATACTAGCACATATATTCCAGCAAGTTCCACTTTCCTGATTTTACTCCTGATGCTTAGGGTTTTCCCATTATATCTACACTATGATCTGCGTAGGTGCTTTGTGTCCTACTAGCAGTTGTCCACCCTTTAAAGCTAAATAACACACCAATCATATGTCCTAAGGTTCTTCAAATACGAATGTGATATGATACTGACATTAGCTAACAGACACACATTTAATTGGTTAGCTAATGCTCCCACTTGAGTTTCCAAATGCATGTGGCCACATATAGAGAGACATCATGGAATGGCATTTCTTTGGGCGCTCTAATTCATCATGGGTGGGCAACCAACATTGTATAGAAAGAAGGGGAATCTCAATAATATGCTTCCCCTTCTATTCTTTAACATGTTCCTCTTCTGTTCTTCTTTAGTAAGTACAGTATGTTCCTTGTCAGGATGGGGAGCAGGGACATCTGCAGTCGACAGCTCTATTGGGCCGGTTCTGCTACATGATTTCACACATTGAGTTGGTCTGCCATAATATCCCGGAAATGGTGGGAGCCGCGCGGTCTTTGATAGACTAGACTGATAGTAACATTTGTGCGCCTTAAGATGAATAGAGCTGTCCTGTAGGTGATCGGTAGGCTGCATATTAGTAGCGGCAAAACCCTGTATTTTCCAGCCAGTTCTGCTTTCCTGATTTATTTATGGTGGTTATGGTGTACCCCTATTATCTACACTACGATCTGCCTAGTGGCTGTGTGCTCTCGTTATCATGGTTTGGCAATAAACTTTCTATATGGTATATTATGAACCTATCATCTGCCAACTATCCTAACATTTGGAGCTCCCAATAGGGAGCCTATTTTTTGTGTAGTTGTGCCAGATTATATTAATCTACTCACCATATTACAGCACACATGGGCTCTCTCATCAGAATCCACTGATAGCACACAAGGGTTTACAGGGAGCCCCTATTATATTACAATATCCTCTGCATTACAAAGATAATCTCACTACTATTTATGTTTTCATGCTTTTCAGATATTGTACGTAATCACAATGAATATAAGAATGCGCACATCAGAAGAATATTGCGAAATAGTTCAATGGGTAACAAGCTTGGCATCAAGGGATTGAGGTCCATTGTGGATACAATGAAACCCACATGTTCCCGACCTATAGATTCGTATTCAGAATATGATCCTAATGACTATTCTGAGCTCAAGGAGTCAAAGGCAGATGGCCTATCCTGTTCACCCAATAAGGTGCCTGTTCTAATTTGGCAAGGTTTTATTGGTTGCACATATCTTGCATAAGGTGTCTTGCATTTCTTTTGCTTCGTTGCACCGCCATCTGCTTAGTTTACTCATGATATACGTGAAGATGCCATGCCCATCCATTATCAATACCTATTCCATTTGTCGTCATACCATGTTTTTTCATTCAAATGTTGTTCTTGTGTTTCAGACATCCAAAAGGAAGAGGGTGATTGCAGAACCTGAAGGAGTACAAGCAAAGTCCTTGAAAAAGGTGGTGCTGCCGGAGAAATCACATAGCACCCCATGTATATTGGCGATAGAACCAGCGCCGCAAAACCTAGGATATCACAACTATGCTGGTCGCTGCTTTGCTCTTGTGAGTACCTATTGTCCTATCGCTGTACTTACATTCATACCTGGTGGATTATGTGACATCATTGTGCAATATAGCTTGCTTATCCACTATTCACTCCAAATTATCAGATCTATATTAATGCTTACATTAATGTAGAATAAACCCAATGCTTATGAAGAAATTTAGTTCTGTAATGTTCTTGTAAGTATCTGGTGTCCTTCATCACTGTACTTATATTGTCAGCTAGTTCTTCATGTACACTTTGCAGCTTATTTTCCCTTGCCCTCCATTTTCTACACATCAGATCTACATTTACTCTTGCCAAAATATTGAATAAAACCAATGTTACTGAAGAAGTTTAGCTCTGCATTGCTCTTGTCAGTGCCTTTTGCCTGTATGTTGTATTTACATATGTACTCTGCATCTTAGGTTAAAGAATCGCCATTTGTTCCTATATTTTCACATCTATATTTACTCTTAACAAAATGTAGAATAAATGCAATGCTCTTGAAGAAGAGTGTGCGGTAAACTTCTTGAATTGCCACCCCATCAATATGGACAAGGGCTTTATAGAGCCGGTCTTCACTACTAATGTAAGTTTGTCCTCCTCGAGACTTCAAACTTTGTTGTGTATATTTGGATAGCTATGAGTGCAAATGCTGTTTATTTTTGTCGTCTGCATCAAATTGCTTGTTCAAAGTTTATAACGAAGAAGTACATAAACATAAGTTTGTCCTTCTCAATTTCAGTCTTTAGTTGTACAACCTAGTTCCTTATTCATACCATGTAAATTAAACTAAACATAGCAAGTTATCTTCTTTAGCACTATATGTATGCTTGTGTTCTTGATCTGTAATCCAGTGGTGTGGTGAAACTACCAACTCCAGCACAATGTCATATCTTGCTATGTCTCAACTATGAACAATGCCATATTATATTAATGTTATTTAAATCATGTCTCTTTATTTACCAATCTGAAATGGTATAAATTGATAGTACACTCACCATTCATGCTTATACGTTGTTTAGCACTACATGCATGCTTGTGTTCTTGATCTGTAATCCAGTGGTATGGTGAAGCTGGCCGCTCCTGCACAATGCCATTTCCTGTTGTCTTAACTATGAACAATGCCTATTATGTTAATGCTATTTTAAACCTTTTCTCTTTATTTCTAACAAAGAAATGGGATGAATTGACAGCGCTGACGCTTATACATGCAAAACCTGTTATCTACCTACTTGTTTCTCTTTCAGGGTGACAGGACTGATGCTAGGAAGAACTGCCACAATGATAGTGAGACGAACCCATTGTTTGTCCCTTTAACATATATTCCAGAGAAGAAGGCAACACATCTTGAGGGTAGGGATACAACCACAAAGTCATGTCTTGATGTAGTGTCGAACTTACTCAGTGACACAAGCTTGATGAAGTCGCCGCCTGAATCTGTTCGACTTCTTCAGTCTGAAATTCAAGTAGAAAGACATGCTTCCGCTCAAATCCGACTGGAACTCTAATCTCTATGCAAGATTAACCATAAGTACAGGACGTCTATTGATGCTATGCAGCTTAAGTTGGTGGATATAAGCGTCAAACAAGCGCAGTCTCATTAGGTTGCTAAGCTGCTTGCGCTGCAGCTCCTGGGCCGGGCTAACCTTTCTTGAACTGTGTTGAAGTGCTGTCGGTTCTGTCTATTATTTTGTCGACCTGTTTACTTCCACTGGTGGCGACCTGCCCAGTTTATGGAATCTGCTGTCTGGTTGCCCTTTATTATCACTGGCGGCGAACTTTGATGCCCAGGGGATGTAATATGCTGTAATTTCTTTGTTGCATAGTCTAGGTTTATTCTTCGTCACGATGTTGTAATTTATTTGCTGTTTATGCTGTCGTCGCTCTGAGAAAAGGTCATAATCTTTGACCGGTGCGCAATGAGCCAATAGGTTAGGTTTATAAAAAATAATTTCGGTACTAAAACTGGCCGATCGCCAATCGCTAGTACGGTCCGAACCGTGGGCCTACAATCATCTTGGGCCATTAGTCAGGTCTAGTCTTAATCTGGCCCACTATTAGTTTTAGGCCTTTAAAAGGCCGAGTAAACCGCTTGCCTTAATTGGGAGGGAAAATTAAATAGGCTTTTAACAGGTTGAGAACTAGATTGAGCCTTAATTGTAGCGAACAAATCACGGGCCGACAGCATATTGTAATATACATCAGTCCATTATTGGCCCATTTGTGTGACGGGCCATTAAAAGGCTGAAATGTTTTTGGGCCTTGGCTGACCCAATTACATGACGGGCGGGAAGCAGGCCGGATGTATAAGGGGCCAAAATTAGGCCCAACACTCTTAAGGGCCATTAACGGGCTGATAGGCAGTTTGGGCTAGAATGTATCCACGAAGACTACGGGCCGTTAAGAGGCCGAAAGTACTAGAATTAGGCCTAGGTGCAACTCGGGCCTTTAAATGGCCGAAAGTGAAACCGGGCCGAAAGAGGCCCATATGTAGACAGGGCCGCTGACAGGCTGAAACTAATATCGGGCCGAACTGTTAAATAGGCCATTAAGAGGCCGAAGAGCAAATCAGGCCCCCAATGGGCCCGATGGCACAGTAGCTGTTAAAGGGCCATATCTGTTATGGGCCATAATTTGGCCCAAGAAATGAAGTCAGTTAACGGGCCGGATCAGGTATGGACCGTAATTTGGCCCAAACTATTGCAGGCTGTTAATGGGCCAGATCTGATATGGACCATAAACTGGCCCAGAATATTACAGTCCTTTAACGGCCCGTATCTGATGTGGGCCATAATTTGGTCCAGAAAATGTTAGGCTGCTAACGGGTCGGCCCATTAGATGTGATGAAATCTTGTGGGCCTGTTCCTGGGCCAGCTTTTAAACCTATATGGGCCTCTATTGGGCCGTGCCACATGTCGACGTATCATAGGCGCCTCCCGTCCAATGAGTGGATGACATCTGTCCCAACGCTGAGCCGACACGTGGTTCCTCCGGCGAATGAGAATTTTACACGTGGAAAATCCCCATTGGTCGGGGCTGTTAATGGGTTATCGGATCCAAACCGAAACCCGATAGCTTAACGGCGACCCGTTACGGTGGATGCCACGTGTCGGTTACCCTTGACGAAAACACTTCCATGACGCGCCATTTATCGTCATGGAAGTGGACACTTCCGTGATGATAATTTTGGTAATGTCATGGAACACTTCTACGACAGCACAGGTATGACTATCTTGATTCTGTCATAAAATCGTCATGGATGTACATGCATGACAGAAAACGTGATCTACTGTGACAAACACGTATCAGCACGGAAGTGTATTTTTTTGTAGTGCATATAGCAGTAGCAGGAGCAGCTAGCAATGCATCATATAGCAGCAGCAGCGACTCATAGCAATTCATCATATAGCAGCAGTAGCAGCTGCTGCTGCTCATAGCAATTCATCGTATAGCAGATCAGAATGAAAATTTGGCAAAAAATTGGAGGAGATCCTCACTTTGTTGGATGACCTCATCCTTCAACAGCACCTCAAGGCCACGGCCTGGGAGGAGGGGAGGGGGAACGAGGTGCCTTCTACCAGATTGGGCATTGGCTGTAGTTGTGCGGCGACCGCCGTTGTAGAGCGTTGGACGGACCATAGCAGAGCAGCTGCTGGAGACAATGAGAGTGAGGGGCGGCGCTAGAGGGAGGAGCAGCCGGGGAGATTGGGCCCTACCTGCCGGCCATGTAGCCTAGCTGGACAGAGCATTGTCCAGGAGTAGGCCAGATGGGACATGTGGCGGCGGCTCGCTGGAGGAACCCTAGCGCTGCAGGCAGGGGATCGAGGTAGAGGGAAAGGGGAGAGGAGATGCAAGCGGGCAGCGCGATGAACGCTTGCGTGATTGTTTTTACTTGAGGGTCAGGTGTGTCGCGGGCGTGAGCAGTGGCATTTTGAGTGTAATGTAGGCAGACAATAGAGTCATTTTACTATTCCTCTTCCCTTCAATTTTTGGTGAGCTTCTACGCGAAGCACCCCCCCAAGCCCCCAATCGAAATAAGTTAAGCCCAAGCCCATAACTCAAAAATGAGTTCTTTACATCTTTTATGGCTTATTTTCACAATAAGCTCTCAAAAGGCGGAATAGAACTGGCCCTTAACCTGCAATTCAATTGTGCGTGCAATGATGAATCACTCATGCCTGCTATAGTGTACATTTAGGCATCATACATGGCATAACCTAATACATGTGCATTTCATTATAGAATCTGAAATATGCAATGTTTATGTTAGTTCATACGTTGCACATGATGTTTAAATGCCTCTTAAATCTGGTCGGTCAAGTGCTTGTCTTTAAGCCTCCTTCTATGCTTGTTTTCTTGATATGTAATTCAGTGTTGTGCAAGATTTGCTCACACATCTGTTCAATTGCTTGTTTGTATCAGCCAGCCATACTAGAACGGTTTGCTTCGATTACTTGCTGTTCTTGACCTAACAGAGCTTGTCAACGATTTAAACCCTAAGGGTTGCTATGTGGGGGCTTGTATAACTCATAGGTAACAAAAAGGTTTGGCTGTACACTAAACTAGGCTCTCCAAGAGTACCTGGAGGTCCAGTTCGAAGGTATGCCTAGTTTTTACATAGTGCACACATAATAAATGCTCATTTCATTGTGTGCAAGAGATGTGGCATGTTTCATTATGTGGTGGTGTTTTGTTATAAGCTCATCCTTTGGTGTTGTTCACAGACTGGAAAGTATGCATATTTATCTTCCAAGGAGACCAGTAACTAGTTTGTGTCACCTTGCAGAGGGGGTGCAATGAAGATAAGATTGAGGATTTCCAAGTACAAGATGTTAGGAAGGAGCCTTGTGAGAGAAGGAGGAGTAGCGCTGAGCCTGTTCAACTGGTTATGGTAAGTCACTAAATTACAATTATTAGGACATCCTATTTGTCTCACATTGTGCTTCCGTAGGGTTCTTCACCTGTAACCCAGTCATTAGGCCATTGATTAAAACTCCCTCCGCTCACTACTATATGATGTTCTAACTTTTTTGTAAATCAGATGTATGTAAACACATTTTAATGTGTCTATTCACTCATTACGGATGTAGTCTACTTTTAAATATCTAAAACATCTTATAGTACTGAACAGTGTAAAAGTGCTTCCTGCTATGGTAGAGTTGTTGATGTCATAAATGTCATAACCAGATGCATGTTCACATCATTAGCCTCCCTATCATTACTAGGATCTTGATTACATACTAGTCGAGATACTTCATAGGGGGCAAACAATATTACATTACTTGTTCCTTTATATAGATGATACAACAGTTGATTCAAATGTAGCTAGGCCAAGGATGTTATTGAGGCGTGCATGTATACATGCTCCAACTCAATAGTTCAATTGCTTGTTTATTTCAGGCATAGTTAAATTGCTCTTTTCAATTGCTTTATTTGTCCTCAGTTAATGAGATGCCCAAACAATGATGCCTGATGCAGGGTACTTGTATAACTATTAGTTGACATAATTAAAGGCCTTACCATTTAATTACTCTGGCTAAGTGTGCCTGAAGCTTTGAAGTCTATTAACCAACTATTACTGCATGAGGCTCACAATCTAATTTATACGAGGCTAATGATTACATAGTTTTACTTGCTGTAGTAGGTTTGTATGAATCCCTCTGCAGTTCATTATGCTCCCTAAGACTCTTCTGGAACATGGCACACTATGTTCCAGCTAGTTAATATGAGCTACAGAATGGCTAACTGCTTGCTTATACACAAGATATATATATATATATATATATATATATATATATATATATATATATATATATATATATATATATATATATATATATATATATAATGTTCAGTAGCGGCATGTCGTCTAAATTTGTAACCTGTCTATGTTTTGGATTTGGTCCCAACATCATGCTCCTCTGGTGAGCTAAGAGAGATTTATGTATGCGGGCTGCATAGACTACCATTTTTATAATTTTTAAAATACCACCTGCTTATGCTTCATGACGTGTAACATTATTGTTACTCCAATTTTGCCATGTACAAGATAGTCTGCCTTGCTCGCTTCACTGTTGTAACTATATTTTTGCCCTAGTCATGTGTACTTACAGAAACATTTCAGGATGAAGTGACATCACAACAAATATCTGAGAGCAGTGCGGCATGGCCGTTACCAAATGATTATGGATTGGAATTGGGATGTGCTGATGTTCTAGATCATCAACTAGAGGTGGCAAGATAACGTGTATATGAGTCTCAACATGTAATCAACATGTTGAGACTGGAGTTGCACGTATTAGATGCAGGACTCAAAAAATGAAACAAGACACTGAGGTAACCACAAAGGAATTGGAGATTTTGCAGACTGAAATTTGTGCTATCTTAATCCGGCCAATCCTATTTTCTGAAGAGATTATAGTTCAAATGGTAAGTTTTGTTGATGCGCGTCCATGATGTATGAGCTTTATTTGCCCAGTGTATGTAATTTGCTGTTTGTGTACGCTTTATTATCACTAGTGCCGAACTATAATGCCCAGTGGATATAATCTGCTGTAATTTCTTTATTGTATAGTATAGGATTATTCTTCGTTTCTATGTCATAGTCTCTTTATTGTATAGTGTAGATTTTTTAGAGGCGATAGTATCGAGTAGGATAATTCTTTGTATATGCGACATCATTGAAACGGGGGCCAACACGCCCAATCATTACCTGGACGCCATCCGAACGAACAAACATGTGTAGTCAAAGCGGGCCTTAATTGGGCTGGTCAACTAATATTTTGTGGATCCTAATCGATGTGGTCTCATAATTCCTCAGATGGCCCAATCAACAAGGCCTGTTACAATTAGTGGATTTCGGCCCACCCCTGTGGCCCATCGTAACAAGGGCTCTTAGCAGGCCATTAACAGGCTGAAAGCTCAATAGGGTCGTATAAATGGAAACGGATCGCGGGCCTCTAGCAGGCAGAAATAAACGTCAATTTTGTCTCGGCCCGTTTACTTTACGGGCCAGTAAGGGACCGAAAGTGTTTTGGGCCAAAAGAGGCCCAATGTACAAAATAGGCTTCTAACTGGCCGAAAGTCGCGTCGGGTTGAAATTGTGCCCTGGAGAACGTGGGCCACTAATGGACCAAAAATTAGGTGGCACCATCAAAGGCCCAACTGTCGTGCGGGCCGTTACCAGGCCGACAGACACAACGGGCTAGAAGTTGACCCATGTACAAAATGGGCCGAGAAAAGGCCGAAAGTCACAACAGGCTACAAGTTGACCCAACTACAGAATGGACCGAGAAAAGGCCGAAAGACGTACCGGCGGGATATTCGTCCATATCTATAATGGGATGCTAACATGCCGAAAGAAGGTCAGGCCGTAATTGATCCCAAAGATGTAGCGGGCTGTTAACGGGCTGGAACCGACGATGGGCTGGAAATTGTAAAATCTAGAATGGGCCTTTGACAGGCTGATTCCGTCTAACTCATATGGGTCGTGGTTGTGAATAGGCCTGACGCAAGTAGGCCGCTAATGGGTCGGCCCGCTTATTTTGATAGGCCCGGCCTTTTAACCTAAACGGGCCGCTGTTGGGCCGTGCCACGTGTTGACGTATCATAGGCACCTGCTGTCCATTGGACGGCTGACATCTGTCGCGGCGCGGAGCTGACACGTGGTTCCGTCGGCCAATGAGAATTTTACACGTGGAAAATCGCCATTGGTCATTGCTGTTAACGGGTTATCGGATCCAAAACCGGACCCGATAGCTTAACGGCGACCCGTTACGGTGGATGCCACGTGTCGGTTACCCTTGACGAAAACACTTCCATGACACGTAATTCATTGCCATGGAAGTGGACACTTCCGTGATGATAATTTCAGTATTGTCATGGAACACTTCTATGACAACACAGGTATGACTATCTTGATTCTGTCAAAAAATCGTCATGGATGTACATGCATGACAGAAAACGTGACCTACTGTGACAAACACATATCATCACGGAAGTGTTTTTTGTAGTGAGGTGTCCGATGAAGCCGGTTAGGCGAACCTATACATCACACTTCTGTTCCCTTTGCCACATGATATATGTTGTCGGGATCAAGGCGAGTCTGTCATCCTTGTGCTAGCCTGACCTCTTTCTCGTTCCAGTGATGCCGACCACAATCCCGGGGGCCATAGGTTTCACTAGAGGCTTCTCTCAAGATAGCAAATAATATGGTGGGTGAACAAATTACTGTCGAGCAATTGATAGAAAAGCGCAAAGTTATGACAATATCCAAGGCAATGATTATGAAATATAGGCATCACGTCTGTGTCAAGTAGACCGACTCCTGCCTGCATCTACTACTATTACTCCACACATCGACCGACTCATGCCTGCATCTAGAGTATTAAGTTCATGAAGAACAGAGTAATGCTTTAAGTAAGATGGCATGATGTAGAGGAATAAACTCAAGCAATATGATGTAAACCCCATCTTTTTATCCTCGATGGCAACAATACAATACGTGCCTCGCTGCCCCTACTGTCACTGGGAGAGGACACCGCAAGATTGAACCCAAAGCCAAGCACTTCTCCCATTGCAAGAAAAACCAATCTAGTTGGGCAAACCAAACCGATAGTTCGAAGAGAATTACAAGGATATCAAATCATGCATAAAAGAATTCAGAGAAGATTCAAATAATATTCATAGATAAGCTGATCATAAATCCACAATTCATCGGATCTCGACAAACACACCGCAAAAGAAGATTACATCGGATAGATCTCCAAGAACATCAAGGAGAACGTTGTATTGAGAATCAAAGAGAGAGAAGAAGCCATCTAGCTACTATCTATGGACCCGTAGGTCTGAGGTAAACTACTCACGCTTCATCGAAAGGGCAATAGAGTTGATGTAGAAGCCCTCCGTGATCGAATCCCCCTCCGGCAGGATGCCGGAAAAGGCCCCAAGATGGGATCTCACGGGAACAGAAGGTTGAGGCGGTGGAAAAGTGTTTTTGTGGATGCTTCTGGTGGTTTGGGAATATATGTGAATATATAGGAGGAAGATCTAGGTCAGGGGGTCATCGAGGGGCCCACAAGGCAGGCGGGCGCGCCCTACCCCCTGGGCGCGCCCTCCCCCTTGTGGCCACCTCGTGGCTCTTCTAACTTGCACTCCAAGTCTCCTGGGAGTCTTTTGGTCCAAGAAAAATCATCGCGAAGGTTATATTCCGTTCGGACTCCGTTTGGTATTCCTTTTCTACGAAGCTCAAAAACAAGGAAAAAACAGAAACTGGCACTGGGCTCTAGGTTTATAAGTTAGTCCCAAAAATAATATAAAATAGCATATTAATGCATATAAAACATCCAAAACAGATAATATAGTAGCATGGAACAATCAAAAATTATAGATACGTTGGAGACGTATCACCGGCTCAAGGTCAGGCATGTAATTGGAGACCTTATGAGGGCCCTTGAAATCCTTGGGCATACGCTCATTACGCAAAGCCGGCACCAGGTGTCGGGGTAATCTCGCGACATATGCCAGGGGGTGGCTTATCATGGATGGGGACAGGAGTACGTCGTCGGGCCCTGGAAGCGGGAGTGAGCGAGATCTCGAACGGACACGAGTCTTACCCAGGTTCGGGGCTCTCCGAGGAGATAACACCCCTAGTCCTGCTCTGCGGGGTCTCCGCATGATGACTATGATCAATCTTGTAGCTACAAGCTTGCTCCTTGAGATGTTTGCTAGAGGAAGGAGAAGGGCAATGCTAGCCCAGGTGCTTCTCTAGCTATGTGTGTGTGTAATGGTGTGGGGGATGAGCTGAACCCTTTGCATGGGCGAACCTGGGGGGTTTATATAGGCCTACCCCCCAGGGGTACAATGGTAATTGGGCCGGGTGTAGGACTCGGATGTCAGCGTCTATGGGCGTCGGGTTCTCCGCCGGCTGTTGGGGCCCGCTGCTTGGTGGGTCCCACCGGCTGCCGAGGATTCGGCCGACAGGTGGGGCCCGCCGCCTGTGGGCCATGCTGATTGCCTTTTGTTGTAGCCTCGCCCTTGATGACGAGGGCTTCGTCAGTGGGGGCATGGCCACAGTCCGTGACCTAGCGGGCGCTTACTGTAACCATACCCCCTCTAATCGGAGTAACGGCGCGTTGACTCCGAGTGGAGGGAGAGGCCGGCTGCTGGAAGCCGGTCTGTCTGTCGCTGAGGCCGCCTTCTTGAGGTGCGCCGTCTTTCGGTTGCTCACAGGCGGGTAGGGCCCGCCGCCTGCGGGCCGTACCGACCGCCCGTCATGGGAGCATGGTCCCGCTGTCGAGGGCTGTGTCACGGGCCGTGTGGCTACAGTGCCGCGCCTGACAGAGGGTTGTCCGCTTGGTCAGCCCACCCTGTGGCCACGCCCCGCTTGGATTTGGGGGTACGGGTGGCCCTGTAGCCATGCCCCATCTTATCGTATTGAATGGGCGCAAACTCCGAGGGGAGGAGGGGCCGTTTGCTAGGACCCGGCCTCCCCCGAAGCCGCCTGCTGAGGGTACACCGCCATCTGGAAGTCGGCCCCTTGGGCCAGCCGGCCCAAGGGAGCCGGCCATACGTCCGGGAGGCGCAATGGGCTTGGATTGCCTTGTTGTCTTGAAATGCTATAGGGTGCTGGTGAGGCTACCCGTGGTCAATCCCTCCGACAGTAGTCCCCAAAGCCGGTGAGACGCCGCGGCTCAAACCGGAGTGCCTCAGCAGTTTCCAACTCCGAGAGGTCTTGCATCTCCTGCTTCATCCGACTGGAAGAAGC
Organism: Thinopyrum elongatum; assembly: GCA_011799875.1. NCBI lineage: Eukaryota > Viridiplantae > Streptophyta > Magnoliopsida > Poales > Poaceae > Thinopyrum > Thinopyrum elongatum. The sequence goes on from CM022302.1 coordinate 163,922,746, forward strand.
CGTCTGCCAGGAGCCGGCCAAGGCCAGGCCAGCTGCCCGTCGAATTAGAAATAGTCATCGTGTGCGCCGGGTGGCATGCCTGCCGCCTGCCACTCGTGTGCCATGCGGCGCCGGCAGGCCAGGCCGGCCTGCCAGCCCACGCGCGCGACAGGACGTCGCCGCAGGCTTGGGCCCGCCACTACAGGGCCTCGGCGCATTTGCGGATCTGCTGCGGCCGAGGTGGGCGGTTGCCCTCCCCACGGCAATGAATGCGTGCGTTGGAGGCGCGAGAAACATGGGGTCGTGCGGGGTGCGGGCGCAGTTAATCCACATGCCCCCGATGTCTTGCCTCTTCGGCTCCGCCGCCGCAGGCCTATAAGTAGGGGGAGGAGGGGGCGGCAGAGCGCACGCGCGCCCTCCCCGCTCTCCACCTTCTTCTTCTCCCTTGCTGTTGCTGCATCGCCACGCCGCTCCGCCGCCGAATAGCTGCCGCCGCTTGCCGCCGCTCGACCTCTCTACGTCGCTGCGGCCTCGCCTCGCGTGACTTCTCTGCGTCGCCATCCGGCAACCAAAGAGCATGGCGCGAGGCGATTGGGACGGTTCAAACATCCACGACGACCACCTCGAGTTCCTCCGCCTGACGCGGCGACTTCCTCGCACGGCGAACGTGGAGGTGCGTGTTCCCCCCGAAAGGGAAATCTCGCCGGCGCCGAGGGACGATGAGCCCCACCGCGCCCTAGGCGCCGGCAGGACAGGCGCCGGCTCCTCAGCGGCGCCGACTGGAGCACCCGGTGCGTCGAAGCGTCGTGCCGACGTCAGGATGTTCGGCAGCCGGCCGTCCAAGAAGGCCAAGTCCACAGTCGCCGCGAAGGCGGCCGCCATCCAGAAGGGCCCGAAGCAGCGTCCGATGGTGTCCGCGTAAGTATTTTGGCCGCTTTTCGTCTTGATCCTTTCTGTCTTGGTTTTTTCTTTCCAAACTTCTTATCTTCGTCTGTCGTTTTTTGTAGGGCTCCGCTTTCTGTGTCGCGGGCCCCATCCGCCTCGGTGATTGGGTCTGCAGGCGGCCCCGAAGACGCCCGCCGCGTGGACCCGGCCGCCGCCCTTCGGGAGGCGACGAAGAGGAATGCGCGAGAGGTGCAGTAGGAGCGGGACGCCGCGGCTCGGGCAGAGGCAGAAGCGGCAGACGCGGCGCGGGCGGCGGCCGATGCAGCGGCCAAGGCATAGGCCGACGCGGCGGCCAAGGAGAGGGTGGATGTGGCGGCCAAGGCGCGGGCGGAGGAGCCGGAGCGCAGCGGAGCTCCGGAGGCCACGGAGCCGCAGCAAACGGAGCCGCCGGTGGTGGAGGGCCAGGCGCCGACCGGAGGAGCTGGGGCTGACCAAACGGCGCTGGAGAGGGAAGGGGCTGACCACATCATCCCGGAGACGGACGTGCCTCTACGCGCGCCGACTGCTGGCGAGCAAGGCAGCTGGCCCAAAGCGCCAGAGGTGCCACCATCCAGCGCTGAGATGGTGGTGAGCCGTGCGGTGGCGACCCGCATCCCTGCGCGCCAGCGCCCAGCGCGGGCGGTCTCCGCGCCGAGGCCGAGGGAAGTTGGGGCTGCGAGCTTGTCGGCGCCCGACGCCGAGGCCACCAGCGCCGCTCCGGCTGACTGGACATCAGGGACCGGCTTGGGTGTCCTCAACGTTGCGGTGCAGGACGTCCTTGACTCATTCAAGGCCCATGGCGCCACCCTTCTGCAGGCGGGGAAAGAGCTGACGGCGACGCAGGCAACTGTCCGGGTACGTGCTTGAGTTAGCCTTTTTGCTTTTTTGCGGTCTTCAGTGGGGGCGCGCAAGCGCACCCGCTGGGTGTAGCCCCCGAGTTACGAGCCGGCTGCTGAGCAGGCGGGTTGGAACTTCAAGGCGTATGTTGAAGTGCTGCTCTTCTTGCAGAACTATCACAATCTGCGCGCGGCCGCCTTCAACTCCCAGAACAGGCTGCTGGCCAAACGGACTGCCGACCTGAACGAGAGCCGAGGTGAGTACGGCCGTCTTTCAGTCTTCAGCGGGGGCGCGCAAGCGCACCCGCTGGGTGTAGCCCCCGAGATTCGGGCCGACTGCTGAGCAGTCGGGCCGAATCTTCCAGCGACTTCTTGTTTTTGGTTGATGCTGATGTTTCTTTCTTGTCTTGGCAGGGGCCGCCGCTGAGCTGCGGGCGCGCATGGGCGAGCTCGAGACCGAGCTCCATGCCAAGGAGCAGGAGCGCAGCCAAGCCGCCAAGGAGTGCGACCGGCTTGCGAAGGAGCTGGCGGACCAGGCGGAGAAGCACAAGGCGGAGGTCCGGCAACTGAAGGACGGGGAAACACACCTCAAGGCCGAGTTCGAGACTCAGCACTCGGACTAGGCCGAGAGGGAAAAGTTGATGTCGGACGGCTACGGAGTGATTGAGGGCATGGTTGAAGGTAATGTCCTTTCTTATTTGTTGCTTAGTCGCCGACTGCTTCGGGGGGTCGGCTTCTAAATTCTTGGTTTTCTTTGGACAGAATTTCTTCCTGGTCGCTCCGTTGCCATCGGCCAGACCATCGAGGCGCGACGCGAACAGCGGAGGAGGGCGGGTGCCGACATTCCGCCGAATGCGCCCCGCAACCTGGGCGAGCAGCTTTTGGCCATCAAGATGCGGCTTGAGCCAGCGCGCCGTCTGCTTCGCCGTCATCAGCGCGCCGGGTCGCAGGTGCTGGCCGTGCTCTGGCCGGACGCTTAGGTTCCTCGCACTCCCAGTCGAACTGCCGACTGGTTGGAGGTGGCGGCCGAACGGTTTGAGGCCTGGAAGGGCACTGCGGCTCGAGCGGGCACTCAGACGGCGCTGGAGTTCATCAAGGCCTGGTACCCGGGGGTGGAGCTGGCCCAGCTGGCCACCTTCCGTCAGGAGGCCGGACTCGAGCTGGATGCGGTGCGCGACGAGCTTGTCAATCACGCAGCGACCCTTGCCGAGTATGCAGACACCGCCGTCTTTATCCCGGAGCGGGACGAGGACGGCGCTGAGGTGCCGCCTTCCTGGTTCGGGCTGGACCTGGCGGAGGGGGAGTACTCGGCGGAGGAGATCGCTTCCAGCGATGAAGGCGAGGATGACGAAGACGAGGAAGGCGAGGGCGTTGCACCGGATGGCGGAGCGACCGGCCAGCCTCAGCCCGATCGGGCTTCGACCAGTGAGCCGCGGGAGACCGCATCGACTGCCGCCGATGCCGACCAAGCCGAGACCCGCCAGCCGGACGGTCCACCAGCCGGCGCCTCTGCCTCCGCCACCTTGTCCACGCCGCCTGCAGCGCCCTTGGCCTAGGCGGCCGCTTATCTTTCAAGTTTTTTCTGTCTTATGCTTTGAATAAACAAGTTAATTGCGCGCAGTTCCACCTGCTGGGCGTGTAATTCAAACTCCGTTGAATGCTTGGCCAGGGGCCTTTTGCTATGTAAATAATTTAATTCACACATGCTTGTGCTCTTGCCGGGTTCCGGCTTGGTTTTGCTTTTTGCTCTGTTTGGCTTTTTCCTTTGCCGCCTTCCTTTGGCTGCCGCCCTGCCAGCCGAACAGCCGCTCTGTGGTCTGTGGCCGGGTCAGGGACTTGGCCGTTTAGGATAGGCAAGTTACTTCGGCCGTCTAGAGCGTAGCTAGTCAAGCTGGAAGCCGGCCGGCTGCTGGGCAGCCGGACGGATGGGGCGGGTAGCCGGCTTGGCCTATGATGGCGTTCTTCCTTAGTCGTTTTTCGTGTGGACATCATTTCTTGCCTTTAGCTCTTGCCAGCCGGACAGTCGCTCTGCGAGCTGCGGCTTTAGGCAAGAGAGGGCTTAGATGCCGGCACACTACTTGGCCGACTGCGGGTGGTGCCAGCTTAGGTCAAAGCGGCGAGCCCCCGGGCCGGCTGACCGGACCCGGTGCAGGGCGAAAGAATGAAATAATAGATTCATAGGCAAGCTTATCATATAGATAAAAAGGTATCCCCCGAGTGTGCTTCGGGGGACCTGTTGTCTTTGCTTAATACAAAAGGTAGCGTGGTACATACACTGCATCAACTGTAAAATGGGCGGAGAAGATTTGCGTTCCATGGGCACTCCGTCTCTTTGCCGGAATCGTCCCTCTTGCGTGCCCTGGGCTTTTGTGCGTCGATGAGGTAGTAGGAGTCGTTGCCCAGGGCCTTGCTGATGATGAAAGGCCCCTCCCAAGGGGCCGAGAGCTTGTGTTGGCCGGCTGTTCGCTGGATCAGCCGGAGCACAAGGTCCCCTTCGCGGAAAGCACGCGGCTTGACCTTTCGACTGTGATAGCGGCGTAGGCTCTGCTGGTAGATGGCGGACCGGCTGAGTGCCAACAGCCGGGCCTCTTCCAGCAGATCGATGCCATCTTCTCGCGCCTCCTTTGCTTCTGCCTCCGTGTACATGGTGACGCAGGGTGAGTCAAACTCGATGTCAGTTGGGATGACGGCCTCGGCCCCGTACACGAGGAAGAAGGGAGTGAAGCCGGTTGCTTTGTTGGGCGTAGTCCGAAGACTCCAAAGGATGGCCGGCAGCTCCTTGTTCTAGCAGCCGGCCGAGCGCTCCAGCGGCTCGACCAGTCGAGGCTTGATGCCAGACAAGATGAGGCCGTTTGCTCGCTCCACCTGGCCGTTTGACTGCGGATGGGCAACGGACGCTAAGTCCAGTCGGATGCCCTGCGTCGCGCAGAAATGGGCCAAGGCGCCTTTGGTGAAGTTTGTGCCGTTGTCGGTGATGATGTTGTGCGGAATGCCGTATCGGATGGTGATGTCCGCAATGAATGTGACAGTAGTCGGACCATTCAGTTTCTTGATTGGCTTTGCCTCGATCCACTTCGTGAACTTATCCACGGCGACCAGCAGATGGGTCATGCCACCGCGTGCTATTTTGAACGGGCCCACCATGTCCAATCCCCAGACGGCAAACGGCCAAGTGATGGGGATGGTCTTGAGTGCAGAGGCCGGCAGGTGTTGCTTGGAGCTGAAGCACTGACATCCCTTGCATTTGCGGACTAACTCCTTGGCGTCGTCCAAAGCAGTCGGCTAGAAGAATCCATGGCAGAAAGCTTTGGCAACAAGGCATCTGGAGACGGCGTGGTGGCCGCACTCGCCTTGATGAATGTCTCTGAGGATTGCCATGCCCTTCTCTAGCTCCACGCAGCGCTGGAAGACACCAGTCACACCGCGCCTGACAAGCTCTCCGTTGACTATTGTGTAGGCTGGCACCCGGCGTTGCACCTGCCGGGCCAAGACCTCGTCGGCTGGTAGCTCTCGGCTCACCAGGAAGTTGAGGATGGGCCGCTCCCAAGATGGTGCTTCTACCACTGTCATGACAGCAACTGGTACCAGGGAGGTCGGGTTGGGAGGCGGCAGGTCGGAGCCGGCCGCTGCTTGCTGCGTCATTGAAGTCCCCGGGCCGACTACTGCAGTCCCCGGGCCGGGTTCGGAAGTCCCCGGGCCGACTGCCGAAGTCCTCGGGCCGACTGCTGCAGCCCCCAGGCCGCCTACCGAAGTCCCCGGGCCGACTGCTGAAGTCCCCGAGCCGGATCCGACTGCTCCGGGGTCAGCCGGCACGAAGATGGACTCTGATTCCGGTGAAGGCTTGATAGACGGCTTGCGCAGGCACTGGAGTGAGACACCGGCTGGTATGGCTTGCCGGGTGGAGCCGATTCGGGCAGGGCGTCGGCTGGCTCATTGTCGGCCCTTGGCACATGAAGGAACTCGCACCCGTCGAAGTGCCCGCTGATCTCCTCGACGAGGAAGCGGTAGCTTGCCATGTTTGCATCCTTGGCGTCCTAGTCGCCAGATGACTGCTGGACCACCAAGTTCGAGTCGCCGTAACACAGAATCCAGCGGATGCCAATCTCCTTGGCTAGCCGGAGTCCGTGTATGAGCGCTTCGTACTCGGCCACGTTATTGGAGGCGGCAAAGTGAATCTGCAGCATGTACTTGAGCTTGTCGCCTTTGGGAGAGGTAAGGACGATGCCGGCTCCCAAACCAGTGCGCATCTTCGAGCCGTCAAAGTGCATTCGCCAATGAGTGGAATCCGGCGCTGGCGGCAAGTACTGGGTCTCGGCCCAGTCGACTAGGAAGTCAGCCAGCGCTTGGGACTTGACGGTGGTGCGGGGTTGGTAGAGGATGGTGTGTGGAGCCAGCTCAATGGTCCACTTCGCCACCCGGCCTGATGCATCTCTGTTGCCTATGATCTCGGCAAGGGGGCCGGTGCAGACGACCGTGATGGTGTGCTCCTGGAAATACTGCTTCAGCTTCTTGGCGGCAAAGTACACGCCGTAGCACATCTTCTGGTAGTGGGGGTAGTTCTGCTTGGAGGCGGACAGCACCTCACTTAGATAGTATACCGGCCTCTGGACCGGCTGGGCCTTGCCGTCTTCTGGGCGCTCGACCACGATCACGGTGCTGACCACCCAGTTTGTGGCGGCGATGTAGAGGAACATGGGTTCTTTAGCAGTCGGAGCGGCCAAAACAGGCGGTGTGGACAGCATCCGCTTGAGCTGGAGGAAAGCCTCATCCGCCTGGTCATTCCATTCAAAGCAGGTGGTCTTCTTCATCAGCTGATATAGTGGGAGGGCCTTCTCGCCCAATCGACTGATGAACTGGCTGATTGATGCCAAGCACCCGGAGAACTTCTGGACGTCCCGCAGCCGGGTTGGCCTTTGCATCCGCTCGATGGCCTTGATCTTCACGGGGTTGCACTCGATCCCGCGCTCAGAGACAAGGAAGCCAAGGAGCTAGCCGGCTGGTACTCCGAAGACGCATTTCTCCGGGTTGAGCTTGATCTAAAAGCGGCGCAGGTTGTCGAATGTCTCCTTGAGGTCTTCCAGAAGGGTGCCGCGCTTCTCCGTCTTCACCACAATATCGTCTAAATAGAAGTGGGCATTTCTGCCGAGTTGCTTGAGGAGGCACTTCTGCATGCAACGCTGAAACGTGGCGCCGGCATTTCTCAAGCCGAACGTCATGGTCAGGTAACAGAAGGCTCCGAATGGTGTGATGAAGGCGGTCTTCAGCCGATCGGCTGGGTTCAGCTTGATCTGGTGGTAGCCAGAGTAGGCGTCCAGGAAAGACAGCAGCTCGCATCCGGCTGTGGAGTCGATCACTTGATCTATCCGGGGCAAGGCAAAAGGGTCCTTGGGGTAGGCTTTGTTGAGGCTAGTGTAGTCGACACACATGCGCCACTTGTTGTTCTTTTTCAAAATGAGGTCTGGGTTGGCAAGCAAGTCTGGGTAGAATACTTCCATGATGAAGCCGGCTGCCAGAAGCCGGGCGATCTCTTCACCAACAATCCCTCTCTTCTCTTCTGACAGGTGGCGGAGGGGTTGCTTGACCGGTTTAGCATCCGGTCTCACATGTAGCTTGTGCTCGGCGAAATCCGTCGGAACACCCGGCATGTCTCTGGGAGACCATGCGAAGATGTCCCGATTCTCACGGAGGAAATCGACGAGCTCGCTTTCCTATTTGCTGTCGAGGTTTGACCCCACGACAGCAAATCTCTTCGGGTGCGCCGGATCCAAGGCAATCTTCTTGGTTTCCTTGGTTGGCTGGAAGGAGCCCTGGGTGTCCGCGTCCTTGGGGTTGGATGGCATGTCCGGCTGCTTGCTGGCCATGGCTACCACCCGGGCAAGGAGGCGCTTCTCTTCAGCGATGACGAGGGACTCGGCCAGCTGGCTGCTGGCGGTGGCACATGAGAGCGACTTCTGGTAGTCGCCGGCAATGGTGATGATGCCCTTGGGGCCCGGCATCTTCATCTTCAGGTAGGCGTAATGCGGCACCGCCATGAACTTGGCTAGGGCGGGCCGGCCCAAGAGCGCGTGGTAGGGGCTGTCCAAGTGGACCACCTCGAACCAGATTGGCTCGTGGCGGAAGTGGGTCTTGTCGCCGAACAGGACATTAATCTTGATCTTGCCGATTGGAGAGCAGGAAAGCCCAGGGACTATGCCGTGGAACACGGTTCGGCTGGGCAGGAGTTGCTTTTCCTTGATGCCCAGCTTCTCCATGGTGTCACGGTACAAGATGTTGATGCTGCTGCCGCCGTCTATCAGGATCCGGGAGAAACGGCAAGCCCGCCTCTCTGTTGAGAAGGTGGAGTCCAGCACCATCGCATAGGCACCTGGCGAGGGCATCTCGGCCGGGTGGTCTTCACGGCTCCAACTAATGGGCTTCTCAGACCAGTGCATGAATGGGGGAACCTTTGAATCGACAGCATTGACCTCGCAGTGCTGCTGCCGCCGACTGTGCTTGTTGTCGGCCAGGCTGGTGAAGACGACGTATGTGGCATTGGGCTCGGGGAACTCATCTTGGAGCATGCCGACTGGACGGGCCGCCGGCTGCTGAGGAGGTGGAACCGGTGGGCCGGCAGGCGGAGGCGGCAGGCCTTCGCCCCTGGCAATTCGGGTGAGCCAGTGGCATTTCCGAGTGGTGTGGTTGGACGGCTTTGCGCCGCTGTGGAACTTGCACGGAGCGTCGAGTGCTTGCTCGAAGGAGAAGGCGGGTAACCAAGCAGCCTTGCCACCCTTCTGACGCTTGGGGCCGGATTGCCCTTCCGGTTGCTGGTCTTCAACTGTTGCCACCTGCCGGCTGCTGGAAGCTAGCTGCTGGGCCTTGCATTTGTTGTCGTTCGGATGTTGGCGCCGGTTGGTGTCACCAGCCGGCATGTGAGGAGCCGGCGGGAGCATCTTCCCGGACGCGTCCACACGAATCTCCGACTTCATGGAGGAGTTGGCGGTGGCGTACTTGTCGGCCACGACCAGGAGCTCGTTCAGTGTACCCGGCTCGTCGCACAAGAGCTTGTGCTTGAGCAAGGTGCCCTCTCTGCACCCGGTGGTGAAGTACTCGATGGCCTGCACCTCGTGCACCGCCTCGCAGGAGTTGCGCAACTCGGCCCAGCGCGTCAGGTAGTCGCGGGTGGACTCGGTTGGGCCCTGAACGCACATGGAGAGTTGGCGTGGCTTGGGAGGCCGCTTGTAGGTGCTGGTGAAGTTGCGGATGAAGACATCGGCGAAGTCAAGCCAGCTATTGACGCTGTACGGCTTGAGGCTGTTCAGCCACGTCCGGGCCATGCCCTAGAGCATGAGCGGAACGTACTTCACGGCAACGCGCTTGTTGCCATTTGCTATGCTGACGGCCATGGAGTAGTCGACCAGCCAGTCCTCCGGCTTCACGGACCCGTTGTACTTGGGAGTATCTCGGGGAAGCGAGAACCCTTTGGGGAAGGGCTCGTCGCGAATGCGGGGGCCGAAGCAGGCTGAGCCGATCGCATCTTCTTCTTCTACGGCCAGGGACCGAGCAAGCCGCTCGATCCGATGGCGCGCGTCATTCTCTCCGACTCTCTCACGGGGGCCAAGCCGGCCTCCAAGAGTCGGGTGGTCCACAGGCGGCGGAGAGGCCAGCCTCTCCCTGCGAGGAGGAGGCGGACGCTCGCCCCGCCGGTGCTCCACTCATGGGCAGTCGTCATGGCTACGCACAACCGTAAGGCGAGTGCGCCGGCTGCGGCTAGCAGCCGGCTCCGGGTCTTGCTGACCGCGGTCCCTGCCTGCCGGGGACCGGGAGGTTGCTCCATGCTCACGGCGGGGGGGATGGTCCTCGGCTTGCTTGCCAGCCGTCATCGCGCGATGCCGCGCGTCTTGCTGCGTGGTCGCAGCGTCAAGGAGCTCCTGGAGGCGTGCCATCTGGCTGCGACGCTCGTCGCCCTCCAGGTCATCCAGCTCGTCTGCTGGCGCCTGGGCGGTGCGCAGGTTCTACATGGGAGTGGCATAGACTGGGCGTCCGACTCCCAGCATGCTGGCAATGGCCGCGCCGCGTTGCCGAACGGTGCCTGCTCGGCTGGGCTTAGCAGCAGCCGGTGTGCCGCTTGCTATGCGGTCGATCTCGCGCTGGCAGGCCTCAGCGCGGCGCCTCATGGCCGCCATCTTGTTGGCGCTTTCGAGGAGCGAGACACGGATCCATCTCCTCCCTTTTCTTTAAACCAAGAGCTACTCCTCCCTTTTCTTTTTTTATGTAATTTCAATACGATTTCGTTTGTGTTCATGTTTTCAATTTAGAACCCCACGGAAGTGAATAGAAAAAAGAAAAATACCCATGTGATACGCCTTCCTTTACCTATTTCTAGATTGATTGATGTTCAATGGAGGGAAACTTGCCATTCCTTCTTTCCTTTGAAATTGTACATTTTTTTGATTCTGAACTAATTGTATCCTTTTTGTTCCCATCGAGCTTTCTTGCCTAGTGACTAAGGATTTTCACACTTGTTGTGTCTATAAAAGATTTTCTCATAAAACACTAACAGAAGTGTTAGAGGGATTCACTTTCGATAAGAATCCAAAAGCAAGTTCCCTATACTACCTTCTTTCCCTCCTCTGTTTCTGTCTTTAAGAGGCAGTGCATCCGGCAGGAATCGAACCTACTTTTTGACCCATTTTGCCTTTCTAGGTTGGTGGGCGCTTTCACCATTCAGCCATGGATGCTTTAGCGAGTGAACTAGGTTTTTATTTGAGAGCGAACTAGGTTTTTAGTGGTATTCCTTCTCGAGCTTCTATTTCTTCCGTTAAGGGAGATTCGGGAAAAGATGGAATAGGAAGACGTGTTTCCAGAACGAACAAGATACGGGTAGAGAAGGGGAAGTTAGCAAAGTTAGACAAGATTGGAATGGGCATAGGAACATGTATTGATGTACCAGATCGGCTAATGCTCCCAGGTTGATGCGATGTATTCCACCAGTTGACTGGAGACTTTATTATTGGTATATCGATCGGTCCAGCACGGATTGAAATAGGAGCCGGTTCGACAGGAAGCTTTTGAAAACGCAGTGCACCCAGGTAAATAAGGAACAAGATGAATACAGAAGTTAAACGAGCATCCCACACCTGAAAGGTACCCCACATAGGCCTTCCCCGAAACCCCCCAGTCACTAACGTAAACAAAGTAGAAAAAGCACCAATTTCTGTACCGGTTCCGGAAGAGCGAAGAAAAAGGGGATGTTTTGTTAATGGGAACAATGAACTGTTTATAGCTGTCGCGATATAAATAACTATACTCATCCGAGCCGCAGGAACATGTACATACGAAATACGAGAATTTCCACCTTGTTGAAGATCTGGTGGTGCTACCCGAAGACTTAAATGAATAGCCATCGCTGTTAAGAACAACCGATGCCTTATGTGTATTGGATCCGCTCTTCTGTTAGCATGAACACATGAATGAGATTCTATTCCTCTTCCTTATTCTTCCTAAATAGAACCCCCCAACCTAGGTGCGGAAGTAAAATAAATCCTTGTTTGTACATCGCTGAACTTACATACCCGGGCCCGGCTCAACATTCTTTTAAAACAATCGAATAACGGCTTTTCCATGACTTGGCCATTCAATCTTGTGAACTAATCGAGACCGAAATTGGATAAAGAGATACAAAAGGAGAGGAATACCCAATCGATGAAAGAACATGAAACCCTTCTGTTTCTATAGAGGTACGGGAAACGGTTGGGGGCAATAAAGTAGGTGAAGTGGTTGGATTTTGCGAGCTGTTCCAACCACTGCTGGATATGATTCCAAGAGCCGAACGAGAATGAATACCACACAGAAGAGTCAAGACCGGGCTCCCTAATAGAATGTTTAACCGATCCATTCCGGATCGATCGAATTGGTATGGAAGTTGTAACATGGGAAAAGCACAGAAAACACGACTTATTTGAATAACCCGGTGACCTACCAATTGTAGAAGTAGGATTTTTGGCAAGCAATAAGCACTTAAATAATACAATTCGAGTGTGCCAGATTCTTTATCATTCCGAGGAAAAGGTTCGGGAAGAAAGGGAAACAACAGAGGGATCCGAATCGAACCTAAATGGGAATGACATGAAAAATCTTTTTCAAAACCTATCATTAAGGGCGTGACGACGATATACGAGAGGAATAAAAAAAACTCGTGATTGGTGTGGAGGGGAAGATCTGCTTATGAAATTGTTCAAGAAAGAGTCATCTCATTTCCTTACTTCTGCGTTCTTTCGAATTCATTCACTTCGACGGCTGGCGCTACGCTAGCTTTGCATGATTAGCTCCGACAGAACAGGTACTGCATTTCCTTAGTTGGATCCGCTCTTTCTCTCTCGTGCAGTTGTTGCTTCCGGCTATTTATTCAGTCGTCAATCAGCATTGATCCGGGTAGTTAGTCAGTCTCTCTCTTTTTGCCCGTCCTTCTCTATCTATGAAATTCCTAATTCAGGGAGTTCGCTTTCCAATATCTAAATGTTCATGCAAAGCAACAAACGAAATGCAAGAACTGTCACGCAGAAGTCACACAGTATGCTGATCGTTCTGAAATGATAAAAAGTATGGGATTTCATAAGAGATTCATACATAGAGATCTAAACTCATGGAAGGGCCCGGCCAGCAAACGAGATCTCTTACATCCAAAGGACCATGCCAATCGAAGATGAACCATTCACCGAGCCGAGTATGTGCAAGACAAGACACGGCTAGATAAGTCAAATAGAAGATATTGCTTTTACACGAGCAACTCTTTTCTTCATGTGGGTACAGCCCACTTTTCCTTTGATGAAATGCGAACACAAACTTCAGGCATCCAAGAAAGAAGTAAATATCGAAATCGAAGCATTGTCATTGGGTTGAAGATCAATTCATATCGACAAGACTTTCCATTCATCTTTTTGTTGATATTTGGATTCCGTTTTCAAATAAAGTCATCTTGTAGTTAGAAATCACCTTTAGAATCATCAGCCTCTGTCCCTACACTGACTCGCTTATCCGGGATCGATCCTCACTACGGTCCTTTATTTCGAAACGAGGATAGGTCTCTCGCGGAATGAGGTGTAGATTGAGAATAAAGATGAGCGTATGGTCCATACTCACTCGGGTTCAAACTTATTTTGCAGGGAGAAATGGGTACATGCCTGTAGATCTTCTTCTCACAGCGAGCACTTGATTACGGAGCCTGATTCTATATATTATTTATGGATTATTATAGAATCTATCTTTTTCTTCAAATCATAGTGGGAATCCTATTACCGATACCTAAACGTTTTCTTTGTCGAAACAGAAAGGAGGGAAATTGGATAACCGACGACACGAGTTTCCCGTTCAACGTTCCGCTTTGCTCCACTATTAGATAGGCAATTCAATAGTTACCGACGAAAGGAGTTCCCCTTCTCTTGGCCAATTGATGTTCTGCTTCAATAAGTCATGACCTTCACTCTCCTCAAGTGAGGAGGGCATATTGTTTGACCAACGAAAGCCTCACTAGTTCCTTCTTCCCGTTCACTATTCCCGTAGCCTGATACGAGTTATTTAGTTCGTGTCTCCTTGTTCTTGGGAAGAACCGAAGGTTCATTCGCGGCACTCGTAGACATAGTTGTATTTCAGACCCTCTTCTTTCCCTAAAAAGCTAATAAATCAAAACAAGAGAAAAGCAGAAGCGAAAGCTCGAGTCGAAGAGTGGAGGTCGCTCGGTAACTCGAGTCGATCAGTCCCATTCATTCTTGCCCGAAACAAGTGGGCTATTCATTCCGGTGCCACCTTTGTTCAATCGAGTCCATGTTCTCTATTTCCCAAAGCCCATTCGTTCACCGACCCGTGGACCAGAGGTTTAAAGCTTGGAATTGAGCTTTCTAGCTTTCTTTAGTACAATCTTTTTGCGAGAGCAACCCCGGGTTCGTTCCTAAGACTACACTCACAGCTTTCTCTGTTCATGTTCTGGCATAGGAGATCTAGTGGTAGGATAGGGGACAGAGCTTTAGGGCTGCAGTAAACCTCATATGCGCGTGGCTCATCATAAGACCTTAGCCTGATGTCCTACCCAAAGACTTCAAAGGTAGTCACAGGACAACCTTTCCGAGTTCTAACTTCCAAACCTATAACTTGGTTTGCTTGCCTGCTTCCTATCTGACCTATCAATCAAAGAAATGTTCTAGTTCCGCGATACGAGCTTGACTGTCGCTCTGAGACAGTAGATTTCTTGGTTGGGGGTCCCTTTATCAAAGGCTCCCTTCCCTACTGATCATACAACAAATGAAGGTGGTTAGAAAGATGGCACATCGATCTTCTGTACACCCTGTTCGTGCTGCGGAACGCAGAAAATCCGCCTTCCTTGGAAAAAAAATTCCTGACTCCGAAGTATCAAAGGAGACTTGGGTGGCGCCTTCTGAAGAGCCCTTCATTCTGCGACTCAGATAGGCTAGGATTCGTGTCTCAGCCGGAAGGGGTCGTAGGACTGACTCAGACAAAGCGTTAGAAGTACGATCTCCGAATCTATAAGCTTTGGCCTGCCTTCTTCCCTTATCTAATCTCTTAGGTAATAAGAAAGTGGTGTTAATTGTCACGCTAAGGAGCTGACCAGTGACATTTCTGTCTCAATTGAAGTCAACCTTACTATACTCGCTTGTAGGAGATCATCGCTCAGAAGGGCGTTCTTTTGCTAGAAAAACAAGAGTTTGAAGATCACCCAACCCACGAAAAGGTCAGAACTCTCGATCTAGCCCCACTTTCTATAGCAATTTATCGACATGTTGTTTCGAATGTCCTTGAAAAGGCCTACACACATACCCTGCCACTCGATGTGTAGTGGGTTTGTTCAGTAGAGATGGGTAGAGCGCACAAGTATTGGAAGGAAAGTTTCACCCTTCTTAAAAGAGAAAAAGTCTGTATTGAACTATGATTTGAATTCCTTTCTTATTAGTTTCCAAGTGCAAAATGTTCATTGCCTTGATCAGAGCCTTTAAGCCTTTTAGAAGCGAGCATTTCCGCAGCTTCTATTTTTCCTAAAGCTAATGAACCGAATGGAAGAGAAAAACTTGGAATAAATAATAAAGAAGGAACCAACAAGAAAATAAAGAATTGTTCCAACCTCGGCTCGGGGTCTGTCTGGAAATGGAAAATAGTTCTCTCTCTCATCTGGTCTCGCCACAGTGACAAGAAAAACAAGTGAATAATTGGAATAGAATGCAATCGTCAACCAAAATCGGGTAGGATGTATTATAAAAGAAAGCCTTGCCTCACTCGCAAGTGAGGACCTCACCCCTCCTTCCTCATTTATTGAGAATGGAAAAAGACAATGTTCATTGAATCCTCAAAACAAGAGTTCCACGGGCGGCTGCTCCTGAACGAGCTGCTCATGCTCAAACTGATCAACATAAAGTGGAAAGTGTAGTAGAGATATTACTCGCAGTATGAGAAGGAAGAGAAGATCTAACCTCTCTACTTGACACCTCTGAACCAACTTCATTCCTAGCTAAAACAGGAAAGCTGAAAGTACTAAAGCTTCAAACTCCTTGCTAACAGCCCTACCAATAAAAGGAATAATGCTTCAAGGACTATATGACTAGCTCTTATACGAGTTCCTGGTAAACCACTACTTGCGTAAAGTACTCCGCTCGCTCCCCTGCTCGTTCAAAGTATTCCACTCGCTAGGATCTTAGTAAATAAGCTTGCTCCTTACCTTTCCTTCCTAGCTTTGAGAGCAATACTACCTGTAATAACACAATGAACTTATCCTACTTAGGGAACAGGCTGGCATAAAGGGCAAAAGAGAAAGAGTTACACCCGGTCTAAAACCAGGTGGTGTTACTTTCCTGCTTCCACCTGAACCTGCTTGCAGGCCTTATAGAAAAGTCTTGTATAAGATAACTAGCTTGACAACAGGAATTCTCTAACTTACTTGTAGATAACGAACTTGCTGAAGGAGGTTAAGATAGTTTTCCGTTAATGGGGAGAGAGAAAAAGAGTCCTCGCTTTCATAATCGGTAATCAGAGTCCAGGCTTCCTACACCCATATTTTACGACAACCTATGAACTGACTAACTCAACAGCTGGCCTTGGAGAAACTGTCCTAACTTATCCAATAAGTCCTAATAAATGGCCATGATGAAATACTCTTCCTTTCCCTGCGGCACTCGCTTGAAGGACTCGAAAGCTGACTAATGCTGATAGGAAGAACTTTCAAAGTTCTCGTTAGTCCTTTCATTGAAGCTAGTGACATCATCTGACTCTATCAATTCATTTCTATCTTCTTTTTCTTTCATTTATCTCTTTCCTATCTATACAGTGTATTACCCCAAAAGATAGTGAGTTAAGCAAGCATGTGGGAAGTAAGCGAGCAGGGTGAGGCGGCGGCTTGTAGAAAATCCTCAATATCTATATCGGAGTCAGCATCCGTTTTTGTTTGAGTTTCGCTGTTAGCTTACGTCCTTTTAGCTAGTTCGACGTGTTTTCATTAGTCCTTCAAGCAAGTGAGCCAGTCGCGGTAGGTATTTTTAGCCTTTAAGTAGTAGTCCTGTTCGAAAGATAGTTATCATAGTGAAGTGAGTTATTACAGTTTTTCGAGTTTCTTGAAGGCCAGGCAGTCAGCCAAGGAAGAAGTTATGGTGTGGAAGTCTTCTAGTCTGTCTTCCCCTTCAAGCTCTCGAGTACACTAGGGGAGAGGTATCGAAAGTCAAAGTATAAATCAAAGTGAAAGTAAGAAGTATAAGTAGTAGGCTATCGATTAGGTTTTTCTACTTAATTAAGCTGCTTATGCAAAGTTTTAGAATTTGTTCACATAGGCAGCGTGATTGGGGGCATATTTGTTGCTTCCCAAGGTAGTTAGTTCACCACACAGGCATGTTAGTACTAAACTGCAGAAAACTATTAAGTCATCCAATTCATGCCGCATTGCAAGATTACTCTACCACTCTAGAAATGGTATATAGATAAGTGTCTTCACTTCATCAAATGAAAATCAAAGAAATTGAGTACTAACACGTATTGCTATGGATGCTGCAAACAGGCTTTCGGCAGCAATTCCAGAAAAAAGGAATAGGTGTTTTAGCCAGGTCATCAAATCAGGGGGGATATGCCAAGAAGAAATCCATGGAAATCAGCATTCCAAGAACAATAAGTTGGCACTTTCTTTCATATATAAACTATTTATTGAGGGAAAAGATATGAAAAACTAGAGTGGAATCGATTGAATGCACTATCGTTATGCTTTGGCCAACCCTCTTTTCCAAGTTCCTCTTGTTTATCCAATCTGTATTCCAATCAGAAATCCAAAGTAAGATCAAGCCAAAGGGGAATCTAGGTACCGTTGACCCAGGAAATCAAGTATCAAAGGACCCGGGCAATAGGTTTATGACTGAACTGAAACTAGAGCAGGGAATAGCAGGATGCCTATGTTTCCAATACAGAAATCCTTAACAGAACAGAGCACAGACAATAGGGCCAACTATTGATCTTACTTTCCCTCAATAAATAGTTTGGATTGGATAAACAATCCTACTTTCATTCCAATCATAAAACAAGGGAAAAGATCAAGGGAGAAAACCCTTCCAAGAAAACTAGTAACCAAACCCTGACGAACTTGCATTTGTTGAGCGAAAAGAAGAGTTCAACAGGAAGAACGTATGAAGAGATTGAGATGTTTGGATCTTGGCTAAATTTATAAGCGAAGAATGCACGTGAAGTATTCAAGGTACATTCGACTATATCTCATTCTATAGAAACCATTTCTCAATCTATAGAAACCATTTGCTTTAGGTAGACGTGATGGTACTTCCACTATTTTGGCATCTTATGGAACCCAATTCGAGATATATAAACTAGATCCTTGTTATTAGAATGATGATCTCTTGGCTATGACTGAGTCATATATTAATGGAAATGGTTTTCTCCTCCGAAAGTCCAAGTTGAGTCCAAGTAGTGGCAAACTAGAATCCTTCTTTTCTTTTCCCTTCGTGGTTAGTTTCAGTTCAAATGACGAATTGAGACAGAAACCAATGGATTCCAGTGGCTGGGGGATCCTATCTCTATAGATAGATTCAAGTACCATTCTATACCCCTTCCCTAGCGCCCTATAGACCTGTTTTGCTAAGTGGGTCCTACTTAGCTGGTCGGCCTAGGGGGGGATGCAATTCAAGAGACAAGTTCTACAAGTTCTCATGGCCGAGATCCCCGTATTGGTAACGGGGCTGGTGCTGACTCGTTCAGAGAACAGACCCCCGATGTTCTTGGGAAGAAAGAGAGAAGGACGGCCCTGTAAGGGAGATCCTGCGTTGGAAGATATTGGTGGGTGTCATCTCGTTCAATTCTGGGTCAAATGACAAGAGGGCCGTTCAAGCAGATTAGAAGTAGATGTTGTTGAGAAAAGGTCAAAGTGCCACTATGGAGGTCGGAACAAGCGTCTACCTACCAAGTGAATTGTGATTGAAATGACGATGGCAACAGGTTGAGCTCTATCCACTGAAATTGAATCCATCGATGCGGTAAAGGACAGAGCAGAAACAAATCCTCCATTTCCCTGCCTTGTGACCGAACAAAGAAGAAATGCTAGAGTGAGGAGACCTGTTGGTTGACCAACTGAAGGAAACGACGCCTCTCCTGCTTTGCTTACTTTTGGCCAGCATTCGTCTTCGGCTTACAGTAGCGTTTGTAGCTCTATTGGAAATCGAATTTCTATGTCCGTCCATAAAAAGCATCAACTTCTAGTGCCGCCATCCACCACAAGAGTATGTCCTTCCTGCACACTGGATCTAGGTAAATTCTGTCTGTCTCCTTTGTCCTTCCTAACGCTAGTCTAGTCTCCGATTAAAGTATTGATACGGGTGTGCTTCCTTGCAGAGGGTTGTTTTAGACACCTACCCACCAGAAACTTCGCTTTGCCACCCAGGTATAACCAAAGCCTTCCACAAAGGAATATTTACTACTGGGTCCATCACGTGTCCAGATACCGGTGCATCCCTTGCCGTTTCCCCATCGGCTGAAGTTGGATCAAAGTCCCCGGACGCGAATGCTCATTATAGAAAGAACTAGGCCTACTTAGGTAAACAGGCACCCCATCACTACCGTAGTAGTTGAAATCTCTAACTTAGGTGCGTTTGCCCATTACTTCTACCCATCTACGCGATTCTGAGATCCAGCCATTGGAACTGAGAGATCCCCGCTGTTTGACCTACTCAAGTAGGCTTTCTATTGAATATCCACCCGTGGTAATTGCTTGACTGGTAGAAGCACCAAGCTTTGGTACTATAGTCGTACTCGAGACCCTATTGAGCTGCTTAGTCTTCTCCTTTCTTTGGCTGGTGAAGGGACGGTGGACTTGTTGTTTCATTGCTCTCGCGCTCTGATCTTGATATTGATTGCCAACTCGGATAGAGGAAGTAAGCTGTTCTGTTTGGGCCATCGTTCTCTGTTCTATTGGATTTGACACTTTTTCTGATCTCCCTCTGCCTGTTTTTGAGCTCAATAAAAGAGAAAGTTTCATGCCAGTATGGGCGAAAACCATCAATTTTCACATTCCCCTAATAAATGGGTGTTTTTGAGGTCCTTTTTCCGATCAGTTTCATGCTAGTATGGGGTCAAAGTATACAAAAATCACATTCTCCCCGTAGAACGCTGTTTTTAGAGCTCTCCTTTTTTGGAAACTTTCATTGCGCATAGTACGAAAACCAACAGAAATCCCACTGGCAAAGGTGTTGTGCCGGTTGCCGACCAGGCGATCGACCAGCTTCCGACCAGAAGCGTTGGTCCAGTGAGGTGAGCCACGACCAGAACAGAGCTGTTACAAAGGAAGCCCACTCCCTTATGTTCTGATGGGAAATAGGACTAGGATCTGTAATAGTTGTATCTGCTTTCCTTTGGTTTGCATGGGCACGTGATACATTCCTAGCATGACGTTGGAACAAGCCAGGACCCAGCGTGATCCAGAGGGCAAGCCCATCCCGGGTAACTTTGTATCCTGACCCAAGCCAGAAGTTTGTCGAACTTGTAGTCTAGGACATTGGTAGGGATCCGCATGGGCACGCTGAACAATCCGATGGCCACCCACAACACGAAACATCGGCCCCGCTCGTAGCGCTTGCCGATCATCCCTATCTCTACCGGGCCCGTATTCCCCGCCTCGCTGATACTTATTCATTTCTTTGAATCGATAAAGATGGGTATCCATGCCTCTTAGTTCCGGGGAGATACTGGTTATGCCAGTGTGGACAAGTTCAAATGGAGCAAACCCGCAAGAGCATGGAGCATAGGATTTGAATTAGCCCAATGCGGATGGCAGCGATCGAGCAACTAAACGAGCGAACTCCAAATAGAAATCTTTTGCGCTTTCCTAATGTGTTCTAACAGGTGTTACAAGCTTCGATAATCTAGCGTGAACTAACCCGAACTATGGTTTCGCTTCCCTAAACTATGTGGTATAATCACTTTAAGTGAAGCATGTCCCGATGATTCCCCGGATAGGAGAAGGCCAGCTGGGTCATTTGTTTGTATAATTACGAGTCAATTCACTCCTGCGGTTTTTGCCCGAGTCAAAAGACAAGCAAGTCCTTTGAGTACACAGCGAACGAAGTGCCAGAATGTGAGCCTAGGGTGAACAGTGCTTCGTTGAAGGACAAGCGTGGAGAATGCTGCAAGAACCAGAAAGTTTGAGCGCAAGGGTGCGAAATGTATTTCCCTGATGAAGACTTCCTAAGAGCATAGTTAGGAAACCGACCATCACAGATTTGGGGAGGAATATGTGAAGGGCGTGATGTTATGAAGCAAGGTTGAATTCGGTGGATTGGTACGGGGAGCGACACTAGGATCTGGACGTAAAACTGGATCCCGAGGCACTTTAAAATGACGCCGCTGTGCCCGCGGTCCAATGATCCACCTATGTTTGTGTCGGATCTTATCCATGCTGCAACCAGGCCGTGGAATATGGAGGTGGTCAGAGAACATATGTATGAGATGGACGCCGAAGCAGTAGCGAACATTCCCATCAGTCATGTTGCCCAGCCGGAAAGAATGGAAGAGGATTTTTAGTATCACAAGACCTGTCTGCGACTCCCAAAGGGGATGTTGGACAATAGAAAGACAAAGAAGTTGGACAATAACGAAAGAGCAGCTCGAGCAGGAACAGCCGCCCGTAGAGCAACAACCTCGTCCGTCAGTAGATTTCCACTCTACTCCGGCCGAAGCAAATCCATTCAACCAACAACTTGGGGCCGCGCTCTTCCGAAGAAGTATGACTATAACCCTAGCTGAAATCCGAGAAAAATATCCAGCTCCGCCAACAGCTGACGATCTCGACAGTAATGCTAAGGACGCCGTTATGGGTATGCTCCAATTAAATACCAGTTTTAATGGGGCATTAAGATTTTATTTAGGATCGCAAAAGCCTTTTCGGGATGGTGTCCTTTCGGATCCTGGGAATCTTCCAGGCTATCAAGATAGAATAGAGCAAATAATGCATAGTAATGGAAAGAATATCAATTGCTTGGAGGATCTGATAGAACTACAACTTCGTTTGGAGTCACAGGACTCCAGACAGATAAATGCTATTCTCGAAACATGGAAGGATCGGTATGCTACCAAAAACAGGAATCAAAAATTTTAGAGGAATGAATGGTAGCCATCATCATCATTCTCTTTTCTGTTTCTATATATATGGGTCCGTGCAGCATTTCCACGATATCGTTATGATCAATTAATGTTCCGATTTGTTGATTGCGCCTCGAGAATTTCGTTATCAAGATAAAGGGCTTCATTTGAAGAGTTAGTTGGCCGGCCTACCGGCCCGCAGATGTAGAGAAAGAGATAGAGGTTGCCTCTCTTCTGAAACTGCGAAACCAAAGGGACGCTTGGAAAGAAGGGAACGCACGGCTCTTATCTGGTTCGAATCCAGTTCGTCCCGGCCACAAAGACTACACCAAACTACACTAACTATGAGTTTATGAAAGCGCAGAAAAAACGAGAACTATATATGAGAATATGAAAGCAAGAACTACTAATTGTAAAAATTACAATCGAAAGCCCCACCCCCCCCGGTAGAAAACCAGCTATCGTTTCATATATGCGCTAGGAGATAGTATCCTATCCCCCTCAATCTCAGGAGTCGCTTTCTCTATGCCCGACTTACGAGCTCTTTGCTTATTATTTCTCGGGTGGGATGAAGGTCGAAATGTCTAGTTTGAATTGCTTATGCTTATATAGTTTGAATCGTCTAGCTTCATACCAAGGTTGTTCTACAAAAGAACAAAGTAAGAAAGTAAGCCCGTTCAATTGAAATAGCTTCCTCGCTTCGCAGTTCGATACCCACTGAAACTATGGATACGATAGACTCGGGAGGGGGAAAGGGTTACTTTATTTGGGCTGCTAAGTCTTTCTTGTTGATTCCGGAAATAAAGAGGACCTTCTTAATCCTTCGTGCTCCACACCCGCCTCACTGGACCTATCCATTCGAGCTCTCTCCTCTAATCCCAACTCGACACAGCTGGACGACGACGCCTGTTCACTTATAACGAAATCACACGTTAAGCCCGATGAATTCATCTACAATTTCTGGATTTGTCGGTTTGGCAAGGCAGAACCAGGGCCCTTCCATTAAGGTTATATTATAGTTTCGATAGGAGAGATGCATACCAGATAGGAATGCAAGAATACTCTGTAAATTGTTTATTAATTGGTTTAGTCTGTGGAAGAGAAGTATCGATCTAGAGGATTGCCCCCCCAGACTGACCTAGTTGTCCTTGACTTGCTTCGGAAAGAAAAGACCTAGTACTTGTTTACCTTGACCATGGCTACTTTCCCGCCGCCTTTCCTTCTATACTTTTCCTATGTGCTATCCCAGGCATCCCTTGTCAAGCTACCTATCCCTACGAAAAAGCAAGCCTACTTACTACGTGTTTTCCTCTATTGGCAAATACGCATATACTGACCTACTCACGTGCATATCTTGCATAAATAAATCCCCTAAAAAAACAAACTAGCCCGTATCTTCCTAGTCCTTGTTGCCAGCCCTACTCGACTATTTATAAAAAGCTACTACTTGAATGCATACTTTTACTATTCTTTAAAGAAAAAACACACACTATTTATGAGTTTATGCCCCACCAACAGAGCAAAAGAACGCTCAAATGAGGAACTAGAATATGAAAGTGCAAAATCTCCTACCGAACAAAGAAAGCACTATATCTCATTTCAAAAATAAGGTAAAAATTCTTCAACCTAACTCAACACAACTATATTTCGATTGTATATGTATGTTTGTAACGTGCCACAAAACCATCTTAAGATTAGACAGTTATCAATCAGCAAACGCATTGACCACATGCAAAAAATCAAGACGGATCTCCTTCCTTTTATTCGGTGCTTTCCTTTTATAAGTCACTGCTATTCTTCCTTGACCCTTCTTACCTTTGCTAGATTTTGCATTCCCCTCATTACTATTCGGCTCAGTATTATCTTCACCTTTGGAATTGCTTCCACCAGAAGTAGACGACAAGTACCGTAGATGTCATAATTTCGTATATAGCAAATTCAGGTAGTAAGTAATGGAACTGTAGCATGCAAAGGGACTGTACCATAGAAATTGAGAAGAAATCTCCATCAAGTTTTTCCATTTTATGCCATATGAATAAGAGATTCCTTTTAGTTAGAAAGCTCGCGTAGAAGTTTGCTATCAAAGACCTCGGTATTCTTTTCATCCGCGGTTTCCCACTTCTCTGTCTCTGGGTGAATGCCTCTACCAGAGGTCATGCGCCAGCTTGGGAAAGCCTTAAGTTATATCTTAATCTGTCTTGCAAGGTAGATTGGATCATGTCCGCGATAGAAGTTGTGGAGGAATGAAACGACGATTTCGGTATAGGAAGAGAAAGGGATTGTGCTTTCGACCGTGGCGAGATAGGATAGACTTGGGATTCTTTCTTGGCCCTTGATTGCCAACACTCTGGGGCTGAATTAATTAATGAAACTAATAGGAAGGATTGGGATGATAAACTGGTGAGATTCTTTCTTTCACTGACTGACCAAGGTAATTAATTCCTTCCATTGGCCAGGCGGGTAAGCAAGGAGACGACGTTCTCATTAAAAAAATGAAATATGCCATGCCGAATTCAAAAACAACTCCTTAAACTCCGTCGTTTACCGACATCCTCTCGGCTATCATACGTCCTCCGCTTATCTCTCTTAGGCATAGGCATCTCAACACATTCCTCCTTCCGAGTTGCTTGTCCGAACTTGGCTCTTTAGTAAAACAAAGGAGCTGCTAAGCTATTATTAGGTATCAATTTAGGAGCCTTTTGTCATTTCCAACTACATTATTGTGAGCATTCGGAACCCGTTCCTACGCGGTCATCAAATTGGCTGGCTTTGGACCCTCGATCGCAGCAATGAACTCAGCGTCCCACTTAACTTACTTTTGGTACTTTTGAATCTTGTCCCATCCCATAGCTTCACAAGTGAATCTACCTATGGATCCATAAAGTTGATCATTACTTTTCAAATTCTTATTTCATGTGTCCGCCATAGCGCTTATCTATCTCCTGGTCTGATTCATCTTTGGAATGTAACCGGACATATTACAAGGCGAAAAAACAGTGATTTCATCGATTCCGGATTGCCCAGTGTCTCCCTTTCCCTCTTTCCTTTCACTTTCCTCGCATAACGAAAGCATGATTTACCCGAGCCGAGTATCTTGTTAGAGTAGTAGATTCCGCGCTCGAGATGATGTGTGTGACCGGGCAGGAGATTCTTTTACTCCAAAGCCGTTGCGCAGGTTTGTGTGTGACAACTATGTCGATCAGTTTTTAAAGACGCCCAGAAACTATGTCTACAGATTCCGACAGAGAGTACAAGTGGTGCCATCGGAGGAAGCTGACAACCTCAGAACAAGAATGGAAAAAGGATTGATTGCTCGACGAAGTAGTACCAACAGGATATATTAATCACTAGGTTACGGTAATATGTGCTTGTCTCCGAAAAGAAGGATAAAAGGATAGATTAGCAAAGCAGTCACTCCCAACGGCAGATGAAAACGATACCGACACATCTACTAAATCATCTTAACAACCTTGAAGATACGGGATTATATAATAAACTCATTTAGTTGATAGATCATTATTGGATTCTTTTTATTATGACCAAGATCCATGAAATAGCTCTCTTTATACTACGTTATAACTAGCGGATACTTCCCATTCTTATGTCTTCTTTCCTTATTACGACTCCTGTGCTTAGATAAAATACGACGTTTGAGTTTGGACATAGCCAATTGCTACTTACGGTGCTAGGCCTTTTCAAGCAATGGAAGGCAGACTTGAATGCCAATCAGACATGGCCAGAAGCTTAGATAATATCACTAGTTTCTCTTGTTTATCACTTAATAAATAGTCTTATTTGTCCCAGGGAGCGAGGAGAGAAGATGACAGGTTGAGTAGAGAAAGGTGGGTCATTGTCCCAACGTAGTAGTATTTTTGTTTTGTTTTCAGCTGATCTATATCAAAATAATAGAATAAATAAAGGCAAAGGATTTGGTTCAGTCGTCAAGTACAGATTTCCTTTACCCAGAGTTGGGAACTCTGAATAGTTGTTTGAATACCGACTGCCTTCCTTGCGCTTCAATTCCTCTTATCCAATCCAACTTCCCCTGGGAGCCAAGCAGAAAAGCAAGTCCTCTAGTTATGGATGCAGTACTCACCTCACTAAACTTAGGAAGAACTAATTCAAGTAGAATTACAAATAGCGAGAAGTGGATGAAAAAGGGATCGAGCCTAGCTCGAAAACAGCTGCTCCTTCCCTCTTTCTTGCTTGCTTTACTCGGTATTCAGTGAAAGATTAGGCTTGGTAATTACAGTTACCAATGGTAAGGATTGGCACGTGAACTTTCCTTTTTATCGAGCTCGAAAAAGCAATGGGTGGGTTGGCTGTGAAAGGAGAGTAGAGTTTTTTAGTTTTGTAAGAAAAGTACTGAGTGAGGCTCCTCACATCCATAACATATTATCTGTACTCTTTTTCAAGCATGCCTCTTTTTAATGACTCTCTTTTTCAACTTAATTGTGGCATTTCATTCTGTTATCGACTAATGGTTGACACTGGAGAAGCATTGAAGGCTCCTTCCATAGATTCCAAAGCCCTGTTTGCTATTATCAGAATATTCTGACTCCCTTGTTGTCTTATTGATCTGACCAACCGCAATAACAACATTGCCATTCGGGGTTACGCGAGTCGGAGTATTAAATAAATGGAATATTCCAGCAGGAGCAACCGAACCATCTTCTCGTTGTCCTTCCATTCTTCTGACCAATAAAATAGCTCTTGGTCATAAGAATCCAGCCGGAGTTCGAAATCGGAGATAAGAATTGAATCAATTTCAGGCACTTCCCTCAAGCCGAAACCGGAACAGGAAACTTGTAACTTCTAGCCGAGAAGGATAAGAGAGGTTTGTCTTGCTTTGTCTTATAGTGATTGTGTGCCAGGGGTCAGCGAAGAGACGGGACGCTATTGTCCCGGACTACTTGGACTAGTCTACTAGGACTCGGGGGAAGAGACTTGTTTGTGATAGGACGAGAGATCAAGTACAGTGTTCGGTTCAAACTAGGCAACCTCTTCGTTATAAGACCGAGAATAGTATATGCCCCGTCTCACCACTAGCTAGGGCCACCAGCATTAGGAAACTAAGGAAGAGTCGTATGGCTAAGGAATTCAGGGCTGATAGAGCTCTTGGGAAGAAGTCAGTATCCAGCTTTCTTTCATTGATATCACAATAACAAGCGAGGAAAGGACAGTCTTTCAAGAGAAGATAGGTCTGTTTTTCATTAAGGAATTGCGGCGAGTATTGCTTGTTTCCCAGATCCGGTATCAGGACCTGTCGATAGATGGGATGGACCCACCCGTTTGACTCTTATGAATTGATAGTTAGATACTATTGCTAAAAGAAAGTAAAGATAGTGGTTTGTGTTGCAAAAAGCTAGTTCAAGGTCAGGCTCTGTCAAACAGAGTCGTCAAGAACGAAAAGCTGAAAGAATGATGTGTCAAACAGTGATTGCGCACAGAGGTTAGTTAAGTATAGGAACTATTGTCCCTAACGAGAAGTATGCTGCTGTCCCAATAAAAGGATAGTTGGACGGTATCGACTGAGGGAATAGGGATAGGTGGTTAAACGCGATGTTGCGCCTAACTATATAGAACGGTGATCCATGAAGAGAAGTCGGCCAGCTATTAAGTTAGAGAAGTCATCAACCTATTACTAGTGTCAGTTCTGTTAAGAGAAGTCATCAACCTATTACTAGTGTCAGTTCTCTTCTTCCTCTCTACCAATTGAAAGTAAGTATTGATTTCGCCTAATAGGGACAAAGCAAAGTAGGGTGGTCAAGTACAGTATGCCTGGAGTTCGTAGTGCCCACTAGATATCATTGGCAAGTTATAGAAGTCTTTCTCTCTTCTGAGATATCATTGGTCAGTGCAGCGAGGGGCAACCATCATTTCTATTGCTCTGTAAAGAAAAGATAGGACAAGGGTCTTGCTCCACCCAATGGAGATAAAGCACGGGGATCCATTAAGGGCGTATTGAATCGATAAGAAGCACTTGAATTCTAGTGGGCCCGGCTACCCAACACTAGCCCCGGATCATTTATGTATTATCAATTGATAGTAGGGGCAGGCAGGGTAAACTCTTTATATCAGTTAAGTAAACTACTGATTGTATTGTGGGCAGGGATCCTACTTCTATAGCGAAGTAAAGAAGTGTGGAATGCGCTATCTCGAAGTAAAGAAGTGTGGCTTGATAGATAAGTTGTACAAACCTTTGAGCTCGATACGATATAGTCGATCGATTAGTTCATAGACGGGAAGCTCCATTCTCCCATTGTTCGGGACTCTCATTGTTCTGTTCAGAAAGTAGTCGGCATCTTCCTTTATTCAATTAGCAAGGCAGTGCTGGTTGATTTCATCATTTCTAGGTATACCCTCTCCCTTTTCTACGAAGGTTTGCTGCTCCGCCTGCACCAGTGAATTATTCTATTCTTCTCCTTTGGTTCAGTCTGTGGGGAAATCAGAATTCACCATTGAATCATGTGGATCAGCTCCCTTACATAATAATATTTCACTGTATCAGCTACGAGGGGAAAATCTAAAAGACAGAGGATAGAGAGTGAGAGAAAGAGTGTGAGACTTGCGCCGCTCTCCATTTCGAGGGGATATCGACGATTCTGGGGTGATTGAACTATTTCTTTACCTATTCAATTTCTAACGAATCAAGATATCCTCTTGTTCCGGTATAAATAGTAGCTATCTGCTCTTCCACTGGGAGAGGATTTGCCTGGGATTGTTTAAGCAATTCCCTTAATCGTCGACCCCTTGCCAATTGATTCTGACTTGTTTTATCGAGAGCAGAGGCGAATTGTGCAAAGGCTTGTCACTCTGCGAATTGAGCTAGCTCCAATTTGGATTTGCCAGCTACTTGTTTCATGGCTTTAATTTGAGCCGCGGATCCTACTCTGGAAACAGAAATACCCACATTAATAGCGGGTCGAATTCCGGCATTGAATAGATCCGCAGATAAGAATATTTGTCCATCTGTAATGGAGATTACATTAGTAGGAATATAGGCGGAAACGTCTCCAGATTGAGTCTCAACTATTGGTAAAGCGGTCATACTTCCTTCGCCTAAAAGAGAATTTAATTTAGCGGCTCTTTCTAAAAGGCGTGAATGCCAATAAAAAACATCCCCTGGATAAGCCTCACGGCCGGGAGGTCTTCTTAATAGAAGGGACATTTGGCGATAAGCTTGTGCCTGTTTGGAGAGATCATCATAAATTATTAAAGTATGCCGTTCGCGGTACATAAAATACTCAGCCAGGGCTGCTCCCGTATAAGGAGCAAGGTATTGTAATGTAGCAGGTGAATCCGCCATTTCAGCTACTATAATAGTGTATTCCATGGCCCCCTCCTCATGGAAAGTAGTTACTACTTGAGCTACGGAGGATGCTCTTTGACCGATAGCTACATAAACACATATTACACCTTGCCCTTTTTGATTGAGAATTGTATCTGCGGCTACTGCTGTTTTGCCAGTCTGTCTGTCCCCAATAATGAACTCTCGCTGACCGCGCCCTATAGGGATCATCGAATCGATAGCAATAAGCCCTGTTTGAAGAGGTTCGTATACGGAACGCCTGGAAATTCTACTTGGAGCAGGAGATTCAATTAAGCGAGATTCGGAAGCTACAATTTCGCCTCTCCCATCAATAGGTTTAGCCAGAGCATTTATAACACGACCCAAGTTATATACGCTCACGGGTATCTGAGCAATTCTTCCTGTTGCTTTTACAAAACTTCCCTCTTGATGCTAAACCATAGCTCTAACTGAGTCAAATTCCACAATTTCTAAGAACGATATGCTTTTTTTCATTTTCCACTGTGAAAGCTTCTCTCAATCCCTCCCTAGTCCTTTCTTTCCTGGGCACAGGCTTACCTGGTTGAGCGCCCACATTCATTCATTGTTTTAACAGATGTTGTGGAATCGAACCACAGAGCTAGCGCAATTGGGATTTAGAGTCCCATGCGTGAAACTAAAGAGGATTTTCAGTCCTCTGCTCTACCAGCCAGAACCTAGAAGGACACTTCACACCCGATTTGACACAGCTAGACTGGAAACACTGCTTGTCAAGAGCACAGACCCCAGTATAGAATACTTTTTTGAGTATGTTGGTAAGGTCCGGTCATCCGCTTCTGTGCTTGCACTTCTGCGTAACTAGGGGTGCAAGTCCAGTACAGCGTACTTTCATAATTGAATCAAAAGCGTCGATACATGAAAAATCTCTATATACGATATTTATGACACAGAATGTTGTTCTTTCAACATGATTCCTCAACAATTTTTTCATTGTAACTGACTCTCCGTTCTCTCCGTTCCACTTTGGTTTTCGACTAATAATTACCATGATGAATTTCTCTTACTGCTTGGTTCCGCATTGGATTTTGGAAACTTTTGTTTAGAAAGTGGTGTCACGACCGTGGGGATCAAATGGATGGTTCAGGAAAGTCTAGTGAAGCGGCACGGTCTAATCATATAGATGACCATAGTGGTATGGTTCCATAGAAAACTACTGGAGGCCATTACCGCCACCGAAATGGTTTCCATGCTCCATTGGATGATTTGACGATATCGCAGTATCAAGCTAGAACGGTTTCAATTTGTAGGACGGGAAAGAAACCTCATCCTTTGGTGCACACTAACCGATGAAGCTCAACCCTCTCTCGAACTGAGCTATTTCCGCTTTTTCGAACAAAAAGTTCGAGTAGTTCAGTGAAAAAACGGTCAAGCTTTCTTCCATCCTTCCTAGCTCCTCGAGCTTGCACCCGCTCGACGCCTTTTTCATTGTTCGTTCTGAGGTGGATTCGAACCACTCTCTCCGTTTGGATTTCGAGTCCAAAAGGCCCGGCGAAAGAGGATTTTCAGTCCTATGCCCGCTGCGAGCCAGAACGGGATTTTTCCACTTCACACCCACACAATCGGGATTTGATGAAATAGCTACGTTTTTTTCTTATTTGATTCGGATACTGTCCATCTTTCTCTTTAGTTTTCTCCTTTCTTTCTCCTCAACCTATCTCCATTGGATGGACTTACGAAAGAATAATATCTAATCTCCCCATCGCGGTTAGGATCCCATGAACCAGGAGCGCCAGCACCGGTTCCTCGATCTTCCTACTGGAGGCATGGTCATGGCTTTCATTCATTCATTTCATTCTTTGTTCTGTTGTGGAATCGAACCACTCAAAGGATTTAGAGTCCTTTTACCAACCAGTCAGAACCAATATTTCTCTGTTATATTCTATTTTTTCTTTGTCAGCTAGCACAATTTGGATTTCGAGTCCAATGCGCTAACGCTTTCTTTAGTTTTCTTGCTCTTTCTCCGGGCTTTGACCATGTCTCCCGAACAATTTCAGTACATATGGCGCAAGACGATTCCACATATATATCGAGGTCGGAATGGGATCGGGTGTTTTCACGTCTCACCGTAGTGCCCGGTTTGTCTTGATTGGTGATTGATAAACAAGAAGGAAAATGGAAAAGTAGAAAATCTACATGTTTATACCGTTGAGGTCCTTAGTTTAGTCAAGTAGGCGAGGGCATTTCCATCGCGAAGGATTCAATCCAGCCACAGGTTCCCCTACGGCTACCTTGTTACGACTTCACCCCAGTCGAAGACCCCACCGTGGTATGCGCCAATAAGACCACCAAAGGCCTTTGTGGCACTAGTGGTACACAGAAGTCATGGGTGATCATTGGTCCGATGCTTCGGGCGAAACCAATTCCCAGGGTGTGACGGGCGGTGTGTACAGGGCCCAGGTACATATTCACCGCGGCATGCTGATCCGCGATTACTAGCGATTTCAACTTCATGTTCCCGAGTTGCAGAGAACAATCCGAACTGAGGCAATCTTTCCGGATTCGCTCCGCCTTACAGCCTTGCTTCCCATTGTCATTGCCATTGTAGCACGTGTGTGGCCCAGCCCATAAGGGCCATGCGGACTTGACGTCATCCCCACCTTCCTCCAGTATCTCACTGGCAGTCCCTCGTGAGTGCGGCACGCACCTTTTTCTTTGTTTCGGAGCGGGGCGCGTACTATTACCACTACGTTCCACACCATCAGCGTTGGCAGCCACTGGGGTGGCCAGGCCCTGCATGGCCGCTCGCAGCGGGTCCTGGGCAGCCCCAGCGGAGTCGTCGCCGTGGCCAGTGACCAGCACCTCTGCGATGGTGCTGGCGTCGGTGACGCTGGCGATAAGGGGAGCAGATCGTCGATGACCACCACCTCGGCGGGGAACTCATTGGTGGAGGCCGCGTCGGAGTCGATGAGCATTGCGACGGGCTCGATGGAGGGGTCGGTGGAGCCGACGGACTCCGCGTCGGAGGTCGGCTCGTTGGTGATGCTGAGCTTGCCGAAGAGGTCGATGAGGCAGCTTGCAGGGGACGCCGCTCCTGCGCCAGGAGCGGGCTCATCGGAGAGGCTGGCCTTGCCGAGGAGGTCGGCGAGGCAGCTCATGGGGCAGGCCGCCCCCGCGCCAAGCAGCGCGCTGATGCATGCGCCAACGGGCGCGCCGGGCTGGCTAATCAGGCCAGGCGCGACGTGCTCGTCGGAGCGGAAGAGGGTTCCCGTCCAGAACATGTCTCCGGCCGACGGTGCGCTTAGCCCCACGGTGGGCGCCAAATGTCGGGGTAATCTCGCGACATATGCCAAGGGGTGGCTTATCATGGATGGGGACAGGAGTACGTCGTCGGGCCCTGGAAGCGGGAGTGAGCGAGATCTTGAACGGACACGAGTCTTACCCAGGTTCGGGGCTCTCCGAGGAGATAACACCCCTAGTCCTGCTCTGTGGGGTCTCCGCATGATGACTATGATCAATCTCGTAGCTACAAGCTTGCTCCTTGAGCTGTTTGCTAGAGGAAGGAGAAGGGCAATGCTAGCCCAAGTGCTTCTCTAGCTATGTGTGTGTGTAATGGTGTGGGGGATGAGCTGAACCCTTTGCATGGGCGAACCTGGGGGGGTTTATATAAGCCTACCCCCCAAGGGTACAATGGTAATTGGACCGGGTGTAGGACCCGGATGTCAGCGTCTATGGGCGTCGGTTTCTCCGTCGGTTGCTGGGGCCCGCCGCTTGGTGGGTCCCGCCGGCTGCCGAGGATTCGGCCGACAGGTGAGGCCCGCCGCCTGTGGGCCATGCTGATTGCCTTTAGCTGTAGCCTCGCCCTTGATGACGAGGGCTTCGTCAGTGGGGGCATGGCCAAAGTCCGTCACCTGGCGGGCGCTTACTGTAACCACACCCCGTCTTATCGGAGTAACGGCGCGTTGACTCCGAGTGGAGGGAGAGGCCGGCTGCTGGAAGCCGGTCTGTCGCTGAGGCCGCCTTCTTGAGGTGCGCCGTCTTTCGGTTGCTCACGGGCGGGTAGGGCCTGCCGCCTGCGGGCCGTACCGACTGCCCATCGTGGGAGCATGGTCCTGCTGTCGAGGGCTGCATCACGGGTCGCGTGGCTACAGTGCCGCGCCTGACAGAGGGGTGTCCGCTTCGTCAGCCCGCCCTGTGGCCACGCCCCGCTTGGATTTGGGGGTACGGGTGGCCCTGTAGCCACGCCCCATCTTATCGTATTGAATGGGCGCAAACTCCAAGGGGAGGAGGGGCCGTTTGCTAGGACCCGGCCTCCCCCGAAGCTGCCTACTGAGGGTACACCGCCATTTGGAAGTCGGCCCCTTGGGCCAGCCGGCCAAAGGGAGCCGGCCATACGTCCGGGAGGCGCAATGGGCTTGGCTTGCCTTGTTGTCTTGAAATGCTATGGGGTGCTGGTGAGGCTACCCGTGGTCAATCCCTCCGACACCAGGCATGGGATCCCAATGGTTCTACTGCTTGATCCCACCCCTTGAGAAGCCAAGGGGGCCACAGGAGGTAACTGATGAGCAATCGTGTTGGCGGCTTCTGCCTCCCGCCGCGCACAAGCCGTGTCAACAATCTCCTGAGTGTTCGGGGCTACAAGACAAGGCGGGTCACACGGCTGCTCATGTATCCGCCGGGCATTGCTAGAGACCACTGGCGACTTAGCATGGCGGCTCCTGTTGTGGCTTGGATGAGGGGTGGAGTGAAGGCGCTGCCGGCTGTAGGAGTAGTTTGCCTGTTGGGCCACTGCAGTTTTAAATAACTCGATGGCATGTAAAGCTTCCCTTTCAACTGGAGTATTTCATGTGATTGGAAGTGCGGCCAGATTGGTAGTTGCTACCAGTAGATTATCAACAGGGTTGGAAAAAATGACCCGTCGGCGTTACGAAGCGATCTGGAGTTGTCCGAACAGGCGGTGCATGCTGAGATGACTAATGTGGTTGAGCCGCCGTTGGGCGACCATCTCCCTCTCGGGGAACGACCCGGTTCAATTGGGGTATAACCGGTGCCGCTGGGGTGCTCCTCCCGGCACTGGGCGTGTTGAACAGATGCGCGGGCTCAAACCCAGGGGGCAAGCGACTCTGATGTCTTCTTCTGTGAACCATCTCAGAAGCATTCTGTCGTAGGCCTAAACGCCAAGCCTCCGTCCTCAAGCCCTCTGTTTCCTGCTGAATTTGGGTCCTCAGCTGCACCATCCGAACGTTCTTAGCTTTGATGCTCCTGGGCCTTAGCCATCTGCTCGCGAATTTTTGCTACCTCTGCATTGCACTCCTCCTGGTTCTCCGCTGTCAGGGGCGTCACAAGGAGTGTCGTAAATGGGACGACTAGCTCTGAGAGAACTTGAGCCAGAGTCTTGTCAGGTCCAGACGCGCTCGGATCAACTTCCGAGGCACCAACCCCTCCCATAGCGCCTGCAGCGGTAGAGTTAAGAGCTAGTGTAGTCCCTGCCATGTAAATGGTAGTCCAACGGGGCGACTCATGATCGTCCGAGGCCGGCTCATCATCGGAGCAGCCCCCAAGCCTGCCGTCGTACAGCGGGCGGATCGATTCGGTCTCCCCAACCAATGACTCACCGTTGGAGTAGACCAAAGTGTCGCCGCAAGACGCTGAGTTGTCCGCGAGATCGACCCCATGAGTAAAGCCAACGAAGACGTGGTTCCGACCGCCTTGAGCCCGGGAGGGTTGCGTGCGCCGAGCCGGCTCGACGAGGTCGGTGCAGATGTCCTGCTCGGGACTTGACTAGCCAATCTTGCGGATGAAGACGTGGATCTTGCCGAAGGGGACCCGGTACCCGTACTCGATCGAGTCGGCCTCTGGGCCCCAGCCTGAGTCGTTGATGTAGAGCTTGCCATGATGACTCTTGGTCATGCGGCCGATCGCGTATACCTCGATCCCTGGGAGAGCTCTCTCCAAGAACTCAACTGTGACGCCCCCGATTCGACCGTACACTAATCATACACGCAAATGTGTACGATCAAGATCAGGGACTCACGGGAAGATATCACAACACAACTCTAGACACAAATTAAAATAATACAAGCTTTATATTACAAGCCAGGGGCCTCAAGGGCTCGAATCCATAGCTCGTTACACAAGAGTCAGCGGAAGCAACAATATCTGAGCACAGACATAAGTTAAACAAGTTTTGCCTTAAGAAGGCTAGCGCAAACATCAACGATCGAAGAGGCAAGGCTTCCTGCCTGGGACCTCCTAAACTACTCCTGGTCGTCGGCGGTCTCCAAGTAGTAGTATGAGTCGTTGGCGGTGGCATCTGGCTCCTGGGATCCACCATTTGGTTGCAACAACCAGAAAGAAGAAACAAGGGGGAAAATGGGGTAGCAAAGCAACCGTGAGTACTCATCCAAAGTACTCGCAAGCATCAGATCTATACTAAGTATGCATTGGTATCAAATGGAAGGGTTGTATCTGTGGACTGAACTGCAGAATGCCAGAATAGAGGGAAAGGCCTAGCCTATCGAAGACTAGCATCTTCAAGCAGCTCCAAGCATCTTGCAGCATTCAGAAGAGTAAAGAATAGCAGTTTAATTAACAAGCATGTTGTAGAAATAACGCCCAGAGATCCTTCCTCGACTCCCTGCGAGAAAGCAATCCCGGGGCCACATATCCATCACATATCTCAAGTAACCATTTCTAGTTGTAATAGATTAGGATACAAGTCTGAACGTCCATTACCATGGACATGGCTATTAATAGATAATCTTCCCTGCAGGGGTGCACCAAGTTACCCAACACGCTTGATTACTCTGGCCGGACACACTTTTCTGGGTCAATGCCCGGCCTCGGAAGATCAACACGTCACAGCCCTACCTAGGCTCAGCAGAGAGGTCCCCGCCGATCTACATCCTAAGCACTCCAGGGTCTTGGGCCCATCGCCCTTTGCACCCCGGGTCGTTGCGAGCAGGGCGGACCAGGCTCCACCACTACAGGATGGTGCCGGCCCAGCCGTGCCGCAATGTTGAACTGGACGTCTGACAAAGCTTCGGCTGATACCACGACGCCGAGGCCCATAACTATTCCCGCATGGTGGTTAGTTCGTAAAGGCTAGAGGCCAACTCAGAACAAATACCCAAACCTTTAGTGTATTAGGAGCTCGCGAAGACGAGCAAGGACTCACGATAATGTGACCCCGTCGCTCCATCTCGGGGAAATACGGCACGGGCTAGCCCAGCCCACTCGGGGGCGGCCTGCCTGCCCGGCCGTGCCTCGTAATTATCTCGCGGGTGCTCTTCGGGCCCGCCCGACTTTCACATCAACTCGCGGGTACCCCTCAGGGCCGACCCGACTTTAACAAAGGTCTCAAGTAAAGTCCAGGTAACCATGTGTCCAAAACATCAAGGGGGAAAACCCGAGGAATCACCCTCGACGGATTCCACTCGATGTAATCGTCAAGCTGAACTGAGGAGGAATCACCCTCGAGGTTCACACTTGAGGTGTTGCACGACAGAGTCGTATCGGGGGTGGTGAACGAGGAATCACCCTCGTTGACCACGACCGAATCGCTACACTACAGAGTTATCATCAGGAGTGCGTTACGAGGTATCACCCTCGACACTCGATAGTAAGTATGCAGAGTCATACAACTAAGGGGGTGTGCGGTGATGTGAGGTGTCGGGTCTGGTCATCGATCACGTTGATCGAGTCATCGATGATGAAGCAGGGGCAACAAGGACAAGATGGGGGTCACTGATGGATCACTAATCAACCTATACTAAACAGTTTAGGATAAGCAGGTAGGTAACAATAGCAGGTTACAAAAGCAGGCTATGCATCAGAATAGGAGCAATCAAGTACAGTAGCAAAATCTAATGCTAGGATGAGAGAGAATGAACTGGGCGATATCAGACTAATCAAGGAGAGTTGGCTTGCCTGGAAGCTCTGCTGAAAAGGACGAAGTGTCGTCGTCGATGTAGTCGATCACAGAGGCATCGACAATGGTCTCGGGGTCTATCGGAGAGAAGAGGGGGAGAAACAATAAATAAAAAGCAAACAAGTGCAATACTATGCATGACGAGACAATAAGCAGTGCTAGGGGTGTTCTAACGCAGGGCTACACGATGGGGAAAACATCCGGGAAAGTTTTCCTGGTGTTAGGCATTTTCAGACAGATGAAACGGAGGGGGATGGTTGCACGTTCGCTATGATAGGGACGTGTGACAGACGAACGGACCGCGCACTCGGATTCGTCTCGATTTTCTGAGCAACTATCCTGTATAAAACTTTTTCATCCGAGCTACGGTTTATTTGCTACGAATTTTTAAAGTTTTAATAATATTCTGAAATTTTGGATTTATTTTAATTCGAGTTAACCAAGTCAACTTGACTGGTCAAATGGGGAGGGTGTGGCCCACATGTCATATGCAGCAACTAAAATATTCTAGTTAAATAGATTAATTAGTCTAGGGTCCACTTGTCATAGGCTAGTAGTTAAACTAACTAGTAATTAGTCCCTAAGATAAATTGCACGGCCGGCCGGTGGTGCCTGTGCATACACACGCACACCACACGTGCTTGGACATGGCCACGGCCATGGCCATTAGCAGCAACTAGCAGCGGCAGTAGGAGGAATCAGCAGCGGCAAGCAGCAGCATCTAGGAGCAGCAGTAGTTAGCAGACAGGAGCAGCGCTTAGGAGCAGCAGCAGCGACTAACTAGCAGGAGCAGCGGCGTCAGCTAGCAAATGAATAACAGCAAGCTAGTAGGAGCACCAGAGTAGCAGAGGCGACAACAACGATAGCAGAGCAGTGAGCGTGCGCGGGAGTGGGCGGCTGCGGGACGTGGCTAGGGCGCGGCCGGACATGCGGGGGAGCACGACCATGGGTGCGGCGAGCGTGTACGGGGGCGAGCCCGGTGCGGTTGCGGCAGGGCTTCGGCCACGGCGGGCGCGAGCTCGCGGGGTGACTCTACGGCGACAGATCGACGGGGGCAAGGCCGGGA
The DNA here is from genome assembly GCA_011799875.1 of Thinopyrum elongatum. Taxonomy (NCBI): domain Eukaryota; kingdom Viridiplantae; phylum Streptophyta; class Magnoliopsida; order Poales; family Poaceae; genus Thinopyrum; species Thinopyrum elongatum. The sequence continues at coordinate 163,960,365 of CM022302.1, forward strand.
GTCGGAGGAGGAGCTCACAGGGAGGTTCGTAGGAGCTCAGGGAGCCGGAGGTAGTTGGAGTCGAGGGGATCGACGACGAGGCAGAGGCGATGTCCGTCAAAGGGGATCGACGTGGATGACGACGGTGTTACTCCCCGGCTCCGATCCAGGGGCATAGATGATGAAGACGACGGCTGCGGCTCTTCGGGACAACTCCACAAGCGCCGGGGAGCTCGTAGGCCGCGGGAACGGCGAGCGCAGTCACCGCTCGAGCTCTCGTGTCGTTTTCGAGCAAACGAGTAGAGGCACGATGGGGGAAAGAGAGGGGATCGGTCGAGAGCGGACTAGGGTTCACGTTGGTGCAGTTATAAGCCGAGGGAGTCGACGTGGAGGCCATCCATGGCCATGGCAGCCGTGGATGTGCGACACGCACGCCTCCTGCCTCCTGTACGTGAGGATGGAAGGAGAAGGCACATTGAGTGGGCTGGGCCGCACTGTAGAACTAGGCTTTAAGTACACAGTAGATTTTGTGTATTTTCCCTTTCTTTTTCTGCAAATCAAACAACTACGGATTTGCAATTATTTTGGCTACCAAATGATTTTTGCAAAGTGTGAAACTTGGCACAAAATTCAAGCACAATATTACCAGGTTGCGCAAAAAGTTTGGGGCCTTTAGGAGTTGTCTAACCATTTTTCGAAATTGAAAATGTTAATTTTAAATGCTGCGGGACCACTAAATACATTTCCAGGGGCACTTTGGGAATCCAAAAGAGGTTGGTTCCAACATGACAAATATCCAGGAATTATTTTCCACACTTTGAACATTTTAGTTTTAATATTTGAAAACTTTTATTGTTTAGCTTGATTTACAATTTTGAAATCGAACGGGATTTGAATCATCGCGAGATTAACAACATTAACCATGGTGACATGGTATCATTAGCAGAGGTTACTGTAGCTTAATTATCCGGGCGTCACATCAACACCAATGAGCGATAGCCCCACGATGGGCGCCAACTGTTGTGGTTTTGTCACGGCAGATGCCCTCGTGAAAGGACTTAGTCGTGAGGCCATCGCCATGAGGTGGTAGCTTGAACGGGGTTGATCGGAATCGAAAGACAAGGGTTTACCTAGGTCCGGCCCCTCACGGTGGAGGTAAAAACCTACTCCTGCTTGATTGATATTGATGATGATGATCTCGATTACAAAGGTGCGACTTGGCTAACCTAGTACTCGAGAACTTGTAACCTAGCCTTTCTACCTCAGGGGCTCCCCTATATATATATATATATGGTTGAGGCCCTGGGTTTACAACAGAGTCCGGGTCGCATTGCAACCCGTGTACTAATATGTTTCCTACTTGTCTTTTTTCCTAAGTAAGAATACTCCTTTGGTGTAACACCCCAAGAATCTTGCTACAGTAAACTCCCCCTAACGATAGCCATGTCATCATGATTACTATGCAAACTGCCACTTGTCCAGAATCAAAGTCAAATTCAAATTTAAATAGGAAGTGAAATTATAATTTCTTCGAACAGTAAAACTAAAATGTTCACAGTATTCTATAAATTCCCTTGATCATTGTCATGTTGATCCCAACATTATTTGACCTACCAATTAATTCCTAGGAAATTAATAAATGGTCCAACAGCAATTTGTTTTGCCTTTTCATTTTCCAAAAATACTTAAACACTTCCAAATGCTTTGAGATTTTTGTTACCAGCTCAGAATATTGCAATGTATTTAATGTGTCAAGTGGCACATTTTTGCAGAAGTCTTTTCATGCTAAGACTAATTGAGAACAGTAGCTAAAATGCAAAATAGAAAAATAGTAAAGAGAAAGGGCTGGGCATACCTGTTCACCTGGGCCTCTAGTGTACAGTAGAGGCCCAGCCCATCAACACTCTTTTCTCCTACCTCTATTCACCATGGCACCGTGGGCAACCGCAGCGCGTCCAAACCGCAGATGAGCCACGCGGCACTCATCCGGTGCTTCCTCTGCGTCCTACAAGGACCCCCGCTACCCAGGACGAACCCTAGCGCCGTTCCATTCCTTCCCCTCTCAATTTCATTCTCCCCCGCGCGAGGCCGAGCCGTCGTCGCCGCGGCCCTTGCTGCCGGCGCGCCCATCAACGTCCCCCCCCCCTGACCGAGCTTGCACCTGGAGCATCTCCTGCCTCCCCGCCGTCGCCTGGGAGAAGCCGCTCAAGCGGGGGCGCCCTCAAGCTGCCGAATTGCCGATCTCGTCCGTCGGCCACCGCCCCTGCCTCATTGCTGTTCTGCACCGCCACGACCTCCATGGCCTCCCGCTTCTCCTCCTCGACACCGCTGTAAGCTGCCGCGCCGGTTGCGCTCCTCCCCTCCCTTCGGTATTGCCTCTAGCCACGGTCCCGATCAACACCGTCCGCCGCGCCGCTCCACTGCCGCCCACGCGCGTGCCTCCACGGCCACACCCCTCCCCTGCCATGCCCCTGCGGCCTCCCCCCCCCCCCCCCCCACGAGCGACCACGGCTGCTGCCGTTGCGGCCGGCCAGTGCCGCCGCCACCCGCCGCTCCTGCTGGCCCGGCCGCCGCACGCCGTGCGTGTGTGCGTGCTGTGTGTTTGGTGTGTGCACTGTAGCGCGTGCTAGCTTTTGTAAATCTACACTGGATGCCAATTTGTACAGCAGCAAAACTACAACAAAACTTTTCCCAACGTGGGTAAAAATTATACGGATATGTAGTACACTTGACAAGGTTCAAAACATTTCATTGGACCAAATTCAAAAGGTGTGAGGTTTAAACGCTATGAAAATGACAAAAGTCTAAGTTCTGTTAAGTGAAAGACTGAAAACAACTTTATTTTCATGGCTACTTTAGAGCTTTTGATGATCAAGCTAATGAGCTCTAATATGGATAAAAGTGATACTAACATGTAGATCGCAGAAAAATGCTGACAATTGATATAAGGCACAAAATCATAGGATGTACAGATCAATAGCAATAGCCTCCGGAAAACGGCTAAGTGGTGTTTAAAACTGAGGGCTTCTCAGACTTAGCAGAATTTCGGAGATTTTCAGAAAACTTTGGAAATTCATAGGAATTCAACCGTAGCCCGGATCGAAAAACTTTCTACATGAAAGTTGCTCAGAACGACAAGACGAATTTGAATATGCAGTCCGTTCGTCTGCCACACGTCCCTAGCATAGAGAACATGCAATCGTCCCCCTCCGGTTCGACTGTCCGAAAACGTCAAACACCGGGAATACTTTCCCAGATGTTTTCCCCCTTCGCCGGTATCACCTATCCCTGCGTTAGATCACCCCTGGCACCACGTGTTGCCTTGTTATATTTTGTGATGCTTTGTTTGCTCCGTATTTACTGTTTCTTCCCCCTCTTCTTCTCCGGTAGACCCCGAGACCGGCAATGATGCCACTGAGTACGACTACGTCACCAACGACCCTTCTTCCTGTGCAACAGAGCTTCCAGGCAAGCCCCCCCCCCCTTGAGCATCCCGATATCGCCCATTCCATTTCTCCTGCTTGCATTAGATTTTGCTACTGTTACTGTTTGTTCCTATTCTGATGCATAGCCTGCTTTTGTAACCTATTTATTGTTACCTTACCTGCCTATGTTAAACTGCTTAGTATAGGTTGGTAGTGAACCATCAGTGACCCCACCACCTTACCCTTGTTGCCCCTGCTTGATCATCGATGACTCGACCAGTGTGATCGTCGACCAGAGACCGACACATCACTTTACCCCCCTTAGTTGTACGACTCTGCATAGTTACTATCGAGTGCCGAGGGTGATACCTCGTAACGCACTCCTGATGAATACTCTGCAGTGTAGCTGTTCGGTCGTGGTCATCGAGGGTGATTCCTCCTTCTCCACTTCCGATACGACTTTGTCGTGCAACCCCTCAGTGTGAACCTCGAGGGTGATGCCTCATACGTTCACCCTGCTGATTTCATCGAGTGGAATCCACCAAGGGTGATTCCTCGGGGTTTCCCCCTTGATGTTATGACCACACGGTTACTTTGACCTTTGTTACAGGCGGGTCGACCCTGGTGGGTACCCGCAGGGGATCTATGTTGTCGGGTGTGCCGAAAGGGCACTCGAGTGTGATATTGTGGCGGAGCTTCAGAAACTCTGATTGTCTCCACGTGTTACTAAATGAGCATATCGAATTTGGGTGTTTGATCTGAGTGGGTCGACGTGCCCTATACGCACTACCACCAAGCGGGATTATGGTTTATGGGGCCCTCTACGTCGTACGTTTCTCCCGAAAGCTCTTTAGACGTCATGGTTCACCGTGCGGGCTGATTGTTGGGATTGGGCTGGATACTTCACTGACGAGTTCACTATCGCGCCTGCACCCCGGCCAGTCTCGCAACACGCAGGGTGCCCAGGGCGATGGCCCAAGACCTCTGGGTGCATAGGTTAGTCCGGCATGCTGACCTCTCTGCTGAGCCTAGGTAGGGCGCTGCTTCGTGTTGATCTTCCGAGGCCGGGCATTACCCAGCAAGTGTGTCCGACCGGAGTTGATCGAGCGTGTTGGGTAACAGTAGTGCACCCCTGCAGGGAAGAATGATCTATCGATAGCCGGTCCTACGGTAAAGGATCCCGATCTACTACTTGAACAGGATACTTGTTACTTAATTGAAGCTTCAGGACTGCTTTCTCGCTGGGAGTCGAGGAAGGATCTTTAAGCTGTACTTCAACATGTTTGCTTAATAAACTGCTATTCTACTCTCTTCTATTGCTGCAAGATGGTGGCTTCGTGAAGATACTTGAAGATGCTAGACTTCGATAGGACCAGGCCTTCTCTCTATTCTGGCATTTCTGCAGCCCAGTCCACATATACAGCTCTTCTCCTTTGATAATGTTGCATATGTAGTGTAGATCCTTACTTGCTGAGTACTTCGGATGAGTACTCACGGTTGCTTTGCTTCCTCTTTTTCCCCATATTCCCCTACTTGATGATACAACAGACGATGGAGCCCAGGAGTCAGATGTCCCAGCAGGAGCTTACTACCAGGAGGGTCCAGACGGCATGTACTACTGGATCGAGCCAGCCGACCAGGATTAGGATCAGAGGCTCCCAGGCAGGAGGCCTACGCCTTCGATCTAGAGTCGTTGTTTGTGCTAGCCTTCTTAAGGCAAAACTTGTCTAACTATGTCTGTACTCAGATAATATTTGTATGACTGACTTATGTATTCGGATCCTCGTGATCCCTGGTCTGTAATATTGTGGATCTCCGTTTATTTGTGTTAGAGTTGTGTTGTGGTATCTTCCCGTGAGTCCCTGTGCTTGATCGTGCATGTTTGCGTGTATGATTAGTGCACGATTGAGTCGGGGGCGTCACATTTGGCGTCATGACAGAAGTAGTACTCAAGGCCTTGGGAAATGAGTCGGCCCACCTGGCGACTCATCCTCTGGACCTGTCCTGGATACCGCAGCCCGCCCGTCGAGTCCTCCTCTCAATTCATTTAGCTCTATCAAGTTGTTCATCAAGAAATTCACTTAGTGGCATAGTATCATCAAGCAAAGTACTAGCATCATCAGTAGCGTCTTTCATAGAAGAAGTAACATCATCAATTACTTGCGACATATCAGGATTAATAGCAGGTGGTGGTGTTGCAAGTTTACTCAAAACAGAAGGCGAATCAAGTGCAGAGCTAGATAATAGTTCCTTAGCTCCCCTCGTCTTAGAGGGAACGATCTTGGTTCTATCATCCTTAAGATTCCTCATAGTGATCAACAGATTTAAATCCCAAGTGACTCAGCAAATAGAGCTATGCTCCCTGGCAATGGCGCCAGAAAAAGGTCTTGATAACCCACAAGTACAGGGGATCGCAACAGTTTTCGAGGGTAGAGTATTCAACCCAAATTTATTGATTCGACATAAGGGGAGCCAAAGAATATTTGCAAGTATTGGCAGTTGAGTTGTCAATTCAACCACACCTGAAAAACTTAATATCTGCAGCAAGGTGATCAGTAGCAAAGTAGTATAGAAGTAACGGTAATAGTGGCAATAACAACACTAACAATTTTGTAGTGATTGTACCAACAACAACGGCAAAAGTAACTTAGCAAAGATCAATATATGAAAAGCTCGTAGGCGTTGGATCAGTGATGAATAATTATGTTGGATGGCATTCATCATGCAACAGTCATAACCTAGGGCGACACAGAATTACTCCAATTCATCAATGTAATGTAGGCATGTATTCCGTATATAGTCATACGTGCTTATGGAAAAGAACTTGCATGACATCTTTTGTCCTACCCTGCCATGGCAGCGGGGTCCATAAAGAAACTAAGGGATATTAAGGCCTCCTTTTAATAGAGAACCGAAAAAAAAGCATTAGTACTTAGTCAGGGCCGTCTCCAGGAATTCGAGGCCCCGGTTCGAAAAGCAAAATGGGGCCCTAACATTAAAAACCATACAATAACACAAGCATAATCACCTAATTATGTAATTAAAATTTATGTTATTTCATACAATGCTTAGAAAATTCTCAAGTATCAATTGAAAATACTAAAACCAATAGGACAAGCAACTAGTGAAATATAGGCTTGTGACTTGTATAGATAAATAGAAACTTAGAATCAGATAGAACCTTGATTTTAGACTTGGACGATAGGATGAGCAACTAGTGAATTCTTGAATCTGTGACTACTTCTGAACTTCAAAGGCCACATAAAAAATTGCTCCAAAACATATTAGTAAAATATTAACACAACTTTGTAATTTGTATCAAAATTAGAGAAAAGGGGAAGAGCGTAGGGAGGGCACCACACCGGTTGGTCTTCTGTTCCTGTTGGGCGGCACCGCGGCAGTGTTGGCCGGCCGGCGGCGCGACGGTGTCCGACGCTCGAAAGTCACTTGCAGTTCCGCTTCTGCCCATCGCCTCGCTGCAACCTGCAAAGCGATTGCCACCGAGCCGCCGATTCAGTACAAAGCAAAGGCGAGATAGAAAGGCAAGCGATCAGGGAATAGGAAGCGGAAGTTTTGGAACGTACTGCGCTGGGGATGTCGTTTCAACTATGATCGCTAGGATTGATCCACCTCATCCACGCGACGATGTCAAAGCGTATCGCTCAAGGCCTTGAGCGAACGAGGCCCAAGAAGGCCCAAACCAGTGTTTTCAGCCTTCGGGTAACGAACAGAGGAAAAGTTTGGCCTAAAACTGAATTTTTTTCAGACTATACATATACGTATATGAACCCTACTTGGGGCCCCAGGATTTTGGGGGCCCTGTGCGAGCGCACAGCTTGCATAGGCCCTTCAACGGCTCTGTACTTAGTGAATACATGAACTCCTCAAACTACGGTAATCACCGAAAAGAATCCCAATTATTGTCACCTTGGGGTATGCGGATCATAACTTGTAATAGGTGCATATAACTTGCAAGATAGGATCAAGAACACACATATATTCATGAAAACATAATAGGTTCAGATCTGAAATCATGGCACTCGGGCCCTATTGACAAGCATTAAGCATAGCAAAGTCATAGCAACATGAATCTCAGAATATAGTGGATACTAGGGATCAAGCCCTAACAAAACTAACTCGATTACATGATAAATCTCATCCAACCAATCACCGTTCAGCAAGCCTACGAAGGAATTACTCACTCCTGGCGGTGAGCATCATCAAATTGGTGATGGAGGAAGGTTGATGATGACGACAACGTCGAATCCCCGTCTTCGGAGCCCCAAACGGACTCCAGATCAGCCCTCCCGATAAAGAACAGGTGGTGGCGGCGGCTCCGTATCGTAAAACACGATGAATCCTTCTCTCTGATTTTTTTTCTTGGCGAATAGGAATATATGGAGTCAGAGTTAGGGTTGCCGGAGGTCCAGGGGCCCACAAGCTCATAGGGCGCGCCCTAGGGGGTGGGCGTGCCCCCTGAGCTTGTGGCTCCTAGGTGCCCCCCCCCCTCTGGTATATTTTTTCACCAATATTTTTTATATATTCTCCAAAAAAAATTAGGTTAATCCGAGAACTTTGATTTCTGCACAAAAACAACACCATGGCAATTCTGCTGAAAACAGCGTCAGTCCGGGTTAGTTTCATTCAAATCATGCAAATTAGAGTCCAAAACAAGAGCAGAAGTGTTTGGAAAGGTATATAAGTTTGGGACGTATCACATTCCCGCTTAGTACAAATGAAGGCTAGCAAATAGATTGAGAAGCGATCAACCAAAAAACGAAAACGGTCATAAACACGCATTAAACATAACTAACACTGAATAATGCACCACAAGTAGGATGTAACTTCGTTGCGTAACTATTGACTTTCGTACTTGCATAGGGAATCACAAACCTTAACACCAATATTCTTACTAAAGCATAATTACTCACCAACATGACTCACATATCACTATCTCCATATCGCAAAACTATTGCAAGGAATCAAGTTTTTAATATCCAATGATCTTCATGAAAGTTTTTATTATACACCTCTTGAATATCTATCACTTTGGGACCAAATTCATCTCTTATGCAAATTACCATTGCTATTATCATCTCTCAAAAAGATTAAAGTGAAGCAGGAGAGCATATATTTCTTCAAAAAAAATTCAACTCTCAAAATAATATGAGAATGCATTTCTTTAAAATTTACTACCTCTCAAAGTAATCTAAGTGAAGCATGAGAGCATATTTCTTCAAAATTTACTAACTCTCAAAATAATCTAAGTGAAGCATGAGAGCATGTTTCTTCAAAATTAAAACACCACCGTGCTAAAAAAGATTTAAGTGAAGCACTAGAGCAATTTCCTAGCTCAAAAAATTTAAGTGAAGCACATAGAGCAATTCTAACAAATCATGATATCATTATGGCTCTCTCAAATAGGTGTGTCCAGCAAGGATGATTGTGAAAAAATAAAAAGCAAAACAAGCAAAGACTCATATAATACAAGACACTCCAAGCAAAACTCATGATATGTGACGAATAAAAATATAGCTCCAAGTAAAATTACCGATGGTCGTTAGAAGAAAGAGGGGATGCCTTTCGGGGCATCCCCAAGCATAGTTTCTTGGGAGTCCTTGAATATTACATTGGGGTGCCTTGGGCATCCCCAAGCTTAGGCTCTTGCCACTCCTTCCTTCATCCATCGTGATCTCACCCAAAACTTGAAAACTTCAATCACACAAAACTTAACAAAACCTTCGTGAGATCTGTTAGTATAATAAAGCAAATCACCACTTTAAGTACTATTGCAAACACATTCATATTTTATTATTTCATTATACCTACTGTATTCTAACTTTACCATGGCTTATACCTCCCGATACAATCCATAGATTCATCAAAATAAGCACACAATGCAACGAAAACAGAATCTGTTAAAAACAAAACAGTTTGTAGTAATCTGAACTTTGACCATACTTCTGTAACTCTAAAAATTCTGAACAATTAGTAAAATGTGGGAAAGTTGTATATAAATTATGTGTAAAAAATCAGAGCAAAATCGCGTTTCTATGAATTTAAAAAATTCCAGAACTGGGTGCAAAAGTTTCTGTTTTTCAACAGAATCAAGTCAACTATCACCCTAACCATCCTAAAGGCTTTACTTGGCACAAACACTAATTAAAACATGAAAAGCACAATCATAATAGTAGCATAATTGCATATTTATTAAATAACATAAAAAAATAAAAAGGATAACTATTGGGTTGCCTCCCAACAAGCTCTTTCTTTATAGCCATTAAGATAGGCTTGAGATTTCAATGATGCTCACATGAAAGATAGTAATTGAAACACGAAAAGAGCATCATGCAGCATATGGCAAACACATTTAAGTCTCACATACTTCCTATGCATAGGCATTTTATAAGCAAACAAATTATCAAGACAAGAAATATCTAGCATTGCAAGGAAGGGGAAAGAAACAATAGCAATCTCAACATGAAGAGAGGTAATTTAGTAACATAAAAATTTCTACAACCATATTTTCCTCTTTCATAATAATTACATGTAGTATCATAATTAAATTCAACAATATAGCTATCATATAAAATTTTCTCTTCATGATCCACATGCATAAAAGTTTTATAATCTTCCAAAATAGTGGGATTAACATCAACTAAAGTCATGACCTCTTCAAACCCACTTTTATCAATAATTTCATACGATTGAACACTCTCCAAATATGTGGGATTACTTTTACCTTCAGTTGACGCTCTTGCAAACCCACTTTCAATATTGTTGCAAACATTATTATCAATATCATATTCATCATGAGGATTGAATAAATTTTCAAGATCATAAGAACATTATCATGCAATCATGATCATTGCAATAAGTAGTAAACATAACAAAATTATCATCCCCAAGCTGAGGTTTTGTATATCATTAACACAATAGACATTAATATAATTTATCATAATATCATTGCAATCATGCTTTCCATTCGAGGAACTATCGTGAATCACCTTATAATTTTTTTCTTTTAAAACTTCATCACAATTTTTAGATTCACGAATTTCAAGCAAAACTTCATAAAGATAATCTAGTGCACTTGACTCACTAGCAATTGATTCATCATAATTGAATCTTCTAAAAAGATTAGCAAGTGGATGAGAATCCATCTTATTTTTCTGTTTTCTGTGCGTTGACATGAGCACAAAAAGCAAGCAAACAAGCAAAAAGGCAAACGAAAAATATATTTGTAATTTTTGTAAAAAAAAATTAGAAGTGGGGGAGATGAAAACGAGAGGCAAATGACAAATAAAGTAATTGCAAGGAGATGAAAGTTTATGCGTAGGTACTTTGTAGATGTTGATGATGTCTCCCCGGCAACGGCGCTAGAAATTCTTCCTTCTACTTGTGAGCTGCGTTGGGATTTCCTAGAAGAGGAGAGGATGATGCAGTACAGTAGAGATAAGTATTTTCCTCAGTTATGAAACCAAGGTTATCAATCGAGTAGGAGAACCAAGCAACACTATGTAAACAGCACCTGCACACAAACAACAAATACTTGCAACCCAACGCGTAAAGGGGTTGTCAATCCCTCAACGATGACGAGCAAGATTAAATTTTATAGGTTTCGATAGATAGATTAAACAAAAATACAAAATAAAATAAATAAAAGAGAATTCTAGTAAGGTATTTTTAGGATTTTTATATGATAAAAGATAGACCCAGGGGCCATAGTTTTCACTGGAGGCTTCTCTTGAGAAAATAGCATACGATGGGTAGACAAATTACTGATGAACAATTGATAAAAAGCAAATAATTATGACGATATCCAAGGCAATGATCAAACATATAGGCATCAGTCCAAGATTAGTAGACCAAAACGATTCTGCATCTACTACTATTACTCCACACATCGAGCGCTATCCATCATGCATCTAGTGTATTAAGTTCATGGAAAAATGGAGTAATGCATTAAGAAAGATGATATGATGTAGACAAGATAAACTCACGTATAAATAAACCTCATCTTTTTACCCTTAATAGCAATGATACATACATGTCATGTCCCTTTCTGTCACTGGGATTGAGCACCGTAAGATCGAACCCATCACAAAGCACCTCTTCCCATGGCAAGATAAATCAATCTAGTTGGCCAAACAAAACCAATAAATCAGAGAAGAAATACAAAGCTATATTAATCATGCATAAAAGAGTTCATAGAAAACTCAAATAATATTCATGGATAGATGTGATCATAAACTCGCAATTCATCGGATCTCAACAAACACACTGCAAAAAGTCATTACATCAAATAGATCTCCAAGAACAACAAGGAGAACATTGTATTGAGAAACATCGAGAGAGAAGAATCCATCTAGCTACCAAGTATGGACCCGTAGGTCTTTGGTAGACTACTCACGCATCATCGAAGGGGTAGCAAGGTTGATGAAGAACCCCTCCGTGATCGATTCCCCCTCCGACGGAGTACCGGAGAAGGCCTCCAGATGGGATCTCTCGAGAACAGAGGCTTGCGGTGGCGGAAAAAGTATTTTGTGGACTCCCCCGAGGGTTGTCTGATTTTTGGATATTTATAGAGGCGGAGTTAGGTCAAACGGAGCCACATGGGCCCCACGACCCACCAGGGCGGGCCTGCCCCCCTGGGAGCGCCCTGGTGGGTGGTGGGCCCATGCTCCCATGCCTGGTCTTCTCCCGAAGCTTCTAGTGTCTTTTATGTCTAGAAAAAAAATCTCCAAAAAATTTCGTGGCATTTGGACTTCGTTTGGTACTGATACTCTGCGAAACCAAAAACAAGCAAAAAACAGCAACTGGCACTGGACACTAAGTTAATAGGTTAGTCCCAAAAAAATGATATAAATTTGCTTGTAAATGTATATAAAACACCCAAGATTGATAATATAATAGCATGGAACAACAAAATTTATAGATATGTTGGAGACGTATCGTTCGACCACCGGCTAATCGTGTTGCTCGAACGCGATCGGCGTGTCCAACCACGCGGCCGGAGGTGTGCGTATCTGGGCGTGGCCGAGCTCCTGCAGAGCTCATTTTCTTTGATTTCCTGACTTGTACGTTTTATAAATCATCAGGATTTCGGCTTCATCCGAGGACTTTGTTGAATAACTAATAGAGTGCATATTTGCGAGCAGGGCCTCGCCACCCTTAGCCACTTGTTTTACAACCCAATGGGCTCAAAGGTAGTGGGTTGGATTGGTGTTGAGAAAAACAGAGTGTATAGGGCGCGGTTGGTCCAGCAGTCCGTCTAGGGCGGTCTGGGATCCTGTCTTTTTTCCTTTTTGGTGATGATTCTACTAGCATAGGGCGCCAAAGTGGCTCCCTTTGTGCGAGTTCATGTACTTAAGATCTGTCTGAGTTGACTGATTCTGAGCCAGCCAGGCATCTTCTATGGCGCAAAATTTTGACACCAACTCTGAGGGCTCGGAAAAAGTCTGAACTCATCGCCGAGCGAGGGCGTTTAACACTCCCTCGTCGCGACACTTGTGTCGAAAGGCGGTCAGTGCTTCTACATCGGGCTAGTTGGTTATCCTGTTTTTAACAAACAAGAATCGCGGCCAGAATTGCCGAACTGTCTCCTTAGTACATTGTGTTATGTACATCAGGTCCCAGATGTCAGGAGGCCCCGAGTTACTTGGGCAGTACCCGATGTGGGCTGTGGGTGGGATTAACAAAATTAATCCGATCGGGGGGGGCTCCGAGGCGCCCCCATGTCCCCTGCGGGGAAAGTGCACGAAGGAGGAGGTTCCTGGGCTTGGTTTATTGTCTTAAACGCCCACCTCTCCTAGCTGATTAGTTTCATGCTTATTCCTCATAGGAGAGTTCGGATCTGAGGTTCCCTTAAATTGGGTTCTGTCGGCTAAGCTCATAAAGGGAGTGTAAAGCTCCGGGCAGATTTCCTGATCACGCTCTGCAACCTCAAAGGGGGAGCGCGATTTGAGATCTGTCGAACCTTTAAATGGCCCGTTGGCGAGAGTCGTTGATGCACCTATGGCACCGAGGGGACTCGGATCATCGGTTGGCGAGGCCATCGTTCCAGAGTGATCAAACAGTGATCTCTCAATGAAAGCACCAATGTCGGTGTCAAAACCGGTAGACCTCGAGTAGGGGGGCCCGAGCTGTTAGATCGGATCGACGGGGTAACAAGAGGCAAAGGACACGCTACATTTACCCAGGTTCGGGCCCTCTCTAAGGAGGTAAAACCCTACGTCCTGCTCTTGCTTACATTATGAGAGTATCAAAGTACAGAGTTGATCTACCTCGAGATCGTGAGTTGTGGTCTAAACCCTAGGGGTATGGCGATGATGAATGTATGAATGATCCTTTATGGACTAAACCCTCTGGTTTATATAGGCACCAGGGGTATTTAGGGTTACACATGATCGGTTGTCATCTAGGGATTACATGCCGAATCTAACAGATATACTTGAGGTACAACACCAGGTCTTTGGTCAAGGCAGATTGAAGGCCTCTGAAGTCTCTCCTCGTTGATGGGCTGGCAGTCCGGCCCATGTATTAACCCAGCCGAATTAGGACCCCCTAATCCAGGACACCATCACCCGTCACGTCGGATTGACCGGGAGGGCCCGCGCCAATTCGCCCGTATTCATCCCCCCTCTCCTTGCTGCTGAAGGTCAGCGCCCCCGGGCTTGAAAAATTTATGGTCATCGATGTACCCTTTCGGATTCAGACGAATATGTCAAAAATGATTAAACTTTTTAAAAAGCAAGGTCATCAATACTCGTTTTGTAAGGGATATGGACCGTCACGATGAACCTTCTTTGTTTATAAACAGCGAAGATTCATAGCGACAGTCCACAACCTTTAGAAAGGATATGTTGATGGCTGAATCTTACCGCTCTAGGAAAAGTCGGCTATTTAAGCCGATCGCATCGCTCCTCTGTTTATATGGACGCGTCTGAGGGCGTATAGGGGCTCGGATTAGCTATTCTTGGTTGTAGGTGCTCTAACAAGTTGGAAAAGGAACCTAAAAAACAAGTTGGAAAAGGAAGTGGTGCATAATGACACATGGAGCAGGTTTTGTGAAATGAGCGACATCTAACATCACTATTTTTTGTTCTCCATTGCAACGCACAAACATATGTGCTAGTATATCAAAAACAGAATAGTGTCCAGATTTTTTTCGCAAAATTTGCGTAGGAATAGGATTTGTGTTTCAAGACGGAAGACTAGGTGACCCCATGAAACTGACTGCCAGTGTTTCGTCGTATACACTTGCCCTCGCTCCTCGAGGAGGCTGACAGTGGCAGGTGCCATCGACCTATACGCTGACGGTGTGAGGGCCTCGCTGCCGCCGCCGTTCCCGACTGCGGTAGCCAACAAGATCACACCGATCTGATGGCGCCGTTTGTGAGCAATCTGACTGTCCAAATGGTGGTCATCTTGATCGGGGGGCTCCAAGGCGCTCCCATGTCCCCTGTGGGAAAAGTGCACAGAGGAGGAGGGTCCTAGGCTTGGTTTATTATCCGAAACGCTCACCTCTCCTAGTTGATTAGTTTCGTGCTTATTCCTCATAGGAGAGTTCGGATCCAAGGTTCCCTTAAATTGGGTTCCGTCGACCGAGCTCATAAAGGGAGCGTAAAGCTCCGGGCATATTTCCTGATCACGCTCTGCCACCTCGAAGGGGGAGCGCGATTCGAGATCTGTCGGACCTTTAGATGGCCTGTTGGCGAGAGTCGTCGATGCACCTATGGCGCCGAGGGGACTCAGATCATCGTTCCGGAGCGATCAAACAGCGAGCTCTCAATGAAAGCACCAATGTCGGTGTCAAAACTGGCAGTCCTCGGGTAGGGGGGCCCGAGCTGTTAGATCGGATCGATGGGTAACAAGAGACAGAGGACACGCTGCGTTTACCCAGGTTCGGGCCCTCTCTAAGGAGGTAAAACCCTATGTCCTGCTCTTGCTTATATTATGCGAGTATTAAAGTACAGAGTTGATCTACCTTGAGATCATGAGTTGCGGTCTAAACCCTAGGGGTATGACGATGATGAATGCATGAATGATCCTCTACGGACTAAACACTCTAATTTATATAGGCACCAGGGATATCTAGGGTTACACATGGTTGGTTGTCATCTAGGGATTACATGCCGAATTTAACAGATATACTTGAGGTACACGCCAAGTCATCGGTCAAGGCAGATTGAAGGCCTCCGAAGTCTCTCTTGTTTGATGGGCTGGTAGTCCGGCCCATGTATTAACCCAACCGGGTTAGGACCCCCTAATCCAGGATACCGTCGCCCGTCACGTCGGACTGACCGGGAGGGCCCGCGCCAATTCGCCCGTATTCGTCCCCCCTCTCCTTGCCGCTGAAGGTCAGCGCCACCGGACTTTAAAAAGTTATGGTCATTGATGTACCCTTTCGGATTCAGTCAAATATGTCAAAAATGATTAAACTTTTTAAAAAGCAAGGTCATCAATACTCGCTTTGTAAGGGATATGGACCGTCACGATGAATAGAGAAGATTCATTATGACGGTCCACAAACTTCAGAAACAATATGTTGATGGCCTAATCTTACCGCTCTAGAAGTCGCTATTTAAGCCGATCGCGTCGCTCCTTTGTTTATATGGACGCGTCCGAGGGCGTACAGGGGTTCGGATTAGCTATTCTTGGTTGTAGATGCTCTAACAAGTTGGAAAAGGAATTCTCAAAAAAAAACAAGTTGAAAAAGGAAGTGGTGCACAATGACACATGGAGCAGGTTTTGTGAAATGAGGGACATCTAACATCACTAATCTTTGTTCTCCATTACAACGCAGGAACATATGTGCTAGTGTATATCACAAACAAAATAGCGTCCAGATTTTTTTCCGCAAAATTTGCGTAGGAACAGGATTTCTGTTTCAAGACGGAAGACTAGGTGACCCCGTGAAACTGATTGCCGGTGTTTCGTCGTATACTTGCCCTCGCTCCCCGGTGTGCGGGCCTCGCTGCCGCCGCCTCTCCCGACTGTGGTAGACAGCAAGATCTTACCATTCTGACGACTGTCCAAATGGATGGTGGTCATCTTCAAGCTCCAGCAGGCACCGGCGATCTTCACCATGGACACGGCCAGGAACCGCGCATCTTCGTCGGCTTGCTGCGCCCTGCAGGTGCGTCTCGACCATGGACGCCGACAAGTCCCCGGTCCACCGACGCCTAACTGCACCTATTCGGCACGCATCCTCTCACAATCCTCCAACTGCTCTCTATCTTTCTACACCTTCCAACTTGCCCTGGTTCCCAACTGCCGGATAAATTACGCCGCCGGCACGAGCCGATACTTCGTTGGTCGCTATCGAGAAGGCTCTCGCTGGAGGCTTCAGTGTAGCAGGGCATTACAAATTTCCATTGATCTGACAAAGAAAGATGCCAAGTCTTTTTTTTTTTCTGCCTCCTTAGGGGATACAAGTAGTAGTATCTGTTCAGACCCACAAATCACGCACACCACACGCACACACACCGCACTCACACACCCTGCTGGGAGCCTAAACTAGACCTACAACCTATATCCAGAGCGCCCGGTACAGAATTTCTATGTCGTCATGGGGCTCACAGGCACGGAGAAAGGCTTCTTATTAGTGGAATATTGTTCCTATGAACGGTACCGCCGAGCACTGTTCCTATGAACAGTACTCCGGTGAGACACCCGAAATTCGTCACCACTGGGGATCGAACCCGGGCGGGCTGGCTGACAAAGAAAGATGCCAAGTCTTGACAAGGGATAGTATCAATGCGATACGCCGATACCCATTCTTCATCTATTTTCTGCTAAATTTATCGTCCAAGTGCATTTGTACTGCCGCTGTATCGCTCAACAATGCTCAGCGTGGTGCTTTCGCCGTAGAAATCGCCGCATTCAAATATAAAAACTTGGTACTTCCTTATTTGGTACGTATTGCAACAACCATGTCACCCATGCCACGCACGCAAGGCCATTCGCCAAAATCAGAAAGAAAGATGGAACAAGTTACCAATTACTTCATACAGTAACCAAATCTGCACAGGCAACATTTTCATCATCACTTACAACAAAGCAACATGAATAAACGCATCTAAATCGGCTACACAGTGTGAACCGGTTTGAGCTGTACCACCCCTCAGCTCTATGGAATATAGAAGCACTAGTAGGTAGATAAGAAACAATTAGCAGATGAGCTAAATTAGTCATTCCGTTTAGCTACAACCTGACCTTGTCACTCAGAATAGTGACACCTGACCCTGTAAAAATTCTAAAAACTTATGAAATCCGTGCCATTCTTTTCTTTAGATGGCACTCCCGTCCCGTGCCCCTCCTCGTCTAGCTAAGCCTGCTACCTCTATGTACACTTTGTTATTCGGTTAGCGAAGCCGCGGTGGTCTGGAGCGCTCAACAAGGGACTGACCCATCAGCACCGTCCTGCGCAGGAAGGTTGAGATCTGGTAGCGCGAAGCTGTCATGTGGGGACTGCTGCTGCTGCTTTCCCTTCTGCTCCTTCAATGTGGCTTCATTCCGTGAGTTGGATTGCTCTATTCTTGTCTGCACAATGCCAAAATAAATATTTTTTGTTAGATGTGCCTATATCACCACAGCAGAGACATAATTATTAGGAAGCAAGGGGAGAAATCATGCTTACATGTACCTTTCACAAGAACTATTGCATATAGAGTACATAAGAATTCATCAACAGCGACGCGAGAATACGATAGCAGAGCAAATTGGAGCCCTTCATTGACTACCATTGACTAATTTTTACCAGAAAAGCATTGGTCCCATGATCTCAAATCTACAATACCAGCACAAGGATAAACCACAGCTTCCTTGGATGTATATGCATTGAGTGCTTTAATAATGTGTAGTCATTATTTTTCCTATTACAAATACCGTGTCTGCGTGTCTACCAGGAAAGGCCAAGCCAGCTACAACATACCAAACAAACGTGGCTCGTGTACTTGGGATAGGGATGGAGACCACACCTACCACACATGCCACAGATGAGAAAATAAGATGGTCACTGGACACCCCCCAAGATCACCACGCAAGGTCTAGGAATTAATCAGCATGAAATACACATCAATAGGCCCAAAAAGATTTTTTACTAAGAGAACTTATGACGATACGCATGAAAAGGGGTAACTTATTTAAGAGAACAAGTTACTATCAAGGTTTCTCCTGGAGAGTCTCTCTTCCATTATCAATTTCCTTTTTGCCAGTTTCTCTTATTGTAAAGAGGGACCAGCACCAACTCCTATTTAAAATGGCCGAAATACCCTTAAATCCAAGTTGCACAGTTGGTTGCAACCACTGGCGGAGCTTAGGCAAAAGGCCGAATGGGCCGTGGCCCGCCCAGCCCAGCCGAAAATGGGGAAGAATGAGATGAAATTTGGGCCTTAAGTACAAGTACTATGTGTAATTCCTTAGTCCGGCCCGCCCAGCCTTTTTCCTGTAGCTCCGCCACTGGTTGCAACTACAGTTGAACTGAATCAAATGGAGTTAAGTGGGCTCTGGTATCTTAAAAACTTACAAAAATAGTTCCTTTTATTGGTAGTGTGTTGTATGCACGAACACCCTAAAACAATGCCAATGCTGAATGATTACCGTTTTTAGAATTTGTGGCTTCTACATGTGCGACATAGTTGGTTATGTTTTGCATAAGTTACAGCGACTTAAGCGCACACAAGTCCTTCCAACGTTATGAATCCAGTTATCAAGTGTGGCCACTGCCTCAAAAGGGGACCGTTGGAAAACATTATTTTAAGGACATTTTGTTATGAATGTTCACTCATCACTTAGCTAGGCATTTTTTGTTTGCAAGGGTACAAAACAATTTTAATCCAAATAAGAAAAATCCCGACTTGGTTTTGGGGACTCTCTGTTTTGGGGAATTAAACCCTCAAGATCAGCTCCGACTTTAAGATGACTTACAGTTAGGCGTCCACTAATTTGATCAGGCCTTATTTATCACTTAGGATGCGCATTAATAGCCCAAAGAAGGCATCCACTTCTACTAGCAAGGACTGGACATGAATGTAGGCAAAGAAGGAAACAGTGAAAAGACCAGGACGTGTTTGGTACAAAAAAAGAGTCATTGGAGTGAATGAAAATGATAGCGCCATTTTAATCAGAAATCGGACACTTGTCTAGCCAAGTAATCATGGCATTTAAACAAAGATCTGTGGTTGCCTACAGTCTAGTACCAAAAGTTTTTCAGAAAGAAAAGGAGAAATCTCCACCTAGTAACAATGTAAAAAGCCCATTAGCCCTGTGATCCGTTTGTGAAACGATAAGCCAAATGAAATTTCAAAGAAAAAGACACCAGCCACCAGCCCAACACCCTGTACACCCTACAGCATCTTTAGGAGGGGATAGCCTACAAACTAAAGCGCTTACAAAAGGATCAACGGGAACCATATGGACCACTAACTTGGGAGGCATACAAAGCTCCCATGCCATAACAATATAAAACTCCAGACTTATGCTTTAAGCTAGAACTAGAACAAAACAGGATACATTTTTCATAAGCCGTTCCGCCCGAAAGATACCCATTCGGTGGCGGCCCACGCACCCTATCTGGGACAGAAAAGGAAGAGCACAAACAGATAAAAAAGTTCACCTCAAGCTTGTCATTTTCTTTTGACAGCGCGGAGCAAGCCCTCTGCAATTCCCGCATCTCCTGCTCAAAATCCAAAAACAAATTCCAACGCTCTGTTAGTAATTTGGCTGTAGCATGCTTAAACAAACCGTCGTAAATTTCAAACAGATCGTTCTTGTCATCACCTCATGTAGGCTCTCGTTCTCCACGGCGAGCGACCGCACCAGCTGCTGGACCTCCGGCAGCCTCTGCATAACACGGCAGTAACCAATCATCAGTGCTGCTACAAATTAAGCCACTGAAATAGACCCAAAAATGATGTATTTCTGGCGCTATATTCCTGTGCTTTTTGGTCACGGGGCTGTCTTGGCGATGAAGCAGGTCTTTTTGGCTGGTACGTACAGCTTTTGTGGCTTTGGCCCTAAGATTCCCCCTTTCTTATTCGGCCCTCATCACACCCTTTCGGGCGGCAGGCCGAGATGTGCTGCTGCTCTGCTGCTTTATTCTAAAATCTAAACTAGTACTCCCTCCGTTCCGTAATGTAGTGCCTATAGATTTTTTGTAAAGTCAAATTTTACAATCTTTGACCAGGTTTATAGAGAAATCTATTTATATATACAATGTCAAATATATAAAATATGAAAATACATGTAAATATTTTTGTCCACAAACATGATCAAAGTTTGTAAGGTTTGATTTTTCTAAAAATCTATAGGCACGACGTTATGGAACGGAGGGAGTACTACGTACACTGATGTAGTTCAACCACCACTACGCTGGCCTTTTTCCTTGTGACGACTAGTGGCGTGGCACTCGCCGTCGGGTCAAGGCCAGCCCCTCTCTTTTTGCCGAGCGAGACCGGTAAAACAAAGCGCGTACCTACGAACGTACACAGTCGTAATACTTTTCCACTGCGAGTGCAGGACACCACGCATGATATGCATGTACACCACATAATACTTTTCCACGTAATTCGGTACAGTAATTGTTACGTATTTGATGAAGGAGCTCACCATTTTCTTCCGTTGCCTCTGACCGGCGGGCCGCGGAGGCGGGGCCTGGAAGGTCAACTGCGGCCGTTGGATGGAGCCCACCTGCAGAGAGGGGTGGTGAGCAGTTGTAAGCAACCAAACCAATCAATGAATGAGCACCGAATCACACTCCAACTTGGAAGATGGAACCACAGGCCACAGCTGCCTCCACCCAACCCAACCCATCACGGACGGACACAAACCGAATCACGCATCGGGGGAGACGGACACACACACACAACACAAAGCATGCTTAGGAGTAAAGATATTGCTATTTTTTCGATTCAAGAGAATAGTTCCAAGACACTTCCTTTCTGACAAAAATGTTTAAGATATTGCTCCCGCTCAAAAAAATAATAATACCCCGGTTCGCCAATCACGCAACAGCATGATGAGGCACGCGAGTGACGAACATCGCCGCAAAGATTTCTCTAAATAAAAAAATCCTCTTCGTCCGTATCGACCGACGTTACCACATTTACCTGGCCCATTTCTGGTCAGGCAGGGAACGCCATCGGCCGGCGCAACCAACCACCACACGACGCAAACGCCATAACAGAAGCCGCCGTCCCTATTCGGCAATCGGCATCCATCCAGGAAGCCCACTGCCACGGCGGGCCGCCGGGCCCCCGCTCCCCGCAAAAGGCGAACAGGAGAAAACTACCCGACGGGACGCCCCGTCGATCACAATTCACGGCGGCGCCGGCCGGCCACCGGGGGTGGTGGTGGCGTGGCCTACGCACGCCATCGATCCTGCCACCCACTTGGATCCCGGGTTTTAACTCGGGCGCTTTTGACTCTGCGTACACTCAACACCAGAAGAGGAGGGGGGGGGGACCACACCCTGCAGGCTCCCACCACACGAGCAATTGCACCGGGGGATAAAGGACATGCGGAAATGACCACGCTGCCCCTCACGAGGACCCTCGCTTTAATGCCCCCACGCTGTGGGGAGCCGAGGGGTAGCTCCGGGATACGGAAGGGCATGGTCGCGTGGAGATATGCCGAATTGAAGCCCCGGCCGCACCAACCGGCTGCACCGCGAGTTCCCCGAACTGCCCCCCTTCGCCCGTACCAGGAGTCAACCACTACGTGCATCACTCCAGCATAAGCAAATCCGCACGCACTTATGGGAAAAGATGCTGAATTTCGGCTCTTCTTTTATGGCTTTTTTTGCTGGAACTGGGCAGTGCTTTTGCAACTGAAGTAGGAATTCGGGAGGAAGAACATGGCCAAGCGAGAGGGGATTGAAATGGTGTGAAATGAGGAGGAGCAGATGAGATGGAGAAGGTGGAAAAAGGCGGTGTTCAAATCACGAAGACGGGAAGGGATCTTTGCTGGTTGCTGCAGCTGCTGACCAGTAGGGGCAGTTTCGTCACGCGGCAGGGGAAAAAATCGAAAAGGGCAAAAAGAAACCAAAGGAAAGGAAAGCGCAGAGATAGGAGAGAGAGAGAGAGACGCTGGTGGTGGGGGAGGGAGAAGAACCCAAAGCAAAGCGGGGAGCGGCGGCAGGGACGTGGGAGACGTGGGGGTGGATGGATGGATGGATATGAACGCACGAACCTTCGTCGTCGTCTTCGCCGGCGCGGTGGCCGCGCGGCGGTGCCACGGCGAGCAGAAGGCGCCGTCCTCGCCGCCGCTGGTGGACGCGCCGGAGCGGAGGGAGGCGGAGCCGGCGCTGTAGTCCAGCGGCGAGGCCGGGCTGGACCGGGCGCACCTCGCCTTCCCCCCCGCCGCGGACGACGACGCCGGAGAGCGGCGCCGCGAGCGCTTGCCCCGCGCCATGGCCGGCCAGGACAGCTCCCTCGCCTCCTCCATCGGCCTCGCACGCTTGCTCCACGGCGGCGTCCAACCGGCCAGGTCGGCCCCACGCAGCGAGCAGATGATGTCGGCAGCGACCGCGTCGTCGGCGGCGGCCATGTCGCGCGTGCGTCGCAGCTCGCCCGCCTCGGGAAGAAAGAAAACCACGGCGGACGGACGGACGGACGGAGACACCCGATGCGCCGGTGGAGTGAATGGAGAGAGAGAGGAGAGGAGGGTGGAGGTGGAGATGTGGGTGGGAGCAGGGAAAGGAATGGGAAATATGGGGGGCGTGGAGACGAACCAAGGCCACGGCGTGGTGGCCGGGGCTTTTAAATGGCGGAATAAAACCGCGGACTAAAATAATCCCACCCCACCCCGCCCCGCACACACGACACACACACACACACACCTCGCCTGCGAGATGAGAGCTACCCCCTCCCCCGCCCCGCCCCGCCCCGCCACATCGCAGCGCCTAACTTGCCCTCCCACTGGCACCTAGGCCCACGCGTCAGCGTGTAACCGCGGCGAGCGGGCCGAGGTGGCCGCCGTCCGACCAAGGACAGGATGGGAGCCGAAGCTGAGCCTTTCTTCCGTCCGCGCGCAGTGGCCACCGCGGAAATGACGGGTGGGCCCCGGCGTCAGGGACCGGAGCACACCGGGGTGGAACTGCAAGAAGCGCCAGGCGTAGGACGCAAGCTTCTGCTTCTGCTTGCTTTGTGAAGAATTATTGGGCGTTCTTTGTTGCATATCATTCTCCGATGCCCGTGGATTTTAAAAATAAAGGAAAAGGTCAGTTGGCTCGGATTAGCGGAGTTCCTAATTCTCTGGAGGTGAGTAGGGGCTAGTCTCCGACTCCTGCAGGTTGGTTCAAGATAAATGTCGATGCTAGCTTCGTGGAGAGCATTAGAGAAGCCAGTGTGGGGGTGGTGGCCAGGGACGAGGAGGGGGAAGTTATTGTCTCGTCGTGGGATTTCATTGATGCTTGTCAAAGCGTGGAGGAAGCGGAGCTTAGGGCTTGCATTGCCGGTCTCTACATAGGTATTTCTCTTCATAATCCTATAATTTTAGAGACTGACTGCGTTTTTGTGGTTGCGTCTCTGGCATCAGGGGTCTATGACAGGTCTGCTATGCGTGACCTGAAGATAAAAGCGTTGAGCATCTCGAAGTTGATCAGCAATTTTCAATTGTCAAAGATTAGTCGTTCGGCCAATATGATGGCACATTTAATCGCTAAGTATAGCTTTGACAATAGATCAGATGGTATTCTTGTAAATGATGTACCGCCCTGTGTGGTGAATATTGTATCGAATGAGTGTACTGGTGTGGTTGATTAATTAATATAAGGTGGTGTTAAAAAAAAACTCGTACTGAAATCTCAAAGAAAATCTCGTAAAAATACGGCTCCGTATTGCCGCTGGGCCTCTGGAGTATCCTTGCAAACGAAGCATCTACACTTGCCCTCGGCTGCAGGGAGATAGTTCTACTCAGTTCCTGCGCAAGCAAGCTAGCTGGCGACTCCAGTCCTGACCTACTAGGCTACTACAAAGAATCTCAAACCAGTCCAATGGTTGGATATATAAATAAGTAAAATTGAGCTAAAGTGGGTCGCACTCGCGCTGGTCTTTTCCGTTTTTACCCTCCGCAGCTGGCGCTCTAAGACTGAACGAAAATGCCTGGCCTGCCCCGGTCTCCACCGCGTCCGCGTGGAACGACTTCCCGATCGCCATCCATCGGCGCTTCTTCTGACCCCTTCTTCCCGGCCTCGAAGTGGAAGCGCCGCCGCTGGCCACAGATGGGCACGTACGCACGTCTCTCGGTAGGTCCGTCCGTCCATGCCTTCTGATATAGATGTACTACTGCTATATATGCTGCGCTGCTTTATCCGGTGAAGGGACAAAACAGCCGAGCCAGGAGATGTTCATGCTTTCACTTATACTTAATATACTTTTTTGTGATCTAAAAAAATAATATATATTTTTGGGTTGGGTTAGGTTAAGAGACGTTGACAGTGCTGCGCAAGTTGCAGCTGCATATACTGCAGTTCAGGTGCAGATTCAAGATGCTTGGTTTCGTCAAAATTGATCTTTTTTTCTGGTGTCCAATTTATTTGCGCGATTCGTCCATAGCTCCATGAATCAGCTCGAGTATTTGCTGTTACAGTACGCGCATGGGCATGGCTCGGGGTGGCTCGCGGCATGGGCATGGAAATATTCATGGAGGCCAATCACGCATAGTGTGCACGTACTCGTACAGCTGTAGCTGTAGGAGACGTGGGTGAGAAGACAGGAGTCGTCAGATGGTCGGTTGAGAGCGAGGGAGTGGCCGCCGGCCACATGCACCAGGGCAGGGCAGCTGAGCTGACTCATAAACCTCGGTATATGCGATGCGATGCAGGGGTGCGTAAAGTTCGTGGTACTTGCGGAGAACCCACCAACACTCGAGTGATGATGCTAGCATTCGAGTATAAGCTCACACGCAGACCGGCAAACCGATCGAGGTCGTGGTCATTGATGACTAAATGAGTTCAGCTCAGACTTTTGACTCGTTTTATAACGTTGATGGATATTGTTGCGCCGTCTAATTAGAAGGCAGCTGACGAATTTGAACTTGTACAAATCCTATGTAAAAAATACCACGTATGCTAAAGTAGTGATCTAAACGCTCTTATATTTAGTTTTATAGAGAGAGTACTACTCAGCTCTTGGTATGATCAAACGATCGACGAGCGGAGGTGGTGCGTTGACTCCTCGTCTTTCCCTCGCCGGTGCGACCCAGAAAAGGGGAGAGCCGAAATGCATATGGTTTGCACACTAATTGACGCGAGATGATAACGCCGTGTACGACGGGAGGAGCAGACACGTTAGTGGGATGCTCGTAGATACTGGCATACTGCACACGACACTCCCAAGAAACTCGCGCGTTTGTGATGCGCCCATGATTCTCGTGACAAAACACGCACGTTTATGAGAGTTACCGGCCGGTGCAGTGCTGCTACGGCTGTCTGCGGACCGCGACGTCGACCTTTCGAGCTCAGTATCAGCAAAGGTGACACGGACGCTGTCACGCTGGCCTACTGCGGAGTCCCATATGTAGTAAGTGGGCGCCGTACGCTCTCACATGTGACCTCGGAGAGGCTAATCACATGAGACCAATTCCTTTCTCGATAAGCCACGCTATGATGATCGTGCTTTATTCTAGCACGAACGTTGCAGGTGGCGAGGCTTCTCGCGGTGGGCTTTATTATTGCGTGTTTACCGCTACATACTACCTCCTTTCTGTTTCACAGGGCTTAATTTAAAAATCTCATCAACCAAAATAGATGATGTTGAAATTTGCTACTGGGCCTTTGACCCAAAGCCCAACTAAAATTCTGAAATTCTCTTGCCCATTCATGCATAGCTTGTGAGTGGGACTAAAGTTTAGTCCCACCCCGAAAGTTGAGTGAGACTTGCACCTCTTTATAAGGTGAGCTCTTCTACCACTTGTAAGAGCATGACAAGAGGGGGACCTACACGTGCGCTCCTCCTCCTCGTCACGACGCGCCGCGCCGCGCCGCGCCGCGGGTTGCGGGATTGAGCCGAGGACAGAGCTATGCACGTTGTCTATATTTTTGCTGCTTGGGAAAAATTAATGAGTCATTAATTAATAATTAACGGATGCGTTAATTACTGAACCGTTTCCGATTCTTTTGGATCGCGACGACTCGGACGTGGGGTTTACTCCCACGACCTACCCGGCCCGCATTATATAGTCAGGCAGACGTCTACCCTAGCAGCCGCCGCATCATATGGTTTCGCACCACCGTTCCAGATCATTGCGCCGCCACGCAAGTCTTCTCCATCCCTCCTTTTGGCGTGCACCGGGAGAAGGGACAGCAGGCCTCCGGAACCCCGCCTCTCGTAATCCTGTACGGGAGAGGGGCGATCAGGTTTTTGGGGAGCGCACTCGCGCGACTGCTGGCAGCGACGACTTCGTCGACGACGACTTCTTCCCCGACCTCGGCAACCGCATCCTCAACGACATGGGCGACAACATCAATGCCGGCGGTGCTGCTCCTGCTGCACCGTATGTGATTCTATCCTTCTTGTTCGAGATCGTGGTGGAATTCATGTTTCTAGTATGTGCCCTAGATGTGATCTGTTCATCTACTATGCTAGTTCGCATGATTAGTTTAATCTCTGCTAGTGCTGTCATGATTTATCTTCTGTTTATTCGGATTAAATCTCGTAGTAATTTGCTCATATTTTCAACAATCCAAAAACCTGATCATAGGCAGTTTACTCCGAGTGGTTTTGCTGCGCATCTGAAGCCGCCTACCTTTAAGGGGATGCAGTATAAGAGGTGGCGCACGAGAGCAGTTTACTGGTTCTAGACCATGTACTGCTATGACACCATCAAGGGCAAGCCTGAGGGCGATGTTAATCCTGCACAACAGGAGGCTTTTGAGAAGATCGATACCCTCTTTAAAGGCGCCCTTCTGAGTGTTCTTGACGATTCCATCGTGGATTCGTATATGTCGTTTGACAACGGCAAGGACATGTGGGCTGTGCTCGAGGCCAAGTTTGGGGCCTCGGACGCCGGCAGCGAGTTGTACGTCATGGAGCAATTCTATGACTACAACACTACAGGAATCAGGAGATTTGCCATCTGCCATGGCAGACGGCAAAGGCCTTTGCCGTCAGCCAGCAGACGGCAACACATCCGGCTGAAAAGACTACGGCAAAGGGCTCTTTGCCGTCTGCCAGCGGACGGCAAAGAGCCTGGACTGCACACGTGGCAGCTTAGGTCCGCTAGGGGGTTAACGGCGTGCTTTGCCGTCTGCCAGCAGACGGCAAAGTGCCCAAATAGACCAGCCCATGTAGCTGCCACGTGGCTTACGATGCCGTCTGCTGGCAGACGGCAAAGATGCAAAGGTCTTTACCATCTGCCAGCAGACGGCAAAGCTGCCAAATAGGCCAGCCCAGTACACCCCAGGTTGCACAGGTAGCTGCCACGTGGCAGCTTTGCCGTCTGCTGGCTGACGGCAAAGAGCCTGTACAACCCCCTTTTTTTGTTTTTTCTTAAATTCATTCAATTTCACAGAATTTCACAGATATATATAACAAGTTTCCAACAACATATATATAACAAGTTTCCAACAACAAGTTATCCAACAACATATCCAACATAAAATGGTTTCATCCATACATACATATCCAACAACAAGTTTGCAACAAGTTTCCAAAAACATAAAGGAAGCACAAGGAGAAGAGTAGACTCCAGCAATGCAAGCTTCCTCATCTAAAGGAAATCTGCAAATTGGGAAAGAAGAAAGTTAGAAGAAGAAGAAGAAAAAGAAGACTAGCTAGAAGAAGAAGAAGAAAAAGAAGAAGAAGAAGAAAAAGAAGAAGAAGAAGAGGAATTTTTCTTCTCTTTCTTTTTCTCCTCTCCTCTTCTTTATCTTCTTCTTATTCTAACTAAGGTAGGTAAAAATGCCATTTTTTAGCTAAGCTTGGTAAAAATGCTAAGTGTAGGTCATTTTAGAGCTAAGCTAGGTAAATAGGTCATTTTGGAGCTTAGTAAGGTTATTATGTCATTTTAGAGGAAAATAAGCTAAGTCTATGTCATTTTGGAGCTAAACCAAGGTTATCATGCCATTTTTTACCTAAGTATGCTAAGTATGTCATAAATAAACTGAAGAAGCTAAGTCTAGGTCATTTTTGAGTAACCTAGGTAGTTATGCATTTTTGAGCTAACTAAGCATATTAAGTCATTTAGGAGGAAAAAATGCTAAGTATAGGTCATTTTATAGCTATCCTAGGTAAAGTATGTCAGTTTGGAGCTAAGTAAGGTTATTATGTCATTTTCGAGGAAAATAAGCTAAGTATAGGTCATTTTGGAGTCTAACCAAGGTTATTATGCCATTTTTTTACCTAAGTGAGCTAATTATGTATAAATGAATACAAGCTAATATAGATCTATTTGAGCTATCCTAGGTAGTTATGCCATTTTTTTAGCTAACTAAGCATATGAAGGCTTTTGGAGGAAAAAAATGCTAAGTATAGGTCATTTATAGTATCCTAGGTAAAATATGTCATTTTGGAGCTAAGTAAGGTTATTATGTCATATTTTCGAGAAAAAAGCGAAGTATAGGTCATTTTGGAGCTAAACCAAGGTTATTATGCCATTTTTTTACCTAAGTGAGCTAATTATGTCGTAAATGAACTAGCTAAGCTAATTATAGATCATTATTGAGCTATCCTAGGTAGTTATGCCATTTTTTAGCTAACTAAGCATATCAAGTCATTTTGGAGGAAAAAATGCTAAGTATAGGTCATTTTACAGCTATCCTAGGTAAAATATGTCATTTTGGAGCTAAGTAAGGTTATTATGTCATTTTCGAGGAAAATAAGCTAAGTATAGGTCATTTTTGAGCTAAGTAGGTCATTTCTTAAGCTAAGTATGCATTTGTTAAGCAAAACACTTGGGAAAATTTACCATCATCACGGAGGTGAAGGACCGGTCGGGTTTGCGCCAGTGCCAGACGGAGAAGGACCGGTCGGGGTTGTGCCAGTGCGAGACGGAGAAGGATCGGTCGATGCTTGTCGGGAGGCATGCTGCACCAAAGATCATTTGCAATGTCTCGTTAGCATGATGCAACTGAAATGTGAATACTAGTAACTAATGACCATTCAAATGAAACTCACCGTGTCCGCTATACCAATCTGGGGCATCGGCGGAGGGATTTGACCGTTTTTCTCGCACACGGACTGCACATTTTGTTTTCACGAATCAGTCAAATTAGTTAGTAATGAAATGAACATTACATGCATGATTTGGCTAATATGCAGGAGAAACTTACCACGAGGAGCTCGTATAGGGCCCGGTGAGACGCGTCGTTCCGGTTCCTCTCCGCCTCCAACATACTAGCCGTCCTCTCCTCCAACTCCCTCTCCCTCTGCGCCGCCTGCCTATTTGCCTCCGCCAGAAGCTCCTGGGCCCTAGCCTCCATGGCGAGCTCCATTGGTCGTGGACGAGGCCTTATCTCAAGATCAGAGCTCGTCTGGCGCTTCTTGATCCCCGGGAGAGTTCTAGAACAACGTATGAGTCCATCCCCAATGGCTACCGAGCCATGGTACCTCCCGCCACCAGATAGCATCACGATCTCTGGATCAAAAGGACTCTGGCTCGGGTTGAAGTCCTCCCCTTTCCTCGTCTTCCCAACGTCTCTGTACCTCACGAGCTTGTTGTGGGAGGAGATGTTGGTGAAGCTCTCTGGATGATCGAGGTCATCCTCAGAGAATGCCTTGGCCTTCTTGTACGGGGCAGTATGGGCCATGGCATAGAGGTCGTACAGCGGTGGCACGTCCTTCTTGTTGTGTCACGCCTAAAAGAGAGGAACAAAATATTAGTTAAGGGCTCAAGCTAGCATGAAGAATGAAATTGCATGAATCGTGAAGCAAACCACATACCCAGTGATCCCCGTACTCAAACAGGTTGGAGCTCCCTTGATGGTGTGGCACACCTTGCATTTGGGCACGCTTATCCCTGGCCTTGTTGTGGATGGCTAGCCATTGGGGAGAGCACCACTCATCCACCAACGCCTCCCAACAGTCCATCCTATCCGCACACCATCTCGGGGGCACCTAAGTTAGACAAAGAGAAATTTCAGCGCTACGCCTACGAATCAAATCAAGGAAACTAAGTACAAGGCCTTAAGAATAGGTAATTACCTTCATGTACTTCTCCTTACTCGGCTTCGAGAACCATAGCCACGTCGCCTCGTGTTCCTCAAGACACCTGTAGAAGGTCTGCAATCAAACAAGACAACACTGATTAGTACAATCACTAGGTACTGTTGATTTTTAATTTTGTAAAGGAGAAATTACCCAAAACCGCCGGATCACAATGTCGGCCACCGTCTCGCACAAGACACCGTCGACCCTCTCCTCCGGCAGGGCCGGGGCAGCCACGTACAGCTCCCAGCTTAGTGCTAGCTGTGGAACCTCACCCTCACCGGGCAACATGACCCACCCCGGGAAGTGGTGCCGGCAAAGCACACCAAGGACCTGGTTGGGCCTGCGGACACCAGGGGCGTGTTTCCAACCCCTGCAGTATGACAAGGCCAACACATTAGATATTAATTTGAAGAAACATGAAGGCAAAAGGTTAAAAAAGAGTAAATGCACTTACTTCTCCCCGATAGGCTCAATCAACCACCTCTGATCGTGGGTCGGCAGCACGGACGGGAGCTTCGTACCACCATGCTGGTAGACCTTCTCGCCCCCCTCAACCAGCTCGCCTTCAGTATAGCTATCGTCAGAAAAGGTGTCCTCGCCACCATCAGCATGGCCACTAGCCTCCGGAGTCATGTGGGACGAAGACTCTGGGACCGGAGTCTCCTGGGACGAAGACTCTGGGACCCGAGTCTCGTCGGACGAAGGCTCGGTGACCCGAGGCTCGTGGACCGGAGTCCGAGACGGGTCCAAGTCAGATGGGTCCACCTGAGACGAAGCACTCCGGTGGTCCAGAGAATCAGCTGGGGGTGGCGGCGAGGAAGGCACAGCAGCCTTCCTACCTCTCCCGCCGCCACGTCCACCTCTAGCAGCCCTCTTCGTCTTCCCCCGACCTCTCTCGGCCGAAGAAGAAGCGCCCGCCGGTGTCTACATGCTTTCTACCAGCGCTCTCCGAAGGTGCTGGGGTGGAATAATAGCACCCCGCCCAGCACGCGCCGAGGAAGGAGGCTCGGAGCACTCTCGACCCGAACCCACCATCTGTCAACACCTGCAATGACAAAGAGTAAACGAAATTAGTACAACATAAACATAATAAAATATTTAAGTGTGTATCATCATCATGAACATAATACCGCCGGGGTGCTGTGTCGGGGTCGCGGTGTCGGGGTGTCGAGGCGGGGTCGGGGTGTCGTGTCGGGGTCGGGGTGTCGGGGTCAGGGGGTCGGGGCGGCGACCCTCGACCCCTTTTCCCCTTTTCCCCTCGACACCTCAATCCTCGACCCCTAGACCCTTGACTCCTTTTCCCCTCGACCCTCGACCCCTCGACACCTCGATCCTTGACCCCTAGACCCTCGACTCATTTTCCCCTCGATCCTCGACCCCTCGACACCTCGATCCTCGACCCCTTTTCCCCTCGATCCTCGACCACTCGGCGACCCTCGACCACTCGGCGACCCTCGATCATCGGCGACCCTCTTTTTCTACGTTTCCTACTTCTTTTTTTCATCTTCTTCTTCTACTTCTTTTTTGTCATCTTCTTCTTTCTTCTTCTTCTTCTTCTCCTTCTTCTTCTACTTATTGTTCTTTTTTTCATCTTCTTCCTCTTCTTCTTTTACTTCTTTTTTTTTCATCTTTCTTGTTTATTCTTAAAAAATAGAAAAAAAAACCTAAACTAATTAAACTAAACTAACCTTTTTCCTTTTTCCTTTTCCTTTTCCATAACACACTTCACTGCTTCAACCAAAACTAATTAAACTAAAAAACCAAAACTAATTTAACCTAAACTAACTAAACTAAAAAACCTAAACTAATTAAACCTAAACCTAAACTAATTAATGATCATACAATGGATGGAACATCACAATATGTCAAGTGTCAATTGAATTTTTTTTATCTCCAATATTTTTATAGTCCTTTGGATTAACATCCAACCACCGAAATATCATTTCTCACATATTAAACATGGACTAAATTTTCTCTAACAGTCCATTTCGAATGTGAACTTTCAAAGATGAATTATATGTAAGAAATGAGATTGCGATGGTTGGAACACCACAATATGTCAAGTCTCAGTTTGTAAGTTGAATTGTTTTTATGTCGGATACTTTTCTAGTCCGTCGGATTAACATCCAACCATCGCAATCTTCTTTCTCACATATTAAACAGGGACTGAATTTACCCATAGTCCATTTGGATTGTGAACTTTCAAAGATGAATTATACACTAACTAATGTGCAATTTTAGTCGGCTGAGTACTTTTTAAAAATTTAGGCAACTCAAAATTAGCAAAAGCTAGTTAAAAAGATATACATCTACTCGAAAAAAAACATCTAATTTTGCTCCAGGCCTCCAACCAAACACAAGCAGGGGTATACATAGCTCTTTAGCCTAATCTAATATCTAAAACAGAAAAGAATAACAGAGAAAAAACAGAAAAAAAACAGGAGAAGGGGGTGGCAGGGGCTCACCGTGGGGGGCAACGACGGGGCGGCGGTAGGGCGGGGTGGCGACGGGGCGGGGAGGGGGCGGCGACGGGCGGCGCTCCTCGGGGGCGGCTCGGCGGCCGACCCTCGGTGGCGGCGGGGAGGCTCGGGAGGGGGGTGGGGAGGCAGGGAGGGAGGTGGCGGCGACTGGGCAGGGAGGGGGCGGCGGCGACCCCATGGGGTGGCAGGGAGGAAAGAGGAGAGGAGAAAGAGAGAGAGGGCGACGGCGGGGGCGCAGTCGTTAAGTTATTTTGAAGCTTTGTCGTTCGCCTCTCCTTTGCCGTCTGCTAGCAGACGGCAAAGAGGGGGCCCGTTAGGGTTTGACAGCTAGTGGGCCAAACCCCCTCTTTGCCGTCTGCTAGCGGATGGCAAAAAGATGGCTGATGGCAAAGCCTTCCTTTGCCGTCTGCTGCCTCTTTGCCGTCTGCTTTCTACTGGCTGATGGCAAAGCCTTTCTTTGCCGTCCGCTAGCAGACGGGAAAGAGGGGACAGACGGCAAATTTGCTGATTCCAGTAGTGCAAGATGACTGATGAGCGCTCTGTTGTCCAACAGGCTCATGAGATACAGTCGCTCGCAAAAGAACTTGAGTACTTCAAGTGTGTGTTGCCGGACAAATTTGTTGCCGGAGGCATCATTGCCAAGCTTCCACCTTCGTGGAACAATTTCACTACTTCCCTGAAACACAAGAGACAGGAGTTTTCCATTTCGGATCTCATTGGTACTCTTGATGTTGAAAAGAAGGCGAGAGCAAAGGACACACGTGCTCGAGTTGCTGAGGGAGCTTCTAGTGCCCACATGGTACAGAAGAAGAACTTCCAGCCCAACAAGTTCAAAAACAACAAGAACAAAACTCAGGGCAAAGGCAAGTTTGATACAAAGAACAAGCCGTCACATTCTACCAACTTCAAGAAGAATTCTCATAAGAAGGGGAAGGGACTTTGCCATGTCTGTGGTGATCCTAATCACTCGGCTCCGAAGTGTCCTAACCGCTTTGAGGAGCGCGAACATGAGAAGAGCGGCAAGTCCGCTAATGTTGTCATCGGTGATACTGATATGAAGGAATCTGGGTACGGTATTTTTTCTACCATCCTTTCAGTATTTCAATCCCCTGATTGGTTAATTGACACCGGTGCAAATGTACATGTTTGTGCTGACGCCTCCATGTTTTCTTCTTATCAGGCCACAGGGACTTCTCCCGTGCTAATGGGGAACGGGTCACATGCCATTGTTCGAGGTGTCGGTACGGTTGATCTAAAGTTCACTTCGGGGAAGACCGTGCGTCTGAAGAACGTTCATCATGTGTCGTCCATCAATAAGAATCTCATCAGCGGTTCCCGTTTATGTCGAGATGGTTTTAAGTTGGTTTTTGAGTCCAATAAAGTTGTAATTTCCAAGTGTGGACAATTTGTTGGAAAAGGCTATGAGTGCGGAGGCTTGTTCCGCTTTTCTTTGTCAGATATTTGCACTAAAGTTATTAATAATGTTTGCCACAATAATGAATCTGATATTTGGCATTCACGACTTTGTCATATTAACTTTGGTTGCATGACGTGGCTAGCCAATATGAATTTAATTCCGAAAATCTCTACTGTCAAAGGCTCCAAGTGCCAAGTATGTGTGCAAGCTAAGCAACCTCGCAAGTCCCATAAGACTGCAGAGGCAAGAGACTTGGCGCCACTAGAGCTTATACATTCTGAACTTTGTGAGATGAATGGCGTGTTGACAAAAGGTGGAAAGAGATACTTCATGACGTTGATTGATGACTCCACTAGATATTGTTATGTGTATCTTCTGAAATCAAAAGATGAGGCTTTAACTTTCTTCAAAAACTATAAAGCTGAAGTAGAGAACCAACTTGATCGAAAAATTAAACGGCTTAGGTCTGATCGTGGTGGAGAGTATTTTTCCAATGAATTTGATTTATTTTGTGCGGAACATGGTATAATCCATGAGAGGACGCCTCCCTACTCACCTCAGTCAAATGGGGTAGCCGAAAGAAAGAACCGAACTCTAACTGATATGGTTAACACCATGTTAGACACATCGGGTCTCGCCAAGGAATGGTGGGGGGAGGCGCTAATGACTGCGTGTCATGTCCTAAACCGAGTTCCCACAAAGCATAAGACCATGACTCCATTTGAGGAATGGGAAAGGAAAAGGTTGAAACTCTCTTACCTACGTACTTGGGGTTGTTTGGCGAAAGTCAATATACCAATTCCCAAGAAGCGCAAGCTTGGACCAAAAACCGTGGATTGTGTTCTTCTGGGCTATGCTTTTCATAGCATTCGTTATAGATTTTTGATAATAAAATCTGAGGTATCCGACATGCATGTTGGTACGATTATGGAGTCGAATGATGCAACTTTCTTTGAGGACATATTTCCTATGAAGGATATGTCAAGTTCATCAAATCAGGAGATACCTACTCCATCTAGTGAGGAATTCGCTGTAATTCCTGAACCCACCATTGCGATGGAACACGTTGAGAATCCTATTGAGGGTGACAATGGAACTCTTGTGAGGAGTAAGAGACAGAGGACTGCAAAGTCCTTTGGTGATGATTTCATTGTGTACCTTGTGGATAACACACCCAGGACTATTTCAGAAGCCTATGCATCTCCTAATGCTGACTACTGGAAGGAAGTTGTTCGTAGCGAGATGGATTCCATCTTAGCTAACGGAACCTGGGAGATCACTGACCGTCCTTATGGGTGCAAACCTGTAGGATGTAAGTGGGTGTTCAAGAAGAAGCTTAGACCTGATGGTATGATTGAAAAATACAAGGCACGGGTTGTGGCTAAGGGTTATACCCAGAAAGAAGATGAAGACTTCTTTGATACTTACTCACCCGTGGCTAGACTGACCACAATTCGGGTGCTACTATCACTGGCTGCCTCACATGGTCTTCTCGTTCATCAAATGGACGTTAAGACGGCTTTCCTCAATGGAGAGTTGAAGGAGGAAATTTACATGGATCAGCCAGATGGTTTTGTAGTACCTGGTCAGGAAGGAAAGGTGTGCAAGTTATTAAAGTCTTTATATGGCCTTAAACAAGCTCCTAAGGAGTGGCATGAGAAGTTCGAAAGAACATTAACTGCTGCCGGCTTTGTAGTAAACGATGGTGACAAGTGTGTGTACTATCGCCATGGTGGGGGCGAAGGAGTTATTCTTTGTCTGTATGTCGATGACATACTGATCTTTGGAACCAAACTTGATCTAATCAAGGAGGTTAAGGATTTCTTATCTCGCTGTTTTGAGATGAAGGATCTAGGAGTAGCTGATGTTATCTTAAACATCAAGCTGTTGAGAGATGAGAATGGTGGGATCACACTACTTCTGTCTCACTATGTGGAAAAGATCTTGAGTCGTTTTGGGTATAGCGACTGCACGCCTTCTCCAACTCCATATGATGCTAGTGTGTTGCTTCGAAAGAATCAACGGATTGCTAGAGATCAACTGAGGTATTCTCAGATTATTGGCTCGCTTATGTATTTGGCGAGTGCCACGAGGCCTGACATCTCTTTTGCTGTAAGCAAACTGAGTCGGTTTGTGTCAAAACCGGGAGATGATCATTGGTATGCGCTTGAGAGAGTTATGCGCTATTTGAAAGGCACTGCGAGCTATGGGATTCACTACACCGGGTATCCGAGGGTACTGGAGGGTTATAGTGACTCAAACTGGATATCTGATGCTGATGAGATTAAGGCCACAAGTGGTTATGTTTTTACACTTAGTGGTGGCGCTGTTTCCTGGAAGTCTTGCAAGCAGACCATCTTAACGAGGTCAACTATGGAAGCAGAACTCACATCATTAGACACTGCCACTGTTGAAGCAGAGTGTCTTCGTGAGCTATTGATGGACTTACCTATGGTTGAAAAACCAATACCCCCTATCCTGATGAACTGTGATAATCAAACCGTGATCGTCAAGATAAACAGTTCTAAGGACAATATGAAGTCCTCAAGGCATGTGAAGAGGAGACTAAAATCTGTCAGAAAATTGAGGAACTCCGGAGTTATTACGTTGGATTATATCCAAACGTCGAAAAACTTGGCAGATCCCTTCACAAAGGGTCTATCACATAATGTGATAGATAATGCATCAATGGAGATGGGTTTGAGACCACCGCATGAGTTGTCCATAGTGGTAACCCACTCTATGTGATCGGAGATCCCGTGAAGTAGAAGTGGGAGACAAGTTGTTGGTCAGCTGAGAGGAGAGTATCCCTATTTTAATTATCCCACTCCGTGAAGATGCAATACTCTCCTGATCTGCATGGCAGGTTGATATTTATCTTAATGTGTTCCAAGTGGCTTATTTGAGTAAGCAGAGATGTTGTCCTGCAGAGCATCTCCTGAGGAACACACCTATATGAATTTGACTGTTAATGTCGCAGTCTGTGAGAATTGGGTGTTCTCTAATAAATTCATGAAAGGCCCTGGAGTATGATGTATACGCTCCACCCGCGGGGAAGCCTTGCGGCAGCCCAGTATCGGTCAAGAATTTGTGTGAAACTAGTCTCGCAGAAAACTTGTAGTTCAAGGCATAGTCCACTATTCAAGTTGTGATCTAGTGTAGCATAAAACTCTAAGTGGAAGTTCAACTTCACAGTCTCCACTAAGCACCGGTATATAAACAATGTTTTGGAACAAAATGATGAGATGTGCCAATGAGACTTTGTGGGGGATTGTTGGAATTTGCTAGTGGGCCTTTGGCCCAAAGCCCAACTAAAATTCTGAAATTCTCCTGGCCCATTCATGCATAGCTTGTGAGTGGTGTGAGTGGGACTAAAGTTTAGTCCCACCCCGGAAGTTGAGTGAGACTTGCACCTTTTTATAAGGTGAGCTCTTCTACCACTTGTAAGAGCATGAGAAGAGGAGACCTACACACTCGCCTCGCCACGCCACGCCTCGTCATGACGCGCCGCGGGTTGCGGGATTGAGCCGAGCCGAGGACAGAGCTATGCACGTTGTCTATATTTTTGCTGCTCGGGAAAAATAAATGAGTCATTAATTAATAATTAACGAACGCGTTAATTACTGAACCGTTTCCGATTCTTTTGGATCGCGACGACTCGGACGTGGGGTTTACTCCCACGACCTACCCGGCCCGCATTATATAGTCAGACAGACGTCTACCCTAGCAGCCGCCGCATCATATGGTTTCGCACCACCGTTCCAGATCTTTGCGCCGCCACGCGAGTCTTCTCCATCCCTCCTTTTGGTGTGCATCGGGAGAAGGGACAGCAGGCCTCCGGAACCCCGCCTCTCGTGATCCTGTACGGGAGAGGGGCGATCAGGTTTTTGGGGAGCGCACTCGCGCGACTGCTGGCAGCGACGACTTCGTCGACGACGACTTCTTCCCCGACCTCGGCAACCGCATCCTCAACGACATGGGCGACAACATCAATGCCGGCGGTGCTGCTCCCGCTGCACCGTATGTGATTCTATCCTTCTTGTTCGAGATCGTGGTGGAATTCATGTTTCTAGTATGTGCCCTAGATGTGATCTGTTCATCTACTATGCTAGTTCGCATGATTAGTTTAATCTCTGCTAGTGCTGTCATGATTTATCTTCAGTTTATTCGGATTAAATCTCGTAGTAGTTTGCTCATATTTTCAACAGATGATGAGTGATGGAACAATTTTTGTAGTTTGCAAAACCACTCAATTAATGCGTTTGTTTTTCTCAAAAAATTGTGTTTACCAATGCATTAATTGCAATGCATGCATGCATAAAGTACATGCATTGGTCAATTTTCTCTTAATACTTGCATGCAATGATTTATTGCACCTTGAAATCTGAACATGTAATGGGGAACAACCAAATTGATACTTATAAAATGAGAAAACTAAAATTTTGAGATAAACCCTATAGACCGGAAAGGAGGGAGTAATTACTATGCATAATTAGTAGAATGCCCGTGCGCTTGCTACGGGCAACAATGTAGGCAAATGAATCAACAATCATGCTTTAGCAATTTCATCAATAAATGAGTGCACAATTTTACTTCATACTCCTTATATTCTGGAAGGGAGGAAGTATATCACAATGTTATAATTTAGCCTCCACATGAAGGTTCAGATATCACAATGTTGTAATTTCTACTTCACATGAAGGTCCACAGGAAGGACCATGGTCTCCTCCATCTTGCCAGCATTAATTTGTTGAACATCAAATTCAATGGGGTAGTGCTCCTTCACCGGAATGTCATATTACAATTATCTAATTTGATGTTATGAAGTAGCCTACACCTGTATTAAGCAACTTGCTAGTAATGATAATGTATTTTCCGGAAAAACAAGTTATGATAATGTAGATGGTATCAGTTTTCTACCTTCCTACTATGCTCAACAAGCCTGCATCATCGTTACTCTCCTACATCTCTGACCCCTGTTGGCGGAACAACCATTGCCGTTGGAGGAGAGCGATCCGGTGCTCCACATCCATAATCTTTAGAGACTCAAGCCTCTTTATGGCCCTTATGAGCGCAGGCAGAAGAAGCACTAAACTTACAGATAGGGTGAGCCTAGTGGCTTGCGGCTAGATGAGAGGACGGACATGAAGACACGGTGGTGCGGTCCTCGTTGCCGGCGCAAGGTCCGGAGCACACAGAACCGACCGCGCTCAATGAGCCTGCACGCCCCCCCCCCCCCCCCCCCCCCCGCGCGGAACCATCCAATAGCTCCTTCTCAAGCTCGTAAAACTGTAAGCAGCCACAAAATCCCAGAGCAAAAATTTCAAGTAAGATGTATTGAACAAATATAGGAATTTAAGGAGTTTACGCATGGGTACAGAGTAGTGCATCAACTATCCTCTCAGCATTTTTAAGAACAAGCCTGCCAAATTATTTGCATGACAAAGGGGAGTTGTCATGTACATATAACTACTGAGCCTAGACCAATGTAAGAATTTTATGTAAAGAAGAATCAAGCAGCTACAGGAAGAAGAAAAAGCTTCGATGAGTTTGTACAGAAAAGACCTTGGCAACTCTTTCTTATGTGATCTCATATTTGGTCTAGAACAAAAAAAAACAGTGCATTAGATCATTTTGGCACTATAACATCCTAGAAATTATCATGTTTTTCAGTACATTATTTTCAGCACCATGTTTCTATGTTCCCTCAGAAACCGAGTATTAAGCAATACCAAGTCGTTTTCCTCACCCACAGCTACAGGACACCCAGTGAGCATATTCGGTACCTTCAAGACTATCACTTGTGCAGACAACATAGTACTGAGTGCTATAATAAATTTTATGAATTCATGCCGACAAGAAAGTGCTCGCAGAATTAACTCCATTTTGCAGGCTTTTATACAAGCAAACCATATCCATTGTCCATGAATGAAACAATATAATAAATTTCAAATGTGTCTAGGATGATGTACCATGCATCAGGAGACAACTTAAAACCTTGAACAAACAAAAGGAGAAAGATAGCCAATCATTCAAATAAATTGATTTAGAGAAGCATATACATACCTCCAAAATCGATTTCCTAGGAAGCTTAACGCGAATAACATTTGCTATTTCACTCAGTAACGCAAATAGGTTCTGGGCATTATGCAACAAAAGAACTCCCATAGATGAGTACATGATGTGTGGAAATTGAATTGAAACAATAGTGGTATGCGCGTGAGTTATTTCTTCTTCAGATCATGCAACTTCTGCATAATCCGAGAGGCTGATTTATCAATCTAGAAGTCCATGACCTGAAGCAAATTAGAGGCAGGGT
The DNA here is from genome assembly GCA_011799875.1 of Thinopyrum elongatum. NCBI lineage: Eukaryota > Viridiplantae > Streptophyta > Magnoliopsida > Poales > Poaceae > Thinopyrum > Thinopyrum elongatum. Next base: position 164,001,137 of record CM022302.1, read on the forward strand.
ACACCTAATTTTAGCTGATTTTACGGCTTTACGCTCTTACCTATACACTTAATTTAAGCAAGCAAGCATTCAGACAGGCCATTTGTTTCCAGAACAACACCATAACAATTTTAACTCCCAAGAATGCAGTCTCTTTGTATTTCTTTTGCAAAATAATTCCTTGCAGGGTACACCTGTGTTGCTAAGATGTATTTCTACAGAACAATATTATCATCTAATTACTACAGCCACATTGATGGCCGGGTTACTGAGCTCAAGAGAGAAAGAGGAGAAGTAAACCAAGAGCTTTACCGAGCCGGCAGCGAAGCAGATGATAAGAGACTTGGAGAAGCAGCTTAATTGACAACGGTGTGGACGAGCTTGAGCAGGGTCAAAATCATATCTCTGTATCACCATATTAAAGCATCATCAACACATACAACATTTACTATTTTCAGGAAGGAGAAAAAGGGAGCATAAATCATGCTCATTTTTCATACACTAACTACTAACCAGTACAACTCTGCAAAAAGCACGACTGTCAGGTATGTTATTGTAAAAATATAGGGAAATGCTCCTGTATAAGGTGTTGGATATTGTAGTAGTTTGTTCTCGCCTTCAACTCATCAATCTTGGTCTGCATTTCAGCACAAAGCTTTAATAATTTATAGATAGTACCCAAGCTTCTCAACCAAACGATGGTGATAACCTTCCAACGGTCTAGGCAATCAACATTGCTCAAAACAAAATAGATTGAAGGAAACTAAAACCAGCAAACAGGCAGAGGTGACTATCAGAAGGAAACGGATCAATCACCAGAACGCTGTTCAGAGAACACGTCAATGGAGATTGTTCAGAGAACACGTCAAGAAGGAAACTAAAACGCGCACATATTCAAGAGCCAGCATGGTTACACGGGCATCTATGCGTTCAGCGGTCAAGGCACACGTTGAGCGTTGGGTGCAGGAGGAAGAGTAAGGCAACACCCAGCCAACATGTTTGGAGGGCATCGAGTCACAGGAACAGAAGTTGTTTTCCAGCTTGGACCGCGGCAATTTCTATAGGCAGTCTACCAAGCTGTTACAGAGTACAGAAAGCATGAGTTTCTGGAGAACATTCTTGTTCAGGGCCAAGGATTAAAGTGTAAGTTACACTATATGTACTTGAAGAGTATGAAATGTGGCAGGAAAGGGGATTCAGTATGCTCACTTCGCCAGGAACGTTTGAATCTGCTCCAGCCTTCAACAAGCACTTGACGAATCCGAGTTGCCACGGCGGTTGCACGCTAACAACAGAGGGGTCGCTCCACTGAATCCACCGGCATGAACATTAGCCCCACCCTAGGTAAGATTTCCATAACAGTCTCAGCTTAGAACGCGAGAAATCGATATGCGCAATTCATGTGGAAATTCTATGGACCTCCAGTGATCCAACCATTGCAAGTGCTACCTAAAAAACAACCATCACGTCACGACATCGCAAATAGCTAGTATGATTTATGCAATCAACACGAACTTAGAGATCAATTAGCAGAAGATAAAGTAATGTAGCACCTCAATGAGCAGCTTCATGCATTCTACGGAGCCACAAAGAAGCGATGAAACCAAGGGTGTGAAGACACGGCTGGCGAATTTGTTCTGCTGCAAAATTGTAAAGTGGTCAGCCTTGAACAAAATGCACGCACCATACGAACGGCCGCACATACATCACCGTGCCGCGGATCCTCCCCTCCTTACACGAATCCTTGTTCTTCTCCGCCAACCGTCGCGTGCAAGCAGTGGACGACCGCCGGATCACAGATCCGACGGCCAGGAGAGCCTCCTACCCCAGGTGCTCGATCCCTGGATCGAGAGAGCCACCCGACGCTGCCCCGACGACCTCGCCGCCTCCCGGCGCCGGTGACCTACCCGGCGAGCCGCCGTCCTCTCCCTGCCCTTCTCTCTCTCCCTTCCTCCCCTGTTTCTTTCTCTATTGCTTGCCTAAACGCCACCGCCGCTGTCATGCAGGAGCTTACCACGTCGTCATGGATGGTCAGGAAACACGTCGCCACCATCGGGAAGTTCCCCCGCCATCGCACCTTGCCACATCCGCTGGATCCCAACGACAAGTGCCTCGCCGCCCCTGGATCTGCCCCTTCGGCCCTGCCTCATCCCACCGTCGCTGGTTTGTTTCAAACGGTTTTTGACTGGAAAAAAAAAACCCGGTGAGCGACAGTGAACGAACGACCTACCAACTGCGTAATCCTCTTTTTTGAAGCCTAATTAAGGTGATTCTTTATTTTTGAAGATTCTTTATTGTTGATAGCTAAATCATAGCCAAATCAAGGCGATTCGTTTTTTTGGCAGCCAAATCAACGTGCATCCTTTTTCTGGGAGTAAAAGTGTCGGCCTACGGTTTTTAGTGGGGTTTGGTTTTTAATGGAAGGAAAAAAAATCGAATGGGAGGGGATGGTGGAAGGTGAGGCGAAAAAAAAAACCGCGGGTACCGACCTACCAAGTGAGACATTAGGAGTAGAGATTGACGGCGGGGTGATCCTTTTTCTCTAAATTAAAAAAAATATGCATAATTGACCCCTAAATAAGTGCACAATAATACCATTATCGTCAGAGAGGGGGACTGAAGTGAATGTTGGTTTAGTTATCTTTATGCTGTAGCCAGAAAACTGATTGCTAGATCATTACTCTTGTGTTAACTAATGAAACGAGGCGCAAATGAGCCAATTTCCACAAAGAAAACTGATGCTCCACCCTCATCCCAGGAGCCCATCGATGTACGTATATTACACCGAAGTACGAAATATGTTGCATCGGAGAAGGGTTTTTATTATACTGTAATGTACTACTACTCCTACCTTTCCGTCGCGATGCCTATATTCTGGTGCTGTCTTTGGCGTTGACCGTGGTCCGTGGAGCACAGGGAGCACGTGCATCGACAAACGCTGCTATATTCCGCACGACGCACGCACAGATCCCAGCGTTTGTTACAGTAATCGGCAGCTCGATCCGCGCATGCAGTGTAGTAGTATCATACTAGCAATGCTCCTGCCCTAGGAAAAAAAAAAATAGCAGTACGCCAAAAGTCTTGATCGCTCGCTAGCGTATTCTACTTGTACGTACGAGATGAGTCCTCCGAAAAATAGCTCGAGAGAAATGCCGTGAGCATGTGTCACATTAATCTCTACTAGCAGAATATCCGTGCGTTGCTACGGGCCTTTTAATTATTATTTTGTGAATGGTTTTTGGTATAAGATAAACTTCAATGGGCCCTGTCATATATTACTTCAAGTGAATACGGTTTTTTTGCAGGAAAAATATTTATAACCCACACATGATGAGACGCTATAGCAGTCACCAATCCTCCAAAGAGTGCATTCATACCCATGACATTACGTATTGAGTCCAGCATCTACTTTCACACCAAGTGATCTCTTATAATATGATACTCTTTTGACCCACATCTCTGTATCTACTTGAAACACGTTTACACTATCATCCATAAGGGAGGCCTAGCAAATGGTTTAGACAATCTATTTAGCCACTTATCAAGGGAGGAACTTTACTAATGCAATTCTGCAACTCGAAATACCTACACACAATAAAACCTATAATCAATCAAACAAAAAATATTAAAAAAACATTCTTTCTTTCTGTTGGTCATTGTTATTTTGCCTCTCCTTTGCTGCAGCTTAGCATGGCCAGTGCAATCAGCCCCAAGGAGAAGCACTCCTTCAGTGGAAGTCCACTTTTCTCAACTCCACCTCTCTGTCGTGATAGTCCGCCGATACCGTTTCACCTGCAATATTTTGAACATGCCAACGCCATTAAAAATTTACAACAATTGCACATTTATCTGAAGATAACTTCAGTGGAGACATTAGGATAACGAGGTTGCATGGTACAGGAAATGTGTGTAGTTTGACACGAAGAGGTGAAAAATATCTCAGTCAAAAACATAACTCGCACCTGAATAAGCATGGTGAATTAAATATCTTTAGAAAGAGGCCATTCCTTCAACAATAGCGGGCCGCTGTTCTTCGCTCGGCATAGCAAAAAGAAACAAACATGAAACTTAAAGCCAGCAAAAGATTATCCAGATATCTCATGAGCACACAAATGGCCTGTAATTAATGCTAACTTTAGAAAATGTTAACAGAAGAGCTATCAAGTCCATTTCATCTACTGCAAAAACAAGCAAGAATAAATACATAACAACTTAGAAGCAATCATCTTCCAGCAGCCATTTGAAATTAACATAAAAAATATTAGAAGTCCATGCATCATACATGTTCTGAACCATGGGAAAGATAATGATTCTTGCACATACATGTGCATGTGCCAATTGAAGGCAATGCAGACCACCCCATTTTGCTCTCCTCTGCTCCCTGCAAAACAATCTGGTCAAGAGCAGTGCAAAAGGATTAACATGTAAAAATCAATTTTTGTAGATGATATGTCACAGATCAAACTGGTCTTTTTAGGGTTCTGTGATGAATCCAACAAGATAGAGAATATAGCAGTCCTTATAGAGTGGAGGCACAGTAGAGGAAATTGACATTATTTTTTGTAGCGATTCCATATAGAGCAGTTCACTAATTTAACCTGATCTTCCTCCATCTCCCTCAGGTCGCCTTATCGTGCTCAGCTATCGTCGACAGGCGCTTGTACAGGCCACCACCGCGTGCAGTCATCACCAGAGCTAAGGCAAGATGAGAGAGTAGAACTGAGATATGAGAGAAGAATCTATCCAGGTTGCCGCTGTTGCCATTAGTCCGGCCGTCGCTCGCCCTTGATCAACCAACTGCGTCGAACAGACCAGATTTTTGGCTGAGTGACGGTCTATCCGGGTTGCCGCTCCTGCCCAACGAGTGGTGTTGAAAATCATAGAAAATGCGCGGATGGTGGCCGGAAACATCCTTGTCTCCGCCAACGACGCTAAGATCTACGTCTGTCTACCTTTTCTTTCTTGGAACTGTGTCCCACAGTGAACATCAAGAAATAGTAGAGGACATTGACAATTTCCAAATTAGTACGTCACACGGTAAAAAAATTGGGTTCAAGAGGATACCTTGCTTTCTATATAGCAATAGATTTAAGCAATGATGAATTGTGATATACCTTTCTTTCAGCCATTCACCTAAGCTACTGCTTGGCATGGCACAAACCTTATTCACTTGTTGGCATTAACACTGATGAAAAGAGACTGAACCCACGTATAAAGGAAAAAAAAATAGCAGAACGAAAATTTATAGTACTAAAGTGGAAAGGAGAGAAATACAAAAGTACTGTTTAAGCGAAACAACATGATGCATAGCTTTCATCCTTGATATATAAAATATCATTCATAAGTACCATCCAACACACACAAACTGGGCAACTCCTACTATCAGAACTATAGAAAAAGGTCGACGTAATCACAAATTAAATGTCTCTGAGAAAATAAAGTTAGAGCAAATGGAAATTAAACATAATAGAAAATTATATAAGTTATTAAGGCTATAGATTTCTTTACGCAGCTATTGAGAAGTAGTGTACTGTATTGTCTAACTCCAAAGATTTACCTTCGTGTTACTATTAAGTCCAATGTGAAGTGAACCGATGAGCAATGGTAGAACGGTGGTGGCACAATGTTGGCATGAAGTAAGGGATGTTTGCAGCCAAATGAAAAAGAAATCTGAAGATCCATTGAGAAAGGATCTAAAGGAGCACGGACAAAGCAATGCCAGAAGATGCAGCAAGAAAGAATAGATGGATCTGAGAGACTGATGAGCAACACACAAACAACTCTGCTTTCTTAAGTAGATTTTTTTCTTGGAAGCTTTCTAAACAAAATATTTGTTAATAATATCTGATTCTCTTCAATTCAAGTGAAGTCGTGAACTCAAATACAATAGAAAGAAAACTTTCAAAAAAGTAGGCATGTCCCTACTACAATGTCGAACAACTTTTGCATCAATCAAAAGGGTAAAAGTCACAAATAACTCACCCCTTGAGTTTTGGGTAGATTTCCAGCAGATAATTAGACCTTCTCCATCGCCACCTCCACCATGGACAATACCTCCTGCCTCCACATCATCAGATCATAGATCACTATCCCCATGTGAGGCAAACCGGTGGCTGGCTTAATCAGCTTTCTCACGTTCCTTGTTTAGCACAAAATTTACAGAAAATAGGACACATACCAATACACCGAAGGAAGCAAGGATGGCAAAAACCAACAATAAGGGCATTAGAATGGTCGATGCTCCTGACAAGGGCAAAGGCGAGTAGCTTACCATTTTAGAGTAGGGGGAGTCATTGATCTCCCGCAGCGGCGCGGTTCCATGCTTGAGGTACTCACGGTGGAAACCGTAGGAGTAACTAAACTCTATGGGCTCAACAAAGGCCAAGCGATGATGTAACTCACTATCAAGCATGTAATTAATGTAGTGATTTTGCTACCGGTGTTACTACCATGCAAAGATGGGTGGTCGGAAGTGTAGTTTTGCACTTCACCAAGACTTTTCTCAATGGTGCTACTATTTGACTGGTTCACACCAAGAGACAAGAGAATAACCAATTTTTTTGGAAGAAATAGAAAATTACATGCCATGCAGACTAAGAACATGAAACTTTGTTGGAAGAAAAGTAGAACTTTCCTTCTCCACAACATTACAAATTATCTTAGTCTTTCTGTATTTACGGAGCATTTCACCGCTGCATCATCGATCCTACTATTCATGAACAAAAAGTAGATAAATAAATCAAATTACAAGTAAAAGCTCCAACTTCCAATAAAACAAACAGCTGTCACGAGTAGCATATCATTTTATTATTCAGTAGTTAGAACAAGCAGAAAATGAACTATTAAATTCAGTGAGTAATACCTTCATTTATTGAAAGAACCAATGTCCATTACCTAGCTATAGCCAGCTGCTTCGTAAACCTAGTGGTGTTAAAATGACATGTGCACAAAATTTAAAATTTTGGTTGCTCTCTAATCTAGATACTAACCTCACAGGTCAATTCAAGTTATCATAAAGTAATAGGAACAAAGGAATTTTTTTTCATTTTAAACGCTGATTTTGACTTTCAAGCCTTGAAGCCTTCACATACAATTTTGTAGAACAATAATAACCTCTTCTCACCTATTATTTTATCATGCCATCTTTTAACTTTTTCTTTAAACAACTTGGCATTCTCATAGGCCTGGATTCTCCATTCATCAAGTGAGCAAATGTCAAATAACCTCTTCTCACCAGCAAGTTTGAAATCATAGTTGAGCTCTTTAATTGCCCAATAAGCTTTATGTTCTAGTTCTAGAGGTAAGTGACATGCTTTTCCATAAACCATTTTATACGGAGACATACCCATAGGGTTTTTATAAGCAGTTCTATAAACCCATAATGCATCATCAAGTTTCTTAGACCAATTCTTTCTAGATCTGTTAACAGTCTTTTGCAAGATCAATTTAATTTCTCTATTGCTCAATTCTACTTGACCACTAGACTGAGGATGATACAGAGATGTAACTCTATGGTTGACATCATACTTAGCAAGCAATTTACGGAAAGCACCATGAATAAAGTGTGAACCACCATCAGTCATTAAATATCTAGGGACTCCAAACCTCGGGAAAATAACTTCTTTAAGCATTTTAATAGAAGTGTTATGATCAACACTACTAGTTGGAATAGCTTCTACCCACTTAGTAACGTAATCAACAGCAACTAAAATATGTGTATACCCATTAGAGGAAGGAAAAGGTCCCATATAATCAAAACCCCAAACATCAAATGGTTTAATAACAAGTGAATAATTCATAGGTATTTCCTGACGTCTACTAATATTACCAATTCTTTGACATTCATCACAAGACAAAACAAACTTACGAGCATCCTTGAAGAGAGTAGGCCAATAAAAACCAGATTGTAATACCTTGTGTGCAGTTCTATCTCCAGCATGGTGTCCTCCGTAGGCCTCGGAGTGACACTTGCGTAGGATCTGTTCCTGTTCATGCTCAGGTACACAACGTATAATAACACCATCTACTCCTTCTTTATAAAGGTGTGGATCATCCCAAAAGTAAAGTCTTAAATCATAGAAAAACTTTTTCTTTGGTTGGTATGTGAAGCTAGGTGGTATAAATTTAGCAACAATGTAATTAGCATAATCAGCATACCATGGAGTACTACGAGAAGCATTTATGATAGCTAATTGTTCATCAGGAAAGCTATCATCAATAGGTAGTGGGTCATCAAGAACATTCTCTAACCTAGACAAGTTATCTGCTACGGGGTTCTCAGCACCCTTTCTATCAAAAATATGCAAATCAAATTCTTGTAGCAAGAGAACCCATCTAATAAGTCTAGGTTTAGCATCTTTCTTTTCCATAAGATATTTAATAGGAGAGGCGAATTTGTGTGCATGGTGGTAGCTGCGCGTGTCGCCAGAGACGTTCGATCGCACGAGATCCTGTCAGCGCACTGCGCACGGTGGTACAGGCCACTGTTGGAAAAGCTGCACCCTAGTCTATCGCCACCAGTCCTTGCATGACATACCCACCCATCCATTCTACGCAGGCCCTTCCTGGAGGACTTGGCTAGCGTCGGAGAGGTGTACATGACTATTGATGATGATCATTTTACATCATGCACATACGTGCTAGATACATGGAAAACCATGCTAGACATGGGTTTGATGCACCAGGAAACCAGACTCAATTCTATTGTGAGTGAATGGGCCTATCTGTACACAAATCCTCTGTTTACCACGTGGTCCAGATGAAAATGCGGCCCATTTTGCAAAACTTCTATACGCGGGGCCTTATGGGCTGAATTCGCGTGGCAGTTCTACCTGACGTAAGCCGCTGCCACAACCTAACAGAACCTATATGGTGAATACGAGTGTGTCAGCAATCTCTGGTCCGAAGGACATGTTTGGCAGTGGCACGTGTCGGCCATGCGGACCGTATGTAGCTACCACCATGGGTAGCAAATTATTTTCGTATTTAATAGCTGCATGATATATGAACAGTTACTTTGGAATCAACAATATAAGTTCTGAACTTATCACAAGCAAACACAACTGCTAAAAATTCTTTTTCAGTGGTAGCATAGTTTCATTGAGCACTGTCTAGAGTTTTACTAGCATAATGGATAACATTTAATTTCTTATCAACTCTTTGTCCTAGAACAGCACCAACAGCATAATCACTAGCATCACACATAATTTCAAAGGGTAGGTTCCAATCAGGTGGTTGAACAATAGGTGCAGAAATCAAGGCTTTCTTAAGAATTTCAAATGCTTCTACACAATCATCATCAAAAACAAATGGGACATCTTTTTGCAAGAGATTAGTGAGAGGCCTAGAAATTTTAGAGAAGTCTTTAATAAATCGCCTATAGAACCCAGCATGACTGAGGAAACTTCTTATACCTTTGATATCCGTAGGACACAACATTTTTTCAATAGCATCAACTTTAGCTTTATCAACTTCAATACCTCTTTCGGAGATTTTATGCCCCAACACAATACCTTCATTAACCATAAAGTGGCACTTCTCCGAGTTCAAGACAAGATTAGTTTCTTCACATCTCTACAAAACTCGATCAAGGTTGCTTAAGCAATCATCAAAAGAAGTTCCGTAAATGGAGAAATCATCCATGAAAACCTCAACAATCTTTTCACAAAAGTCAGAGAACATAGCAGTCATACATCTTTAAAAAGTAGCAGGTGCATTACATAAACCAAAAGGCATACGTCTATAAGCAAAGGTACCGAAAGGGCATGTAAAAGTAGTTTTTTCTTGATCCTCTTGTGACACAGGTATTTGAGAAAAACCAGAAACACCATCTAGAAAGCAAAAGTGTGTATGTTTTGATAGTCTTTCTAGCATTTGATCAATAAAAGGTAGAGGATAATGGTCTTTCCTAGTAGCTTTGTTCAACTTTCTAAAATCAATAACCATTCTATAACCTGTGACAATTCTTTGTGGGATCAATTTATTTTTATCATTAGGAACAACGGTAATACCTCCCTTCTTAGGGACACAATGAACAGGACTTACCCATCTACTATCAGCAATAGGATAAATTATACCTGCTTCCAGAAGCTTTAATATTTCATTTCTTACCACTTCTTTCATTTTGGGGTTCAACCGTCGCTGGTGATCAACGACTGGTTTAGCATCAGGTTCCATATTAATTTTGTGCTGACATAGAGTGGGACTAATGCCCTTAAGTTCATCAAGAGTATATCCAATAGCTGCACGGTGCTTCTTCAGAGTTTTTAATAATCTCTTTTCTTCATGCTCTGAAAGGTTAGCACTAATAATAACAGGATATATCTTTTTCTCATCAAGATAAGTATATTTTAGAGTATCAGGTAATTGCTTAAGATCGAACACAGGATCACTCTTGGGTGGTAGAGGATCTCCAAGAGTCTCAACAGGCAAATTGTGTTTCAAAACAGGCATCTGTTTAAAGAAAATCTCGTCTAATTCCCTTCTTTCATTCATGAACATATCATTTTCATGGTCTGGCAAATATTGTTCTAAAGGATCAGTAGGAGGCACGGCAATAGAAGCAAGACCAATAATTTTATCTTTATTAGGCAATTCTTTGTCATGGGGTTGTCTACGAAATTTGGAGAAATTAAACTCATGGGACACATCCCCAAAACTTACACTAACTGTTTCTTTCTCGCAATCTATCTTAGCATTGACAGTGTTCAAGAAAGGTCTACCAAATATAATGGGACAAAAATCATCTTGTGGGGAACCAAGAACGAGAAAATTAGTAGGGTATTTTATTTTCCCACACAAGACTTTGACATCTCTTACAATCCCAATTGGTGATATAGTATCTCTATTAGTAAGCTTAATAGTAACATCAATTTCTTCTATCTCAGCAGGTGCAATATCATTCATAATTTCTTGATATAAGGTAAAGGGAATTGCAATCACACTAGCACCCAAATCACATAAGCCATGATAACAATGATCTCCTATTTTAACAGAAACAACAGGCATGCCAACAACAGGTCTATGTTTATCTTTATTATCGGGTCTAGCAATTCTAGCAGCTTCATCGCAGAAGTAAATAACATGCCCATCAATATTATCGACCAAGAGATCTTTAACCATAGCAATACTAGGTTCAACTTTAATTTATTCAGGGGGTGTAGGTGTTCTAGTATAACTCTTACGAACTACAGTTGAAGCTTTAGCATGATCCTTTATTCTAACACGGAAAGGTGGTTTCTCAATATAAGCAGTAGGAATAACAGGATTAACATTATAAGTAATAGTTTCTTCTTCAACTTTAATAGGTTCTACTACTTTTACTTCAATGGGAGGATGATTTTTAAACCACTTATCCTTAGGGAGATCAACATGAGTAGCAAATGATTCACAGAAAGAAGCTACTATCTCAGAGTCAAGTCCATATTTAGTGCTAAATTCACGAAAAGCATCGGTATCCATAAAAGATTTAACACAATTTAACTTGAGGTTTATACCTGAGTCCTTACCTTCGTCGAGTTCCCAATCTTCAGATTTGCATTTAATTCTTTCCAATAAATCCCATTTGAATTCAATAGTCTTCTTCATAAAAGAACCAGTACAAGAAGTATCGAGCATGGATTGATCATTACGAGAAAGTCGAGCATAAAAATTCTGAATAATAATTCCTCTTGAGAGCTCATGATTGGGGCATGAATATAGCATTGGATTAAGCCTCCACCAAGCTTGAGCCATACTTTCTCCTTCATGAGGCCAAAAATTATAAATATAATTCCGACCACGATGAACCAGATGCATAGGATAAAACTTCTGATGAAATTCCAATTTCAATCGGTTGTAGTTCCATGATCCAATATCATCACATAGCCTATACCATGTCAATGCCTTCTCCTTCAAAGATAAAGGGAAGACCTTCTTCTTGACCTCATCCTCGGACAAACCTACAAGCTTAAATAATCCACAAACTTCATCCACATAGATTAGATGCATATCAGGATGTAGTGTTCCATCTCCTGCATAAGGATTAGCTAGCAGTTTCTCTATCATACCCGAAGGAATTTCATAATAAATATTTTCAGTAGGTTCAGTAGGTTGAGGAGCAACTCTTTGTTCTTCTGATCGAGGTGAAGATACCCCGAACAAGCCCCTCAAAGGATTATTTTCCAAAGTAACAAGTGACAGTAAATTTCAGCACACTATACAAATTTTTCCTTACCAAATTACACTTACCAAAGGCGCTTCACTCCCCGGAAATGGCGCCAGAAAAGAGTCGTGATGACCCACAAGTATAGGGGATCTATCGTAGTCCTTTCGATAAGTAAGAGTGTCGAACCCAACGAGGAGCAGAAGGAAATGACAAGCGGTTTTCAGCAAGGTATTCTCTGCAAGCACTGAAATTATCGGTAACAGATAGTTTTGTGATAAGATAATTCGTAACGGGTAACAAGTAACAAGTGTAACTAAGGTGCAGCAAGGTGGCCCAATCCTTTTTGTAGCAAAGGACAAGCCTGGACGAACTCTTATATAAAGCAAAGCGCTCCCGAGGACACATGGGAATTACTGTCAAGCTAGTTTTCATCATGCTCATATGATTCGCGTTCGTTACTTTGATAATTTGATATGTGGGTGGACCGGTGCTTGGGTGCTGTACTTACTTGGACAAGCCTCCCACTTATGATTAACTGCTCTCGCAAGCATCCGCAACTACGAAAGAAGAATTAAGATAAATCTAACCGTAGCTTGAAACATATGGATCCAAATCAGCCCCTTACGAAGCAATGCATAAACTAGGGTTTAAGCTTCTGTCACTCTAGCAACCCATCATCTACTTATTACTTCCCAATGCCTTCCCCTAGGCCCAAATCATGGTGAAGTGTCATGTAGTCGACGTTCACATAACACCACTAGAGGAAAGACAACATACATCTCATCAAAATATCGAACGAATACCAAATTCACATGATTACTTATAACAAGACTTCTCCCATGTCCTCAGGAACACATGTAACTACTCACAAAGCATATTCATGTTCATAATCAGAGGAGTATTAATTATCATTAAGGATCTGAACATATGATCTTCCACCGAATAAACCAAATAGCATCAACTACAAGGAGTAATCAACACTACTAGCAACCCACAGGTACCAATCTGAGGTTTTGAGACAAAGATCGGATAGAAGAGATGAACTAGGGTTTGGAGAGGAGATGGTGCTGGTGAAGATGTTGATGGAGATTGACCCCCTCTCGATGAGAGGATCGTTGGTGATGACAATGGCTTCGATTTCCCCCTCCGGGAGGGAAGTTTCCCCGGTAGAACTGCTCCGCCGGAGTCTTAGATTGGTTCTGCCCAGGTTCCACCTCGAGACGGTGGCGCTTCGTCCCGAAAGCTTCCTTATGATTTTTTCAGGTCAAAAGACATCATGTAGCAGAAGATGGGCACCGGGGGCCTGACAGGTGGCCCACAAGCCAGGGAGGCGCGCCCAGGGGGTAGGGCGCGCCCCCCACCCTTGTGGTCACCTGGTGGGTCCCCTCTGGTATTTTCTTTGCCCAATATTTTTTTATATTCCAAAATAATTCTCCGTAAATTTTCAGGACTTTTGAAGTTGTGCAGAATAGGTCTCACAGATTTGCACCCTTTTCGGTCCAGAATTTCAACTGCCGGCATTCTCCCTCTTCATGTAAACCTTGTAAAATAAGAGAGAAAAGGCATAAGTATTGTACCATAATGTATAATAACATCCCATAATGCAATAAATATCAATATAAAAGCATGATGCAAAATGGACGTATCAACTCCCCCAAGCTTAGACCTCGCTTGTCCTCAAGCGAAAGCCGAAATCGATAAATATGTCCACATGTTTAGAGATAGAGGTGTCGATAAAATAAAATACGGACATGAGGGCATCATGATCATCTTTTAGAACAACAATATATATTGACATATAACTTCTCATGCTAGAGTGACAATTCATTCACAAAGTAAACTATGAATCAGAAACTTTATTGAAAACTAACAAACTATGATCTCAGTCATTGAAGCAATTGCAATTTATCATAACATCAAAAAGAGTCAATGTAAGAGCTTTTGTATAGTAAGTCCACGTACTCAACCATCTCTTAGTCTTTCATAATTGCTAACACTCACGCGATACTTATGAGTTCAAAGCCTTAGTCAGACATAGAGAAAGATAGGGGCTTATAGTTTCGCCTCCCAACCTTTTACCTCGAGGGTAATGTCAACAACAATACTTTATGATAACCTACATCAGAGTGGATATATATATCTGGATCTTCCCCAACATATAGTGCTTGCCAAAAGGAAAATGTGTAAAAAGGAAAGGTGAAGATCACCATGACTCTTGTATAAGGGTAGAAAGTAAAAGTAAAAGATAGGCCCTTCGCAGAGGGAAGCAGAGGTTGTCATGCACTTTTATGGTTGGATGCACAAAATCTTAATGCAAAAGAACGTCATTTTATATTGCCGCTTGTGATAAAGAACTTTATTATGCAGTCCGTCGCTTTTATTTCTTCCATATCACAAGTTTGTATAAAGTTTATTTTCCTCTCACTAATAGATAATACATATTTAGAGAGCAATTTTTATTGCTTGCACCGATGACAACTTACTTGAAGGATCTTACTCAATCCATAGGTAGGTATAGTGGACTCTCATGGCAAAACTGGTTTAAGGGATGTTTGGAATCACAAGTAGTATCTCTACTTGGTGCAAAAGATTTGGCTAGCATAAGAGGGAAAGGCAAACTCAACATGTTGGAGGATCCATGACAATATAACTTCTATCCGGATATAGGAAAACATAACTCATTATGTTGTCTTCCTTGTCCAACATCAACCTTTTAGCATATAATATTTTAATGAGTGCTCACAATCACAAAAGATGTCCAAGATAGTGTATTTATATGTGAAACCCCTCTTTCTTGATTACCTCCTATTAATTGCAACAATGACCAAAACTATGTTTGTCAACTCTCAACAAATTTTATTCATCATACTCTTTATATGTGAAGTCATCACTATCCATAAGATCATTATACACTCTTTTTATTTCTTTTATTCTATTCTTTTCTTTATTTCTTTTTCTCAAGATCATAGCAAGAAAGCAAAGCCCTCAACTCAATACTACTCTTTATTATATAACTCTCAGACTCGGTTACATAGAGGGAACATAAAGCAAAACTCAAGGCTAGATCATACTAAAAACTTTAATTCTACTAAACTAGGATATAACCAAAAGGATCGAACTAAGAAAAATGATAAGGGTAAAGATGTGATGGTGATACGATACGGGGACACCTCCCCCAAGCTTGGCACAAGCCAAGGGGAATGACCATACCCATGTGTTTAGATCTCTTTCTTCGGAGGTGGTAATGATGGAGTTGCTGATGATGTATTATCACACTTCAAGCTCAGGAGGTACTCCAATCTACGAATGATGCTCTGGAGGGCGATGACATGCTCTTGCAATAGAATATTTTCACGAGTGAGATATTTATTTTGCACACGAACCGTTTCAATGATCTTAAAAGCTTCAATTTCAGTAGGGGTAAGATGATTGTAGTATGGTTGAAGGATGTCTTCTTCTTCTGCTGCTGCTGGAAGTTGATCTCCCGCGACCTTCTTGATCTTATCACCCTCGATGGTTTCCCCAAGTTCTTCTCCCTTCATCTCCATCTTCATCAGCCAAGCATCCCCTTCTTCATTGTTAGAGGGAGGAGAAGACATGATGCCTGGCTTGACAATTCCAACAGAAAACAACAAGAAACGAAAACAGGGGATATTGCCGTGGTACGGTGGTCAAAACCTTCGGGAGATTATATAATGAATTTTTACCGATAAAAAGAAGTATCGTGCAAGAAAACGGAGTCCGGAGGGCTAATGAGGTGGCCACAAGGCAGGGAGGCGCGCCCAGGGGGTAGGGCGCGCCCCTGGCCTTGCCGCCTCCTCGTGCACTTTTCGGACTACTTTTAATTTTCCTAATTTTTTAAATATTCCAAAACAGAGTAAAATTGCCATTGGAAAAGTTTTGGAGTCGGTTTACTGACTGTACCACATACCTATTCCTTTTCGGAGTCTGAAACGTTCTGGTAGGTCTCCCTTATGTACTCCTCCGGGGTTGTGGTATCAATAATATTGGTTTCAACATTTATGTCGGTACCTGAGATATAATGTTTGATTCTTTGTCCGTTTACCACCTTCGGGTTATTGCCTTCGGCGTTGTTGATCTTGATGGCACCAGAATGATAAACTTCCTCGAGAATGTAAGGCCCTTCCCATTTAGAGAGAAGCTTTCCTCCAAAAAATCTTAAACGAGAATTGTATAGCAAGAAATGGTATTCACGCTTTTGTATTCTTTTATCATGCCATCTTTTAACTTTTTCATTAAACAACTTGGCATTCTCATAGGCCTGGGTTCTCCATTCATCAAGTGAGCAAATGTCAAATAACCTCTTCTCACCAGCAAGTTTGAAATCATAGTTGAGCTCTTTAATTGCCCAATAAGCTTTATGTTCTAGTTCTAGAGGTAAGTGACATGCTTTTCCATAAACCATTTTATACGGAGACATACCCATAGGGTTTTTATAAGCAGTTCTATAAGCCCATAATGCATCATCAACTTTCTTAGACCAATTCTTTCTAGATCTGTTAACAGTCTTTTGCAAGATCAATTTAATTTCTCTATTGCTCAATTCTACTTGACCACTAGACTGAGGATGATACGGAGATGCAATTCTATGGTTGACATCATACTTAGCAAGCAATTTACAGAAAGCACCATGAATAAAGTGTGAACCACCATCAATCATTAAATATCTAGGGACTCCAAACCTCGGGAAAATAACTTCTTTAAGCATTTTTAATAGAAGTGTTATGATCAGCACTACTAGTTGGAATAGCTTCTACCCACTTAGTAACATAATCAACAGCAACTAAAATATGTGTATACCCATTAGAGGAAGGAAAAGGTCCCATATAATCAAAACCCCAAACATCAAATGGTTCAATAACAGGTGAATAATTCATAGGCATTTCCGGACGTCTACTAATATTACCAATTCTTTGACATTCATCACAAGACAAAACAAACTTACGAGCATCCTTGAAGAGAGTAGGCCAATAAAAACCGGATTTTAATACCTTGTGTGCAGTTCCATCTCCAGCATGGTGTCCTCCGTAGGCCTCGGAGTGACACTTGCGTAGGATCTGTTCCTGTTCATGCTCAGGTACATAATGTCTAATAACACCATCTACTCCTTCTTTATAAACATGTGGATCATCCCAAAAGTAATGTCCTAAATCATAGATTTTTTTCTTTTGTTGGTATGTGAAGCTAGGTGGTATAAATTTTGCAACAATGTAATTAGCATAATCAGCATACCATGGAGTACTACGAGAAGCATTTATGACAGCTAATTGCTCATCAGGAAAGCTATCATCAATAGGTAGTGGGTCATCAAGAACATTCTCTAACCTAGACAAGTTATCTGCTACGGGGTTCTCAGCACCCTTTCTATCAATAATATGCAAATCAAATTCTTGTAGCAAGAGAACCCATCTAATAAGTCTAGGTTTAGCATCTTTCTTTTCCATAAGATGTTTAATAGCAGCATGATTAGTATGAACAGTTACTTTGGAATCAACAATATAAGATCTGAACTTATCACAAGCAAACACAACTGCTAAAAATTCTTTTTCAGTGGTAGCATAGTTTCTTTGAGCACTGTCTAGAGTTTTACTAGCATAATGGATAACATTTAATTTCTTATCAACTCTTTGTCCTAGAACAGCACCAACAGCATAATCACTAGCATCACACATAATTTCAAAGGGTAGGTTCCAATCAGTGGTTGAACAATAGGTGCAGAAATCAAGGCTTTCTGAAGAATTTCAAATGCTTCTACACAATCATCATCAAAAACAAATGGGACATCTTTTTGCAAGAGATTAGTGAGAGGCCTAGAAATTTTAGAGAAGTCTTTAATAAATCACCTATAGAAACCAGCATGACCGAGGAAACTTATTATACCTTTGATATCCGTAGGACACGGCATTTTTTCAATAGCATCAACTTTAGCTTTATCAACTTCAATACCTCTTTTGGAGATTTTATGCCCCAACACAATACCTTCATTAACCATAAAGTGGCACTTCTCCCAGTTCCAGACAAGATTAGTTTCTTCACATCTCTGCAAAACTCGATCAAGGTTGCTTAAACAATCATCAAAAGAAGTTCCGTAAACGGAGAATTCATCCATGAAAACCTCAACAATCTTTTCACAAAAGTCAGAAAATATAGCAGTCATACGTCTTTGAAAAGTAACAGGTGCATTACATAAACCAAAAGGCATACATCTATAAGCAAAGGTACCGGAAGGGCATGTAAAAGTAGTTTTTTCTTGATCCTCTTGTGACACTGGTATTTGAGAAAAACCAGAATAACCATCTAGAAAGCAAAAGTGTGTATGTTTTGATAGTCTTTCTAGCATTTGATTAATAAAAGGTAGAGGATAATGATCTTTCCTAGTAGCTTTGTTCAACTTTCTAAAATCAATACCCATTCTATAACCTGTGACAATTCTTTGCGGGATCAATTCATTTTTATCATTAGAAACAACGGTAATACCTCCCTTCTTAGGGACACTAGTGCAGAATTGGGCTTTAGTCCCGATTCGTAAGGACCTTTAGTGCCGGTTCTGCAACCGGCACTAAAGGGTGGGGACTAAAGCCCCCCCCCCCCATTAGTGCTGGTTCGTCACGAACCGGGACCAAAGGCCCACCACGTGGCACGAGCCCGCGCTGGGGGGCTGGGGGCCTTTAGTCCCGGTTGGTTACACCAACCGGGACTAAAAGGTTTAGGGGTTTATGGGTTTATTGTTTATTTTTCCTTTTAATTTTGTGTTTTGCATTTAATTCTTTTTCATTTCAAGCATATTTTACGCTACTACATACTGTACACGTTATGCATATATATAAATAGAATTTCTCGTAGAACCGATCATATATATATCATCGAATTTCTCGTACGACCATTGACATACACACACATATATATATACAATTTGGTATATACAATTTATCCTTCAATTTGCAGATCATTACATGGAGGCATTACAGCTTGTAATAGTATTCTCCTTGGGATCTATGACCCGGTCGAGCAAAAATCCCGCTATTTCCTCTTGAATTGCTCGTACGTGATCCTTTGCTAGGAGCTTATCCCGCGTCTCCATCATCTTTAAAGGAGATCAATATGAATGTATTAGTTGTGTGTATATATTAGATAATGATGTAAAAATTATGAATAGTGTTTTGGCAAACGTACCCAAAGATGTCTTGCATCTTTGCTCCTTTCGGACATCATCATGCAAATGTTCTCGCAAACGTAGTATGCACATAAATTATTCCCCGGCGCCTGCCTCAAGGTCTTTATGAGAATATAATTCAATCAGATAATAATTAATCAAGCATGATAATGGTATTGAAACTAGAATTAAAGAGATGCACGGACGTAGCTAGCTTGTACTACTTAATTAATTACCTTGGGTCGCACCCATTTCAGCTTTTGTTTCCATTCGCCTTCAACCTGTTTGATGAACTTTTCCCAAGGCCTGCCCGCCGGCAAAGAAAATGAATAAAGGAGTTATTAATTAGTTGATATCAGGAAATGAACTAAAGAGGCTGACATAGTGCGATAATGATTAAAATTACCTGTCGACCATCCCCTTCATGATTGAGTATTCATTAGTATCTTTATATAGTGAGTCCAGTACTTGAACTTGTCCCTCGTCAACTTCAATGATTAACAAGATCCAGTGGAAACTGCATGCGCACACGTTTGTATAATTAAGCGGGCATGTGCATAACTCATCAACTACACTTATTAACATCTAGTAAGCAAAAACAAAATTTGTAGTACAAGACAGTGTCACTCACCCGAAGTTGTAAGGAAGTAGTATTTCTGGTTGGGTATTTAGTCGCTTCAAGAACTCTCGCAAGCTTCTCTCTATGTCTTTTCAATCCCATTCACGTGACCATGTCTCTTGATTAATGGTATTTGGGTCGATGAACCCAATGCCATAGCGTCCAACTCTTTTCATTTCATACATCTTCATTATGCATAATACCACAGAAAAGAATATAGTGAGGATAATTACAGGTAATGAACGAGCACTACAGCTAGCTAGAGACTTAAATTACAGAAAGAAATCACTTACAGACAATAGCAACTGACGATAGATTTGTCGAGTGCGTCTTGATTGAATAACTGAAACATTTCTTCAAACTCAACCCACAAATCTTTTCCATGGAAGTAATGCTCTGCCTTGACTTTCACCATGAGGGACTCTCGATTGGTCATTACTTCTCTCAGGTACCATTCATGCAATTGATACATTCTCGTTGATAGAAGCGGGATCTCCTCAGGCTTGACCAGAGGTTGCCCGCGGACAAATTTCCATTTTAATTCCTGCTCTGTAAATGTTTGGAATTCCTCGATGCCTAGGAGTTGTTCAACAGTGACACCGGCCTCTTCAGCCTGCCTTCTATGATCGTCGGTTATTACCAGCTGATCGGCGGTACTCCCATGTGGTTGTACAATGAGCGGGGGGATCGATTGCACTGCATGTTCTCCCAGCTGGGGAACAATTTTCCCGCTTTTTTTACCAACTGCTTGGCTCGAGCTCGAGCTTGACTCCTTCTCTTTTTGTGCACGAAATGACTTCTTGATAGAGCGCACATAGTCTGAGTCCCTATGATTGACAGCTGGTTGAGCATTATCAATAAAGTGTTGTATGACATGCTCAGGTACTTTCTATTTTGGCGGCGGGGGCGGTTTTGGTCCAAAATGGGCCTTCACTTGGGCAGCCACTTCGGCCCTGTTTTCCTCCTCAGTCAGGTGGTAAGGCAACTTCGGAAGAGGCTTGAGGCTTGGACCATATTTGTATTTCTTGCCTCCTTTTGTACCGCTAGCCGCCGTAGCTGTGGTGCCTCTCTTCTGTTGTTGCTGAGGCGGCAGAGACGGCTGACGCGGTGCCTGACTTGGAGGAGGAGTCGGCTGACACGGTGCCGGACATGGAGGAGGAGGAGTCGGCTAACGCGGTGCCGGACTTGGAGGAGGAGGAGTCGACTGATGCGGCGCCAGACTTGGAGGAGCAGGAGTCAACTGATGCGGCGCCGGACTTGGAGGAGGAGGAGTCAGCTGACGCGGTGGCAGACTTGTTGCAGCAGGAGTCGGTGGCCTTGGAAAGACGATGCAATCCTTTTTCCATAGAATGATACGATGTATGGCCTCTCCCAGTGTGCGCTCCTCTTCACCTCCAGGAATGTCAAGCTCTAGCTCGTAATATCCTGACATCACTTCATCAACCCTGACACGAGCATAGCCAGCTGGAATCGGATTGCAATGGAAGGTTGCTTCAGGGGGATTTGTTAAAGCATAGCCGTCCGCCACCTTCATGGATATGTTCTTCACTTTCATGTGTAGCTCACAAGCAGTCCTATCTTTGATATCATCCATGGGGTATTGATGACCCACAAGTATAGGGGACCTATCGTAGTCCTTTCGATAAGTAAGAGTGTCGAACCCAACGAGGAGCAGAAGGAACTGACAAGCGATTTTTAGCAAGGTATTCTCTGCAAGCATTGAAATTATCGGTGACAGATAGTTGAATGATGTGATAATTCGTAACGGGTAACAAGTAACAAAAGTAAACAAGGTGCAGCAAGGTGGCCCAATCCTTTTTGTAGCAAAGGACAAGCCTGGACGAACTCTTATATAAAGCAAAGCGCTCCCGAGGACACATGGGAATTATTGTCAAGTTAGTTTTCATCATGCTCATATGATTCACGTTCGTTACTTTGATAATTTGATATGTGGGTGGACTGGTGCTTGGGTGCTGCCCTTCCTTGGACAAGCCTCCGACTTATGATTAACCCCTCTCGCAAGCATCTGCAACTACGAAAGAAGAATTAAGATAAATCTAACCATAGCATGAAACATATGGATCCAAATCAGCCCTTTACGAAGCAACGCATAAACTAGGGTTTAAGCTTCTGTCACTCTAGCAACCCATCATCTACTTATTACTTCCCAATGCCTTCCCCTAGGCCCAAATCATGGTGAAGTGTTATGTAGTCAACGTTGACATAACACCACTAGAGGAAAGACAACATACATCTTATCAAAATATCGAACGAATACCAAATTCACATGATTACTTATAACGAGACTTCTCCCATGTCCCCAGGAACAAACGTAACTACTCACAAAGCATATTCATGTTCGTAATCAGAGGAGTATTAATTATCATTAAGGATCTGAACATATGATCTTCCACCAAATAAACCAACTAGCATCAACTACAAGGAGTAATCAACACTACTAGCAACCCACAGGTACCAATCTGAGGTTGTGAGACAAAGATCGGATACAAGAGATGAACTAGGGTTTGAGAGGAGATGGTGCTGGTGAAGATGTTGATGGATATTGACCCCCTCTCGATGAGAGGATCGATGGTGATGACGATGGCGATGATTTCCCCCTCCCGGAGGGATGTTTCCCCGGCAGAACAGCTCCGCCGGAGACCTAGATTGGTTCTGCCCAGGTTCCGCCTTGAGACGGCGGCGCTTCGTCCCGAAAGCTTCCTTATGATTTTTTCCAGGTCAAAACACACCATATAGCAGAAGATGGGCGTCGGGGGCCTGCCAGGTGACCCACAAGGACGGGGGGCGCGCCCAGGGGGGTAGGGCGCGCCCTCCACCATTGTGGATGGCAGGTGGCCCCCCTCTGGTACTTTCTTCGCCCAATATTTTTTATTAAATACAAAATGACTCTCCGTGAAGTTTCAGGACTTTTGGTGTTGTGCAGAATAGGTCTCTAATATTTTCTCCTTTTCCAGCCCAGAATTCCAGCTGCCAGCATTCTCCCTCTTCATGTAAACCTTGTAAAATAAGAGAGAAAAGGCATAAGTATTCTGCCATAATGTGTAATAACAGCCCATAATGCAATAAATATTGATATAAAAGCATGATGCAAAATGGACGTATCAACTCCCCCAAGCTTAGACCTCGCTTGTCCTCAAGCGAAAGCCGATATCGAAAAATATGTCCACATGTTTAGAGATAGAGGTGTCGATAAAATAAAATACGGACATGAGGGCATCATGATCATCTTTAGAACAGCACATATATTGTCATATAATTTCTTATGCCAAAGTAACAATTCATTCACAAGGTAAAGTATGAATCAGAAACTTCATTGAAAACGAACAAACTATGATCTCAGTCATTAAAGCAATTGCAATTTATCATACCATCGAAAAGAGTCAATATAAGAGCTTTTCAGCAAGTCCACATACTCAACTATCATTTAGTCTTTCACAATTGCTAACACTCACGCGATACTTATGGGTTCAAAGCTTCCATCGGACACAGAGAAAGATAGGGGCTTATAGTTTCGCCTCCCAACCTTTTACCTCAAGGGTAATGTCAACAATAATACTTTATGATAACCTACATCCGAGGGGATATATATATCCGGATCTCTCCAACACATAGTGCTTGCCAAAGGAAAAAGTGTAAAAAGGAAAGGTGAAGATCACCATGACTCTTGTATAAGGGTAGAAGATAAAAGTAAAAGATAGGCCCTTCGCAGAGGGAAACAGAGGTTGTCATGCGCTTTTATGGTTGGATGCACAAAATCTTAGTGCAAAAGAATGTCACTTCATATTGCTGCTTGTGATAAGGACCTTTATTATGCAGTCCGTCGCTTTTATTTCTTCCATATCACAAGTTCGTATAAAGCTTATTTTCTTCACACTAATAGATCATACATATTTAGAGAGCAATTTTTATTGCTTGCACCGATGACAACTTACTTGAAGGATCTTACTCAATCCATAGGTAGGTATGGTGGACTCTCATGGCAAAACTGGGTTTAGGGATGTTTGGAAGCACAAGTAGTATTTCTACTTGGTGCAAAGAATTTGGCTAGCATGAGAGGGAAAGGCAAGCTCAACATGTTGGAGGATCCATGACAATATAACTTCTATTCGGATATAAGAAAACATAACCCATTATGTTGTCTTCCTTGTCCAACATCAACTCTTTAGCATGTCATATTTTAATGAGTGCTCACAATTACAAAAGATGTCCAAGATAGTATATTTATATGTAAAGCCTCTCTTTCTTTATTACTTCCTATTAATTGCAACAATGACCAAAACTATGTTTGTCAACTCCCAACAGATTTTATTCATCATACTCTTTATATGTGAAGTCATTACTCTCCATAAGATCAATATATGATCTTTTTATTTCTTTTATTATTTTATTCCCTCAAGATCATAGCAAGAAAACAAAGCCCTCAACTCAAAACTACTCTTTATTATATAACTCACGGACTCGATTACATAGATAGAGATCAAAACAAAACTCAAAGCTAGATCATACTAAAACTTTATTCTACTAGATCAAGATATAACCAAAAGGATCGAACTAAGAAAAATGATAAGAGTAAAGGTGTGATGGTGATACGATACCGGGGCACCTCCCCCAAGCTTGGCAGTTGCCAAGGGGAGTGCCCATACCCATGTATTTAGATCTCTTTCTTTGGAGGTGGTGATGATGGAGTTGTTGATGAAGTAGGCTTGTCATCCATCTTCCAAGGCATAGGCTCACCATCATAAAAAGATGAACGAGTCTCCGGGATCCTCAAATCTGCAGCCAAACTCATCCTCTTAAATCTGTATTCATACTCATAGTTTTGGTTTTGCAGGTCATAGATCTGGGATTGGAGATGCTCGATTTTCTCATGAAGCTTGAAGATGGCCTCCCCGATGTTCTTGGCATCCAGCTTGTGATTGTTGGTGAACTCCGTGAACATCATGTGATTGGCATTGAGTCCACATTCCACCATCCCTTGGCACTTGAAAACTTGTTGCTCCATTGCTTCGAGTCTTGTCTCCACGCTTCCGGTCTTCTTCGGTCCCTCAACATCGCGGATGTGCAACACCCTCTCACGCATCTCAATGATTTGAGGGTGTTGCAGCACCTCCGCGAGATAAGGGTTGATGACCTTCTCGAAAAACTTGTCCTTGGGGGCGCTTGGAGACGTCATGGCGATTTGGATCTGTCAGAAAAATAGCTCAAAACAAAAACAGAGGATTTTGTCGTGGTACGGTGGTCAAAACCTTCGGGAGATTATATAATGAATTTTTACCAACCAAAAGAAGTATTGTGCAAGAAAACGGAGCCCGGAGGGCACACGAGGTGGCCACAAGGTCGGGGGGCGCGCCCTCCACCCTTGTGGCTGCCTCATGTCTCTTTCGGACTACTTTTAATTTTCCTAATTTTTTAAATATTCCAGAACGGAGAAAAATTATCATTGGAAATGTTTTGGAGTCGGTTTACTTACCGTACCACATGCCTATTCCTTTTTGGAGTCTGAAATGTTCTGGAAAGTGTCCCTTATGTACTCCTCCGGAGTTACGGTGTCAATTATATTGGTCTCAACATTTATGGGAGTACCTGAGATATAGTGTTTGATTCTTTGACCGTTTACCACCTTCGGATTTGTGCCTTCGGCGTTGTTGATTTTTATGGCAAGGGAACGATAGACCTCCTCGATAATGTAAGGACCTTCCCATTTAGAGAGAAGCTTTCCTGCAAAAAATCTTAAACGAGAGTTGTATAGCAAAACATGATCACCTACATTAAACTCACGCTTTTGTATCCTTTTCTCATGCCATCTTTTAACTTTTTCTTTAAACAACTTGGCATTCTCATAGGCTTGGGTTCTCCATTCATCAAGCAAGCTTATGTCAAATAACCTCTTCTCACCGGCAAGTTTGAAATCATAATTGAGCTCTTTAATAGCCCAATATGCCTTATGTTCTAGTTCAAGAGGTAAGTGACATGCCTTTCCATAAACCATTTTATACGGAGACATACCAATAGGGTTTTTATAAGCAGTTCTATAAGCCCATAATGCATCATCAAGTTTCTTAGACCAATTCTTTCTAGATCTATTAGCAGTCTTTTGTAAAATCAATTTAATCTCTCTATTGCTCAATTCTACTTGACCACTAGACTGAGGATGATATGGAGATGCAATTCTATGGTTAACATCATACTTAGCAAGCATTTTACAGAAAGCACCATGAATAAAATGTGAACCACCATCAGTCATTAAATATCTAGGGACTCCAAACCTCGGAAAAATAACTTCTTTAAGCATCTTAATAGAGGTGTTACGATCAGCACTACTAGTTGGAATAGCTTCTACCCACTTAGTAACGCAATCAACAGCAAATAAAATATGTGTATACCTATTAGAGGAAGGAAAAGGTCCCATATAATCAAAGCCCCAAACATCAAATGGTTCAATAACAAGTGAATAATTCATAGGCATTTCCTGACGTCTACTAATATTGCCAATTCTTTGGCATTCATCACAAGACAAGACAAACTGACGAGCATCCTTGAAGAGAGTAGGCCAATAAAAACCAGATTGCAATACCTTATGTGGAGTTCTATCTCCAGCGTTGTCCTCCGTAAGACTCAGAGTGGCACTTGCATAGGATCTGTTCCTGTTGATGCTCAGCTACACAACATCTAATAACACCATCTACTCCTTCTTTATAAAGGTGTGGGTCATCCCAAAAGTAATGTCTTAAATCATAGAATTTTTTTTCTTTTGCTGGTATGTGAAACTAGGTGGTATAAATTTAGCAACAATGTAATTAGCATAATCAGCATACCATGGAGTATTACGAGAAGCATTTATGACAGCTAATTGCTCACCAGGAAAGCTATTATCAATAGGCAGTGGGTCATCAAGAACATTTTCTAACCTAGACAGGTTGTCTGCAACGGGGTTCTCAGCTCCCTTTCTATCAATAATATGCAAATCAAATTCTTGTAGCAAGAGAACCCATCTAATAAGTCTAGGTTTAGCATCTTTCTTTTCCATAAGATATTTAATAGCAGCATGATCAGTGTGAATAGTTACTTTGGAATCAACAATATAGGATCTGAACTTATCACAAGCAAAGACAACTGCTAGAAATTCTTTTTCAGTAGTAGCATAATTTCTCTGGGCACTGTCTAGAGTTTTACTAGCATAATGGATAACATTCAATTTATTATCAACTCTTTGACCTAGAACAGCACCAACAGCATAATCACTAGCATCACACATAATTTCAAAGGGTAAATTCCAATCAGGTGGCTGAACAATAGGTGCAGAAATCAAGGCTTTCTTAAGTATTTCAAATGCTTCTACACAATCATCATCAAAAACAAAAGGAACATCTTTTTGCAAGAGATTAGTGAGAGGACTAGAAATTTTAGAGAAGTCTTTAATAAACCTCCTATAGAAACCAGCATGACCAAGGAAACTTCTTGTACCTTTGATATCTTTAGGACACGACATCTTTTCAATAGCATCTACTTTAGCTTTATCAACTTCAATACCTCTTTCAGAAATTTTATGCCCCAAGACAATACCTTCATTAACCGTAAAGTGGCACTTCTCCCAATTCAAGACAAGATTAGTTTCTTCACATCTCTGCAAAACTCGATCAAGGTTGCTTAAGCAATCATCAAAAGAAGTTCCGTAAACGGAGAAATCATCCATGAAAACCTCAACAATCTTTTCACAAAAATCAGAGAATATAGCGTCATACATCTTTGAAAGGTAGCAGGTGCATTGCATAAACCAAAAGGCATACGTCTATAAGCAAAGGTACCGAAAGGGCAAGTAAAAGTGGTCTTTTCCTGATCATCTTTTGACACAGGTATTTGAGAAAAACCAGAGTAACCATCTAGAAAGCAAAAATGTGTATGTTTGGATAATCTTTCTAGCATTTGATCAATAAAAGGTATAGGGTAATGATCTTTTCTAGTAGCTTTATTTAATTTGGGAAAATCAATTACCATTCTATAACCTGTAACAATTCTTTGTGGGATCAATTCATTCTTATCATTAGGAACAACAGTAATACCTCCCTTCTTAGGGACACAATGAACAGGACTTACCCACTGACTATCAGCAATAGGATAAATTATACCTCCTTCCAGAAGCTTTAGTATTTTATTTCTTACCACTTCTTTCATCTTAGGATTTAGCCGTCGTTGGTGATCAACAACTGGTTTAGCATCTTTCTCCAATTTAATTTTGTGCTGGCATAGAGTGGCACTAATGCCCTTAAGATCATCAAGAGTATATCCAATAGCAGCACGGTGCTTCTTCAGAGTTTTCAATAATCTTTGTTCTTCATGCTCTGAAAGGTTAGCACTAATAATAACAGGATATATCTTCTTTTCATCGAGATAAGCATATTTCAAAGTATCAGGTAATTGTTTAAGCTCAAACACGGGACCACCCTTAGGTGGAGGAGGATCCCCAAGGATTTCAACAGGCAAATTGTGTTTCAAAATAGGCCCTTGATTAAAGAATATCTCATCTATTTCCCTTCTTTCAATCATAGACAAATCATTTTCATGGTCTAGCAAATATTGTTCTAAAGGATCAGTAGGAGGCACGGCAATAGAAGCAAGACCAATAATTTCATCCTTACTAGGCAATTCTTTATCATGGGGTTGTCTACGAAATTTAGAGAAATTAAAATCATGAGACATATCCCCTAAACCAACAGTAACAATATCTTTCTCGCAGTCTATCTTAGCATTAACAGTATTCAAGAAGGGTCTACCAAATATAATGGGACAAAAGTTATCTTGTGGGGAACCAAGAACA
Organism: Thinopyrum elongatum; assembly: GCA_011799875.1. NCBI lineage: Eukaryota > Viridiplantae > Streptophyta > Magnoliopsida > Poales > Poaceae > Thinopyrum > Thinopyrum elongatum. The sequence continues at coordinate 164,029,890 of CM022302.1, forward strand.
AGAAAATCAGCAGGATATTTTATTTTCCCACACAAGACTTCAACATCTCTAACAATTCCAATTGGTGAAATAGTATCTCTATTAGCAAGCTTAATAGTAACATCAATATCTTCTATCTTAGCAGGTGCAATATCATTCATAATTTCTTTATATAAGGAAAAAGGAATTGCACTCACACTAGCACCCACATCACATAAGCCATGATAGCAATGATCTCCTATTTTAACTGAAACAACAGGCATGCCAACAACGGGTCTATGTTTATCTTTACTATCGGGTTTAGTAATTCTAGCAGCTTCATCACAGAAATAAATAATATGCCCATCAATATTATCAACCAAGAGATCTTTAACCATAGCAATACTAGGTTCAACTTTAATTTGTTCAGGGGGTGTAGGTGTTCTAGTATAACTCTTACGAACCACAGTTGAAGCTTTAGCATGATCCTTTATTCTAACAGGAAAAGGTGGTTTCTCAATATAAGCAGTAGGAACAATAGGATCAACATTATAAGTAATAGTTTCTTCTTCAACTTTAATAGGTTCTACTACTTTAACTTCAATGGGAGGATGATATTTAAACCACTTCTCCTGAGGGAGATCAACATGAGTAGCAAATGATTCACCGAAAGAAGCTACTATCTCAGAGTCAAGTCCATATTTAGTGCTAAAATCACGAAAAGCATCGGTATCCATAAAAGATTTAACACAATCAAACTTAAGGTTTATACCTAACTCCTTACCTTCATCGAGGTCCCAATCTTCAGAGTTCCATTTAATTCTTTCCAATAAATCCCATTTGAATTCAATATCCTTCTTCATATAAGAACCAGTACAAGAAGTATCGAGCATGGATCGATCATTATGAGAAAGCCGAGCATAATTTTTTTGAATAATAATTTCTCTTGGGAGCCCATGATTGGGGCATGAATATAACATTGACTTAAGCCTCCCCCAAGATTGATCGATACTTTCTCCTTCACGAGGCCAAAAATTAAATATATAATTTCGATCACGATGAACCAGATGCATAGGATAAAATTTCTGATGAAATTCCAATTTCAATCGGTTGTAGTTCCATGATCCAATATCATCACATAGCCTATACCATGTCAATGCCTTCTCCTTCAAAGATAAAGGGAAGAACTTCTTCTTGACTTCATCCTCGGGCAAACCTGCAAGCTTAAATAATCCACAAACTTCATCCACATATATTAGATGCATATCAGGATGTAATGTTCCATCTCCTGTGTAAGGATGAGCTAGCAGTTTCTCTATCATACACGAAGGAATTTCATAATAAATATTTTCAGTAGGTGCAGTAGGTTGAGGAGCAACTCTTTGCTCTTCCGGTCGATGTGAAGATACCCCGAACAAGCCCCTCAAAGGATTATTTTCCATAGTAACAAGTGACAGTAAATTTCAGCACACTATATAAATGTTTCCTTACCAAATTCCACTTACCAAAGGCGCTTCACTCCCCGGCAACGGCGCCAGAAAAGAGTCTTGATGACCCACAAGTATAGGGGATCTATCATAGTCCTTTCGATAATTAAGAGTGTCGAACCCAATGAGGAGCAGAAGGAAATGACAAGCAGTTTTCAGCAAGGTATTCTCTGCAAGCACTGAAATTATCGGTGACAGATAGTTGAATGATGAGATAATTCGTAACGGGTAACAAGTAACAAAAGTAAACAAGGTGCAGCAAGATGGCCCAATCCTTTTTGTAGCAAAGGACAAGCTTGGATGAACTCTTATATAAAGCAAAGCGCTCCCGAGGACACATGGGAATTATTGTCAAGTTAGTTTTCATCATGCTCATATGATTCGCGTTCGTTACTTTGATAATTTGATATGTGGGTGGACCGGTGCTTGGGTGCTTCCCTTCCTTGGACAAGCCTCCCACTTATGATTAACCCCTCTCGCAAGCATCCGCAACTACGAAAGAAGAATTAAGATAAATCTAACCATAGCATGAAACATATGGATCCAAATCAGCCCCTTACGAAGCAACGCATAAACTAGGGTTTAAGCTTCTGTCACTCTAGCAACCCATCATCTACTTATTACTTCCCAATGCCTTCCCCTAGGCCCAAATCATGGTGAAGTGTTATGTAGTCGATGTTCACATAACACCACTAGAGGAAAGACAACATACATCTTATCAAAATATTGAACGAATACCAAATTCACATGATAACTTATAACTAGACTTCTCACATGTCCTCAGGAACAAACGTAACTACTCACAAAGCATATTCATGTTCATAATCAGAGGAGTATTAATTATCATTAAGGATCTGAACATATGATCTTCCACCGAATAAACCAACTAGCATCAACTACAAGGAGTAATCAACACTACTTGCAACCCACAGGTACCAATCTGAGGTTCTGAGACAAAGATCAGATACAAGAGATGAACTAGGGTTTGAGAGGAGATGGTGTTGGTGAAGATGTTGATGGAGATTGACCCCCTCTCGATGAGAGGATCGATGGTGATGACGATGGCGATGATTTCCCCCTCCCGGAGGGATGTTTCCCCGGCAGAACAGCTCCGCCGGAGCCCTAGATTGGTTCTACCTAGGTTTCGCCTCGAGACGGAGGCGCTTCGTCCCGAAAGCTTCCTTTTGATTTTTCCAGGTCAAAACACACCATGTAGCAGAAGATGGCCGTCGGGGGCCTGCCAGGTGGCCCACATGGACGGGGGGCGCGCCCTCCACCCTTGTGGATGGCAGGTGGCCCCCCTCTGGTACTTTCTTCGCCCAATATTTTTTATTAAATCCAAAATGACTCTTCGTGAAGTTTCAGGACTTTTGGAGTTGTGCAGAATAGGTCTCTAATATTTGCTCCTTTTCCAGCACAGAATTCCAGCTGCCAGCATTCTCCCTCTTCATGTAAACCTTGTAAAATAAGAGAGAAAAGGCATAAGTGTTGTGCCATAATGTGTAATAACATCACATAATGCAATAAATATTGATATAAAAGCATGATGCAAAATGGACGTATCAGGTATCTATCCAGCAGTGCATCATCGCCCGGGCCAGAACCCACGCTGCTTCTCGGCATGGATGGGACGGTGCTATCCAATGCTGGATCTGCTTGTTGCTGCCACTGAGACGCCCTTTCCTGGCTAAGTGAGTCGATCTGCTCCTGCTGGCAGATGAAAGCACGTTCCAACTCCGCGTGCTTTGATTCTACATTGCGAAGGCGGTCTGCTTCCTGCTTCCTCTTCTCCTCCTCTAGCTTCCTCTTCTCATCCTCCTGCTACCTCTTTCTTGCATGGCTTCTATAAGTGTCATTCCAATCCGCAAACCCCTCAAACCATGGAACAACGCCTTTGCCTCGTGTTCTTCCCGGGTGTTCAGGATTCTTCAGGGCGCGCGTAAGCTCGTCATTCTCTCTGTTGGGCGTGAACACCCCCGTTCGAGCCTCTTCTATTGCAACAAGTAAACTGTCGGTGGCTCCTTTAAGACATGCCCGCTCCAAAACCAGCCATGTCTTTGGGTCCAACTTCCCCCCATGCGCATAAAACCAAGTCCTGCACCTGGGGGCCTAGCTCAATGTAACTGGAGTGACCCCTGCAGCAATCATCTCTTGCTCAGCGATATCCCACTTAGGCCAGGCCACCTCGTAGCCACCTGGCCCCAGATTATGGTGCCACTAATTTTTTGCAGCATTAATCTTGTTTATTCTTGACCATTCCTGAGCTACTTCCGATTCCTTGAACTTCACGAACGCGTCCCAGTGATATCTTGCCTTCTCTAGTGTTCCCTTGAATTCTGGAGTCTGCTTTCCTGCTTTGATGTACGCGGCCCATATATTTTTCTTGTGGTTTTTGAATGCTATCGCCATCTTCTTAAGAGCACTGTTCTTGACTTTCTCCAGATCTGCATCTGTCAAATGATCTGGTAGGGTGAAATGTGACATGAGCGATTCGCAAAGAAGATCTTTTGCTCTTTGGTCAACAAAAGTAACATCTGGATCTCCCTTTGCTCGCTTTTTCCATTCTTGAACGGAGATCGGGATTTGGTCTCTGACAATAACTCCGCATTGACGAATGAACTTGTTCACATTCTTCTTAGGTTCAAGCGGTTTGCCATTAGGTTTGATGGCATCGATGTTGTACTTTACGCCAGCCTGCAACTTTTTGGCCGGGCCTCGAACTGTCCTGCTGCTTGTAGAAGATTTGCTTGATCCGGAGGGCTAAAAGAAGAAAGATCGATTCGTTAATATATATACAAATCAATTAAAACATGTGATGATCACCAGATGCCTTATATAAATATACCTCACCGGTCTTTGTTATTTGAAGAACAAAATTTCCTTCGTCGTCATTATTCTGGACTTCATCTATTCATTCGTCTTCATCAAATATCATACCCTCACCGGTATTGTTCAGATATTGCGAGCCGTCATCTTCTTCATTCTCATCTGGGCTCGGGGAGCGTATGATGTCGAACATAGTCTCTTCTCCTTCTCTGCCGGTATTGTCCATAGCTTTTAATTAACTAATCCAGAAGAAAGATAAAAAAAATTAGTATTCAAATTAGAATGCATGCATGCAATCAACAAGGAAAAACTGAATCATAGTAGATAATATATATACATCTCGAATAATCCAGATAATATGCATCATCGAATATAATCTCGAATACATCGTCTCGAATATTATCGAATAATATAATATCGGATACATTGTCTCGAATATTATCGAATATAATCTTGAATACATCTTGAGTATTATCACTAATACATCTCGAATATGATCATATATATAACATCACTAGCTAACATCACTCGAGGTGGACACCCAAAGAGAAGGAACGATCACGGGATCATAGCTCGGGTGAGATCTCTGAAGAACCTGCCAGGTATTGGAGAACCTGATGTCCAACGCAACCATGTAGCGACGGACGTGCTCGTCCTCCTCCCTGACACGGTGACGTACCACCTCCGCGGGGGACGCCAGCCTCCGCACCGAATGTGGCCCACGCGCCCGCCACCAAAGAAGCTCCGGGTCGACGACGGGACCCGGGTTCCTCACCAAGATGCGCGCCCCTGAAGGTAGCACCTCCTAGTGCCAGCCCGGCGGAGCCCAGTCCTGGACATGGCGCCTCTGAAGCAGGATGTCGTCGCGAACGAGTCGACGACGAGGATGCGGGCCGGGCATCGTTGACGTCGAGAACAAATTCTATGCAAATTTAACATTTTTTAAATGCTTGATTGTGATTTTTGTAATTCGTTTTCACTTGATTTTGCAAATACATAACAAACTTTTGCAAATACAACATTAAAAAATGCAACTTTTTTCTATGCAATTTTTTTCTATGCTTGGTCAAAATTCCTCAAATGTTTTCTATACATTGTATACATACATATACAATGTTCAAGAAATCGTTAACTGGTAGTTGCTCGGTCGGTTAAGGAGTAGCGATTAATCGGTGAATCGGCCTATTAACTGGATTAATCGGTGGACCATTAATCGGTAGATTGAATAGCAACTTGCCAACATATATCTATATTTTTTATGTATTATACCATACTCTCATGCTCCCAGTTATGTAGTATACCAAAACATGCTGCCATGCACATATGAAAAGCATAGAGAGGAGGTAAAATTATTAATCCTAGCTAATAAGGAGTGGGATGGGGCTGGAAGGGGTTATGGGCCAAAAACTTGGGTTTTGTTTGCCCACCCATTAATGGGCCAGCAGGGATTAATCGGCATGACAACTGATTAATCGGTCTAACTGGCCAATTAATCGGCCTGACAAGTTAACGCGATGAATATGTGTTATTCGATTCGGCCATGCTATGAGTAGCGATTAACTGGCCCGTTAACTGATTAATCGGTGAATTCTTGAACAGTGTACATATACTAATTGTTATATATACATTGGATCAAATGTCAAAATTCCTCAACTTTTTTCTATACATTGTATTCATACATATATATACTGATTTCTATACATATTGGATCAAAATGTCAAAATTCCTCAAAATTTCTATACATACATTATATACTAATTAATTCCTCAAATGTCAAAATTCCTCAACTTTTTTCTATACATCTAATCATCTAGTGAAAAAATGTCAAAATTCTTCTGAAAAATGTCAAAATTGCTATACATATATACTAAAACATACAAAAATACATATAAATCATCTAACTTAAGAAAATGGGTGTGTGTGTTCGTGCATGTGTGTGTGTGTGGGCTCGGGGAGGGGCGGCCATGGCGGCAGGGGGCGAGGGAGAGGGGGGAGGGGGGAGAGCTCACAGCGCGGCGACGGCGACGGCGAGGCGAGTCGGGGGCGGCGACGGCGTCGGGTTAGGCAGCGCGGCGAGGAGCTCGGACCGGGGAGGAGCGGGCGCTGGCGGTGTCGCGGGTGGCGTCGGGGCTCGGGGAGGAGGGTGCGTCCGGCGTCGGGGATCGGCGCGAGGAGGCGCGGGCGGCCGGCGTCGGGGGAGGCGAGACGGCATCGGGGCAGGCGCGTACGGCAGCAGCCTGGCGGCGCGGCGATCTCCTCTGTAGTGGTCGAAGAAGCAGAGAAACTGAAAAAAATTCAAGTGTTGTATATATGTGCGCAGGCCTTTAGTCCCGGTTGGAGCCACCAACCGGGACTAAAGGTGAATTTCACCAGCCGAAGCGGCGGGAAGCGCAGGCCTTTAGTCCCAGTTGGTGGCTCCAACCGCGACTAAAGGGGGTCTTTAGTCGCAGTTGGAGCCACCAACCGTGACTAAAGACCTGTTCCTGGCACGGCGCACTGCGGTGGATGTTTAGTCCCACTCGCCCAGCGAAGGGCGTCCGCACTAGCTTATAAGCCCCACCGCGGCATCTGCCTCGAGCTCCTCTCTAAGCAGGCCTTTGTGGGCCTATTGAACCTGTGCTGCCCTGATGGGCCTACTGGGCCTAGCGGGCCTGCATCCTGGCCCAACTAGCGGTTGCGTTTCTAGTCATATGCAGGCCGTGGCGGCCCAGTAGGCGGGCATTTTTTATTTACTTTTCAGTTTTTTTTTGTTTTCTGCTTTATTTATTTTCTTTTGTTTCTGAGTTGTTTTTTGCTTTATTTAGAGTTTCTGACTGAATCTTTTTGCTTTAGGTAAAAAATATAAACTTTCTGTTAGTGCCAGAAGTTTTCAAATTTGAATTATTTGAAATTTGTGTGAATCACTAGTTTGTGAATAACTTTACTTTAAAAATAGATTTTTCAGTGATTCTTTTTTCTGCTGTTTAATATTAGTGTGTTTTATCATTATATTCAATTTGGTAATTCTTAGGTTATTTAAAAAAATGAAATGCCTTTGTAACAGATGAGTTTTCGTCCGAAACCTTGATACTGCGAAAGAGATTGTCCATTTTGTACACGAAGTGCATCCAGTTTTTGCCGTAACCCTCTCAACTTTTTAGCACATGCTATGTGGGTGAAATGATGATACCATGCCAACTTTCAACCTTTTCAGAGTTCATTTGTAGTGCTTTTCAAATTCAGGGTCGTTTAGCTCAAAAAAATCAGTAAATGCATGAAAAATAGCAAATGAAGTCAGAAAGGGTTGAAAATTGATGATGTGGCTTTGAATGGTGCATACTGAATGCACAAAAAGTCTGAAGTTGAAATAAGTTTAAAAAAATGAAATGCCTTTGTAACAGATGAGTTTTCGTCCGAAACCCTGATACTTCGAAAGAGATTGTCCATTTTGTACATGAAGTGCATCCAGTTTTTGCCGTAACCCTCTCAACATTTTAGCACATGCTATGTGGTTGAAATGATGATACCATGCCCACTTTCAACCTTTTCAGAGTTCATTTTGTAGTGGTTTTGAATTTCAGGGTCGTTTAGCTCAAAAAATCAGTAAATGCATGAAAAATAGCAAATGAAGTCAGAAAGGGTTGAAAATTGATGACGTGGCTTTGAATGGTGCATACTGAACACACAAAATGTCTAGAGTTGAAATAAGTTTAAAAATATGAAATGCCTTTGTAACAGATGAGTTTTCATCCGAAACCCTGATACTTCGAAAGAGATTGTCCATTCTGTACATGAAGTGCATCCAGTTTTTGCCATAACCCTCTCAACTTTTTAGCACATGCTATGTGGGTGAAATGATGATACCATGCCAACTTTTAACCTTTTCAGAGTTCATTTTGTAGTGCTTTTCAAATTCAGGGTCATTTAGCTAAAAAAAATCAGTAAATGCATGAAAAATAGCAAATGAAGTCAGAAAGGGTTGAAAATTGACGATGTGGATTTGAATGGTGCATAATGAGCGCACAAAAAGTCTGGAGTTGAAATAATTTTAAAAAAATGAAATGCCTTTGTAACAGATGTGTTTTCATCCGAAACCCTGATACTTCAAAAGAGATTGTCCATTTTGTACACGAAGTGCATCTAGTTTTTGCCGTAAGCCTCTCAAATTTTTAGCACATGCTATGTGGGTGAAATGATGATACCATGCCAACTTTCAACCTTTTCAGAGTTCATTTTGTAGTGCTTTTCAATTTCAGGGTCGTTTATCTCAAAAAATCAGTAAATGCATGAAAAATAGCAAATGAAGTCAGAAAGGGTTGAAAATTGATGGCGTGGCTTTGAATGGTGCATACTGAACGCACAAAAAGTCTGGAGTTGAAATAAGTTTAAAAAATGTCTAGTCTTATAGACCAGTGTAGGTGAGATGGAGCAGAGCAAAAGAGTGACACGTGCACTGGTGGGGGTCGCCGTGAGAAGTCCAGCGGACTCGAGGGAGCACCGGTTCACCTCGAGGGTGGCTCCCAGCCCAGAGAGAAATTAATCACTCGGGAGGAGTTGTCACGTCAATAGTCAAGGCTCGAGAGATGCAGAATGGTGCATACTGAACGCACAAAACACATAAGTACCCTAACTATTACAAAGATTCCCTCCGGTTTGTCTGAAGTGGGACTTTCCAGATATATAAGTCCGGAAACTCACTAGAGAAGAAAGTGATTACAGTGAAGCCCGGTCACATCCCAGAGTGGGATCTTTGGGCATAAAACTTTTTCTTCGCGTGTGTCCCTTTGCGCCGTAACCATGGACAATCTTCATCATTTAACTGGATGCTCGGGTCAATATTCACTATGAATGGAGCAATTTCATGAAACTTTTCATAATCTTCTGACATGTCTGTCTTGTCCTCCACTCCCATGATGTTTCTTTTCCCTGAAAGAACTATCTGGCACTTTGGCTCATCGTATGATGTATTTGCTTCCTTATATTTTCTTTTTCTCGGCTTGGTAGACATGTCCTTCACATAGAAAACCTGCGCCACATCATTGGCTAGGACGAATGGTTCGTCTGCGTACACAAGATTGTTGAGATCCACTGTTGTCATTCCGTACTACGGGTCTTCCTTTACCCCGCCTCCTGTCAGATTGACCCATTTGCACCGAAACAAAGGGACCTTCAAACCACGTCCATAGTCAAGTTCCCATATCTCCTCTATGTAACCATAATATGTGTCCTTTGGCCTATTGGTGTTTGCTGCATCAAAGCGGACACCACTGTTTTCGTTGGTGCTCTTTTTATCTTGGGCGATCGTGTAAAATGTATTCCCATTTATCTCGTACCCTTTGAAAGTCAATATATTCGAAGATGGTGACTGGGACAGCAAGTACATATCATCTTCAACGGCGTCGTCATGCATGAGACGTGTCTGCAACCAACCGGTGAAAGTCCCCATTTGTTCACGTGTAATCCAGTCGTCAGACTTCTCCGGGTGTTTGGAGCGTAGAATATTCTTGTGTTCCTCGATAAACGAAGCCACCAAGGAGGAATTTTGTAGAACTGTGTAGTGTGCTTGCGCCCAAGAATGCCCGTCCATACATATTATTGCTTTCGGTCCTAGTGTGCCTTTGCCACCCAGTCTTCCCTCATGACGTGATTCAGGAACACCAATCGGCTCAAGGTCAGGAATAAAGCCAACACAAAACTCAATGACCTCCTCATTTTCATGGCCCTTGTGACGCCCACGGCTTAATCGTGCACTAATCATACACGCAAATGCACACGATCAAGCCTAAGGACTCACTTGAAGATATCACAACACAACTTTAAAACATAAATAAAATCATACAAGCTTTATATTACAAGCCAGGGCCTCGAGGGCTCGAATACATAGCTCGATGGCATACAAGCGTCAGCGGAAGCATCAGATATCTGAGTACAGATATAAAAGATAAACAGAAAGGCCTTAAGAAGGCGGGACAAAAGAAAACACTATGATCGAAAGGCGTAGGCCTCCTGCCTAGGACCCTCCGAACCTACTCCTGGTCGATAGCCAACTCGTAGAAGAAGCCATCCTCGGGGTAGTAGTAGTAGTAGTCGATGGTGCAGCTGTCTCAGGGGCTCCGTCAACTGGTCTCGACAAACTGATAGGGGGAGAAAAAGAAAGCAAAGCAACCGTGAGTACTCTGAAGTACTCAGCAAGCAAGGATCTACACTACATATGCATCATTATCAAAGGGAGGCTGTATATGTGGACCGGGCTGCAGAAATGCCAGAATAGAGAGGAAAGCCTAGTCCTATCGAAGACTAGCATCTTCAAGAATCTTCCAGCATCTTTGAGCGTCTTGCAGCATTTAGAAGAGTACAGGGTAGCATAATGTAAGTAGTAGTAGAATCAGGTAACAGTCTCGCCCAGAGATCCTTCCTCGACTCCCTGCGAGAAAGCGATCCTAGAGCCACATATCCAGGTATCATCTCAAGTTCTAGCTGTATCGATCGGGATACAACTCCGAGTGTCCTTTACCGTAGGACCGGCTATCGATAGATGTGTTCTTCCCTGCAGGGGTGCACCAACTTACCCACCACGCTCGATTAACTCCGGCCGGACACACTTTCCCGGGTCATGCCCGGCCTCGGCCAAACGATACACCGCAACCCTACCTACAGCTCAGCAGAGAGGTCCCCGCCGGTCTACCTCCTAAGCGCAAGGGGGTCTTGGGCCATCGCCCCTCGCCCTACGGGTCGTTGTGTGCAGGGTGGATACCAGCACCGCCTCGAAAGGCCGGTACGATCCGACCGTGCCACAATGCTGAACTGGACGTCTGACAGAGCTTTCGGCTGATGTTACGATGTAGAATGCCCATACTATGCCCACGTGATGGTTAGTGCTATCAGGCCAGAGGCCTACTCGGATCAAATATCCAAATCATTAGGCCTAGGGGCTTGCGGAAACGAGCAGAGACTCACGAAAGATGTGACCCCGTCGCCCCGTCTCGAGGACTTGCTGCAAGGGCTAAGAATGCCCGGCCGTGCCTCGTGGAATAACTCACGGGTATCTATCCATCATTCGCGGGTACCCCTCAGGGTCGACCCGCCTTTCCAAGCATCAGTGTCAACGGTAATGTAAGGCATCCGTGTGGTCACCATATCAAGGGGAATCCGAGGCATCACCCTCGTTGGACTCCCACCTGATGCAACATCTAGATGGACGTAGGAGGCATCACCCTCGAGGTCCACACGTGAGGTGTTGCTCGACTTTGTCGTTATCGAGGGTGGTGTAGGAGGAATCACCCTCGCTTACCACGACCGATTAGCTAACCTACAAGGTTATCATGAGAAGTGCTGACGAGGTATCACCCTCGGCACTCGATAGTAACCCAGTAGTGTCGAGCAACGAAGGGGAAGTGAGGTGCGGTGCCAGGGGTCTGATCTTTGATCCCGTTGGTCGGGTCTTCTGAAACTCCAGCGGGGCAGTCGGGATAAAGTGGGGGTCACTAGTGGGGCTCTACCCAAACTATACTAAGCAGTTTAGGAAAATGGTAAAGTATCAACAACAGGTTACAATGAACAGGCTATGCAGCAGATATAGGATAACAGTATCAGTAGCAAATTCTAATGCAAGCATGAGAAAATAGAATAGGCGATATCGGGATGATCAAAGGGGGGGGGCTTGCCTGGTTGCTCTGGCAAGAAGGGCTGGTCTTCAGGGGGTACCGTCAGGGACGTAGTCGTACTCCTGAGCTGCGTCTGCCTCGAGAGCTACGTCGACGTCAGGGGCTACCGAGAGAGAAGAGGGGGAAGAAACAGGTAAACATAATGCATACAAATGCAACACGGTGCGTGCGAAGCTACGATGCAGTGCAGGGTTGCCTAAATATGCATCTAAGTCATTTTAGTTATTTTTAGGATTATCGCGGGATTTATTAACCGGTGTGTGTGCACTATTCATATGCCAGATTCGGGCCCAGAGTTACGAGTTCGTCTACGTAGGGGGTTCCGACAAAGAAACGGACGGCACGATCCGACTCGTCTCGTCGTTCTGAGCAGGTTTCATGTTTTAACTTTTTCGATCTGAGCTACGGTTTAAAAGTTATGAATTTTAAAGTTTATTTGAATTTCTGGAATTATTTATTTTAACAGAAATTGAATTATGACGTCATCCTGGCGTCAGCATTGCGTCAGCGGTCAACAGACCCGCTGACCGGTCAACTGGGCCCTTGTGGGGCCCTCTAGCAGTGACTGGGTGTTGCCCAGTCAGCATTTGACTGGGTCAATGGGACCCAGGGGCTTGTGGGGGCCACCGGTCAGCGACCCAGAGGGTGGCCCCGAGGCGGCCACGTCAGCGCGGCCGGCGGTGGAACTCCGGCGACGCGGATCGCGGCGGAGGAGCTCGGGACTCGCCGGAAAACGGCTATGGCGCCCCGTTCGGACCGCGGCCAGGTGCGTTAGGAAGCTGGAGAGCTCGCGCATCCATCTACGGCATCAAAACGAGTGGGGGTGGCCGAAAACGCGCCGGCGTCGAGCCGTGGCGGTGACGGCGTTCGGGTCCCGACGGAAATGGTGCGAGGGGCCACGAAAGATCGAGCCGAGAGCATGGGCGGCACCAGAGAAGATCACTGAGCTCACTGGGGAGCTCGGGCGAGCATGGCAGTGGCTGTGGCCACGACCACGAGCTCGTCGGCGGCGTGGTGTTCGGGCATTTCGAGCACGGCTTCGACGGTGACGGGAACGCGCGGGGAAGAGAGGGGAAAAGAGGAGGAGCTCACAGGGTAGGCGCAAGAGGGCCCGGTGAAAGTTTAGGAGCTGCAGCGGCAGTGAATCGACGGCGGCGCCATCGGTGCCCGAAGGTTGAAGACGGCCTTGGCCCGGTGCTGCGGTGAGCTCCTGCTTGCGTGGCTGGGTGCAGGCGAAGTGGCGCTCGCCCACGGAACAGATGGACATGGAGCGGCGTCGAGGAGAGGCCGGTGGTCGCGTCTGAGCAACGGCGCGGCGACGACCTCTCGGGACAGAGAGAGCAGAGGGGAGCGGCGAGCGCGTGAGTGAGGGAGAGAGAGGAATGAGAGGGAGGAGTCCAGGGGGGAGGGCTCGAGGGCGAGCTTATCCCCTCGCCTGGCCGCGGCGTCGCGGTGTCGAGCGGCGAACGGTCGAGGCGCGAGCGGCCATGGCGACGCCGACACGGCGATAGAGAGAGGGGGAGAAGGAGAGAGAAACGGGCCGGCTGGGCTGGACCGGTGCACTGTGCACTTAGGTCCAGTCCAGTTTAGGCCTTTTTCTTTTATTATTTTTGTTTTTAATTTACAGTAGCTCTTTGCAATATTTTGAGCTAGCAAAACATTTTGCAAAAATGTGAATCTTGCTCACACTGATGTATTGCAATGTCCAGCAAGGCCACAAAAAGTTTGAGCTCATTTGAAAACCATTTGAATTTAATAAAAATGGTTTGAGCTTTATAATTGCTGATTTGGCTCTGTTTCATACTATTTGAGTCACTTTTCTAACTCCAACTTTATTGATGATGGTTTTACAAATGTTCCTGGATTATTAGCCACTTAATGAACATCTTTCCAACAGTGTTTGCTCAACTTCATATTTCACTTTGGAATTTGAGTTGATTTTTAAAATGGAATTGATTTATTTTGGTTAACCTCTATGACTTGGCATTCATTATTAGCAGCTAATCACAGTGGCTATTACATAGGGGTGTTACAAGTTCTCCTCCTCTAAAAAAAATTCTCGTCCCGAGAATTCAGGAGGTAGAAGGAAAGAGGTCGGGGTATTCCTTGCGAAGATGATCCTCGCGTTCCCAAGTGGCTTCATCTTCAGTGTGATTCGACCATTGCACTTTCAGGAACTTGGTGACCTTCTGACGGGTTCGACGTTCAGCTTCATCGAGAATGCGGATGGGATGCTCCTTATAAGATAGATCATCTTGCAATTCGAGCATTTCGTGATCCACTGCTCTGTGCGGAGACTCCTTAAAGCATTTACGAAGTTGCGACACATGGAAGACGTCATGGATATGAGAGAATTGCGGCGGCAACTCCAATTTATAAGCCACCTGTCCATGTCTGGCAACAATGCGAAAAGGACCAATATAGCGAGGAGCTAACTTTCCCTTGATTCCGAAACGGTGAGTGCCCTTCATAGGAGTGACTCGCAGATAAGCCTGATCACCAGGTTGATAAGTCAAACCCCATCGTTTGCGATCATAATTGCTCTTCTGGCGGTCTTGAGCTGTTTGAGATTCTCCCGGACAATACGAACTTGCTCTTCGGCGTGTTGGATAATATCCGGACCCACGAGTGGTCGTTCCCTAGTTTCTGACCAATTCAGAGGGGTTCAACACTTACGTCCATATAGAACTTCGAAGGGGGCCATTTTCAAGCTGGCTTGATAGCTGTTGTTATAAGAGAACTCGGCATACGGGAGAGATTCTTCGCACTTCTTACCGAAATAAATAACACAAGCTCGCAGCATGTCTTCAAGCACTTGATTTACTCGTTCGACTTGGCCTTGGGATTGAGGATGATAAGCTGAACTCCAGGTGATATGAGTTCCCATAGCTTGTTGGAAACTTTCCCAGAACTTGGAAGTGAAAAGGCCGCCACGGTCCGAACTGATCTCTTTCGGAATACCGTGGAGAGAAACAATTCTGGAGATGTATAATTCTCCTAACTGACTAGCAGTGATCGTCTCCTTGACAGGCAGAAAATGTGCAACTTTAGAAAGTTGGTCGACGACGACAAGAATAGCATCGTGACCCTTCTGTGACTTGGGAAGTCCTGTAATGAGATCCATTTGAACCTTATCCCATTTCCATAGGGGAATAGGAAGGGGTTGCAGAATTCCGGCAGGCTTCTGATGTTCTGCCTTGACGCGACGGCAAACGTCACATTCAGCAACATATCGAGCAATGTCCTGCTTCATTCTAGACCACCAGTACCTTTGACGGAGATCACGATACATTTTGGTGCTACCCGGATGAATAGACAGCGGTGTATCATGTGCCTCCTTCATGACCTTGTCAGTCATTAGCTCGAAGCGAGGTACGACAATGCGGTCTCTGAAATATAAGGTTCCATCTTTAGACAGCGAGAAATCCCTGTACTTTTCCAGGTGAAGATCTTTCTTCATGAGATCAATTTCAGCATCTTTAGCTTGTGCAATCTTAACAGCCTTCTCAAGGTCTGGTTCAACAACCAAGGTTTTTAAGTAACCTTGAGGAACTATCTCGAGATTTAGCTTTTGAAGATCTTCATACAGGAGTGGCTGCTCTAGCTGGACTTCAAGTTCACAGCAATAGGATTTGCGGCTCAATGCATCAGCCATTACATTAGCCTTGCCAGGGGTATAAGAAATACCCAAATCAAAGTCCGCAATGGTCTCCATCCATCTTTGCTGACGGAGGTTCAGAGATGGCTGAGTGAACAAGTACTTCAGACTTTTATGGTCTGTGTAGATCTCGCAACGATTACCGAGGAGGTAATGTCTCCACAACTGCAGTGCATAGATGACAGCAGCTAGTTCTAGATCATGTACCGGATAATTCTCTTCATGTGGACGCAATTGTCGAGAGCCATCGGCAATCACTTTACGCTCCTGCATTAGGACACAGTCTAGTCCTTCACGGGACGCGTCACAATAGATCACAAAATCTTTGCGAGAATCTGGAGGAGCAAGTACTGGGGCAGATGTCAGCCTGTCTTTGAGTGTTTGAAAACTTTCCTGACATTTTTCTGTCCATTCAAACTTAACACCCTTGTGAAGCAAATCAGTCAAAGGCTTAGTAATCTTTGAGTAATTCTCGACAAAGCGGCGGCAATAGCTTGCAAGACCGAGAAAACTTCTCACTTGCTTGACGTTCTTCGGGGGATTCCAGTCCAGAATAGCTTGAACTCGTTCTGGGTTAACAGCTATGCCATCTTTCGAAATCACATGGCCGTGGTATGTCACTTCAGATAACCAAAACTCGCATTTTGAATACTTGGCATACAGTTGATGTTCACGCAACTTTTCCAGTACAAGCCGAAGATGTTCGGCATGTTCTTCTTCATTCTTCAAATAAACCAAAATATCGTCTAGATATACCATGACGAATTTGTCGAGATAATCCATGAAGATGTAATTCATTAACCGGGAGAAGGTAGCTGGAGCATTAGTCAGACCGAAAGACATGACAGTGTACTCATAAGAACCATAGCTAGTAACAAATGCTGTCTTCGGAATATCCTCTTCACGAACTTGGATCTGGTGGTATCCCAATCTCAAATCAAGCTTAGAGAATACTGACGAACCAGCAAGTTGATCATACAGATCATTGATTCTGGGAAGCGGATACTTGTTCTGAATTGTTGCTTGGTTGATTGGTCGGTAATCTTGAACCAACCGATTCGTACCATCCTTCTTCTTGACAAAGAGGGAAGGTGCTCCCCAAGCAGATGAACTGGGGCGGATGAAACCTTTCTTAAGCGACTTGTCGATCTCTTCCTTGAGCTCGAGAAGGTGGTGCGGAGGCATCTTATACGGACGCTTTGCAATAGGAGTAGTGCCTGGTTTCAAGTCGATGACAAACTCGATAGCTCTAGCAGGGGGAATTCCTGGAAGTTCCTCTGGAAAGACATATTGGAAATCACGAACAACTGGAACGTTCTCGATGCCTTCAAGAGGTGAAGCATTCAATGCATTCAGAACATAAATCCGATTCTCGGCATTCTGAACTGTTTGAGCTGAGTATTGTACTTTCTGGCCGGAAGGGTGAGTAAGCCAAACTGTCTTAGTAGCGCAATCAATCAAAGCATTATGGGCTGTCAACCAATCCATACCAAGAATAACGTCTATGTCGAAAGGTCCAAGTACAATGAGAGAAACCGGAAAAAGTAGACCTCCAATCTCGATGTGGTTGTGAGGGCTTACCATTGTGGTTTGCCACTTGGATCTCGGGGACTGAATCATTAGAGGAGTGGGTAATTTTTCCAGGTATAACTCATGTGACTGAGCAAATTGTTGTGACACAAAAGCATGCGATGCTCCAGAATCAAAAAGAACAGAGGCTGGTACTGAATTCACAGAGAGTGTTCCCAACACGATAGTCGGTTCCTTCTGAGCCTTTTCTGCATCGACGTGATTGGCATGGCCAAGTGCAACAGCAGACGGTAAGACATTACGGTTTCTGAATCGGCGGTTTCGGCAGCTCTTCTTTCGACCAACAGGAAGACAAGAAGCATTCTGCGGCTGACCCTGGAGGCAATCAAGGGTAAGGTGTCCTGATTGTCCACACCTGCGGCATAAACCATCATTTTTGGGGGGAGCCATGGTATTGAGCTGGCCACTCTGAGTCGTTAACTGTCTCGGCGGCGGAGGCAGGCGAGGTGCAATATAAGACGGTCTTGGTGTTGGGGCAGGTCGATGATGAATATTGTGTGGAATCCAAACCCGACATTTCTGAACAGGCTGACCCGAGGATGAGCCTACATCACGAGTGCGTTTGAGCAACTCCTGATATTTAGCCAGACCAGTTTCAACTCGGTAGGCTTGACTGACAAGCGTCGCAAAGTCCTCACAGTCATGGACAAGAAGTGCGAGCTGTATATCGGAACGCAGTCCTTCACGGAATTTCTCCTGCTTGCGGGCGTCAGTGTCGACGTCATCTTTAGCATAACGGGATAATTCAAGAAATTTCCTCTGATATTCATCCACAGTCATTTTGCCCTATGAGAGTTTATGGAACTCCTGTTTCTTCTGGTCGATCAGACCTTGAGGAATGTACCGTGCATGAAAAGCTGACTGGAATTCTTGCCAAGTGGGTACAGATTCAGCAGGCATCATACTCTTGTGGTTTTCCCACCATTGAGCAGCTGGACCCTTCAAGTGAAATGTCGCAAAGGTGACATAACTGTCAGGGGCAACGTTAGCTGACTCCAGCTCAAACATGATGTCACGAAGCCAATCATCAGCATCCATAGGATTGGTGGAGCTGCGGAAAACAGACGAGTTGAGGCGCACGAATTCTGGCAAAGTTATTGGAGCAGTCTGTTGCTAAGCTTTTTGAGTTGGGAACTGAGCCAATACTCCGGTCATAAACTGACGGTTGAGTTCAAACTACTGCCTCATTTCAGCAATATAAGATGGAGGTGGAGGATCGTCAGCCATCCTGCCAAATCAACAGGGGCAGTTTAGCAAGAAAACTGCAGGTGTATGGAATGATTCATGAAGTAAGGTGCACAACAGAAGGAAGTGCAATAGATACTTCATCATATTCGCACCAGACATTCAAATCCACACATAGCCTCGGTTACAATCCGGCATTACGACAGCTGAAAAGAGAAGGCTAGACAACTAGGCGGCGCGCAGGCACGCGGTAAGGAAGTACACAATGAGACATAGCAAAGGCTACATCAACGTCGGAGAAAACTGTAGGAGCAAGGAATCTACAAGTGACAACACAGGGTGCCCTCGATAAGAGGATCCTGTAAGCAGAACCTGGCCCACAATCTTGAAGCAAGGGGGGATAACTTCAGAACTCCGGGTGGATGTGATCACGAGAACCTAATGTTGGAGTTAGTAAAATTTTAACCCGAAAGGAAGAGAGAACAGAGTCCCAGAGTAAAGACGAGGAATAAAAGATCCTAATACCACCCAATTGGCGACGTGGGCCCGTAAGCCACACAGCCAAGTTAGTAAAACAATTTTGGACCATTAGACTCAACTTCGGCCAAGGAGTTGGGAAGGGGGATTCCTAGAGGCAGTCGGCTCTGATACCAACCTGTGACGCCCCCGGCTTAATCGTGCACTAATCATACACGCAAATGCACACGATCAAGCCTAAGGACTCACTTGAAGATATCACAACACAACTTTAAAACATAAATAAAATCATACAAGCTTTATATTACAAGCCAGGGCCTCGAGGGCTCGAATACATAGCTCGATGGCATACAAGCGTCAGCGGAAGCATCAGATATCTGAGTACAGATATAAAAGATAAACAGAAAGGCCTTAAGAAGGCGGGACAAAAGAAAACACTACGATCGAAAGGCGTAGGCCTCCTGCCTAGGACCCTCCGAACCTACTCCTGGTCGACAGCCAACTCGTAGAAGAAGCCATCCTCGGGGTAGTAGTAGTAGTAGTAGTCGATGGTGCAGCTGTCTCAGGGGCTCCGTCAACTGGTCTCGACAAACTGATAGGGGGAGAAAAAGAAAGCAAAGCAACCGTGAGTACTCTGAAGTACTCAGCAAGCAAGGATCTACACTACATATGCATCATTATCAAAGGGAGGCTGTATATGTGGACCGGGCTGCAGAAATGCCAGAATAGAGAGGAAAGCCTAGTCCTATCGAAGACTAGCATCTTCAAGAATCTTCCAGCATCTTTGAGCGTCTTGCAGCATTTAGAAGAGTACAGGGTAGCATAATGTAAGTAGTAGTAGAATCAGGTAACAGTCTCGCCCAGAGATCCTTCCTCGACTCCCTGCGAGAAAGCGATCCTAGAGCCACATATCCAGGTATCATCTTAAGTTCTAGCTGTATCGATCGGGATACAACTCCGAGTGTCCTTTACCGTAGGACCGGCTATCGATAGATGTGTTCTTCCCTGCAGGGGTGCACCAACTTACCCACCATGCTCGATTAACTCCGGCCGGACACACTTTCCTCGGTCATGCCCGGCCTCGGCCAAACGATACACCGCAACCCTACCTACAGCTCAGCAGAGAGGTCCCCGCCGGTCTACCTCCTAAGCGCAAGGGGGTCTTGGGCCATCGCCCCTCGCCCTCCGGGTCGTTGTGTGCAGGGTGGATACCAGCACCGCCTCGAAAGGCCGGTACGATCCGACCGTGCCACAATGCTGAACTGGACGTCTGACAGAGCTTTCGGCTGATGTTACGATGTAGAACGCCCATACTATGCCCACGTGATGGTTAGTGCTATCAGGCCAGAGGCCTACTCGGATCAAATATCCAAATCGTTAGGACTAGGGGCTTGCGGAAACGAGCAAAGACTCACGAAAGATGTGACCCCGTCGCCCCGTCTCGAGGACTTGCTGCAAGGGCTAAGAATGCCCGGCCGCGCCTCGTGGAATAACTCACGGGTATCTATCCATCATTCACGGGTACCCCTCAGGGTCGACCCGCCTTTCCAAGCATCAGTGTCAACGGTAATGTAAGGCATCCGTGTGGTCACCATATCAAGGAGAATCCGAGGCATCACCCTCGTTGGACTCCCACCTGATGCAACATCTAGATGGACGTAGGAGGCATCACCCTCGAGGTCCACACGTGAGGTGTTGCTCGACTTCGTCGTTATCGGGGGTGGTGTAGGAGGAATCACCCTCGCTTACCACGACCGATTAGCTAACCTACAAGGTTATCATTAGAAGTGCTGACGAGGTATCACCCTCGGCACTCGATAGTAACCCAGTAGTGTCGAGCAACGAAGGGGAAGTGAGGTGCGGTGCCAGGGGTCTGATCTTCGATCCCGTTGGTCGGGTCTTCTGAAACTCCAGCGGGGCAGTCGGGATAAAGTGGGGGTCACTAGTGGGGCTCTACCCAAACTATACTAAGCAGTTTAGGAAAACAGTAAAGTATCAACAACAGGTTACAATGAACAGGCTATGCAGCAGATATAGGATAACAGTATCAGTAGCAAATTCTAATGCAAGCATGAGAAAATAGAATAGGCGATATCGGGATGATCAAAGGGGGGGGGGGGCTTGCCTGGTTGCTCTGGCAAGAAGGGCTGGTCTTCAGGGGGTACCGTCGGGGACGTAGTCGTACTCCTGAGCTGCGTCTGCCTCGGGAGCTACGTCGACGTCAGGGGCTACCGAGAGAGAAGAGGGGGAAGAAACAGGTAAACATAATGCATACAAATGCAACACGGTGCGTGCGAAGCTACGATGCAGTGCAGTGTTGCCTAAATATGTATCTAAGTCATTTTAGTTATTTTTAGGATTATCGCGGGATTTATTAACCAGTGTGTGTGCACTATTCATATGCCGGATTCGGGCCCGGAGTTACGAGTTCGTCTACGTAGGGGGTTCCGACAAAGAAACGGACGGCACGATCCGACTCGTCTCGTCGTTCTGAGCAAGTTTCATGTTTTAACTTTTTCGATCTGAGCTACGGTTTAAAAGTTATGAATTTTTAAAGTTTATTTGAATTTCTGGAATTATTTATTTTAACAGAAATTGAATTATGATGTCATCCTGGCGTCAGCATTGCGTCAGCGGTCAACAGACCCGCTGACCGGTCAACTGGGCCCAGGTGGGGCCCTCTGGCAGTGACAGGGTGTTGCCCAGTCAGCATTTGACTGGGTCAACGGGACCCAGGGGCTTGTGGGGGCCATCGGTCAGCGACCCAGAGGGTGGCCCCGAGGCGGCCACGTCAGCGCGGCCGGCGGTGGAACTCCGGCGACGCGGATCGCGGCGGAGGAGCTCGGGACTCGCCGAAAAACGGCTGTGGCGCCCCGTTCAGACCGCGGCCAGGTGCGTTCGGAAGCTGGAGAGCTCGCGCATCCATCTACGGCGTCAAAACGAGTGGGGGTGGCCAGAAACGCGCCGGCGTCGAGCCGTGGCGGTGACGGCGTTCGGGTCCCGACGGAAATGGTGCGAGGGGCCATGAAAGATCGAGCCGAGAGCATGGGCGGCACCAGAGAAGATCACTGAGCTCACTGGGGAGCTCGGGCGAGCGTGGCAGTGGCTGTGGCCACGACCACAAGCTCGTCGGCGGCGTGGTGTTCGGGCATTTCGAGCACGGCTTCGACGGCGACGGGAACGCGCGGGGAAGAGAGGGGAAAAGAGGAGGAGCTCACAGGGTAGGCGCAAGAGGGCCCGGTGAAAGTTTAGGAGCTGCAGCGACAGTGAATCGACGGCGGCGCCATCGGTGCCCGAAGGTTGAAGATGGCCTTGGCCCGGTGCTGCGGTGAGCTCCTGCTTGCGTGGCTGGGTGCAGGCGAAGTGGCGCTCGCCCACGGAACAGATGGACACGGAGCGGCGTCGAGGAGAGGCCGGTGGTCGCGTCTGAGCAACGGCGCGGCGACGACCTCTCGGGACAGAGAGAGCAGAGGGGAGCGGCGAGCGCGTGAGTGAGGGAGAGAGAGGAATGAGAGGGAGGAGTCCAGGGGGAAGGGCTCGAGGGCGAGCTTATCCCCTCGCCTGGCCGCGGCGTCGCGGTGTCGAGCGGCGAACGGTCGAGGCGCGAGCGGCCATGGCGACGCCGACACGGCGATAGAGAGAGGGGGAGAAGGAGAGAGAAACGGGCCGGCTGGGCTGGACCGGTGCACTGTGCACTTAGGTCCAGTCCAGTTTAGGCCTTTTTCTTTTATTATTTTTGTTTTTAATTTACAGTAGCTCTTTGCAATATTTTGAGCTAGCAAAACATTTTGCAAAAATGTGAATCTTGCTCACACTGATGTATTGCAATATCCAGCAAGGCCACAAAAAGTTTGAGCTCGTTTGAAAACCATTTGAATTTAATAAAAATGGTTTGAGCTTTATAATTGCTGATTTGGCTCTGTTTCATACTATTTGAGTCACTTTTCTAACTCCAACTTTATTGATGATGGTTTTACAAATGTTCCTGGATTATTAGCCACTTAATGAACATCTTTCCAACAGTGTTTGCTCAACTTCATATTTCACTTTGGAATTTGAGTTGATTTTTAAAATGGAATTGATTTATTTTGGTTAACCTCTATGACTTGGCATTATTAGCAGCTAATCACAGTGGCTATTACATAGGGGTGTTACAGCCCTTGGAGATGCTTCCTTCTGGCCTAGCACGGTTATGAACATATTTCTTTAAGACTCCCATGAACCTCTCAAAGGGGAACATATTGTGTAGAAATATAGGACCTAGAATGGCAATCTCTTCTACTAGGTGAACTAGGACGTGCGTCATGATATTGAAGAAGGATGGTGGGAACACAACTCGAAACTGACAAGACATTGCACCAAATCATTCTCTAACCTTGGTATGATTTCTGGATCGATTACCTTCTGAGAGATTGCATTGAGGAATGCACATAGCTTCACAATGGCTAATCGAACGTTTTTCGGTAGAAGCCCCCTCAATGCAACCGGAAGCAGTTGCGTCATAATCACGTGGCAATCATGAGACTTTAGGTTATGGAACTTTTTCTTTGCCATATTTATTATTCCCTTTATATTCGACGAGAAGCCAGACAGGACCTTCATACTGAGCAGGCATTCAAAGAAGATTTCCTTCTCTTCTTTGGTAAGAGCGTAGCTGGCACGACCCTGATGTATGCCGTCTTTTCCGTGCATACGTTGCTGGTCCTCCCATGCCTCCGGTGTATCTTTTGTCTTCCCATACACACCCAAGAAGCCTAGCAGGTTCACGCAAAGATTCTTCGTCACGTGCATCACGTCGATTGCAGAGTGGACCTCTAGATCTTTCCAATAGGGTAGGTCCCAAAATGTAGATTTCTTCTTCCACATGGGTGCGCGTCCATCAGCGTCATTCGGAACAGATTGTCCGCAAGGACCCTTTCCAAAGATTACTTTTAAATCCTTGACCATATCAAGTACATCATCACCAGTACGGTGGCGAGGCTTCTTCCGGTGATCTACCTCACCTTTGAAATCCTTGCCTTTCTTTCTTACGGGATGCCTGCTCGGAAGAAATCGACTTTGTCCTAGGTACACATTCTTCTTACATTTATCCAAATATATACTGCCGGTATCATCTAAACAGTGCGTGCATGCATGGTATCCCTTGTTTGTCTATCCTAAAAGGTTACTGAGAGCAGGCCAATCATTGATGGTCACAAACAGCAACGCATGTAGGTCAAATTCCTCATGTGTGTGCTCATCCCACGCACGTACACCTTTTTCATTCCACAGCTGTAAGAGTTCTTCAACTAATGGCCTTAGGTACACATCAATGTTGTTGCCGGGTTGCTTAGGGCCTTGGATGAGCACTGGCATCATAATGAACTTCCGCTTCATGCACAACCAAGGAGGAAGCTTATACATACATAGAATCACAGGCCAGGTGCTATGATTGCTGCTCTGCTCCCCAAAAGGATTAATGCCATCTGCACTTAGACCAAACCATATGTTCCTTGCATCATCTGCAAAGTCCCCCCACTTTCTCTCGATTTTTCTCCACTGCAACCCGTCAGCGGGTACTCTCAACTTCCCGTCTTTCTTACGGTCTTCTTTGTGCCATCGCATCAACTTGGCATGCTCTTTGTTTTGGAACAAACATTTCAACCGTGGTATTATAGGAGCATACCACATCACCTTGGCAGGAATCTTCTTCCTGGAGCGCTCACCCTCAACATCACCAGGGTCATCGCGGCTGATCTTATAGCGCAATGCACCGCATACCAGGCATGCATCCAAATTCTCGTACTCAGCATGGTAGAGGATGCAGTCATTAAGGCATGCATGTATCTTCTGCACCTCTAATCCTAGAGGGTAGACAACCTTCTTTGCTTTGTACGTACTGTCAGGCAATTCGTTGTCGTTTGGAAGCATCTTCTTTAACATTATCAGCAACTTTTCAAATCCCTTGTCAGATACACCATTCTCTGCCTTCCATTGCAGCAATTCCAGTGTGGTGCCCAGCTTTTTCTTGTCATCTTCGCAATTTGGGTACAACAATTTCTTGTGATCCTCTAACATGCGCTGCAACTTCAGCCTCTCCTTTTCACTTGCGCAGTTTCTCTTTGCATCGGCAATGGCCAGACCAAGATCATCAGCGGGCTCATCTGATGCCTCTTCTTCAGCTTCTTCCCGCATTGCAGGCTCAGCTTCTT
Organism: Thinopyrum elongatum; assembly: GCA_011799875.1. Taxonomy (NCBI): domain Eukaryota; kingdom Viridiplantae; phylum Streptophyta; class Magnoliopsida; order Poales; family Poaceae; genus Thinopyrum; species Thinopyrum elongatum. Next base: position 164,054,905 of record CM022302.1, read on the forward strand.
CCCTCATTGTTGTTTTACCATCATATTCAGGGAACCCATGGCCAGGATAGCTGTCGTCATCCTCTTCTTCTTCATCATTAGGACCCCTCTTTCTCCGTGCTTGGTCCAACAGTTATAGCCGGACATGAAACCGGACTCAAACAGGTGGACATGAATGGTTCTTGCATTAGAGTAATTTCGATCATTCTTACAGTTAGCACATGGACAACACATAAAACCATTCGCCCGCTTGTTTGCCTCAGCCGCAAGCAGAAAAGTATGCACGCCATTAATGAACTGGGGAGAGCATCGGTCATCGTACATCCATTGCTGGCTCATCTTCATTACACAACACCAAAAAGACCAAATTAATACAAGTTCATACATAAAGTTCATACACACTTATTCTCATAAAACAACATACAAACTCTCTAGCTAAAGCATTTAAATGCAACAACAAATGCGATCAAGATCGCAACTAAGGTAAAAATTGATCCAACAGCATAATGATACCAAGCCTCACTATCAATGGCATACTTTCTAATCTTTCTAATCTTCAAGCGCATTGCATCCATCTTGATCTTGTGATCATTGACGACATCGGCAACATGCAACTCCAATTCCATCTTCTCCTCCTCAATTCTTTTTAATTTTTTCTTCAAGTAATTGTTTTCTTTTTCAACTAAATTTAACCTCTCGACAAGAGGGTCGGTTGGAATTTCCGGTTCACATACCTCCTAGATAAAAATATCTATGTCAACTTGATGGGCATAATTTGTCATAAACACGAAATGCAACAAATAGTTATAAAATAGAATATACCACATCCGAATCATAAACCGGACGAGGGCCAACGGGGACGGATATCAAAACCATGCCACTATGTATAACAAACAACGTACGGGTAAGAAAATTATACAAGTAACTATCTAAATCACACAAAAATGATTATTTTTTTATAAAAAGGATAAGAACAAGAGGCTCACCAAGGTGGTGCCAGCGACGGGACGATGCGGGCGATCGACGGTGGTTAGCACGAGGACGGGAAGGCACTAAATAAACCGCACCTACATATGCAAACTAAGAAGTTAATTTGAGCTCAAATTGCAAATAAATCAAATAAACTACCACATATAAATACTCCCAAACTAAAACCCACAAATCACTATACTTATAGAGCATTGCAAGAGCTAATCTAGCAATAAGAGATGAAAGGACAAAGTTGCTAACCTTTGTGAACACTTGGATGGATGGGGTGCCTTCAAATCTTGACATATTTTGGCAAAAATGGAGGATGAGCTCGAGCAAGAGGGGAAGAACAGAGGAGAGGAAAGGGGAAGAATAGAGAGCTCGTGGGCTGGATGACGGGTTTATATAGGAGCATCTTTAGTCCCGGTTCATGACACAAACCGGCACTAAAGGTTAGCCTCTAGTCCCGGTTTGTGTCACGAACCGGGACTAAAGGTGCTAGTGGGACCCCAGCCTGACACCAGCCTGCCACCACCCCTTTAGTCTCGGTTCATGTCATGAACTGGTACTAGAGGTTCAACACGAACCGGGACTAATGATTCCCGCCCCCCTAGCCGTTGGAACCGGCACTAATGGTCACATTAGTACCGGTCCGTTTACAAACTGGGACTAATGTGGCTCACGTAAAGTAGTTTTTCTACTAGTAGGACACAATGAACGGGACTTACCCATCTACTATCAGCAATAGGATAAATTATACCTGCTTCCAGAAGGTTTAATATTTCATTTCTTCCCACTTCTTTCATTTCGGGGTTCAACCGTCGCTGGTGATCAACGACTGGTTTAGCATCAGGTTCCATATTAATTTTGTGCTGACATAGAGTGGGACTAATGCCCTTAAGATCATCAAGAGTATATCCAATAGTTGCACGGTGCTTCTTCAGATTTTTAATAATCTCTTTTCTTCATGCTCTGAAAGGTTAGCACTAATAATAACAGGATATATCTTTTTCTCATCAAGATAAGCATATTTCAGAGTATCAGGTAATTGCTTAAGATCGAACACAGGATCACTCTTGGGTGGTAGAGGATCTCCAAGAGTCTCAACAGGCAAATTGTGTTTCAAAACAGGCATCTGTTTAAAGAAAATCTCGTTTAATTCCCTTCTTTCATTCATGAACATATCATTTTCATGGTCTAGCAAATATTGTTCTAAAGGATCAGTAGGAGGCACGGCAATAGAAGCAAGACCAATAATTTTATCTTTATTAGGCAATTCTTTGTCATGGGGTTGTCTACGAAATTTGGAGAAATTAAACTCATGGGACACATCCCCAAAACTTACACTAACTGTTTCTTTCTCGCAATCTATCTTAGCATTGACAGTGTTCAAGAAAGGTCTACCAAATATAATGGGACAAAAATCATCTTGTGAGGAACCAAGAACGAGAAAATCAGTAGGGTATTTTATTTTCCCACACAAGACTTTGACATCTCTTACAATCCCAATTAGTGATATAGTATCTCTATTAGCAAGCTTAATAGTAACATCAATTTCTTCTATCTCAGCAGGTGCAATATCATTCATAATTTCTTGATATAAGGTAAAGGGAATTGCACTCACACTAGCACCCAAATCACATCAGCCATGATAACAATGATCTCCTATTTTAACAGAAACAACAGGCATGCCAACAACAAGTCTATGTTTATCTTTATTATCGGGTCTAGCAATTCTAGCAGCTTCATCGCAGAAGTAAATAACATGCCCATCAATATTATCGACCAAGAGATCTTTAACCATAGCAATACTAGGTTCAACTTTAATTTGTTCAAGGGGTGTAGGTGTTCTAGTATAACTCTTACGAACCACAGTTGAAGGTTTAGCATGATCCTTTATTCTAACAGGGAAAGGTGGTTTCTCAATATAACCAGTAGGAATAACAGGATTAACATTATAAGTAATAGTTTCTTCTTCAACTTTAATAGGTTCTACTACTTTTACTTCAATGGGAGGATGATATTTAAACCACTTCTCCTTAGGGAGATCAACATGAGTAGCAAATGATTCACAGAAAGAAGCTACTATCTCAGAGTCAAGTCCATATTTAGTGCTAAATTCACGAAAAGCATAGGTATCCATAAAAGATTTAACACAATCAAACTTGAGGTTTATACCTGACTCCTTACCTTCATCGAGTTCCCAATCTTCAGAGTTGTGTTTAATTCTTTCCAATAAATCCCATTTGAATTCAATAGTATTCTTCATAAAAGATAAAGGGAAGACCTTCTTCTTGACCTCATCCTCGGGCAAACCTGCAAGCTTAAATAATCCACAAACTTCATCCACATAGATTAGATGCATATCAGGATGTAGTGTTCCATCTCCTGCATAAGGATTAGCTAGCAGTTTCTCTATCATACCTGAAGGAATTTCATAATAAATATTTTCAATAGGTTCAGTAGGTTGAGGAGCAACTCTTTGTTCTTCCATTCGAGGTGAAGATACCCCGAACAAGCCCCTCAAAGGATTATTTTACATAGTATCAAGTGACAGTAAATTTCAGCACACTATATAAATTTTTCCTTACCAAATTCCACTTACCAAAGGCGCTTCACTCCCTGGCAACAGCGCCAGGAAAGAGTCTTGATGACCCACAAGTATAGGGGATCTATCATAGTCCTTTCGATAAGTAAGAGTGTCGAACCCAATGAGGAGCAGAAGGAAATGACAAGCGGTTTTCAGCAAGGTATTCTCTGCAAGCACTGAAATTATCGGTAACAGATAGTTTTGTGATAAGATAATTCATAACGGGTAACAAGTAACAAGTGTAACTAAGGTGCAGCAAGGTGGCCCAATCCTTTTTGTAGCAAAGGACAAGCATGGACGAACTCTTATATAAAGCAAAGCGCTCCCGAGGACACATGGGAATTACTGTCAAGCTAGTTTTCATCATGCTCATATGATTCACGTTTGTTACTTTGATAATTTGATATGTGGGTGGACTGGTGCTTGGTGTTGTCCTTACTCTGACAAGCCCCCCACTTATGATTAACCCCTCTCGCAAGCATCCGCAACTACGAAAGAAGAATTAAGATAAATCTAACCATAGCATGAAATATATGGATCCAAATCAGCCCCTTACGAAGCAACGCATAAACTAGCGTTTAAGCTTCTGTCACTCTAGCAACCCATCATCTACTTATTCCCCTAGGCCCAAATCATGGTGAAGTGTCATGTAGTCGACGTTCGCATAACACCACTAGAGGAAAGACAACATACATCTCATCAAAATATCGAATGAATACCAAATTGACATGATTACTTATAACAAGACTTCTCCCATGTCCTCAGGAACAAATGTAACTACTCACAAAGCATATTCATGTTCATAATCAGAGGAGTATTAATTATCATTAAGGATCTGAACATATGATCTTCCACCGAATAAACCAACTAGCATCAACTACAAGGAGTAATCAACACTACTAGCAACCCACAGGTACCTATCTGAGGTTTTGAGACAAAGATCAGATACAAGAGATGAACTAGGGTTTGGAGAGGAGATGGTGCTGGTGAATATTTTGATGGAGATTGACCCCCTCTCGATGAGAGGATCGTTGGTGATGACGATGGCTTCGATTTCCCCCATCCGGGAGGGAAGTTTCCCCGGCAGAACAGCTTCGCCGGAGCCTTAGATTGGTTCTGCCCAGGTTCCGCCTCGAGACGGCGGTGCTTCATCCCGAAAGCTTCCTTCTGGTTTTTTCCAGGTCAAAAGACATTATATAGTAGAAGATGGGCACCGGGGGCCTGATAGGTGGCCCACAAGCCAGGGAGGCGCGCCCAGGGGGGTAGGGCGCGCCCTCCACCCTTGTGGGCACCTCACTAGTAGAAAACAGGGCTTTAGTGTCGGTTTGTAAGTGATTTCCGGTTCAGCAACCGGCACTAAAGGGTGGGGACTAAAGCCCCCCCCCCTTTAGTCCCGGTTCAACACGGCCCGGGACCAAAGGCCCACCACGTGGCACGAGCCGGCGCCGAGGGCTGGGGACTAAAAGGATTAGGGGTTTATGAATTATGGTTTATTTTTCCTTTTAATTTTGTGTTTTCCATTTAATTCTGTTTCATTTGAAACATATTTTATGCTACTACATATTGTACACGTTATGCATATATATATATATATATATATATATATATATATATATATATATATATATATATATATATATAATTTCTCGTAGAACCGATCATATATATATCATCGAATTTCTCGTACGACCATTCACATACACATATATATATACATACAATTTGGTATATACAATTTCTCCTACAATTTGCGGATCATTACATGGAGGCATTAGATGTAATGATATTCTCCTTTGAGATTTATGACCTCGTCGAGCAAAAATCCCGCTATTTCCTCTTGAATTGCACGTACGCGATCCGTTGGTAGGAGCCTGTCCTGCATCTCCGACATCTTTAAAGGAAGGAGATCAATATGTATGTATTAGTTTTGTGTATATATATTAGATAATGATATAAAAATTGTGAATAGTGTTCTGCCAAACTTGCCCAAAGTTGTCTATCATCTTTGTTCCTTTCGGACGCCATAATGCGAATGTTCTCGCAATCGTAGTATGCGCATAAATTATTCCCCGGCGCATGGCGCAGGCACTTTACGATAATAAAAGTCAATCAGATAATAATTAATCAAGCATGATAATGGTATTGAATCTAGAATTAAAGAGATGCACGGACGTAGCTAGCTAGTACTACTTAATTACCTTGGGTCGCACCCATTTTAGCTGTTGTTTCCATTCGCCTTCAACCTCTTTGATGAACTTTTGCCAAGCCCTGCCCGCCGGCAAAGAAAATGAATAAAGGAGTTATTAATTAGTTGATATCAGGAAATGAACTAAAGAGGCCGACATAGTGCGATAATGATTGAAATTACCTGTCGACCATCCCCCTCACGATTGCGTATTCGGATGTTTCTTTATATAGTGAGTCCAGTACTTGAACTTTTCCCTCATCAACTTCAATGATTAGCAGGATCCAGTGGAAATTGCATGCGCACACGTTTGTATAATTAAGTGGGCATATGCATAACTCATCAACTACACTACTTATCAACATCTAGTAAGCAGAAACAGAATTTGTAGTACAAGACAGTGTCACTCACCCGAAGTTGTAAGGAAGTAGTATTTCTGGTTGGGTGTTTAGTTGCTTCAAAAACTGTAGCAAGCTTTTCTCTGTGTCTTTTCTCGACCATTCTTGTGACCATGTCTCTTGATTAATGCTATTTGGGTCAATGAACCCAATGCCATAGCGTCCACCTCTTTTCATCTCATACATCTTCATTCTGCATAATACCACAGAAAAGAATATAGTGAGGATAATTACAGGTAATGAACGAGCACTACAGCTAGCTAGAGACTTAATTTACAGAAAGAAATCACTTACAGACAATAGCAACTGACGATAGATTTGTCGAGTGCGTCTTGATTGAATAACTGAAACATTTCTTGAAACTCAACCCACAAATCTTTTGCATGGAAGTAATGCTCTTCCTTGACTTTCACCATGAGGGACTCTCGCCCGTTCTTTACTTCTCTCAGGTACCACTCATGCAATTGATACATTCTCGTTGATAGAAGCGGGATCTCCTCAGGCTTGACCAGAGGTTGCCCGCGGACAAATTTCCATTTTAATTCCTTCTCTGTAAATGTTTGGATTTCCTCGATGCCTAGGAGTTGTTGAATAGTGACACCGGCCTCTTTAGCCTGCTTTCTATGATCGTCGGTTATTACCAGCTGATCGGTGGTACTCCCATGTGGTTGTACAATGAGCGGGGGGATCGATTGCACTCCCTGTTCTCCCAGCTGGGGAACAATTTTCCCGCTTTTTTGCCAACTGCTTGGCTCAAGCTCGAGCTCGACTCCTTCTCTTTTTGTGCACGATATAACTTCTTGATAGAGCGCACATAGTCTGAGTCCCTATGCTTCACAGCCGGTTGAGCATTATCAATAAAGTGTTGTATGACTTTCTCAGGTACTTTCTCCTTTGGCGGCGGGGGGGTGGGGGTTTGGGTGCAAAATGGGCATTCACTTCGGCAGCCACTTTGGCGTCGGTTTCCTCGTCAGTCAGGTGGTAAGGCAACTTCGGAAGAGGCTTGAGGCTTGGACCATATTTGAATTTCTTGCCTGTTGTACCGCTAGCCGCCGTAGCTGTTGCGCCTCTCTTCCGCTGTTGCTGAGGCGGCGGAGCCCGCTAAGGCGGCGGAGATGGCTGACGCGGTGCCGGACTTGGAGGAGGAGGAGTCGGCTGACGTGGTGTCGGACTTGGAGGAGCTGGAGTCGGCTGACGCGGTGCCGGACTTGGAGGAGGAGGAGTCGACTGACGCGGCACCGGACTTGGAGGAGCAGGAGTCGACTGATGTGGCGCCGGACTTGGAGGAGGAGGAGGAGGCTGACGCGGTGGCGGACTTGTTGCAGCAGGAGTCGGTGGCCTTGGAAATACGATGCAATCCTTTTTTCCATAGAATGATACGATGTATGGCCTCTCCCAGTGTGCGCTCCTCGTCACCTCCAGGAATGTCAAGCTCTAGCTCGTAATATCCTCACATCACTTCATCAACCCCGACACGAGCATAGCCAGCTGGAATCGGATTGCAATGGAAGGTTGCTTCAGGGGGATTTGTTAAAGCATAGCCGTCTGCCACCTTCATGGATATGTTATTTACTTTCATGTGTAGCTCACAAGTAGTCCTATCTTTGATATCATCCACAGGGTATCTAGCCAGCAGTGCATCATTGGCGTGGCTGGAACCCACGCTGCTTCTCGGCATAGATGGGACGGTGCTATCCAATGCTGGATCTGCTTGATACTGTAGCTGAGACGCCCTTTCCTGGCTAAGTGACTCGATGTGCTCCTGCCGCCGCCTGAAAGTGCGTTCCAACTCCGCGTGCTTTGATTCTACCAGTTGAAGGCGGTCTGCTTCCTCCTTCCTCTGCTCCTCCTCCAGCTTCCTCTTCTCCTCCTCCTGCTGCCTCTTTCTCGCACGGCTTCTGTAATAGGCGTTCCAACCCGCAAACCCCTCAAACCACGGAACAACGCCTTTGCCTCGTGTTCTTCCCGGGTGTTCAGGATTCTTCAGGGCGCGCGTATGCTCGTCGTTCTCTCTGTTGGGCGTGAACACCCCCGTTCGAGCCTGTTCTATTGCAAGAAGTAAACCGTCGGAGGCTTCTTTAAGACTTGCCCGCTCCAAAACCAGCCCTGTCTTTGGGTCCAACTTCCCCCCATGCACATAAAACCAAGTCCTGCACCTTTCGGGCCAGCTCAATGTAACTGGAGTGACCCCTACAGCAATCATCTCTTGCTCAGCGATATCCCACATAGGCCGGGCCACCTCGTAGCCACCTGGCCCCAGATTATGGTGCCACTTCTTTTTCGCAGCATTAATCTTGTTTTTTCTCGACCGTTCCTGAGTTGTTTCCGATTCCTTGAACTTCATGAAAGCATCCCAGTGATCTCTTGCCTTCTCCAGTGTTCCCTTGAATTTTGGAGTCTGCTTTCCTGCTTTGACATACGCGGCCCATATATTTTTCTTGTGGTTGTTGAATGCTATCGCCATCTTCTTAAGAGCTCTCTTCTTGACTTTCTCCAGATCTGCATCTATCAAATGATCTGGTAGGGTGAAATGTGACATGAGCAATTCCCAAAGCAGATCTTTTGCTCTTTCGGAGACAAAAGTAACATCTGGATCTCCCTTTGCTGGCTTTTTCCATTCTTGAACGGAGATCGGGATTTGGTCCCTGACAATAACTCCACATTGACGAATGAACTTGTTCGCATTCTTCTTAGGTTCAAGCGGTTCACCATTTGGTTTGATGGCATCGATGTTGTACTTTATGCCAGCCTGCAACTTTTTGGCCGGGCCTCGAACTGTCCTGCTGCTTGTAGAAGATTTGCTCGATCCGGAGGGCTAAAAGAAGAAAGATCGATTCATTAATATATATACAAATCAATTAAAACATGTGATGATCACCAGATGCCTTATATAAATATACCTCAGCGGTGTTTGTTATTTGAAGAACAACATTTCCTTCGTCATCATTGTTGTGGACTTCATCTATTCGTTCGCCTTCATAAAATATCATACCCTCACCGGTATTGTTCAGATATTGCGAGCCGTCATCTTCTTCATTCTCATCTGGGCTCGGGGAGCGTATGATGTCGAACATAGTCTCTTCTCCTTCTCTGCCGGTATTGTCCATAGCTTTTATTTAACTAATCCAGAAGAAAGATAAAACAATTTAGTATTCAAATTAGAATGCATGCATGCAATCAATAAGGAAAAACTGAATCATAGTAGATAATATATATACATCTCGAATAATTCAGATAATATGCATCATCGAATATAATCTCGAATATTATCGAATAATATAATCTCGAATACATCGTCTCCAATATTATCGAATATAATCTCGAATACATCTCGAGTATTATCACTAATACATCTCAAATATTATCATATATATAACATCACTAGCTAACATCACTCACGGTGGACACCCAAAGAGAAAGAACGATCACGGGATCATAACTCGGATGAGATCCCTGAAGAACCTGCCAGGTATTGGAGAACTTGACGTCCAACGCAACCATGTAGCGACGGACGTGCTCGTCCTCCTCCCTGACACGGTTACGTACCACCTCCGCGGGGGACGCCAGCCTCCGCACCGAATGTGGCCCACGCGCCCGCCACCAAAGAAGCTCCGGGTCGATGACGAGAGGCGGGTTCCTCACCAAGATGCGCGCCCCTGAAGGTAGCACCTCCTAGTGCCAGCCCGGCGGAGCCCAGTCCCAGACATGTCGCCTCTGAAGCAGGACATCGTCGCCAACGAATCGACGACGAGGATGCGGCCGGGCATCGTTGACGCCGAGAACAAATTCTATGCAAATTTAACATTTTTTAAATGCTTGATTGTGATTTTTGTAATTCTTTTTCACTTGATTTTGCAAATACATAACAAACTTTTGCAAATACAACATTAAGATATATATTAACATTAAGATATTATTAATACATGGTCAACTTTTTTCTATAAGTATAAAAAACTAAAAAACAGAAAATCTATGCAAATTCCACCGTTCATCTACAATACATATATATATACATACATTGTATAAAAAAACTAGTGAAAAAAACTAAAACATACGTACATATAGTGAAAAAATAATCATCTAAAACATCTAACATATGTGTGTGTGTGTGTGTTCATGCATCATGTGTGTGTGTTTGTGTGTGTGGGCTCGGGGAGGGGCGGCCATGGTGCGGCAGGGAGAGGAGAGGGGGGAGGGGCTCACAGCGGGGCGACGGCGAGGCAAGGCGAGTCAACGGCGACTGCGACTATGACGGCGACGACGCGCGAGGTTAAGGAGGAGATCGAGGGGGGGCGGCGAGGTCGACGCGCGACGGCGATAGCGCGGTGAGGCGACGGTGAGGCGATTCGATGGCGACGGCGATGGCGAGGCGAGTCGACGGCGACGGCGGCGGGGTGCTGATCCGGCAGCCTGGCGGCGTCCTGTGTTCGGCGTCGTCGAGGGGGGAAAAGCGATGAGTTCTGAAATTTTGCAAACTGCCGCTTATATACAAAAACCTATAGTCGCGGTTGGTGGCTCCAACCGCGACTGAAGGCCCCCCCCCTTTAGTCGCGGTTGGAGCCACCAACCACGACTAAAGGTGAAATTCACCCAGCCGAAGCGGCGGGAAGCGCAGGCCTTTAGTCGCGGTTGGTGGCTCCAACCGCGACTAAAGGGTGGACTTTAGTCGCGGTTGGAGCCACCAACCGCGACTAAAGGCCTGTGCTTCCCGTGTCGAATGTTTAGTCCTACCTCACTAGTTGAGAGGAGCTCGCACCGGTTTATAAGCCCCGCCGCGGCTACCGTGTCGAGCTCCTCTCTAAGCAGGCCTTTGTGGGCCTATTGAACCTGTGCTGCCCTGTGGGGCCTACTGGGCCGTACGGGCCTGCATCCTGGCCCAACTAGAGGTTGGGTTTCTAGTCGTATGCAGGCCGTGGCGGCCCAGTGGGCGGGCTTTTTTCAATTTATTTATTTATTTGTTTTTTTTTTGCTTTATTTATTTTCTTTTGTTTCTGAGTTGTTTTTTGCTTTATTTAGAGTTTCTTTGTGAATCTTTTTGCTTTAGGTCACAAAAATTATAAACTTTCTGTTAGTGTCAGTAGTTTAAATTTGGATAGTTTAAATTTGAATTATTTGAAATTTGTGTGAATCACTAGTTTGTGAATAACTTTACTTTAAAAATAGATTTTTCAGTGATTCTTTTTTCTGCTGTTTAATATTAGTGTGTTTTATCATTATATTCAATTTGGTAATTCTTAGGTTATTTAAAAAAATAAAATGCCTTTGTAACAGATGAGTTTTCGTCTGAAACCCTGATAGCTCGAAAGAGATTGTCCATTTTGTACATGAAGTGCATCCAGTTTTTGCCGTCACCCTATCAACTTTTTAGCACATGCTATGTGGGTGAAATGATAATACCATGCCAACTTTCAACCTTTTCAGAGTTCATTTTGTAGTGCTTTTCAATTTCAGGGTCGTTTAGCTCAAAAAATCAGTAAATGCATGAAAACTAGCAAATGAAGTAAAAAAGGGTTGAAAATCGATGATGTGGCTTTGGATGGTGCATACTGAATGCACAAAAGTCTGGAGTTGAAATAAGTTTAAAAAAATGAAATGCCTTTGTAACAGATGAGTTTTCGTCTGAAACCCTGATACTTCAAAAGAGATTGTCCATTTTGTACACGAAGTGCATCCAGTTTTTGCCGTAACCCTCTCAACTTTTTAGCACATGCTATGTGGGTGAAATGATGATACCATGCCAACTTTCAACCCTTTCAGAGTTCATCTGTAGTGCTTTTCAATTTCAGGGTCATTTAGCTCAAAAAAATCGGTAAATGCATGAAAAATAGCAAATGAAGTCAGAAAGGGTTAAAAATTAATGACGTGGCTTTGAATGGTGCATACTAAACGCACAAAAAGTCTGGAGTTGAAATAAGTTTAAAAAAATGAAATGCCTTTGTAACAAATGAGTTTTCGTCTGAAACCCTGATACTTCGAAAGAGATTGTCCATTTTGTACACGAAGTGCATCCAGTTTTTGCCGTAACCCTCTCAACGTTTTAGCACATGCTATGTGGGTGAAATGATGATACCATGCCAACTTTCAACCTTTTCAGAGTTCATTTGTAGTGCTTTTCAATTTCAGGGTCGTTTAGCTAAAAATATCAGTAAATGCATGAAAAATAGAAAATGAAGTCAGAAAGGGTTGAAAATTGATGACGTGGCTTTGAATGGTGCATACTGAATGCACAAAAAGTCTGGAGTTGAAATAAGTTCTAAAAAATGAAATGCCTTTGTAACAGATGAGTTTTCGTCTGAAACCCTGATACTTCGAAAGAGATTGTCCATTTTGTACACGAAGTGCATCCAGTTTTTGCCGTAACTCTCTCGACTTTTTAGCACATGCTATGTGGGTGAAATGATGATACCATGCCAAAACACATAATATTTCTTCGCGTTTCAAATGCCAAAACACATAAGTACCCTAACTATTACAAAAATTCCCTCCGGTTTGTCCGAAGTGGGACTTTCCAGATATATAAGTCCGAAAACTCACTAGAGAAGAACGTGATGATAGTGAAGCCGGTCACATCCCAGAGTGGGATCTTTGGGTATAAAACTTTTTCCTCGCGTGTATCCCTTTGCGCCGTAACCATGGACAATCTTCATCATTTAACTGGATGCTCGGGTCAATATTCACTGTGAATGGAGCAATTTCATGAAACTTTTCATAATCTTCTGAAATGTCTGTCTTGTCCTCCACTCCCATGATGTTTCTTTTCCCTAAAAGAGCTATCCGGCGCTTTGGCTCATCGTATGATGTATTCGCTTCCTTATCTTTTCTTTTTCTCGGCTTGGTAGACATGTCCTTCACATAGAAAACCTGCGCCACATCATTGGCTAGGACGAATGGTTCATCTGCGTACGCAAGATTGTTGAGATCCAATGTTGTCATTCCGTACTGTGGGTCTTCCTTTACTCCGCCTCCTGTCAGATTGACCCATTTGCACCGAAACAAAGGGACCTTCAAACCACGTCCATAGTCAAGTTCCCATATCTCCTCTATGTAACCATAATATGTGTCCTTTGGCCTATTGGTGTTTACTGCATCAAAGCAGACACCACTGTTTTGGTTGGTGCTCTTTTTATCTTGGGCGATCGTGTAAAATGTATTCCCATTTATCTCGTACCCTTTGAAAGTCAATATATTCGAAGATGGTAACTGGGACAGCAAGTACAGATCATCTTCAACAACGTCGTCATGCATGAGACGTGTCTACAACCAACCGGCGAAAGTCCCCGTTTGTTCACGTGTACTCCAGTCGTCAGACTGCTCCGGGTGTTTGGAGCGTAGAATATTCTTGTGTTCCTCGATATACGGAGCCACCAAGGAGGAATTTTGTAGAACTGTGTAGTGTGCTTGCACCCAAGAATGCTCGTCCATACATATTATTGCTTTCGGTCCTAGCGTGCCTTTTCCACCCAGTCTGCCCTCATGCCGCGATTCAGGAACACCAATTGGCTTAAGGTCAGGAATAAAGTCAACACAAAACTCAATGACCTCTTCATTTTCATGGCCCTTGGAGATGCTTCCTTCTGGCCTAGCACGGTTATGAACATATTTCTTTAAGACTCCCATGAACCTCTCAAAGGGGAACATATTGTGTAGAAATACAGGACCCAGAATGGCATTCTCTTCGACTAGGTGAACTAGGTCGTGCGTCATGATATTGAAGAAGGATGGTGGGAACACCAACTCGAAACTGACAAGACATTGCACCAAATCATTCTCTAACCTTGGTATGATTTATGGATCGATTACCTTCTGAGAGATTGCATTGAGGAATGCACATAGCTTCACAATGGCTATTCGAACATTTTCCGGTAGAAGCCCCCTCAATGCAACCGGAAGCAGTTACGTCATAATCACGTGGCAGTCATGAGACTTTAGGTTCTGGAACTTTTTCCCTGCCATATTTATTATTCCCTTTATATTTGACGAGAAGGCAGACGGGACCTTCATACTGAGCAGGCATTCAAAGAAGATTTCCTTCTCTTCTTTGGTAAGAGCATAGCTGGCATGACCCTGATGTATGCCATCTTTTCCATGCATACGTTGTTGGTCCTCCCGTGCCTCCGGTGTATCTTTTGTCTTCCCACACACGCCCAAGAAGCCTAGCAGGTTCACGCAAAGATTCTTCGTCACGTGCATCACATCGATTGCAGAGCGGACCTCTAGGTCTTTCCAATAGGGTAGGTCCCAAAATATAGATTTCTTCTTCCACATGGGTGCGCGTCCGTCAGCGTCATTCGGAATAGATTGTCCACCAGGACCCTTTCCAAAGATTACTTTTAAATCCTTGACCATATCAAGTATATCATCACCAGTACGGTGGTGAGGCTTCTTCCGGTGATCTACCGCACCTTTGAAATGCTTGCCTTTCTTTCGACAGGGATGCCGGCTCGGAAGAAATCGACGATGTCCCAGGTACACATTCTTCTTGCATTTATCCAAATATATACTGTCGGTATCATCTAAATAGTGCGTGCATGCATGGTATCCCTTGTTTGTTTGTCCTGAAAGGTTACTGAGAGCAGGTCAATCATTGATGGTTACAAACAGCAACGCATGTAGGTCAAATTCCTCCTGTTTGTGCTCATCCCACGCACGTACACCTTTTTCATTCCACAGCTGTAAGAGTTCTTCAACTAATGGCCTTAGGTACACATCAATGTCGTTGCCGGGTTGCTTAGGGCCTTGGATGAGCACTGGCATCATAATGAACTTCCGCTTCATGCACAACCAAGGAGGAAGGTTATAGATACATAGAGTCACAGGCCATGTACTATGATTGCTGCTCTGCTCCCCAAAAGGGTTAATGCCATCTGCACTTAAGCCAAACCATACATTCCTTGCGTCATCTGCAAAGTCCTCCCACTTTCTCTCGATTTTTCTCCACTGCGACCCGTCAGCGGGTACTCTCAACTTCCCGTCTTTCTTACGGTCTTCTTTGTGCCATTGCATCAACTTGGCATGCTCTTTGTTTTAGAACAAACGTTTCAACTGTGGTATTATAGGAGCATACCACATCACCTTGGCAGGAATCTTCTTCCTGGGGCGCTCGCCCTCAACATCACCAGGGTCATCGCGGCTGATCTTATAGCGTAATGCACCGCATACTGGGCATGCATTCAAATCCTCGTACTCACCGCGGTAGAGGATGCAGTCATTAAGGCATGCATGTATCTTCTGCACCTCTAATCCTAGAGGGCAGACAGCCTTCTTTGCTTCGTACGTACTGTCGGGCAATTCGTTGTCCTTTGGAAGCATCTTCTTTAACATTATCATTAACTTTTCAAATCCCTTGTCAGATACACCATTCTCTGCCTTCCATTGCAGCGATTCCAGTGTGGTGCCCAGCTTTTTCTTGTCATCTTCGCAATTTGGGTACAACAATTTCTTTTGATCCTCTAACATGCGCTGCAACTTCAGCCTCTCCTTTTCACTTGTGCAGTTTCTCTTTGCATCGGCAATGGCCCAACCAAGATCATCAACGGGCTCATCTGATGCCTCTTCTTCAGCTTCTCCCCACATTGCCGGCTCAGCTTCTTCCTCCATTATTGTACTATCGTATTCAGGGAACCCATGGCCAGGATAGCTGTCGTCATCCTCTTCTTCTTCATTATCTTCCATTAGGACCCATCTTTCTCCGTGCTTGGTCCAACAGTTATAGCCGGACATGAAACCGGACTCAAACAGGTGGACGTGAATGGTTCTGGAGTTAGAGTAATTTTGATCATTCATACAGACAGCACATGGACAATACATAAAACCATCCGCTCACTTGTTTGCCTCAGCCGCAACCAGAAAAGTACGCACACCATTAATGAACCGGGGAGAGCATCGGTAATCGTACATCCATTGCCGGCTCATCTTCATTACACAACACCGAAAAGACCAAATTAATACAAGTTCATACATAAAGTTCATACACACTTATTCTCATAAAACAACATACAAACTCTCTAGCTAAAGCATTTAAATGCAACAACAAATGCGATCAAGATCGCAACTAAGGTAACAATTGATCCAACAGCATAGTGATACCAAGCCTCTTGATTAACGACATATTTTTTAAATTTTCTAATCTTCAAGCGCATTGCATCCATCTTGATCTTGTGATCATCGACGACATCGGCAACATACAACTCCAGTTTCATCTTCTCTTCTTCAATTCTTTTCAATTTTTCTTTCAAATACTCATTTTTTTATTCAACTAAATTTAACTTCTCGACAATCGGGTCGGTTGCAATTTCCGGTTCACATACCTCCTAGATAAAAAAATCTATGTCAACTTGATGGGCATAATTGTCAGAAACACGAAATGCAACAAATAGTTATAAAAGAGAATATACCATATCTGAATCATAAACCGGACGAGAGCCGACGGGGACGGATATCAAAACCATGCCACTATGTATAACGAACAATGTACAGGTAAGAAAATTATACAAGTAACTATCTAAATCACACAAACATGATTTTCGTTTTATAAAAAGGACAAAAACAAGAGGCTCACCAAGGTGGTGCCGGCGACGGGACGGTGCGGGCGATCGAAAGTGGTTAGGACGGGGACGGGAAGGCACTAAGTAAACCACACCTACACATGCAAACTAAGAAGTTAATTTGTGCTCAAATTGCATATAAATCGAATAAACTACCACATATATAAATACTCCCAAACTAAACCCACAAATCACTATACTTATAGAGCATTGCAAGAGCTAATCTAGCAATGAGAGATGAAAGGACAAAGTTGCTAACCTTTGTGAACACTTGGATGGATGGGGTGCCTTCAAATCTTGACAAATTTTTGCAAAAATGGAGGATGAGCTCGAGCAAGAGGAGAAGAATAGAGAGGAGAGGAAAGGGGAAGAACAGAGAGCTCGCGGGCTGGACGAAGGGTTTATGTAGGAGCATCTTTAGTCCCGGTTGGTTATGCAAACCGGGACTAAAGGTGCACCTCTAGTCCCGGTTCGTGTCACGAACCGGGACTAAAGGGGCTCGTGGAGCCCCAGCCTAACACCAGCCTGCCACCACCCCTTTAATCCCGGTTCGTGTCACGAACCGGTACTAGAGGTTCAACACGAACTGGGACTAATGATGCCCGCCCCCTAGCCGTTGGAACCGGGACTAAGGGTCACATTAGTACCGTCCGTTTCCAAACCGAGACTAATGGGGCTCACGTAAAGTCATTTTTCTACTAGTGTCTGGTGGGTCCCCTCTGATATTTTCTTCGCCCAATATTTTTTATATATTCCAAAATAATTCTTCGTAAATTTTCAGGACTTTTGGAGTTGTGCAGAATAGGTCTCTCAGATTTGCACCCTTTCCGGTCCAGAATTCCAGCTGCCGGCATTCTCCCTCTTCATGTAAACCTTGTAAAATAAGAGAGAAAATGCATAAGTATTGTACCATAATGTATAATAACAGCCCATAATGCAATAAATATCAATATAAAAGCATGATGCAAAATGGACGTATCAGTGTGCAAGAACCATCAATGGTGAATACAAGTGACCTACCTGTTCAAGGGATGACCTGATGAGCCCAATGTTGTGCATGGTAGAAGCAAGGCTATACATGTCGAATGACTTTTACGATTTGTCATTCCCTTAAAGAAGCAGCCAAAACCAATGGATTGCATAGGGACTCCACGGCCCACAAAGGATAGGCACAGTTGCTACTGCTAGTGTTACCCAACGCGACTGAGATATAACACCATGACGGTGGCAACGAGCCCGTCAAGGCCGCGGCCGCCCTTGCCCTACAGCCAGTAGGAACAATGACATCTTCATCTCATTAGGTAATGGTATGAACAACAACAACAACTGTCATAATTGCAAAAGATTTATAATGTTTCAAAGCATCACATCTCTCAATGAGCATATTTACAAGCATGCCATTTACAACATTCCTAAATGTGGAAATACTTCACATAGACAACAAGATAATAAAAATGATCATTCATAGCTAGAACCAGAGTAGGTCAATCCAGCATATATTCATTAACACAGTACAAATTCAGATCCTACATAGATTACTAACATCAATTATTCATCCACCATCGTCTCTCTCTCAACTTGCCGAAACATGAAATGAATGAAAGGACAATATCCATTTATGATTTGGGGACTAAGATTTGTTCTCTTGTAGTGAGAAAGATATATCTTTTTGACCTTGAAGACTGTAGGGCTTACACCCCACAGCATTTTATTAAAGCTCAGCAGCAAAGAATACAAGGGGTTCCTCAAGGAGAGGAACAAAAAACAGAGAAAGAGCTATACAACGCAGTGTAAACTAAGCTAAGCAAGAAAAGAAAGAGGGGCTATATCTAGAAGAAAAGAAAAAGTACATCTGATGTCTCATCAAGGAGGTAGGAAGTCAATCCACTTTAGCAAAGCATCCTTGTATCTTCTCTTGATCCTGTGGGAGAGGAGGGTAATGTCATGTATAAAACCATTCCTCCACTGCCTGAATGAAGGGCTGATGTATCTAAAAGCCTTATCATTCCTGACTTTCCAAATGTTCCACCATGCAAGAAATACCACTTCTGAAAAGAAAGGCTTATTGAAATCCTTCCTGGCATGTAAGGCAATTTGCACCATGTCATTACTATTCAGCCAGGAGACTTGGAGATAATTCCAAATACGCATACTGAAGTTGCATTGGAAGAAGAGATGATTCCTGTCTTCAAGCACTCTAGTCAGGCAGAGAACACACTCAGGTCCATCATTAATTTTTCAATGCCTACGCTGAATCATATCCTTGGTGTTAACTCTGTCCATTATGACTAGCCAGGCAAACATTTTAATTGTCATGGTGCAACAAATCTTCCATACCCAACTCAGTACGGGGTTGGCCAAAACTGGTTGGTGCACAAAATCATAAAATTTCTTGGCAAAATATTCAGACCTCTTCCCATGCCTCCAAGCCCAGGTGTCCTTGCATCCATTATCCAAAGTGACATCTGCCATCAAAGATGAGAGCTGATTTAGCTCTTGAAAAGCCAATTCAGACAGAGGCAGAGAGAACATCTGCGGAAAGTTTCTAGCCTGAAACATTTCCATAGCCGAGAGATTCTTGTGCAAGCAATAGGAAAACAGCCATGGAAATCTGTCCTGAAGAGGGGTGCAAGAGTTGCCAATCTCCCAATGATCTGACCAGAAAAGCACTGTGTCACCTCTACTGACAGTGACAGAAGTAACAGCCCTGAATTTGTCCATTAATTTGCATATGTCTCTCCACCAAAAGGAACCACAGATTGTAGTGTCATGAGGAACTCTCTGATAGTAATAAGAATCCCATACCAAGTGAACCCATGGTACATCTTCTCTGTTGTAGAATTTATTTAGGTATTTAAGAAGCAAAGCTTCATTCTGTAGCCCCAGATTGAGAATGCCAAGTCCTCCCTTAAGTTTGGGTCTGCATACCAGGGGCCAGGCAGCCAAAGAGTGTCCCTTCTCCTGACCATATTTCCTCCATAAGCACTGTCTCTGAATTCTTTCCAATTGCTTCAAGATACCCTGTGGTACTGACAGAAAATATATAGGCAGTGAGGAGATTACAGAATTAACCAGCTGCAACCTACCACCTAGGGGCAGAAACCAAGAGCTAGCAGTGAGCCTTCTTTCCACGCAGTCCACCAAAGGTAGGAGATCAATGATTTTAGGCCGAGTGGTTTCCACAGGTAACCCCAAATATGTAAATGGCATTGAACCTAATTGACAGCCAAAATGGGCAGCAAGACCTGAAGCAACAGTAGCCTCCACATTAATTGGATACATTGAGGATTTGTGGTAGTTAATTTGAAGGCCAGTTGCCAAAGAGAAGGAGTTCAGCACTACTTTAAGAACCTCCAACTGAGCACTATCAGCAGCCACAAAGAGCAAAGTATCATCTACATACTGCACCACTGGATAATCAGGGTCATGCTTTGACAGAGGCAAACATAGCCAGCCCTGACGCAGCAGATTATTAATCATAGTTTGCAAAAGATTAGCAGCAATCACAAAAAGCAAAGGAGAGATAGGATCTCCTTGCTTTACACCACATTTACACTTAAAGTGTTTACCAGGTACTCCATTCAACAAAATTGAATAAGTTCCACAGGACAGAAGTTGTTGAATCCAGGTGATCCATTTCTTATCAAAGCCTTTTGCCAGAAGAATCTTTATAATTGCCTCATGCTGAATGGAATCAAAAGCTTTTTCAAAATCAAGCTTGAGCAAAAGGATTGGCTTCTTTGATTGGTTGCACTGATGGATATACTCAAAAGTCCAAGCAATACAATCTTGAATAGTTCTTGACTTAATAAAACCATATTGATTCTTATGAACACATTTGGTGATCTCTTCCTGAAACCTATTTGCAGCAAGTTTAGTGAGAAACTTCAGGCCAACACTGGTCAGAGATATTGGTCTAAAATCTCCAACAACCTCAGGTGATTGTTTTTTAGGGATCAGTGTAATGAAGGCATCATTGAGGTTCTCCAGATGAGCAGTTCCTGCATGAAATTCCTGCACCAGCCTAATAAAATCACTGGAGATAATATGCCAACACCTCTTCAGGAAAAGTCCATTAAAACCATCAGGCCCAGGTGCTTTATCAATGGGCATCTCCTTAATCACCTGCTCAATTTCCTTTACCTCAAAAGGTTTTGTGAGGACCTCCAGCCCTTGCACTTTAGGAATTAAGGAGAGAATGTCATTTTCCAACAAAATTGGTTTGACAGTACCCATTCTACCCTTGAATGACACCAAGAATTCTTTAGCCATTTCCTCATGATCTGAAGAAACAGTACCATCAGACAACAGCAGACTAGCAATGGAATTCTTCCTGTATCTCTCAGTGGCCATTGCCTGGAAAAACTTTGAATTTTCTTCTCCTACTTTGATATATCTAATGGTGCATCTCTTCCTCCAGTAAAGAAACTGCAAGTGCAAGAGATGCTCATGGTGCAGCTTGACCACCTTCCTGAAGTTGAACTCAGACTTGGACAGAGGCCTCATGTCCTCCAAGTTATCCAACCAAAGAATTACCTAATTGCACTTCTCAATCAATCTTTTGATGTGGGACAGCCCTTTCTGCCATTTCTTGAGAGCAAACCTCAAGGCTTTCAATTTGTCCACAATAATTGCTGAAATATGAGATTTGTAAGAAGTTCTTCCCCAAACCTCCTGCACACAATCCATGAAACCAGGTTGATGCACCCAGTAGTTTTCAAATCTGAAAATGTTAGCTTTTGGGATAGAGGTGCAGATAGAGATTAGACAAGGGACATGATCTGAAGCAGTTTTTGCAAGCGGTGTAACTTGTGTCATAGGATAATGGTTGATCCAACTAGCAGAGGTAAAAAACCAATCAAGCTGCTCAAGGAGTGGGATATCTTGCATGTTCGACCAGGTGAATCTTCTGCCTTTCAATGGAAGTCTTTATCCACTTCCTTTATTAGATTATTTTTGGATTTTATCCAGACGCAATGTTACATGTTTGCATACCTTCAGAAGGGCCTTTCCAGTTCCATCACAAAACCTGCATAAGCGTTTCCTATTTCAATTCTGAATTGACCAAAGGCTCAAGCATTGCAGGTATGAGAATCAATACCAAGGATAACCTAGACATCATATGAACCAGGTTAAGCCTGTACAGCAAAATCACAAGCTTTCAGTACTTAGTATAGTAGTGAATTACCTCATCTTGTTGGGATACAAAAAATGAAGAGAGGGCAAGGGAGAGGAGGAAGGCCCATGGCTCCTCGCTGGCACTGCAGTCAACGCCAAACAGGATAATACTCCAAGTTTATCTTTATGTCATCCTCGCTACCATCATCCGAACCACACCACTACCTCAGCGCAGCCTGATCCTTTCATAGAAATTACATCTTTCTTCACCATTGGTTTCATTCTTCAAGGTGAGGTGATGAATTCCCTACAATTGAAATAAAAATGACATTAATGCAAACTTAGCAGAAAAGTACGTGAATAAGCTTGGCATACTACTGAAAAGATAATCCTCCCATAGTCATTCTTCCTGTTCATAAAGAAATTACTTGTGGATATAATTAGATCATCAAACGTTGGATATAAGAAAACATTTTAATCTTCACATGGGTCAAGTATCTTACTGCTACCAATCATTGTATGATGCTTTAGTTCCAAAAAATCACATGACTTGATGCCTTTCTTTGAAATAAGAATGTCGCTCCTTAACAACAAGAATGTGGACACATTGTGCAAAGCCACAGACACCCTATATACAGTACAATGCTTTCAGTCTTAAGAACATGAAGAAATAACAAACTTGCGATGTGGCATGAGGTGGAGGTCGTGGCCAGTGTGGCGGGGTAAGGTTTGAGGGGGTTGTCGTGCCCTCATGCAGTGGCCACACACGCACGCTGCTTGAGGGCTCACGACGCACAGTGACATGGACCCCGGTAGCCATAGCCTTGGCTCTATCAGGAGGTCATGAGTTGCTGCCGAGGATAGCCTGACGGGGTAGACGCACGGGTGCTCGTGTTGTAGGCGGCGGTGGAGGGATCAGGGGATGAATTGGAGGGAAGTTGCGATCTCGATTTACCTCCAGAGGAAGAAGGGAAGGAGAGAGCGTGCAGGGGTGGGAGAATTGAGTGCGCCTCTCCTTGTCATAGTCGTGGATCCCTCTAGATTGGGGTCTCCGTCGTTGATCTAGCCCTTGGAGGGAGGAGCGTGGGTTGGGAGTTGCTGCTGCTGATGGTGTTTGGTGGGTGGCGAGCAGCGCGGGGCCGAGGTGGCGGACGTAAACCCTAGCCGGCTAGGAAGAAGAGAGGAACGAGGAGCTGTGAGCAGCCTCCTCTGTCGGAGATTTTTTCTCGTGCGAGGGGGCCTCACTCCCGGTTCGTCCGGTTTTTTTTCCTGTACGACGGGGCATTGATACGTCTCCAACGTATCTATAATTTTTTTTTGTTCCATGCTATTATATTATCTGTTTTGGATGTTTTATATGCATTAATATGCTATTTTATATTATCCGTTGCATGGCATTCCCTACTCACTCACATTGATATCTATTGATGGGCATCTCCATAGCCCGTTGATATGCCTAGTTGATGTGAGACTATCCCCTTCTTTTTGTCTTCTCCACAACCACCATATTCTATTCCACCTATAGTGCTATATCCATGGCTCACGCTCATGTATTGTGTGAAAGTTGAAAAAGTTTGAGAACATCAAAAGTATGAAACAATTGCTTGGCTTGTCATTGGGGTTGTGCATGATTTAATACTTTGTGTGATGAAGATGGAGCATAGCCAGACTATATGATTTTGTAGGGATAACTTTCTTTGGCCATGTTATTTTGAGAAGACATGATTGCTTTATTAGTATGCTTGAAGTATTATTGTTTTTATGTCAATATTAAAGTTTTGTTTTGAATCTTATGGATCTGAATATTCATGCCACAATAAAGAAAATTACATGGATAAATATGTTAGGTAGCATTCCACATCAAAAATTCTGTTTTTATCATTTACCTACTTGAGGACGAGCAGGAATTAAGCTTGGGGATGTTTGATATGTCTCCAACGTATCTATAATTTTTTATTGTTCCATGTTATTATATTATCTGTTTTGGATGTTTTATATGCATTAACATGCTATTTTATATTATTTTTTGGACTAACTTATTAACCTAGAGCCCAGTGCCAGTTTATGTTTTTTCCTTGTTTTTGAGTTTTACAGAAAAGGAACATCAAACGGAGTCCAAACGGAATAAAACTTTATGATGATTTTTCTTGGACCAGAAGACACAGGTAGGACTTGGAGAGGAAGTCAGAAGAGTCCCGAGGGCTCCACAAGCCCTCAGGGCGCGCCCTAGGGGGGCGCCCCCTAGCTTGTGGGCCCCACGGGAGTCCTCCAACCCTAATCTTTGGCCTATAAATTCCCAAATATTCCCAAACGACCAGAAGCGTCCACCAAAATACTTTTCCGCCGCCGTAACCTTCTGTACCCGTGAGATCCCATCTTGGGGCCTTTTCTGGCATCCTGCCGGAGGAGTATTCGATCACGGAGGGCTTCTATGTGACGTCCCCGGCTTAATCGTGCACTAACCATACACGCAAATGCTCACGATCAAGCCAAAGTACTCACTTGAAGATATCACAACACAACTCTAAAACATAAATAAAGTCATACAAGCTTTATATTACAAGCCAGGGCCTCGAGGGCTCGAATACATAGCTCGATGGCATACAACTGTCAGTGGAAGCATCAGATATCTGGGTACAGATATATTACAGAAATAGAGATAAGCCTTTAGCAAGGCGGGGCAAAACAAAATACTACGATCGAAAGGCGTAGGCCTCCTGCCTAGGACCCTCCGAATCCTACTCCTGGTCGTCGGTCGGCTCCTCGTAGTAGTACTCGCCGGGAGGGTAGTAGTAGTAGCCGTAGTCGTCGACAGGGGCAGCTACCTCAGGGGCTCCGTCATCTGGCGGTGACATATGGATATGGGGAGAAAAAGAAAGTAAAGCAAACGTGAGTACTCATCCGAAGTACTCAGCAAGCAAGGATCTACACTACATATGCAACATTTTCAAAGGAGGGCTGTATATGTGGACTGGCTACAAAAATGCCAGAATAGAGGGGGAAAGCCTAGTCCTATCGAAGACTAGCATCTTCAGCATCTTCAACAGTCTTGCAGCATTAGAAGAGATCAAAATAACATAATGTAAAGTATAGCAGTGTCATTAACCTCGGCCAGAGATTCTTCCTCGACTCCCTGCGAGAAAGCAATCCCAGAGCCATACTATCCATTTTATCTCAAGTCATCAGTTCTAGTTGTACCGATCGGGATACAACTCCGAGTGTCCGTTACCGTAGGACAGGCTATCGATAGATGTTTTCTTCCCTGCAGGGGTGCACCAACTTACCCACCATGCTCGATTAACTCCGGCCGGACACACTTTTCTGGGTCATGCCCGGCCTCGGCCAAACGATACGCCGGAACCCGACCAAATACTTAACAAAGATGTCAGCACGCCGGACTAAACCTATGCCCCCAGGGGTCTTGGGCCATCGCCCCGGACGCTCCTGCATGTTGCGTACACCGCCGGTGAGCAGACCTAGCAACCCCTTATACAAGTGCGGTTGCGTTCCCAGTCCAACCCAGCGTGTGCCGCTCAGTTGCTGATGTCTATTAAGCTTCGGCTGAAGTATACGACGCAGAACGCCCAAACTATGCCCACGTGATGGTTAGTGCTATCAGGCCAGAGGCCCCTCGGATCAAATATCCAAACAGTTTAGTGGTTTAGGAGCGCGCAGTAACAAGCAGAGACTCATGATCGATGTGACCCCGTCGCCCCATCTCGAGGACTTGCGGCAAGGGTTAAGAATGCCTGGCCACGCCTCGTAGTTATCTCGCGGGCACCTCTCAGGTCAACCCGACTCCACATCACTTCACATTCATGCTCGTGCGGGTACCCCTCAGGGCCGACCCGTCTTTAGTATCATGGTTCAGTGTTCAGTCATAGTAACCAAAGTCTTCGTGTGTCTGACACCAAGGGGGAACCCTGAGGAATCACCCCCGATGGGATCCCACTTGTTGCTATCATCAAGGTGAACGAAGGAGGAATCACCCTCGAGGTCCACACTTGAGGTGTTGCACGACGGCGTCGGTATCGGAGGTGGTGTAGGAGGAATCACCCTCGCTTACCACGACCGATTAACTAACCTACAAGGTTATCATCAGAAGTGCTGACGAGGTATCACCCTCGGCACTCGATAGTAACCCAGTAGTGTCGAGCAATTTTAAGGGGGAAGTGACGTGCGGTGCCAGGGTCTGATCTTCGATCCCGTTGCTCGGGTCTTCTGAGAGTGCAGCGGGGCAGTCGGGACAAGTGGGTCCCTGATAGGCTCTACCCAACCTATTCTAAACAGTTTAGGATAACAGGTAAGTATCAACAGCAGGTTACAAGTAAACAGGCTATGTAGCAGATGTAGGACAATAGTAGCAACAGTAACTTCTAATGCAAGCATAAGAGAGAAGAGAGTGGGCGATATCAGAATGCTCAAAATGGGGGTGCTTGCCTGTCTGCTCGACGGCAAGGGCAGGGTCATCAACTGAGTCGTCGGGCTCCTGAGCAGCGTCGACCTCGGGAGCTAAGTCGACG
Organism: Thinopyrum elongatum; assembly: GCA_011799875.1. Classification (NCBI taxonomy): domain Eukaryota; kingdom Viridiplantae; phylum Streptophyta; class Magnoliopsida; order Poales; family Poaceae; genus Thinopyrum; species Thinopyrum elongatum. The sequence continues at coordinate 164,081,211 of CM022302.1, forward strand.
TCGGGGTCTACCGAGAGAGAAGAGGGGGAAGGAAACAAATAAATACAAAACAACGATGCAATAAAGGGCATGCTACGACTATGATGCAGTGCAGGGTTGCCTGAAGTATGCCTAAGTCATTTTTAGTTACTATAGGATTAACGCGGGATTTCTTAATCGGAGTGTGTGCACTATTCATATACCGGAATCAGGCTCGTAGTTATGAGTTCTCCTATGTAGGAGGTTCCAATATGGAAACAGACGACACGATCAAACTCGTCTCGTCGTTCTGAGCAACTTTCATGTTTTAAGTTATTCAATCCGAGCTACGGTTTAAAAGTTATGAATTTTCGAAGTTTAAATGATTTTCTGGAATTATTTTTATTTACAGAAAATGATATATGATGTCAGCATGATGTCACTGTGACGTCAGCAGTCAACAACGGCTGACCAGAGTCAAACCTGACATGTGGGTCCAGTGGGACCCACATGTCAGCCTCTGTTAGACTAACAGTAGATTAATTAAACTAACAGAGTGATTAGTGGCGTGGGCCCCTGATGTCAGTGAGAGTTTAGCCACTTAATTAACTAAACTAATTATTTATCTAATTATCTATTTATTTTAATTAGTTAATTGAAGTGGGGCCCGCGTGTCAGCGACACTGGACCGCCATGTCAGCGCGTTGACTGGTCAAACCAGTCAACGGGGCCAGTAGGGCCCGCTGTCAGTGGCCCTGGGGCGGCCCCAGGCCATCCAGCGTGGCGGTGACTGGCGTCTCGCCGCCGGCAACCTCCAGACGCGGCGGAGGAGCGCGGCCGGCGTCGGAAATGCCCCACAGGGGGTCTTTTTGCGCGCGCTTGGGCGCGTTGGAACGGCCGTTCGACGCCGCGTCGATCCAGGTTAGCGAGAAGTGCCGGCGACGGCCAGAACGACGCCGGCGATGAGCCAGAGCGGCGCCGAAGATCGGGCTTCGACGGAAACGGAGCTACGGGGCTCTAGGAAAAGCGTGCGTGTGTGCTACGTGCTCCTGGGAGCACCAGGAGCACGGTTCTGGGCTCGGGCGCTGCCAAAGACGGTCGTGGCCGCGTCGACGGAGCTCGCCAGCGACGTGCAGAGCTCGGTCATGGCGACGATGGTGCAGTGGCTATCTAGAAGAGCTACACGAGCGACTAGGGAAAAGAGAAGGGGGCGGGTGCTCACCGAGCGACGCAGGGAGGCCCTTGGGAATTTAGTAGCGCAGGAGCTCGTCGGGGAAGAAGGGGACCGCCGGCGTCCCGATGAAGAAGACAGCGCGTCCAGGCGCTACTGAGCTCCTCTGCTCCTTCCAACGGCTCCGGAAGACGTGGCGGAGCTTGGCGAACCCCGCGGACAGCTTGGGGGGAGGAGCGGACGCCGGTGGCCACAGCGAGCAGCAAGGCGCGGCGGCTGCGGCGCTCAGCGGCCGTGGATCTGGAGGGGAAAAGGAAAGGAGAGGGCAAGCGAGGCGATGGAGGAGTGGATAAGGGTGACGACGGAGAGGGCAGGGGTGGTTCTTATCCCCTCAGCCAGCTGCGGGTGTAGCTGTGTGCTACAAAAATAATAGTCCGGCTGCTCGCGTGATCCATCCGGTCGTTAAAAAGAAAAATGTCCGGCTGCAGACGAGAAATGAAGCAGAAGAAGAAGTGTCCATCCGGCTGCTCACAGACGGGCAGAGAGAAGAAAGGAAAGCACCGAGCCGGCTGCTCGTGCAGAAGAACGGCCGGCTGCCCGCAGCCGGCGGAAGAAAAAGAAAAAAGTGTCTGTCCGGCTGCTCACAAACGGCCAGAGAAAAGAAAAAATGTCCGGCTGGCCCGTCTGCCTGCTTTGCCATTCGGACGGTCAGTCGCGACCCGCACTGCCGGCTGTGCCAAGCCGGCTGGACCGCCTCCTGCTCCGACGCCTAGCCGGCAGGTGAGCCGGCCCGGCCGCCCGTCCGCCTCGACGCCTGTTCGGTCGAGCCCGACCGGCTGGGGCATCCCTCGAGCACCAGGAGGCTCGGGCCGTCTGCCGGAGATCATCTCCACCTCGACTGCGCCAAAAGCAATGTGAGCTCCTCACCCGCATATTTTTGCACCGCGCAAACACGGATAACCTCGAGCGATGCTCGGGGGGCTATCTCCGCATTTTATTATAGTTGCATCACTGTTTGCCCCGGCGCCAACCAGAGTAGGCCCGGAGGCTAGCCGCTTGGCCTGAGACGTTCGCTCCCACAGACGGCTTAGTAGCGTGCACGGTACCAAAGGCTCACTCTTAGTCACAGACCGCAGAGTGGCTGTCCGCCTAGCAAGAGCGAACGCTGGAGGTCACCCACGCGAAAAACATCTCGGGAGAAAAAACGGTTCGGGCGACCCGGCCGTTTGCTTTATGAGTATCTGCTCAGTTAAATCCGCTCCCAGAGTCTGAGTACTGTACACTCCACCCCGCGGCCCACTCTCAGCCGCAGACCGCAGAGCGGCTGTCCGGCTAGCGAGAGCGCAAGCCAAGGAACGGAGGGGACATGAAAAAGATTGAAGGGGGCTCGGACGAAACCGAGTCGGCACCCTCCGCATAAATCTTGCACTGCTAAAAGTAAACGTTTGATATATCTGCGCAGACTAACTTTGTCTTTTGCATGATCATCTCCGAGGGAACCCCCTCCTTGCCCAGAGGCTCGGAGGCTGGTTGGAGGCCCGACGCCGGCTGCAACCGGCATCCCACCGCCTGCTTCATCTACATCAAAACCCTCCGCCCGACTCTTCGAGTCGCCCGGAGGCTCAGAGGCTACACCCAGCGGGTGCGCTGGCGCGCCCCCACTGGAAGCAAGTCGCGCCGGCTGCGGCCCACAGCCGGCTGTCATTAACGACATCAGTCGGCGGACCCCGCGTCCGCGCCAGACGACATCAGTCGGCGGACCCCGCGTCCGCGCCCGACAGCACCAGCCGGTGGACTCCACGTCCGCGCCCGGCAGGGCCCCGCACCCATCAGCCGGCGGACCCCGCATCCGTGCCCAGCACCCTCGACGTCGCCGTCAGCTTCATCATCAACAACAAGACCCTCCGCCCAACTTTTCCAAAGTTGCCCGGAGGCTCGGGGGCTACACCCAGCGGGTGCGCTTGCGCGCCCCCGCTCGGAACATGCCGCGCCTATTGCACGCCCGCCGCCGGCTGCAACCGGCCCCTTGACGCCATCATCTGCACCAATAACCGCGAAAAGCCTCCGCCCAACTTTTCCAAAGTTGCCCGGAGGCTCGGAGGCTACACCCAGCGGGTGCGCTTGCGCGCCCCCACCGGAAGCAAGCCGCGCCGGCTGCCGTTTGCAGCCGGCCATCATCGACATCTTCTACATCAACGCCCGCTAAAAAACCTCCGCCCAACTTTGCCAAGTTGCCCAGAGGCTCGGAGGCTACTATCGGGGTAATTGACCACGGGTACCCCAAAGACGGCAAGACAATATTTCAAGATATCGGGGCTAGCAAGCCCCTCAGTCCGACTGCGCAGGCCGCCCCAGGCGGCCCCCTATCCGACTGCCCGGGCCGACTTGCCACCCGGCCTGCTCCCCGTCCGGCTGCTCCAGCCGGCCTGCTGCATGGAGTCAACCGCTGCTCCGACCCGACACCGACAAGACCCCGACGAGACGGCCGTACCCGGCACTACTGGCGAATAGTAGAACACTGTGTACGTGTCACCTCAGCCATCATGTACAGTGTCACTTGTCCCTGGGCACTATTTATGAAGTGACCCAGGGGACAAGCATGACACTCACCCATGCCCACCATGCCACTACCTAGCTTAGGAAGTAAGCTAGCTCACACTATATATAGTGGCATACATCCATCCATCCAAGCTGGCCAGAGGGGCTCCCACGCATGAGCACACACATGCTCCCAGACACACACATATCCATTCGGCCACGAGCCATGGGCATAGCCGGCCACTAGAGCATGCCACATACATGCATATACGAGATCAGGTGCCCTTGGCACTGATCTCAGATATAGCTCCAGGAGCAACTCTGTACCAGATATACCACATATATTCAGACATGCAGGAGTAGGGGTATTATCTCTCCGGAGAGCCCCGAACCTGGGTAAACTAGCGCGTGCTACTCGCATACCCGTCCTTAGATATTCCGGCGGCAGTCTTGCCCGCACCTCAAGCCACCCTGTGGCATCTGTCGTCTCGCAACCCCCCATGAGAATACCATGACAGGTCCCACGAGAGGTCGTTCCCCAGTTTCTGACCAATTCAGAGGGGTTCGACATTTACGTCCGTAAAGTACTTCGAAGGGGGCCATTTTCAAACTGGCTTGATAACTGTTATTATAAGAGAATTCGGCATATGGGAGAGATTCTTCCCACTTCTTTCCGAATGATATAACACAAGCGCGAAGCATATCTTCAAGCACTTGATTTACTCGCTCGACTTGGCCTTGGGATTGAGGATGATAAGCTGAAATCCATGTAATGTGAGTCCCCATAGCTTCTAGGAAACTTTCCCAGAACTTGGACGTGAAAAGACCGCCACGGTCCGAACTGATCTCCTTCGGAATACCGTGGAGTGAAACGATTCTGGAGATATACAACTCTGCTAACTGACTAGCAGTGATAGTCTCCTTGACAGGTAGAAAATGTGCAACCTTGGAAAGTTGGTCGACGACGACAAGAATAGCATCGTGACCTTTCTGAGACTTGGGAAGACCAGTAATGAAATCCATTTGCACTTTATCCCATTTCCACAGAGGAATAGGGAGTGGTTGAAGAATTCCAGCGGGCTTCTGATGTTCTGTTTCACGCGACGACATACGTCACATTCAGCAACATATCAAGCAATGTCCTACTTCATTCTGGACCACCAGTACCTCTGTCGAAGATCGCGATACATCTTAGTGCTACCCGGATGGATAGACAGCGGTGTATCATGAGCTTCTTTCATAACCTTATCAGTCATAAGCTCGAATCGAGGTACCACGATGCGGTCTCTGAAATACAAGGTTCCATCTTCAGCAATCGAGAAATCCCGGTACTTCTCAAGGTGAAGCTCTTTCTTCATCAGATCTACCTCGGCATCTTTGGCTTGCTCAATCTTTACAGTTTTCTCAAGGTTTGGATGTACCACAAGGTTATTAAGAGAACCCTGTGGAATGATACAGACGTTCAACTTGCGCAATTCTTCATACAGCTGGGGTTGAGCTTGCTCAACCATGAGGTTGTTGCAATAGGACTTGCGGCTCAATGCATCAGCCATCACATTAGCCTTGCCAGGGGTATAATAAATACCACAGTCATAGTCCGTAATTGTTTCCAACCATCGTTGTTGACGGAGATTAAGATCCGGTTGAGTGAATAAATACTTCAGACTCTGGTGATCGGTATAAATCTCACACCGGTTGCCAAGAAGGTAATGTCGCCACTGCTTCAAAGCATAGATCACAGCAGCGAGTTCAAGATCATGCACTGGATAATTTTCTTCATGAGGACGCAATTGACGTGAAGCATACGCAATTACTCTTCGTTCTTGCATTAGGACACACCCTAATCCCTGACGAGAGGCGTCGCAATATATGACAAAGTCCTTACGAGAGTCTGGAGGAGCAAGCACTGGAGCAGAAGTCAGCTTGTCCTTGAGGGTCTGAAAACTTTCCTGACATTTGTCTGTCCACTCAAACTTAACGCCTTTGTGGAGCAGATTAGTCAGGGGCTTGGCAATCTTGGAAAAGTTTTCGACGAATCGTCGACAATAACTTGCAAGGCCGAGAAAACTTCGGACTTGCTTGGCATTCTTCGGAGGAGTCCAGTCAAGAATAGCCTAAACACGCTCCGGGTTAACGGCGATACCGTCCTTGGAAATCACATGTCCAAGGTAGGTCACTTCAGAAAGCCAAAATTCACATTTGGAGTACTTGGCATATAACTTGTGCTCTCGAAGCCTCTCCAGAACAAGGCGAAGATGTTCGGCATGTTCTTCCTTATTCTTCGAATATACTAGGATATCATCCAGATATACCATGACGAACTTGTCGAGGTAATCCATGAATATATAATTCATCAGGAGGGAGAACATAGCTGGAGCATTCGTCAGGCCAAATGACATGACGGTGTATTCATAGGAGCCATAACGAGTAACAAATGCAGTCTTCGGAATATCCTCTTCGTGGACACGGATCTGGTGATAACCCAACCTCAAGTCGAGTTTAGAGAACACCAATGATCTAGCGAGTTGATTGTATAAATCATTGATCCGAGGAAGCGGATATTTATTCTGAATGGTTGCCTGGTTGATAGGACGGTAATCTTGGACCAACCTATTCATACCATCTTTCTTCTTAACAAAGAGAGACGGTGCTCCCCAGGCAGAGGAACTAGGACGGATGAAGCCCTTCTTAAGTGATTTATCAATTTCTTCCCTAAGCTCAAGAAGGTGGTGCGGAGGCATCTTGTAAGGACGCTTCGCAATAGGAGTGGTGCCAGGCTTCAAGTCAATGACAAACTCGACAGCTCTAGCAGGGGGTATTCCTGGAAGTTCTTCTGGAAAGACATCCTGGAATTCGCAGACAACTGGAACGTTTTCTATCCCCTCAAGTGGAGAAGCGTTCAACGCATTCAAGGCATAAATTTGAGCCTCGGTGTTCTGAGTGAGGTGAGCATGATAATTCACCATCTCATCTGATGGGTGCAGGAGGTGTACAACCTTAGTGGCGCAATTGATTGAGGCGTAATGAGCCTTCAACCAATCCATTCCTAGAATAAGGTCAATCGAAGAAGACTTGAGTATAATGGGGAAGCGCGGAACTTTAACCCTTCAATATCAATGATGACATCGGGGCTGAACACGAAGGCTCGGCACTGGCCCGCGGGAGTGTTCACAGCTAATGAATGGTGTAGCGCTTCACTTCTAACGTCATGCATGAGTGCAAAATGTTCTGACATGAATGAATGCGATGCTCCTGAATCAAATAAAACAGATGCTGGTACTGAATTAACGAGAAGTGTACCCATCACGGTTTCAGGTTGGTCTTGAGCTTCAGCCATGTTGACGTGGTAGTTCTGCCCACGACCATAAGAAGGTCTGACATTGCTGTAACGACGCTGAGAATTCCCACGGCCATTTCCACGACCGGCAGAAGGAAGAGCTAGTTGATTCTGATTCTGAGAGCAATCTCTGGCACGGTGACCTGCCTAGCCACACTTGAAGCAGAGTCCACTGTCAGGACGTGGTGCGGGAGCTCGAGGTGGCGGAGCTCGAAGAGGCTGCCTCGATGGTGGAGGAGGCAGACGAGGTGCAGCATAAGCAGGCATGTACACTGGAGCTGCTGACAGTACATGCTCTGCGGAATCCAGATACGACGCTTCTGGGAAGACGAGCCCGAAGATGAGCCCGCTTCACGAGTGCGTCTAGCTGCTTCCTTGTGCTTCTGCAGACCAGTCTTGACCATGATAGCCTTATTCACCAAGGTGGCGAAATCAGGATAGTCTTGAACGACCAGAGCTAACTGAATATCATGATGCAGCCCTTCACGAAACTTCTCTTGCCTTCGGGCATCAGTGGGGATGTCTTCTTCAGCGTAGCAAGACAAGTCAAGAAACTCGCGCTGATAAACTTCCACAGTCTTGTTACCTTGAACGAGACTATGAAACTCGGCCTTCTTCCGGGCTATGACAGCTTGAGGAATGTAGCGGGCATGGAAAGCAATCTTGAATTCTGCCCAAGTGACGACGGTACCAGGTGGTAGGGTCTGTCGGTGAGTGGCCCACCATTGTGATGCGGGGCCCTTGAGAAGGTATGTCGCAAAGGTGACATAATTGGCCGGGGTGACATCAGCAGACTCCATCTCATAGGAGATGTCACGCATCCAGTCATCGGCATCCAGCGGGTTGACTGTGTTGTGAAAGAACGACGGGTTGAGTCGCATAAATTCTGGCAAGGTGATGGAAGGTGGCGGATGGTCGGCATTGGGACGAGGGAATTGTTGCATAATCCCCGTCATGAATTGACGGTTGAGTTCAAACTGCTGCATCATAGCTGCCATATAATCAGGCAGTGGTGGCGGAGGTGGATTGTTATCACCCATCCTGCTAAATCGACAGGGGTAGTTTAGCAGAAGGCACTGCGAATGTTTAGCAACAAGCATGATATATCATGACGAAATTTAAGTAGTAGAATAGATGCTTAATAGTAGTCGTTAAGTCATACAGATTCATACAGAGTCGGTTATATTCGGCCAGCATAACGACGCAAATTCAAAAGCTAGACATGCTAGGCGGCGCGCAGGCACGCGGTAAGGAAGTACACAACAAGACATAGCAAAGGCTACATCAACGTCGGGGAAAACCGCTGAAACGGGGTAGCTGCAAGTGCGGACGACGGACATTCATCGCAGAAGGATCCTGCACTCCATGTGCACTCTGATGCAGAACCCGGTCTCGAGCTGAAAGAAGAGGTCCACGTGCAGGCGTGTGACCTCCCACAGCAGGCCAATCGATCCCTGATGGCATCTCGGTCCTGCTCGGGTAAAGAATGTGCTCCAGATGTATCCCTGCACGAACAGCTGGTAGCAACTGCGTCATAGCCTCATAGAGTCGTGCTCGAGTGGCAAACAACTCGACAGCAAGAGCGCGAACAGTGCGATCCAGAGCCTGAGTACACTGAATCAGAACTCGCGGATCGTAGCGACGAGGCTCGTACGAGGCATACGTAGAGGTGTAGTATCCAGTAGCATCTCCAGCAGGGGCATACGGAATATATCGATACTCAGAAGCATCCAAGCTGGCGCTGTGCTGTCCTCGGAGACGTGCGACAGCAGAATAGGCGGCATCATGGACTGCCATCTCAATTGTCACGCCGATACCGTGGAAAAGGTACAGCTCAGTGTCTAAGTCATCCTGCTGATCGTAGATGCGAACATCAGCATAGTACGACTCCTGGTTGAACTCGCGGTAAACCTCGTAGACCATGTACTCAGGGTACCAGCGGTATCCCAGTCTGGTCAAGAGAGCGATTAGAACAGCTGGAAACCCAGGGGCATCTCGAGCCCAAGTGCGAAGCACAAGCTGGGTCGTAGGGCGAGGTGGGAACAGACGATCCATCTGAAAAAGAAGAAATTCAGGGATGTCATACTATGATGAGAAGTATAACCGATCTTGAAAAGAAAGGTTAAACAAAACAATGGAAAGGAAAATGATTATCAGACTAATCAGATTAATGACAGGGAAATCGCACAGAATCCAGCTCTCCGGATGGATGGAATTTACGAGATCCTAAGTGGCGGTGTTAGTAAATTTATTAAACCCGAATAGAAGAGAGATCAGAGTCCCAGAGTAAAGATCGAGGAGTAAAAGATCCTAATACCACCCAGTTGGCGATGTGGGCCCGTAAGCCACACAGCCAAGTTAGTAAAACCGTTTTTTTTGTTTCTAGACTCAACTTCGGCCAAGGAATTGGATAGGGGAATTCCTAGAGGCAGTCGGCTCTGATACCAACCTGTGACGTCCCCGGCTTAATCGTGCACTAACCATACACACAAATGCACACGATCAAGCCAAAGGACTCACTTGAAGATATCACAACACAACTCTAAAACATAAATAAAGTCATACAAGCTTTATATTACAAGCCAGGGCCTCGAGGGCTCGAATACATAGCTTGAAAGCATACAAGTGTCAGTGGAAGCATCAGATATCCGGGTACAGATATATTACAGAAATAGAGATAAGCCTTTAGCAAGGCGGGGCAAAATAAAATACTACGATCGAAAGGCGTAGGCCTCCTGCCTAGGACCCTCCGAATCCTACTCCTGGTCGTCGGTCGGCTCCTCGTAGTAGTACTCGCCAGGAGGGTAGTAGTAGTAGCCGTAGTCGTCGACAGGGGCAGCTACCTCAGGGGCTCCGTCATCTGGCGGCGACATATGGATAGGGGGAGAAAAAGAAAGTAAAGCAAACGTGAGTACTCATCCGAAGTACTCAGCAAGCAAGGATCTATTCTACATATGCAACATTTTCAAAGGAGGGCTGTATATGTGGACTGGGCTGCAGAAATGCCAGAATAGAGGGGGAAAGCCTAGTCCTATCGAAGACTAGCATCTTCAGCATCTTCAACAGTCTTGCAGCATTAGAAGAGAGCAAAATAACATAATGTAAAGTATAGCAGTGTCATCAACCTCGGCCAGAGATTCTTCCTCGACTCCCTGCGAGAAAGCAATCCCAGAGCCATACTATCCATTTTATCTCAAGTCATCAGTTCTAGTTGTACCGATCGGGATACAACTCCGAGTGTCCGTTACCGTAGGACAGGCTATCGATAGATGTTTTCTTCCCTGCAGGGGTGCACCAACTTACCCACCACGCTTGATTAACTCCGGCCGGACACACTTTTCTGGGTCATGCCCGGCCTCGGCCAAACGATACGCCGCAACCCGACCAAATACTTAACAGATAGGTCAGCACGCCGGACTAAACCTATGCCCCCAGGGGTCTTGGGCCATCGCCCCGGACGCTCCTGCACGTTGCGTACACCGCCAGTGAGCAGACCTAGCAACCCCTTATACAAGTGCGGTTGCGTTCCCAGTCCAACCCAGCGTGTGCCGCTCAGTTGCTGACGTCTATTAAGCTTTGGCTGAAGTATACGACGCAGAACGCCCATACTATGCCCACGTGATGGTTAGTGCTATCAGACCAGAGGCCCCTCGGATCAAATATCCAAACCGTTTAGTGGTTTAGGAGCGCGCGGTAACGAGCAGAGACTCACGATCGATGTGACCCCGTCGCCCCGTCTCGAGGACTTGCGGCAAGGGCTAAGAATGCCCGGCCACGCCTCGTAGTTATCTTGCGGGCACATCTCAGGTCAACCCGACTCCACATCACTTCGCATTCATGCTCGCGCGGGTACCCCTCAGGGTCGACCCGTCTTTAGTATCATGGTTCAGTGTTCAGTCATAGTAACCAAAGTCTCCGTGTGTTTGACACCAAGGGGGAACCCTGAGGAATCACCCCCGATGGGATCCCACTCGTTGCTATCATCAAGGTGAACGAAGGAGGAATCACCCTCGAGGTCCACACTTGAGGTGTTGCACGACGGCGTCAGTATCGGGGGTGGTGTAGGAGGAATCACCCTCGCTTACCATGACCGATTAACTAACCTACAAGGTTATCATCAGAAGTGCTGACGAGGTATCACCCTCGGCACTCGATAGTAACCCAGTAGTGTCGAGCAATTTTAAGGGGGAAGTGACGTGAGGTGCCAGGGTCTGATCTTCGATCCCGTTGCTCGGGTCTTCTGAGAGTGCAGCGGGGCAGTCGGGACAAGTGGGTCCCTGATAGGCTCTACCCAACCTATTCTAAACAGTTTAGGATAACAGGTAAGTATCAACAGCAGGTTACAAGTAAACAGGCTATGCAGCAGATGTAGGACAACAGTAGCAACAGTAACTTCTAATGCAAGCATAAGAGAGAAGAGAGTGGGCGATATCGAAATGCTCAAAATGGGGGTGCTTGCCTGTCTGCTCGACGGCAAGGGCAGGGTCGTCAACTGAGTCGTCGGGCTCCTGAGCAGCGTCGACCTCGGGAGCTAAGTCGACCTCGGGGTCTACCGAGAGAGAAGAGGGGGAAGGAAACAAATAAATACACAACAACGATGCAATAAAGGGCATGCTACGACTATGATGCAGTGCAAGGTTGCCTGAAGTATGCCTAAGTCATTTTTAGTTACTATAGGATTAACGCGGGATTTCTTAATCGGAGTGTGTGCACTATTCATATACCGGAATCAGGCTCGGAGTTATGAGTTCTCCTACGTAGGAGGTTCCGATATGGAAACAGACGGCACGATCAATCTCGTCTCGTCGTTCTGAGCAACTTTCATGTTTTAAGTTTTTCAATCCGAGCTACGGTTTAAAAGTTATGAATTTTCGAAGTTTAAATGATTTTTTGGAATTATTTTTATTTACAGAAAATGATATATGACGTCAGCATGACGTCACTGTGACGTCAGCAGTCAACAACGGCTGACCAGAGTCAAACCTGACATGTGGGTCCAGTGGGACCCACATGTCAGCCTCTGTTAGACTAACAGTGGATTAATTAAACTAACAGAGTGATTAGTGGGTTGGGCCCCTGATGTCAGTGAGAGTTTAGCCACTTAATTAACTAAACTAATTATTTATCTAATTATCTATTTATTTTAATTAGTTAATTGAAGTGGGGCCCGCGTGTCAGCGACACTGGACCGCCACGTCAGCGTGTTGACTGGTCAAACCAGTCAACGGGGCCAGTAGGGCCCGCTGTCAGTGGCCCTGGGGCGGCCCAAGGCCATCCAGCGTGGCGGTGACCGGCGTCTCACCGCCGGCAACCTCCAGACGCGGCGGAGGAGCGCGGCCGGCGTCGGAAATGCCCCACAGGGGGTCTTTTCGCGCGCGCTTGGGCGCGTTGGAACGGCCGTTCGACGCCGCATCGATCCAGGTTAGCGAGAAGTGTCAGGGACGGCCGGAACGACGCCGGCGATGAGCCGGAGCGGCGCCGGAGATCGGGCTTCGACGGAAACGGAGCTACGGGGCTCTAGGAAAAGCGCGCGCATGTGCTACGTGCTCCTGGGAGCACCAGGAGCACGGTTCTGGGCTCGGGCGCTACCAGCGACAGTCGTGGCCGCGTCGACGGAGCTCGCCAGCGACGTGCAGAGCTCGGTCATGGCGACGATGGTGCAGCGGCTATCTAGAAGAGCTACGCGAGCGACTGGGGAAAAGAGAAGGGGGCGGGTGCTCATCGAGCGGCGCACGGAGGCCCTTGGGAGTTTAGTAGCGCAGGAGCTCGTCGGGGAAGAAGGGGACCACCGGCGTCCCGATGAAGAAGACAGCGCGTCCAGGCGCTGCTGAGCTCCTCTGGTCCTTCCAACGGCTCCGGAAGACGTGGCGGAGCTTGGCGAACCCTGCGGACAGCTTGGGGGGAGGAGCGGACGCGGTGGCCACAGCGAGCAGCAAGGCGCGGCGGCTGCGACGCTCAGCGGCCGTGGATCTGGAGGGGAAAAGGAAAGGAGAGGGCAAGCGAGGCGATGGAGGAGTGGATAAGGGCGACGACGGAGAGGGCAGGGGTGGTTCTTATCCCCTCAGCCAGCTGCGGGCGTCGTCGTGTCGGCGCCGGAGCGGCGAGCGCGCGCTCGGCCAAGGAGGGGATGACACGCGAAGGAGAGAGAGGGAGTTGCACTTAAGCTAGTGCACAGTGGCCTTTTCTTATTTTCCCTTTTCTGTTTTCTATTTCTTTATTTCTTTCTACTTAGGCAAATGTTTAGGCCACCTGTGCAATTTTATAAAATGTGGGACTTGGCCCAAATAATGCAATGTAATATTACCCTTCACCAAAAACTGGTTTGGGTAAAGTTGGATTCCATTTGAATTTGAAATGAATTTAATTAGATTAAATAATTCTGTTTTGGTGCTGTTTCATGTGGTTTGAACCATTTAACTAGTTCCCATTCCATTGTTTATATTTTATGAGTGATTCTGGAATATTTGCTATTTAGTGAACAATTTTCCCATAGTTTTTGAGCAAGTTGATTTTGCACTTTTGAATTTGAGTTGATTTTCAGAATGGAGTTTGAATTGTTTTGGTTAACCACTATGTTTAAGCACTGCAAATGTTATGACTTGGCATTATTAGCAGTTGATCACAGTGGCTATTACACAGGGGTGTTACATTCTACATCAACCCTATTGCCCTTCCGATGAAGCGTGAGTAGTTTACCTCAGACCTACGGGTCTATAGCTAGTAGCTAGATGGCTTCTTCTCTCTCTTTGATTCTCAATACCATGTTCTCCTCGATGTTCTTGGAGATCCATCCGATGTAATATTTTTTTGCGGTGTGTTTGTCGAGATCCGATGAATTGTGGATTTATGATCAGATTATCTATGAATATTATTTGAATCTTCTCTGAATTCTTATATGCATGATTTGATATCTTTGTATTTCTCTTCGAATTATCGGTTTAGTTTGGCCAACTATATTGGTTCTTCTTGCAATGGGAGAGGTGCTTTGTTTTGGGTTCAATCTTGTGGTGTCCTCACCCAGTGACAAAGTAGGGGTAGCGAGGCACGTATTTGTATTGTTGCCATCAAGGGTAAAAAGATGGGGTTTTCATCATATTGCTTGAGTTTATCCCTCTACATCATGTCATCTTACTTAAGGCGTTACTCCGTTCTTTATGAACTTAATACTCTAGATGCATGCTGGATAGCGGTCAATGTGTGGAGTAATAGTAGTAGATGCAGAATCGTTTCGGTCTACTTGACACGGACGTGATGCCTATATGCATAATCATTGCCTTGGATATCGTCATAACTTTGCCCTTTTCTATCAATTGCTCGACAGTAATTTGTTCACCCACTGTATTATTTGCCTTCAAGAGAGAAGCCTCTAGTGAAACCTATGGCCCCCGGGTCTATTTTCCATCATATATTTTCAGATCTATAAACCAAAAACCGAAAAATACCTTGCTGCAATTTATTTACTTTTATTTTGTTTTACAATTTAATAATCTTTTATATCTATCTCTATCAGATCTCATCCTTGCAAGTGACCGTGAAGGGATTGACAACCCCTTTATCGCGTTGGGTGCAAGTGTTTGATTGTTTGAGCAGGTGCATAGATTGGGGACTTGCTTGTATCTCCTACTGGATTTGATACCTTGGTTCTTAACTGAGGGAAATACTTATCTCTACTTTGCTGCATCACCCTTTCCTCTTCAAGGGAAAAACCAAAGCAAGCTCAAGAAGTAGCAGGAAAAAAATTCTGGCGCCGTTGCCGGGGAGATCTACATCAAGCCTACCAAGTACCCACCATAAACTCTCATCTCTTGCATTATATTATTTGCCATTTGCCTCTCATTTTCTTCTCCCCCACTTCTAAAACTTTTTCAGAAAAAACACAAAAATATTTGCCTTCTTTTCGTTTGCCTTTTATGTCTTACTTGGTTTGTTTTCTTGTTCGCTTGGAATAATTGTGTATTTATTGAAAATTAGAAAGCAAAAAGTTTATGGATCCTCATCCACTTGCTAATCTTTTTAAGAGATCCAATTATGATGAACCAATTGCTAGTGAGTTGCGTGCACTAGTTAGTTGTGATGAAGTGCTAAAAGAAGAAATTTATGAAGTGATTCACGATAGCTCCTTGAATGAAAAGCATGATTGCAATGGTGTTATTATAAATTCTATTAATGGCAATTGTGCTAATAATATGCAAAACCCCAAGCTTGGGAATGCTAATTTTGCTATGTCCACTACTTATTGCAATGATCATGATTGGGGTGATAATGCTTCTTATGATCTTGAAAATTTATTTAAGCCTCATGATGAATATGTTTGCAATAATATTGAAAGTGGGTTTGGAAGAGTGTCAACTCTAGGTAATAATGATCCCACTACTTTGGATAATGATCAATCTTATGAAATTTTTGATAAAAGTGGGCTTGGAGAGGTCATGACTTTATTTGGTGATAATCCCACTATTTTGGAAGAGTGTCAACTTTGCATGCATCTGGATAATGTAGAGAAAAATTTATGTGATAGCTATATTGTTGAATTTGATTATGATCCTACATGTAATTATTATGAGAGAGGAAAATATGGTTGTAGAAATTTTCATGTCACTAAATTACCTCTCGTTATGTTGAGATTGCTATTATTTCTTTCTTCTTCCTTGCATATGCTAGTTTTTGCTTGTCTTGATAATTTTTTTGCTTATAAAATGCCTATGCATAGGAAGTATGTTAGACTTAAACTTGTTTTTCACATGCCACATGATGCTCTCTTCGTGTTCCAATTGCCATCTTTCATGTGAGCACCATCGAAATCTCAATGCCTAGCTAAAAGGCTTTAAAGAAAAGCGCTTCTTGGGAGACAACCCAATAATTTTCTTTTCTGTTTTTGTGAGATTAATACCTCTGTAGTAATTGTGTTTTGGTGTTTTAATTAGTGTTTGAGCCAAGTAAGACCTTTGGGATGGCTTACGGTGATAGTTGATTTGATCTTGCTGAAAAACAGAAACTTTTGCGTCCAGTAACAGAATTGTTTAAATTCACTAGAGCGTGTAAAAACCATGAATTTTTTTACACAAGATTGATACACAAATTTCCTATGTTTTCCTAATTTTTCAGACGTTTTGGAGTTAAATAAGTATTAGAACAATTCAGATATTCGCATACTGTTCTGTTTTTGACAGATTCTGTTTTCTATGTGTTGTTTGCTTATTTTAATGAATCTATGGGTAGTATCGGGGGTATGAACCATGGATAAGTTGGAATACAGTAGATATTACACCAATATAAATAAATAATTAGTTCACAACAGTACCAAAAAGTGGTGATTTATTTTCTTATACTAACGGATCTCATGCGTTTTCTGTTGAGTTTTGTGTTGTGAAGTTTTCAAGTTTTGGGTAAAGATTTGATAGACTATGTAATAAGGAGTGGCAAGAGCCTAAGCTTGGGGATTCCAAAGGCACCCCAAGGTAATATTCAAGGACAACCAAGCATCTAATCCTGGGGATGCCCCGGATGGCATCCCCTCTTTCGTCTTCGTCTATCGGTAAATTTACATGAGGATATATTTTTATTCACCACATGATATGTGTTTTGCTTGGAGCGTCTTGTATGATATGAGTCTTTGCTTTTTAGTTTGACACAATCATCCTTTCTGTACACACCTTTTGAGAGGGACACGCATGAATCGTGAATTTATTAGAATACTCTATGTGCTTCACTTATATCTTTTGAGCTAGGCAATTTTGCTCTAATGCTTCACTTATATCTTTTTAGAGCACGGCGGTGGCTTTATTTTATAGAAATTGTTGAACTCTTATGCTTCACTTATATTATTTTGAGAGTTTCTCTAAACAGCATGGTAATTTGCATAGGTTATGAATTTAGTCCTAATATGATGGGCATCCAAGAGGGATATAATAAAAACTTTCAAATAAAGAGCATTGAATACTATGAGAAGTTTGATCCCTTATGATTGTTTTGAGATATAAAGATGGTGATATTAGAGTCATGCTAGTGAGTAATTGTGGATTGATAGAAATACTTGTGTTAAAGTTTGTGATTCCCGTAGCATGCACGTATGGTGAACCATTATGTGATGAAGTATGAGCATGATTTATTTATTGATTGCCTTCCTTATGAGTGGCGGTCGGGGACGAGCGATGGTCTTTTCCTACCAATCTATCCCCCTAGGAGCATGCGTGTAGTACTTTGTTTCGATAGCTAATAGACTTTTGCAATAAGTATGTGAGTTCTTTATGACTAATGTTGAGTCCATGGATTATATGTACTCTCACCCTTCCACCATTGCTAGCCTCTCTAGTACCGCGCAACTTTCGCCGGTGCACCCACCATATACCCTTCCTCAAAACAGCCACCATACCTACCTATTATGGCATTTCCATAGCCATTCCGAGATATATTGCCATAACTTCCACCGTTCCGTTTTATTATGACACGCTCCATCATTGTCATATTGCT
This sequence comes from Thinopyrum elongatum, assembly GCA_011799875.1. Taxonomy (NCBI): domain Eukaryota; kingdom Viridiplantae; phylum Streptophyta; class Magnoliopsida; order Poales; family Poaceae; genus Thinopyrum; species Thinopyrum elongatum. Next base: position 164,098,685 of record CM022302.1, read on the forward strand.
TTGCATGATCGTAAGATAGCTAGCATGATGTTTTCATGGCTTGTCCGTTTTTTGATGTCATTGCTATGCTAGATCGTTGCACATCCCAGTACACCGCCGGAGGCATTCATATAGAGTCATATTTTTGTTCTAAGTATCGAGTTGTAATTCTTGAGTTGTAAGTAAATAAAAGTGTGATGATCATTATTATTAGAGCATTGTCCCATGTGAGGAAAGGATGATGGAAGCTATGATTCCCTCACAAGTTGGGATGAGTCTTCGGACTTTACAAAAAATAAAAGAGGCCAAAGAAGCCCAAACAAAAAACAAAAAAAGAGAAAAAAAAGAGAGAAAAGAGAGAAGGGGCAATGCTACTATCCTTTTACCACACTTGTGCTTCAAAGTAGCACCATGATCTTCATGATAGAGAGTCTTCTATGTTGTCACTTTTATATACTAGTGGGAATTTTTCATTATAGAACTTGGCTTGTATATTCCAATGATGGGCTTCCTCAAATTTCACTAGGTGTTCATGAGCAAGCGAGTTGGATGCACACCCACTTAGTTTCTTTTTGAGCTTTCATAAACTTATAACTCTAGTGCATCCGTTGCATGGCATTCCCTACTCACTCACATTGATATCTATTGATGGGAATCTCCATAGCCCGTTGATACGCCTAGTTGATGTGAGACTATCTCCTTCTTTTTATCTTCTCCACATCCACCATATTCTATTCCACCTATAGTGTTATATCCATGGCTCACGCTCATGTATTGCGTGAAAGTTGAAAAAGTTTGAGAACATCAAAAGTATGAAACAATTGCTTGGCTTGTTATCGGGGTTGTGCATGATTTAATACTTTGTGTGATGAAGATGGAGCATAGCCAGACTATATGATTTTGTAGAGATATCTTTCTTTGGCCATGTTATTTTGAGAAGACATGATTGCTTTATTAGTATGCTTGAAGTATTATTGTTTTTATGTCAATATTAAAGTTTTGTTTTGAATCTTATGGATCTGAATATTCATGCCACAACAAAGAAAATTACATGGATAAATATGTTAGGTAGCATTTCACATCAAAAATTCTGTTTTTATCATTTACCTACTCGAGGACGAGCAGGAATTAAGCTTGGGGATGCTTGATACGTCTCCAATGTATCTATAATTTTTTATTGTTCCATGCTATTATATTATCTATTTTGGATGTTTTATATGCATTAATATGCTATTTTATATTATTTTTTGGACTAACTTATTAACCTAGAGCCCAGTGTCAGCTTCTGTTTTTTCCTTATTTTTGAGTTTTACAGAAAAGGAATATCAAACGGAGTCCAAACGGAATAAAACTTTACGATGATTTTTCTTGGACCAGAAGACACACGTAGGACTTGGAGAGGAAGTCAGAAGAGTCCAGAGGGCTCCACAAGCCCTCAGGGCGCGCCCTAGGGGGCGCCCCCCTGGCTTGTGGGCCCCACGGGAGTCCTCCAACCCTAATCTTTGGCCTATAAATTCCCAAATATTCCCAAACGACCAAAAGCGTCCACCAAAATACTTTTCCGCCGCCGTAACCTTCTGTACCCGTGAGATCCCATCTTGGGGCCTTTTCCGGCATCCTACCGGAGGGGAATTCGATCACGGAGGGCTTATACATCAACTCTATTGCCCTTCCGATGAAGCGTGAGTAGTTTACCTTAGACCTACGGGCCCATAGCTAGTAGCTAGATGGCTTCTTCTCTCTCTTTGATTCTCAATACCATGTTCTCCTCGATGTTCTTGGAGATCCATCCGATGTAATATTCTTTTGCGGTGTGTTTTTCGAGATCCGATGAATTATGGATTTATGATCAGATTATCTATAAATATTATTTGAATCTTCTCTGAATTCTTATATGCATGATTTGATATCTTTGTATTTCTCTTCGAATTATCGGTTTGGTTTGGCCAACTAGATTAGTTCTTCTTGCAATGGGAGAGGTGCTTAGTTTTGGGTTCAATCTTGTGGTGTCCTCACCTAGTGACAAAGTAGGGGTAGCGAGGCACGTATTTGTATTGTTGCCATCAAGGGTAAAAAGATGGGGTTTTCATCATATTGCTTGAGTTTATCCCTCTACATCATGTCATCTTACTTAAGGCGTTACTCCGTTCTTTATGAACTTAATACTCTAAATGCATGTTGGATAGCGGTCGATATGTGGAGTAATAGTTGTAGATGCAGAATCGTTTCGGTCTACTTGACACGGACGTGATGCCTATATGCATAATCATTGCCTTGGATATCGTCATAACTTTGCGCTTTTCTATCAATTGCTCGACAGTAATTTGTTCACCCACTGTATTATTTGCCTTCAAGAGAGAAGCCTCTAGTGAAACATATGGCCCCCGGGTCTATTTTTCATCATATATTTTCAGATCTATAAACCAAAAACCCAAAAATACCTTGCTGCATTTTATTTACTCTTATTTTGTTTTACGTTTTAATAATCTTTTATATTTATCTCTATCAGATCTCATCCTTGCAAGTGACAGTGAAGGGATTGACAATCCCTTTATCGCGTTGGGTGTAAGTGTTTGATTGTTTATGCAGGTGCATAGATTGGGGACTTGCTTGTATCTCCAACTGGATTTGATACCTTGGTTCTTAATTGAACGAAATACTTATCTCTACTTTGCTGCATCACCCTTTCCTCTTCAAGAGAAAAACCAACGCAAGCTCAAGAAGTAGCAGGCATCGCTACATGCTCTTCGTCCGATTTTCTTTCGTGCGAGGGGGGCTCGCTACTTGGTCTTCGGCCGCTTGTGTTTTTTTCCTAGTGGAGCTAAGTATGGAAGGGGATCGGTGGGAGAAATAAATCGGAGAGGGAGGTGATCTGTTTGGAAGGTGATCTCATGTATATGGTATTATTTCTGAATTCTTAATTACCAAATTTTTACATGATTGAATCGAATCGACACCTGCCAAATCAAGCACGAATAAATGGAAGGAGTATCAGACGCGATTCGGTTTTAAGTGCGGAGAAGAAAAAATTAACGTGGGATGAATGGTGGGAGGTGAGACGAAAATAAACCGGACGAAAATTAACCAGACGAAACAAAACAGTGGAGGCTATTTTACCAACTAAGACATTAAAAATAGAGATGCAAACCCGTTGGCTATTAAATTTGACTTAAATTTAACAAAGCACTTTAACAGTGCTACTGAAAAGGTTACAAATCAAAAAACTGCCCCAGGTTAGAAGTTTTTCTTTTTCTTTGAGGATGCCCCTCGTCGAAAGTTACACGCAAGCAACAAGACATGTATAAAGAGGTAGGGTGTGCGTGTGAGTGTTTATAGAGATGAGTAAGTATATGCGTGTATATATGAGCGTTTGCGTCTTTATTGTGTTAAAAAAACAGAGGCACGTACACCATTCCGGAAAGAAAAGAAAAAAGACAAGGCACGTACCTGGTCCACCGTGTCGAGTCCTCGTTGAACCCACGCTGGTCAGGCTCGCGACTGAAAGCAGCCAGCGGACGCGAGCCTACAAAATGGCCCTGCACGCTGCACCCAGGACGCACGCACAACAGGAGAAGTACACTCCATGCCGGCCCCGCTGTCAGCCGCTCCTGCTGTGCCTATGCGCCCCCACTCGATACGTCATCATCGATCGTACGCCGGTGCTGGGTGTCCCTAACCAGATCGGTAATCCCATCACAGCGTAGAGCTTTCGACAATCTTGATTTCTGAGCCGGTGGCCTTGCAACGGAGAGGAGGCGGTGAACAGTGGGTGCCGGTACGACCGTGCGAGCGCGTACGTAGGCCACGGCCACGACCGGAATTGAAGCCGGTTGGTGGCGCTCACAGGGACGGGCGCGCCTCCCACTTAATGCGCGCGCGTACGTGCATGGCTTCCGGCCTCTCGGTAGGTTCCGTGCCCGCCGCTGGGGCCCGCCGACCCTGAGTCCCGCCGGCACGCGGATCCCTCCCGCGATCGCGCACGCCACGGACGGACGGACGGCGTAGTCAATTACAGTTCACCTCGCCGTGCTAAACTAAACTAGACTATACTACACTCCGTGCAACTCTTGTCTTCCGCGACAGCCGCCGTAAAACGACGTCTCGCTCATCCACTCAATCCTGGCGTCTTCGTGCTTGACTCGTGTTTTCGCGGTTGATTTATTTTTTTCGCGGTTGATTTAACAACAGCTCCGCAAAACAGCCACAATCACTGCTGGCTTTTTTTTTTTGCGGGTGCCCATCACTGCTGGCATTAACCACCGAACCTGGGTAACTCCGCAAGTTAATTTTTTTAGGTGAACTCCGCAAGTTAATTAACCACAGCATGGCGCAAAATCAAAGAAGGCGATGAAAATGTATGTGGCATGGGCTACTGGCTTCAATCATGGCCTGTGAAGCAAAAGCCGACGTCAAAAGTACCGGGGTGAGGGAATTCAGCGGGGGAATTCCTACATGGCGACACGTGCGGGGCGACAAGCCAATTTGCTTTTTTTGGTTTTTTTTTTCTGTTTTTAGTTTTTTCCTTTTTAAAAATAATTCGTGATTTGAAAAAAAATTGTGAATTGTCAAAAAATTGTTCGTGAAATAAAAAACGTTCATGATTAGAAAAAATGTCAGGAAAATGATAAATGCTCACGGGTTAAAAAATGCTTGTGATAAGTTAAAAAAAATGCTTGTGATTCCAAAAAAATGTTCGTGTATTATGAAAGTGTTTGTGAAATTTTCCAAAATATGCAAAAAATGTACACAGTTTCAAAAAAAATGTTGAGGATTTAAAATTTTTCATGAATTTGTAAAAACAATCATAAATTTAAAACTGTTCATGATTTGGAAAAATATACATGAATTTGAAAGAAATGTAACTTCAAAAACATCTCATGGTTTCAAAAATTATTTAAGACACATAAAAATGTTCATGGTTTAGAAAATATTCAAGAATTTGTAAAAAATGTTTATGAATTTAAAAATGTTTGCGATATCAAAAGTATGTGAACATTTATTGAATTTTATGAAGAAATTTTGAATTCAAGGTCCACCCTTATTTGGGAAAAATGTTCAAATTACAAAAAATATTCACCAAAATGAAAAAATATTCCCAGATTTCAGAAAATATTCGTGAAATTTGGGGAAAAAGAAAAGGAAAATAAGGAAAATGAAAACTAAATGATAAAGGAAACTAGAAAAAAAAGGAAAGAAATAACAAGAAAACCCGGTCCCAAAACCGGACATGAGCAGTTGGGCCGGCCCACATGTATGCTGAGGCGGAGCAAGGTGGTATGCGCACGGTCGACCGACACGTCGAATAGGAAAACCCGTTCAATGGGTAGCTCGGAGAGACAAGAGTCCCACACGCGACGCTGCAGAGTCCACAAAGCCATATAAGAAGCGTCCATGAGGCCCGATGAGTGCGAAGGCTGACGGGTTGGTAGTCATATTTGGAAGAAATTCAGGATTTTCAAATTTGTTTGGAAATCAAAAAAGTGTTCGCATTTTTAATATATTTGGGATTCTGATTTTTATTTCAGCAATTCAAATGTTTTGAAACTTTCAAAAACTGTTTGAAATTTTCAAAAATCAGTTGAAAAAATGGAAAAAATTACGTGTGCTACAAATGGTTTGAGATATTCAAAAGCTGTTCAGAAATTTCAAATTTGGTTCAAATATTTGAAATTTCTCTTGGAAATCAAAACAATGGTTGTGTTTTCAAAATATATTCAGGATTACAAAATTTTGTTTGGAATTAAAAAAACATAATTTTCTTGGAAATTGTCGGAATATGTTTTTTTTTCCTATTTTAGCATAGAAATGGACTGGGAACAGAAAAAAAATCGCTACAGTGTACTAACAGATTTTTAAGAAGTGTACTGACTGCTTTTTAGGCAATACAGTGCAGCGGTTCCCTACAGCGCGAATGGGCCTGCCCAGTCGGTTGCTCTGTGTGCGAGGCGCTTGCGTCATATAGGAGGTCACCGAAAATGGGCCCTAGAACTGGACTGGATCCACCTTAATGAGTTCAGAAACATGAATTGAAATTTTATAATATATTTCTGATATTTGATATTAATTTGGTTGACAAATATATGTTTGGATATTACCCAAAATGATATACATATAGCAAATAGAATTCCCAAAATTAAATTAGATAAAATATTTGTTTGAAAATATGTCCCACCATAACAAAAAAATGGTTGTTTCGGTATTTTAAGTAAAATTCAGAAAACATCTTTTTTTAATAAAATTCGGGCTAAAACCTTCATTTTTTACGTCGCATATTAGGTTTGTTTTAAGTATAGCTTTTAGAGGTTTGACCGAGTTTATAAAAAAAGTACTAACATTCACAACACCGAGTCAATATCTTTAGATCCTTAAATTAATGTATTTTAATGTTGTAGATATTATATATTTTAATATAAACTAGTTAATCCTTAAAATATTTGAGTTAAGACAAATATAACATGAGAAGTAAAAATAAATTGATGGAGTTTTTAAGAATAAAATAAAATTATAACTTGTTCCAACATGTGTAAACATATGAGGGCTATAATCCTTGTTTTTTTCTACATTTTAACATAACAGAAAAAAGTTCCTATAGAAAAGTTATATGGGTCAATGGAAAAACATTTAGCTAAATATTTATATATAATGACATATCATGGATTATGTATTGGTAATACAAATGGAAAATACATAGTAAAATGAATGATATAAATATGAAAATCAAAATAAAAATAAAGCCAAAATTGTAATGAAAATAGAAAGATAAAGAAAAAACTATGAGCAAGCGCCATGATTTGTACGGTGTGAAGGCTTTGGTAGACAACAATTTTGGACTTGTAGCAATATGTGTTTGTTTGCCACTTTATCCTCGGGCATAGGAATAATCCAGGTATTTATTGGGGATGTTAGGTTGTTATTGTAAAAACCATTGTGACAAAACAGACACGAAAAAGTCATCGAAAAACTTGCTCAACCACTGGTAAAATAGGGAGAAGCTACTTTGATAAACTTTTACCCCCTCCCCCCCTAAAAAAGAGAGAGAAACTCAACCCCACCCCCCCCCCCCCCCCCCCAAAAAAAGAGCGAAACTTTTTTTTTAGAAACCAGCAGGAGCTCTGTCTTACTATATAAAAATAAATGTGTGAAAATAATGTTTAGAGGGGCATACGTTTTTGGATGAAATGTAGCAAAACCCTAAAAGACTGCTATTACAAAGGCCGCTCTGTCAATGCCCTATGTGGGTATGGGTCGAAAAATGACGTCTTGCGCTATTTGATGGCCTCGTAAGCCAACACCGCCACCATACAGTGTCTCATGCAATGACCCGCGAAAACATGCTTGTTCCTCTCTTTCTAGATGGACCATACGGTTTAGATGAGTCTACCCCTTCGGCGTATGCACGCCTCTATTGACTCTTTTGCAATTAGTCTGTCCCACCACTTGGAGAAATTACCAGGGTCTAATAGAAGATTGGACACCAACTCTTCTTTCCTCCCCTAACTTTAGGCGGCTAGGGCAAACTTTTCCATCCAGACTTCACCCGCGAGCCCGTGGATTCCCCTCCCCTCTGCCTGAAGCTGGCGGAGAAGAGAATCCCGGTGCCTCTGCTCCGGTTAGTAGCTTAGGTTAGGGTTTTTTAGTCCTTGTTGGTCTGGCATTTCTTCTTTGAGTTTGTCTTCCTGGCTTCGATCCTCCTCGAGTTCGTCTGCTTGGACGTAGTCGACGAAGCTTCGGCGTAGATTTCTGCCATCTCCTTGTGTCGGTGAGGTTAGGGTTTCTCGTCATGTGGCGAGATTTGATGTCAGGTGCTTTAGATCTATGCAAGGGTTGAACGACGACGACTGCGGCTCCGGGACGCTGGTCCTTAGGGGCACGCGCACGAAGACTTCCCAACTATTATCGACAAGGTCGAAGGCGGCTCCGGTAGGGGAGCAATGATAGCGACAGGACAACGGTTCATTCCGACGACAGTAGTGGTCGATCGATGGTCTCGGAATGTTGGTATAACTTTTATTGTGTTCAATATGCTTTGTACCTCCGATTCCAATGAACTTCTATAATATATCTGATCCTTTAAAAAATGAGATTAGACACTAATAAATCCTGGTATGTTCAGGGATCACCTGGGTCCATACCGCGGCGAAGAACGGGTAATCTTCACACCAGTGCAAGCCTGACCTTTTTGATCCGTTGGATGTGCGGGTGTGTCTGGTTGCGCTGCCTCTTCCGTGGCGCTAATGAAGTAGGGCAAAGAGCGATGGAAAAAGTCCAAAACAAACCTTAAACTTATAGATGAAAACTAAATCAAACCCTAAACTTGTAATCCCGGAAATTAGCGCACCGAACTCACTGATCCCGGTCTATTTTCAACCTTGAAGCGTTCCCAAACAGGGATTGTCGACGTTACAGATCAACTCCCGGGATTGTTGGCTGCAGACGCGATCGGGCCAGCCCATCAGGCGTGAAGGGAGTTTTTTTTTCGTAAGCGCGTCGTAAGAATAACCAAAAAATAGAGACCGGGAGGAGTCGAACTTGTGACTTGGCGCTGTCGATATCCAGTAGCTAGCAATCAGAGTGGATTACTCTTGATGCAAGAATATGAAGCGCGAACGTACTTAATCAGACACCAGCGTCGAGATTTGGAAACATTTTTTGGGAGCAAACAAAATTTGAAAACTTAATTTTTTTTTGAAATCCTCAAGCTATTCTAAGATGTGAAAACTTTTTGAAATTCCGAATACTTTTGGAAAAAGGAACAAATATTTTGAAAACACAATCAGTTTTTTGCAAAGCGAACATTCTTCAAAACATAAAAGTAACAATAAAAAAGGGAACAATTCTTGAATCCTAAATCCTGATAAAAATATGCACAAACCCTAAAAAAAAGATAAAAATATGCACAAACTTTCAAAAAAATGTTTACTAAAATTTTATTCATAAATTCAAAAAGTGTTCAGGCATTTCATAAATTGTTCAGTAGTAAAACAAATGTTCATGTTTTCTAATTTTGTCACAAACTAAAAAATGTTTGGTGTTTTACCAAAATTGTTTGGAGTTCTCAAGTTTTGTCTAAATTTTTAAAACTGTTCGTGATTTCAAAAATTCTTTACATTTGTCAAAAGATGTTCGGAATTGTGTCGCATTTTCCTTACAGATGTTTTTGGAATTTTGTAAATTATTTGCGTTAAAAAATCAGCATTTCAAAATTGTTCAAAAAAAGTTCAAGAAATGTTCGATTTTCTAAAATGTTTAGATATATGTACGCTCATGTCTGTTCTTATAAATGTGCACTAGCTAGCGTCATGAGCAGCCTTCAGGGGGCAGGGGCGGAGCCAGGATTTGAACATGAGGGGGGCGAGACACCATTGTTGACGCAAACGACATAACATCACAATATATTAAGTCTCATGATGACATCGATGATAATACGTAAAATTATTGTTTGAAACTAAAAAAAAAACTTTATTATTAGCAATAATGTTGGAGCTTGAAGTTAAACCAATTGGTTTGAAAAAGAATTTACCCCATTAGTTGTTGACGTCTTCCGCTTCATCTTTGACTAGTGCAAAAAGACACATAATTACTACACTAAATTACTGTTCAATATGAAACATTAATTAAGCAGATTAAGGTCGTAATTTACTTTAAAAAATCCCACTCCCTCTGTTTTAGAATAATTGAAGCTCTAAATTTATTCCAAGTTAAACTTCTTCAAGTTTTACCAAGTTTGAAGAAAAATATATTAATATTTGAAACACCATAGTTTTATTATAATCTTTAAAAAATATGCATACTATGTATATTTAATTTTGTAGATCTTACCATATTTTTCTATAAACATGATTAAACTTAAATTAGTTTTACTTAGGACAAACGTAGAGCTACGATTATTTTAAAACAGAGAGAGTAATAACTACTATCTGTGTAATATACCTGCATCTATCCTGCTCACCTGAGATCTAGCCATATTTGATCCGCCTGCGTCGAGCCGTCCGCCCATGCCCGTGCGTGGAGAGCGTACTGCATATCAGTGGTGGACGATCTTGCCGTCAGCGTGTCGAATAGCGGCCAGCGGCAATGGCAAACGCCCTAGACCCTAGCAGGACACGCTGACGGCAAGCGGCGGCGGCGAAGAACGCCCTAGCAGAAGTGCAGTATGTACGTACTGATGGATTAGGCACCGGGCCGTTGTACATGGATTATTGGGTGGGCTTCTCTGCTTTGGTGCTGGTCCAGTTAACTTATATATGGACTAATTATGTTACGCTCAAAAAGAAACGGGCTGTTAGGCATATAATACGCACTACCTGCTACAAATCGTTGAGGGGGGCGAGCGATTGGCAGGGGTCTGACCCCTGCTCGCCCCTCCCTGTCTCCGCCCCTGTCTGGGGGTTAGCTGGGGTTGCTCTCTAAATGCGAGAACCAGAGTTTGAGTCCTGTGAAGTACGCTGGATAGCGAATTTTTCTTTTGTCGCCTAGTAATTTTTCGTCGCTCCTTATCAAAGACAAGTGGCTTTGTGTAGTTTTATAAAAAATGTTTGTTATTGTTAGAAGGGAGAGAGGGATTGACGAAATATGATGGGTGTATTATTGAGCCTCGAGGGCGAGTATATATTGAGTACAAGACTTGAAGGACAAGACACCTCCTAGAGATAAGATAGAAATAACTCTATCTAATCCCGGGCAATCTTTACTACCAAATATATCTCTAACATCCCCCGCAGTCGTAGCGATAGCGTTGCGAACAACAGGAGCGTCGCGGACGGTTAGACTGGAGAGAATAGCAGCCGACGGGCTGACATCCCCCCGCAGTCGTAGCGGGAGCGTCGCGGACAGTGTCGCGTTGCGAACACGTGGACTGTAGAGGAAACCGACAAGTTGCTCAAGTGGATGATAACCCTTTGTGCCGATGTCGAGGTAGCCGAGAGCGTAGGGTGGTGTAGCCATGGTCAAGGTAGCCGTGCGAAGAACACCGTGGTCGATGTCGAGTTGGGGTAGCCGGTGTCGAGGGAGTCACCGTGGAGCCGCGGGCGCAAGGAGGTGCCGAGTTAGTCATGGGCGCAGTGGTGTCGAGGTAGTGGTGCGCCGGAAAGAGGATTGTGTTGATGAGGCGTCGCACCGGGTCCGGGTGTGCCAAACCGGGGGACACGTCATAGACGAAGGCACGCGTCGGTGTTGCCAGCACCGGGCATGCGAAGACGGACGAAGACGAAGTTGACGAAGCACCGCACCAGGCTTGCCAGGCCCGGGGACACGTCGTGGACGAAGGCACGCATCGGTGTTGCCAGCACCGGGCATGCGTAGACGAGTGACCTGCACGAGCTGTACGCCATGTCGAGGAGTCGGAGGGGCCAGCAGAGAAGGAGACTCGACGACGGTTGTGGCGCCAATCGGCGTGAGGCCGATGTCATCAACGATGGTCGGAGTAGACGAAGCGATCGAGGAAGATGACGGCAACGCTGGCGACGGGCTGATGCTGGACGAAGACGAAGGGGGTGGACCGGCGGCGACGGCGGTTACGGAGGTAGCGGCGGTGACAGCCGAAAAAGAGCGGCAGCGGCGGCCTGACGGCGGCGGCGGCTAGATTAGGAGCGCGGCGGCGGTGCTCGAAGTAGGCGAGGAACCCAACAGCGTGGCGAAGACCATCGCGGACGGTGGCGTTCCCGCGCCGAGGGAGACGGCGCGGCGCATACCACGGGAGGTCGACGCGCGGTGACGGCGGAGGGGACCGCGGGCCGCGGCGCTACGGCCCGAAGGGGCGACGCGGCGGCGGCCAGCAGGTCGGGGCGACGACATGAGGACCTCGGGGCGGCGACGCGGACCGCGGGCCGCGGCGCTACGGCCCGAAGGGGCAGCGCAGCGGCGGAGCGCGTGTCGGTGCAACCACGGGAATGGCCTCGGGGCGGCGGCGGGGACCGCGTATCGCTGCACTACGGCCCGAAAGGACGACGCAGGGGCGACGCACGAGTCGATGCAGCCGCGATTAGAACCACGGGGCGGCGGCACTGCGGCCCGACGGGGCGACGCAGTGGCAGTCAGATGCTCAATCGGTGGAGGGGGCGCACTGAATTCGGAGTCAATCTTCACAGAACCTGCGAAGGCGCACGCAACCGACTAGCTAGGTCGGTCGCACGGCGCGGATGAAGTGAAGCGACGGACAGGTGATCAATCTGGCCGGTCGCGAGATCGAGGACACTGCTCGGTGTGATTATTACGGCCAGACGCGGCAAGGCGAGCGGCCGCCATACCCAGCGGTGGACTGTCGTAGCAGGAGCGTGCTACCGGCCTGGACACGTATTGTACATGAAGGCTGATTGGAATACAACCATATAAGCACCATGCCCACATGGCGCAACGTGCAGCCAAGCCTTGTACGGACGTGTGGTCCGGGGCAAGCAGCCGGCAACACCAGCGCCAATCACACCCGCGTGCCACGCGGTACGGGACGACCGGGGCAGCGCATGCGCTGCCGTCGTACGTAACCTGCTGCATGCGGGAAGCTGGGCGGCCGAGCTGTGGATGGAGGCGGGGTTGATGCAGAATTCTTGATCGAATCATGGCGACGACAACAGGCACATAGCGACGGGTGGACGGACGCGCGGATAGTAGTCGTGAGGGGTCGCCGCATCGCGCAAGGCCGTCGAGTCGGAGAAGAGGCCATGTGTCGCGCCAGTGTCGAAGTAGAGGCGTGAGGGTCGACGGCGGCGGCGGACGACGCAAACCGATCAAGCATTGATCGGAAAACCAAAAAGGAAAACGCCGATCAAGGTGACCGGCGGGAGAGAGAAAAACCCGGAGCAAGGGTCCGGGAAAAAGACTCTTTAGGGCAGCCGGTCAACACGACCGGCGGACGAACCCTAGGTACGGGCGGAGCGGTCCCCGGCGGTGGTCATGGAGGCCAACCGCCCTGGGGGCGGCGCATGGGGCGAAAGCGCGCGGGCGACAGCTAGGGTTGGATCGGTTAGGCTGATACCATGTTAGAAGGGAGAGAGGGATTGACGAAATATGATGGGTGTTTTATAGAGCCTCGAGAATGAGTATATATTGAGTACAAGACTTGGAGTACAAGACACCTCCTAGAGATAAGATGGAAATAACTCTATCTAATCCCGGACAATCTTTACTACCAAATACTCCCTCCGTTCCTAAATATTCATCTTTCTAGAGATTTCAACAAATGACTACATACCGAGCAAAATATATCTATATACATCCGTATGTGGTAGTCCATTTGAAATCTCTAAAATATTTAGGAACGGAGGGAGTACATCTCTAACAGTTGTTATTAAAAAAGTACTAAAAATTTATTATCATTACGAAAATAAATAAGAAAAAAGAAAAAAAAAGAGAAAAAGAAAAAACATAGCAGCGCGAGTGACTACGCTAATGGGCCGGCCCGAGTCATCTTAATGTCCAGCCAGCCGGTCAACAATCTAGGATTTGACTTACCACATCAGCAAATACCAGCTAAACGGGCTCATGGTTTAAAATAGACCGAGATCGATGTGCTGATTCTCGGGATTGCAAGTTCAGGATTTGATTTAGCTTTCGTCTATAAGTTTAAGTTTAAGATTTATTTTAGATTTTTTCCAAGAGCGATTAATCCTGCCCCTTGGCGTGACGGTCACCGACGCAACGTGCTTCTACGGCGTCACGGCCTTAGATGGCGCCCGTTCGAGTCCTGTAACAACCACCGGTCCACCACCTGTACCCGTGATCCTAATCAAGCACGCCCCCGTCCCCGTGCAGTACAGCGCCCGTGCGTGCAGGTGCAAGTCTCTGGCTTAATTCACGTAATCAATCGGCCCCGCCGTGCCGCCGTACCGTGCCACCACGAGCTGCAGCTCTCTGCAACGGGAAGCTGCAGCTCGCAAAAAGAAGAAGAAAAAAAAAACCCTCTTCTCCTACGTACAGATGCACAGGTCAATGGCGCAGACAAGAAGAGTCCAGCCCATGTCCATGCACCCATCATCGTGGTCAGTCCAGATGTGCCAACCCGAGGCGCCAATACGTACGGATATTCGTCTTCAGCTTGCCCCGTCGACGTACCCCCTTCTGTCCCCAGCAATGAGATTCTTTTTTTCTGTTATATAATAATCCGGGGAAAAGTCAGCGATGAGATCGTAGCACGCATCACGTGCATGCTGGATCGCAGTAGTATTATTTATTATTCTTGCTCACCATCCATATGGTGTTGTTGTTCTGTGTCGGAGAAAAAACTTGGCCGTTGCTACGGCCCAAGAACGATGGTCCATGGATTTGGCTAGCCTCATCATAGCTCCCACCCCAGGACAGACGCGCATCTCGACCGGAACAGAACAGCGGTAATACGCCAGGCCGAGCGCGAGGCGTCGTTGTTCAGATTCGTCTGCGGGTAGGTTATCCTATCCTCGAATCATTCGGGTTAGCTTGGACAAAGCTGGCTTGTACGGAGTACTTACAGGTCAACTTACTGATGGATTTGAATGTCCTAGTACAGCTTACCGAATGGAAAAAGGCAAAACCCTTAATGGCCGCTGTCCTTATCTGGATTCATCCCTGCAGTGCACCACTCCGTACGATCCATCCACGTACGCAGCTACTAACGGCTCAGGTTACAACATATTTCTTCTTTTCTTTTGCGGGGAACCCTTATAGATTACAGATTAATCCAGACCATGCGGTAAGCGATGTGATTAGGTTAGCCAAATTATGCATATTCTCCGCAACAAACTGTTTTTTTTTTAATCTGCACAACGAACTCTTGTTTGCTTGTTGTGGTCTTGTAACCCTACAAGTACCTTTTTTGGTACGTCTGTTTTAGTTCGCAAAATGTCATGACTAATGGTTTACTTTCTCAGCTCTTCCTCGGCTTTTGATACGGTCTTTGCAACCAGTAATTAAGCTCCAAGTGTAGGTGCTAGGGATGTTACTGAAAGGGTTGGTTAGCTAACCACAAGATATTTTGTACACCTAACTATTGTTAGCTTGTTGTAATCACAGAACTAACCTTGTGGTCATTATCTGTGTGTATGTCATTCCCCAACATCTTCCATAGTTTAAACTCTTCCACATAAATAACCATCAAGCTGTTTTTGTGTGAAGTTCATGTATTATTACTCTTCTTAGATTGTCAAGCAGTTAGCGTTTTTATAAGAATGTACACTAAATATTTGGTGTGAAATGAGGGGAACCGACTTTAGTCATGAGAGCAAACAAAAACATATATATGGACATGAAACAAATCAATTTGTTTCAGGAATGAATGCGCGACAATTATAAGATGGAACCGCTGAAACGGGTATCACAAAATGATGAATAAAAAAAATAGATTTATAGTTTTTGTGGCATATAACACATGTTTCGCTAGGGATGAGTTTGGTTACCTTCATCGTTTTTTGCCCCTTTGCATACTTGTCCCAGATGAGCCTGGTTGATCATATACGGGAAAAAAAACATCATCTTTTTTTTTGCGGGATAAAAAAAAACTCATCATCTGCATGTTGATTGGTTGCCTGCATCTCCTCTCCCTGCATCGTAGCAATGCCTCTATGCATG
Organism: Thinopyrum elongatum; assembly: GCA_011799875.1. Lineage (NCBI taxonomy): Eukaryota > Viridiplantae > Streptophyta > Magnoliopsida > Poales > Poaceae > Thinopyrum > Thinopyrum elongatum. The sequence continues at coordinate 164,114,198 of CM022302.1, forward strand.
TTGTTTGGTTACTCGCATTGGATGTGCTCATACTAATGCATGTTGTTTGGTTGCATACACTGAACATGATTAAGAGTTAAGCGCTACACGTAACTCATAGTGTTACACCGCGGAAGGGCTCATCGGCCTCGGTGATTCCTCCGGCGCCAATGCTACTGCCGGCTAAGGCCAACGACGACAGCACGCGGTCGACGCTTCCACCGGCCTCGGTGATTCGACGGTCGACGGCGAGAGGACAAGCACGGCGAACGCGCGCTGCCGCGGAGCCAGAGAAGAGCGCGGAGGCACGGGAAAGCAAGCTCGTGATAAAGCCTTGAGCAAAGCTACGAACTGAAAAAATCGAGAGCTTCAGGCATTAGCAGTGGCAGATTAGTAGTTGGTTACCTGCCATTGCTCCATGAACGTCTGCTCTATCTTCTGGCATTAGTAGCGGCTGATTAGTAGTAGCCAGCATTGCTCCACGCTATCCTCTTGGTCTGATGCAGGAAGATGAGCACCGCTGCGAACGACACCATCGCCACGACGCTCCACGCCGGCCGAGGCCACTACTAATCAGCCGCTACCAATGCCCGACGCGGCCGAGCAGAAGTACGTACCACCACCTCTCAACGTCGGCTGAGGCCAACGACGACAACACGCGAGCTTCGGTGCCGGTGCATTGTTGTTCTGAAGCAGCAGAGGACGAGGCTATACATCCTCCGTAGGTGCGTCGCAGGTTCGTCCCCTTGCAGGACCAAATCACTGTTTTGATCTTATACCGAAAGAATTGTACAAAATGAACTCGATTTGAAAGTATTTTACAATCTGATCCTTTTAGAAACGCCAGATCCCGCGGCGTTGCTGCTACACATAGAAACGCCGAGCCATCTCGCGTTGCGGATCCACATGGAAACGCCGAGCTACCCCGCGTTGCTGCTTCACATGGAAACACCATGAGTTTTGGCGTTTCTTAGCCGTATGGAAACGTCATTGGCTTTGTCGTTTCATATTGGTCTACTACATTATCTAGTGTGATTGCGACGTGGCCGGAATATTTTATTCATATAAGCCATAGGCCACATATGAAACGCCAAAGCAAATGGCGTTTCCATACGGGGAAGAAACGCCAGAACCCATGGCGTTTCCATGTGGAGAAGCAACGCGAGGTAGCTCGGCGTTTCTATGTGTAGCAGCAACGCCGCGGGATCTGACGTTTCTAAAAGGGTCAGATTGTGAAATACTTTCAAATCGAGTCATTTTATGCAATTCTTTCGGTATAAGGTCAGAACAGTGATTTCGGCCCCCTTGCACGCCCACCACACGCCTGTCACCGTCGCAGGAGACGCCGTACCACCGGCTCTGCCCGTCCAGTTGGAGTGCAGGTCCTTGGCCGACCGCAGCCCATCGCGCAGCGTGCCACCAGCCCGCTCCGTGCAATGAATTTGACAAAATTCGTTCAAAATAGTTACAAACATGAACATAAAATTAAGCATTTATGGTCGACGAAACTATGATCTAATCGTCCGAATGGAACCGTAACATGAATGTGCATATTTTTCGTGTAGAACTTATTTCGAATTGAAGTATCGTTGTGTAGATCGGAAGGGACGAGAAAATAGGGGTTAGAGAGGAGGTTACTGGTAGGAGAAGATAGCACGTACAGCTTGTAGAGTAGCTAGCATCCCTCATGTATGCTCTCGTGCAACAGGACCCACTATTTGCGCTCGATCTGGCTCGTCTCAGCTTGGCTCGCTGGAAACGGCCGATTCGGCCGTTCCTAGCGGGCCTGTGTGAGAGGTGCGCTATGTGGGTCAAACAGTGAACGTAGGCTATCAAACTGCTCATTTTCATCCCGCGTAGGTCTGACTGGACCAAATGCACGGAACCAAACACATCCTAGTTGAATCGAAAACGTAAAAACACATCGGAAATCCGTTGGTGCTTTCGGGAGCGCGCGCTCCTGCACGCGAAAAAGATATTTCAAAGTGTGAAAAAATTCCAAACAAAAATTTGGCGCATACATCTTGACATTATATGTGTGCACGTCAAGTTTCGAAGAAAACCGACATTTTTTGTGGCTTGTGTAAAAAAGACAAAAGATGTCTTGTGAAAAGCATTTTTAACACCGGATTTTGTCTTTTTCACACGCGACACATAAGTTGCCCGTTTCTCGCGAAACGACTTTGTGGGCATGTACACTATCGAAATGTACGCGCTAAGTTTTTGTTTGGAACTTTAACATTTCAAAATATGTTTAAAACACATTTTAAAAACTAGGAGTGCGCGCTCCCATGTGTCAAAACGCCACTTTCAAAAACACATGCCCAACTTACGTAAAAAAACCTATAAATCCAGGTTTTGATCTAAAAAAACTTATAAACCCTGATTGATCGGAAAAAAAAACTTATAAACCGCGATAGAGGTATAGACTTGAAGAACTAGTGGCCGATGCGATCCATCTAAAACCTTCCGATTTAAGTCGTATAATAGAGGTGGTGGAAGGATCAATATGGTTGACTAGAGGGGGGCGGGGGGGGGGGGGCGAATAGGCAACTAACAATTTTTAGCTTTTCTTGACCAAATTAAACTTAGCATCAAAATAGGTTGTCTAGATGTGCAACTAGATGAACAACCTATATGATGCAACAACAATAAGCACGCAAGCAAGCAAGAAATACAACACACTAAATGCTTGCACAAGTAAAGGTAAGAGATAACCAAAAGTGGAGCCGGTGAAGACGAGGATGTGTTACCGAAGTTCCTTCCCTTTGAGAGGAAGTACATCTCCGTTGGAGCGGTGTGGAGGCACAATGCTCCCCAAGAAGCCACTAGGGCCACCGTATTCTCCTCACGCCCTCACACAATGCGAGATGCCGTGATTCCACTATTGGTGCCCTTGAAGGCGGCGACCGAACCTTTACAAACAAGATTGGGGCTATCTCCACAACTTAATTGGAGGCTCCCAACGACACCACGAAGCTTCACCACAATGGAATATGGCTCCGAGGTGACCTCAATCGTCTAGGGTGCTCAAACACCCAAGAGTAACAAAATCCGCAAGGGATTAGTGGGGGGAATCAAATTTCTCTTGGTGGAAGTGTAGATCGGGGCCTTCTCAACCAATCCCTAGGAAATCAACAAGTTTGATTGGCTAGGTAGAGAGATCGGGCGAAAATGGAGGTTTGAGCAACAATGGAGCTTGGGGAGAGAAAAGGTGGTCTTCTTGGGGAAGAAGACCTCCTTTATATAGTGGGGGAAAAGATCCAACCGTTATCCCCTTACTCAGCCCGTGCGGCGCGGTACTACCGCACACAGCCGCGGTACTACCGCTCCCCGGTGCGGTACTACCGCTAGCGCGGTAGTGACCAGGTGAGGGCCTATTGCACAGGGTAACGAGCGGTAGAACCGCCGGAGCGGTACTACCGCGCCCCCCTATGGTACTACCGTAGAGCAGGGCTCAACTGGCGCTGGAAATGCACGGAAGAAATAAAGTGCTTCTGTAGCTACTTCCGCTGAGGTTAGAGCTGTGCAAAAATCCGGCACGGTACTACCGCTCACCAGGAGCTGTACTACCGCGTAGGGGCGGAAGTAAAAAAATTACATCCGCGCCTACTTCCGCATGCTTCAGCTTCAGGGCTAGAGGCAGCGGTACTACCGCTCACCAGGAGCGGTACTACCGCACGCCACTGCGGTACTACCGCTCCCTTGAGCAGTACTACCGCACGCCACAGAGGCTTTAGCATTTGGCAGCCTTCATATCGCAGAGACAAGGATAAACGGACGGTGCTCCATCGAAGCGAAGGAAAGGTGGTGCAATGGAACATATGTGTACGTGTTGATTCCACCCTAACCTTTCCGAAGCGGACCCCCTCTTAATAGTACGGCTATCCTACGACTCAAATCCACCGAAAAGAAACGTAGAGAACCGCCGTGTTCGATAGGCTCCGAGGGGCACCGAATCGTCTTGTGCCTAGACATAAGATATCTGAAATACTCAATGCACACGATTAGTCCGCAAATGCATTGTCATCAATCACCAAAACCACTTAGGGAGAAATATGCCCTTACAATCTCCCCTTTTTTGGTGGATTGATGACAATACGGGATTTGCACATAGAGATAAATAATGAGCATAAGCAAACCCAAACTCTATAAAATATAGACAGGCTCCCCCTAGATGTGTGCATTGTATAGATATGCTTTGGATTGCAAAATACACACACTAGGATCAACACTCCCCCTATATTTTATAGACAAGGCAATCCTTGAAACAAGATAAGTGACACTAAGCAAGGAAGCAAGGTATAGTAAGTGAGCATGAAGATAAGGGCACAACAAAATAAACTCACAAGCTACTAGACATACTTGACAATAGAAGGATAAGAGGTGCATGCATATGTCTCACACCATATGATAGAATAAGTCTCCTGGTCTCACACGCAAATAACACAAACCAAAGCAACAAAGGTTCAACGAAAGCAAGGAGACAAATACTCGCAAATCCTACACTCTCTCCCCCTTTGGCATCGAGACACCAAAAAGGCAGAGAGGACACCTAAGACACAGGTGGTAGCTCCCACTGAAGTGATCACCCATCAACCTCCTCCTCTGAAGCAGCAGGAATGGACTCCTCATCTGACTCTGCATCTGACTCAGCCCACTGATAGCCCTTCTTCTTCATCCAAGCAGCCTCAGGTGTGATGTTCTTCTCAGACCCACTCGAGAAGTGCTCGCCAAGCTTCCTCAAGATCCGCTTGTCGCGCTGGCGACTCTCCTTCTGAGCAACGTGAGTCTGATACTGCCCCTTAGCCTGCATGCAGAACAGAGTCTTCACCTTGGTCTTGAGCTTCGAAGCCCAAGATGGCTCAGCAGAGGGAGGTGCATACTCCTCAGAACTGTCCTCCGCCTCCTCCTCCTCAATCTCATCCTCATCAACATCCATGCGAGCAGCCTCTGCCTCAGCCTGGGTAGTGGTGTTAGCCCACTTGTTCTTCTGGCGCAGCCTAATGGGCTCATGGCGAATCCAGTTGGGAGCATGAAACTCTTCACCCGGAAAGAGCTTCTCCCAAGTCTTCGAAATCAAGAGGTGCAAATAGGGTCCATAGATGGGAACCTTACAATGGAACACAGCAAACCGAAGCTCACACCACATGATATGAGAGACATCAAGTGGTCCAGGTTGTTGACGACGCGCTTCCTCACAAATAAGCATCATGTCCACAAGATAGGAATGCACCTTGTCCTTGTCGCCTATGCGAGGAAAAAGAGAGTTGCGGAAGATCCGGTGCATGATGTCAAGAAACGGGTTCAGCACATAAGACTTCTTGCCACTGGGTAAAGTCTTCTCAACAAGGTAGGGTTGAAGCTTGTTCTTGGAAGCAGACTCTGGGTTGGCATGCGGGCGGACACCAACGGGCACATCTAGCCCCTCATCACGAACATGCAACAGATCCATGAACTCCTTCCACTCAGCAGCCATCCTCTTTCCATTTGTCATCCAAGTCATGCTCCGCTTCTCATCCGTGTGAAAGTGGACAGAAGCAAAAAACTGAGCCACAATCTCCGGGTCAAAGTCAAGGTGGAACGTGAGGATCTCCTCAATACCAAACTGCTCCACCAAATCCAGGGGCTCACCAAAATATGCCTGGTTCTTCCTCAGATGGTCCATGTCAATCCATTGAACGGGTACGTAGATGTTCTGCTTGGCCTTGATCACATCTAGGAAGATGACATTTTGTTGCTTGGTCCAAAACAAGTCATTGCCCCTGATGACTTCCCTAGGCTTGATGTAGGGGTTGAGATTCCTTCGAATCAGAAACTCTGCTTGAGGCATTTCATCCAAGCCGACAACTGGCTCCTTGATCTTGGTGGCAGTGGTCTTGACGTTGCGTTGTGGGGCATTGGACCCCTCAGGAGCTTCTTGGTTGCGAAAGCGCTTTGAGCTCGTATCACGGCTGGGATTCGAGCGCCTAGCACCGGAACCGGAGCCACCACCTATGACACACAACACAAACACACGAGAAGAACGAGAAGGATTATTGCAAAGACCAAGGCCAAAACATGATGAAACAAATAGAAATGAGATTGGGTGTGACAAAACAAAGCAATTTTAGGTCAACGGTAGTACTGTAACAGGACGCGGAAGCAAATTTTTACTTCCGCTCTGACCGCGGTAGTACAGCGCTTAGAGCGGAAGTAATTTTTTACATCCGCGCGTCGGGCGGTAGTACCGCTCCAGGCGGAGCGGTAGTACCGCACGGGGCAGATCTCGCACGAACGGATCTGAGAACATCCGTAAAGTTAAATCGGTACTACCGTTGATCAAAACTACATTGTTGCATCACACCAAATAGCATATCTACCGCACTAGCACTCTCCAACAATCTCCTCTTGCAAAGATTTAGCCAAAAATCACAAGCCCTACTTATGCATCCCCTAAAACCTAGAAGCAAAGAAAAGAGGCAAAGAGAGAAGGTCTAGGGGAGATACCGGGGTCCATGGCAAGAGGGCGAGGTGGGGAACGATCCCACCGGTTGGAACGAGAGGAGAGTGGCCGGAGACGGAGATCCGGCGAGGTCCTCCGGCGCCGTTCTTGGGCAGGAGAGAGAGAGAGTCGATGTGAGGGGAAGAGATGAATGGGTATGGGGGAGTTGGAACTCCCCCTGCCCGCGCTTAACCCCCACGCGGTCTCGACAGTGCGGTAGTACCGCGGATCATCGCGGTAGTACCGCCCGTGCGGTAGTACCGCACACTGGGCGGTAGTACTGCTCTTCCAGCGGCAGTAAAAAATTACTGCCGCGAAGGAAGCGGTAGTACCGTGCCGTGGTCGCTGCTGTGCAAGCACAGGAGCCACCCACCTCCAGCGGTAGTACCGTGGCTTGCCACGGTAGTACCGCAAACCCAAGAAAGTGCAAGTTTCGTCAAGAAGAAACACAAAAGGCCTTTGCAATACAAACTTCAAGCAAACAGACACACAAGAGAGAACACAAGAGAAGCAACTTAACCACGAACAAGGTCCAAAAGAAAGCAACGAGACACGAGGACCAAGCATCGAACCAAAACCTCTTCATGAAGAGAGGGCGGTGGCCGGAGCCACCTATGTTTGAGTCAATTGGTATGGCACCGCGAAGAATTATCCTTGGGCCCATGACCAAAACTCGTCTTTGAAGCACAAGTACCATCAACAATGGTGAATGTGAAAGAGTTGATCAATTTATGCATAAAGGGGGGAGGGAGAGTTCATTGAGAGAACAACACTCCCCCTATGTCCATGCCTACACCTAAACAAGATAACAAGATGAGTATGGTGGGGTGTGCACAGGTTCAAGCCACATTGCTCAAATCGATGATATTTAGCTCATGCCTTAACTCGCGAAATCTTGCTTCATCCAAAGGCTTCGTGAAAATATCTGCAAGGTTATCATGAGTGTTGACATAGTTAAGCTCAATCTCCCCACGCCTAATGTGATCCCGGATGAAGTGATACCGAATCTCAATATGCTTCGTCTTGAAGTGTTGCACCGGGTTGAGAGAAATCTTGATGGCACTTTCATTGTCACACCAAAGAGGCACTTTGTCACAAATGACACCGTAATCCTTTAAAGTTTGCCTCATCCATAGAAGTTGAGCACAACAACTGCCGGCGGCCACATACTCGGCTTCGGTGAAGGAGAGAGACACACAACTTTGCTTCTTAGAAGACCAACTCACCAAAGAGCAACCAAGAAATTGGCACCCTCCGAAAGTTGACTTCCTATCCACTTTGTCTCCCGCCCAATCCGAATCCGAAAAGCCCACAAGATTGAAGTTTGCTCCTCTAGGTACCATAAGCCAAAGTTTGCGGTATGAGCCAAATATCGAAAGATTCGCTTGACCGCCACATAGTGGCTTTCCTTAGGTGAGGCTTGAAACCGTGCACAAATTCCCACACTCAACATGATATCTGGTCTAGATGCACAAAGGTAAAGCAAGGAGCCAATCATAGAACGATATACCTTTTGATCCACGACTTTACCATTGGGATCAATGTCAAGTTGGCATTTGACAGGCATGGGTGTAGAAGCCGGCTTGACATCACTTAGCTTGAATCTCTTGAGCATGTATTGAGTGTATTTGGCTTGGTTGATGAAGGTTCCTTCTCTTCTTTGTTTGATTTCGAACCCGAGAAAGAACTTCAACTCTCCCATCATGGACATCTTGAACTTTGAGGTCATGAGTGCGGCAAACTCCTCATTGAAAGCTTTGTTAGGAGAACCAAAGATAATATCATCAACATATAGTTGGCATACAAACAACTCCCCTTTGACCTTCTTAGTAAAAAGAGTGGGGTCGATTTTCCCAATTTCAAACCCACGATCTTGTAACAACTCGGTAAGGTGCTCATACCACGCACGTGGGGCTTGTTTAAGGCCATAGAGCACCTTATCGAGTTGGTACACATGATTGGGGAACTCGGGATCCTCAAACCCCGGGGGTTGTTTGACATACACCAACTCATTAATAGGACCATTAAGAAAAGCACTCTTCACATCCATTTGTTGCAACTTGAAGTTATGATGAGAAGCATAAGCAATCAATAAACGAATAGATTCAAGGCGAGCAACGGGAGCAAAGGTTTCACCGTAGTCGATACCCTCGACTTGGGAGTAGCCTTGTGCCACCAAACGAGCCTTGTTGCGAATGATAATCCCGTGAGCATCTTGCTTGTTCTTGAATATTCATTTGGTTCCAATAACATTATGGTTCTCCTTTGGCCTTGGCACCAATCTCCACACCTTGTTGTGCTCGAAGTTGTTGAGTTCTTCATGCATGGCATTAAGCCAATCCGGATCCTCGAGCGCCTCATAGACCTTTTGGGGTTCAACACAAGAGACAAACGCATGATGTTCACAATAGTTTGCTAATTGTCTACGAGTGCTTACCCCCTTTCTTAAGCTTCCAAGCACATTCTTCATAAGATGATATTTGGTAGTGAGCTTGGACGCAATCTTGGCGGCACGACGCTCCAATTGCTCCTCAAGAGAGAGTTGAGGAGCTGTAACTTGATCATCATGAGCGTCGTCTTGAGCTTGCCCTTGATCTTGAACTTGCTCGGTGGCGAGAACTTGACCTTGGGCATCACTTGGTGGATCACCACCATCTTGAGGTTGATCTTGCCCTTGATCTTGTTTATTTGGTTGAGGGCCTTCACTTTGTTCTTCGGAAACGTGTGGGTCTTGGGTTGGTGATGGTTCCACTTGAGTGGAACATTGTCCTTCTCCTTCGGCCACAAGGGGTTCCTCAATGGGTAGGATATGGCCAACACCCATTCTTCTTATGGCTTGGGGAGGAATTTCATCACCTACATCACAAGTACCACTTTGCTCCACTTGGGAGCCGTTATTCTCATCAAACTCCATGTTACACGTCTCCTCAATGAGTCCTGTGGACTTGTTGAGGACACGGTAAGCATGAGAGTTTGTAGCATAACCAACAAATATGCCCTCATGAGCTCTAGCCTCAAATTTAGACAAACGGACACCTTTCTTGACAAATGAAACACTTACAACCGAACACCCGGAAGTACTTGAGGTTGGGCTTGTTGCCGGTAAGTATCTCATATGGAGTCTTGTTCAAGCCTTTGCGGAGATAGAGCCGATTGGATGCATGACAAGCGGTGTTGATGGCTTCGGCCCAAAAGTTGTACGGAGACTTGAACTCCGCCATCATGGTCCTTGCCGCGTCCATCAATGTCCGGTTCTTCCTCTCCGCAACACCATTTTGTTGAGGGGTGTAAGGTGCGGAATATTGATGCTTGATCCCCTCATCACTGAGAAACTCATCCAAGGTGTAGTTCTTGAACTCGGTGCCGTTGTCACTTCTTATCATCAAAATCTTTGCATTGTGTTGATGTTGAGCTTCATTTGCAAAGTCGATGACGGTTTGTTGGGTCTCACTCTTCCTCTTGAAGAAATATACCCAAGTGTATCTTGAATAATCATCCACAATCACCAAGCAATACTTTCTACCCCCAAGACTATCAAAGGATGGAGGCCCAAAGAGATCCATGTGAACGAGCTCCAAAGGCCTCGTCGAGTAGATGATAGTCGTGGGAGGGTGAGCCTTCTCATGTAGCTTTCCTTCGATACAAGCACTGCAAGCACGATCTTTGGCAAAACTAACATTTGTTAGTCCACGGACATGGCCCCCCTTGAGAAGGCTTTGCAAAGATCTCATATTGACGTGGGCTAAACGGCGATGCCAAAGCCATCCCACGTTAACTTTAGCCATTAGGCATGTCGTAGCTACTTCCGCTGAGGTTAGAGCTGTGCAAAAATCCGGCACGGTACTACCGCTCACCAGGAGCGGTACTACCGCGTAGGGGCGGAAGTAAAAAATTACATCCGCGCCTACTTCCGCTTGCTTCAGCTTCAGGGCTGGAGGCAGCGGTACTACCGCTCACCAGGAGCTGTACTACCGCTCGCCCCTGCGGTACTACCGCTCCCTTGAGCGGTACTACCGCATGCCCCTGCGGTACTACCACTCCCTTGAGCAGTACTACCGCACGCCACAGAGGCTTTAGCATTTGGCAGCCTTCATATCGCAGAGACAAGGATAAACGGACGGTGCTCCATCGAAGCGAAGGAAAGGTGGTGCAAAGGAACAGATGTGTACGTGTTGATTCCACCCTAACCTTTCCGAAGCGGACCCCCTCTTAATAGTACGGCTATCCTATGACTCAAATCCACCGAAAAGAAACGTAGAGAATCGCCGTCTTCGATAGGCTCCGAGGGGCACCGAATCGTCTCGTGCCTAGACATGAGATATCTGAAATTCTCAATGCACACGATTAGTCCGCAAATGCATTGTCATCAATCACCAAAACCACTTAGGGAGAAATATGCCCTTATAGGTGGCAGTAGGTGAGGCGAGACGGATGAAACGTCCGCCTCATCCCAGATGAACTGTTCAGTGCGGAATCAATACCCATCGGCTAACCCCATCTGACTTCATGTCCGGAGTGAACGAACTTACTAATGGTGGCGAACGGTCTTAAAAACAACCCCGTTTCCGCAGATCAATCAATATCATCAACATGTATGTAACACCCCCGGTGATTAGCAACAGTAATCACTTTTGATAATGACATGTTAGCATGATCAACAGTGCATAATCATCATTAGCATCACATTGCATTTCAACTCCTAAGTCAAATTCAAAATTTAAATGAAAGTGAAATATAAAAGTTGTCCAACATAAAAACTAAAATGTCCAATAAATAGAAAATGTTGCAGAGGCTATTCTAGAATTGAAACCAATAAATAATAAAATGATTAGGTGGATCTAACATAATTAAAACAGTGAGGATAAATGCATTTTAATTATTATAAAAATTGTGGGAGCTCCTAATTTGTCCAAACTAATTTTAGGTGTTAGGGTATAATGCACTGGTATTTATGAACTAGGTCTCATGTTTTACAAAACTCAAATGGTGACCTGACTATTACTAAACAGAGAAAAGAAAATAAAGAAAAGAAAAAGAAACAGAAAGGAGAGAGCAAACACCCCCCCTCTCCCTGGGCCGAATGGCCCAGCTACCACAGGCCGGCCCGTCGCTCCCACCGGCCCACCCGCTCGCCCCTGGCCTATAAGGCCCCCGACCGAAACCCTAGCCCCCACGACACCCCACTCCCCCCTCCCCACTCGTTCGCCCCCCCCCCCCCGATCCAGAAACTGGATCGGGCCGACGCCGCGGCGCCGCGCCCGCACGCCTGTGGCCCCTGGGCCACTGCCCAGTGGGGCCCGAACCCCCCCCTGTGACGCTGACGAATGGGGCCCACCCCCTAAAAACGATTTAAAAGAAATAGAAAATAAAAATAGAAATAAATAAAATAATTAATTAAATAATTAATTAGTTAATTAATTAGTTAATAAATCCTGATTAGGTTAATCTAATTTAATTAATTAGTGTTAATTAAACAGTAATTATTAATTAACTTAATTAACCGCTGACATCAGCATGAGGTCATGCTGATGTCATCATCATCACTATTCTGGATAATGTTGAATTAAATAATTAATTAAATTTCAGAAATTAATAAAAACTTTAGAAAATCATATTAAATAAACTGTAACTCCGATGAAAATATTTTATACATGAAACTTGCTCAGAACGACGATACGAACCCGGATACGCCCTCTGTATTCCCGTCACACGCCCGCAACTATAAGAACGTTGAACAATTAGACCGATTTCGATAAATAAATAGTGTCCAACCCTAATTAAATAAATCCGAATAAATTCCTAAATTAACTAAATTAACTAAATCATTTAGTTAGGCAGTAGAACACCTCTGCATATCATTTAGGCATATCATACATATTGTTTGCATTACTGCTGTGAATTTATTGTTTCTCTCCCCCTCCTTCTCTCTCTCGATAGACGCCGAGACCGACGGCGCTGCACCTGGATACGACTACACTACCGACGAGCAGCCCGTTGACGACCTCCCTCTCTTGCCAGAGCAACCAGGCAAGCCCCCCCCCTTGAGCATTCCAGATATCGCCCATTCTATTCTCCTGCTTGCATTAGATTTCGCTACTGTTAATGTATGCTCCTATTCTGATGCATAGCCTGCTGTTGTAACCTGTTCATTGCTACCTTACCTGCCTATGATAAACTGTTTAGTATAGGTTGGTATGAATCATCTGTGACCCCACCACCTTACTTTGTCGCCCCTGCTTGTTCATCGACGACTCGATCAACGTGATCGTCGATCAGAGACAGACGCCTCACTTCACACCCCCTTAGTTGTACGACTCTGCTTAGTTACTATCGAGTGCCGAGGGTGATACCTCGTAACGCACTCCTGATGAATACTCTGCAGCATAGCTGTTCGGTCGTGGTCATCGAGGGTGATTCCTCCTTCTCCATGTCCGATACGACTCTGTCGTGCAACCCCTCAGTGTGAACCTCGAGGGTGATACCTCATACGTTCACCCTGATGATTATGACCACACGGTTACTTGACCTTTGTCACAGGCGGGTCCACCCTGGTGGGTACCCGCTGGGGATCTATGTTGTCGAGTGTGCCGGAAGGGCACTCGAGTGTGGTACTGTGGCGGAGCTTCAGAAACTCTGAATGTTTCCGCTTGTTACTAAATGAGCTGATCGGATTTGGGTGTGTGATCTGAGTGGGTCGACGTGCCCTATACGCACTACCACCACGCGGGATTATGGTTATGGGGCCCTCTGCGATGTACGTTTCTCCGAAAGCTTATCAGACGTCACGATTCACCGTGCGGGCTGATCGTCGGGATTGGGCTGGATACTTCACTGGCGAGTTCAGTGTCGCGCCTGCATCCCGGCCAGCCACGCAACGCGCAGGGTGCCCAGGGCGATGGCCCGAGACCCCTGGATGCATAGGTTAGTCCGGCGTGCTGACCTCTCTGCTGAGCCTAGGTAGAGCGCTGCTTCGTGTTGATCTTCCGAGGACGGGCATTACCCAGCAAGTATGTCCGGCCAGAGTTGATCGAGCGTGTTGGGTAACAGTAGTGCACCCCTGCAGGGATGAATCTTCTATCGATAGCCGGTCCTACGGTAAAGGACCCTCAGTTTGTGTATCCCGATCTACTACTTAAACTGGATACTTGTTACTTAATTGAAGCTTCGGGATTACTTTCTCGCTGGGAGTCGAGGAAGGATCTTTGAGCTGTACTTCAACACGTTTGCTAAATAAAATGCTATTCTACTCTCTTCTACTGCTGCAAGATGATGGCTTTGAGAAGATGTTTGAAGATGCTAGTCTTCGATAGGACTAGGCCTTTCTCTCTATTCTGGCATTTCTGCAGCCCAGCCCACATATACAGCCTTTTCTCCATTGATAATGTTGCATATGTAGTATAGATCCTTGCTTGCTGAGTACTTCGGATGAGTACTCACGGTTGCTTTATTTTCTCTTTTCCCCCATATACCCCACCTTGATGATACACCAGACGATGGAGTCCAGGAGCCAGACGCCACCACCGGAGCCTACTACCAGGCGGGTCCTGAGGGCACGTACTACTGGATCGAGCCAGCTGACCAGGAGTAGGATCGGAGGCTCCCAGGCAGGAGGCCAACACCTTTCGATCTAGTGTCGCTGTTTGTGCTAGCCTTCTTAAGGCAAAACTTGTCTAACTATGTCTGTACCCAGATATTATTTGTATGACTGACTTATGTATTCGGATCTTCGGATCCCTGGTCTGTAATATTGTGGACCTCCGTTTATTTGTGTTTAGAGTTGTGTTGTGATATCTTCCCGTGAGTCCCTGGGCTTGATCGTACACGTTTGCGTGTATGATTAGTGTACGATTGAACCGGGGGCGTCACAATGTAGTACTAAATAAATAAATTCTCTTCTCTTCTTCTTAATGAAAAGGCAGAGCTCCTGCGGGTTGCTCGAAAAAAAAATTAAACAAAATGGGTTCCTGTAAACAGAATCAAAGGCGTCTCCAAACGAACACTGTACCGACGGGGTCGCGCCGCATCGCACCGCACCGGAGGAGGGAATCACGGAGCATCCGGAGCTGCACCAAGGTTTCGTTTGAAGGGTGTACCGCCACGAGAGGTGCATCCATCGGACGCATCTCGCGCATGACCACCCCTCTAATCCGGAGCTAGCAGCGCCTTTCCGCAACGGCCACATGACCCCCCCCCCTCCCAAGCCGGCTTCCGCTCGGATCCATCAACAACCCTACAGAAGCACCACCAGTTCCCCCTCCGCACCGTGCTGCCCGTGCAGTTGTGCGCCGCATCCCTCTCCCTCTCCCTCTCTGGTCACGCACTCACCGTCCCGCCCGGCTCCGTTTCCCTCTCGCTGATCCAGGAGATCACCCCAGAAAGAGAGCGACAACACTATTTGGAATAGAAAAGGGAAGGGAGATGGAAGGATCAGCCGAGCGGTAATAGCGACTAGTATAAGCTGGGCGGGCAAGCCATTGGAGGTTTGTGGCTGTGCAGGTGCGAGCAGGTGGTGGTTGAGCATCTCCGGGAGAAATCCTATGGCCGGCCTTTGCCGGATCCGGCGACGGCGACGCCCGTGGGCGTCGTGCTCTTTCTTGGAAGCGTTGTTGTTGTGTGGTGCTCCTCCACCCTCCCCGAGGGTTTGGCTCCGGAGGGAAACCTCAGATCCTCGGGGTCGGGCGATGAAGGCGCCTTCACGTCTTCTTCCTTCTTGGGGGCATCGTCTCGGAGCCGGCCACAACCTGGTGACCAGTGGATGGCGGCATCTTCGCCGCATGGTTTGCGGCATCTTCGCCGCATAGTTTGCTGAGGCGGCCATTTCGGTGGCGCTGATTTCTGTTTGGCAATGATGATGGCGTCGAGAGGAGCTTTGGTCGCGGCTCGGGCTTCGGTAGTCTGATCTTCCCGGCGTGTTCGAGGTGCTCTTTCTGTTGGTTTCTTTAAAGTCGGAGCTGCGGTAACGATGACAGGCGATCGGTTGTCGGTTATGAAGGGCATGGTCGGCGCAAGTCCTGCATATTTCCCTTGTGATGATCGTCGTCAGAGTCGGAGCTGTCAGTTGTTCGCGCGAGTGGCCTTCTGTTTGCGGGTTGGCTTCAACGATGAAGGTCTATGGTGAAGTCGAAGTCGCTCGTTCGGAGGTAAACGGTGATGACGATGACAACTTGCGACTACTCGACGGATGTCTTTTCCTCTTTGTAGCTCTGTGTTCCATGTCGGTGGCCAAGTTGGCCGGTGATACCCATGTTATATGGGTTGGATCGTATTGGTTTTAGCCCGGTTTTCCGTCAATTAACCAGGCAATTTTTACTCCTTCTTAATCAATGAAAATGACAAGTCTTTTGCCTCGTTTCAAAAAAATAAAATAAGGGTGGCAGCAGGTGAGGCGAGACGGATGAAACGTCTGTCTCGTCCCAGATGAACTGTTGAGTGCCGAATCAATACCCATCGGCTTAAAAACAACCCCATCTGACTTCATGTCCGGAGCGAACGAACTAATGGTGGCGAACGGTCTTAAAAACAACTCCGTTTCCGCAGATCAATCAATATCATCAACATATGCTAGTGTACTAAATAAATACTCCTATAAATAAAACAAAATGGGTTCCTGTAAACGGAACCAAAGGAAGGCGTCTCCAAACGAACACTGTGCCGACGGGGCCGCGCCGCACCGCACCGGAGGAGGGAATCACGGAGCAACCGGAGCTGCACCAAGGTTTTGAAGCCCCAGCAGCCGGCGTACCACGCGCATGACCACCCCTCTAATCCGGAGCCAGCAGCGCCTTGCCGCAACTGCCACATGACCCCCCGCTGGCCTCCGCTCCATCAACAACCCTACAGAAACACCACCCGTCCCCCTCCCCCCTCCGCCGTGCTGTCAGTGCAGTCGTGCGCCGCATCCCTCTCCCTCTCCCTAGTCCCTCCTGGGTCCGTTTACCTCTCGCTGATCCAGGAGATCAAGAGAGAGAGCGGCAGTACGATTTGGAATAGAAAAGGGTGACGGAAGGATCAGCCGAGCGGTAACAGCGACTAGTATAAGCCGGGCGGGCAAGCCATTGGAGGAGTGCACACAAGAATCTCAGGGCCAGGGCCGGGGGAGGGGGGAAGAAGACAAGGCCACTCCAACTGCCGCGGCTGCGGCTCTTTTTTTCCCTCTCTTTGGATCCCCTGACTGGGATGGTATCTTGTCAGACCGGCACAGGCTCTTGTGTTCTTGTTGTCGCCATTGTCTCCTCCCCAGGACCAGCCCAGAAGTAGAGAGAGAGAGAGAGGCTGAGCAAGAAGGAGAGCTAGAGGCCGGCCCGCCGGGGAGAGTGGGATACCAGGATGCGGTCAATGCCGGCGTCTCCATTGCCGCTTCTGGCCCCCTCCACCTTCTACCTCTTCGTCATCTTCTTGCTGCCGCTGCTCTGCTGCCCGCTCGCGGCCAATGGAGGGGCCCCGCCGCCCATGGCTTCTCCCCCTTCCTCTCCGGCGGCTGCGGCTGCGGCTGCGTCCACGGCAGTCGGCGACCTCGTCTCCTCGAACGGCAGCGTCGCTGTGCCTCCGGCGGCCGCGGCGCCTGTTCCCTTTGGTAGGTCGGCAGCCAGCAGTGCAGCTGGATCAACGCCTTTTCCTTTTGACCCCCGTGTTCATTGTCTTCTTGCAGCGTTGTTTTTTCGGGTTCTTATTCTGGCCCTGTGCTGTCGCATTTGCTCGCCCGTGGATGGCCTCTTGCCAGATTTCAAATTTGGGGAGACATTCTCTTGCCTGTTTCTTCCTTCTTTCAGAAATTTCAGCGCTGATTTGGTGGGGAAGCCATTTTGGTTCATTGGGAATGGTGAGGGAAAAGTGAATCTTGGGATCATTTGTCCCCAAACTTTGAGCAAAGGAATCTTTTCCGTGAATTTCAGTGCAAACTTAATCCGAGCGCACAGTTCTTTCTTTCGGAGTGCTGGGAAAAATCACTAGTACTACCAGTACTGCATTTTGTGCTCATAAAACTTGTCGAAATCTGAGGGGAAGCGACGCAAGGATCCTGCTAAAGATCGTTGCATTAAATTCAATTGAAGAGTTGCTGTTTCTTTTGGACTTAATGGCAAAAGAAGGTTTGGCTTTGGGGTGCTCCAATTTTTACTCTTCGGAAAGGTTGATCTTTGCCAACGCCCAACCAAACACCCTGAGTGCCTAACCACCATCCTCCATTTGCCTCCGTGTTGCAGTGCTCACAGTGGAACTGGAGGAGGAAAGGCACCACCATTTGCGCAGGCAGATTATCATCGCTGTCGTCCTCGCCTCCATCGCCGGTGTGATGATCGTCCTCGCCGTGCTTTTTGCCTGCATCGCGTGGCGGCGATGTCGCGGAGCTCCAGACGACTTCAAGGACACCCAAAGCACAGGTCTTGATACTCTTCTTGCTCTGTGTTAATTGGTTCTGATGTATCTGAGTTAGCTAGCTACTGATGTGTTTGCATTTGTGCAGATACCCAAAGGATAGCTTTGGTGCCAATCTTGAACAGGTTCAACTCATTCAAGGCTACCAAGAAGGGCCTTGTGGCGATGATGGAGTACGCGTCGCTGGAGGCGGCGACTGGCAATTTCAGTGATAGCAATGTGCTCGGGGTCGGTGGATTCGGGTGTGTGTATAAGGCCAATTTTGATGGAGGGTTTGTCGCTGCGGTGAAGAGGCTGGGGTGCGAGGGACAGGAGTACGAGAAAGAATTTGAGGTGATGATTGTGTTCTACAATACTAGTTGTTTTCAGATTGTTGTCTGGTCTTGCTGAAAATGTTTTGATTGTTGTTGATTTGGCAGAATGAGCTCGATTTGCTTCAGAGGATTCAGCATTCGAATATAGTGTCCCTTGTGGGCTTCTGCATTCATCAGGAGAACCGCTTCATTGTTTATGAGCTGATGGTGAATGGATCACTGGAAACACAACTTCATGGTAAAATATATTCCCATTATTAGGTTTAGTGTGAAATTATCTGGAGTTCCTTGTCTGAAAAAAATGAAATTATATTGAGCTGTGAAGTTGGATAAGTAAGAAGTATTGATAATATTTCTTGGTCTGTGTGGTTGCATCTAGGACCATCACATGGATCAGCTCTAAGCTGGCACATTCGGATGAAGATTGCTCTTGATACAGCAAGGTACCCCATCTTGTGCTTTCGTTCATTCTTGTGATTAAGTGCATTATTTATATGCATATGATTGGTTATCATAATATGCATCGGTAAACTACACTAACCAGGGGATTGGAGTATCTTCACGAACACTGCAACCCACCAATCATCCATAGGGATCTGAAGTCGTCTAACATACTTTTGGATTCAGATTTTAATGCAAAGGTATGACTGCTTATTTTAGTTCTGGTCAATTAAAATAGTATTATTGACCATAACTCATATCACTCAAAGGAAAAACAAAACAGTTCATTAATCCTCTGTCGGTGTGCAGATTTCAGATTTTGGCCTTGCAGTGACAAGTGGAAATCGCAGCAAAGGGAATCTGAAGCTTTCCGGTACTTTGGGCTATGTTGCCCCTGAGTACTTACTAGATGGTATGTTATGCCCTCTTTTTTCTTATGCCCCAGTCTGTGATTCTCTTTGTAGACTAAACCTTATTTACAAGGACGATGTTCTACTCTAATTACGTGTAACCGCACTGAATTCAGGGAAGTTGACTGAGAAGAGCGATGTATATGCATTTGGAGTAGTACTTCTTGAGCTTCTTTTGGGAAGGAGGCCAGTTGAGAAGATGGCACCATCTCAGTGCCAGTCAATTGTTACATGGGTACACACTATTCTGATATGTGACATTTTGAAATTAGCTAGTAGAATCGATCCAGTTGAACAGTGGGGAAATTCGCTGTCAAAGTCCATAGAACACTTTAATTATTCACCGCCTGAATTCCGGCAGATAAGTTCCATTCGCCTAATTCATTAGCATCTGACATATTTGGGTTTAAATTCAGGCCATGCCCCAGCTGATTGACAGATCCAAGCTCCCTACCATAATCGACACCGTGATCAGGGACACGATGGATCGGAAGCACTTGTACCAAGTATTACCCGTCACTGAAATGACCTCATAATTGTTTCTTTATTTACATCTGTTGTCACAACTAACTAGATTGGTGTACTTCGCTACCTTTCAGGTTGCTGCAGTGGCTGTGCTCTGCGTGCAGCCAGAACCAAGCTACAGGCCACTGATCACAGATGTCCTCCACTCTCTGATTCCCCTGGTGCCCATGGACCTTGGAGGGTCGCTGAGGATCAACCCGGAGTCACCTTGCATGACACGAAATCAATCTCCCTGCTGAGAAATAAAAATGAGAGAGGTACAATCCGAATGTGGCGATTCAGTGGGCTCACACCATCCAAATAGTTCAGATAGCCTGTGATGTTGAGTGCAGGTTATGGTTTCTTGCTCCAGTTGCCTTTCTTGGTGCTTGTCCGATGATGTGTTCCCCAACCTTGTGACCTACACATACTTGTTGGTTGAGTTGATAGAGTTTTCGGGTTCGCAAAGAAGAGGACCACACATATGATCTTCCTCGCTGTATAAAGAGTTCATCTGTAATTTTTCCCCGTCCTTTTCTTTTCCTTTGGCTCTGAACACTGCTGTATAGATTTGAAGATTTTCATACAATGAAAGAAATACTCGCCCCAGTAGGTGTGCTGCATCGTGTGATCCATAAAGTAGCTAGTTCATATGCTTGCTTGATGCTTCGAGCTCGTTAAACTGTCTCGAGTTAGCGTTTAAAGAGTGAACCATGAGGTCGCGTGGCACAGGGAGTTCTTTGTTACCCTTGTTCATACTCTTGTTTGTACTTTGTATTGTAGTAACCTACTATGTATCAAATAACTTGCTAGAAATGCATTCTGTACAAGTTGCAATATAAATATTTTTTTCTTTCCAACGAGACCTGTCATCTCAGACAGAGATTTGTGAAGACTTCTTCTTTGGGTTGGCACTTAGTCACAGTATTAGACAAACATTCATTGTTAATTAGGTGCGACGGCTACTAGCGGTCCTCTTTCTGAACAGTCTATGTGACATGTACATGGACTCTGGAGAATCTTAGAAAGAGGTTTCCTTAAGCAAGTGAATCTTACAAGGTTAGTTGAGTTGTGGGAAACAGTGGCGGCAAGAGGAGACCCGATCATGTGCGCATTAGGTAGGAAATTAAGATCTTATCATACGGTTGCTCCGTCATAGCCTCATAGGCCGCACGAAAAAGCGCGCCGGGGGTATGCATGTCTGATTATATATGGGATAGATTCTCATTTGGAAGTTGGAGGGTCACACATTCATACTTGCTTTAGCAAGTAGCAGTGGAATAATGCAACAGTGTTGCTGTGTTCTTAAGCTGAATGTGTGAGGGCACTACAGTAGTCTCCTCAGGTCTTTCACTGGAATATACCAATCTCTGTGACCTGAAAGGTGAGCGGGTGAGTGAGTGGGGTTCATGCTAGGTTCCATAATGTTCCTGCTTTTATTAATTTGACAGCTAATTTTTGTGTCGTGCTTTTTCTCGCTTAAACCTCCATGAGAACAATGTGCTCGCGATAGATTGCGGTATTTTTCACTAATGGAAGGTGCCATGCTTGCATACATGTGTGTGGTGTACACTTTTGCGGTAGCCGGGTGTTTAAAATAGATTGCGCATTGAAAGAAGTCTTTGAAATGGTTGGGTGATCATTAGGTACCCCACTAGTACCTTTAATTCAACATTTCTTTCTTCTTTTACTTCAACGACCTCAAGTGCCAAAAGCAAAGGGAAATGCTAGCTGCTTGCTTAGCTTTAAGATGTGGAAATCATGCATGCCAAGTGTTGAAGTTCAGCCAAGTACTTGCATTTGGTTGAGGATTGCAAGCCTTGGTTACTTATTTCTTTAATTTATTGGTACTTGAGAAAGAGCAAGCTTTACTCAGTTAGTGTAGGGCATTTGCGTGTGTGGCCAGCTTTCTTCGACGTCTTTGCATGGATCATAGTTGATGTATCAAGAATCAAGCGGTGCAGGCAGTACAAGGCTTTCCAGAGGTCAAGTTTGTAAAGATTAGTTGGAACACCAGCATGGTAGTGCATACTATTGCACATCTGCCAAGAATGAATTGGATAGGTCAGTCGTGATGACAATGTTGATCTTTAAGGGAAGGTGCTTTCAGAAGTAGAAAAATAGCGCAGGCTCTAGTTATGAATCAATTAAGTACTTATTGTTGTTGCAAAAAAAAAATGTACTCCCTCGACTTTGTACTGAAGCAACGACAATTAATATGGATCGGAGGGAGTAGTAACTTATAGGAAATATCTCCTTTTTTTGCAGAAGAACAATAAAAAGGTAGCAACTTATAGGAAGTACTCCATCTGTAAAGAAATATAAGAGCGTTTAGATCACTACTTTATATTTCTTTACAGAGGGAGTATCTTTTTTTTTTTAAAGAAAACTTTGAGAAACAATCAAACTTTTTGATAACCTAAGAATGGTTCAGTGAGTTGATGACAATAAGACGACCGTGGCAACAAAGATCCTAAACCCTTGCATGGTAGGTTGTCTCTATTTTTCCTTTTGTATCTCCACATTCACAAAAGCCTCAAATGAAGAAACACCGAAAAGCCAAAACATCATAAACCCTTGCATGGTAGGTTGACAAACTACTGCACTTTGCTTGCTTTATTGTCGGATCGGGCAAAGGAAATCCAAAAACCACAGGCTCTAGCACGGCTATCACAACCACGCTAGGATGGGATGAAGTTGGGGGATCTTCAATTTATTCGGCATGGCTTAGATCATTGAGACCCCGCCGTCAACGATATTGATTATTATCTTTCTTGCTTTCTTGCACCGGATCGACAACCCGAAAGCGAGGGAAATCGATGGAAAACAACGAGAAGTAGCCAGTGTTTTGCAAGTTATCTTCTAAGTCATGCAACTATCACTTCTATATTTTTTCCCGAGCAATTGATTGACCTTATTGATTAACTAACGGGAATACAACATACCAAACAAATTGAAACACACGTGGACAACAAAGGTCACTGATAAAACTAAAAGTTACATCAATGACATTCGAAGTCATCTCTAGCTCCACCTTCTGTATACTAACATTCCTTGAAAACTACGGTAAAAAAATCACAGAAGACTAACACATGCAAAATGGACTAATGTCATAAGCTTTAAAGAGCCACTTAAGTCACCCACCCCAATAGGTGAGAACCTTAGGTCGGTGAATGTGTCGTGGCCAAGGAGACACCCGTCGCAAGTTGTAAGACATGTTACCGAGCCACAAATTTGCCAGAAGTTCCATAAAAAAGAATGAAACATGAGAACCACTGGCAAAACACTACGAAACGAATGACGAGTCGTCAAATTATAACCAATGATAACCGCATCACGATGGGCTCTCCGATATCGACCACAACCATTACACCTGACTAGGACACAACTGTGAGATTTGTTTTTGGGGGGGAGAACTGTCTTTACCATTAAAACGTCGTCGCTCACGATACACTAGAAAATTTTAAACCACAACCAATACTCTAGCCTTATATCCAAGGTTCTCATCTTTTGAAGCGAGAATGGCCGCCGGAGACGGGAGGGGTGGACGAGCGGAAGGAGTCATTTCGGACTGTTATAGGTTTCTCTCACAGGAAGATTCTTTCAATTTTTGATTTTTTTAGAAGATTCTTTCAATTTTGATCGGCCGAATATAAAAAGTTGCAATGATAAGGCCCACTAAAATTGCTTAAGGTGTTACATGCCTCAATTTCTAGTCCACTAAACACATCTAAGCAACGCGAGACCTATATCTCGCATTAAGCGAGATAGAAGGTTCACTCACTGAAGGGTCAGTATTTGGGCCGGGCCGTTCATGCACTGTTAAAGGAAATAGAAAGCGGAAAGGATGCACGATGGAGATTCGAACCCAGGTTTTCAGGTTGATTGCAAGCGCTTCACTCCACTAGGCTAGCCTCGGCTTAGTAATAGAGTAGTAGGGCGCCACTACTTAACTCGAAATGAGGCGGATTTCCACAGGTTTTTTGTTTTTTCACCTGTTTTTCTTTGTTTTCATTTTTTTTATTTTCTTTCTTTTTCCTTTGGTTTTCTTTATTTTATTCTTGGTTTTCACTTGGGTTTTCCTTTTTTTTCTCTTTTTTCCTCGGTTTGTTTCTTTCACGTTTCTCATCGGTTTTTTGTTTTCTTTTTTGTTTCTTTGTTATTTTTCTTATTACCTTTTTTCTTATGTTTCTTTTGGTTTTCACTCTATAGTTTTTTGTGTATGTCAAAAACAGTTGTCTACTACATGTTTAACATTTTTCCAATACAAATTTATCATTTTTTAATACATAGAAACATTTTTTCTATACACATTTTCATCATTTTTCAGATGCTTGGTTACCATTTTTCAAATACAATTTTTTTAACACATGGTCAACATTTTTAATATGCACACTTTTAAACATTTTCAAATTCTTGATTAATACTTTTCAAATACAAGATTAACATTTTTTAACACATGATCAACATTTTTTCTATACACATTTAACATTTTTAAATACTTATTCAACATTTTTTCAAATGCTTGATTAACATTTTAATTAATGATAAAAAAATTCATCATTTTTTACATACATGGTCAACATTTTTTATGCACATATAATTTTTAAAATGCTTGATTAACATTTTTTAAATACTTGTTCAACATTTTTTAAATGTTTGATTAATATTTTTTATACATTATCATACAATTCAATTTTTTAATACGTGGTCAACATTTTCTATACACATTTAACATTTTCTAAGTGCTTGATTAACATTTTTCAAACACTTGTCCAACATTTTTTCAAATGCTTGACTAACATTTTTAAACACTTACTCAAATTGTTTCATACACATTTTATTATATACATTTTTTGTATACGTAATAAGCATTTTCTCTATACACACTTAACAGTTTTCAAATGCTTGGTCAACATTTTTTAAATGTTTCATCTAGATTGATTTTTGTAATATATTTATTTAGAATATTTGGAAGTGTAAAAAAAAAGGAAAGCAAAAAACAAAAACAAAAAAGTAAAAAAAAAACATAAAACGAGGCTGAATGTTCCCGAGTGTCTGGGCTGGCCCAACTCAACTTCTCCTGGTTTCGCATGAAGCGAGACATATCAGCGCCCTCTCTAAGCAAACCATCTAGGCCTCTATATACCAAGTCTGGGCCGTAAATTAACTGCCTCAGCGCTCTGAGACTCTTGACTGACTTCTGGGCCATTGCGCGAGACCCAATTACACAGGACTCGCCGCTTTTCTTTTCGTCGCCGGATACACAACCGAAGCCGCCGCGCTCCGCCGCCTCCTCTCGCTCCGCCTCCGCCTCCGCCGTCTGTTGCATCCCTGCCGGCCATGTCGGTGAGTGCCCTCCGCAACCGCACCCTCCGACCTCCCTGCTTCCATCCCCACCACGGAAAACCCTAGCTCCTTTACCCGCTTCCCCCGTCTGATCCGCGCTGCATCTTCCCACTTCCGCAGATCTTCGAGTACAACGGGAGCGCCGTGGTGGCGATGGTGGGGAAGAACTGCTTCGCGATCGCCAGCGACCGGCGCCTGGGCGTGCAGCTGCAGACCGTCGCTACTGATTTCCAGAGGGTGTTCAAGATCCACGGCAAGCTGTACATCGGCCTCTCCGGCCTCGCCACCGACGCCCAGACGCTGTGGGTCTCCAATCCTCGATTTCCGGTTTCTGGTTGCTTGGCTGATCGCCCCTGATTTGGTGGCTTTCGTCGGTTTAGGGTTTGGGTTTGACGTGTGTGTGCCGCGTCGCGTGTTTGCAGGTACCAGCGGCTGGTGTTTAAGCATAAACTGTACCAGCTTCGGGAGGAGAGGGACATGAAGCCCGAGACCTTCGCCAGCCTTGTCTCGGCCCTCCTCTACGAGAAAAGGTGAGAAGCTTCAGTTATCGGGACTCCTGGTAGTTTGATTTGGAGCATAGTGCAATTGTGGTCGTGTTAAGAGTAGAAAACATGAACCAGCGCTGAACATAGGAAGTAAATTTAGACTTGCTGAATTGCATTGTGGCGACTGGTTGACTATGTGAAGTAGCGTTGGTGTGCCTTCTATTTGGTTAATCTCCACATAATTTGGGATAAAAAATTGATGATTGGTGATATAGCTGGTGCTACAGTTCCAAATGTTACCCTCTGATGCATAGGTTAATATTTTGCGTAGACGCGTAGTTATGTTGATGTAATTGTGCAATTCCTCTTCTTGTGGCAGTCTGTTTCATAATCATATTTTTGATTAGCTGAAGGGCGCGCTTGGAATCGATGTATTTCGATACGGAGATGTTTAACTTACACCGGGCATAGAGCAATTTACGTCTGGAAAAGAAACGACGGGCGGAGACGTGTATTATTTACAACTGTATTTAAAAGAAAAACGGGAATCCAAACAGGGCTGAAATGTGTAGGATGTTTGTGTAGATATACAGTATAACTTTTTTATTTCTTATCCTTCTGTCTTATTACCACCCCCTTATATTTGCTGAACTATGGGGATAGCTAACAGAGTTATTTCATGATATTTAGGTTTGGGCCGTACTTCTGCCAACCAATTATTGCTGGGTTAGGTGAAAAGGATCAGCCATTTATATGTACCATGGACTGCATTGGTGCCAAGTATGTATCATTTATCTTTCTGTGATCTTTTCCGTTACATGTGTTACAATGCTACTTCCTTCTCAAAAGTACAATTGATTTTAATACGGTTGTAGGCTATGTTTTATTCACATACTTCCAAGTATAGTACCTATCTCCCATGGGCATGCTTATAACAGTGAATTATCAGCTTTGGCTCAGTCAGAATCCTCGGATGTATTTAATCTTTGGTTAAGATTGCTTATTGTCAACTGTCATCCAAGTATTGGCAATTCTAAGGTATGGGATTTATAGGGAGTGAATGTTGAACCACAAAGGTTCAGAAAACACCAAACAAGGCTGTAAAAGGCATGAAATACAATTAAGTAACTAAATATTAACCTATATAATGTTAGTACGCATATGCTTTGGAAAGGTTATCTTGTTTTAGTGTTGCCCAGGAGCCGTACAAAGTTGTATTGTTAATGTAGACAGTATGCTATGCTAATATACCGTTTCCATCTTTCCTGGAACCGCAGACCGCAGTGCTTCATGTCTCTTGATACATGATGATGTTGATTCTTGTGAACCCTATGCTGACTTCCTGTGCAGCTATTATATCTGTAGGAGTTAATCTGATTAGAAGTGGTTCCTTTATGCAGGGAACTGGCAAAAGATTTTGTGGTTTCTGGTACTGCTTCGGAATCACTATATGGTGCTTGTGAGTCCATGTACAAACCAGACATGGTTCGTTTCCTTACTCGAGATATGTGTACACGCTAATTTCTTTTATGTAGTTCCTCATGCAAAATGCTATGGTAATTTCCCTTATCTGGTTTTGTACTGTAAATATGACAATTCTTTTAATCATTTTTTTGGTCAAGGAACCCGAAGAACTATTTGAGACCATCTCACAAGCATTGCTGTCTTCTGTTGATCGCGACTGCTTGAGTGGTTGGGGAGGTTATGTTCTTATTGTGTAAGTTCCACGTATATCTCAAACTCTTACATAGTATACCAAGTATGCATGCGAGTGTGTGACCATCTCCGTGCTGACCGACTGACAATAATTTATTCATTATTAGGGCACTTTGTATGCATAAGTTCATCTCTAAATTTGCTAATCCCAGGAAGATGTGTTATAATTTGATATTTGAACTGAGCATTAGATTTATTGAACCAACATGTGCTATTATACACCATAAGAGTAGTAATTTTGCGAAGTAGTACCATACTAGAGATCAGAGGAAGGTGCTTGCCCTCTATGCCTTTGAAGTCCTTCCTGATATTCCGATTCTCTGTTTTCCTGGTTGCAGAACGCCCACTGAAGTTCAGGAGAGAGTGCTTAAGGGGAGAATGGACTGATTTCGCAACACCTGCAGTCCTAGACTCCTAGTTCACATATGAGATTGTGTTCAACCTAAAACCCGTGTGATCTACTCTTTCTGTGCTCAAGCACTTCTTTGTTCGACGCTACAACTTGGATTTTAACATGCCACTGAAATCTGAAATTGAAATCATGTGTGCCTGTGCCCTTTGTTCCAGAATTACAGCCCC
This sequence comes from Thinopyrum elongatum, assembly GCA_011799875.1. NCBI lineage: Eukaryota > Viridiplantae > Streptophyta > Magnoliopsida > Poales > Poaceae > Thinopyrum > Thinopyrum elongatum. The sequence goes on from CM022302.1 coordinate 164,141,832, forward strand.
CAGTCTGAGCAGGCCTTTGTTTTGCCTGTTGAAACTGGAGGCAACTATTGCACATGACATGTCTCTGATATAGTAGTTCGGCTTGTTTGGTTCGTGTACTATGCTTGTCAACCTTCGGGAGTTTGATAAATTTGATCAGTGTCCGTTACTTCCAAAATTGTGGTAAGATTGCTTTTATAGGCTAGCCAAAGCACTGTGCCTATTCGGACGACCTATATTATGCATTTTGACTTGTATTCTTGCAACCCTTGTATGGGAATGAAACGTGCTCGGGCATATTTCCCTTTTTTGCATCACACCATCACACCATTGTCACAGTTTACCATATCCTAATCCCATTTACCCATCACTTGCCTTATCTCCTCAAGATATGCTAGTAGAAAATGAAATCTCCCACACGAACGGCGATCTTCCGTTGCGTCAGCCGACCAGTGTTTTCGCCGGCGCGCCGGAAGCGAAGCACGTAAAGAAACCTCTGCCTGCATGCATGTCAACTTAAGTGACTTTTGTAAAATGACATGTAGCAGCACGTCGCGGTCACCTTGACATGTACAGCCATTCGCTCAAATCAGACAATTGCTTGATCAATTCCTACAAGATTTTTTTTACACGGCACACGGAGCACTTCCGTTCCCCGGTTGGTATCTTGCTTGCTCATGGGAGAGCTGGAGAAGGGAGGAGGAGAAGGCCGCCCAGTTGCAGGGCTCGTGAGCGACAGCGGTGGTGACCGCCCACGCATCGTCGGCAGCGGAGGGGAGGGATCTCTCCGGCCGGTTGAGCTCGACCTCATCGGCACGGTCGGTGCGGAGGCACCTCTGGGTTTGCGCGCCGCGCCGGCGGAGCCCGAGCAGGAGCCACGGCAGCTGTTCCGGTGCCCCTACTGCCGGCGGGATTTCTACAGCTCGCAGGCGCTCGGCGGGCACCAGAACGCGCACAAGCGTGAGCGCACGCTCGCAAGGCGCCACGCCGGCGTGCCAGCGCCGCTCGGACAGCACGGTTACGCCTTCGCCATCCGCGGTGGGCTCGGTGTGGTGGGGCGTGGCCAGCTTCCGAGCTGGTTCCGCGCATTCAACGTCCAGAGGGCGGCGGTGGCGGCGTTCGGCGAGGAGGAAGGCTGGCGACGGCGGAGTGACGGAAGTGTTGGCCACTGTGGTGATGGAGATCAAGAGCTGCCGAACCTTGACTTGACGCTAAAGCTGTAATTGTAGTAGACCTTTGGTACTAGTACCACCCATGGATTAAGTACTACTTAAGAGTATGTGTGTAAATAGTTTTGTTGCAAAAAAAATGGCCTGTGATGAGAATAAGCAACACATAGTACTACTCCCTCCGTTCCTAAATATTTATCTTTTTAGAGATTTCAAATAGAGTATCACATACGGATATATATAGACATATTTTAAAGTGTAGATTCACTCATTTTGCTCCGTATGTAGTCACTTGTTGAAATTTCTAGAAAGACAAATATTTAGGAACGGAGGGAGTAGATCATAATTTTAGAACATTTGAGAGCTCTTGTGAATACACTGATATTTCCCCGCAAAAGAAAAGAATACACTGATTTTTTTTTTGAGGGGAAGAATACACCGATATTGATGTGCGGAAAACTACAAATCGTAGCTTTGGAGTCGGTCCTCAAAGTCGGTTTCTGGTAAAAGAAATTTTAGCCAACTAATTGGTGCACACATGGTGGTCTTAGAGCATGCCCAATGGATGACTTATTGCTGCTCTGAAATGGTTTTAGGGTAGAAGAGAGAAGGTTTTTAGGCGCCGCAGCAGCACTGCTTTTCCACATGCCTAAAAATTGTTGCCCAAATTTTTTGGCCTTCTTCAATTATCAAACATTTTAAAGCATGTTCAACACAATTAATCCAAAACAAACAATGTCAAACTCATCTATAAACACAACATCTTCCATCACAATCCACTCCTATATCACAACAAAAAACAGAATAAATAATACCTCAAAGGCTTTTTGTCGAACAACTAACATGCACGGAGGGAATTGAATGTGAGCCAACATAGTAAATAGTAGTTTTGTTACTAAAAGGATGGCTTGCGAGAATATGTGACACACACTAATAATATTTTTAGAACATTTGAGGGCTATTGTGATACACTGATAATTTCCTGCAAAAAAAGAAGAGGAATAGAATGATATTGATGTGCGAAAAAACTATAAATCTTAGCTTCGGAGTCGGTCCTCAAAGTCAGTTTCTGGTGAAAGAAAGTTTTGCCAACTACACACATGGTGGTCTTACAGCATGTCCAACGGATGACTTATTGCTGCGCTAAAATGGTTTTAGGGTAGGAGAGAGAAGGTTTTTAGGCGCCGCGACAACAATGCTTTTCCACATGCTTAAAAATTGTTGCCCAATTTTTTTTGGCCTTCTTTAGTTATCAAACAGGTGTAAGCATGTTCAACGCAATTAATCCAAAACAAACAATATCAAACTCATCTACAAACACAACATCTTCCATCACAATCAACTCCTATATCACAACAAAAAACAGAAAAAAATAATACCTCGAAGGCTTTCTATCGAACACCTAACATGCACAGAGGGAACTGAATGTCAACCAACATAGCTCGAAGATTGTAAATAGTAGTTTTGTTGCTAAAAGGATGGCTTGCGAGAATATGCGACACATACTATACTATTTTAGAACATTTGAGAGCTCTTGAAAGTATATTGATATTGATCCGCACAAACTACTATAAATGTGAGCTTTGGAAGCAGAAAACTGTCGAAATCACTTATTATAGGGTACACTTTGTAAAGGTCACTCCCACCTTCTATAGTGGTGACAAATGGTGCACCACATTTGCGTCACTTGTCGTAATAGAGTTTTGGTGGAAGGTAGCACTAAACACACCACTAAAAACAGATTTCTCGCATCTTTTCTCCCACTCCACCAATGACAAGGTTCTAGTGGCTACTATTTGGCAATTTGACTTATTGACTAACCTAGGGATTCGTATTACTTCAGCTGCTTATGGCGAGTTGGCGTGTTGTCGCTGATGTAGGAATTCCAACCCAAGGAGCAAGATGATGAGCGGTCTGTCACTCATGGGCCACCGTTCACGTCGAAGAACACATAAAACACCATCACTCCTACATCGACCGCAATCATGACTACATCTGGTCTTCTAGGGTTCCCATTAAGGGCAAGATCTTTGGGTGGCTACTTTTCAGAGATAGGGTCAACTCGAAGGAAAACTTGCATCACAAGCATATTGTAGACTCTGATGCATGCCCCAGATGCGACGCCCCATGCGAGGATGCTGCCCTCATTGCTCTACACTGCTTAGCCGCCGCTCAGGTGTGGATTCATTTGGGCATTCGGCACCCACCTCCCTCGACAGAATTTGGGAGACTGCATCGCCCCTTGGCCTTGACCCCAACATTTGGCCCTTCGTTGCTCTCACCATCCTGAAATTTTGGGACTCACGCAATGCGCTCATCTTCCTCTACGAGCATCATTTCTCAAGAAATACGACTAGGAACATTGTATTTGACTTCTCACTCTGCATCTTTAGATTCAAAGACACTGCGTCACGCACACGGCCAGGTCCTGGGAAAGCTACCTTTCTTCTATGCTTGATCCTCTCTCGTAATGTAAAACATTGATGGTTCGGTGGTAATATAGTCAGGTAGGGAGCTACATCTATCAGGAAGCGTCAAGTGCTGAACTGTGGAAATAAATGTGCACAATAAAACGGCCAGCCACACACATCACTGAGAGTACTATCGCACTGTCGATAAGAGAATCTTATTAAAGGCGTAAATCAGTGAAGTACACACAAGCTCCACAGCTAGTAGCTAACCCTATTTTGTGCTAATTTGGAGCTACAGCCATGAGAAGGGGTGGAAATAAATGTGCACAACAAACCAGCCAGCCACGAACATCACCGACAAAACGATGAGAATTCGAAAGAGTCTTGTTGAAGGAGTGACCGGGACATGTAGTAGCATATATGTTCTCTGGACAGAAATACTGCTGAAAACAAAGTACCTACAAAATCTTGTTGCACAATCCTACTTCTTAGCTCTCTCCCAGAGTTCTCATGATATGGAACCACAGAGAAGCGAAATTTACAGGACAAATACGAATCATGTATACAGAAATTAACAACATGTGCTGAGCTGGTCAGCTCACTCCAATGAGGCCATGATCCCATCTATACTGTGCATCATGAAGTGATCGGATGGGGGGCAATTCAATGAACAAATGCAGTTAGATGGAATCAGCCTTATTCATGCATGTCGACGATGTGCATTCAAGCCTACATTTCTCCAACACGTTCTTCTCATTTCCCAAGCGAAGTGCTTTTAGACTAATGCCCAAAGTAGCCACAATTAACATCCACCCTCCTATAAATTTGCCACCTTGGTCCTCTCTTACCATCATCGCAGCCTCAAAGCTCTTGTTAAGACAGAGAGTTCGTGCCCTGAGCTTGAGTGAGAGATGGCAGCAGCAGTAGAGACGATGAACAAGTCCGGCGCCGAGGTTCTCGAGGCGGTCACCTCGGTGTTCCAGCCGGGGAAGCTTGCGGTCGAGGCGATTCAGGTGGATGAGAATGCGGCACCGACACCACCGATCCTGGTGCTGATCGTCGCACCCAAGGATGCAGGTGTTGAATCCTCCAGGATCATGTAGCATAAGTTTGAGCCACAAACTTATCAGGAGATGTAAATTACCTTGTTCTGAAGGTCCTGCCATCTCCTCTACTGCTTCCTTCACTTCAGTTGCTTGATCTGCTATGTGTACTTGCTCTTCCCGGTGTTTCAGTGCAGGGCTTGATCAGCAGCCTTGTTCTTTAGTTCTTGAGAGAGAGTGAGTGAGTGAAAATGGATAGCTTAGAGCAGCAGCTAGCCAGCAGCCGTAGCTTCTTTCTCCTCTCTCCTTTCCTTAAATGTTTGCACTGCACACCAGGGGAATAGATACCTGGTTGGTCAGCTGCTGCCCCTGATCAGGACAGCTCACAGGAGTAGGTAAGCAGCACTGTAGCCACCGCCTACTGTAGCAATTAACTGTAGCTCTTCAGATATTTCTCACTTAAGCTTGTCCTTTAATCTTTAGAGCATAACAGCCACAGTTTAGTCTTTAAGATCATCATAATATCCAACATTCTCCTCCTTGATCATAAGGCTAAACATATAAGTTCACTTTTCAACAAAATAATGTACCAAGACGAAAAGATTACAGTGGCCAATATAAGGTACCACTGAACCTAGTGACTATGATACATCATTCCATATCAAAATGAAACTTCTTGAACTTATGAGCTCCATAAACTTTATTCACATAAACCATCAACTTAATTTACATTATTCTTTACATAAGCATCATAAACATTACAAACATTACAGGCTCATCTCTTGATAAAACAGTACACCAAGACAATAGATTGCAACAGTCAATTAAGTGCTGCTGAACCAATTGACTATGGTTCTCATTTGATCTCAAAACAAGCCCATTTGGGGAGATGGTGTCACAACAGTCCCAACTTTGCCAGGATCAAAGGCTTTCAACCAAACCCATACCGGTAACGTGCTCTCTGAAAACACTGGGTGGTAAGCCTTTCGTGAGCGGATCCGCCAACATCAACTTAGTATTGATGTATCTGACATTAATTGTCTGATCCTGGACTCTGTCTTTCACAACAAGAAACTTGATGTCAATGTGCTTGGCAGCATCACTTGACTTGTTGTTACTCGAAAATATCACTGCGGGTTGATTATCGCAGTAGAGTGTGATTGGCCTGGAAATGCTATCAATCACTCTCAGTCCCGGGATAAAATTCTTCAGCCATACTGCCTGCCCGGTGGCCTCAAAACATGCTACAAATTCTGCCTGCATTGTCGATGATGCAGTGACAGTTTGTTTGGAGCTTTTCCACGATATAGCTCCATTTGCGAGGGTGAAGACATAACCTGACGTGGATTTCTTAGTATCAACACAACCCGCAAAATCAGCATCTGAATAACCCACCACCTCGAGGTTATCAGATTTCTTATATGTAAGCATGAGGCCTTTAGTGCCTTGCAAATAACGCAAGACTTTCTTAGCAGCCTTCCAGTGATCCAGACCTGGATTAGACTGATATCTCCCAAGCATCCCGGTCACGAATGCTAAATCAGGGCGAGTGCACACTTGTGCATACATAATGCTTCCAACAATTGAGGCATAAGGACTTGACTTCATCTGCGCAGATTCATGATTATTTCTTGGGCACTGAAAAGTCCCAAATTTATCGCCCTTAACAACAGGAGCAGGCGAGGCTGAGCACTTATGCATATTGTACTTTTTCAGTACCTTTTCAACATATGCTCTCTGAGACAGCCCCAAGATCCCTCTAGATCTATCTCGGTGAATATCAATTCCTAAAACATAACCTGCTTCACCGAGATCCTTCATATCAAATTTCGAGGATAAAAACCTCTTAGTTTCCAGCAGCATATTTTTGTCACTGCTGGCTAAAAGTATGTCATCAACATACAGTATCAGGAAGATAAAATTACTCCCCCTGAACTTGACATAAACACAATTGTCCACTTTATTTTCTTCAAAACCAAATTTTCTTATTACTTCATCAAACTTGAGATACCATTCTCTTGACGCTTGTTTCAAGCCATAGATGGATTTCTTCAGATGACATCCTAAATGTTCATTCCCTTCCACAACAAAACCTTCCGGTTGTGCCATGTATACATTCTCATGTAAGTCACCATTTAGAAATGCCGTTTTGACGTCCATCTGATGCAGCTCCAGATCATAATGGGCCACAAGTGCCATAATTATTCTGAATGAGTTTTTAGAAGAGACGGGCGAAAAAGTTTCTTTATAATCAATCCCTTCTCTTTGAGTGAAGCCTTTTGCCACAAGCCTTGCCTTAAACCTTTTGATATTCCCTTTGGAGTCACGTTTGGTCTTATAGACCCATTTGCATCCAACTGTTTTGGCTCCTCTGGGAATTTCTACTAAGTCCCATACATCATTAGTGCTCAGAGACTTCATTTCATCTCTCATAGCATTAAGCCATTCAGATGAAAATTCACTTTGCATAGCTTCCTTAAACAATGTAGGATCATTATCCAACATCGACTCATTCAAATCTTCACTCATATAAGTGAGATAATCATCAGGAATAGCAGGCTTTCTAGTCCGTTGTGACCTTCTAAGAGGTTCATTAATTGGCACATCATTAATAACTTGAGGCTGCTGAGAACTTTCAACAGAAACATCATCAGGTGAGACATCTGAAACAGTCACAGGAGTCTCAGCAGGTGTTGCATTAATGATCCTTTCAGCAGGAGGTACAACATCAGCAGACACTGGGAAAATAGGTTCTTGAATAATTGGAGTCGGGACATATTCCCGTTTTTCCTCCAAAAATATTTCCCGGGGTGTCATGCTCCCCCTCATCATGTCATTTTCCAAGAACACAGTGTGTCTTGTTTCAACAAATTTTGATGCCTGATTTGGACAATAAAACCGATATGCTTTAGATTTGTCAGGATAACCAATAAAATGGCAACTGGCTGTCTTGGGGTCTAATTTTCCCATAATTGGATTGAAAATCCTTGCTTCAGCTGGACAGCCCCATACATGAAAATAGTTCAGGGTCGGTTTTCTCCCAGTCCATAATTCATACGATGTTTTAGGCACCGATTTACTGGGAACCCTATTGAGAATATGTGCTACTGTCTTAAGGGCTTCCATCCATAAATTTATCGGCAAAGTGGAGTGGCTTAACATACTCCGCACCATATCCATAAGAGTGCGGTTCCGCCTTTCAGCCACCCCATTTTGCTGAGGTTCGCCCGGTGCTGAATACTGGGCCATAATGCCATTTTCCTGTAGATATTTTGCAAACGGTCCAGGAGTTTGGCCATAAGTAGTATTTCTGCCGTAGTACTCACCATCACGATCAGATCTCACAACTTTAATCCTTTTGTTACTTTGATTTTCAACCTCAGCTTTGAAAATCTTGAACTTGTCTAATGCCTCTGCTCTTTCTTTAATGGGATAAATATATCCATAACGGGAGAAAACATCAGTGAACGTTATGAAGGAATTAAAACCATCCACCGATCTCACATTAAACGGACCACATATATCCGTGTGAATTATTTCCAAAACTCCCATGCTTCGGTTTGCACCTTTCTTAATTTTCTTGGCATATTTTCCTTTGATGCAGTCGATGCAATGATCAACATCCGCATCTGAATAATCGAGAGAAGGAAGAACTTGATCTTTAATGAGACGCTCAATCCTCCCCCTCGAAATATGGCCTAACCGATAGTGCCATAATTTCGAAGAAGTCTCATTATCATTGCGCTTGCGTTTGGTACTGCCATTCATATTCGAGGTAGAACCCACATTATTCACATCATCACAGAGGGAAATTACATAAAGTTTGTCTTGTCTGAAGGCAAGACCAACATTATTACTGTCATACATAATTATACATTGCTTATTCCCAAAGTGACAAACATAACCATCATCATCTAAGCATGAAACAGAAACTAAATTCCGTTTCATTGAGGGGACATAAAGAACATCATGAAGTAGAAGCTTGAAGCCGGTATGAAGTATAAGAGTAAAATCTCCAAGTGCCTCGGCGTCAGCTTCAACACCATTAGCAACTCTAATGGTTCTTTCCCCTCTTTTTAGGGTCCTCCTCATATGGAATCCCTGCAACGAGTTTGAAATATGAATCGTTGCACCTGAATCAATCCACCAAGTGTTGGTGGCATAATTAACATAAAGGGATTCTTCAACAAAAGTAATTACATCAGTACCTTTATTGTTGAGCCATCTCTTAAAACCAAAGCAATCCTTTTGCTTATGCCCACCTTTTCCACAAAAGTGGCATCCATCGGGATCTTTCCCTTCCTCATTAGGAGCTTTTTCAGGCTTCTTTGGTTGAGAGCTTTTGGAAGACTGGCCTTTACCCTTAAATTTATTAGGCTTAGGCTTCATATATTTTTTCACAAATTTATTGTACCTCTTCTTTTGTGAAACCTTGAATTGATTTGCATGCTCAATTCTGTCAGCCTTTCTTCTTCTTGCACACAGCGTGCCATCATTTCATCAATGCTCCATTTCACGTCCATTGTATTATAGTTAATCACAAATGGAGCGAACTCTTGGGGCAGAGATGACATAATAAAATGGACAAGAAAACCATGAGAGATCTCCATTTCCATAGTCTTGAGTTTGGCAGCCATGTTGCATTTCTTCATGATATGCTCTCGAAGACTTCTAGTGGGATCATACTTTTCATCAATTAGTCTCCTAATAAGACTTGTTGCATAAACCTTAGAAGACCCCTTAAATTGATGCTCAATTTTCGCAAAATACCCTTTAGCTGTCTCACAGTCAGGAAGGGCTCCCCTCATACTCTGTGTAATGGAACCCTTTATCATCATAAGGCATTTGCGATTAGAGTCATCCCACTTAGCCTTCATAACCTCATAATCCTTCTTGAGGGCATCATAATTTTCATCATTTTCTTTAGGTGCCTCAGGAGGATCATTAAGGAGAGCATAATCAATATTGAGTAAGGCCATCGTTATTTCAAGTTTCTCCTTCCATGTAGCATAATTGCTACCATTAAGTTGCTCAATGCCATTAAGCATTCCAGCAATATGAGAGACATTAGGTGCTGCAAAAGAAAATTCAAAATGCTTTAGTAAGCATCATCATCATCATAATTAAATTTTATTGATCATATTCAAATCAGCTTTGGCCAGAGATAAAAATGAACAACAAAATTTTGTGGATAGATGTTCATCAATTAGCTTTGGCCAAATTGATAAATAAAAAAAACCACACTTTAACGATCCTCACTTCATTAGTTTCTTCTACTAACCCGGTTCACATCAGCTTTGGCCAGAAGTGAAATGGATCAATAAAAGAATTTTGCGGTTTAAATGCCCGTCAAACAACTTTGGTCAGAATGACAAAGCATAAAACCACACTTAATTTGAGGATCCATTAAACTTTATTTCGCAGCGGAAACGTTATGCCATAATGGCCATAATAATTTTCATCATCAAAATAAAATGCCATAATGGAAAAATAACTTAACATAATTAATTTGCAGCAATTTAAACATGACATGGCATGATACATTAAAATATAACAAAAATTAACATTCCTAAATAATTAAATTACCAAAAATAACCATAATAATTTATGCATAAAATTTAGCCCTAAAATGCTCACTTTATTGCATAAAATGTGAACATTATCAGGAAAAATATCTGTCATTTTTCCTGAGTTTATTTCTGCCCTTAACAGATATTTTCTTTAGCTTTTTCGGGCTAAAAGAGTTGCTGCTGAGCTGAGCCAGCCAGCCCAGCCAACCCTCCCTGCTCCTTTAGGCCTCAGCCTGACTTGGGCTGAGACGGCCTACCGGCCCAGCTGGAATCGGCCGACAGCCGCGGGCAAAACAGCCGCCCAGCCCAGCTCCCCCGAAACCCTAGCCTCACTAACCCCTTTCCCCTTTCTCCTTCTCTCCCGAGCGAGCGAGAGGGCGATGCGGCGGCGACACCAGCAGCAACGATGGAAAAAGGGGCGGCGCCGGTGGGCATCCCTCGCCGGAGTCCCGTGCGGCTTCGGCCTGCGCGAGGCTCCGTCGAGCGGTGCTTGCCGGCGTCCCTTCACGACGCGGCCGCACGCGATGCAGGCGTCCCCGCAACGGCGACGGCGAGCGACATCAAGTCCGGCTCGGTAGTGTGCCTCCAACGGCGACAAGCGCACAAAGAAGAACACAACAGACACCTGCCGGTGCAGCGGAGGGCCTGGCTGCTCGGGTGCGGGCCCAAGCACGCCTGCCCACTTCAAGTGTTGGCTCCGGCGCCACCGCACGACGACGGTGAGCACCATCACCCCTTATATAATCATCCACTGCTCTTAATATCATCATTAGGACTAGGACTTGCCCCCAAATTTTGGGAAATTTCATAACTTAGGGTTAGGGTTCATCCAATTTGGGGATTTCTGGAATCAGGGTTTCGGCAATTGGGGATTTTTGCATTAGTTTGCTTCAATTGATATAATCCCCACTTCAATTGAGTCTTAACCGAAACCATAAACATTAACAACAGGAGGGAATCATTAATTTCATTAGCTAGGGTTTCGATTTTGAGGAAATATTTAGAATTTAGGCAGTTATTTCCTCATCAGTACATGCATAAAACCAAAACCACAGCTATGTAATCAGAGGAGAAATGGGGAATTCCAGTATCTAGGGTTTTCTTAAATTTGGGGATTTTGTTTATAAGCATCAACCCCCACTTTAAATCATCATCAGTTGAAACCCTTGATACTTACTTGATCTGTTAGGGCTAGAACCTTAAATCTTTAGGGCTAAAATAAAAACAAGCCTTGATCTTTTAGGAAGAACATCTTGTTCCTTTAACTTGACCACAACAGATCAAGCATGGGGATTAACATAAGGGCTCAAACTTAAAACTATTGGCTCTGGTGCCATTGTTGAATCCTCCAGGATCATGTAGCATAAGTTTGAGCCACAAACTTATCAGGAGATGTAAATTACCTTGTTCTGAAGGTCCTGCCATCTCCTCTACTGCTTCCTTCACTTCAGTTGCTTGATCTGCTATGTGTACTTGCTCTTCCCGGTGTTTCAGTGCAGGGCTTGATCAGCAGCCTTGTTCTTTAGTTCTTGAGAGAGAGTGAGTGAGTGAAAATGGATAGCTTAGAGCAGCAGCTAGCCAGCAGCCGTAGCTTCTTTCTCCTCTCTCCTTTCCTTAAATGTTTGCACTGCACACCAGGGGAACAGACACCTGGTTGGTCAGCTGCTGCCCCTGATCAGGACAGCTCACAGGAGTAGGTAAGCAGCACTGTAGCCACCGCCTACTGTAGCAATTAACTGTAGCTCTTCAGATATTTCTCACTTAAGCTTGTCCTTTAATCTTTAGAGCATAACAGCCACAGTTTAGTCTTTAAGATCATCATAATATCCAACAGCAGGAACCTACCCCGTGGCCATGCTCTTGCACGGCTTCTTCCTCCATAACCACTTCTACGAGCACCTTCTCCGGCACGTCGCATCCCACGGCTTCATCATTGTCGCGCCCCAGGTCGATCGCTACCATCTTCACATGTACCTACAAAAGGAAAAACATATACTAGAAATTACCTCAAGTCTCTCTCAGAAGATGATCTGTTGTAACTCTGTATGCCAGCTTCTGGTGATCAACTAACTAATTCTGCAACATTTTGTAGTGCAGTTCAGCATCAGTATCATACCTTCGGGTGACGCCGAGGACATCGCCGCAGCAGCCAAGGTGGCAGACTGGCTCCCCGACGGTCTCCCGTCCGTGCTGCCCAAAGGCGTCGAGCCGGAGCTCTCGAAGCTCGCCTTGGCCGGCCACAGCCGAGGAGGCCACACAGCTTTCTCCTTGGCCTTGGGGCACGCCAAGACCCAGCTAACCTTCTCCGCGCTCATCGGCCTCGACCCTGTCGCCGGCACAGGGAAGTCCTCCCAGCTCCAGCCCAAGATCCTCACCCACGAGCCCTCCTCTTTCGGCATGGCGATGCCGGTGCTGGTCATCGGCACCGGGCTCGGCGAGGAGAAGAAGAACATATTCTTCCCTCCCTGCGCACCCAAGGACGTGAACCACGCGGAGTTCTACCGCGAGTGCAGGCCGCCCTGCTACTACTTTGTGACCAAGGACTACGGGCATCTGGACATGCTGGACGACGATGCCCCCAAGTTCATCACTTGCGTCTGCAAGGATGGGAACGGGTGCAAGGGCAAGATGCGGAGGTGCGTTGCTGGGATCATGGTGGCATTTCTGAATGCTGCCCTGGGTGAGAAAGATGGAGATCTTGAGGCCATACTGAGAGACCCAGCGGTTGCACCAACCACGCTTGATCCGGTTGAGCACCGCCTGGTGTGAAGAAGCAGCTGGCTCATGCCAAATTTAACCAGCCGCAGGTTGGTCCACTAAATAAAGTTGTAATATGAGCTTTGCTAAGCTCGACAGTAATATTTAAATCTTATTAAAAGATATTACTTTTCTGATAAAAAATATATTTGTTGTGTTCATAACCGTACTTCGATTTTTTTTTCCATATTGTTTTTAAAGGTATGTTATTGTGCCGTGCTGTGAGCGTAAAATATTTTTTATGGACAAGATGTATTCGACTTTAATGGATACGCGTCAGGTTTAGATCTAAAGATCGTGCAGTGGACATGGAGTTTCTGCCCCCAAACTCAAATGCTCCCTCATAATCTGTAAAATCTAAAAGAATAGTACAAATATATATGAAATTTTCTGTTCTTTTCTGCAACAAACATTGACAAACTGTCTACATACATACTCCCTCCGTCCAGTTGTACTAAAGTAGAGACACTTATTCTGGGACGGAGAGAGTACAAATTATCGTGAAGAAAAAACATTCCTAAATGCTCTGAAAATAAAATAAAATCGATGCTCCTACTATTTTTGAAAACATTTTGGGTAAATGATTTTTTCTCAGAACATTAGGATTGTTTTTCCTTCACGATAATTTGCACGTATGTAGAAAGTTCATCAATGTTTATTGTAAAAAATATCATTTTTTCAATTATTTTACTGTTTGTTCGACTTTAATGTTTATGAGGGAACATTTTATAAGAAGTTTGGCATATTTTTCTTACTTTGTCCATTTTATTTATATTTTTTCCTTTTTGCAAGATCAAAGTTTGATATCTTTGTATTAGTAAAAAATGTAATAAGGTTGGCTATATGCATCGTAGGATGCATAGTTCACGGGCATAAAAAAATTCTTTCTGTAAAAAATGTTCACGAGTTAGAAAAAAGTTCACAAAATTCGAAAAAAGTTCACAAAATTTGAAAAAAACAAGAATTTAGAAAAAATCGGGTGTCAAAAAAATTCATGAACCTGAAAAAGTTTGCAAGACATAATCTTGAAAAAAGTTGAAGAACTTAAAGAAAGTTCTCGAATTTGAAAAAAATCACGGATATGAAAAAGATCACGAATTTTAATATATAAAAATAAATAAAAAGGGAAATAAAAACTGAAAAATGAAAGGAAGGAAAAAATAAATAAATAATTAACCAAAAACGGAAAGAAACCAGAGAAAACTCCTCTTAAAATAACAGGGAAACTTTGTAGACGATTCGGTTTGGGGGAGGGGGGGGGGGGGGGGGTCATGGGCAGGTAACCCAAATACCTCCTAGCGAACCTGGGTGTGTGCGCCGAGTTAGGAAATGGGACGGAAGAAAGAAATAATTGTTTTGCGGAACATAACCAAGGTTGGTTTAATTTTGGGCTCCCAAGCCAGTTTTCCTCTATCAATATAAGTTAGGCTCTAGGCTCTGCCTAGCTGATATTTTGCTTGGTTGGAATGTGGGCCCTGATGACCTCGCAATCAGTTGGATGATTTCAAAGGAAAACCCTATTTGAAGCTTATTACATCAAACAGTCGCTCTTTCGGACACACCCCAACGATACGAGTAAACATGGGCCGGCCCATTTTAATCTGTTAGTTGCCTCTGCAGATCCCTATTTCAGGAAACTTCTAGATGGTTCCAGGCCATTTTTAACGGTTTGGAAACCTACTAGAAGGTTCATGAATCGTGCTTTTCTTTTTGTTTTCTGTTTCTTTTTTTTTTCTGCATCTAATTTTTTTCTTTTTAAACTGCACAGCCCCAAAAATGTTTAAGATATTTATAAAACAGTTCATTATTTTGTAAAACTAAGTTTTTTGACATTTCCAAAAATATATTTTTTCCAAAAAAATTCAGAATTTCGGAAAAAAATCATGTTTTAAAAAATCAGAGTTTAAAATTTTATTCACGTTTTCTAAAAAAGTTCAGTTTTTTTTAAAAGTTCAGTATTTCAAAATTTGTTTGACTTTAAAAAATTGTTTGGAATTTCAATTTTGTTATCATTTTTCAAAATTTCAGAATTTCAAAATGTGTTCCATTTTTTCAAAAATTGTTCGCATTTTCAAAAACTGGTCACAAATTTGAAAAATATTCTTTCTTAAAAAAATAAAATCGCGTCAAAATTTAAAAAAACCTTCGAAACCATCCGTAGTTCTTAGGATTCAACGCTGCTTGTTTTTTTGGGGGAATTTCCACTGTTTTGCTACAGATACTGTTCGCTGCTGGGCCGGCCCAGTAGACTGCTCGCTCTGTGCGTCAGGCATCTATATGACGCAAAATGCACCGTATTGGAGGTCCCGATGACAAATTTGGCACGGTCGACTTTAGCAAAACTCTCTTGTTTCATAGAGTCGTATCAGTTTCTACAGGAAATTCTATAGAAAAACGTTCCTACAGTATATAGTTTCTCATGCAACCCATGCCATCACCTTGCTATACAGTACAGGAAGGCCTGTCCACTCGGGAGGTGCCACGTAGTACATGGAGGGATAATTTGATATGGCAGGACAGAAAAAGGCGTGCATCAACGACTTGACTTTAGAAATTACTCCCTTTAGTGATGTATAAACGTTCTTATATTTCTTTACATAGGGAGTGAAAACACTGCCTCCTGCAAAACCGTACACCAGCTAACTGTATTCAAACAGAATCCTTTGACAAAAGGAGGGTCACACAGGATATAGAATAGAATAGAAAAAAAATGAAAAGACGAAACCACCGGTTACAAGAAAGGTGCTGATTCCATCCAAGCTGGGAATGGCGCCACGGGCAAGCCGGGCCGGGGCTGAGCTGGGCAGCCGCCAGCCAACGCGCGCGCGCTGCGCTGCCTGCCAAGGCTGCAAAGCGTACGCTCGCCCCCTCCCCTCCTTTTTTCGGCAAAGCAACGGCACCCCTTTCCGGGCCCCTTTTCCAGGCGCCCCCAACTAAACCCACGGCGTCCATCCAGCGGGCGTCGGCCGGCCGGCCGGCCGCCGCTCGCGGCCCGAGCCGCCGGGAAAGCCTTGTCAAAGACCTGGGATAAAGCTTGTGTGAAAAGGATGGAAAAGGAGCCGCGGTAAACTTAAACTAAGCTCAGGAGACCAGACTAATCGGCTCGGGGTGGAGGAAGAATGGAGAATGGGCGGCCGGTCCGCGTTTGGCTATGGTAAAAAAAGAGCATCCGTAAAGGAGACGGACGGGGAGCGTGCTTTGCGTGGTGTCGTTTTACCTGACCTGACCTGCCGGGTTATAAAAATCCGGCGAGCTTTTGCGGCATGTGTGCTTTTCTTTCCGGGTCGAGGTGGAGTTGCACCCGGCTGTGCCGCTTTCTCTCTCTGTTAATTTTGCTGATTTTATCGTGGATGGATGGTGCTCCGTCGAGTGACTGCGGTGAGAGATAGAGACTGATGATGGCTGTACCGTGCCTCTAAGAGTAGTACAACGGAGAAGTCTGCCGGGACTGATTTGGTTGGCTTCTCCTTTTGTGATAAGAAGACTTTTCGATCTCCGGATGCTTGGAATAGTACTACCTGGACTGATAAAATTGCAAGTTACTTCGAGTTTCTGTTACCCGAGGTAACAGCAAAGAGTTCATCCATCCATGCGTGTGAAAAAGAGACTTCGTCGGCGAACTGAACAGCTGTCATCTTCTCACTACACATTGACAATTCGAATGCATGTGTATCATGTGAAGCAAATAAAGTCGGGTGGTTCTCACGATCCACTCTGAAGACTGAGGCTGAACGCGTATGGAAAGAGCAGGAACGGGGCTGAAAACTCCAGAGGTGGTGCCATGGCCATGCACTCACCACCTTCAGCTTCAGGGTACTCAGATGATTATATAGAGTATTTTAAGCCTGCAATTCCGACGTGTTACGGAGATGCGTGCTCTGTAACTTGGGATTTGCGTGTGGGGCCGATGCCATAATGATTGCTGCCGTGGGAAATGCAAATGCAGCAGCTTCTGTGGAGGTTTCAGCGTGTATACTAGTGCTCCAACTCGTGCTGAGAAAGAGGCTGAAAATCATCATTGCTTCCGGGAAAGGAGCAAGCCGCCAACTTTACCGTGACTACACGTTTAGTGGATACCTCAAGTTTTTTTTTTCTTCCTTCTTTCCTGTAAACCAGGAGCTTGTATCGGCCAGGTACTAGGAATGCTCCAGTCCATTTTTAATTATTTCAGTATATAGGCCCTAATACTTTTCTAAGATTGCCTTTGATCACTGAATAGATTAATAATAGTACTTCCTCCGTTTACTTATACAAGGCCACTATGGAATATAAATTTTGCATTTATATAAGGCTACCAACAGTAACCGAGGCAAAATTAATGATGTTTTCTCGTACTAGCAACTTGTTTAATACTTTCATGCATGCAGTCATAATGACACTTAGCTACTTCCTCCACTCAGTTTTCTTGCATACATACGGTGTATTAATGATCCCACTAAACAAAAAGAAAACTTGAGTTGTAAAATATGGATTAAATTTTACCTTGGTACCTGTAATTTGAGTTTGTGGCCTTGTATATAAAAATGGAGGGAGTAATGTATATGAGATGTATGATGTTTTTCAAAATATACTATGATGGTACCCACGGGTATATATGAGATGCATGATGTATATATTACCCACTTAGGATAAGATTTTGGTAGAAATAGTTGCCTGTGGGTATACCTGGCCATGGGAAACCCTGCTTGGAATAGCCTGACCCGACCCGGCCGGTCTTGCACATGGGCTGGGCCTGGGCCTAGATTTTGAGTCTGAATGCCAGGTCCGATCAGGCTTGGGCTTGACATGTGTGCATTTTAGGGAAGAGGCCCGACCCGAGGCCCGATGGGCTTTTCCACTGATGGGTCGGGCTTGAGCCTGAAAACTAGGCCTGAAGGCCGGGCCGGTGCCGTGCCTAGGTTTTCTGCTGCAGGCTTTTTAGGCCCGGCCCGAGTTATGGCCAGGTATACCCGTGGGTATGTAAATGGTACTACTAAAAGCAATAGTGTGCATTGTTGTGCCGTCCTGAACCAGTGTCGAGCTGAACTGTGTAACCTAATTTTGATGTTGAACACCAACATAACCCTTTTATATCAAGAAAACATTGTCCTTTTGGTTAGAAGATTCTCGTGAAGCGGGAAAAGGGGATCCTGAGTTTCATTATTTATATGGGGAATATAATGCCACGGAAAATTAGAACATCTCGTATGAAAGGGATATAATTATGATGCCCCTGACTTAATCGTGCACTAATTATACACGCAAATACGCACGATCAAGATCAGAGACTCACGGGAAGATATCACAAAACAACTCTAGACACAAATTCAAACATAAAGCTTTATATTACAAGTCAGGGCCACAAGATTCGAATACATAAGTCAGCGGAAACAACAATATCTGAGTACACATATAAGTAAATAAGTCTGCCTTAAAAGGCTAGCAAAAGAAAGATAACTGGATCGAAAAGGCGCAGGCCTCCTGGACATGGCGGAGGAGCGAGGGAAGGCCGGTGGCCGCGGGCACGATGACGGCGCGACGGCGGTAGCGCTCGGGTGCGCGCCGGTTTGGCGCGGGGAGAGGAAAGGGAGTGAGGGAAGGCGAGGAGAGGAGAGGGGGCTAGGGTTAGCAGGGGGTCGGGGATGCGCCCTTATCCACGAGGGGGTCGGGGGGTGGTCGCACGTGGCTGGGGGGCGGCCATGGCCGCGGGATGGCCGCCACGCCCTCCCCCGTCTCCTATAGCGTGAGGATGGAGATGAGGGGAGGTGGACTGGGCCTCCCAGCCCCACTTGCCCCCCCCCTTTTCTTCCTGACTTAAACTTTCTCCCCTTTTTTATTATTTTATTTTCTGTTTTTCATTTTTGTTACTGATTTGTGTTAAGTCGAGCTACCAAATAAATTTTGAAAAATATGAAACTTGTCATATAAATACTATGCAATATTTGTGAATGCCACAAAAAGTTTGGAGTGAAGATGATTTCATTTGAATTGTACTTAAATACAAATGGATTAAATAGGTTGGTTTGGGCACTGTTTTAAATAGGTTAGGGGCAATTTAATATTTCAAAAAGTATTGGTTTCTCCAAGACAATTACTTAGTGATTTTTTGCAATATTATGAACACTTTTGTTTGCATGATTAAGGAGGCAAATTTTGACTTGCATTTCAAAATGGAAAATGGCTTTGATTTTTTTTTTGGAAAAGTGGCAAATAGCATAGTGATCATGATGACATGGCCACCATTAGAGGGAGATTACTGTAGCATGACACTGGGGGTGTTAAAAATCTCCTCCACTAAAAGGAATCTCGTCCCGAGATTTAAGAGGTGGAGTAAGGGGGAAGTTCTGGTTATGAAATTCTATCGGATCTTCTCGTTCTTGGTTGCTCTTCTCGAAGAAGTTGATTCCTTTCGTTGATGTCTTCATTTCTCTACTTGAGGTCGCCATGATGAAGTCGTCATCCTTTCTTTGGGAACTCCATCGTGCTTACGAATATGGTAGAAGGAGGAAACTATAAGAACGGATGTGTGAAATGATTGACATCCGGTAATTATCTCAGGGAAGGAGATTTTAGAAGAACCAGGAAACATATCGAGAGTGATATAAGGAGGTTCATCAAGTTTCAACCAGGTAGGCATCCGGCTGATGCCTAAAACAGGTGATGAAGGGGTTCAGAGCAATGAAGAATAATATTGCATCTGATACCAGAATGAAACATGGTAAGGGAATTAGCTCGTGAATTACCTACGAAGCCAAGTGCAAAGGATACTTCAGAATCAAGGTTGTGCATGAGAGTCATGTTTCGATCCTGTGGAACTGTGGTGAGTGTGGAGTACAAGTAGGAAGGGCGGTGACCTCTTGCATGGTCATGATAGCAAGGCATGTCAGAGGAAAGTCTGTCAACTATTTTGGCAATGACGTCGATACCAAGGGCGCGGGACGAAGAGAACCATTTTCCTGCTCGTTAGGACGAGGCGGACGAATAGGCAAAGTTCTCGTCCATCGATGGTTACCTAAATGTCATCAACAATAGTAACAGGGTCTTCCTGACAGAGTTGTACACCGAGGTGTTTACATAAGTAGGGAATTATTTATGCTTAGATATCATATGCATTTTAAAGAAAGGTTAAACAAACGAATGAAAAGGAAAATGTGATTATCAGATTAAACAGACCAATGGAAAGGAAAAGGTGCTTACACACAGGTATTAGAGTATACCTTTCCCAAGGACAAGCAAAGTAAGATATCCATAAAACGATAACAAGTAGATAACCATTTAGGTAGGGGTGAGGGAATTTATGTTGTCACCCATACAGTGGTGTTTGGATAATTGATCATGATACATTTAGCATTGCGCTTCCAATGTTCCTTTTGATGATCGGAATACCACAGTCATGCTTCAAGGTAGCAACGATATGGTCATCACGTAAGGGTCAGACTTAAGGAACACAAGGATCCATTAGGAATAACTTCTAGAATATGTCATATAATTTCCTCATGGAAGGATGGCTAATCTTGTTGAACAAGAGACTATAACACTAGGTCCTTCGGCCAGGTGTGCTAACCATAACATCACATTACCAGGTTACAAAGAGATCAATGTTATAATTCTTGGAAAATGTTCCAACCGTCAAATCTGCCCGAGATTCAGATCTGGTTGGTGTCAGGTTACTTTAGACTAAGGATGCCTGAGAAGAAAAGGGTGCGACACAAATTGACGAGATGACGTTGTAAGATTCTCGGGAAATGAACTATGGAAGCAAGTTCCGAAACATGAGTTGGATTGCAAGACACACACGAGTACACTGCCCAAGACAATTATGACCAAATGAAAGTCTTACGACGGAATGCAACCGAGTTATGGTTGGGAACCATCATCGAGGATATCAAAGTCCTGGTGTAAGTCCGAATTAGCTCTTACGAAGAAACTTCTTTTCCTTGATCAAATCAATCAGTGGCTTGGTGTGCTAGGAAGTACATATCACTACAAAAAAAAACACTTCCGTGATGATACGTCTTTGTCATAGTAGGTCATGTTTTCTGTCATGTATGTACATCCATGACGATTTTATGACAGAATCAAGATAGTCATACCTGTGCTGTCGTAGAAGTGTTCTATGACAATACCAAAATTATCATCACGGAAGTGTTCACTTCCATGACGATAAATGATGCGTCGTGGAAGTGCTTTCGTCAAGGGTAACCGACATGTGGCATCCACCGTAACGGGTCATCGTAAAGCTATCGGGTCCGGTTTTGGATCCGATAACCCGTTAACAGCAACGACCAATGGCGATTTTCCACGTGTAAAATTCTCATTGGCCGGAGGAAACACGTGTCAGCTCGTCATTGGGTCAGATAGGCGCCTATGATATGTCGACACGTGTGACGGCCCAACATAAGCCCATTTAGCTTACAAAGGCCGGCCCGTTTGACTTGGTCAAAAGCTAGCGGGCCGGCCCATGAAAAGCCTATTAACAGTCTGTTAGCATATAGCCCATTTTACGGCCCGGTAACTCACGGCCCGTTATGGCGTTCCCGAAATCGGCCCAACAGCGTCATGTGGGCCGTCTAGTATAATACTAGCCCGTTTCATTTTCGGCCCATGTATGGCCCACGACGTCTTTCGGCCCATATGAGGCCTTTCGTATCTTTGGGCCCTTTAGTGGGCCGCGGTGACTGGCCCATAATAAACAGTAAATTTGTTTATACCCATTAACGGCCCATGATTCACATGGGCCGTTTCCAGCCCGTGTTAGCTTTCGGCCTAATGACGGCCCATACATTCTTGGGCTCCTTTCTGGCCCTCGATTACTTCCGGTCCATTACTGGCATGTTCCCCTAATGGGCCAAATTTGGCCCGTGGTTAGAATCGGCCCATTTGTGGCCTGTTAACCCGTTGTGCCGTGTTCAGCCCATCCTGTATTCTGGCCCATTAACGACCCGTTATGCCTGTGACAGAATTAAGCCTTTGCTGTCTTCCGGCCTATTACCGGCTCGTTACCGTGCTGGCCTGATACCAATTACGCCCGATATCGGCCCATGTCAGCCCATTTAACTGACGGCCCGAGGCCCACAGATTCTATGGCCCGTTGGAGGCCCATTTATCCAATAGCCTGTAGTAGGCCCATGGATCCTACGGCCCGTAGCAGGCTCAAGGTTACCACGGTCCATATATGGCCCATGGTTTTGCGGCCACTAGCAAACCAAGGAAAAAGAAGACTAGGGAAATAAATAAGCCATAAACTAACACTAGGCTATTAAGGCGATTGCACAGATTACATCCACTGTGCATCAAAGTTCGCCACCAGTGCAAATATAGGGAACACCCTACACTATACAAAAATGGCTTGCTGTTTTCTTCAGCCGATCGCTGCACGTTAAGAACAAATTTTGTATCGCAACAAAACAAATTACAACCATAAAACAAAAGAAAGGTTGGCATAAAAGTTAACAGTCCGGCAGATAAATGCACCACCAGAAGTTCAGAAGCTTAGTTCATTTGACCTGACTGTTACGTTTTCATGTTGTACTGTCCGATGGAGCACCATAACCTTCGCCTTCATTTCTCCTAGGCTCCTGAACAACATAGCAAATGTCTTATAGTCTGGTTTCAAAACCATGCATATCTTGACGACTTCGAACAATGGTTGTCCTTGTTTCACAAAGGGTCTCTGTTAGGGAATGGACTTGTGTCTGGAGGGCACATATAACATTGTTTTGAGCTTGCATATCTTGATCATGAGGCAGTTTGGACGAGATTGCCTTAACAACCAACCCAGTATTACGCAGGAATGTGCTTTTGGCACTGTTAGTGGACAGGTACTGACCCACTGCAGCAAGAGGTGACATTGCGGTTATAGTTGCCTCGTCACCTTCAGAAGGTGGCGGTTCCATCATTTGTTCCATAGCTTGCTGAAAAG
Source organism: Thinopyrum elongatum (assembly GCA_011799875.1). Classification (NCBI taxonomy): domain Eukaryota; kingdom Viridiplantae; phylum Streptophyta; class Magnoliopsida; order Poales; family Poaceae; genus Thinopyrum; species Thinopyrum elongatum. The sequence goes on from CM022302.1 coordinate 164,164,662, forward strand.
TTGAGTTTTTTTACATTAGTAGTACCAGAACAGAAGATATTAAGGAGACAGCAAAACCAAACAAAATAGCTTTGGTCTATATACAGAACTTATTCTGGTGAACCCGTGTAAAATATTAGTTGTATTTTACTGCAAAGTACATAATAAAACCAGGTTCCAAACATATGACCATGTACCATGGCTAATGTATTGTCTATTTCTTCACATTGTATTGACAGCTAAGGATAAAGAGACAAAGTTTATAATACGGTAAGCATAGATTGGCATCATTCATATCACAAAACAACTGAGAACAGACAAACAGGCAATTGTAACGTTGTGTAGACAAGTCCAGCACAGAACTAGATTACAGATCAAGATCAAAGGAACATCACTCCTCTCCTTTAAACCTTGTAAGGTGCAATGATACGCTAAGACAATTGTGTATAAAATTGAAAAGAGTAATAGACATTGGCTGCAAACCGTAGTTCAATGCACAAGTCAGAGTAAGTAGTAGTTAAAAGGCATGAGGATTAAGAACTTACAACAACGGCTTTGACTGGTGTAGTCATGCCCTTCATCTTGCTAGTGTGACAGTCCTTGAAGATTTTCACAGCATTTGGTTCAGGTACTTTTTGGTCCTTGCGGGCTTTCCTCTGCATTTGGAACAAGTCAATATAGATCTGATAATATGGCACAGCGAAAAGAGTGAAACAACAGCTAATTACAAGAGCCTCGCAGTGTGCAATATAGCTACGAGATCCTGTCATCTGTTGGAATTTCACTTTCGTACGGTTGGCCTTGTTCTTTGAATAGTTCACCTACAAGAAGATAGATTTGTGAGGCACATGCGTAAATATGAGTTCAACATGTGATCTGATCAAATATATATAACGTACTTGATACTTTGGATCAGATCAGTGTTTAACGAGGCCTCTCCATTCTTCATCTGGTATATTTTCCACTAGAGATGTTTGGGCAAGTTCACTGTTAGCCTTGCCTTCAAAGTGAGTTTTCCTCAAGTTATACCGATACTGTCGCAGAGCAGACTTGAAAACATGGGCGCATGCTTGTCTAGTTGCATCATCTTGGCTATCCAACTTGAACCTCATATGTTGAAAATTATGGGAGTCTCATTACCAGCAACCTAGAAAGTATGGGATAGAGCAAGACGATATTACTAATTTACATACATAACCATACTTACAGATAAATGGTCGAGGAAGGTGTTAAACTGGGTTTCGTCTTTGTCATTCCTGTACTGAATCCATGTTGGGAGGATACGTGCATGACATCTAACGGCAACGACTGCCTTTGATACTAACTTGGCTGACTCTGTAGCATCACGTGGCCTTTTTAAACCTGCCTCAAAACGGATCTTCATTCTTCCTCCTTTAGATTTAGTTAACCTGTCGAGCATTATCCCTGATGTCTGTTTCCTCTTGCGCCTAGGTGCTAGTTCAACAACGAACATGGGAAGTGTTAGTGTACATCAAACTGTGAGACTACATATAAAGAAGTAGGTAACTGTAACTTGACTCGAGCAACTACCTTATTGCTGTTGAAGCTCACAAGGTTCATCTGATCTTGCCAACTCGTCTTGTGTCAAGAGTGCTTCTGAAGTAGTGTCAGGTGGCAAGGGAGCTTGGGAACTTGCCGCTAGCAGACTTACCGAACGAGTAACTCGTCTAGCTGTTGGTACTGTGGAAGGTGTTGCAACAACTAGGGCTGTCATTGCTTGCTTGGTGGCAGCTATTCGTTTTTGTTTGGATTGTTTTGCAGCTGGTGTAGCAGGGGATACCGTGTTTGTACAATTTTTCGGTAGACTTTGACCTTCTATTGCACCATCAGTACCAGCAGCATGTGCATAATTCTTCCGCTTCCATTTTCGTGCGTCCTGAGTACTAACACCATCCCCTGCCATTCTGTATTCCTTCCTCTTTCTTTGTGCCATGTCAAGTCAAGCTGACAAGAAAAAGGAATAAAAATTTAGTTCTTCAGAACAAATTGATGCGTGATACAGACGAACTGAACTTTGATGTTAGACAACCGCATGATAAGAGGATGTAATATGTACGAAAAACAGGACGGCATGAGATAATCAGAACTATGATGTGTAAACTAAGCAGAAGGCATTTCAATAAATTAGTAGCAATGCAATGGAAGGTAGACACCATATGAAAGATGATACAAATATTGCTCTGCCAAGTTAACAGTGTCTCGTCATAACTGGCATTTAAACAAATGTGAAGCAGTACAAGAAATAAATCATATGCAAGATGCAAACAACATCACACTACCAAGTTAAAGGTCTCTCGTCATTAGTGCCATTGCATATTCATAACTATGATGTGTAAACTAAGCAGAAGGCATTTCAACAAATTAGAAGCAATGAAAGCTAGACACCATATGTAAGACGCAATGAATATCACTCTACCAAGTTAAAATTGTCTCGTCATTAGTGTCATTTCAACAAATTAGTAGTAGAAGCTAGAAAAGAATGCGAGATGTAACCTATATCACACTCCCAAGTTAAACATGTCTTATGATAAGTGATTGTTGCAGGTTGCACAACATTAGTACTTTGATGTAAGAACACGGTGTGATAGACAGATATTGTATGTCCTAGAAACAGGAACACATGTCTTATTCAGAAGTATAATGTGTAAAGTAAGCAGATGGAATTCAACAAAATTAGAAGCAATACAAGCTAGACATCATACATAACATGCAACCACATATAACAGTGCCATGTTAGAGGGAGCACCTGTGATGGTGGACTAGGGGAGACGTGCTCATCATCAACACAGCTACGTTGAGTGTCTATGCATGTGTTGTCTTCCAAATCTTGTTGGGGGCATGGCGGAGTAGAATCTGTAGAGGCCCTCCATTTCAGTTGTTTGGAAGGAGCACCTTTTTCCACTGCCTTGCTAATTTCCTTTCGCTTTGTTGATTTTGCATTGTCAAGTAAAACCGACAAGAAAAAGCAATAAAATTCACTCTTCAGAACTCATTCATGCATGATACTGACAATCACTACCTTGATGTGAGGCAAACACATGATACGAGGATGGAATATGTACGAAAAATAGGACGGCATGACATATTCACAACTATTTGTGTAAACTAAGCAGAAGTAATTTAATCAAATTACAAGCAATACAAGCTAGACACCGTATGCAACATGCAAGACAATATCACACTGCCAAGCTAGAGAAAGCACCTGGGATGCCGGTTTCGCCGGAAGACCGCTATCAGTCCCTGCCTTAATTTTTTCCTTCCTCTTACTTAATTTTATAGCCTTGTCAAGTCAAACCCACAAGAAAAATGAATAAAAATTTGTTTTTCAAAATTGATTGATGCAGGATGCTGACAAGCACTATTTTAATGTAAGGCGACCGCATGATAGGACAATTGAATGTGTAAGAAAAACGGACAGCATTGCATATTCACACCTATGATGTGTAAACTAAGCAGGGGGCATTTCAACAAATTAGAAGCAGTGAAAGCTAGACATCATATGAAAGATACAACGAATATCACTCTACCAAGTTAAAACTGTCTCGTCATAAGTGCCATTTCAACAAATTAGAAGTAGTACAAGTTAGAAAAGAATGCGAGATGTAACCTATATCACACTCCCAAGTTAAACGTGTCTTATGATAAGTGATTGTTGCAGGTTACACAAAAGTAGTACTTTGATGTAAGAACATGGTGTGATAGACAGATATTGTATGTTCTAGAAACAGGAACACATGTCGTATTCACAAGCATAATGTGTAAAGTAAGCAGATGAAATTCAACAAAATTAGAAGAAATACAAGCTAGACATCATACATAACATGCAACCACATATAACAGTGCCATGTTAGAGGGTGCACCTGTGATGGTGGACTAGGGGAGACGTGCTCATCATCAACACAACTACGTTGAGTGTCTATGCATGTGTTGTGTTGCAAATCTTCTTGGGGGGATGGCTGTCGGCGTTCTGGGAATGGGGGTACCCAGACTTGCCTGCCTGCGGCCCACGGCGTGGCTCCATCGACGGCCTGGTACGGCCCAACTTCAGCGACAACAACTCAAGACCCTCGCGAGGGGCCAAGCCTCGCGAGGCGGACGACACCAAGACCTCCACGAGGAGCGGCCTCCTCAGGCTGGCTCCCGAGGAGCGGAGATCTCTATGCAAGCCTCACCTCGTGAGGTCCGAATGACGTGAGCCATGACGACCAAGGCCAGGCGGGCGCCAGCGGGCACAGTGTACCAGTTTCCTCTTCGGTGCTAAAGAGGCAAGCGCAGGCGCGGAGTCCCGAGGAATCAGCCAAAGGTTTCCATTCCCGTGCAACAAGACCAAGACCGCCAGGACGGCAGGACGGAGGTCATCACCGAGCCCACCACGGCGTCACAACCAGAGGCTTTTGCAGGCGAAGACTACTTTTGTCAGGATAGCATATACTAGCTGTCTCCCTTCGAATTTGGCCGTTGTGGGATCCCTTCCCACCTTTCATTTGGGAAGAGGACCAAGGCCACTATAAATAGGACTTAGCCACTACCATAGAGGGGGAGTGCATCGACGGATCATCCAGATCACCCACACACTCACCAGCTCACTCGAGCCCAAGAACACCTCTCCACCTGAGGCTGTTCGCCACTGTACTAGTTCATCCTCAGCCCCCCGAGGCCAATCCACCACAAAGCAGGAGTAGGGTTTTACACCGCAAGGTGGCCCGAACCTGGGTAAACTGCTGTGTCTCTTTTCCTTACAGTTCGACGAGCTAGGCTGTGAGATTAGCGAGTAGGCAGACTGGGGAGGATGAGTTCTTCGCACGCACCCCAGAGTTCGAACCTCTCAAGGGTTTGCGGAACCCGAAATCCGACATTAGGCGCGCCAGGTAGGGGTGCGTCGGAGCCTCTCTTCCGCCGGTCGATCCGCCATCGCTCCACCGCTTCCATGGCTAACGCTCGTCGGGCTCGTGCTGAGCGCCGGGCCGCCCTCGCCGCCCGCGTCACTCAGACGGCGCCGGCGGGTGACGGCTGCCCTCGCCGTCCCCTGTCTCCAGTGGCGAACACCACCACCGGCCCCGCGGGGCACTAGCAGCAAGCTTTGTTGCTGCACCCTTCTGTGCGACGGGATGGACGCACCGCCACCCCGTCGCTGACTCCGGCTGGTTCATCATCTCATGCTCGTCGCGGGCCGGCGAGCTCGCAGGCTGCGTTGCTCATGGCGCGGGAGCTCCTGCACTACCGCCCCATCGACGACCTCTATGAAGACTGGTTGGACCGCATCGCCAAGCTTGTCAGCGCCGCCGGGGACTCTCCTGCACCGTCTCGCTCGCTACCTCACCCGCCGCCTGCTGCGGGTGACGTAGCCCACGGAGCACCTCCTCCACCTCCCCGTCAAGACGTAGCCCTCGAGCCAAGGCGCGAGGCCCCACAGTGCGACCCGCCGCGCAGGGCGCCGGCGGGTGAAGACGAAAGCTGCCAGGTGGTGCAGCGGCCGCGAGAAGATGCTCGTGCACTCCCAGCACCGCCACGTCAAGACCGCGCACCGCCTGCAGCTGTGGCGCGCGAGCGCCAAGACCAGGCTCCACCTCCATGATGGGCTTCTGTGACCACAGCAGGTTGCCGCGCGTTCACTCCGGAGCTTTGCAGTGTCGTCTGGCCGGGGAAGTTCAAGCCCGACCTGCCTCCGCGCTATGACGGCACCCCTGACCCTGCCGAGTTCCTGCAGCTCTACGAGTTGAGCATCGAGGCAACCAACGGCGATGAGAAGGTTATGGCGAATTGGTTTCCCATAGCCCTCAAGGATGGTGCGCGCTCATGGCTCCTAAACCTGCCCGCCGGATCGATCTCCTCCTGGGACGAAATGCGAGAGCGTTTCGTCGCCAACTTCCAGGGCACTCGCGACCGTCCACCGGCTGCGGGTGATCTACGGCGCATCAAGCAGCAGCCAGGAGAGACCTTGCAGAAGTACATCCAGCGCTTCAACAGCGTCCGCCTCAAGATCCCCAAGGTGTCGGATGAGGCCGTCATCTCGGCGTTCACTAATGGCGTCCGCGATGTCAAGATGAAGGAGGAGGTCGCCATACATGAAGACCTGTGCACGGCTCTGGAGATGTTCAACATGGCAACCAAGTGTGCGAGAGCTGAGGAAGGTCGCCTCTCTCTCCTGGAGCTCCCGGAGGCTGACCCAAAAGGCAAGAAGGCCAAGGCCAAGGACGTGAAGCGCAACGGACCGACCGTGCTCGCGGCCGAGCCAGAGATGAAGCGCGGCTACGACCACCCAGAGTCATCCAAGGGCAGCCGCCCGTTCTGCGTCTTCCACAACGTGCACAGCCACAACACCAACGACTGCCAGGAGCTCAGGGCCATCCGCGACGGGCGCCTCGATCATCGCCCCGAGCGCAGCGACCGAGGCTACAGCCGCGGAGGAGGACGCTGGGACGGCCGTGACCCCCGCCAAGAATGGCGTGATCAGCCTCGTGAGGACCGTTGGCAGGGCCAGCCTCGCGATGGCCCCTGGAGGGACCAGCCTCGTGAGGACCGTCCTCAGGGCAATGCTGGCTTTCCTTCGCTGCCGCCACCACCAAGAAGGAATGACGACCATCACCAGGACGAGGGGGCTGGGGGCTTCCAGGAGCCTCGTGCCATCGCCTGCATCCTGGGCGGCGCTCAGGCCCCTGCCTCTCATCACATCTTCAAGCAGTTTGCCCGTGAGGTGAACGTGGCCCTCCCCAAGCTCGAGGCAACGCGTCCGCTCAGGTGGTCCAAGTGCACCATCACCTTCAGCTCATCCGACCAGCTCAAGTGCGCGGCGACTGCCGGCGCTCTCCCGATGCTCTGCTCGCCTACCATCAGCAACATGCTCGTCACCAAGACTCTCATCGATGGCGGTGCGGGGCTCAATGTTCTCTCCATCGAGACATTCGACCGACTCCAGGTGCCCTACGACCAGCTACAGCCTACCAAGCCTTTCTCAGGAGTGACCGACGGCTCCACCACACCGATAGGGCAGATCCGGCTCCCTATCACCTTCGGCAAGCGCGACAACTACCGCACTGAGCTCATCGACTTCGACGTTGCCCACATTCGCCTTCCATACAACGCCATCCTTGGGTATCCGACCCTGGCCAAGTTCATGGCGGTGACTCATCATGGTTACAATGTCCTCAAGATGCCAGGGGGCTGCGGCATCATCATAGTCGCCTGCGAGGAGAAGGACGTGGTGTGCTCTCTCGAGCGTGCCTACCAAGCTGCGGCGGTCGAGAACCCAGACGATGAAGGCGTCGTCTACCCTCTTGAGGCTGTCCCCAAGAAGAAGAAGCAGCTGCTCCGCCAAGGACCTCAGGAGGGCGGGGTGCCCTGCGGCACCACCTCAGGCCCAGCACCCACTGACGCGGCGCCTCCCTCTCTCGCATAGGAAGGCGTGCCCGGCGCCCCTCTCGGACTGGGCTCGGGGGCTCTCCTTTGGAGGGCCTCTGACCTGGCCAACGTCATGAGGGAGGCGCTCGGGCACCATGTGGAGGCGTGCTTCAGCGCACGCTTCCGCCAGGACGGTACAAGGCGTGAGGCACTAGGTGCTCAGGAGTTCATCACCAAGGCAATCAAGGAGCTTCAGGAGGCAAGAGCTATGTGAGGCGACCATCACCCACCACCCGGCGCGGCTCCTTGTCCCGGCGAGGACAGCGAGCTGCGGGTCTGCGTCAACATCCCAGGGCTCAACAGGGCCGCATCTTAGGAGCGCTTCTGGCCATCCCGCGCTGGCTGATGCGAGGGTCCCCCTCACAGCTATGTTCGCGTGCCTTTGGGCTTGCTGTGCGCAGCTGTTGCATTCCAGCGCCACATGCGGGGCGTCCTGGCGGCTCATGAGGCCAGAAGCCAGGCGATCCTGTCAGAGGAGGAGATGGATCCTCGCGAGCCCCTCGGGCCCCCAGAGCCTCCTGAGATTCGGGGCCTGAGCGGCTCATGAGGAGCGATTTTTGCGGCACGCGTCTTCAGCTACTCCAACATCTCTTCAGCAATGGTGCCAGGTGACATTTTCTGGTTTGTTCAGTTGGGAGCAACGGTGCCAGGTGACATTTTCTGGTTTATTCAGTTGGGGGAGCCCCTTGGGCTGCATTATCCCCAAGCCGCGTTTGTCCGTCCCTGCGGCATGTATCGTTTTGCATCTATCAGAACTAGCTCTACCTTATCTATGGGTTGATTTATGTTATCACCTGCTTGCCTGGCGTTCTATCGCCTCCGCGGCCTCCCGCATTACTGACCAGCCTCTTGCTCATTCCGCAACGAGGGCTACACATGCTGGCACGGCGCTTGTGCTCGGGTCCATCCCTGCAACGCTGACAAATCTGAGAGATCGAGCTCTGGCTCGCGGCCTGCCCCGCGCACGTCACCTCACCAGATCCTCAGTGCCTTCATCTTCTTGCAGAAAGATCAGCGGCAGGACAGCAAGCGCGGTTATGAGTTATACTCTCCTCTCGGACTAACCCGCAGGAATCCATGGAGTTTAGCCACGGGTGGCCCTGCCAGCCATCCCTTTTTCACGCAATTCACTTGCACGTTAAAGGGGGGGCTCCTGAGCATCGCGCCTCAGGAGCTCTTACTGACTCTCCAGTCCTCACCCCCTGGCCTTGACCACGGCATCGCGACCTGGCATACCAGCGGCGGCTGAGCCTCGCTCGAGGGTCGGGACCCGAGGACGTAGAGCACCTAGATGAGCGGGGAGAAGGGGAGGTCGGCGTGAGCCCTACCTGGAAGCATCACTGCCAAGGCACAATCAGGCGCTGCGCAAAGGAACAACGTCAGGCCCACTAAGATAAGTCACCCATGCATATCAGAGTGAACCTCATCGTCCGGTATTTTGATTCTCGCAATCTCACTTCGGCAATGCCGCTTCCCTTTTCGGCCTCCAGGGAGCTGCTTGCACGCCAAAGGGGACCTCTTGAGCATCGCGCCTCAGGAGCTCTTACCGGACCTCGGGCCGCTCACCTCCTGGCCTTGACCACGGCATCGCGACCTGGCATACCAACAATGATAGAAGCCTGCCTGGGGACTGGAACCTGCCGGTGTAGAGCACCAAGCTACCACGGCAACGAAAAGGGCGAACCATGCCGAAGCAAGATACGCGGCTGCAACATCGTACTAGGAATGATAAACATTGGAGCAAAAGCATTACAATTTTTTACATACCCCCATGGGGTTTGTCACAATTCCGCGCAGGGAAACAAAAGAAGGAAACGTCAAGGGACCCCGGCTGCTGGGCATCACCGACGACGCCGAGCGGACGCCGCTGCCGCGCTCTGGGCACGGCGAGAGCTCGGCAGCACGTAGCTATCGTCACTGGACTCCGGAGAATCGCTGGGCTCGGGAGAGTCACTGGATTCCCAGGAGTCGTCGCTGCTGCTGGAGGAGCTTTCGGAGGCGGGCTCGACGTCTGCGGCCGCGCCGCGCGGACTGCTTCTCCCGGGACAGCACTCCAAACGCCGCCCCTCCTCATCGAAGTCCTTGAAGAACAACGTAGAGGCGCCATCATACTCGAAGTGGATGGCGAGGGCCCCCTCTGGATGGCAGGCGCGGGCGACCTCGCCCCATCCTCGGGTCATGAAGATGTCGCCCGGGGGCATGACCTCGACCTCCGCCCCCGTGGCCAGGCCGCAGCACCCGGCATGCTGCAGCCACAGCTCAAGCGGCCCCCTCGGCGGCATTTCCTCGGCGAAGAACCTCGGGAGCCGGATCCACGTGTGCGGAGGCATTGCCGCCCACACCACGAACTCGCACGAGGTCCCCACGCCATGGGTTCACCAGCTTGCTGGCCGCGCAGCTTCGGTCCGTCCGCCAAGACCCTGGCCCGCGCGGCGCTGGGCATTGCCGCCCTGTCCAGAGCCCTGCGCGCGGGCGTACAGAGGAAGCGGGAAGCCAGGCGAAGGCCGCTCGTACCAAGGCCGCGTCACCCCTTGCCCTTCGCCGGCGTCGTGAGGATGACCGAGCCTCTTCTTCGGCAGAAGTGGCCCCGGCTCCTCCCGAGGGGTTTTTCCCTTCTCCACCGCAGAGAATCTTCTGATCGGCGCCATGGATGTTGTTGCAAGACGGCGAGACAAGGAAGAAGAAGAAGGAGCGGGCAGCGAGAAGATGGAGATGAGTGAGGGGGGGGGGGGCTCTGCCCCTCCCCTCATTTATTGCCGGAGGGAGGCCAACCGCCGGCCTCCACGATCCCACGCAATGATAGTTCTTCTCTGCATGCAGCGGAGTCTCGTCAAGTCGAACGGTTGTCGAGGCAGCATGGGGAAGCGGAGACGCCCACATCCCATCAATCACCACGCGTCGACCAAGGCCGCCGGTGGTTAGGGCCCGCGGTGCTCCGCACTTGCCCCTTGGCTTCGCCTCGAAGCCAAGTTCGAGCGCGCCTTGGGCCCGGGGGCTACTATCGGCTTTCTGGGAACGAGGGTACCCAGACTTGCCTGCCTGCGGCCCACGGCGTGGCTCCATCGACGGCCTGGTACGGCCCAGCTTCAGCGACAACAACTCAAGACCCTCGCGAGGGGCCAAGCCTCGCGAGGCGGACAACACCAAGACCTCCACGAGGAGCGGCCTCCTCAGGCTGGCTCCCGAGGAGCGGAGATCTCTATGCAAGCCTCACCTCGTGAGGTCCGAATGACGTGAGCCATGACGACCAAGGCCAGGCGGGCGCCAGCGGGCGCAGTGTACCAGTTTCCTCTTCGGTGCTAAAGAGGCAAGCGCAGGCGCGGAGTCCCGAGGAATCAACCAAAGGTTTCCATTCCCGTGCAACAAGACCAAGACCGCCAGGACGGAGGTCATCACCGAGCCCACCACGGCGTCACGACCAGAGGCTTTTGCAGGCAAAGACTACTTTTGTCAGGATAGCATGTACTAGTTGTCTCCCTTCGAATTTGGCCGTTGTGGGATCCCTTCCCGCCTTTCATTTGGGAAGAGGACCAAGGCCACTATAAATAGGATTTAGCCACCACCGTAGAGGGGGAGGGCATCGACGGATCATCCAGATCACCCACACACTCACCAGCTCACCCGAGCCCAAGAACACCTCTCCTCCTGAGGCTGTTCGCCACTGTACTAGTTCATCCTTAGCCCCCCGAGGCCAATCCACCACAAAGCAGGAGTAGGGTTTTACACCGCAAGGTGGCCCGAACCTGGGTAAACTGCTATGTCTCTTTTCCATACAGTTCGACGAGCTAGGCTTTGAGATTAGCGAGTAGGCAGACTGGGGAGGACGAGTTCTTCGCACGCACCCCAGAGTTTGAACCTCTCAAGGGTTTGCGGAACCCGAAATCTGACAATGGCAGAGTAGAATCTGTAGAGGCCCTCCATTTCAGTTGTTTGGAAGGAGCACCTTTATCCACTGCCTTGCTAATTTCCTTCCGCTTTATTGATTTTGCATTGTCAAGTAAAACCGACAAGAAAAAGCAATAAAATTCACTCTTCAGAACTCATTCATGCATGATACTGACAATCACTACTTTGATGTAAGGCAAACACATGATATGAGGATGGAATATGTACGAAAAACAGGACGACATGGCACATTCACAACTATTTGTGTAAACTAAGCAGAAGCCATTTCAACAAATTAGAAGCAATGCAAGCTAGACACCGTATGCAACATGCAAGACAATATCACACTGCCAAGTTAAAAGCATCCCATCATAAATGACGTTTTAACAAATTAGAAGCAGTGCATGCTATAAATCATATGAAAGATGCAACCAATATCACACTGCATATATTAAAGGTGTCTCGTAATAATTGATTGATGCGGGATACAAAAAAACAATAGTTTTATGTAAGGACAAGCTTAATAGACAAATATACTATGTACCAAAAACAATAAAGCAAGTCACATTAACATGTATAATATATAAACTAAGCAGAATAGCACATGCAATTTAACCAGATTATAAGAATTACAATCTAGACACCATATGCAACCACATATCACACTGCCAAGTTAGAGCAAGCACCTGCGATGGTGGTTTAGGGAAAATGCGGTTATCAATTACAAAGCTACGTTGACTATCTTTATCTAGCGTTGCTATTTCTTGAGAATCATGTGGGGAGGCTGACACTGCATTCTTTAAAAGAGGATCTTTTCTCACAGTAATCCACGGGCCTGACTGTCTCATCATAAGTGATTGATGAGGGATACACAAGAACATTAGTTTGATGTAAGAACATGGTTAATAGACAGATGTAGTAGTATGTACCAAAAATAGGAAGGCACGTCATATTCAAAGGTATAATGTGTAAGCTAAGCAGATGCAATTTAACCAAATTGGAAGCAATACAAGCTAGAGACCCGGCTGGAGTGGTGAGCATGATCATCGAGGACCTGAGAGCCTGGTGGGAGGCGGGCTCCTTCGCCACCACCGTGGCTTTTTACTTGGCTTGCAGGTGATGCCTGTCTATGTTGGGCTTGTCACTAGCTCGACCAGTGCTCTGACTAGCTATTTGGCTTCTGGTGCTCCCGGGATGGGGGTTCATGTAAAAAATATATTTCCTTATCTTAATAAAGACCGACTTCGGCCTTTCGAATACAAGCTAGACACCATATGCAACATGCAACCACATATGACACCGCGAAGTTAAAGCAAGCACCTGGGATGGTGGTTCATGGTGAGCGAGATCATCAACTCCAGAGCTACGTTTACCGTCTCCATCTGCTGACAATGCACCCTTTAAAGTGCCGAAACGTGTCTTGCCTACGCACGAAGAAAGCAGGAGCGACTTCTCTCTTTTATTTCATGCTTCTCTCAACAGTTTGTTAGAGTGTGAAATACCCATGCATAAAAAAAAATAGTGAGAGTATTGGTGAAGTGTGTGCAGAACTTAGTGCACTATAAAAGTAGCAGATAGCAGGTGGCTGAAAAATAAATGACAGAAGACATATGATAGCTCTACAACATTGCATGGCAAACAAAATTAGATTCTACTCCGTGTGATTTTGTAATATATGAGCACAGGGATGGCTGGGAAATGCAGGTACTCCTCCAGCACACCACCACATGTGGTCCTATCAAAATAATAGTTGACTGAAAATAAATAGGTCAGTCAATTTTTTTATGAACCGTCCGATCTACAAGGAACGGGCGGATGGCCTTCGTCTACCTCCCGCCAGTCACTGTTGACGATCTTTCTCGAACCATGAGCGACCACCGGCCCAGACCCCTGCCTCTGCCGCCCCGCCCTCCCCTCGACCTCACACCACCGTCGTGCTTGGCAGCAGCACCCGGCCATCCCTTTAAGCCCGGCCGACCTCCAGATCGGGCGCCAACAGCTCCTAGGCCCCACACACCCCTAAGATAAACACTGAGGCGCTGCTTCCCCGGTGTAATAGGCGGACTAGCGCCTGTTACGCTGGGGAATGATTCCTTTAATTGGGAATCAACTGACCAGGAATTGAAATCTAGGGGGCGACGGACCTCTAGCTAAGGTGAAATAGTATATGAGGAGAAACCTTGTGCATCGCGAGTTATTAGGAACATCTAGTATCAGGAAGAAGGTGTAGGAAGAAGCGGCCAACTAGTGTCTTATGTGGGATGAATACCATGCAAGCAGACACGTAAGATTTGCACGAATAAGTGAACAGGAGTACCAGTTCTGGTTGCCAGTGCTGTGTCCTCCTTATTTCGCGGCGATGTTCTTCTTTTTACCGGGGGAACCAATGTTTTGGAGGAGGGTGGAGCCTTGGACGAACCCATGACCAAATTGTTGACTGTGTTGTGGTGGCCGTCTGTCGGCGGAGGGGAAGCAGATCCGAGGCTGCGAAGGACGGCGTAGCGGGAACAGCTTCGGTGCGGTGGACGGTGGCGACATTGGAGCAGCAACGGTGAGGGGTAGGACGGCGTGGTTGAACTGGCTCGGGTACGGCGCACGTCGGCGTCCTAGAGGCAGCTCGGCCTCGGCTTCAACTACTAGCCGTGGAGGGCATTGCGATTGCGTTTGCGGTGGACGACGACGTCGGGGTATCGGCTCCGACGTGATGGAGAAGGGCGGCGGTTGATGGGTGGGATGCGGTGGCGGACGAAGGACGCTGGGGTTTCACGGCTAGTGGAGAGGTAGTTTTGGCGCCCACGGAGTATGAATGGGGAATCGGACGGGGGCGGGGGGAGCTAAGGGGAACCATGTTTCGGTCTGGGACGCGCTTGTTTTTGTTTTTTTAACAGATGGGACGCGCTTGTTTGAAATTTGGGGAAAGTACAAATTTTGCCCCCTCTTAAATTTTGGACCTACTGCGGGTCGGGGGTAGGACGGTAATCCCAGGTGTCCCAAATAGTGGGCGGGAGCGATTTCGGCCGAGCGCATGTGTGTTTAGGCGGCCACGGTGTATGAATGTTTTTCGGAGGCGGTTGCGTGGCGTCTAGATGAAGTTACAAACCTACCCTGGTTTAGACCTTTGGACGTCGGGCCGGTAGGTTTCACGGGTCAGAGTTAGAAATATAATTTCCTTCTACGAAACATTGGTCTCACGCGGTTTCGGGCGAGTAGAGGCTCTTTTAGCGCTTCGTTCGAAATTTTGAAACAGAAGCATTCACGTTTAGAGTACTCTTGAACTTTGAGGATTGACCTAAATAGACAATGTTAAATTTTACCTTGTATGTTTGAAAACCTCATTAAATTATGCGCTTCTTTTTGAAATTTTGACACTTGAAAATCCTATAACTACGATTATTTTGGAATGGAGGAGGTAAATTTGAATCTATTTTGTACACGACTATATATGCTTTTATGTACAAAAGCAGAGCAAAGATTGGTGCCCCCATAATTTAGGTATGATTTACAAATGTCATTATCTCTAATTCATATAATTGAATGGACTTCATGTTGAATTCAAATTTTTTAAGCCACCTTAAGTTGAATTCAAATGTATGTTAGTTCCTAGCTAGCTATTTATAATGTTCATTGTGTAACTTTTGTATGTATAATGTGCTTTACACAAACAACATGAACTATATTCACGTTTATATTCGAATTGCTAAAGCGATGCATTGTCTAGAGTTCAGAATACTGACTCTATGGATCAATTATGTCGAATAATAACATAGACATGCTCAAATTCGATAGAATATAGATGTCTGATGGATCAATGACCATTCCTTATGCGAATTGCAAATATCATGATCCCATCCTAATATTTGGATACAATTTATATTTTTAATCAATGTGTATGTTGGTGTCAAAACCGGCAGACCTCGGGGTAGGGGGTCCCGAGCTGTGGATCTCGGATCAATGGATAACAGGGGACGACGAACACAGTGTTTACCCAGGTTCGGGCCCTCTCGAAGAGGTAAAACCCTACGTCCTGCTTGATTGTATTGAGTATATGATGGAGTTTACAGAGTCGATCTACCTCGAGATCAGCATGAGCTAAACCCTAGGCTATGAGGTGATGAATATAGCTCTAACCCTAATGACTACAACCCTCGGTTTGACACCGATAGGGTTAGGGTTTACCAAAGATAGATTACAACAAGAGGGAAAGGGATCCCATCCACCCTTAACTTGGAGGGCACACCACGGCTTCACAGGTCTTCGGTCACCACACGGCTCCACCAATCGGGCCCACGTACAATGGGCCATTGCCCCAAGGTCCCCTTAGTCCATGACTCCCTCAGTAGCCCCCGAACTTGCCTCCAACACCGGGGATCCTCACATCATCATCGGCTTGCGAGACGAGTTCCTTCATTCCATTTGAAGCCGCATTAATGTCGCCGAACATTACCCGGGAGTCGCTCTAATGCACTTGGGTCCGGATAGTCTCAAGATTCAAGGATCCGAAGACATCTCGAGATCGAAGTGGGACCATCAGGGTTTAATGCCGCTCCTCAGGGCAAGGGCTTCGCATATCTTTCCGGAGGGCGTGCGGCCCAAATCCGTCTTTCCACGCGCCCGTCCTTTCGGCTTCATGATAAGGCGCTTATTTATAGATCCAAAGGCACTTCAGAACAGTTATCTTCCCCTTCGCCAAGAATGACACCGAAAAAATTCCCCGAAGCCGTGGCTGACACCCTAGGTTCTTCCTCGCGCCCTCATGGCCCGTTCCCTGGTGAGTGGTTGAGCTGCTCGGTCTCGCATATCCAGCTGAGTCGCCTGCAGAAGCAGCACTTCCTCCATTTGGCCGATCTAGTTCCAGTCCGCACCGGTCTCATCTCCATCGATGGCCGTGCCCTCGCCGAGAATTCCCCTGCCCCAAACAAGGAGGAGAGGGTGTGTCTCGTGCCCTTCCTCCTAAGAGGTTTGGGCTTTCCCATTCATCCTTTCCTATGGGATTTATTAGAGTTCTATGGGATCCAGCTCCACAACCTCACCCCAGGGTCGATATTGCACATTTTCGGCTTCGTGGCCTTGTGCGAGATATTTCTGAGTTGCGAGCCCCACTTTGACCTGTGGAGGAAGTATTTCTGTCTCGTCCCCCGCCTCTGGGAGGGATCTATATTTGAGGTGGGCGGTGCCAAAATATGGCGAATAGCTGGGACCGGGTACCCAATCGGGACCCCACAGAAAGATCCCGAAGGATGGACTTCGGAGTGGTTTTACATCGAGGATGTTCCCCTCACCGACTAATTCGGCAAGGGCTACCCGAATATTCAAATGACCCGCCCATAAAGCGGTACAACTAGCGGCCTAGAGGCCCTTCCCAACTGGACATCGAAGAAGTGCGTGCACCGTCGGCCAAGATCAGGCTGCTCACTAGCTGTAAGTTGGCCATGATCGAAGTCATGGGCATCGCCATTACCCGATGCGTGAAACCCCTCCAACAGTAGGGTCACCCTTTATGGTGTTATAACAGGACCAACAATGTGACACGTCACCAGTGGCAAGGGCCGGAGAACAAGGCGGCCCTGGCCAAAATACTGGCCAATCTCTTCAAGGGAGATGAAGCGGAGTTTGCCCACATGAGCTTTCGAGAAGGCTGCTCCGGATACAATCCGGCGGACTGGGTAAGTCACGACCCACTACTTTGAGTCTGTAGATTACGCCAAATTTTTACCGGTTGTCATATAAATAGGGGTGGAGGCATCAGGTTGCGTCCTTTAGTTGTCCTCCTCCACAACCAGAGAGTCACTCTCGAGACGGCGATCCGGGGTATCACGACGATCCAGAAACATCAATTGAATTCGAAGATGGGGTGTTCTATCAGGAGGGCCTTGATGGCGCCAAGGCGACTGTAACTGCCGATCACCCTGGGGCTCTTCCCTCTTCCTCAGTAAGTGAAAAGAAGAACCCCTCCCGAACAAGACACTCGTCTCGCGCTACCCCCCACGTGCTGACTTCTACTCCCAAGGGTCGCCGTACTATGCGTAAAAATGCCTCGGGAGGAGCGTGGTCCGTGCCAGCTTTGACCCTTGATGGGAGGTCTAAACGGAAGGCTTTCGCCAAGGTGGACGCACCTGCCCCCTCTACCCAGAGGTAACGTGTTTCAGAATTGTGGCAAGGATCACCTTTGTCAATTGTTTATCAAAGCCTGCTCAACTTTGCAGAAGGCGTGTGCCTCTACATCAATCCGAAGACATCCCGGATGCGGCGAACCGCAACTCCGGTCCATAGTCTTCGGCACGGATCGGAGCCCCCTTTGAACACGCGGCGGCTGGCGTGCCTCCGGAGGACTCCGACGATGTCTCGGTCACTAATTCCGAAGTCGAGAGCGTAATGAACCATCGCCGCCGGAGGGAGACTTTGCGCCATGCTGCCTTTACCGAACAAGAGTTTAATGCTTTTAATTCGTTTGATGCGTACCTTGGAGCGGCCCGGACAGGTCTTGATGGGATTGCCGGTCTATTTGTCGCCCAGGTGAAGGTATATAGCTTGAAAGCAAGTTCCCTAACTAACTAGCCCCCAAGCCTTAATTTGGGCGGAACGACCGAGATAAGGATTTTTAACGATGTGAGTTTGTAGGCCGCAAGAGAGCAAAGCAAAAAACTGACCAAGGAGCTCGAGGCTAGCCAGAAACAGTTGGTTGAAACCAAGGCCGAACTAGATGCGGCTCGAGAAGCCAGCAGCGATAAGTCCGGTAAGTGAGAAGAACCGCCTCCCAACTCGGGGAAGGGTATATGGTGTACTTTGTGTGTTCACGCTGTTTTTGTCATGCAGCCGCAGAGGCCGCAAACGAGTTGCGCAAAAAGCTTGAGGCTGGTAAGCGCGTGTTGACGTGAAGTCATGAAGAGAAACATGAGCTCATGATGGAGAATAAACGGCAAGCCAAGGAAATTAAGAGTTTGAGGACTCAACTAGCGCAAGCCTTGGAGGAAAACCAACGACTGAAAGGTGGCATATACGGTAAGCGCTGATCGTACCGCGCTGTTGGTCCGTATTATTGATGTGTGAATGACAACGTGCAACACCTGTTTGTTAGGTCTCCTGACTGGGCGACCCGAGGAAGAAGTGGGCACTTATGACGGGAACCTGTTAAAGGAACTGTCGAAGACCTACGAGAGGGCCCGGAAAGCCCTGACGAGCATGGCGAAGGCGTTATGGCCCTCTGATGCGCCTCCGGAGAGTATGGCCAATCTAGCCAGTCTCTTTAAAGGGGCTCAGCGAAGGTTTGAACTATGGAAGATCTCAGCCTGTCGAGAAGGAGCGCGTGAAGCGTGGGCTATGGTAAAAACCCGCTTCACCAAGCTCGACCCGGTGCATATGGCCTGGGTTGGTCCCGTGGGTCCGGACGGCCAGGAAATACCGCTGAGCTTGGTGTACGACGACGTGATGCAAGCAGCTCGCTATTCTCAGAAAGACTGTGTGTTAGAGCAATTGATAGATGAAAGTGCAACTATCCCTGGGTGATTTTGGTAATTCCTAACAACATATAGCTCATTGAACTAATGCTATTTCAAGAGGATTATTTCAGGAAGTTCAATGATTGGCATGGCATGGACTAGGAATGTGGACCCCTCAAAATGCTAAGGACACATATTGGCTAAAGCTCAAGACTCTACATTTTCATTTTAGTGATCCAAGATCACATTGAGTCCATAGGAAAAGCCAATACTATTAAAAGGGGATGAGGTGTTGCTTAATGGCTTGCTTGCTCAAAATGCTTAGTGATATGCTCCAAAAGCCCTCAACCACTTTCTCATATCCACATATGTCCCAAACCAAAAGTCAAACTCGGCGCCACCGATTTGATCTATCCGGCGCCACCGAGTTCATTTGACATCGCCACTGCCAGAAACCCTAGTCAGTTCGGTCTCACCGATAGGGATCTCGGTCTCACCGAGATGGGATTGCAAACTCTCTGTTTCCCTTTGTAATGTTTCGGTCTAACCGAGATGAGCGATCGGTCCCACCGAGTTCGCAATGCAAACTCTCTGTTTCCCTTTCATAACATTTCGGTCTCACCGAAATGAGCGAATCGGTCCCACCGTGTTTGCCTGACCAACTCTCTGTTTGCCTATTACAGAAATCGGTCCTACCGAGTTTATGTGATTGGTCTCACCGAGATTACGTTATGCCCTAACCCTAATGAAATCGGTCCCACCGAGTTGACGTGTCGGTCCCACCGAAAATCCTAACGTTCACATTTTGAACTAAATCGGTCTGACCGAGTTTTATGATTCGGTCCCACCGAGTTTGGTAAATTGTGTGTAACGGTTAGATTTTGTGTGGAGGCTATATATTCCCCTCCACCCCTCTTCATTCGAGGAGAGAGCCATCAAAACGTGCCTACACTTCCAGTATACATTTTCTGAGAGAGAACCACCTACTCATGTGTTGAGACCAAGATATTCCATTCCAATCATATGAATCTTGATCTCTAGCCTTCCCCAAGCTGCTTTCCACTCAAATAATCTTTCCACCAAATCCAAATCCGTGAGAGAGAGAGTTGAGTGTTGGGGGGACTATCATTTGAAGCACAAGAGCAAGGAGTTCATCATCAACACACCATCTATTACCTTTTGGAGAGTGGTGTCTCCTAGATTGGTTAGGTGTCACTTGGGAGCCTCCGTCAAGATTGTGGAGTTGAACCAAGGAGTTTGTAAGGGCAAGGAGATCGCCTACTTCGTGAAGATCTACCCGAGTGATGCAAGTCCTTCGTGGGCGATGGCCATGGTGGGATAGACAAGGTTGCTTCTTCGTGGACCCTTCGTGGGTGGAGCCCTCCGTGGACTCGCGCAACCGTTACCCTTCGTGGGTTGAAGTCTCCATTAATGTGGATGTACGATAGCACCACCTATCGGAACCACGCCAAAAATCTCCGTGTCTACATTGCGTTTGCTCCCTCCAAACTCCTCCCTTTACCTTCATATGCAAATGTTTTACATTCCGCTGCTATACTCTTAGACTTGCATGTGTAGGTTGATTGCTTGACTTGTGCCAAGTTGCTAAAATCTGCCAAGACTTAAAATTGGGAAAAGGCTAGGTTTTTATTTGGTCAAGTATTCTAATCACCCCCCCCCCCTCTAGACATACTTTCGATCCTACAAGTGGTATCGGAGCTTTGGTCTCCATTTGCCTTGATCTCCATAGCTTTGGTGATCATAGCCTTGGTTTCACAACCTAGGAGAGTATGGCGTCTAGCGAGGGAAATTACCACCGTAGAGGTCCTTACTTTGATGGTACTAATTTTGCTAGTTGGAAGCATAAGATGAAAATGCATATTCTTGGACATAACCCCGCCGTTTGGGCTATTGTGTGTATTGATTTGCTAGGTGATGATGATTTACTTGTTGACAACTCTAGTGATGAAAACTATGATGAACTTGCTATTAATCATGCTAATCAAGATAAAACAAATGATGATGTTAAGAAGGAGATTGAGCGTCTAACTAAAGAACTAAACACTCTTAAGTTAGCTCATGAAACTACCTTAGAAGATCATCGAGAACTTTTAAAGTCTCATGAGAAGCTACGCTTTGAAAAGCTCAACCTTGAGCAAGAGCATGGGTTCTTAAAGGCAATCAATGATGATCTTCGTAAGAAAAGTTCTTCTTACATTGCCAAGCGTTTACTCTTGTCTACTTACATGCCACAAGTAAAATCTAGCAACAAGAGTAAGAAAGATTCTTCTTCCAGTAGTAACAATAATCATGTTAAATCCAATGTTGTTGCTTCTAGTAGTTCTCTTGATTCCACTAATGATTCTCTTAGCCAAGTTACACTTGAGCAAGAAAACAGCTTATTGAAGGGAATTATAGAGAAAGGTGTTTACAAAAGCCTTGCCGGGAGTAAGCAATTTGAGGAAATTGTACGCAAGCAAGGAAGGCACCGGAAGAATCAAGGTGTTGGTTTTGAACGAAAGTTCAATGCCAATGGAGTTGAGTGGGAAGTAGATCAATACCCCAAGACGAAGTTTGTTACTCAACAAGAGAAGTATGATCCTACTTCTTTCCAAGGGACACAAGCTCAAGATGATCTTCCACCACAAGACCACAAGCAAAAAGGCAAGGACAAGCTTCAAGAGGAGATTGATGCATTTGAAGAAGCTCCTAAGGCCTTGGTCAAGTGGGTTCCCAAGACTACATCAAGTTCTACTTCGTCAAGTACGACTACAACTCCAAGGATTCCCATCAAGATGATGTGGATCCCAAAGAAGAAGAACTAGAGAGTTCTTGAGGGTGACTCCGCCAACATACTTCACTCATATCATTTTGGCAAGGACAAGTGCAAACAACTTCCATATCTTGCACTAGTTCAAGGAGTCACAAACCCTCTTGTTGATAAGACAAGGGACAAGGTAACCTAATGCTTTCATGGACATCATCTTGTGTGAACATCACTCTATGTCTATGGATATCCTTGTTTGTTCCTTGTGGGACTAACCCGTGTAGGTATTGAAAGTGCAACTCACTCCAAAGAATTGCTCCAAATGATCTACATCAACATTGAGCATCCACATCTTCAACATCTACATGAAGTCATCATCGACAAAACCCAAGGTTAGTTCATCCCTCTTAGGGGGGATATCACATCTAGGGGGAGCTTTACTCTAACAATTGAGCTAAAGCAACTCTAATGGTGTGAACACGACAATGCTTTATGTAAAAGTGGTAACCCCACTTGTGCTTAAATGATGAGTATGACCTATGATCAAATGTTCTCATTTGACTCCTAAGTCAATATACTCATATATAGATGACCTAGTCATCGCCAATTGCTTGATAGATGCTAGAGTGTTTGTGCATGCTTTGCCACATGTTTCATTTGCCACTTTATTGTGTGAGCATGTTGATTGCATATTTACTCATTCGAGGACATCCATTTGTTGCCTTGATTGTTTGGTTTTTTTCTCTTTTGCCAAATGGATGGACAAGAATGCCTAAGAACTTCCTCTAGCTATCTATGCTTTTCTCGTCTCAAACTCTATTCATGCTACATCACAAAGTTTGATCAAGTCAGATTCGAACCACTCTGTGTGAGGAGCACTCGGAGTCCCCGATTCGTCATAGACTTAAACTTCCAAAACCTCTCTGTGCATTTCGGTCTGACCGATTCATCCACTTTGGTCATACCGAGTTCACTGAGTTGATCTAGGCTTTCAATCTCGGTGCAACCGATTAGAACCTTTCGGTCACACCGAGTTGCAGTAACCGCTTGCGATTCTGCATCTCGGTGCTACCGAGTTGTTCCTTTCGGTCACACCGACAGGGTCAGGATATATATACCGACGGGTGAGATTTTGGAAATTTCTTCAAAACCCCTCAGCCCGTGTGTGTCCTGCTCTGCCGCCTCGGGTCTCCGGATCGTCTCCTCATCGCCAGCGACCTCCCGCCGCCGGTCTTCGTCGCCGTCAATGGATTTCAACCCCGCCGTTGCCGCCGTAGCGAACTCACCGCCGAACTAGGGTATGAGTTCGACCTTTTGTGCTAATTCCTAACTCCGATTCTTAGCACAATGCAATGCCATGTTCTATACCACGTATGAGATCAATCTATCTAGAGAAAACCTCCATTAGATTAGGTTTGATTTGAAAATTTAGGGTTAAGTTTCCGCCGAACTCATCTCGGACCGACCGAATTGTGGAAATCGGTCTCACCGATTTGGCTTAGGCCATAGCACTTACACTTTTCGGTCTGACCGAAATTGCAAATCGGTGTGACCGAGTTCGACTCTCTGTGAAACCCTAGCAATCTCAGAGTCACCGAACAGTGTCTCGGTCTGACCGATTTCACTAGTTTAGACTCCAAAAGTTGCTTCGGTGTCATCGAGTTTAACAAATCGGTAGCTCCGAAATGCTTTCTGTGGAAAACTAAAACTAAGTTTTTGACTAATTTGTTTTGCAAAATCTCTGCACTTTGTGATGCTCATCCACTCTACCTCATCTATATCTACTCACAGGGTCTGCTGTCAGTTTGCTTTGCCAGTATGTCTGACTAGAGTGATAGCCAGAACAAATCAGAAGAGCAAGTGAACATGAGTGAGGGCACTAGTCCCTCTAGCAGTTATGATGAAGGCAGCAGGAGCACCCCAAGCAATTTGCCCAAGGCAGCCACTAGGACAAGGAGAAAGAGAAACTCAGATTCTGAGGATGAAGATTTTGTTGAGGATGAGGTCAGCTCAAAGAAGAAAGTTGTCCATGATCCATCTGTGCTCTTATATTTTTTGAAAGAATGTTGTCTTGACCGGCCATCGTCTTCTGCCTCGCCGATCAGAGATTGGGGAGTGTTCCGTACTGCGTGCCATAGGAAACAAGGCAAGAATTCGGGAACCAGGCAATCTGGCCTTCTGGTTTGAATAGACGAAACATGTGCGGAGAGCTATGTTATATTACTATTTAACATAAGAAACATCTTCTGATGAAAATAGTTCCTCCAAGGGTTCCTTTCTTCAGGTAAGATGATAATCCGGATACATAAGATCAATGGAAACCAATGGCTGCGAAAAAACCTTGGTGATAAGCGCGAGGCTGTATTCTCTTCCCTTAGGCCGACTTATTGTATTCTAGAAAAACACTAGCTTTCGGCTTCACCCGTCTGAGGTACGGTCCCGGATAACCCGGTCGTAGCAATCGCAGAGGTGCTCCCTTTACTCCCTAGCCGAACAATCGGGAATGTAGGGGTAAGCACAGGAGCCAGGCAACCCAGCGTGGCAAAGTTCTTGAGTCAAACAAGTGCATATGTTGGCTTAACATGTATGAGAAGTGTGCAATCAGGACGAATGCGATTAGACACTTGTTCAGCTCTTCTAGGGGAGCCCCCAGGCAAGGCTGGGTATTACATTCAATGGTGTATATAGTATAAGTTCGGTATGGTTTGGTTAAGCCGAACTAATACCATGGCAAGAGACAGAGGAGAAAGGCAAAAAATAAAAGAAGAAAAAGGGAAAGAAGGTTACGTCGGACTCAGGCGTAAAAACGCCACAGCCGTGCTGCGTTCCACGGGTTCGGCTCAAGGCCGTTGTTGGTCGGACGGCGAAGTCGATATGCTCCTCCTATGAGTACTTCGTCGATGATGTACGGTCCCTCCCATTTAGGCGAGAGTTTATCCTTCTGTTTTTCAGGGAGTCGGAGGACGAGGTCGCCCACGTTGTACGTCTTCGTCCGGACTTCATGGTTGTGGTAACGTCGTGCTTGCTGCTGATAGAACGTGGACCGAGCTTGAGCTATGTCTCACTCTTCTTCCAAAGCATCCAAATTATCCTGCCGATCGAGTTCGGCTTCCCTTTCTTCATACATGCGCACTCTAGGTGCGTCAAGGATCAGGTCGCATGGGAGGACTGCTTCCGCCCCGTATACCATGAAAAATGGTGTGTATCCGGTGGACCGGTTAGGAGTAGTGCGCAGCCCCCATAGTACGGAGTCGAGTTCCTCGACCCAATGGCTGTCTGATTGTTCAAGGGAGCGAACCAGGCGATGCTTAATGCCACTCATAATTAGGCCATTGGCTCGTTCGACCTGCCCATTGGTCTGTGGGTGATATACCGAGGCGTAATCAAGCTTGATGCTCATTTTGCCGCACCAGTCTTTAACTTCCTGAGCGGTGAAATTGGTACTGTTATCGGTAACGATACTGTGGGGGACACCATAACGGTGTACGACATCGGATAAGAAGTCAATGACGGGTTCGGATTCTGCTGAAGTGAGGGGTCTTGCCTCAATCCACTTGGTGAATTTGTCGACCATGATCAATAGGTACTTATTTTTGTTTGTCCCCCCTTTGAGTGGCCCGACCATGTCGAAGCCCTAGACCGCAAAAGGCCACATAATCGGTATCGCCTAGAGAGCTGTAGGGGGCATGTGGCTTTGATTTACGAAAAGCTGGCATCCGACGCAGTGTTGGACTAGAGTCCGGGCATCCTCACGGGCGGTGGGCCAGAAAAACCCTGCTCAGAAAGCTTTGCTGACCAGAGCCCGAGCAGCCGCGTGGTGTCCACCCATACCCGCGTGTATTTCTGCCAAAAGCTGCCGCCCCTCTTCTTCGGAGATGCACCTTTGTAAAACTCCTGTGGTGCTCTTCTTATAGAGTTCACATTCATGGACCTTGTATGCTTTAGAGCGGCGAACGATACGTCGTGCTTCGGTTTGATCCTCCGGAAGCTAATGTTGTGTGTGGTAGGCAAGCAAGGGTTCTGTCCAAGGTGGGATTACGACCATTACTTTGTGTGCGGAGGGCGTTTCCTCGAGTGCGGAACCGCCGATGACTTGATCGTCTTTTTCATTTTCGGGCAGGGCATTGTGAGCGGGCTTGTCGGATGGTGCACCGGAGACGTTGTCCTGCCAGACCATGGAGGGCTTGAAGAGCCGCTCGAGGAAGGTGTTTTGAGGAACTGGGTCACGCTTCGCGCCCATGCGAGCGAGGACATCGGCTGCTTGATTGCTGTCTCTAGCGACATGGTGAAATTCAAGGCCCTCGAATCGACCAGATATCCGGAGGACCGCGTTTCTATATGCCGCCATCTTGGTGTCTTTGGCATTGAACTCACCATTTACTTGAGAGATCGCCAGATTTGAGTCCCCCCTTACCTCGAGGCATCGTACGCCCATTGTGGCGGCCAGGCGAAGACCATGCAGTAGTGCTTCGTACTTGGCTACGTTGTTCGAGTCCGTATACATTATTTGGAGGACATACCGAACAGTGTCGCCCGTGGGGGAGATGAGGATGACCCCAGCCCCTAGTCCGGCCAACATCTTCGAGCCATCGAAGTACATTGTCCAGTGCGAGTATGTGGAGTACTCCCTGGGCAGTTCAGCTTCGGTCCATTCGGCTATGAAATCGGCCAGCACCTGAGATTTAATGGCTCGGCGTGGCTTGTATGTTATCTCGAAGGGGAGAAGCTCGATGGCCCACTTGGCGATGCGGCCAGTAGCGTCCCTGTTATTGATTATATCATTCAAGGGGACTTCTGATGCTACTGTGACCAAACATTCTTGAAAGTAATGTCGAAGCTTTTGGGACGCCATGAAGACTGTGTAAGCTATCTTTTGATAGTGCGGGTACCGTGTTTTGCATGGTGTTAGCACTTCAGACATGTAATAGACCGGCTTCTGGACCTGAAATTTGTGACACTCGGATTCCCGTTCCACTACAAGCACCGCACTGACCACCTAATTGGTGGCTGAAACATATAGCAACATGGGCTCGCCAATACTAGGAGCGGTTAGGATGGGATTGCTGGCTAGGAGTGTTTTAATCTCCTCGAGCGCCGCGGTTGCTTCGTCTGTCCATTGGAAATTCTTGGTCTTTTTTAGCAACTTGTAGAGTGGTAATGCTTTTTCTCCGAGGCGTGATATGAAGCGGCTCAAGGCTGCCATGCATCCTGCCAGTTTCTGAACATGCTTGAGCTCTGTTGGTATTGCCAACTGAGATAACGCTCTAATTTTGGCCGGATTGGCCTCGATTCCTCTATGGGAAACGATAAATCCGAGCAGCTTTCCGGCGGGTACCCCGAACATACATTTTTCCGGGTTGAGCCGTATGTCATAAGCTCGCAGGTTGTCAAACATTTTGCATAGGTCATCTACCAGTTGGTCTATGTGTTTGGTTTTGACAACCACATCGTCCATGTATGCCTCGACCGTTTTGCCAATTTGATTTTCGAGGCATGTCTGAATCATGCGTTGGTATGTAGCTCCTGCGTTTTTCAATCCGAACGGCATGGTGTTGAAGCAGAAAGGGCCATAAGGGGTAATGAATGCGGTTGCTACCTGGTCGGACTCTTTCATCTTGATCTGGTGGTATCCAGAGTATGCGTCGAGGAAACAAAGTGAGTCGTGTCCGGTGGTGGCGTCGATGATCTGGTCTATCCTTGGCAGGGGGAAAGGGTCCTTAGGGCAGGCCTTGTTAAGGTCTTTGAAATCGACACAGAGCCGCCAGGACTTATCCTTTTTTGGTACCATTACCAGGTTTGCTAACCACTCGGGGTGTTTGATCTCACGGATGAAACCGGCCTCCAACAGTTTTGCGAGTTCTTCGCACATGGCCTGTCGTTTGGGCTCGGAAAACCGACGTAGGGTCTGCTTCACTGGCTTAAAGCCTTTTAGGATGTTGAGGCTGTGCTCTGCTTTCCTGCGTGGGATTCCTGGCATGTCCGAGGGGTGCCAGGCGAATATGCCCCAATTTTCGTGCAGAAATGTCCTTAAAGCATCGTTGACTGCGGGGTCCAGCTGTGCTCCTATGGACATCGTTTTGTTGGGGTCTTTTGGATGCACTTGAAATTTTACTATTTCGTCTGCTGGCTTGAATGATGTGGATTTTTGTCTTTTACTGAGAACCACGTCGTCCCTATCGACGGTAGTGCGTAAAGCTGTTAGTTCTTCAGCCGCGAGGGCTTCGGATAGTGCCTCTAGGGCAAGGGATGCCGTTTTGTTTTCGGCTCTCAAGGATCTGCTTGGGTCGCTTTTAAGTGAAATTACTCCATTGGGCCCTGGCATTTTGAGTTTCATATACCCGTAATGTGGTATGGCTTGAAATTTCGAGAATGCCTCACGTCCAAGAAGGGCATGATATTCGCTACGGAAGGGTACAATGTGGAATAGCAAGGGTTCGGATCTATAGTTATCGGGTGTGCCGAACACAACATCGAGGATTGTGTGTCCCGAGCAGCGTTCCTCCCTACCGGGTATTACCCTCGGAATGTGGTGTTACTGCGTTCGATGCGAGACCTGTTGAACTGCATCTTATCGAGTGTATCCTCGTAAATGAGATTGAGGATGCTGCCTCCGTCCATTAGTACTTTAGTCGGCCGAAAACCATCGATGATGGGATCAAGGACTAGTGCGGCTGGTGCGTGGCTGATACGGGTACCTGGCTCATCCTTCTCATCAAAGGTGATAGGAGTATTTGCCCATGGGTGTGCGGCTATCACTTGATATATCTGGCTGAGCTCCCGAAGAGCCTTTTTCCTTTTGCTGTTTGATGTGAACGTCTCGTATACCGTAAGGACATTGTGGTCCCGTGGTGAAGCTGAGGACTATTTATCTGGGGGTGTAAGGCCCAAGATTGGTTCGCCATGTTTGGCCACTTGTCTTACCATCCAGCAGGCTCGAAGTCTGCGGGTTGGGTTTGCGTCTAGCAAGACCGAATGACTTGGGCATGGTTTATCCAGCAACTCATCTAACACCGATCTAGGTCTGGCCTTCCTTCCATTGGGCTCGCACTCAGGTGACCGATTTGTATTGGTTCGTTTAAGGCGAGGCCTTCCGTTATGGGCGGTGGGATGTGGTCCCATGCTCAGTTGTTGCGCCCTCCATGTGTCCTCCATGGCGCAATATTTGCACACCATGTCTGATAGTTCGGTGAAGCTTTGAATTTGGCAGCGCGCGAGGGCGTTTAAGAGGCCCTCATCCCTGCAGTTGAACTGGAAGGCTTTAACTATTTCTTTGTCACAGCAAGGTGCCATCCTGTTTTTTACCAGGAGAAATCTAGCCCAATAATGATGGACTATTTCGTTTGGCAGCAGTTTGACATACATGAGGTCCCATATGTCTGGGCTTCTCGAATCCGGAGAGTATTCCGAGTGGTGGGTGGGTGGGAAAATTTCAAGAACTCCCCTCCGCCGCGGATCCGGACTATCCTTGATGGGAGGTTGAGGCGTGTCCGGTTCTGACCGCACAGGACTCGGATCTGAACTGATGTGCGGCCGGATAGGCTCAAGGCCGGGACTTGTGTCATGTGTTGTGTCCGGACGTACATCCGGGCTGGTGTCTGACTCCGGGCTGGAGATTCGAGTGTACACCATTTTTAGCTTACATGGCTGTGACCCCTCCTGGGCTTCTTCGACCGTGGTGACGAGGTGCGTGACCGGAGGGGTGTTTATTTCTCGGTCGTCGGGTTTAAGCCCGACCCGGTCGTAGGCTGTGGGCCTGATAACAGAAATTCCCATTGCGCGGAACGGATCTGCCAACTGATCTGCCGGCTGGGCATGTAGGGGTGCCGAACGCTCCGGTAACTCGACGAAAGACCCTGCGGGTGGTCCGTCGGAGTTGGGCTTCGGGGCCGGACCTTGAAAGATACCGGATTTTCGTGAGTTTGCTAGTCCTGGGGTCAATGCCTCTAAACTGACGATTCCTTCAATGGGGTTGAGGCCTTCGATCTGGTCAAGGCGGCCGGCGGGGTCGGCACGCACTAAGATGCCACTGAAGACGAGGAGGTGACCAGGGGCGGTAAAGCCCTCGGTGCGGGCGCGGTCTCCATCGACCAGTTGAGCCATCGATCCTTCCGGCGATCGCACAGCGGAACTCTCAATGAAAGCACCAATGTCGGTGTCAAAACCGGCAGGCCTCGGGGTAGGGGGTCCCGAGCTGTGGATCTAGGATCAATGGATAACAGGGGACGACGAACACAGTGTTTACCCAGGTCCGGGCCCTCTCGAAGAGGTAAAACCCTACGTCTTGCTTGATTGTATTGAGTATATGATAGAGTTTACAGAGTAGATCTACCTCAAGATCAGCATGAGCTAAACCCTAGGCTATGAGGTGATGAATATAGCTCTAACCCTAATGACTACAACCCTCGGTTTATATAGACACCGATAGGGTTAGGGTTTACCGAAGATAGATTACAACAAGAGGGAAAGGGATCCCGTCCACCCTTAACTTGGAGGGCACACCACGGCTTCACAGGTCTCCGGTCACCACACGGCTCCACCAATCGGGCCCACGTACAATGGGCCATTGCCCCGAGGACCCCTTAGTCCATGACTCCCTCAGTGTACATCAGTCTTTTACGTGTAGTTTCACTCTCCATAGGCCCCTCCTCACACACGCGCTAACTTTCTCTCTCACACATATGCGCACATGGTGTATATCCATCGGTGGTCTCTCACACATGCTCACACACTCTCTCCCGAGGTGTCTTTCTCACACACATGCTCTCGATATCACCCTCCCTCCCTCTCGCAACCATTTACGACTGTTTTCACTAACCTTTATCACAAGCACTCTTCCTCTCACACGCATATGCACACACAATCCTCATCGACCCTTTCTCTATACATAGACCTGCCTACGTGTCTCCCGCACGCACATTATCTTTCGGCCTATCTCGCAGGCATTGTCTCCACCTCTCTTCCTAATTGACGAATATGATTCCAGCAGAGCATTCTGCAGGATGCCCCTTAAAGTTAGGTTGGATGAATGGTAATATCAGAGACAAGGGGTTACCTTAGTCCGAGGACCTAGGGTTACAAATCCTAGCCGGCTTTGTCAGTGGACACAGAGTCCTTCTCGACTCTGGTATCTTTGTCTTGTACGATTAGTCCTCCATGGGTCTCCCTGAATGCGTCATGGGCTGGCCAATGTGGCGCAGGACAGAACCGACCCAAGGGCCTCACCACGGCCCACCGTACCTCACGCGGTGACACACCCTCTGCCCCTAAGTCTCATTATCTTCTCACACCCACACATACCAACACAGACACCACACAAAAAAAAATTCTCCTCATGCCTCTATCCCCTCCCCCCTTGCATGTACACACTCAAGGGCATCTCTCGCCGTGACATCCTATTCGTCTCTCTCTCTCTCTCTAGACCTCTCTCATTTCTCGTGCTATCTCTCCCACGCCCCCCATCGGCCCCTCTATCCATGCCTCTCTCGAATACGTACACATACCCTCTCTAGGTCATGCCAAATACGTTAACTACACACTCACACATGTTACATCTTATCACGTACCCCATTGATCTAAAAAGCCCTCTCTTCGCATTTACTTTGCATACAACATTCCTTTTGAATAACACCACACAAAGTGTGGCCAAAAATTTACTTTAGAATTTCTACATATATACAGCATTACAAAGTTATATGGAGTATGAAAGTTAATTTGCATTGCATGGTGCACCCAATGATATTTATTCCGCACTGTGAATTTTTATATTTTTATACAATATATAAAGTTAGTCATAATAAAGAGAAACGAAGAGCATCTCTCTCTCCATCGCACATACCCCCTCTACGCCCCTTTCACGTACGCACACAAACAATCTCCATGTCCTCTAAAAGTACGCCCCCAGCACATTTACGCATGCTTCATCTTTCTCTTGTGATATATACATCGATGATCATTGTATTTGAAGCGAAAGCACGATACGTACATTGGACTTCAGAATCCACTCATTACGGTCACCATTTACGTTTTGTGGTTATTATACTATCACGGGCTCACCGTACAACTCTGTATTTGTTCAAGACACGACTAGTTGACAAGTTAAACGCTCCACGTGGTACCTCTAGTGTTGCATCACATTATCTCACTACCATTGGGCCCACCTGTCGGCGTGTATAAGAATGAAAACAAACAATAAAAAAATATTGGACGGTGGTTCGAAGTCATGACCGCAGTCACAGCGGACAAGGTGGCCTTGTATTGGTATGCTGAGCCGTCTGTTTTAACACACGGGAGCTGGTGTGGTGATTATACACACACGCACGCTTGCACACGAACTGCATGCACGCAAACTCACACGTACACACGCAGCCACGCACGCACGCAACACTCACGCGCACACACGCACGCATGCACACACCACACGACCAACACACACGCTCACGCTCAAGTGCTCAACCTACACATGCATGCGCACACATCAGGCCCTGACAGACACATACATAACCAGGTGGTTCCCACGCACGGGTTGGAGTCTTGTCACGCCTGCGTAAATTTGTGTTTATCTTACTTTTTTCCTATGCGAGCTGATAGGTGGGACCCACAAGGAACATGGTCAATTTAACCAGTCAACATAGTGCCACGTAGACTATTTGGCTGGTCAACAGAGTGCAATCCGATCCTGAACGGTGAGCAAGTGACCGTATAATCACCGCAAAATGTATATAGTGACCGTAATGAGCGTATTCTGAAGTCTGGTGACCGTATTACGTTTTTCGCTTGAAATACACTGTCCGCCAGTGTATTTATCTCTTCCCTCGCTCTCTCTATGGAGCCGAGCAGGCCAACGTGTCAGTGCCTAAACTGGCACACGCCACCCCATTATTGTTGTATTGGTTTCGTAAGAGTGAACAAGCATTCACGTCTACCGTACAAACTGTAGATATGAGTTACAAATGCTATGAAGACGAATACAAATATTTAAATCCACTTTATGCCCAATTTCTCTCTGTAGGCCCTTCAAAAGTACATCTCTACACGTTCTCGCATGTTACATCTAACAACTATGCAATACAGCACTACTACACTCTAACACAATAAATCATATGTGTTTTTAGTTTTACTAGATCTCATATTGTTACTTAATTATTCAGTTTGCATACATTAAAATTGCCTTTGAAATGTATGGCTAGTATCATCTACCGCACGGGAAAAATCCCGCCCTTACCTGTTTAATCGGGTTTGTATCGATGGATCGTGCGAAACAACAAAACTATAGTAGTACTACAGTACAAGTAGCAGTTCACTGGGCCGCCGTGTCAGGTACTCCTCCATCGTAAGAGTGGAGCGCTCGCTTTCTTAAATGTTCTAGTTCCTTTCGCCGACATGTGGGACATCAAGCAACCGGGTCCACGTGCCATACCGAAATAACAGTGCAGAGCAGCAGGGGTGAAGCACCCTGGTCATGGCGCCGGCGTAGTAATGAGTAATGAGGTGTCAAATCACAAAGCCGCACCTTTCCCGCAGTTAAGTTGGAGGGACGAAGTGATGCTAAAAAAGAAGTTGGATGGACGAAGCAACCATCATTTCACTCGTTGCTGAATCCGCTTCTTCCTCATCTTCTTCAAGTTAATCACGTGTTGCTTCTGCCATTGTTCTGCCTCATGTGGGACGCGGATCGGCTTGGTAAATCACTAACACGTGGGACCGCATGTTAGCAAATCGCAAGGCCAACGTCCTCTAAAAATAAGAAACCTTCCCCGCCTTCCGCGCGGCAAAATCACCTCCTTTTTACTAATCTTGATATAATTTTTTAGATCAATATAATCAAGATTTGTATAGATAACACACAGGAGGAAAACCAAGTGGTACGGTTAAGGGCATCCACAATGTGTAGCCAAATGTGAAAAATAGCTTTTGGCATCGATGGGAACCATTGTGGAGGGTGCTGCCAAAGCCAAAAAGAGGGATCCGAAGCTCCCTAATTGATTGATTGAAGGAATAGAAAAATGCAACCTCTCTCCTCTTTCTCCCGTGCTTGGACGCATGTACAGTATAGAGCACAGAGTCTACTCCCCTGTCCCTTCTATCACAAATCACAAAGTAGTGAGGCATCAAATCACAAAGCATGGACGAAGCAACCATCATTTCACTCTTCGCTGATTCCGCTTCTCCATCGTCTTCTTCGAGAAACCACCTTACCGCAGTAAGCTGGACGGACGACGCTATTGTGTAGTAGTACATTTACGCCTTCTTTGGTTCAACGGACTTCCTGGATGCAAAGAAGGCAGTTATCTTGCCTTGCAGGCGGCACTTGCGAACGACTTACCGTGATCTCCCTCAATGGTGTGCTCCGTCGAACGCACTTCGCCAAAGCCACAATGTTCAAGATATCGTCGACGTCACCGCAATGGGGAAGGAAGTGAAATAGTTACTACCTCCATTTTTTTGTATACAAGGCCAGTATCAAAATTACAATTTGCAGAAGGCCACTAACACTAATCGAGGCAAAAATGATGAGGTTTGCCTCGTACTAGCAACCAAGGACATTAATATACCCTTGCATGCATGCGAAGTGAGAAGGTTGGTTTGCATGGCGCTGCATTAATCAAGAAATGAGGAGTGAATTGTTAGCTCTTTGGGCGTTGGAGAAAAAAATACGCATTAATTGACATGTCAAACGAGGATTTGTATCGATCAATCCCGCGAAGGAAAACTCGCCTTTCTTTTTTAACACAATAGTACATACTTGTATCCTGTTTGGGTCTAGGCCTTGCATTGCCAACTTTGCCACACATTTTTGCCAAGGTTGCCTAAAGTTTTTCAAAATGAAAAGGAGGTACACTTGCGCACGGCTGTCGCGGTCGCACCGCACCCTCACACAGTCGCTCCTGCACGCCGCAAACCCAACCAAGGGAACGCACCCTCACTGACACGTGCTACCGCATGTGATCAAACCAAACTTAGCCATCCTACCGCTGACACATAATTTTTGTTCATACAATATGTTTATCCAATCGCATGTTGGGAAAGATCCGTGTGGCCCGTGCGGTGGTCTGTTGGGGAAGAAGAAGAGGTGAGGAAGAAGAAGGGTTAGGAGACGTAGGATATTCATCCAACCGCCTGAAATGGTCGACTGACCCAAATGATGAAAGTCAGGCGACTTGCATAAATATATGTTTTTACACAAGAAAAGATCCCTAAAAACAACAACATAAAGAAAAACTATCACTGCTCGCGGAACGAGATGGCCTCGTCATCTTTGGCTGCCGGCGCGAACCAGCCGTAGCTGCCGACGTGTGTCTCCGCACCGTGGTTGTCCTCGGCCTCCAGCTACTCGTTCACGCGGAGCGTGCGGGCGCTCTGCACGGACGCGAGCACTGCCCGGTTCACGTCCATGACATTTGGTTCCGCCTGCAGGAGGGCCTCGATGGCAGCGGCATCCGCGCACTCCTCGTCGAGTTGAGCCTCCGCCGCCCGGTTCAAGTCCAGGACGTCCGGTTCCGCCTACAGGAGGGCCTCGATGGTAGCGGCATCCGTGCACTCCGCGTCAAGTTGAGCCTCCGCCGCCCGGTTCACGTCCACGACATCCGGTTCCGCCTGCAGGAGGGCCTCGATGGCAGTGGCATCCACGCGCTCTGTGTCAAGTTGAGCCTCCGCTGCCCGGTTCACGTCCACGACATCCGGTTCCGCCTGCACGAGGGCCTCGATGGCAGCGGCATCCGCGTGCTCCGCGTCGAGTTGAGCCTCCACCTACCGGTCCTCCTTTAGGATCTCCAGGTTGAACCGCTGGCCCGCCTGCACCATGGGGGACCCAGACGCCGGCACGAAGTCGACGTCCATCGTCTCATACGCATCGGGGGCCTTCTGCGCCGCGACCTCCGCCATGAACATTGGATCGGCTTCCTCCTCCTCGGAGCTTGGCTCCAGAGAACTTGGGGATTGGCCCGCCGCAAAGCAAGCTTGGGAACGAAGGTCTGTGGCGCCGACCGCCACCGTGATTTTTGCGCGGCGCTCCGGCATCAGCATCTTGTAGTACGTGATCTTGCGGCGCACCATGGCTTTCCGACGAACTAGGGGACGGCTGATGCGGGCTAGGGAATCGAAAGGTGGGGAATGGGCTGGAGAGGAGGTGTGGTTTTGGGGCAGTGGTGACCGGCCGGCAAGTAGCTGGTGTAGGCCGAGCAGCGAATGTTCTGGTGTGAATAGTGGTTCCAGTGACGACCGGTCAATCGGTTTTGACTATGCGGAGTTTGCAAAGCCGGACAACTGGAGCCTGGAGAGTTGTGGGGTGGGATGGGACCAAAGTTTTGGTGTTTCACGTGGCAGACATCTGGACCTCCCCATCGTTCCTATCGACAACGAGGCGGTGACTTTGTAAATCTCAAGATGACTAGCAAGATGCCCGTGCATTGCACGGAACATCCGGATGCATTTTTTTTACAAAACACCAGTTGTGATTGACCCATGCAGGAGTAATCCCATGTGTAAAAACTAATGACATCTCAAGAATTTCATCAAAAAAGTGGTATCTCAAGAATTTCATCGAAAAATGATAGATCTCGAGAAAGATGAGAAAGAAGGTGAGGAGGAGTGGGGCGCGGTGGTGATTGGTGGTCAGACTTAGCGGAGGCATGGGGCTGGACGACGCCGGCAGCGGCCACCATGCCAGATTGTTCCAGAGGATTCCTTTTTCAATTACTCAACAATGAAGTTGTAGGAGATAAGGATGAATGAGAGAGGTGCGGGTATCCTTTTGCAAAATTGCCATAGTTTGCTTTCTATCCATCAGATATAGATCATACGGTCTATATTGCAAGATGGCAGGCACACCATCATCACCAAGAGTAGAGATCTCTACTACTATAAAAGACTCAGTTGGTGATGATGGCGTGTGTGCCATCCGTCATTGCTGACCATTAGATCTGCATCTAACGGCTGTGAGGTAAGTTGTGGCATTTTTGCAACAAAAAATAGCCCACTTCTCTGCTCCAATTTGCATAATACCCCTTATTATCTTGAAAGCAACCACATCCCTCCCTCACCTCATCAAAACAGCCTGAGAGATATATTTTGAGTGAAACATAATATATTTTTAGTGGTATATGTATATCAAAACAAGAGTGTTTTTTCTTTCAAGTTTGTGAACAAGTACTATTCTACTTTGGATCCGTTGCAACGCACGGGCACATTGCTAGTATAGATATGACGGCTCAGTCTCTTAAAGGTGCTCATAGGGGTAGGGTGTGCGTGTGTGCGTTCATAGGGGTGAGTGTATGCGCGCATGTATGAGCGCTTGCGTCTGTACTATGTCAAAAAAGGAGTACTCGAAGTATGCAAGTTCATAAGGAACGGACGCTGTACATCACTCTTGTCGTGTTTGCGTTGCACCCCGGCACGGTGGACCCTGCACGTCGCTCACCGAATGGAACGCACTTCGTCTTGCGTTTTTGCTCGCTTGTGGGACCGCAGTTGAGAGCAAACTGACGTCCCTCCCCACTCCCCCCCCCCCCGCCCGCTTCATTTACTACTAGACTAGAAGAGAGAGAGGTCGGTGTCGTGGGAAACCACGGCCTCCTATGGGGCCATCAGCCCCTTTTGGTTCGGCGGGGGGATGGTCACGTTGCACAAAGAGCGGAGAAGCGTCGCGCAGCACGGCAGTGATCACACAAGCAGTCTTTACCCAGGTTTGGGCCGTCGTGAGGCGTAAAACCCTACTCCTGCTTTGGTGGATTGATGGTGGATAATGGTGGTGAAATGTAGCACACTCGCCCGGCAAGGTTGCGCTGGGGGCGAGAGTGGCTACGCGCGCATGGATATGCGAGGATCCAACCCTTTCTACGGTCGCCATGGGCCTCCTTTTATAGATTAAGGGGTCACCACAGTGGCAAATTAGTCTTTGCGTACTGATTAGTAGCTAACAGTGCTATCATATCTAACTCTACAAGCTGACAGAGCGCATTAAATGCGCTGCTCTGTGTCACAGCACAGCTCGCCCGGCAAGCCCTGCCGGGCTGTTTTGCCAGCTTCGCGTCTGCTTGCTTGACATGTCTCAGGACGGGTGTCATATGGAGGTGTTTGTTGTAGGAAGTGGCTGCCATGTGGCAGAAAGCAGCCACTTAGTCACCTTGGAGCTTGACACCGCTTCGATTACTGACTTGCGTTGCTTGTGAGGTGGAGCGGTGGAGTGGCTTGCCTCCGCCAGCCCCGGCAGGCCTGCCGGGACGATCTAGGAGCTTGCTTCCGGGGGAAAACCCAACCATGCCAGGCTCGCCTGCCCGGCAAGGTAGGCCCTTCCCTTAGCGATGCCTCGTTCTTCTTGCTCGCCTTGGCCTTCTCGACTTGCTCTTGGATCCTTCAAAGTAATTGATCCTCCTTGTTTGGTTTGATCTTGGTCTTGCAATCTTGTCTCTGGCCTGTGCACAGTCCGTGCAATGGACCCAGGGTCTGTTGCACCGACAGGAGCCCCCGGGCTTGGCACGGACGCGCCGCTGGGCGTCGTCAGGGTAGGCCCTAACCAGTGCACAGGCAGAAATGTAAGGGCGGCTCCGCCCTTTGAGATCTTCTTTGTTTCTTTATTAACTTGAGCTCGGGTCAGTTTTCGGTTTTCCCGCGCATCGTGCAACGCCAATTGTAGTGGGGCCATTCTTGTAATGGCCCGTGAATGACTTTAACCCACGGGCGGGTAACTGCCAATTCACCCTTCCCACCACGCCCTTATCCTCAGCCACGTATGCCGCATGCATTGAGTGGGGTAGGTAATGGAGGCGCGTGGTGCGGGAGAACATCACAGCAGGGGCACGATCTTCTTGGATTGGTGGAGGAGGATGGCGGGTACTCGCCGGGGAATTAGTCCCCACCCCCAGCTCGCCTATAAAAGGAGGAGCGGGGGAGGAGCGGAGGCACTCATCCACATTCCACTCCTCCTCCGCCTTCTGTTTCTTCTGGGTATGCTGAAAGGAAGAGCCTGGGGCCAGCCCACGGGCCCTAGCTTGGAGTTGCTGACGATGTCGAATGCTCGTGCTGATGCTTGGGGAGTGAGTCCGGTCCGGTGTCGCGTGTTGCCGGTGGTCGCCACCCTGTTGTCGAGGTGTCCGGGGCTCTTGATGCTTGCATGGGATGCTGTGTATGGGGTCATTGGTAATCCCAACACCGCTCCTTCCGACGGACCTCGTATTCATACTAAGGACGGCGACGTCTTCCTGCCCGCCAAGGTGGGGAGCGGTGCGCCTCGAGTGTCCTGCTCGTCGCAGTCGCTCGCCGTCTCTTCGGGGGAGGTGCCGGGCTGGGGGCCTGGCGTCTTCCTGGAGCAGCGGTGATGGAGAGAGATCGAGGGAAGGCTGGGGAGGCGGGACGCAGGGCGTCAGGTCGGAGTACAATGGCACCGACGCCTCCGTCTCGTATCGGCGACCTGCCGCCTCGTCTTTCTGCTCTTTTCCTCCCTCGCCGGCACCATCATCACCAGTCTCTTCGGGTGATAGCCGGGGAGGGATGTTCCCATGGTGCCTTCCCCGTCCTCCAGCAGTCTTCCAGATGGGTGTCGGTGGCTGATCCCTCCGGTGCCCGAGCTGGGGCTTCTTGCTGGTCCTGGAGGTGGTGATCAGGGCGCCGCCGTGCTGCTCTTTGTGTCCCTCCTTCGCAGCCTCGCCACTCTCGATCTTGTCAGGCCGCGCTCGGCAGGCCACGGCAGGATCAGGGGTGGGCTCCTGCTTGGGTGCTCTTTCAGCCGTCTTCTCTTCCCACCGCAATACCTGGTGGAGGGAAAATAAAAAGAGGGGATCACGGGGCACTTATCTTTTTTCAGTCTTAAATCTGTAGGTACTTGCCAAATTTTAGTTCAAATAATGTAATCTCTTGTATCCATGTTTATGTTCCATGAGATTTGTACTTGTTGATCAGCATATTAATGAAAAAGATAAGCTTGCCGGGCACTTGTCCATGTATGACATCCATGCAGAGGTGAAACACCTCCATACTTTCACGTAAACATGTAG
Source organism: Thinopyrum elongatum (assembly GCA_011799875.1). NCBI lineage: Eukaryota > Viridiplantae > Streptophyta > Magnoliopsida > Poales > Poaceae > Thinopyrum > Thinopyrum elongatum. Next base: position 164,204,135 of record CM022302.1, read on the forward strand.
GTCCCGGTAAGCTACCTTGCCGGCACCCCATAGGACTGCTGCCGTGAGGCTGAGCCTACTGGGCACATAACCTATTGGGAGAGACCAGCCCCCCGCCAACCCCTTTCAGCCAAAGGCCACAACGACCATCCTGACCGAAGCAACGTTCGTGACAGTAGATGGGAGCACCTTTGTTTCCGAGGCGGCGAGGTTTTCGTATGCACAAGTTCTACTCACGGAACATGTATGGATAAGAGATGGAACTTATCTGTTTGGCTTGCCGGAGATCGCAGTGTTGGCTTGTCTTCGCATCCTCTTCCTGGGACTAAGTCCACGGCAGGAGCCTGCAGTTTATGCAAATGAAGATGATGCCAGATGCAATCTATCTACATGATCATGCAACCTATCTACATGAATCATGCAATGCTTATGAAATGCTTATGCATGCATGCAACTTGTCGGGGCCCCCCAGCGCTTCATTTATTTCTCTGTTGCTCAGGGTCTTCGCCTGGCTTTGTACAAGGGGTTACATGCAGCTGAGGCAAGGCCTGTACAAAAGGGTGGCTGCCGGGTAGGGCCCGACAGCCGCGCCTTACGGGTAGAACTTGCGGAGATGCTCAATATTCCATGAGTTTTGCAACTGAATGCCATCTCCGATCTCCAGACGGACTGCGCCAAGTCTGGTGACTCGTACTACCTGGTAAGGGCCTTCCCACTTCGGCGATAGCTTGTTTGTACCCTTGGCGGACTGAACTCGCCTAAGGACAAGGTCGCCTTCCTCAAAACACCGGGCATGAACCCTGCGACTATGATAGCGACGCAGGGCTTGCTGATAGCGTGCAGCATGCATAGCAGCCCGGAGATGGTTCTCCTTGAGAAGCACGGCATCATCACGCATGTGTTGTTCCTGCGCTACTTCATCGTATGCAAGCACCCGAGGTGACCTGTAAATGAGTTCCGTGGGGATAACTACTTCTGCCCCATAGACTAGGGAGAAGGGAGTCTGCTCGGTAGCTCGGTTTGGTGTCATTGTGAGGGACCAAAGAACCACCGGCAGCTCATTGATCCATTGCCTGCCGTGCTTCCGCAGCTTACCAAACGTTCTTGTCTTGAGTCCTCGCAGCACTTCAGCATTCGCCCTCTCAGCTTGTCCATTGCTTCTGGGATGTGCGACAGATGCAAATGAGATCTTGCTTCCGAGGGCATGAACATATTGCATGAAGGCGCGGCTCGTGAACTGGGTGCCGTTGTCGGTGATGATCCAGGCAGGAACCCTGAAGCGGCACACCAATCCTTTCAAGAACTTGATAGCTGACTGAGCAGTCACCTTTCTCACAGCATCTACTTCCGGCCACTTTGTAAACTTGTCGATTGCAACGAACAATAATTCAAAGCCCCGGGCAGCTCGGAGGAAAGGGCCGAGGATATCGAGCCCCCAGACCAAAAACGACCATGACAAAGGGATTGTCTGGAGTGCTTGGGCAGGCAGATGGATATTTTTGGAATGGAACTGACAGGCTTCACACTTGGTGACGAGCTCAACCGCATCTTGGAGGGCTGTGGGCCAATAGAATCCTTGCCGGAATGCTTTCCCAACCAAAGCCCTTGATCCAATATGGGAGCCGCACATGCCTTTGTGTATCTCTGCCAGCAGTTCCTTTCCTCCTTCCCGGCAAATGCACTTGAATTTCACACCATTGGTCCTTCTTCTGTACAGTGTGTCATCGACAAACTGATACATACTGGCCCTCCGGGCTACTCTTTCAGCTTCTTCTTGCTCTTCGGGAAGTTCTCCGGTTTGGAGGAAATGGATTATGTGCCTTGCCCAAGTTGGAGCCTGAGGTTCGGCAACGAGGACTAGCGACACCTCCACATTCGTGGGGGTGCATCCCTTGAATGCGGGGACCAATGGCCCGGCAGGAGGGTGCTGCCCGGCAAGCGAAGGGGAGTTGTTTCCGGCAGGGTCCCTGCCAGGAGCCCCGAAAGGCTCTACCGGGAGAGGCTTACCGGAGTCCAATTTCCTCCTTTTTCGGGCCATTGTTGTTGGGGATACGGAGGGTTGAGTAAGATGGAGAACAAAAGTCCCTGGTTCCATAGGAAGCTTCTGCGTAGCGCATTTTGACAGGTGATCAACAATGCTGTTTTCCGCACGGGGTACGTGTTCTGTTTGCAACCCGTCAAAGCGCTCCTCCAATCTTCTCACTTCCTCGATGTATGCCTCCATCAATGGGCTTTGGTAATCCTTGTTGACTTGTCTCACCACCAGTTGTGAATCTCCTCGAATGATCAGCTTCTTGATTCCCAATTCTATGGCAATTCTGAGCCCGGCAAGAAGCCCTTCATATTCTGCTGTATTGTTGGTTGCCTCCTCCCGGGGAAAGTGCATCTGGACGACGTACCTCAGGTGTTCTCCAGTGGGAGCCACGAGCAGCACGCCAGCACCTGCACCTTGTAGGGAGAAGGCACCATCGAAATACATGATCCATTCTTGGGGCGCTTCCTTGCCGGGGATAATTGTTTCTTGTGCCTCTTCATCAGGGGTTGGCGTCCATTCTGCAATAAACTCTGCCAACGCCCTGCTCTAGATTGTTGATGTGCTTTCAACCTTCAGGCCAAAGCTGGATAACTCCAATGCCCACTCCACTATCCTGCCGGTGGCCTCTGGGTTTTGAAGTATCCTTTGCAACGGGAAGCGGGTGACAACCGTGATCTCATGGGCTTGGAAGTAGTGGCGCAGTTTCCTTGTGGCCATGACAAGGCCAAAGATCAACTTTTGCATGCCAGAATACCTGGATCTAGCCCCTTGCAATAGGGAGCTGACGAAGTATACTGGGCGCTGCACCACCTTCTTCCTTGCCGTGTCCTTGGAGTTGCCTCCGCTGTCGTGCTCTTCTTTGTCCTGATCCGTATCTGGCCTTGCCGGGTCGCTCTCTTCCTCTTCTCGCTGTGCTACTAGGGCCGCACTAACCACTTGATTAGTTGCTGCCAGATATAGCAGTAACGGCTCTTGTGCTTTGGGTGCGACCAAAGTAGGCACAGAAGATAAGTAGGCCTTCAAATCCTGCAGCGCTGCATCTGCTTCCGGGGTCCACTTCATGGGTCCTGCCTTCTTCCGGGGTCCACTTCATGGGTCATGCGACCAAAGTAGGCACACTTCATGGGTCCTGCCTTCTTCCGGGGTCCACTTCATGGGTCATGCAACCAAAGTAGGCACAGAAGATAAGAACGGCAAGGCGCACTCGGCAGACTTGGAGATGAACCTGCTAAGCGCGGCAACGCATCCTGTCAAACGCCTCACATCCTTAACCGTCTTAGGTGCCTGTATCTGCTCAATAGCCTTGATCTTATCGGGGTTGGCCTCTATCCCGCGGTGGGACACAAAGAAACCAAGTAGCTTGCCGGAGGGAACGCCAAACACGCACTTCTCTGGATTCGGCTTCAAGTTGATCTTGCGCAGATTAGCAAATGTCTCTTCTAAATCCTGAATGATGGTTGATCTGTCCTTGGTCTTGACCACAATATCATCCATATAGGCTTCAATGTTCCTGTGCAACTGTGGTTCAAAGCCAATCTGAACTGCTCTTGCAAAAGTGGACCCGGCACTCTTCAACCCGAAAGGCATGCGCACAAAGCAGTACGTGCCGCATGTGGTGATGAATGAGGTCTTTTCTTCGTCTTCCTTGGACATAAAAATCTGATGGTATCCAGAGTATGCATCCAAAAAAGAGAGCAACTCACATCCTGAAGTAGAATCCACAATCTGGTCGATGCGCGGCAAGGGAAATGGGTCCTTTGGGCATGCCTTGTTTAGATCCGTAAAATCTATGCAAAGCCTCCATTTTTCCATTAGCCTTGCGGACAACCACTGGGTTTGCTAACCATGTTGGATGCAGTACTCCTCTGACCAAACCAGTTGCTTCAAGTTTCTTGATTTCCTCGGCAATGAACTGCTGCCGTTCCAAGGCCTGCTTCCGAACCTTCTGCTTGACGGGCCGGGCATGTGGGCGGATACCAAGGTGGTGCTCGATTACCTCACTGGGAACACCGGGGATATCAGATGGTTGCCAGGCAAACACATCGATATTCGCCCGCAGGAAGGCAACGAGCACGCTTTCCTATTTGTCATCAAGGGTGGCACTAATAGTGAAAGTACCATCAGCGCCAGCCAGCCCTGCCACGACCTTTTTCACTTGGGGTGGAGTAGCCTTGGATCTCTTGCTGTTGGAACTCTCTGGTGTGTCATCAACGGGCGCGGCACATTCCACAGAGGTACGCTTCCCGGATTCCTTGCCAGTGCCTCTGCTATGCTTTTCCTTGGTGGGAACTGTGGCTTCCGCGTCCTCTGCCGCGACCGCGTCCTGGTACATCTTATCCACACAAATAATTGTGTCTTTCTTGTCTGATGGAACGGAAATGACGCCCATCGGCCCTGGCATCTTCAAGGTGTTGTAGGCATAGTGGGATGCTGCCATAAATTTGGCCAGGGCCGGGCGCCCAAGGATCCCGTTGTACGACAAAGGGAGGTCAACCACATCAAACACAACTTTCTCAGTCCTGTAGTTCAACTCCCCTCCAAATGTCACTGACAACGTAACCTTTCCCTTAGGACGGCTCCTGCCGGGATTGACTCCTTGAGACGTGCCTGTGGCCTTAAGTTCTTCCTCTGCTATCTAGAGTTTGCTGATAACATTTGGGGAAATCAGATTCAACCCGGCCCAGCCGTCAACCAGCATCTTTGTGACCTTGAGGTTGCGAATTGTTGGTGAGACCAACAACGGCAAGCACCCTACCGCAGTGATGCGGTCGGGGTGGTCATCTTCATCAAAGATGATGGGCGTGCGTGACCACTTGAGCGGCTTCCGAGAATCTGCCGCTGGCTCCATGGTATTGACTTCACGCGCCCACTGTTTAAGTTGGCGGTGAGAGGAGTGCAAAGATGCACCCCCGTCAATGCACAGGGCGTCAGTGGCCTTCTGGAAGTCCTGCTCGCCGGTTTCCTGTTCATTCCCTCCATCACTCTCATTACTGCAATCCTCCTTCTCTCGGCCCTTGCCGGGTTTCCCTTGGTTCCGAGGAGCCTTACCAAGGCAATTTGCTTCACCACCCCGGCCCTTCCTGCCAGCGCCATTCTGACCTTTTTCCTTATCACGCTTCTCATACTCAGCCTTCTATCTCTTGACGAGCTGCTCAACTTGATAACACTCCTGGAGATCATGGCCCTTGATCTGATGAATCTTACAGTATGGCCCATCACCTTTCCCAGCTTTCTCGGCAGTCGCCGGCTCCCGGCAGTCAGCGCATACGGTAGCCTCCTTGCCGAGGGCTTCAGCCTTGGCCTTCTTGCCTGTACTAGGCGTGCCTGACCCCTCAACAACCATCACTGTCTTATCCTTGCGCTTCTTCTTGTGCTTCTTGTTCTTCTTCTTCTTACTGATGGTTTCATCGTCATCTTCTGAGTCGATGTCGACGTAATCTTCCTCCCCAGGAAGCTTCCTTCCCTCCTCCACCCGAGCACACTTGTCCACCAAAGTGTAGAGCTCCTTCACAGTCTTGGGCAACCGAACGTTCATCTTGGAACGTATCCTGCGGTTGCGCACGTTGGATTGGAAGGCAGCTATCACGGCAGCTGGGTGGATATCTGGGATATTTTTGTGGACTCGACTGAATCTCTGCAAGTACTTCCGCAGAGCTTCTCCTTCTTTCTGCTGGAGAAGCTGCAAGTCGTTGGGCCGCCCTGGTTCTTGATGGCCACCCCATGAAGGCACCAATGAACTCGTGGCACAGGTCAGCCTAGGTCGAAATGGAGTTCTCCGGCAGGTGCATTAGCCAAGACCTCACATTTGACTTGAGGGCCAAAGGGAAGTAGTTGGCGAACACCTTCTCATCTCTTCCCCCGGTAGCTTGAACAGCGATGGTGTAGATGCTCAAGAACTCTATCGGGTTTAGTCTCCCATCATACTTCTCGGGTATCTCTGGCTTGAACGTGTGAGTGGACGGCCAACGGACTTGCCACAGCTCACGGGTGAAGGCAGCGCACCCAACCTCAAAAGTCAGGCACCCGCCATCTCCGAGCGCGGGCTCCTCGACGTCGGGGCCATCGCACCCATTGGTCTGGCAGGGGTCGTCGCGGCACCGCTCATCGATGAAGCACGCGCCTTCCCTTTGCCTGCCCTCCGGGGCACGCTGTCGGCCTTGACGTGCTCGAGGATCTGACGAGGCCATCGAGACGTCATCGGGCGCCTGGACTTGCGGCTCCCGGGCGGCTTGCCGTGGTAGGGATTGCACCGTGAGGGTGGCCCCTCCCGCATGACCAGCCGCACGAGCCGTTGTTGCTGCCTGGGGAGGCCGTGGCGGTCCGGCCCGTTGTGATCCTTCCGCCTCGGCAAAACCAATCAAACTTTGGATGGTGGCTCGCCACTCATCCATCTGGTCTATCGCCGGTGGAAATCTCAACAGCAGTTGGGCTCGCGCCATGGCCTCTGAGGCAGTGCTTGGCATAGGTGATGACAATGTGGATCGTAGTGTCGCTCGGCTCCTGACGTTGCCGGTGGCAACTGCGCCGCACCCTTGCTACTATGAACCAGCCGTTTGGACAGCATGGTGACGCGGCGGAGGCGCCTGAGGGCCAGCGGCTCCATTGGGCACAGTAGTTGGGTCAGCCCGCCCCGGGGGTGGCGCATGCCCTGCGGTCGCGCCCGCAGCGGGGGCAGCCGAAGGGTTGCGATTCGCCCCAGATCGAGCATCATCACTAAGGCTGTGCCCGTTGGCGAGGAGAAAGGGTTCAGGCGGAACGACCCCTCCATCCGTACCTCGTGGAGCATGGCCGTCGGGATGTTGCTGATGCTGTCCTTCCCCGGTACCTCCCGTTCCTGCTTCGGCCGTGGGGGAGGTGGCGATGGCGCCGCCTGTGCCAACCACGTCCCCCGCAGCATCCACACCCTCACGAGCCCCCGCATTCCCCGCGACGTCAGCGGTCGTGGGCGGCGGAGCCTTCGAGGTGGACGGGTGATTTGCATCTCCGGGCTTCCTCTTGGGCGCCCTAGCCGATGACGCTGTCGACGATGAAAATGTCGATGAAGATGATGCAGAGCGTACGCTCTCGGTTTCGCGCAAGTGATACCCCTACCTGGCACGCCAAAGATGTCGTGGGAAACCACGGCCACCTATGGGGCCATCAACCCCTTTTGGTTTGGCAGGGGGATGGTCACGTTGCACAAAGAGCGGAGAAGCGTCGCGCAGCACGACAGAGATCACACGGGCAGTCTTTACCCAGGTTTGGGCCACCGTGAGGCGTAAAACTCTACTCCTGCTTTGGTGGATTGATGGTGGATGATGGTGGTGAAGCGTAGCACACTCGCCCGGCTAGGTTGCGCTGGGGGCGAGAGTGCCTGCAAGCGCATGGATATGCGAGGATCCAACCCTTTCTACGGTCGCCATGGGCCTTCTTTTATAGATTAAGGGGTCACCACAGTGGCAAATCAGTCTTTGTGTACTGATTAGATAGCTAACAGTGCTATCATATCTAACTCTGCAGGCTGACAGAGTGCATTAAATGCGCCGCTCTGTGTCACATCACAGCTCGCCCGGCAAGCCCTGCCGGGCTGTTTTGCCAGCTTCGCGCCTGCTTGCTTGACACGTCTCAGGACGGGTGTCATATGGAGGTCTTTGCTGTAGGAAGTGGCTACCATGTGGCAGAAAGCAGCCACTTAGTCACCTTGGAGCTTGACACCGCTTCGATTACTGACTTGTGTTGCTTGTGAGGTGGAGCGGTGGAGTGGCTTGCCTCCGCCAGCCCCGGCAGGCCTGCCGGGACGATCTGGGAGCTTGCTTCCGAGGGAAAACCCAACCCTGCCAGGCTCGCCTGCCCGGCAAGGTAGGCCCTTCCCTTAGCGATGCCTCGTTCTTCTGGCTCGCCTTGGCCTTCTTGACTTGCTCTTGGATCCTTCAAAGGAATTGATCCTCCTTGTTTGGTTTGATCTTGGTCTTGCAATCTTATCTCTGGCCTGTGCACAGTCCGTGCAATGGACCCAGGGTCTGTTGCACCGACAGTCGGCCGAGTGTTAATGAGGCCATACTGACGCTCGAATTTGGCCGGGAAAATAGGGAAACCGACGTGTGGGGCACACCTATCGGGATGACGTGGCGCAGACTAGTCAAATGGAGGAGCTGGCCCATGACCTCCTCGCCACCGGCAACCGTTCATGTGGGTCGTGGGGGCCAGCAACATGGCGCAGCTCCCGCCCGCCTCTGGACACGGCGACCGCGGTGTGCGACACGCTCATCGCCGCTGGACACGCTCGGCTTCAGGGTGCCGTGGGTGGCGCTACCGCTATGGCACGACCAGCAGATCAACACCCGGCTCGTCGAGGATGCACGGGGCGCCGAAGTGCGCGCGCGCCATGACGCGTCCGCATAGTGTTCTAGCGCGGCCAACTGCATCGCCAGGACCTGAGACCATGCCGGGTCATCTTTCAATGGCATGTGGGATCGCATGTGAGCAAAGGGCATGTCCAACGTTGCCACTCCCGCAGCTGACTACCCTGGCACACAAAAAACCCTCATCCCTCGTGCCGTCGCGCGCGTGCGTTCCCAGCCGGTGCCAGCTGCCCGCATTCATGTCGTCCGTCCGTATGCCATCATTAAGCAGGCTCGCTGCCCGAGGAACCAACTCCGGCGACTTATTGACGCACCCGAACGCTTGGCCTCACCGGAATGCACTACTTAAAGCGGCAACGCCCAGCTAAACTCCACGCCATAGCGTATCCTCCTATGTGGCACCACATCCACCATGACCGCGAGCGGGAACACTCTGCGGGAGAGCTTGTCTTCGGGGATGAAGCTCGAGGTCGCCGCCATCGCTCCACTCGACGCACGCAACGCAATACCGGTGTAGCCGGACGCGGACACGACTGCACAAGTGGTGGCCACGCTGGCGGCCGATGATGGGAGCACCGCCAGCCACGCATCCTACTTGCCGTCGTCCAACGTTCGGTGGTGCATGTGGCAGGTGAAGCGACGGACCGTCCTCGTCCATCATCATCGACCTCATGTCCACCGGCACCGCCGAGGTCGGGGACTCCTCCGAGGATGAGTAGGGCATGGGAGGCGGCAGCTCATGGTGTGCCAACTGGCCGGCCCATCTCCCATGTTCTACTCTTCCTCGCCGGAGACCGCACCTTCACTTCACAGGTCTTGAAACCCGCCGCCGTTCATGGAGACGGCAGATGGAGGACGTCGTCGCCGATGCGGAAGTACAAAGGAAAGTGGACGTCGGTCGCTGCCGTAAAATAGGTTTAGGATCAGGTTTCTTTTCTTTTTCTGTCCTATAAAAGTTCGAAATGTAATGAAAATATGCCGTGTTTGCATGAATCTCGTCCGGTGTATATGAATTTTCACAATAATAGTAAGATATATTGTATGAAAATATATTGAATGATGATTCGTTTTTGTGTGTATAAACTTCGTCCAAGTTTAGAAGGTTTGACCCGAGACAAAGCTAAAATGCGAAGTAAATAAACACATAGGTATACATACACAATTTATCTTAGGCACTCCAATAGTACGTCCACTACACATTCTTGCATCTCACATCTTTCTCTCGGTCTGTCTGTCAAACTAACTAAGCCTTGTCCTAAAAAATAAAGTCCTAAAAAAACCAACTAAGCCAACCTCCCAGCATATCGCGCGGGAAAAGACCCGGCCGCGCCATTTTAGTCGGGATTACCGGATTACTAGTAGTATCGATGGATCGCGCGAAGCACCAAGTTTAAAAGGAAAAAGGCGGTAAACTCACAGCACGCCTGTCGCGGTCGCATTGCACCCCTCACACGGTCGGTCCTGCACACGGCTCACGCAAACGGAACGCGCTTCGGCCTACCTCTTCACTGACACGTGGGACCGCATTTGGAGAAACCGGCCATGCGCCAAACTCCCCCGCCCACTGCGCAAAAATTCCCCCCAAATCCCAAATTCAACTTCCCTTCGGCCAACTAGCCAATAATATTCCCCAAACCCCCCTCCCCCCGGCCCCCTCCACTCCATTCGCTCCACGAAAGATGCCCTCCCCGCTGCACCGATACGTCGGCGCCGCGGTTTGTCGAGGGGAAGCGCGGCGATCCTCTCGCTCCCACAGTACGCTCTCGTAGACTGTCGTCCTCCAGCCGCGCCGCCACCGCTGCAGACGTTCTTGTGGAGACGCACGACGGTTAGCTTCTCCCACGGTATGCGCATTCTAGACTGAGGCCCCATGCATGTCGGAGTAGCGCTAAATGTTAGCTGATAGACGCTGTTAATCTCACTGTTTGCCGAAATAGTTTACAGTCAATATGCTCTGCTTAAGAAGCTTCCTTGCCCTGTTCTGCACTCAATCTGCTTTGCTGAGATGGCATGCCACGCCCGATTAGTTGCTAAAATATCTTGCCATATATTTATTGTGAAGTAGATTGCCATGGTCTAGTAGCCAATCTATTAGGTGAAATAGCTCGACACCATTTTATACACGATCTTTGTTGCTGAGATGGCCTTCAATGGTTGTGTGCTCGGCTTCATTGACTGCTGAAATAGCCTGCCATAATTTAGCACTCAAATCTGTTTGCTGAATTAGCTTTACATATATTCCGTTACTTAGATCTGGTTGTCCAAATATCTTGCCATAGCTTTAGACATCGACCTAGGTATTTTTTTCTGGACTTTATAAAAAAGCATATATGTTTTTCCTGTAATATCTAGTAGAAGAACTAATTTGTAAGTCTAACAGATGGACATGACTTGTATAACTTCTGCTCGAAGATTCTCCGCTGCATATGTTAAGGGGGTTGAAAACTTCATGAACTTTATCAGAGCTGAGTACGGTGGTCCGAAATCAGATGTGCTCTGCCCGTGTAGCAGTTGTATGAATTCAGTTACAAGACCCCAGTCAACTGTGCAAAATCATCTACACTTGTATGGGATGTCGGTCACATATACTAGGTGGGTTCATCATGGTGAAGCTGTGAACGTTAATGTTACTGACTATGTGGAAGCAGCAGATCACCATGTTGATCTGCCTGATGCTCAGGTGGAAGAGGAGGAGGAGGTGGTGGCGGCGGAGCCAGTGAGTTTGACCAACATTGAAATAATGCTACGAAATGCTCGCGCATTTTGTGAAATTTCACCTGCAGAAGAAAAACGGTGGGCCCGTGTGTTGGAACAATACAACGTGGCAGTCACCCCAGGAAATAAGCTGTCAGTATTCTCAGCTATGGTCACCTTTCTTTAGGTGAAGACATCTGAGCGGATGACCAACAAATCATTTGATGCGATGTTGGCTGCTTTCCGCAAATCTTTCCCAGATGCGTATGAGCTGCCACACACCTACAGTAAAAATGAAGAATTTCCTTCGTGCAGTTGGAATTGGATATGATATGATCCATGTTTGTAAGAATAATTGTGTTCTGTTCCGGAAGGATTACGCCAACTTAAGTGAATGCCCAAAATGCAAATCATCAAGATGGAAAGATGGCGATGCTGTGAAGAGGATTCCTCATAATGTTCTGAGACATTTTCCAATTATACCAAGATTGCAGAGGTTGTTTCATGATGCTGAAACAAGAGAGGATGTACTGTGGCATTCAAGGAACCAGTAGTACAGAGATCAGAATGTAATGAGCCATCCATCTCATGGTAGTGACTAGGAAAGATTCAATCAGAAACACAAAAAGTTTGCTGCTGATCCGAGACACATTAGACTTGGCTTAGCTACAGATGGATTCAACCCATTTGGCCACCAGAGCGCCACATATAGCATGTGGACAGTGCTTGTTATCCCTTACAACATGCCACAATATGTCTGCACCAAAGAATCAAACTACATGATGGCCTTGCTCATCCCAGGTCCAAAAAGTCCTGGAAAGGATTTTGATTTATTCATGGAGCCTCTTGTGGAGGAACTTCAACAGCTATGGAGGGGTATTCTCACTCGAGACCTATATAGCAGACCACCAGCTGATTTCTTTCTGCGTGCTGTTATAATTTGGTGCATCCATGATCATCCTGCTTTGGGCACTACATCAGGGCAAACGATGTTGGAGAACGTAGTAGTAAATCAAAAAAAATTCTACATATCACCAAGATCAATCTAGGAGAAGCTTGCAACGAGAGAGAGGGAGTGCATCTTCATACCCTTGAAGATCGCTAAGCGGAAGCGTTACAAGGAACGCGGATGATGGAGTCGTACTCGCGGCGATTCAAATCACGGAAGATCCGATCTAGCGCCGAACGGACGGCGCCTCCGCGTTCAACACACGTACATCCCAGGGACGTCTCCTCCTTCTTGATCCAGTAAGGGAAGAGGAGAAGTTGAGGAAGAGCTCCGGCAGCACGACGGCGTGGTGGTGGAGCTTGTGGTTCTCCGACAGGGCTTCACCAAGCACCACGGAGGAGGAGGAGGTGTTGGAGAGGGGGAGGGCTGCGCCAGGGAAGGGGTGCTGCTGCCCTCCCACCCCCCTCTATTTATAGGGTGAAGGGGAGAGGGGGCCGGCCCCCTTAGATCCCATCTAAGGGAGGGGGCGGCGGCCAAGGTGGGACTTGCCCCCAAGTTTGGTGGGAGGCGCCCCCACCCCCTAGGGTTTTCAACCCTAGGCGCCTTGGGCCCCTTGGGGGGGCACACCAGCCCACCAGGGGCTGGTTCCCTCCCTTTCTCAGCCCACTTGGCCCACCGGGGCAGGTGGCCCCACCCGGTGGACCCCCGGACACCTTCCGGTGGTCCCGGTACAATACCGATAACCCCCGAAACCATTCCGGTGACTGAAACTGGACTTCCCATATATAATTCTTCACCTCCGGACCATTCCGGAACTCCTCGTGATGTTCGGGATCTCATCCGGGACTCCAAACAACCTTCGGTAACCACATACAATTTCCCATAACAACTCTAGCGTCACCGAACCTTAAGTGTGTAGACCCTACGGGTTCGGGAACCATGCAGACATGACCGAGACATCTCTCCGGCCAATAACCAACAGCGGGGTCTGGATACCCATGTTGCTCCCACATGTTCCACGATGATCTCATCGGATGAACCACGATGTCGAGGATTCAATCAATCCCGTACGCAATTCCCTTTGTCCATCGGTATGTTACTTGCCCGAGATTCGATCGTCGGTATCCTTATACCTTGTTCAATCTCGTTACCGGCAAGTCTCTTTACTCGTTCCGTAATGCATGATCCCGTGGCTAACTCCTTAGTCACATTGAGCTCATTACAATGATGCATTACCGAGTGGGCCCAGAGATACCTCTCCGTCATACGGAGTGACAAATCCCAGTCTCGATTCGTGCCAACCCAACAGACACTTTCGGAGATACCTGTAGTGCACCTTTATAGTCACCCAGTTACGTTGTGACGTTTGATACACCCAAAGCATTCCTATGGTATCCGGGAGTTGCACAATCTCATGGTCTAAGGAAATGATACTTGACAATAGAAAGCTCTAGCGAACGAACTATACGATCTTGTGCTATGCTTAGGATTGGGTCCTGTCCATCACATCATTCTCCTAATGATGTGATCCCGTTATCAACGACATCTAATGTCCATGGTCAGGAAACCATAACAATCCATTGATCAACGAGCTAGTCAACTAGAGGCTTACTAGGGACATGCTGTGATCTATGTATTCACACATGTATTACGGTTTCCGGTTAATACAATTATAGCATGAATAATAGACAATTATCATGAACAAGGAAATATAATAATAACCATTTTATTATTGCCTCTAGGGCATATTTCCAACAATCTCCCACTTGCACTAGAGTCAATAATCTAGTTACATTGTGATGAATCGAACACCCATAGAGTTCTGGTGCTGATCATGTTTTGCTCGTGGAAGAGGTTTAGTCAACGGATCTGCGACATTTAGATCCGTATATACTTTACAAATATCTATATCTCCATCTTGAATATATTCACGAATGGAGTTGAAGCGGCGCTTGATGTGCTTGGTCTTCTTGTGAAACCTGGGCTCCTTGGCAATGGCAATAGCTCTAGTGTTGTCACAGAAGAGAGTCATCGGGCCCGACGCATTGGGAACCACTCCTAGGTCGGTGATAAACTCCTTCATCCAGACTCCTTCTTGCGCTGCTTCCAAAGCAGCTATGTACTCCGCTTCACATGTAGATCCCGCCACGACGCTTTGCTTGCAACTGCACCAGCTGATTGCCCCACCATTCAAAATATACACGTATACGGTTTGTGACTTGGAGTCATCCAGATCTGTGTCAAAGCTAGCGTCGACGTAACCCTTTACGACGAGCTCTTCGGCACCTCCATAAACGAGAAACATATCCTTAGTCCTTTTCAGGTACTTCAGGATATTCTTGACCGCTGTCCAGTGTTCCATACCGGGATCACTTTGGTACCTCCCTACCAAACTTATGGCAAGGTTCACCGCAGGTCTGGTACACAGCATGGCATACATAATAGAGCCTATGGCCGAGGCATAGGGGATGACACTCATCTTTTCTCTTTATGCTGCCGAGGTCGGGCGTTGAGCTGTGCTCAATCTCACACCTTGCAATACAGGCAAGAACCCCTTCTTGGACTGATCCATATTGAACTTCTTCAATATCTTGTCAAGGTATGTGCTTTGTGAAAGACCAATGAGGCGTCTCGATCTATCTCTATAGATCTTGATGCCTAATATGTAAGCAGCTTCTCCAAGGTCCTTCATTGAAAAACACTTATTCAAGTAGGCCTTTATGCTTTCCAAAAGTTCTATATCATTTCCCACCAACAATATGTCGTCCACATATAATATGAGAAATGCTACAGAGCTCCCACTCACTTTCTTGTAAATACAGGCTTCTCCATAAGTCTGTATAAACCCAAACGCTTTGATCATTTCATCAAAGCGAATGTTCCAACTCCGAGATGCCTGCACCAGCCCATAGATGGAGCGCTGGAGCTTGCATACCTTGTCAGCATTCTTAGGATCGACAAAACCTTCCGGCTGCATCATATACAATTCTTCCTTAAGGAAACCATAAAGGAATGCCGTTTTGACGTCCATTTGCCAGATTTCATAATCATAGAATGCGGCAATTGCTAACATGATTCGGACGGACTTCAGCTTCACTACGGGTGAGAAGGTCTCATCGTAGTCAACCCCTTGAACTTGTCGATAACCCTTAGCGACAAGCCGAGCCTTATAGACGGTCACATTACCATCCGCGTCAGTCTTCTTCTTAAAGATCCATTTATTTTCTATGGCTCGCCGATCATCGGGCAAGTCCACCAAAGTCCATACTTTGTTCTCATACATGGATCCTATCTCGGATTTCATGGCTTCAAGCCATTTGTTGGAATCCGGGCCCGCCATCGCTTCTTCATAGTTCGAAGGTTCACCGTTGTCTAACAACATGATTTCCAGGATAGGGTTGCCGTACCAATCTGGTGCGGAACGTGTCCTCGTGGACCTACGAAGTTCAGTAGCAACTTGATCCAAAGTTTCATGATCATCATCATTAACTTCCTCTCTAGTCGGTGCAGGCACCACAGAAACATCTTCCTGAGCTGCGCTACTCTCCGGTTCAAGAGGGGGTACCTCATCAAGTTCTACTTTCCTCCCACTTACTTCTTTCGAGAGAAACTCTTTCTCCAGAAAGGATCCATTCTTGGCAACAAAGATCTTGCCTTCGGATCTAAGGTAGAAGGTATACCCAATAGTTTCCTTAGGGTATCCTATGAAGACGCATTTTTCCGATTTGGGTTCGAGCTTTTCAGGTTGAAGTTTCTTGACATAAGCATCGCATCCCCAAACTTTCAGAAATGACAGCTTAGGTTTCTTCCCAAACCATAATTCATACGGTGTCGTCTCAACGGATTTAGACGGTGCCCTATTTAAAGTGAATGCGGCAGTCTCTAAAGCGTAACCCCAAAATGATAGTGGTAGATCGGTAAGAGACATCATAGATCGCACCATATCCAATAGAGTGCGATTACGACGTTCGGACACACCATTTCGCTGAGGTGTTCCAGGCGGCGTGAGTTGTGAAACAATTCCACATTTCCTTAAGTGCGTGCCAAACTCGTGACTCAAATATTCTCCTCCATGATCTGATCGTACGAACTTTATTTTCCTGTCACGTTGATTCTCTACCTCACTCTGAAATTCCTTGAACTTTTCAAAGGTCTCAGACTTGTGTTTCATTAAGTAGACATACCCATATCTACTTAAGTCATCAGTGAGGGTGAGAACATAACGATAGCCACCGCAAGCCTCAACACTCATTGGACCGCATACATCAGTATGTATTATTTCCAACAAGTTGGTTGCTCGCTCCATTGTTCCGGAGAATGGAGTCTTGGTCATTTTGCCCATAAGGCATGGTTCGCACGTGTCAAATGATTCATAATCAAGAGACTCCAAAAGTCCATCTACATGGAGTTTCTTCATGCGTTTGACACCAATGTGACCAAGGCGGCAGTGCCACAAGTATGTGGGACTATCATTATCAACCTTACATTTCTTGGCATTCACACTATGAATATGTGTGACATCACGTTCGAGATTCAATAAAAATAAACCATTGACCAGCGGGGCATGACCATAAAACATATCTCTCATATAAACAGAACAACCATTATTCTCGGATTTAAATGAGTATCCATCTCGCATCAAACGAGATCCTGATACAATGTTCATGCTCAAAGCTGGTACTAAATAACAATTATTGAGGTTTAAAACTAATCCCGAAGGTAGATGTAGAGGTAGCGTGCCGACGGCGATCACATCGACCTTGGAACCATTCCCGACGCGCATCGTCACCTCGTCCTTCGCCAGTCTCCGCTTATTCCGCAGCTCCTGTTTTGAGTTACAAATGTGAGCAACCGCACTGGTATCAAATACCCAGGAGCTACTACGAGCGCTGGTAAGGTACACATCAATAACATGTATATCATATATACCTTTGGTATTGCCGGCCTTCTTATCCGCTAAGTACTTGGGGCAGTTCCGCTTCCAGTGACCATTTCCCTTGCAATAAAAGCACTCAGTCTCAGGCTTGGGTCCATTCTTTGGCTTCTTCCCGGCAACTGGCTTGCCGGGGGCGGCAACTCCCTTGCCGTCCTTCTTGAAGTTCTTCTTACCCTTGCCTTTCTTGAAACTAGTGGTCTTATTCACCATCAACACTTGATGTTCCTTCTTGATTTCCACCTCCGCTGATTTCAGCATTGAATATAACTCGGGAATGGACTTCTCCATCCCTTGCATATTGTAGTTCATCACAAAGCTCTTGTAGCTAGGTGGAAGCGACTGGAGGATCCTGTCAATGACCGAATCATCTGGAAGATTAACTCCCAGCTGAGACAAGCGGTTGTGCAACCCAGACATTTTGAGTATATGCTCGCTGACAGAATTATTTTCCTCCATCTTACAACTGTAGAACTTGTCAGAGACTTCATATCTCTCGACTCGGGCATGAGCTTGGAAAACCATTTTCAGCTCTTGGAACATCTCATATGCTCCGTGCTGCTCAAAACGCTTTTGGAGCCCCGATTCTAAGCTGTAAAGCATGCCGCACTGAACCAGGGAGTAATCATCACTACGCGACTGCCAGGCGTTCATAACGTCTTGAGTTGCTGGGAAAATGGGTGCATCACCTTGCGGTGCTTCAAGGACATATGCTTTCTTGGCAGCTATGAGGATGATCCTCAAGTTACGGACCCAGTCCGTATAGTTGCTACCATCGTCTTTCAGCTTGGTTTTCTCTAGGAACGCGTTGAAGTTAAGGGCAACATTAGCGTGGGCCATTTGATCTACAGGATAGATTGTAAAGACAATTTTTTTTAGACTAAGTTCATCTAATCAAATTATTTAATGAACTCCCACTCAGATAGACATCCCTCTAGTCATCCAAGTGATACATGATCCGAATCGACTAGGCCGTGTCCGATCATCACGTGAGACGGACTAGTCATCAACGGTGAACATCTCCATGTTGATCGCATCTACTATACGACTCATGTTCGACCTTTCGGTCTCTTGTGTTCCGAGGCCATGTCTGTACATGCTAGGCTCGTCAAGTCAACCTAAGTGTTTCGCATGTGTAAATCTGGCTTACACCCGTTGTATGCGAATGTTAGAATCTATCACACCCGATCATCACGTGGTGCTTCGAAACAACGAACCTTCGCAATGGTGCACAGTTAGGGGGAACACATTTCTTGAAATTTTAGTGAGGGATCATCTTATTTATGCTACCGTCGTTCTAAGCAAATAAGATGTAAACATGACAAACATCACATGCAAATCATAAAGTGACATGATATGGCCAATATCATCTTGCGCTTTTGATCTCCATCTTTGAGGCGCGGCATGATCACCATCGTCACCGGCATGACACCATGATCTCCATCATCATGATCTCCATCATCGTGTCTTCATGAAGTTGTCTCGCCAACTATTACTTCTACTACTATGGCTAACGGTTAGCAATAAAGTAAAGTAATTACATGGCCTTTACATTGACACGCAGGTCATACAATAAATTGAGACAACTCCTATAGCTCCTGTCGGTTGTCATATTTATCGACATGCAAGTCGTGATTCCTATTACAAGAACATGATCAATCTCATACATCACATATATAATTCATCACATCCTTTTTGGCCATATCACATCACATAGCATACCCTGCAAAAACAAGTTAGACGTCCTCTAATTGTTGTTGCATGTTTTATGTGGCTGCTATGGGTTTCTAGCAAGAATGTTTCTTACCTACGCAAAAGCCACAACGGTGATATGCCAATTGCTATTTACCCTTCATAAGGATCCTCTTCATCGAATCCGATCCGACTAAAGTGGGAGAGACAGACACCCGCTAGCCACCTTATGCATCAAGTGCATGTCAGTCGGTGGAACCTGTCTCACGTAAGTGTATGTGTAAGGTCGGTCCGGGCCGCTTCATCCCACAATGCTGCCGAATCAAGATAGGACTAGTAACGGTAAGCAAATTGAACAAATCATCGCCCACAACTACTTGTGTTCTACTCGTGCAAAGAATCTATGCATAGACCTAGCTCATGATGCCACTGTTGGAGAACGTAGTAGTAAATCAAAAAAAATTCTACATATCACCAAGATCAATCTAGGAGAAGCTTGCAACGAGAGAGAGGGAGTGCATCTTCATACCCTTGAAGATCGCTAAGCGGAAGCGTTACAAGGAACGCGGATGATGGCGTCGTACTCGCGGCGATTCAAATCGCGGAAGATCCGATCTAGCGCCGAACGGACGGCGCCTCCGCGTTCAACACACGTACAGCCCGGGGACGTCTCCTCCTTCTTGATCCAGCAAGGGAAGAGGAGAAGTTGAGGAAGAGCTCCGGCAGCACGACGGCGTGGTGGTGGAGCTTGTGGTTCTCCGACAGGGCTTCGCCAAGCACCACGGAGGAGGAGGAGGTGTTGGAGAGGGGGAGGGCTACGCCAGGGAAGGGGTGCTGCTGCCCTCCCACCCCCCCTCTATTTATAGGGTGAAGGGGAGAGGGGGCCGGCCCCCTTAGATCCCATCTAAGGGGGGGGCGCCGGCCAAGGGGGGGACTTGCCCCCAAGTTTGGTGGGAGGCGCCCCCACCCCCTAGGGTTTCAACCCTAGGCGCCTTGGGCCCCTTGGGGGGCGCACCAGCCCACCAGGGGCTGGTTCCCTCCCTTGCTCAGCCCACTTGGCCCACCGGGGCAGGTGGCCCCACCCGGTGGACCCCCGGACACCTTCCGGTGGTCCCGGTACAATACCGATAACCCCCGAAACCATTCCGGTGACTGAAACTGGACTTCCCATATATAATTCTTCACCTCCGGACCATTCCGGAACTCCTCGTGACGTCCGGGATCTCATCCGGGACTCCGAAGAACCTTCGGTAACCACATACAATTTCCCATAACAACTCTAGCGTCACCGAACCTTAAGTGTGTAGACCCTACGGGTTCGGGAACCATGCAGACATGACCGAGACATCTCTCCGGCCAATAACCAACAGCGGGATCTGGATACCCATGTTGGCTCCCACATGTTCCACGATGGTCTCATCGGATGAACCACGATGTCGAGGATTCAATCAATCCCGTACGCAATTCCCTTTGTCCATCAGTATGTTACTTGCCCGAGATTCGATCGTCGGTATCCTTATACCTTGTTCAATCTCATTACCGGCAAGTCTCTTTACTCGTTCCGTAATGCATGATCCCGTGGCTAACTCCTTAGTCACATTGAGCTCATTACGATGATGCATTACCGAGTGGGCCCAGAGATACCTCTCCGTCATACGGAGTGACAAATCCCAGTCTCGATTCGTGCCAACCCAACAGACACTTTCGGAGATACCTGTAGTGCACCTTTATAGTCACCCAGTTACGTTGTGACGTTTGATACACCCAAAGCATTCCTACGGTATCCGGGAGTTGCACAATCTCATGGTCTAAGGAAATGATACTTGACATTAGAAAGCTCTAGCGAACGAACTATACGATCTTGTGCTATGCTTAGGATTGGGTCTTGTCCATCACATCATTCTCCTAATGATGTGATCCCGTTATCAACGACATCTAATGTCCATGGTCAGGAAACCATAACCATCTATTGATCAACGAGCTAGTCAACTAGAGGCTTACTAGGGACATGTTGTGATCTATGTATTCACACATGTATTACGGTTTCCGGTTAATACAATTATAGCATGAACAATAGACAATTATCATGAACAAGGAAATATAATAATAACCATTTTATTATTGCCTCTAGGGCATATTTGCAACAAACGACACATGGTTACAATGCATGTGTTTGCTCTGGCAAGAATCCGCCGTCATACGCAATACTTAGCACGATCTGTTACATTGGACACCGCCATTTCCTTGCCAAGGACAAGCCATGTCCTAGAAAATATCGAAGACATGTGTTCGATGCAGAGCATGAAAACCGTGATGCGCCAAAGAGGCTCACCGGCGATGAGTTGCAGGAGGAATTAAAGAAAGTTAGGCATATTACACCAGGAAACCGTCCTAATAATGGTAGCGGGAAAAGGAAGCGTGGCATGGCAGAAGAGAGATTATTGTTTACCCGGAGGTCCACTTTGTGGGACTTGGAGTATTGGAAAGATTTGGATCGGCGGCATAATCTTGATGTGATACACATCGAGAAAAATATATGTGACAGCATTATCGGCACACTTCTTAATATTGAAGGCAAGACAAAAGATACCTTAAAATCTAGGATTGATTTGACACACCTGGGTATCAGAACCGATTTGCAGGTAAAAGATGATGGTGCATCACGGGATATGGCACCAGCTGTGTACATCTTGGACAAGGTAAAAAGAAAAGAATTCTGCAAGGTCCTGTCAAGTGTGAGATTCCCACATGGATTTGCTTCCAATCCTGAAAGGAGAGTCAATGCAGATGGAAACAAGGTACATGGGTTGAAAACTCATGACTGCCACGTCCTACTTTCAAAGGGTTTTACCTATTATCCTTAGAGGATTGGGCCGCCCTGACTTATACAGAGTAGTTGCAGAGTTGGGACAATTCTTCGGGGAACTCTGCAGTAGAAATATCAGGATAGATGCTTTGGAGCGTCTTAGAGACAAGATACCAACTATCCTATGCGACCTTGAGAAGATATATCCTCCAACCTTCTTTGATGTGATGGTGCATTTGGCTGTTCATCTACCTGATGAGCCACTACTTAGAGGTCCAGTACAGTATGAATGGATGTACCCTATTGAAAGGGGGCTAGGCACTTTCAAGGGCTATGTTAGGAACAGAGCTAGACCTAAGGGTTCCATTGCAGAGGCCTACATTGTTACAGAAGCGTTGACATTCTGCTCAAAATATATTGAAACAGTTGATCAGCTTAGCGAAGAGGTGGGTGAAGACAATCCCGAGCTCAATGTTTTCGATTGTCCTGTGAATTACAGGGAAGAGTCAACAAGATGACAAACCTAAAGATTTGGACAAAATGGTTTGGTATGTGTTGAATAACTGTCCTGAGATTCTACCTTATATCGATTAAGTGCTAAGTACTGCAGCTTATACATCGTAATCTACTAAACTTGCAGCACATTCTTATATATTTAGATGTTTGACGCGATCACTATGTTGTGCAGCATCTACAAAAAGGAGTTACTGCCGCAAAATCCAAGAAACATTGACAAACTGGTTATGGCAGGATTTGCGAAATGGTTCAAGAGCCGTGTAAGCTTTTGAATTGCACTGCCAGTTTTTTTAATATATTGAGTACATAAGATGATCAGCTTGTCTATTTTCTAACCATAGGTTAAGAAGATGCGGGAGGATGGGCAGGCAGTTAATGATGCCCTTTACGCACTAGCAATGGGTCATGATACTCGGGTAAGACATTATGAATCTTGCGTTGTTGTAGATGTGCACTACAACACCCTTGCACGTGACGAAGGCAGGAAGACACAAAACAGTGCCATCATGAGCACGGATACGTACGGCAAAGAGACAACTGAAATGTATGCTAACATAACAGACATTGTTTAGTTGCAGTATATCTCCAGTTTCGAGGTTCACCAGTGTGTGGTTCTGTTGTGCTGTCGTTGGTATAACCTGTTTTCCACGAATGCAAAACCCAGAGCTGATGATTATTTCAAATCCATCAATGTCAAGGCGGCGTACCACACCAACGAGCCTTTTATTTTGGCAAATCAAGCAACACAGATATTTTTCTTGGAAGACACATATGCATGTAGCGATGACTAGAGAGTATTGCAAAGGTTTGAGCAGAGGAAATCGTTTAATGAAGTTGCACAACAAGATGATGCTTACACTGCTCCTGATGTAGAAGATTCCACAGATGTTCCTAGTATCTTTGAGAACCATCACGTCAATGACACTCGCGAAAAGATTGCATGTCGGGCTGTGGACATACAGACGCCAATGTTCGAGGACATTGAGGATGAAGAAGAAGATGACACTGGGGGGAATTACGATTCAAACTGATACACATGGCGAAGATGTTGACGCTGCTGCTGCGGATGATGATTAGATTTCTTTTGTCGTATTTGCCTGTGAGAAGACGACTTTTTATCTACTATGTGAAGTTGTGTTTGCTATGACAACGGAAACCTGATGAAGTTGTTGTTTAGTATTTTGTTGTGAGAAGATCACTTATTATCTATGTTGATTTGTGTTTGGTGATTGTATGACGACTAAAACATGATGACATTGTTGTTTAGTTGTACTCATATTTGGCTGTGAAACTTGTATTTGATGACATAGTTTGCTGTTGGACTGGAATTTGCTCTACGGCTTCGAATGGGAACAAAGCCGACCCGACAAGGCCTCTGCTAATTTATTTATTTATTTATTTATTAGCAAAAGGGCCTCTGCTATTTATTTATTTATGAGCAAAAGGGGATACCCCCCGATTTCCGTTAATAGAAATCATTAGATGTTCACAACACTACGCCCAGCCTGCTAAACAGGTTTCATTCATTACTAGTTTCAGCAAAGTGCTCATGTCATAGCCACTAAATACATCACGAGTGCTACATACACTGCAAATAAAGAGACAATCATCCTACAGAGAACAACGATCTTGCCCATTATCTTCATAAGCTCTTTCATCTCCTCATTGCTGTCAAGGCCGTTCAACAGCTGTTGCTTGGCCATGACCAGAGGAACTACATCTTTAACCTTCTGCTCTGCATCTTCCTCTTCTGTCGTTCCTTCAGTTACTTGTCCAACACCCCAAACTGCTGGTATTGGGATTCCTCAGCTAACCAAATAATCAGCGTAGTTCCATTCCCCCACATCAACAACTTCCCAGAAATACAAATCACACGAATCTTCCCTTTTCTGCACGAATCAAATTGGAAGATCATCAACCAAACTATTAAAAAAATCAGCAACTGAAAGCAGGCGAACAACACTTAAACATATTATTACCCCATGATTCGGGCATTTGTAGAAGACTCGGACAGGGTTGAGGATTATAGTTGAGACGCGAGGAATGACTCTGTGTGATTTGCAGCAGTGGCCCCACACCAACGGTAGCGGGTTGCGATGAGCAATCGGCTGCGGTGAGTGTGCCGGCGGGGGTGTGATGAGACCCACAGGGGATGGTACGGGTGGTGACTTGGCGCACATCTGGTTGTTTCTTGCTGAAGAGCAGGTGGACGAGCCGCCAGCGGACATGGTTGCTGCGGCCGGAGCTTCTGATGCTAGGCAGAGTAACTAGAGAAGAGGAGAAGCGAACGTTGGATATGTCAGTTTCATTACTTGCAGAGTAGCATAGCACTATATATAGTCATAGTTTAGGTTTGGATTCGAACCAGCTACAGGAGCACGTCTCTCTTTTTTCTAAAACTCAGCAACGTCTCTTTACTGGTACACTAGCTTGTTATGTGCGCCTTCTCAAGTCTTTGATTTTCGGGAATGTTATGTGGCGAACGTTCCCTAGGAGGAGGATGTCAAACGAACGCATTTTCCTGGCAGTTTTAGTTGTGATGCAAGATCAAACGGTGGCAGTTTCGCGAATGTTATCTGGCAAACGAGCCTAGTTTTTCTTTTCTTCCTATAATAAAGTATGCTATGTGGTGTCGGCTCTTAGTCAACAAACGATTGTGCCAACCTTGACTGTTGGATTGACATTCAACGTCTATCGTGTTTCTTCAGTCTCTTCTTCCTCCAGCCGCCAAAGCCAAACCAGCACCGGCGAGACCGCCTGCTCCCGCCTCCCACGGCTGGCTGTGCTGCCACGCACGCATCACGACCACATCGCACCCTAAAACTATGCGCATCTTCCCTGGCTCCTGTTCGTTCCCGTCCGAGGCCTCACCATCGTCCTCTGCCTTGGTTCTCTCGCCACGGCACCGCCCTCCGGTGTTGTCAACATGGTCAACAACCAAGAGGAATAAGGAGATGACTGTACATGGTGAGGATGACAGTAGGGACCTACCAGGATCATGGCAGTAGGCAAGCAAGTGCCTCCTTTATTACAAGAAAAAAATGGTTCTTCATGACATCTGGGTCGCACGCCACTATCAACGTAGTCAATAAGTGAGATAACTACACAAGGAGCGGCTGACACCCGGGACCCAGCAACTCGCGCAGTATTTTTTTGTTGTTTTTGGGATGGAGCAGGGTATCAACTGGGTTGTGTGGGAGCTGTGGCCCGTCTAGCCCAGGCTTTTATTTCAAATGTTTACCACATGACCAGCCCAGTTTTGTTTTTTGTTTCTGAAAATGGCTCCCATCTATTTTGTTTTTTGCAGAATAACCAACGCAGGCCTACTTGCTTTTCTACGCCCTGCTGGGCCGGAAATCTTTCAAGACGAGGAGGAATGCATTCGGCTTGCCCAGAAAATGGGCTATAAGTAATAAGAAATGGGTTGTAAAATAAAAAATACAGCAAACAGGCAATTAGTTCCAAATTACTTTTTTCTTTCGGATTTTGATATTTTAAATTTCATTCTTTTTGTGTGGGTAAAATTTCATTGGATTTTAAATTATGGTATGTTTATTTTTTAAATTAATTTGAATCTGGCTAGAAATTTCGGGCTGTATGCTGTTTGGGACAGATTTGGAGGCTGACTTGTGGGTCTACTAGGCTGACGTGTACGAAAGGCTTTGTCAACTTAGTCCACAAACGATTCTAGCAGCAGTGACCGTTGGATGATGATCCAAAGGTCGTGCTGCTTCTTCAACCTCTGGTCTTCTTGCTCCAGCCGCCCAAACCAGCGCCGGCAGTACTACCTGTTCATGCTTCCCGTGGCCGGCTGTCCTGCCACGCAGGCCCAACCGCTCCACATTACTCCCATCGCTGGCCTGTCCATCCCTCTACGCACCCACAGTTCATGTTATTCTCCTGCGACGGCAGACGAACCAGTAAACCCTCGTACTCCCCTCCGTGTGGGAAACAACTGCCGAGTCTTCTCCGGCTCAGAGTCGTTCCCTTCCTAGGCCTCGCCGTCATCCACCACCCTGGTGCTCTCGGCGCGGCGTGGTCAACGTGGTCAACGAACGACATCCATCGGAAGAGGACTGTACGTGGAGAGGATGACAGCTGGGTCCATGGCCGCACGCAAGGAAGTGCCTCCTTATTACACGCAAAATAATGATTCCTCCACCTGACAGCGGGGACCCACCGGAAGGGCCTCTTTATTTCACGAAAAAAAAAGTTCCTCCCGCTGACAGCTCGGACCCACCAGCGATATCTTCGCACGCAAGGAGGTGCCTCCTTATTACTCACAAAAAAATGAATACTCCCCCTGCTAGCTGGGACCCACCATATTTGGAGGCTGACTTGTGGGCCTACTAAGTTGACGTGAACACAGGATTTGTCAACTTAGTCAATATAAACGATTCTAGCTGCAGTGACCGTACGATGTCCATCCAACGTCCGTCGTGTTTCTTCAACCTCTGGTCTTCTTGCTCCAGCCACCCAAACCATTGCTGGCCGTGCCGCCTGCTCCTGTGTCCCATGGCTGGCTGTGCTGCCGTGCAGGCCTCATCGCCCCACCCTACTCCCATCGCTGGCCTAGCCATCCCTGTACTCACCCAGACCTCCTATTATTCTTCGGCGACGGCAGCCTCACACTGCAGCCGAACCAGTAAACCCTCGTACTCCCGTCCATGTGGGAAACAACTGTCGAGTCTTCCCCGGCTCTGGGTCATTCCCTTCCTAGGCATCGCCGTCGTCCATCGCCTTGGTGCTCTCGGTGCGGCGTGGTCAATGTGGTCAAGGAACGACTTCCATCGGAAGAGGACTGTACGTGGAGAGGCTGACAACTGGGTCCACGGCCACAGCAAGGAAGTGCCTCCTTATTACACGCAAAATAATGATTCCTCCACCTGACAGAGGGGACCCACCGGAAGGGCTACCGTATTTTGCGAAAAAAATATGTTTCCCCCCTGACAGCTGGGACCCACCAGCTACATCTTCGCACGCAAGGAAGTGCGTCCATATTACGGGCAAAAAAATGATTCTTCCCCCTGACAGCTGGGACCCACCAGCTATATCTTCGCACGCAAGGAAGTGCCTCCTTATCCTCCCTGACAGCTGGGACCCACACGGTCGAGCCGTATGTAGGATTGTCTGTCTGGTCGCGAACATGTACGTACATACTGGTCGATCGGTCTCTCTGCAGCGATGAACCGTTGCCGAGTAAGGAGTGGCAGGTGTCGTAGTAGAGGCGCGGACGTAGCATGTCACGCAGTCCCGTCTATATCGTGTACACGTACGTGCAGCCATGCTGCAAGAAAGTAAATACGGCTACGTATGTACATACGGGTGGGGTCTCTAACGCGTTCAGCGACGGCGTCCTGTTCATCGGCAGCCAACCGGCTGGGTCAGAACGGAGGAAACATCGTCGTGTTCATCGGGAGGCAACAGACTGGGTCGGAGCACGTCCTATTCATCGGGAGCCAACCGGCTTGGACGGAACAGCTGGAACGGGGTCTGGCGTACGCAAAACGGAGGAAAACAGCTTTATGTTCGACCACGTACGGTCAAAATGGGGTCCTGTTCATCGGGAAGGGTTTGGCGTGCTGCAGAATAGAGGAAACGGCCTTCTGTTCGAGTGCCTACGGTCGAAACAGGGTGCTGTTGATCGGGGGGGTGTGGCGTACCACAAAACGGAGGAAAACGGACTTGTGTTGGAGCATCTACAATCGAAATGGGGTCCTGTTCATCGGGAGGGGTGTGGCGTACCGCAAAACGGGACTCCAGGGGCTACTGTTCATCCATCGTCTACTACCTTGTTCCAGCCTCCACGAGCTACTATTCATCCACCATTGATTTCCTCCAGCCTCCACCAGTTACTGTTCATCCACGGGGTCTTGTTCAACCAGCCCTCCACGGGGTCCTGTTCATCCACCCCCAACCAGCTCGGGTGTATGGCGGCCTCCTCGATCGGGTTCCTGTTCATCCAGCGGCAACGGCCTCTACTACCACGAGGTCCTGTTCATCCAACCCCACCGGGAACTGTTCATCCAACCCCCAACAATGGTCACTGTTCATCAAGAGGCAGCTGGTTCGATCAGCTTCAGTTAGCAGCAGTAGCGAAGCAATCCCTCGGGTTCAGTTAACAGCCAAGGGATTGATCGCTCGGGTTCAGTAACGTAGCTAGTGCAATCGCTCGGGTTCAGTAAGTGAACGCCTCGCTCGGGTTCAGTTAGAGCCCAACGCCTCGCACACATGTGCGTACGTGTACGAGAGAAACGCGCAAACCTCCATGCATCGCTCGGCCACGACCACCCACCGTAACCGGGAACTCCCTGAAATTTTCCTCGCCCTTGCTTCTACCACGATATTTTCCATGATGGACGGCCCAAAGAATGTCATGCAGGTGCATCCCCGGCCCGCCCAGGACGAAAAGCCCATTTTCTGTCATGATTTTTTGTCATAGAAGTAGGAGCCCACCACATCTATTATGATACGTGCTTTTGTCACAATTATCGTCATAGAAGTGTCATAAGCATGACAGAAAAAAAATTGTTCGGGCCAAAATGTCACGGATGTGTCTTGTTTTTGTAGTGTATGGAGTGAAGGTAGCAAATCTATCAAACCATAGAATACTTCGCACATGCATGAATGATTTGGGATGATCCCAGAGGAAGCGAAACAAAACTTTCTCATATTCACGGCGGCAGCTTGCATCAAATGCACGTGAACTTAGAGAAGATACCCCTTGTGTCAAACATATATTTCATGAGCTAGGCTCAAAGATAATGCTTTCAAAAGTTTCATCATGAACCATGGAGAAGATGAGGATGTGGCCGATGGGCTCGGCAACAATCCATCGAGATTTCAATAGGGATGGATTTCCAAAATTATTTGAAGGAGATAGCATTAGAAATATCAAAGTATATAATGAAGTATGTTCGAGGAGAACATCCACAATTAAACACTTGTCGAAAGTACACCTGGAAATACGAACTAAGTAGCACGATCAATGTTAAAATCGTGATTCGATAACCAACGGAATTAGAATGAAACTATCGACCTTTAACTTCAAAGCAATAGGGTTGCTAGAAGTTTTGAATTCACACATCATAGTTCATTTGTCGGTATTCCGGTTAGAAACAACACGGGGACCAAGAAAAGAATGGTGATGGTGATAAGTATCACTTGTATCAAGAATTCTTAAGAGATGGTGAAATTCCCATGACATTCTTGACATAAAAGATGGCAATACTCCAAGGTAGAACATAACATAAGCTGGTTAGCAAGAAACTCAAGGTACAACACAAAACATGAACAAGTTTGTGTTGGAGGGAAGGCAAAAATGTCGTCAATGATCACAAATCATCGAGGGGCAAGGATGGTATTTCTCATCATGAATTCAATTGACATATTGGAAGAAGTCAAAATGTTGACGATGATTATGACACATTTTGTCGAGAGGTTTCAAGAGGATGCAATCGAACAACGATGACATCAAGCAAAAGGAATGGTGAAGCAAAAGGTTATCGGAACCACAGATAAGATGCAATCACAGAATCAGAGTTGCTTTTCAAGACAACAAAATGATGTTGAAAACTCGATGTAAGCTTTGATCGCGGCTGAAGAACTCGTGCACCAAAGAAGGACGAAGTAGCATGGTTAAAGATAGCATGATAAGGATGTAGCCGGCAGACTAGGAATGACAACAATGAGTATTAAACTTCCCATCAACAAATTACTAGGAGTATTGAATTGCAGTGCGGATTCGATTCACTATTCGGTGTTCTCGGTTGACGACAACCCAGAACCCGTGGAGTGACTATGACAGGGAAAGGCATTACTTCATCAAAAATTAATAAGATGTAGTGCAATGGCATGATATCCTTGAGATACCAGGGGTAATATCCGAAGGTAGAACAAAATAAAAGCTGAACTGGGTCGTTGACTTGTGATAGCAGATACTTTATCCTGGTCGAAAAATAGAAGAGGCACTGAAATGGATTCTTTTCAGATATATTGAATAAGTACAGCATGGTCGGAATCATAACTGCAAGGGATCAAATTTAATGATACCGAAAGAATTATTCAAATGATTAAATATTTTAGAAGAAGCTTCTGTGATGGTCTACATTGTTTCCATGGGCATGAACACAAAGTTCAAGGTCAACTCCCATTTCTTCAACGCATAACCTTCCATTCACTTCTCGCTTCCGATGAAATTGTAGTGTTGAAATTTTATCTGGTGTAACACCAGTAGAGTGTGACGCGTAGAAGTTTATGGGTTCACACAGATTAGGGAAGGCATAGGTTCAACCCATCGGAGCATCTTACGAACATATAGCACCAACTTCAAGAGTAATTAGAAGAAGCTCGAAAGTAGAGCATGGTTGACAAAAGCAGAGGATACAATTTACCAAAGGCACTATGTATCAGGGCAAGAACTCACAAGGTTATTGAATATGAAGGACAATGTCGGATAATAATCCAACAAAGGATTTGGCCGTCCACAAGGGATCTGATGTGAGTATCGGTACTCAACTAGAAGAAGAAAGGATGTGAATGCATCGGGTTGTGGAAACATCTGAATAATTTGAAGTTTAAATACAATGGGATTGAGATTTCGGAATCGGGGGATCAGAAGCAGATGCCCTGATCAAAAGATGAGTAAGTTAAATGGAATGAGATGGACAATCAATCAAGGTTTTATTTGCCGAGAATTAGCTCATGTCCGGAAGGACGTCTGAGCCGGAAGGATAATTCCTAGGGATCAACCGATGATTGCATGCATTCACACACATGTTGAACCAATAGGATCAGAATGACAATCACAATGGATTTTAATGAATATTGCTAGACATATGGAATTAACCGTAATGCAAGCAGGTAAAGAAGATCAAGAGCAATAGGCTACTGAGGATTTCGGAAGATCGAATAGCATTTCGAAGAATTTGTGAAACACATGAACAATTGGGGCTGAACGGATCCCCGGTAAGTGTGAGGAATTATTCGTAAGGGCTTTTATGCGGTAATGAACTGCAAGACAGTAGGCACAATGGATTCTCAAAATATAGGAAAAAGTTTCGGGGTATCTTGTAATAACAAGAGCAACAGGCAATTATTGTATGAATGACACGTGTATGTAATTATCCATAGAGAATTATCGGTGGTAGGGAATTGCAAAGGCGGTGGGCACAAGGGTCTCGGGAAAACATCGAAGAATATCTTCGGAATCTTCTGGTGAAGCAAGCGATCATCTGGAATAAGGGTTCTCCGGAAGGAAGTAGTTACGAGAACCTAGAGTTAGAGTTAGTAAAATCTTTAACCTGAATAGAAGAGAGATCAGAATCCCAGAGTAAATACGAGGAATAAAAGATCCTAATACCACCCATTTGTGATGTGGGCCCGTAAGCCACACAACAATGTTAGTAAAATAGCTTTTCATAGACTAGACTCAACGTCGGCCAAGGAGTTGGAAAGGGGCTTCCTACAGACAGTCGGCTCTGATACGAACCTGTGACACCCCCGACTTAATCGTGCACTAATCATAAATGCAAATGCGCATGATCAAGATCAGAGACTCACGGGAAGATATCACAACACAACTCTAGACACAAATTCGAACATAAAGCTTTATATTACAAGGCACGACCATGAAGGTTTGAATACATAAGTCAGCGGAAGCAACAATATCTGAGTACAAACATAAGTAAACAAGTCTGCCTTAAAAGGCTAGCAAAACAAAGATAACTGGATCGAAAAGGCGCAGGCCTCCTGGACATGGCGAAGGAGTGAGGGAAGGCCGGTGCCCCGGGCACGACGACGGCGTGGTGGCGGTAGCGCTCGGGTGCGCGCCGGTTTGGCGCGGGGAGAGGAGAGGGAGAAGGGGAAGGGGAGGAGAGAGGTCTAGGGTTAGCAGGGCGGGAATGCACCCTTATCCACGAGGGGGCCGGGGGGATGGTCGCACGTGGCTAGGGGGCGGCCATGGCCGCGGGATGGCTGCCACGCCCTCCCCCGTCTCCTGTAGCGCGAGGAGGGAGATGAGGGGAGGTGGGCTGGGCCTCCCAGCCCCACTTGGGGCTCCCCTTTTCTTCCTGACTTAAACTTTCTCCCCTTTTTTATTGTTTTATTTTCTATTTTTCATTTTTGTTACTGATTTGTGTTAAGTTGAGCCACCAAAAAGATTTTGAAAAATATGAAACTTGTCATATAAATACTATACAATATTTGTGAATGCCACAAAAAAGTTTGGAGTCAAGGTGATTTCATTTGAATTTTACTTAAATACAAATGAATTAAATAGGCTGTTTTGGACACTGTTTTAAATAGGTTAGGGGCAATTTAATATTTCAAAAAATATTGGTTTCTCCAAGACAATTACTTAGTGATTATTTGCAATATTATGAACACTTTTGTTTGCATGATTGAGGAGGCAAATTTTGACTTGCATTTCAAATGGAAAATGGCTTTGATTTTTTTGGAAAAGTGGCAAATAGCATAGTGGTCACGATGACATGGTGATGTCTACTACACAACTTGTTCTTGTAGACTCGTGTTGGGCCTCCAAGCGCAGAGTTTTGTAGGATAGTAGCAATTTTCCCTCAAGTGGATGACCTAAGGTTTATCAATCCGTGGGAGGCGTAGGATGAAGATGGTCTCTCTCAAATAACCCTGCAACCAAATAACAAAAAGTCTCTTGTGTCCCGAACACACCAAATACAATGGAAATTTGTATAGGTGCACTAGTTCGGCGAAGAGATGGTGATACAAGCGTAGTAATGATAGTAGATTGATTTTTGCAATAGGAACAATAAAAAACAGCAAGGTAGCAATTGATAAAACGGAGCACAAACGGTATTGCAATGCTTGAAAATGAGGCCTAGGGTCCGTACTTTCGCTAGTGCAATATCTCAACAATGCTAATATAATTGGATCATATAACCATCCCTCAAAGTGCGATGAAGAATCACTCCAAATTCTTATCTAGCGGAGAACATAAGAAGAAATTGTTTGTAGCTATTCTTTCTGATCGATCTATCCAAGAGTTCGTACTAAAATAACACCAAGTTATTCTTTCCGATCGATCTATCAAGAGTTCGTACTAAAATAATACCAAGTTATTCTTTCCGATCGATCTATCAAGAGTTCGTACTAGAATAACACCAAAGCAAATTCAGATTCATAATACTCAATCCAACACAAAGAACCTCAAAGAGTGCCACAAGATTTCTACCGGAGAAACAAAAGAGGAGAACGTGCATCAACCCCTATGCATAGATTACCCCAATGTCACCTCAGGAATCCGCGAGTTGAGTGCCAAAACACATATCACGTGAATCAATATGATACCCCATTGTCGCCACGGGTATTCATAGCAAGACATACATCAAGTGTTCTCAAATCCATAAAAGTATTCAATCCGATAAGAACGAAATCTCAAAGGGAAAACTCAATTCACAACAAGATAGAGAGGAGAAAACACCATATGATCCAACTATATTAACAAAGCCCACGATACATCAAGATCGTGACATCTCAAGAACACGAGAGAGAGAGATTAAACACATAGCTACTAGTACAAACCCTCAGCCCCGAGGGTGGACTACTCCCTCCTCATCATGGTGGCCGCCGGGATGATGAAGATGGTCACCGGTGATGATTTCCCCCTCCGACAGGGTGCCGGAACAAGGTCTAGATTGGTTTTTCGTGGCTACAGAGGCTTGCGGCGGTGGAACTTCTGATCTAGGGTTACCCCGAGGGTTTTTTGAATATTTGAGAATTTATAGGGCGAAGAGGCGGTGCGGGAGGCCACCGAGGTGGGCACAACCCACCAGGGCGCGCCTGGGCCCCCAGGCGCGCTCAGGTGGGTTGTGCCCCCCTCGGGGCACTCCTCTGGTACTTCTCTGGCCCACTGGATGTCTTTGGTCCAAAAAAAATCTCCAAAAGGTTTCGCTGCGTTTGGACTCCGTTTGGTATTGATTTTCTGCGATGTAAAAAACAAGCAAAAAACAGCAACAGGCATTGGGCACTATGTCAATAGGTTAGTCCCAAAAAATGATATAAAGTTGCTATAAAATGATTGTAAAACATCTAAGAATGATAATATAACAGCATGAATACTTCATAAGTTATAGATACGTTGGAGACGTATCACATGGCCACCATTAGAGGGAGATTATTGTAGCATGACACTGGGGGTGTTACAATAATGACATCAATACTTTTTTTGTCTTTTGAAACTATGGTTGCCCTTCGGATGAAAAGGAACAAAAAATGAAACTGTAGAAACAACATGTTCATGAATTTTTCATTGTGATCCAAACAATATCACAAGTGTTTTCTCATTTCACTGATGAGTAGCATTTATCTAGTAAGAAAAGAACACTCAAATGAATGGAGGTTGATTAGAGTGACCTTAGGAAAGAAGTTGCTTGGGAGGATATCACCCATCACAATAAATAGCATTTCCCTAAGCAAAGCGCGATAAAATAAGCTTGCGGTAGGAAATAAACAGCCAAGTCCCCTAGTTCAGCTCATATATGTCAATACGTACCTATGGTAGTGCCATCATTGCTCTCCTAGGTCGTCAAAGATGGTATCTTGGTCGTGCAGCCACATTGCTATCCTATATGAAATGTGGCAGAGCACCTTCTCTTAGAACAAGCAATCTCTTCCACAACAGGCGGTCTGATCAATCCAAAATATTGGGGTTGGATTGAGCTTTTGCTCCTTATAATTGGAGATGAGCTAGCGGCAGAATATTTTTAGGAGAGAAGGAGAGAAAAGGAAATGAGAGAATGATACCGCTTTGTGTCACACACCATATAATTGACTGGTAGAAGGTATAGGCTAAGATATTCATGTGCATTAGGTTATTGCTCTCCACATCCATGCCCTTGGATGGTTTATCAACAAATTCTAATTAGACTTCCAATTGAAATTCATAGAAAGTGAATAATTCCAAGAAATATAACTCGCTACTAAATCTTAACGCACCTTTGAATTATTGTTTTTCTCTAACTCCATGCGAGGAGGTAGAAAATGGAGTTGTACACCACATTATGGCAGAAGAGGTATTTTCTATAGCAAGAAACTTCGACCATGTTCAGCGACCACTGGAAGTAATAATTGCCTTGGGTTCAGAATTTCTTACTTTGCACATGTTCTTGTATCCATTCATTTTTGTAATCTTGCATACATTGGCCAGGTGGTAGACTCTTGTTGGCTGATGTTGAGCCCAAGTTCACATCTGGAAGCAAAAAAAGGAAATGTACTCATGTATTTGCTCTTCATACGCCATATACAACTCTTGATTCTGCAATACATCAGTCTGCACCAATGATTGACTTTAGAAAGCGTTGTAGCACAAAATTAATTATAGCCTTGTTTTGCAAGGGCACCTAGTTTGTAATCGACTAAACATGGAATAATGGTATAAGAAGATTAATGCGATGCTTGCTCTCTTGTAAGAGTGGTTACGTAACCCCTAAGTGTAAGGGTGAAATAACCTCGCAATAAGTATTTTTCTAGATTGAGAACCAAGGTTTATCGAACCAGTAGAAGTTTCTATAGCAAACATAATCGTCCGCACCTGCACACCAAACAAAAAACATTCTTGCCCTCAACGTTTCAAAAGGTTGCCAAGCTTCTTGTCCTGCTAGTTACAAGGATAAATTGTATGGTATGGTAGAAACTGATTGACAGATAAAATAAATAAAATAGTACATCAACGATAACTAATTGTAGTGGTGTATTCGGTAAAAGAAGATAGACCCATGTACCATAACTTCACTAGGGGCGTCTCTCCAAGCAAGATAAATGTGTTGTCGTTAACAAAACAGTTGGGCAGTGATTAAATTGCAATATTTATATTTATGACTATGATCATTCATGACATAATGTTTCATAGGCATTACGTCAGTGATATGTAAACCGGTAATCCAACTGCATCTACAACTAATACTCCACCCCAAGACCGCTATCCAACATGCATCTCGAAGTATTAAGTTTATGACAAGCGGGGCATTGCATAAGCATGATGACATAATGTAGACAGTAAAACTATCATCCAGTGTGATACAGATATCATCGTTTTCTCCTTAGTAGCAATAATACAATATGTGTTTGTTCCCTTTCTGTCACTAGAATGGATCACCGGAAGATTAACCCACTACCACGCACAACTCCCTCTCAAGAACTACTAATCAATCTTGGTCAAAGAAGACAAACAAATCAGAGAGAATACATGACTCTTTAATTATGCAGCAAAGAAACTTCAAAATATTCAATAAATTCAATGAACAATCTGTTCATAAAGTGACAATTCATCATATCCCAACAAACACAACCATCGATTACATCATATGAATCCCGATCATGTGAGGCAGCTCACAGGAACTTTAAATTGAATCACAAGGAAGGGAGGATGTCATCTAGCTACTGCTATGGACTCTAAGGTCCTAAGGAAACTTCTCACACATGGTAATTGAGCAGCAAGGTTGATGAAGATGGCTCCGGTGATGGATTCCCCTTCCGGTAGGCTGCCGGAATAGGCCTCCATATTGGATCTCCCCGGAACAGGAACTTGCGGTGGCGAAAAACCCCGCAAAAAAATGGTACGGAGGGTTTCGGGATTTTTAGGATTTATAGGCGAAACAAACATCGTAAGGTGGTGCCAGGGGGGCACATGGCCTCCCCACGAAGGTGGGCCATTGGCCGCATGGGGGCCTAGGGCGGCCCCCTGGCCGCTCCCGACACTTTCCAGAACTTTCGTCTCCCCACGGTATTTTGAGCTCCGTAAATATGAATTTTATGAAAATCAAAACATGCAGAAAACAACCTGCCTTTGGGCACTGAATTAATATGTTAGGTCAGAAAAATAATAAGAATTGCTACAAAAAGTATTCAAAAGTGGTATTATAATAGCATAAAAAAGTCAAAAATTATGGATACATTTGAGACGTATTTACACCTCAAATAAATCTTTGGAACCATTACTCCAAGTTTTAGGGAATGCAATCATGTTTAGAACAATCCAAATAGAGCTGAGGGGAATCAACTAACTTCCATGTTGGCTATCTCACATATAAACATGAGTACTGCATGCACCAGCAACATTCATGGATCAGTTCCAGAGAAATCAACGCAAAGAAATAGAGAGCCCCAAAAATCAGAGTCCTCGTCGTATCCTCCCCGGAACAAATCCACTGTCGCTCATCGTCACCTCCGCAGAACCGAGCAGTCATCGCTCACCATTGGTGCTAGCACACACCGTCCATGACTCGTCGTCGTTGACTCTCCTTTTGCCGTGGTCAGAGAGAAAGGGGTGAGACTGCCCGCCTCCACCCACTTTTAGTCAAGAGAGAGAGGAAGAGGGGAATTAGCGCGCAATGGGAGAGGAGGGAAGGAGGCACCTGCTTCATGTCCGTTGTCGCCAATGCAAAAACTCAGCGGCCATCTCCTTGTTTGCCCCCTTTGTGAGGCGATAGGGGCTTTGTTATGTTTAAGGCGAAGGCTCTCTTTTGTTCGTGGTAGTCTGAATCGACATGTGAAGAAGGGTCTAAAGGCCACTACACGTTATTCCTAGATGGCCAGCCTGGAGCGTAAGCAGCGCCCGACTGCTGACAACATTGCCCCCACACCCCCATACCCTCGCCGCACCACACAACCTCATTTCTTGGGAGCTTAGTGACTTATAAAATAATTTTTGTACCCATCAAGTAGAGCGAATCCCTACCCACATACTTATATACCATGCTAATAAATATTAGGAAGTGTCCTATTTAGTGAATTTCTCACTTTCTCTGCCATTTATTTGTGAATGTGTATGATTTGGATAGGAGCCTTCCCGATTATTT
The DNA here is from genome assembly GCA_011799875.1 of Thinopyrum elongatum. Taxonomy (NCBI): domain Eukaryota; kingdom Viridiplantae; phylum Streptophyta; class Magnoliopsida; order Poales; family Poaceae; genus Thinopyrum; species Thinopyrum elongatum. The sequence continues at coordinate 164,241,913 of CM022302.1, forward strand.
TCTCAAAATTTCAGTAGCAATGAAGCCCCATAGGAGGTTGATTTGAATATGGTATTGTTTTTTTGCGGGAGATTTGAATATGATATGATATGCACATGAAAGAAGCTTGTTATCATGTGGGTGACGCTGAACAAACATAAATTTTCTTGTGCTATTTCTTGTGATTTGTTCAAGTAGAAATCTCTTAGGATTGAAATAGAACTTCCATATGAAAGGGTGGTAAAAAAACTTCCATATGAAGTCTGGAAGAACTGAAAGAGAAATAATACATGAAGTTTGTAAAATGTACTAGGAGGCGGGTATATTTTACCCGGTCAGATATGGATACGGATACAGAGGGTATGGATAGCGGTAATCAAAAGACATGGGTACGGTTTGGACGAGTTCTACCCGCACTTGAGTGTCATTCTGGTAGCCGGGGCACATGTTTACCAACTTCCACAGCTCTTGGGAGAAAAGACAATGCTTATATAGGTGTTGGACCTTCTCATTGTCTCTAAGCACATGCAGCGGAAAGAATTGTGTGGGCTTCCTCGGGTCACAGGATTTTTACTTTGATCAACAGTTAGTCCAATTGATGGGCATCTGATACAAAATGGATACGATTGAAAAGTGCTCATGAAAACGTTCAAGTATCATGTAGCCGACCTATTGTAGAGAATAAGTTCCGATCAAAGATAGATCTTGAAAAGCGTGTTATTTAATATTTTTTGACAGTTTATTTCTTTTTCTCATGCCATGGGCTCGAAGCGCGTTAGAAAAAAAATACACTCCTTCCTCCATTCACAAATATAATGTGTTTTGAATATTTCAATCTGACTATAATGTGTGAATAATTATGCTAAAATGCGTCTATAGATATTCAAATCAGAAAAAAAAATAGAACATCTTATGATAGTGAACGGAGGGAGTAGTGTGTGTGTGTATATATATCCAGTTTTAGCGTTATCCTTTCATTTGTCAACGTGCGCAAGTGGTAGTGCTCGTCCCAATTATATGCCACTAATGTCCCGGTGGCACTCCTCAAATAATTGTGTGTTTGCTAGTGAAAAGTGGGACATGACAAGCGCACAATCACATGTTCCTATGGGGCAACATACGACGACCAGTACAAGATAGAGGGAGATGAAAGCCAACAAGGACACAAGCATGATTGCTTAGGATGCGAAGCAGCCAATTCGGGGTAGGGAAAAGCTTCGTGTAATGCAAGATGTAAGAAAATGGCTTTGATGGAGTCGCCATCAACATTGTGGCAAGTATGCAACTTTAAAAGGTATGAACGTCTTGAGCAACTCTCCAGCTGTACCACCTTAGGGCATCTACAGCCGGATTGGGCAAATTTGGCCCATCAAACGTTCGCCGACGTGCCTGGTCAGTGTCTGAGCGTGTCTGTTTTGACTCCCTATTTGTCCGTCCACACAGTCATGTCACTCACTTTTTCCCTTATATGTCCGATCACATGCATGTGATTGGTGGAGGAGAGAGAAAGAAAGAAAGAAAGAAAGAAAAAAGATGCTCTATGATGGGCCAAATCTCATGTGGTGGATGCAGGACCACGGACCGGACACACCCGGGCACTCTCACACTCATCTCATATATGAGAACAATTGAGGAGTGTGGGACAGCCTCGACATTTAAGTAGGCTTTGAGAGGTTCGGTTGGATCAACTTTTTTCTTCTCTCTCCTGTCCGATCAGTGGTCCTGCGTCCGCATTGCCAATAGAGTCCGACTAGAGCATCTATAACCGGACCCTCCACCCCGCCCCCCTACATGCACACACTTTCGCCCTATATATCTGGGGAGAGCCCAGACGGGATAGAGAACAAAAAGGCCTACCCACTCAGACCACATACCCAGACTATTTTGTCTGGGCTATTCAGCACCTCTCAAACATAAAACATATATGAACAGAATATGAGGGTGTCTGGACGTGTCTGGCCGCGTCAGCTATAGCTCCTCATGACCCCACCTGCAGCCATTCGCCTCATCCACTTCCGTTCGTTCCCACGGTGTCGTCGCTTCCAAGTCTACTGCCACCATTAGCCCAGCCATCGCGAGCTTGGGCCTGCCTAGTCATCAGGAGCTCGCCCCCGCCCAGAGCTCACGTCACCGCACGGAGCAATTCGTATGAGTGGAGTTGCGCTTGGCTTGGCTGCACGGCCCGCTCACGGAGCTCGCGCCCGTGGCCGTGGCTGCAGCTGCGTGCTAGCTGCGGACGCCCGTGGTTGTGGGTGCACTCGGCTTGGCTACATCGCCAACTCAATTTGGGGTGATCTTTATATGCACATGTATTTTTTTAACACTTATATGCACATGTATGGCTTACCATATAACGCTCAACAAAAATATGTGCATGTCTAATACAATTGCTTAAAAAATAGGATTTGATTTCTAACCAAACTCTAAAATTGTCTTATAACCTTTGAAATTTCGTAACTTGCATTCCATGGCACCAAAAATATTGATTCAAGTTACATTAGCTTCATCGCATCTTTCCCCATGTCATCACAAGCATTCCCTGCACTGTAACCATGTTGGACTTCATGGATATTGCTTTTGCTTCGTTTGGTCATTTTCCAGGGGTTTTCTTCATCATTTCGGTAGAGTACGACAATGAGGGGTATTACAAGATCAACCCGCAACCGTATGAGAACTTTGATCAACAAGGCAAGCATCGTCCTCTTGTTAACCCTTTATCACATGTTTTTCTTATGTTGAAGGATTATGCTATCTTGTTGGTGACTGGCCTTTGCTAAAGGTACAATAGTTGCTCTCCCCCGTATGGGAGTTTGTAGCAAGCGGTAGATGTCTTCCCACAGTGAGAAACAAAGGTATTAATCCCCGGAGATACAGATGCTTTCAATAGTTGGATATCCTATAACAAAAATAAAACCCTCTTGTGCCAACCCCAACAATCCTAACAAGTGTGTCAATCCTTTACTAGTTTGCTGGTTGAACAAGCCTATTAAAAGATAATGAGTGATAAATATTTTTGCTATTTCTGAAATTAAATAAAAGTGGAAATAAAAACAAACGTGTAAATGTTGTTGGAAGGTGTTTCTTATGGTGGAAATTGAACCGGGGTTCATAGTTTAACCAAAGTGGAACTCTCCAATGCATAAAAAGTGTGAACAATGACTAGCTTCCTCATGTGTAGTACAATATGGAACACTCATGTTCATGCTAGACAAGCAAACATTGTGAGAATATATATAGGCAGTATGTCCATAATATAAAAGGCGGAGACTGTCTCATGCATCTTTAGCTAAATATCCCGTCCATAGACCGAGGCACTCTGCATCATATGGATATTAAGTGTGAACATGGGCAATTGCATTTAGAACGATAACATACTGTTATGATTAGGGGATTATTCATCCTCTATTAACCCTTAACCCTTAGTGGCAACAATTCTTGCAAGTCTTTTCTATTTCCTGTCACTATGCTAGATTACCTGCAAGACTTGAACATGTCTAATGCACGCCACTTCCAGTACTGGCTACCGATCTAAACTGGTCAAGCAAATACATGCAACCAAAAAAAAATGCATCTATATATCAAAACGAATCATGAACAAATCTGAACATATAGAGTTAATCCATCACATGATCTATATCACCATCACAAACTCATCTGATAAACTACAATCATGTAGGGTAGCTCATGTAGATATGGTATTGAACATCAAAACTACATCTAGGAGGAGAGATTACAACATTGGCTACTACCATGAAGCCGTAGTTCAGGGGGTGGATTACTCACAACTCATCTTGGACACGATGATCGAGGTTGGTGAAGATGGAGATGAACTCCCCCTCTCGCAGAGGTCCGAATGAGGGCTGAAAACAAAGATTGCCTCGGGAACGCGATGTGGTGGCGACGGAAAATTGCTCGATAATTCACTAGTGGAGGAATGGCTAGCTAAAACTTTAGTTGGTGGCGCGTCATTTCCAATCAATGCCACCACTATGATTTCCAAATAATGGTGGCGTTGGCATATATGGTTTGCTAGCTTTATAAGGTTAGTGTTGGTGTTGCTTTTTTTAACACATCACAAATGGGTGGGCCCAGCTGGATTAGTTACCTACGGCGTGTATAGAAATCCAATGTCGCCACTGTCTTGTGATTGGTGAGTACAGCTAGGCCTCTCCCATTTGTGGTGTGTTAAAAAAAGCAACACCAACACTAACCTTATAAAGCTAGCATACCATATATGCCAACGCCACCATTATTTGGAAATCATAGTGGTGGCATTGATTGGAAATGACGCGCCACCAACTAAAGTTGTGGCTAGCCATTCCTCCACTAGTGCCAGTTTCCGCTCTGCAGCTCATCGACGACATGCTTCGCTGCCTCCTGCCATCAAAACCACCACCAACATCCTCACCTTGGTCTCCTCTATCCATGTCAACCATGCCCTCCTCCTGCGACGTCGTTCGTCATCACCGATGACTCCCGTAGCAAAGGTTGTGCCTTCCTTGTTACGACTGCAAGGAGCTATGCGTGGGGTACAACTTCTCCAAGAACATCGTTGGGTCGTCATGCAAGTTCTTCCTGGAGGAGGTGTTCTCGAAACAGGCACTCCACCCGCTTTACGGTTTATATATAAAGCACAAACCAAAGTACATGGACGAATGATACAAAGTAGCAAGGAAGCCCTCGTACAGCAAATCCCAAGATCAAATCCCAAGATAACCGAACAACCTAATCACATGCGACTATGTTGCCGAAGATAGCACATGTAGGCCTCAATACAACGCCAAGAAACAGCCTAGGACACCTAAGCTCCATGACATCGCCCTCACGAGGGAAAATGGTGCTACGCCGCCGCTGCATAGTTCGAGGCGGACAAAGGTCTTCACCTAGAACTGTGGCACGGAGAGAATAACCAAAACGACGTACTCAGGAGGAGGGCGACATCCATGGGTGTTGTCGTCGTTGACGTCAGAGCGTGGAGATTTTGCTCGGCAGCTCGGCCGTGCCACCACGATGCACCTAGAGTAGTCGCGACGAGCACAAGACACCATATTCAGATTTGGGCGTCCCTAATGCCCATGATAGGGTGCAGACCCGAGCCACCCACCGCTACACCACTCCCTGCCCAGATGACCAAGAGGCACAGCCACCACGCAGAATTGGATCTGGCCACTCCTTGCCCAGATGACCAAGAGGCATAGCCACCACGCAGATTCAGATCTAGCCAGATCTGACATGCACGTAGACCACCGCGGGCACTCAACGCAGCCAAAGACCACGCAACCAGACACACACCACCACCCTCCAGGGCTGTCGGTCAATCCCACGACATCACCAACCATCACCATTGATCGGATGTCGGCAAGAGACCCTATATCCCCCGCCAACGTGCCCCAGCCCGTGCCCAGGTGGGCAGCGGCGAGCCGTCACGCAACGGGAGCAAGGCCGCGCCGGTCATGCCACCATAACGGCGAAGGTAAGGATCTAGAACGGGGAAGGGAGTGTCGTCCTGCGCTGCTGACAGACGAGCTAGCCCACCGCACCGCATCTGTTAGGAAGGGAAACCGCCCCACGGCCGCCCATGTCGTGAGGGCTTTGCCCCGGTGGCGCCCGCCCACGGCGACGAGGGGAGGATGAGTAGGAGGTGGGGTTCCTGGCCGGTGGCGGGAGAGCACTCCCGAGCCGCCTACGGGGGGAGCGACGCATGAGTCATTTGGGTCCAAAGAGGACTAACTGCATATCAAAGAAGGTGTTGGCAGACACACACGACTTTTGGTGCGTGTACAGCTTAGGCTCACCACGAGCACGAATCGGCGCACCCATGGCCATCGTTTGAGTTCTAAATGATTTATTTGCAAAAGATAACCTAGCATAAAACCCTCATAAAAAGCCCTCGTTGTTTCTTTTTTTTTACCAAAATGTATCGCTGAAATGAGGTTGTGGATCAAAGTATGCGATTTTTTGAGTTGGTGAAGTACAATCAAGGACGGCGTTTTGGTGCTGGGGATCATCTGCTCCTGGCGATGAAATTAAAATCAAAAGAAATAGCAGAAAAAAAAAGAAATTGGCATGAAAGATGCACAAGATTTCTGGTTGTATGCAAAAATTCGTGGCGATATGGCATCATAGGAGCTCTGGACAAAAAAAAACAAAAAACAGAGTTTTGAGAAAGAATTAGAAATTTTGATTCTGGAGCACTTATTTTATTTTTTCTGTTCCGAGCTCCTCCTATGCCACATTGCCATAAAACTTTGCATGCATACTGAAAACTTGCTCATCTTTGATGTGTGAAAATTAAGGTTTTTTTATTGGTTTTTGCTATTTTATTTGAATTTACTGTTCATCCGGGGTCAGATGTGCTCGTGTCCAGCTATGGATTTTCGGAGTAAAGTGTATATCTTCTATTTCGCTCAAATTTTGCAAAGTAGTACCGGTCCCTGAAGGTGTACGAGTAGCAACAGGGAGCCAATGAATGGTGGAAACGTGGGGCGCTGCTCTGTGGGGGCTGAACGGCCAAATGGACGGCACAGCGGCGGCCCCACATGTCAAAGTACTTAAGTACACGCGGTGTTGAGTGCGGAATCTTCCCAGGGCTCGCCGGAATCCCTACCCACCCAGCCGCGACTGTCGCCATTGGCTAAAAGCTTCTTCATGGGGCGGTGGCCCCACAAAGGCTTGCGCCCCTGCAATCTTGCAGCTGAATACTGTGGCTGTCTGGCTGATACAACATGGACACCGACATGAGTAGTGGTACAACCTTGAACTTTTTTTTTTGACAGAAGTTACAACCATGAACTTAATTTCTTGCACGTCGTGGTGATTGTAACCACTTTCAGTTAATTTATTTACTTTCAGCATACTTCACATAATCTGATTGTGCAAAACATTCGTAACTTTTACTTTTCAAAAGAAAGAAGAGGCCGGCTTGTTGAATTTTCATCTCTTTGGAATATCTCAATTCATTAACTCTTCCTTTTTAAACTTGAGGTTCGGTGGGATTTTGGAACGTGATCAACCTGTCCGCATTGAACCACGCTCGTGCAGGGACCAATGAATGGAACCGGGAGAAAGCAGGCACGCTCGTAAATACGTGCATGCATGAGAGAGCAGGCCATGCACGAGCCACCGCCTTTTTGACCCGTCTGCTCAGCTGCGTCTCTGGCCGCCATTAACTCCCGGCTCTTTTACTCGCGGCAGAAGGGCTATGATCACTTGATCAGGCCTGGTTATTACACGCGCAGCCACGACGCAGAAGAGTGAAGTACTACTTCAACTTGACGAACGTACAGCGGCAAAGGCGCAAAAGCAGTTGGGAGCTCTGACAGGCGGAGTGTGGGCACGTACTTCTTCCGCCCCGATTGCTTCGCCGTCTCATCACGTGCGTACGCATGCGCTGGAGGAGTACAGGTTTAACTGCACGCTGCCGTACGTATTCACTCGAGTAGTAGTACTGCAGTGGTAGTATACTTGGAAACAGCAGTAAGTTTTATTTTTGTGACCGTGCCACGATCGCGTATGCCGTAGTACTAAAGCAGTCGAGAGTTTGAACGTACGGTTGGTTCTAGGTGCAACTCGAACGCACGACCCCAAATCGTCCGTCCGTGTCCATTTGGGGTAAACGAACACAAACCGTGGCTCAACATGCGGGAGCAAACGGACAAATGTCCGTTTTCGATCCGCTTTCGACCCATACCCGGCCCAAATTTGGACCGCGTTTGCGGCCAAACGGACAGCGTGCGGACGAACGGGACGCGCCCTTGTCCACCCCTAGCCCGCCCGTCGGAGACACAACTCCATTTCTTTCTCCCCTTTCGTTGCTCCGCCCTCGGCCCCTCGCCATCGCCGCCGCCACGCCCGTCATCCACCTTGCTTTGCCCGTCGGTGGAGCAGCCCCTTTTCTTCCTCCCCAATCGTCGCTCCGCCCTCCGCCCGGGGTCGTCCACCTTGCTGCGAACCAACGGCCTCGACGTGCCCTTTCCGGCCGCGTCTCCACCACGCCCACAAGGTGTTCGACTCTTTGCTTGCAAGGTACCATGGATAGCGGAGATGAGTACTTCTTTCACAACTTCATTTGTTCATCGGATGATTTGTCCTCGGACGATGAGGACATAGTGGTGGCAGCATTGGTCGTCCATGACCACATCAGTAGGATGCAGCCTTGGTTCAGGGGATCAATCACCTGCCATGCCCCAGCCTTGAACCGCAATAGGGAGAAAGGGCACCACCTCCTCTATTCCGATTACTTTGAGAGAACCGCACTCTACAAACCGCATCAATTTCGTCGCTGCTTTCGAATGAGGAGACATGTCTTCAATCGTATTCGGGAAGGAGTGGTTGCATACTTTGAATGCAAAGAGGACGCCCTTGGCAAACTCGGCTTCTCTTCTTACCAGAAATGCACTGCGGCTATTCGCATGCTTGCATATGAAATTCCCGGTGATCTTGTGGATGAGTATGTGCGTATGAGTGAGTCCACATGTATCCTCTCACTGTATAGTTTCTGCAAGGCCGTGGTGGCAGTGTTCGGTCCAGAATACCTGAGCGAACCAAATGCCGCTGATACAGAGAGGTTGTTGACGATAAATGCCGAGATGGGCTTTTCCAGGCATGCTTGGTAGTATCGATTGTATGCATTGGAAGTGGAAGAACTGTCCATTTGCTTGGCAGGGGCAGTACAAGGGACATGTGAAAGGTGTCACTGTCATACTTGAAGCTGTGGCTTCACAAGATCTATGGATATGGCATTTTTTCTTCGGCATGGCTGGTTCTCACAATGATATTAGTGTTCTTCAGCATTCTCCAGTGTTTGCAAGGCTTGCAGAAGGCCACTGCCCGAAGGTCAACTTTGAGATCAATGGCCACCATTACAACAAGGGATATTATCTAGGTGATGGTATCTATCCCCAGTGGTCCACTCTTGTGAAGACCATACCCAATCCGCAAGGAGAGAAGAGACAGAGGTTTGCCCAAATGCAGGAGAGTGCTAGGAAAGATGTGGAGCGTGCATTTGGTGTGCTTCAGTCTCGATGGGTATTGTTCGAAACCCTGCATTGACATGGAGCACTCAGAAGCTTTGGGAGGTGATGATTGCTTGTGTGGTCATGCACAACATGATCGTTGAGGATGAGCGTGATGGCAGTATCTACGACCAAGGGTTTGATTCCCAGGGTGAGAATGTTGAGCCTGAGCACCCACCTCCTGCAACCTTTGAACAGTTTGTCCAATTTCATCATGAGTTGCGTGATCGGAACACTCATACGCAGCTGCAAGATGACTTGGTTGAGCATATGTGGAATCACATTGGCAATCCGTAGATCTATCGGTTTAATCTCTTTTTGTGTGCACAAACTTTGAGTGGTTTTGTAAGACTATTTGATATTTTTAAAATTTTAATTGGATTGTAATAAAAGACTATTTTGAACATGTTGTTATGTTTGATTTAAACTATTTTTGCTATGCTTCATTTTGTTGTACTTGGCCTCCGGCAAACGAGATGGGGCAGAAGATGCGGCCGCGCGTTGGGCGCCTGGCCGACGCAAAACCAAATCCGGGCAGACACGGCCCCATTGCCACACCCAAACGGACGAAATTCGGACAAAACAGACGTCCGTTTGGGGTCGTGCGTTGGAGTTGGCCTTATGCCGCCACGAGAGATTGTTTGACGCTTCTTCACGGGGCAAAGATGGACGTACGTCCTGTGAGTGCTACCACTGCTCCGTATGCCGTACTTAGGCAACTTCAACGCATGACCCATATGGACATCCATTTGGTTCGGATTCGGTCCGTTTGAGGCGGCAAAGTGACCGCAGAATGGGCCGGGCGCATGCTGCACAGGCGGCGGCGACAGTGGTGACCATGGCGCACATGCATGCTCCTCCGTAGTGTAACACCCTCGGTGATTAGCAACAGTAATCACTTTTGATAATGACATGTTAGCATGATCAACAGTGCATAATCATCATTAGCATCATATTGCATTTCAACTCCTAAGTTAGATTCAAATTTAAATAAAAGTGGAATATAAAAGTTGACCAACATAGGAGCTAAAATGTCAGATAAATAACAAATATTCCAGAGGCTATTCTAAAATTGAAACCAACATCATTGGAATTGGATAAGTGACTCGAACAACCTCAAACAGTGGATAAAGATAATATTTAGTAACCATTTATTAAATCTAAAATAAATATGGAATTATGTTTTGCCCAAACTAATTTTAGGTGTTAGGGAATAATGCACTGGTATTTATGAAATAGGTCACACTTTTTACAAAAACCATTTGGGGCCTAACATTTAACAGTGGAGAAAAGAGAATAAAGAAAAAGATAAAAGAAAAATGAAACAGAAAAGAAGAAGAAGAAGGACCCCCCCCCCCCCCCCCCTCCGGCCCAACTGGGCCGAAGCCCAGCCGGCCGGCCACTGTGCCCCCCCCCCCTGGCCTATATGGCCCCCAGCCGACCAAACCCTAACCCCCGACCCCCCCCTCCCCCTCGCTTTCTCCTCCCCCCCCATCTGGATCGGGATCTTCCGATCCCGTCCGCCCCGTCGCTGCGCCGTCGCCGACGCCGCCCCGTCGCCGCCTCCCCTGTCAGCCCCCACCTCCCGATCCAGATCGGGATCGGGATCGCGGGAACGGCCCCGTCGCCGACGCCGCTCGCCGACGCCGCCCCGCTCCCGCGCGATCGGCCAGCGCCGACGCCGCCGCCACACCGACGTCGCCCCGTCCTCCCTCTTCCCCGACAAGCCGCCTGGCGCTCGGTCGCCCCCTCCCTCGACTGGATCCGGATCGGGGCGAACCCCCGATCCCGTCGCCCGACGCCGCGACGACCTCGCCGCCGCCCGGAGCCCGCGCCTCCCCGCCGGCCTGCCTCCCCATCGCCGTCGTCCCCGTCGACCGCCCCGACCCCCCGCTGCCCCGTCCCTACGAGCACGGTGAGGCCTCGGGCCTCTTCCCCCCTCTCTGCTCCCGCACCTCGCCGCGCGCACCGCGCCCCCGTGCCGCCGCTCACCGCGCTGCGCGCATGCTCACGCGTCGCCGCGCCCCGGCTCGCGCCCGACCGCGCTGCGCGCGCCCCGCTCGCGCCCACTCCAGCCGCCGCTGCCGCTCGTCCTCTCGCCTCTGCCTCAGCTCGCCGCGGCCACCCGCACGCGCGCGCGCCCCCACACCTCGCCCGCGCGCTCGTCCGCATCGCTCGCCGTGTGCCCCGCCTCCCGCGCCGCCGACCGCGTGCCCGCGCCATCGCCTCGCCGCGCACTGGCGCTGCTCGCCTCGCCCGCCAGCGCCCTCGGGCGCATACGGGTGCCCAGCACCCGCACCCGAGCGCCCAAACCCGCAAGGCCCCTCTGGGCCACTGCCCGGTGGGCCCTGCCCCCCCTGTGACGCTGACAAATGGGGCCCACCCCCCTAAAAACGATTTAAAAGAAATAGAAATAAATAAAATAATTAATTAAATAATTAATTAGTTAATTAATCCTGATTAGGTTAATTTAATTAACTAGTTAAGTGTTAATTAATCAGTAATTAAATTAATTAAACCTAATTAACCTAACAGCCTATGACAGGTGGGACCCACCCTGTCAGGTGGCTGCTGACGTCAGCATGATGTCATGCTGACGTCATCAATCACTGTTTCGGATAATGTTGAATTAAATAATTAATTAAATTTCAGAAATTAATAAAAACTTTAGAAAATCATATTAAATAAACCGTAACTCCGATGAAAATACTTTGTACATGAAACTTGCTCAGAACGACGATACGAACCCGGATACGCCCTCTGTATTCCCGTCAGATGCCCGCAGCTATAAGAACGTTGAACAATTAGACCGATTTCAGTAAATGAATAGTGTCCAACTTTAATTAAATAAATCCGAATAAATTCCTAAATTAACTAAATCATTTAGTTAGGCAGTAGAACACCCCGGCATATCATTTAGGCATGTCATACATATTGTTTGCATTATTGCCGTGAATTTATTGTTTCTCTCCCCCTCCTTCTCTCTCGATAGACGCCGAGACCGACGTCGCTGCTGTCGAGTACGACTACGCTACCGACGAGCAGCCCGTTGACGACCTCCCTCTCTTGCCAGAGCAACCAGGCAAGCCCCCCCCTTGAGCATTCCAGATATCGCCCATTCTATTCTCCTGCTTGCATTAGATTTCGCTACTGTTAATGTATGCTCCTATTCTGATGCATAGCCTGCTGTTGTAACCTGTTCATTGCTACTTTACCTGCCTATGATAAACTGTTTAGTATAGGTTGGTATGAACCATCTGTGACCCCACCACCTTACTTCGTCGCCCCTGCTTGTTCATCGACGACTCGATCAACGTGATCGTCGATCAGAGACAGACGCCTCACTTCACACCCCCCCTTAGTTGTACGACTCTGCGTAGTAACTATCGAGTGCCGAGGGTGATACCTCGTAACGCACTCCTGATGAATACTCTGCAGCATAGCTGTACGGTCGTGGTCATCGAGGGTGATTCCTCCTTCTCCATGTCCGATACGACTCTGTCGTGCAACCCCTCAGTGTGAACCTCGAGGGTGATACCTCTTACGTTCACCCTGATGATTATAACCACACGGTTACTTGACCTTTTTCACAGGCGGGTCCACCCTGGTGGGTACCCGCTGGGGATCTATGATTTCGGGTGTGCCGGAAGGGCACTCGAGTGTGACATTGTGGCGGAGCATCAGAGACTCTGATTGTCTCCGCTTGATACTAATTGAGCCTATTGGATTTGGGTGTGTGATCTGAGTGGGTCGACGTGCCCTATACGCACTGCCACCACGCGGGATAATGGTTATGGGGCCCTCTGCGATGTACGTTTCGCCGAAAGCTTATCAGACGTCACGATTCACCGTGCGGGCTGATCGTCGGGATTGGGCTGGATACTTCACTGGCGAGTTCAGTGTCGCGCCTGCACCCCGACCAGCCACGCAACGCGCAGGGTGCCCAGGGCGATGGCCCGAGACCCCTGGGTGCATAGGTTAGTCCGGCGTGCTGACCTCTCTGCTGAGCCTAGGTAGAGCGCTGCTTCGTGTTGATCTTCCGAGGACGGGCATTACCCAGCAAGTATGTCCGGCCAGAGTTGATCGAGCGTGTTGGGTAACAGTAGTGCACCCCTGCAGGGATGAATCTTCTATCGATAGCCGGTCCTACGGTAAAGGACGCTCAGTTTGTGTATCCCGATCTACTACTTAAACTGGATACTTGTTACTTAATTGAAGCTTCGGGATTACTTTCTCGCTGGGAGTCGAGGAAGGATCTTTGAGCTGTACTTCAACATGTTTGCTAAATAAAATGCTATTCTACTCTCTTCTACTGCTGCAAGATGATGGCTTTGAGAAGATGTTTGAAGATGCTAGTCTTCGATAGGATTAGGCCTTTCTCTCTATTCTGGCATTTCTGCAGCCCAGTCCACATATACAGCCTTTTCTCCATTGATAATGTTGCATATGTAGTATAGATCCTTGCTTGCTGAGTACTTCGGATGAGTACTCACGGTTGCTTTATTTTCTTTTTCCCCCATATACCCCACCTTGATGATACACCAGACGATGGAGTCCAGGAGCCAGACGCCACCACCGGAGCCTACTACCAGGCGGGTCCCGAGGGCACGTACTACTGGATCGAGCCAGCTGACCAGGAGTAGGATCGGAGGCTCCCAGGCAGGAGGCCAACGCCTTTCGATCTAGTGTCGCTGTTTGTGCTAGCCTTCTTAAGGCAGAATTTGTCTAACTATGTCTGTACCCAGATATTATTTGTATGACTGACTTATGTATTCGGATCTTCGGATCCCTGGTCTGTAATATTGTGGACCTCCGTTTAATTGTGTTTAGAGTTGTGTTGTGATATCTTCCCGTGAGTCCCTGGGCTTGATCGTACACGTTTGCGTGTATGATTAGTGTACGATTGAACCGGGGGCGTCACACGTAGCCTCCTCCTTCACCTCCTGCTTCACGTCCAGCTCCGGCACGTAGACGTCTCCAGAGGCCGGCAGCTCGAGCATCCCCTGCGGGCCCTCCCATTCCTCCTCATGGTGGCGCTTGTACTCCCATTTGGACTCCTCCACGATGGGCTGCACGAGTCGCTCATCCTCCTTGGCCGTCATGGCGAGAGGCTGCGGGGGCGGCGGAGGCGGGGAGGGAGAGCACATCAGCGTCAGGTCGTGCACCCGCATGCGGCCACGCGCTCTGGGCAGGCTTGGTGCCCGCACACGAGGCACACGGGGCGGGCTACGACCACGGCCGGCAAAACAGGTTTGCTAGCGCATGTCGTGCTCGTCCTTGAACCATGTGTCCCAGAGGGGAGAGTTGACGTCGTACCTGCGGTCGGCAAGGTGCTGGCATGGAATCCGGGCACGACGACAGACGATCTCCTAGAGGCGAGCACGGCTGCTCACCGGGACGGGGGGAATGGGCACCCGATCCGGGATAATATGCCACCCATTGGGGAGGTGGGCATCTGACTAGGGCAGCGGGGTGCCGATCTCCCAGTACCGGCGGTAGACGGTGATACGTCTCCAGCGTATCTATAATTTTTTATTGTTCCATGCTATTATATTATCTGTTTTGGATGTTTTATATGCATTAATATGCTATTTTATATTATTTTTTGGACTAACCTATTAACCTAGAGCCCAGTGTCAGTTTCTGTTTTTTCCTTGTTTTTGAGCCTCGCAGAAAAGGAATACCAAACAGAGTCCAAACGGAATAAAACTTCACGATGATTTTTCTTGGACCAGACGACACCCAGGGGACTTGGAGTCCAAGTCAGAAGAGCCACGAGGCGGCGACAAGGGTGGAGGGCGCGCCCCCCTGCCTTGTGGGCCCCTCGGGACTCCTCTGACCTAGCCCTTCCTCCTATATATTCACATATATTCCAGAACCACCAGAGGCATCCACGAAAACACTTTTCCACCGCCGCAACCTTCTGTTCCCGTGAGATCCCATTTTGGGGCCTTTTCCGGCATCCCGCCGAAGGGGGAATCGATCACAGAGGGCTTCTACATCAACTCCATTGCCCTTCCGATGATGCATGAGTAGTTTACCTCAAACCTACGGGTCCATAGCTAGTAGCTAGATGGCTTCTTCTCTCTCTTTGATTCTCAATACAACGTTCTTCTCGATGTTCTTGGAGATCTATCCGATGTAATCTTCTTTTGCGGTGTGTTTGTCGAGATCCAATGAATTGTGGATTTATGATCAGCTTATCTATGAATATTATTTGAATCTTCTCTGAATTCTTTTATGCATGATTTAATATCTTTGTATTTCTCTTCGAATTATCGGTTTGGTTTGGCCAACTAGATTGGTTTTTCTTGCAATGGGAGAGGTGCTTAGCTTTGGGTTCAATCTTGCGTGATTTCACCCAGTGACAGTAGGGGTAGCGAGACATGTATTGCATTGTTGCCATCGAGGATAAAAAGACGGGGTTTTCATCATATTGCTTGAGTTAATTCCTCTACATTATGTCATCTTACTTAAGGCGTTACTGTGTTCTTTATGAACTTAATACTCTAGATGCATGCTGGATAGCGGTCGATGTGTGGAGTAATAGTAGTAGATGCAGGCAGGAGTCGGTCTACTTGACACGGACGTGATGCCTATATGCATAATCATTGCCTTGGATATCGTCATAACTTTGCACTTTTCTATCAATTGCTCGACAGTAATTTGTTCACCCACCGTATTATTTGCCTTTATGAGAGAAGCCTCTAGTGAAACCTATGGCCCCCGGGTCTATTTTCCATCATATTACTTTCCGATCTACTATTTTGCAATCTTTTATTTTCAGATCTATATACCAAAAAAACCCAAAAATATTTTATCTTTTGTTCATCTATCTCTATCAGATCTCACTTTTGCAATTGACTGTGAAGGGATTGACAACCCCTTTATCGCGTTGGGTGCAAGTGTTTGATTGTTTGTGCAGGTGTTGGTGATTTATGCGTTCTTCTCCTACTGGATTGATACCTTGGTTCTTAACTCAGGGAAATACTTACCTCTATTGTGCTGCATCACCCTTTCCTCTTCAAGGGAAAAACCAATGCAAGCTCAAGAAGTAACAGGAAGAATTTCTGGCGCCGTTGCCGGAGAGATCTACGCCAAGTCAAGACATACCAAGTACCAATCATAAACTCTCATCTCTTGCATTACATTATTCGTCATTTGCCTCTCGTTTTCCTCTCCCCCACTTCTAAAACAATTTTCGAAAAGATTTTCCTTTTTATTCACCCTTATTCCGTTCGTCTTTTTCGTTTGCTTTTTGTTTACTCGTGTGTTAGATTGCTTGCTTTGTCACGATGGCTCAAGAGAATACCAAATTGTGTGGCTTTTCCAAACTAATAATAATAATTTTATTAGTACTCTGATTTCTCCCGCCATTAGTGCGGAATCTTATGAAATTAATGCTGCTTTGCTGAATCTTGTTATGAAAGATCAATTTTCCGGCCTTCCTAGTGAAGATGCCGCATCCCATCTAAATAATTTCGATGAGTTGTGTGATATGCAAAAGAAGAAAGATGTGGATAATGATATTGTTAAATTGAAGCTATTTCCGTTCTCACTACGAGATCGTGCTAAAACTTGGTTTTCATCTTTGCCTAAAAAAAGTATTGATTCATGGAACAAGTCTAAAGATGCTTTTATTTCCAAGTATTTTCCTCCCGCTAAGATCATCTCCCTTAGGAACGATATTATGAATTTTAAGCAACTTGATCATGAACATGTTGCACAATCTTGGGAGAGGATGAAATTGATGATACGAAATTGCCCTACTCATGGTTTAAATTTATGGATGATCATACAAAATTTTTATGCCGGATTGAATTTTTCTTCTAGAAATCTTTTAGATTCGGCCGCGGGAGGTACTTTTATGGAAATTACTTTAGGATAAGCTACTAAACTCCTAGATAATATTATGGTTAATTATTCGCAATGGCATACCGAAAGATCTTCTACTAGTAAAAAAGTGCATGCGATTGAAGAGATTAATGTTTTGAGTGGAAAGATGGATGAACTTATGAAATTTATTGCTAGTAGGAGTGCTCCTATTGATCCTAATGATATGCCTTTGTATACTTTGATTGAGAACAATAATGAATCTGTAGGGTCAGGTCTCCAGACGAAATTCAACGTGTGGTGAAATTGCTGGAGACCTGAGAAATGCTTGATGGGACGCAAAATAATCATGATGAAATGAATTGTTCATTTCTCACGTCCTATATGCTGCTAAAATTACTATCACTTGATGAAATTCTCTCTCACGAATTTGATTGTCATATTCTTCACTCTAAAGTATATGAGTTTGAAAGTCAAACTAATGCTTCTGCAGGAAAACTCACCCAAAGCCACTGAATGGATAATGAATAGTGGATGCACGAATCATATGACTGGTGATAGGAATTTACTCACTGGTACTCCCCTTACTCCATCACATCTGAAGCATATATCACATACGCTGACAAAGGGAAAAGCAAGGTATTGGGTCGAGGTAAGGTTGCTATCTCAAAGGATCGACACATGGATAAAGTGATATTTGTTGAATCCCTTGGATACAACCTTATATCTGTCTCAATGTTTTTGTGATCTTGATATGCTTGTCATATTTGGCAAATTTTGATACATTGTGTTGTTGGACTGACAAATCCAAAGTCTTCGAAGGATTTCGAAGAGGTGACCTGTATATTGTAGATTTCTCTGCAAGTCCACAACCTGCCACATGTCTATTGGCAAAAGCTTCAGAATGCTAGCTATGGCATCGATGACTTGGACATACTGGCATGAGAATTTTGAGCATTCTTGTGAATAAAAATCACATCATAGGTGTTGACGGTGTTAAATTCGTCAAGGATCATCTTTGTAGTGCTTGTGAGACTAGGAAGATGACGAGATCAAAGCGCCCCTCGAAGACAATCATGACCAATAATACTCGTCCCTTTGAATTGCTTCATATGGATCTGTTTGGTTCTACTCATTATGCCACACTAACCAATGCAGCATTACTATATGGTTTCGTCATAGTTGACGACTTCTCTCATTACACCTGGGTGTATATCATCATGTACAAAAATGAAGTGTAGGATGTCTTCAGACAATTCTCAAACCGAGCCATGACGAATTATGGCATCAAGATCAAGCACACCAAAAGCGACAATGACACTGAGTTCAAGAACACAGGTCTAAGTGACTATCTTGACGAACTTGGTGTCACTCATGAGCATGTCATCAAGATCCGTCTCTAAGGCCTCCATCACGGATGTGCATGAATCTTTGTGAGGGTGGGAAGCGACGCGAGCGATGACGCGATTCCGGTGACAAAGACTTGGTTCCAATGGCATTGACTTGATTCTTACAATGATAATTTCATTTATGGCAGCGATGCTCGATTCTGAGTGAGGTGGTTGAGGAAATTTCCCTCCAGCCACACCCAGGAAATTATGGCGTGCATCCCAAAGTATGCCTTAACATGGAGGTTGAGAGGCCAGATATGGAGGTATTTCTTAAAAATATGGCGACTGAGGGATGGATGGCGACTCTTCTATAGTTGTTTTTTTTGTAGTCTATGGTCCATATGTCACTTATTATGTAGTCGACGACTCTTCTATAGTTGCTCTTCCCCATGATATAGTTTCTAATTAATATATATTTGGTGCATTTTCACACCACCATGGCTTGCCATAATATGATAATATACATGTTAGTAATATGGTCCACCTTGCCTATAGGCTTATTCTTGTCAACTTTTGCCACGCTGGCAATGATCATTTTGTTAACCACACATTTTTTGCCATTATAGATAGTCGTGACAAAAGCTGGGCATCAATTAACCAACCTTTACCATTAATATGCGCCTACACAAATCATTGAGTTTTAGGAATACCTATACATGCTATTTTTTGTTGTCAAAAGAATGGTAGGGGCACTGAGATGTTGGTCGATGTCAAAATGGAGGATAAACCCTTAGACCAACAAAAGGTGATCGACTCGAGATAGGAGAAGTGCCTCATCATATCTCTAATTCTTAATAGGTGATGAATAAGAGCGATTCTTAGAGCTTTGAGATTTTAGGTTGCGGATCGTGCTATGGCCGACCTGGATCGCATGGGACAACCCCCGCGGTGGCACCCCATGATTTCCTCCCCAGCAGAGGGGTACTCTCGTCATATCACTAGCGAACCCCAATCACTATTTCCCTATATTACCTCGCATCCTACACGCCCATGTTCCACTCGATCTTCCCCAATTCCTCTTTGTGCCGCCACCACTCCTCTACGCTACGGGAGATCGATCCCGCCTTCCTCCTCCAACTAGGGTTGTGCAAGGACAACTGATCTACTGTCATCACGATGGAGGAAGGTGTTCTTGAGTCAAAGCTCCGATGGCCGCCCCTCTTGTTCTCTGTTTGTGCATCTCTGCCCAAGCTGAGAGTTGCGCCGCCCCTCTGCGAGGTCCTCCCCATTGTTCAATACCCCAACTCCGCCGCCGCCCCCTGCAGTGAGTTCCTTCCCACCCTTCGATGTCTGAGCTCCGCCCCACCGCCTGTCTGAGCCTGTTCGTGCCCATGTTCTTCCACCAGGGTCGGCAACAATCGTCGTTTATGACTCCTTCCCTGCGTTCTCCTCCACACTCTCCTCTTGGGCGCCCAAATTCATGGGTGAGGTGCATCATCAAAAGCCCTAGGTGAGCTCCCATTCTCTTTGATTTGGTTTAATTATATATATTACAGTTGCTTCATATGATTGGCCATATTCTTAGCCTGCCCATGTCCACCAAGCAATTATACACGGTTTATGT
Source organism: Thinopyrum elongatum (assembly GCA_011799875.1). NCBI lineage: Eukaryota > Viridiplantae > Streptophyta > Magnoliopsida > Poales > Poaceae > Thinopyrum > Thinopyrum elongatum. The sequence goes on from CM022302.1 coordinate 164,261,694, forward strand.
GGAGAAACGATGTCCCGCCGGACCGGAATATAATTCTGGCATGGTGAAACATACATAATACGCCACAAAAATATATATGAGAAACTTCATTCAATGATGAATCTAAAAAAATATTTTTATAACATATAACGAATTTTCCGAGAATCAAATCAAAGACGTAAGAACCCGTGTCCGACTTATGTTTCCATCCGGCCCAGAGGAAGCACATATAGTTTCTCCAAGGGATTTGGATATACATGTGTGTACGTTCAAACTCATAAAAAGAAGATAGATTTTCACGATGTACACATACCAACAGAGAAACATAGACCATGCAATATGCAAAGAGAAATGCACACCATAATTTAGTTTTTGTTGAAGGGCGCAATCTTTCTCATCACCACACATACCTATGTTGATGCTGGAAGTAGAGGGCACACAGAAGAGACCTGATGCCACTTGGAATATGAGAGGGACCCCAGCTATGTCCATGTGCATGATACTACATCAGGACAAATATATGGGCTAGTGTTAGATGTGACGTTGGCCTCTAGGATTAGGATGCATGGAGGGGTTCGGCCTCTACCATTCAGCGGAAAGGCGATCGAGATGTGTGGTCCATGCACGCGGAAGATAAAACAAATAAACGAGAACACACACAGACACACACACACACGCGTAAAAAACTCAAATGCGTGATGTGAGGGAGCTTTCTCGGTTGGCAGATCACACTGGCCATTGATATTTTGGCCTTTGCATATAGGGCTGGATATGTTGGGTTAGTGGGGGTCCTTAAAATATACCTTGGATTATTGTAGCCAGGGCACTGCTGGTGAAGCCTGCTCCTGCCTATTTTGTACTATTAATGCAAGGCAGTAAATGGAATATATTCTCAATAGATGCGAGTATATCGTTTGACGTAATTTATACACACGGCTATACGAGAGAAATAAAAAACCTATAGAAACGCCTTATTACGTACAAATTATTTTCAGTAAATATACTGCATTAAATAGTTCCGTGCTATTAATTGTAGTCCCTTATTACAAAATATTTTCCAGTAATTCACTGCATTAAACAGCTTCAATGTATTGCACGCTGTCTTTTCCGTGTATTGTTTGTCCTTGCAAAGTACTCATTATGTCACCTTGATCTCACGTACGACTTGTTCTCACGCACAGCAGTAGTACACACAATTCGCACGTTCTCAAGTCCCATTCGAGCGATGCTCAATAAAAGGAAAAAAAAATCCTGGTCTAGCTGGCTCATTGCTCATTGCTCTGACAATGACACCCGATTTCTTTTATGATCCAGGCTATTTTTTAAAACTTGTAAAAGAACCTGCAGCGCTCTGTGTCCACGAGATTCCGCGAGGGCAAGTTGATACCTTAGAGTATTGCCACAGAATAATTCCATATATAAAATGGGAAGAAAAGTACATTATCACAAGTACAAACACAGGGTGTGAACCAATAATATACTGGCCGTGCAAGCACTTGATCGGCCAGTACCAAAAACAGCAGCCATTTCATGTGCAAAAATAATTAACATAAGATACTAGTACAATTGCTATTAACGTATGAACGGCTTGGGTGATCCCATGGGCCAAATCGTGTTAGATCAACGTCGGGTTGAGAACACGCAAATTCTAACCATATCACTGTAAAGTTTTTATTACACTCAAGAAGCACATACAACACAATACGTGCACATCATGCGCTCACATTCACATGAGCACATCTCCTAATATAATGTCAAGACGAATTCATGGAATTCGCTAACTTTTCCGCATAGTAGGTGTGCGTGTGCGTGTGTGGTGGTGGAGGGATGAATGTAGTGGTTTTGATAATCCTAATTCATTTAGCATTTTCTTTAAGTCTAAGGCTCCATTTCGGGGCCATGTAAGCTCATAAGCTCAAAAATAACATATAGGTGTATTTTATTGTCCCATCAGAGAAGTCGGTATTTTACGAGGGGTTGGAATACATGTTCAACAGAGCAGCCCATTCATCGCCATCAGCACAAACCACCACTCTCGGTTCGATCCCTACTATGTCTCCTCTTTAGCACGCCGCTGCACATCTCCACCTCACCTCTAGCACGCGCCCGCACACATCCGCCTCCCTGCACACTCCTCCGCCCATAATTCCTTATCCATCTCACTGCCGCACAATCCTCGAGCTGATCTTACAACAGATATGGGCTGCTCCAGTGCAAGAGTGTGACTTCTTGCTAGATGCATGCCGTCCTATGTGCTCTCAAACCCACCCCATCGCCGCCTTTATCGAACCAGGCTGGGTGCAGGCCTATCGCAAGCAGCGCGGAGATCGTCGGCCTCATTGCCCCATCACCGTCTTCCTCGTGTCTTCGGTGGCTAGTGGTTTGAATAACTCGTCTCGCAATTGCTCGAGTCGGCGCCCTCCAACTGACAAAGAGCATAGTCTGCCAGCTCATTCCCATGTCTACCCGCTGACCAACGGGAGCTCTAGCCGAGCACTGCCAAGCAGCAGGGAGGCGCACGCACCAGGGACCCGTGAGGGAGTCAAGCGCCTTGCCTATCCCAGATCCCTATGGCTCCGGCAAAATCTGTATGGCGGTGCGTCCGCTCATGGCCACCTTGGTCGACCGATAGAGAGATGAATACCACGGGGAGAGGAATACTGGGGGCAGAGAACGATGGGCCGATCAGTGTTTCCAAAACCGACGGAATCCCGGTGTATTTGGAAGAAACGATGTAAAGAATGCCGCCCCAAAACGACAAACCAATCGCATAACTAAAGGCAACCCGTTTCCTTTATAGGAGTAAATTTTACGAGGGTTTGGGGCTGGAAAACGACAATCCGATCGCCTTGGAAGGTGCGACTTGCACTAAATCGAACTTGTGCGGTTATTTTTTTGTAAGATAGTTTGTTCCCGCCCGTTGCTGAGACTTTATTCATTTAAAGTCTGACGTTTCTCGCTCCTTCTTCCTTCTAAAACGAAGATAACCCGAAGGAAATGTTCGCAAACAAAAAAGATAACCTACATGAAATGATTAAACATATCGAAATCATTGGGCCGTTGAGTGAGAAAATTCCTTGATTGGAGAAGTAGCAAAAATACTTTACTTCAAGGAAGGGTGAGAGAGAGTATAGATCTGTGAATCTGCCGTGCTGATTGGATCAAAGAAATGCACTAAACAAACCGGGATAATAGAGATGGATGTAGTCAGGGGCGGAGCTTTGTTGGGGCTAAACCGGGCCATGGCCCGCCCAGGTTTTTCAGACAATTTTTATACCTATACGTGATGCTTTGTAACTGTTGTACGATGGTTCGATCGATCCAATCCAAGCCGCCATGTTACGTGTGCACACAGCACGAGCAGAGTCCGGCAGCCGGCCAGGACTCGTGTCGACAGCCAGCCTCCACCAGCCACGACCTCGCAGATCGGATGATCTCCTCACTGCTAAACACATGCTTCCAGCTGCTTGCTCTATCGCTCCGCCCGCCTCCACGCCATCGGGATCCTGTCATTGTGCCGCCCAAATGCCTCTGATATGATCCCTGCCTCCGCTGACCGCTGCAACCTGCTCGCTACCAACCAGTACTGTCGGTCTGCTGCCAACGCTGAGCACCGTGTCGCCGGGTAATTTCTAATTATCTCGGGGCAGTGGATTTATGTTATCCATTGAACTGAGTATAAGTAATGCATTTCATTATCAATTCATATGTGAAAATAGAAGATAAAGATATATTTTTTCTTGGTGAATCAGCAGGTTGCTCGTATCTAACAAAATACTTTTTGTGAAGTGCATTTTAGTGTAAGAAGATCATTGAAACAAGGCGTAATAAGGTAAATATTAGTATCTTCCCAGTATTTTTTTTTGTTAATATATAGGATGAAAATTCAATTTGAACAAAAGCTATTGAGTATTCACAAATGCCTAATAAAATTGTGATCTTCTTTAGACTGGCCCGCCCAACTTTTTCTTTGAAGCTCCGCCACTGGATGTAGTAATGGCTAAGCTGTCGTGCATCACTAAACTTATCATGTGCATAGTTTAATCAGCCCCATAGAGCGGCAACGCTCGCTGTGCCCCGGCCAGCTCGACCCACATCGGCATCAAACCATCATCAGGCAATTCTTTTAGAAAAAAAAAGAAAAGAATCCTTTGAAACATTAGTTAAAGAGATGAACGCCAAAACCATTGCTGTCCCTGCCCCCCAGCAGTTGTTGGGCCAACAAACGCACGCCACGACGCTATTTTTTTTTTGGTGTGCAAGTTTTTGTGTCTGATGATGATTAACGATTTGACGGAGCATGTCAAAGTTGGCAAGCTCGTAGTTACGGACGTGCACAGGGCATCAGATATGGCAAGCCCGAAAGGCGATTGGGAACCGGCCGCACGGGCGGACGCACGCACGCACGCAGCGAGCGAGCGGAAAAGGAAACAGGGAAAAAATGCGTCCCGTTGCGATGGATGGATGGAGGGGTACGAATAAATGGCATGGCCGCATGAATGAGGGGGGAGGCGTAAAAAGGAAAGGAGAGGGAGGGGGGAGAAAAGAAAAGGTTACCATCTTTGCACTGCATGAATTCCTTCCCATTGATCCATCCCATTCGCCCCCGCACCCCACCCCCACCCCCTCCCTCTTATTATTGCGTCCACGCTCGCGTCCTCTCTCTCTCTCCCCCACCCTCTCTCTGCTCCCTGCCTCCCCTCTCCCCTGCTTTGACCCTGCTGGCCGGCCGGCTGGCTTTATCTGCCCGCCACGCCTTTCCCCGCCGCTTGGATTTGTAGGATCCAGCGAAGCCCGTCCCCGCGCCGTTCGCCGGGGCATTAGGTGATCCGGCCGTGCCGCGTAGGACTCGCGGGGGAAGATGACCGTGGAGGGGAGGGTCAGCGGCGGGGGGGACGGCGGCGGCAAGGACAAGTTCCCGGTGGGCATGCGCGTGCTCGCCGTCGACGACGACCCCACCTGCCTCAAGGTCCTCGAGAACCTCCTGCGCCGCTGCGACTACCATGGTACGGGAATCGCTGTCGCCAACATGCACCCTCTTCCCTCCCTCCCTCCAGCGTGGTCTAGGACTAGTAGGAGGAGGTGAATCTGTACCGCTCTCGAAGTCTCAACTACAGACCCGTCCGGTTCCGTGCTGTTCTACCACAGTGTATTTTTCCCTTAGATTTAACCGGTTGTTTGCTTGATGCGCGTGCTATTCGCGAGATTTGGCGTCCGAGTTTTGCATTGACACCGCTGGTTTTCTGGGATTTACGCTCCCTATTTTTCACTTGCCCTGTCGGTCTATTTTTTGCAGGGCGCTGTGTAATGTCAATTTATGATTGGATTTTTGTCATTATTGTGTTTGCCGATTTCTCATCTTCTTTCTTTTTTTCGCGTAGCCACTTTATTGGGAATAACCTTGCTTTGGAATCTGCGTTTTTCCGTCCAAATACCTATGCAAGATCGGACAATCTCCCATGCACGTCTCTTCTCGTGGTTTTAGTTTTAGATTTCCACGGTGACAACTGCTAATGTTTTTTAGATGGAAATTTTGCTTGGATTTTCTTTCACCCCTTTCATCTTGTGCGGCCCTCTTCTTCTTCTCTTTGGTGATTCTTCCGAAACCTACTAGATTTATGTGTGTGCAACGTGTTGTTATGGTGGTTTGCTAATGTGTTTGGATTCGATCTGCTGTGATGTTGCAGTTACAACCACTGGGCAGGCAGCCACCGCCCTCAGGATGCTCAGGGAGAACAAGGACCAGTTTGACCTCGTGATCAGCGATGTCCACATGCCGGACATGGATGGTTTCAAGCTCCTCGAGCTTGTCGGTCTGGAGATGGACCTCCCAGTCATTAGTAAGGCTAACTTGCTGCTCTTTGTAGCCGATGCTCTAAAAAATGGCACTGCTGGCAAATGATTGTCGAGTGAATCTACTTGTTTCATTTCATGTCATTTGGTGCTCCAGAACTTTGGAGATGAATTATGTCTGCTAACCTGCAAACATCGCAGATAGTTCTTCGATGTGCTACTGCTAGTTTTGTTAGGGAAGATGAAAAATCTTCCTTCATTTGTGTGGTTCAGATCTGTCTGAGGCTACTATATTTTTGCATAGCTTGGTGCATGGGTCAGGGAACCAATGAAAGATTCCCAGTTCCAATATATTGCAGATAGTTCTTCGATGTGCTACTGCTACTGTTGTTAGATATATGTTCATTACCATGATCATATTGCATAATTGATTACCTGCTCTACCACTCGTTGTATCAACTGAAAGCGGTGGCTGTATTGTGTTATTGCGCTACACGTGTAACAACTGGAGAAGAAATGAGAAAGGACAAAAGGCCTGCTACTATAATGAATGGCTATTAATTTTGCCTAAAAGGTCAATTGTTTCCTAGTTAGTGTTTCATATGTGTTAGCGTCTGATCATATGAACAAAGTGTGAATAATGTCATGCATTTTAACATTTTGTCGTTTATTCTGGAACTGATCAATGACTATCTATCATGCAGTGTTGTCTGCAAATGGGGAGACACAGACAGTCATGAAGGGCATAACTCATGGAGCATGTGACTACCTGCTAAAGCCGGTGCGTCTTGAGCAGCTGAAGACAATATGGCAACATGTGATTAGGCGGAATACCAAGAACCGTGGTAGTGACAATGATGATGCCGGTCAGAAGGGGCCGAATGCTGAAGGTGAGAATGGTGACGCTAACCGCAACAAGAGGCAGTCACGGAGGGATAGAGATGAGAATGGAGATGACGGTGATGATTCTGATGAGAACAGTAATGACAACGGCGACTCGTCATCCCAGAAGAAGCCAAGAGTTGTGTGGTCTGTGGAGCTGCACCGGAAGTTTGTTGCTGCTGTCAACCAGCTTGGCATCGACAGTAAGAACTCACTTCATATCGCTGTTATCATAAATGTGGGCTATTTGTTTTCTGGGTTCATTATGTTGTCTGTAATAACATATCTCTGTTCATAAACGCAGAGGCTGTTCCAAAGAAGATATTGGACCTCATGAATGTAGAGAACATCACCAGGGAGAATGTTGCTAGTCATCTGCAGGTTCAGTTTCTATCCATGTGTGTTACCATTTTTTTTACGTCTATACCAAGATTATTATGGAGCCCAACTTCTAATTGTTATATCCCAGTCATAATCTCTAGTCGAAAGAGGATTTGTTTCTGAATTTTGATAAATATTAAAAGAGCATTTTCATTTGCAGTATAACGGTACATGTTATTTTCTTGTGATCCCCCAATTAAGTAACTTATAAAAACGTTGGCTAAAGGGGTAAGAGTCCCTCCTTTTGACTGTGCGTTAGTTATTAGATAGAAATGAGCCTTCCCTGCAGATTGAACGTTGGTGGGCGAGCTTACACCCGTATGCTCTAGCTGACGGAGCTAGCGCTTGATTCTCCATTTAAATAACTTATATTGCCATGTTTGTTTCCTAGTATTACCAAAAGAAAGTTATTGCTGTCAGCATATCTTTCAAGCTATTCAGTTGAGTTCCGTATGGAACTGTTCATTTGATGATTGATTATGTCTTAGCCTTCATTCCTCTATTTTGTTTTTGAATGTCATTCTAATTCATTGATTCTTGCTGTTTTATCATAATTTCAGAAGTACCGGCTGTATCTGAAAAGGATGAGTATGGATGCAAGTAGACAGGCTAATCTAGTTGCTGCACTTGGAGGAAGGAACCCTGCTTACAGCAATATGAATTCAATGGATGTCTTCAGGCACTACAACAACGCGTACGGTAGATACCGACCAGTTCCAACCAGCAACCATTCCCAGTCAAATAACCTTGTTGCAAGGATGAACTCCCCTTCTGCATACGGAATGCATGGGTTGCTGTCTCCACAGTCGCAGCCACTTCACCTTGGCCATGCCCAGAATAATCTGGGCACTTCCCTGAACGATTTGGGTGTCAATAATGGTAACCTGATCAGGGGTGCACACATGTCAACCATGGTGACTGGTACTTCTGGTAACTCTTTTGCAAACATTTCAAATGGAGCACCATTGGCTCCTACAAATAGGGCAGTTCAGTCTCTTGAATCAAACAACAGGCAACACCTTGGTCGGATAAATTCGTCTTCGACAGACTCATTTAGCTCATTCGCTAGTGATTCTCCCCACTTTCCAGATCTTGGAAGAAGTAGTAACACCTGGCAAACTGCAGTTCCGTCCAACATTCAGCAACTTGGTCAGAACGGCAGCATGTCCCAAGCAAGCTTGCATGGGAATGGCCCTAGGATGGAACCTGTCTCAAGTTATGCACCACCATCAAATCAGATTACATCTCTGGGAAATGATATGCAGAACCAAGTAGCACCACTAGCTAGCAATACCCTTCCAATGGTATTCAATCAGGGTGCAGCGCCATTCACCTTTGGAAACAGCACAAACTCGAGAGAGGCGCTCAATAGCAACCTTGCGTTCAGCAATTCAGGCATCAACACTTCATTGCCAAACCTTCGCATTGACAATTCGGTTGTGCCAAGGCAGACTCTGGATGGCGGGAATACAGGCGGTGTTCCCTCTCTGCAGGATGGCAAGATTGATCAGCAAGCTGTTGGTAATCAGCTCAATTACAACAACAATGATCTCGTGGGGACAAGTGGGCTGCAAAGGGAGCTCAGTGGTGGTCTGGATGACATTGTTGTTGACATGTTCAGGCCGGTATGATCCTCTCTTGTATTTCATTTTCAGCAGAATATATCTTAATGCCAAACTTTCATGTATTTTGCTTCTATTTTGCATCTACATAGTAATGTTGGCTAGCTTAGAAAAAATAGTAATCTTGACAAACTATTTTCTCACTGGCTCACCATTTTTATGGTGGTGCAAACACTCCACTGAAGCCGGACATGCATTTTTTATTTCATATGGAACCCACATGCATGTATGGCGTTCTATTCCTTTTAAGATAAGATGTACTTTTATTTTGGTAGTAGTACTTCTGATTCCTGTAACATTAGTATTGGAAAGTGCACTAACAGTACACTGAGGTAATCTTGACAAACTATTTTCTCACTGGCTCACCATTTTTATGGTGGTGCAAACACTCCACTGAAGCCGGACATGCATTTTTTATTTCATATGGAACCCACATGCATGTATGGCGTTCTATTCCTTTTAAGATAAGATGTACTTTTATTTTGGTAGTAGTACTTTTGATTCCTGTAACATTAGTATTGGAAAGTGCACTAACAGTACACTGAGGTACTTCATATTATCTGCATGATTGCACTGAACATATACATTTAGCACTCCCACTGTTTACTTAATCTTTATGTGATCTGCCATTTTGCGGACTTGTAGTACTTGCTATCTTTTATGTAAAATTCCCGACTTTTAACAGGGGATGAACATCTAACCATGCCATACTTCTTAATGCAGGATAACGATAATGGTGGCATTTTCATATTATCTGCATGATTGCACTGAACATATACATTTAGCACTCCCACTGTTTACTTAATCTTTATGTGATCTGCCATTTTGCGGACTTGTAGTACTTGCTATCTTTTATGTAAAATTCCCGACTTTTAACAGGGGATGAACATCTAACCATGCCATACTTCTTAATGCAGGATAACGATAATGGTGGCATTTTCATCGACACAGACTGGGGGCTTGTCTAGCCAGTCGTCTCCTTTCACCAAGTCCCATGCGCGAGATTTTCCGCATTTGTGTGGTGTCTGCTGCTGATTTGTCCAGCATGCAATTGCCTGCTCAAAGCTGTTCATAGTAGCAAGCCTTCATCACAAATGCCTTTTGCATTTGGTTTTCTCAGTTTAGCCTTTCAGGTTCCCGTGTTAGTCGTCCAGTATTCAGAGTTATATTGGGTAACAACTATGTGCTGTTTGGGTCCGTGACTCGTATAACTGTCTTAATTCAGGTATACCCTGTTATCGTAAGATATAGTATGCTTGGTATGCAAGTGAATTTCTTCGTGTTAATTGTTGGAAATGTTTTTGCTCTTTTATTTTGTTATAATTTATTTCGTACATCCTTTAGCTAGCAGAATTGTTAGTAAGCAGATGTTTGTGACAAGGGCGATTCGAACACCCCCACCTCAAGGTTGTGGGGAGCAATAGCACACACGGACTAACCACCCGACCATATGGAGGAGTTTTTGTTAGTAAGCAGATGTTGCTGGGTGGAATTTTGGTTCTGCTTTTGTGCATGATCGTCGGTAGCGCGGATGGAAGATTTCCGTTTCGATAACATAGGCACCTGACTTAAATTTTACTTCATAGGGTTATTAGTTCCCTTGAATTCTGGGTCAAAATTTTATCATAAACTTAACTAATAAAATACTCCCTCCGTTCCAAAATAATTAACTTTGTGCTATTACAAAGTTAAGTCACTTATTTGGGGACGAAGGACGGAGGAAGTATGTAGCAACAATAGTATGAGTTGAACCTTTTTTAAATATGAAATCAATAATCTCTACTCCTAATGTCTGAGTTGGTAGAATAGTATCCACGGTTTATTTTCGTCCCATCACTTTCAACCGTTTTATTTCGCTGGGTTTTTTTCGTCTCCGCTGCTCCCGTGCAAACGCACCAAAAAAACCCGCTCCTCTCGATTCCCGTCCCTATGAGTCGAAGTCCCTCCATGACGTACGACATCCTTCGCCACCGCCCCGTCTCCGATCTCCCTGCCGCCGACCCATCTCCGATCTCCCTGCCGCCGACCCTTGCCGCCTCCCCGTCTTCGATCTCCCTGCCGCCGACCCGTGCCGCCACCCACGGGTGAACTTCGATTCGTAGCCGCCGCCACCGTCCGAGGGGAGACGCTGCCGCCGCGTCTCCAGGGCAGGGCACGTCTCCAGGGCAGGGCGGTTTGATTCCCTCCCGCCGATGTATGGGATCGCCGCCGCCGAACTCCGGGAGACGCCGTCACCGCCATACGAGGGCAGGGCGGTTTCAATCTCAGGTATGCTGAGGAGATCTCATCCGGTGCCAACTAAATCTCATACGGTGCATGCATCAGCGTTCATTACCAATCTGTATCATGCATCAGCGTTCATTAGCAATCTGTACATTCAGTCTACACATGTGTTTGTGTAGGGTCATCATGCATACAACTGGAAGATACAAACTTTAGTAATGGACGTAATAAACCAGTAGCTATCTTGGAAGTTATTTGGCACGATTTGTAGAATAGCAACCTGCATTAAACCATTAGCAATTAGTCATCAAGGCTGCTAATTGATAGTCGATCAAAGCGGTTCCTGATGGATTACATCCCAGGTCGCTGGAGTCCTATTAGTGCTGGTGCAAATTGGCCATGAGCTGGCAGCCTGGCACGACGACGGACGGCCTCGGCTGCGACCTCGTTAATCTCATAGGTACAGTTTGGCGATTACCAGGAGCGGCTTCAGTGGTGGCCCATCTTCTCAGCCGCCATGGAGGAAGCCAAGGGAACGACCAGAGATGGGGAAGCGGTGCTGGGGTAGAGCTCTTGTGCTGGAAAAGGACAAGAATAGTAATTCAGGTTACCCAGAAAACTGAATGTATACATCATATATTTGTCATGCTTATGGTCACAAATTTCTTATACACACAAGGATACTTCAAGAGGAAAAAACTATCATCTGTTAATTCATGGAAGTACCTAAGCAAAATCCCTACTGATGATCCACTTCCTGTTTGAAAATGGTGATAACCAAAGTCTATATGAAGTACTGAAATTTCAATAAGTGTGCTTAGTATACACACAACAGGTGTTTGTGATCTTCAGCAACCATTAGCAATCTGTACTTACCTGTTTGCAATATCAAATAACAAAGTCCATTCAGAAAATCAGTTCACAAACCAACAAATGACTGGAGAATCAGTTCACAAACCAGTAGCCATCTTGAAGTACTTTGGCACGATCTGATGAATAGCAACCTGCATTAAACCATCAGTAAATAGTTTTTTTTCTGTCAATTGATAGGTACATATGGGGAATCCACAAAGCAAAGCAGCGGAACAAATGACATCGTCAGATGTACCTCCAGGTATAAGTTCGTCTATAAAACTTGCTATACATGTCAAGCACCATCCCTTGCGCATAATGTTGATGAGTAATGAAGTTGTTGCAGATCAGATGGAGGGGACAAATGTTGATGAGATTTACCCAAGTAGTCCAGGTATGAGTTTGTGCGGATATAGTAATCATAATTTTATGCTTTTTATGTGATCAATTATACCTCACTTGTACGAACAACCTTCAGAACGGAGGATACTTGAACAGACCGAACAACCGGTTCTTCCCCAACCCACTGATGGTGATAGCACAAATGTTCAATGACCTTCCCATCTGATTTCAGGTGAGTATTAAACATAAGGAATAATTGACGCTCTTCAGTTAGCAGTAAACTGACTCGTTCTGTCCAATACCTGTTATTTTTACATCAAGCAGACAACCCAGCAACCTGTAATGAAGCTTCGTTTGTGCCTCCCAGTTGTCTCACACAAGTTTGTGCTACAGATGTAGCACAAAGTTCAAATGGTATTAACTGATACGTCTTTCGATGTGAACCGTATCATGCTTACAGGGGTTGTATTGCATATATTAACCCAGCTTATGGCTTTTGTGTTGTTCCAGTAGCTCTAGATGCGTCTCATATAGATGGAGGAAGACACGTGGGGATTAATGCTCCTGATTGTGATGCCTTACAAGTTTTACCCGTGTCCGATGCAACATCCGATCACATGACTACAGGATCTGTCGTGAATGTCGCCAAACAAACTATGAAAGGTAACTTGTCTGACGAAAAAAGGGAGCAGATAAAAGCCAGGAGGCGAGCTGCTTATCGGAAGAAAAAAGAGGATGATGCGGTCAAACTCCAGGGTGAAAATCAAACTTCCCTTACAATGTCTGGTATGAATGTTTGATTTTTAATCAATACGATGAACAATTAATACATCATGCTTTTCCTGCTTCGACAAGTCTCACATCTTGCTCCTTCAATGACAATTAACTAGCTAGCATGCAACATAATAACGAGGAAAAGAGGGAGCTAATAAACGCGCGGAGGCGGGCAGCTTATAGGAAGAAAGATGACGAGGTTACCATCGATCTTCAAGCAGTTGTGCAAAATGTTCTCCGGGCCCCTCTCGGTGATATCACTAATGGGTATCAACCAACCTCTGTGGACCTTGACGAAAAAAAGGAGCAGATAAAAGCTCGGAGGCGAGCTACTTATCGAAAGAAAAAAGAGGACGCCGCCGTCAAGCATCTACATGAAAATCTGCCTGCCCTTGCGATATCAGGTAGGAATATTGTATGTTTCAGCAGTACGATGATATATCTAGGCCCTTTGTTGCAAACTATAAGGTTATTATCGGAAGATAAATGATGAGTGTACCACCTTCAATATACAAGCAGATGTGCAAAATGTTCCACGGCCCGCTCTCGGTGATATCACTAATGGGTATAAACCAACCTCTGTGGACCTTGACGAAAAAAAGGAACAGATAAAAGCTCGGAGGCGAGCTACTTATCAAAAGAAAAAAGAGGACGCCGCGGTCAAGCATCTACATGAAAATCTGCCTGCCCTTACGATATCAGGTTAGAATGTTTTATGTTTCAGCACTGCGATTATAGTATATACTCGCTCTGTTTCAGAATATATGGTTAATATATTTTCATGCAAGTCAACCATTTGAATCTTTGTCCAATATTATAAAATAAAACAACAGATGAAACAAACTTTGTATTGTCGATATTGATATTTTTTTCGAACAAAATGTTTTATCGTTCGACCGTTTGACTTTTGAAAAAACAAAAAGACCTTATGTAAAGGAATGGAGGGAGTATGTATCAGATAAACATTAGATAGATTGAGAAGATTCTACTACCTTCGTTCTTGTTGACCAATAAAGTTCTGATTATGTTTTCACACTGTTGTATAACCAGCCAACCCAACTAGGTCCAGCTATACATCATTGTCACATGATGATGCAGTATTGCCTCCTTCCACTACACTCACATCTGGTGTCATTCATGATAAAGAGCTAGCTAGGAGGCAACGTGATAAAGAACGCAAGGGTGACTTAACAAATGAGCAAATGGAGCAGAGAAACGCGCGGAGGCGAGCAAGTTATCGGAAAAAAATGGGTGACGGAACGATCAATCTTCAAGAAAAAAACCAAAAGCTGCGAGAATGGCGCATGCAACACCGAGAAAGCATGACTTCGGATGAGAGGGGGGAGTCAAGTGCAAAGAGAAAGGCAAAGTATGCTGCAAAGAAAAACACCCCGTGTGCTGAATCGATCGCAATGCCACGTCCAGATCTAACTAGCACATTGTCCAACCCTCACGCACATTGTCCGACTCTCACGCTTTCATCCCTCACGCAACAATCCGACAGTGAACAAACAGATCGTGCTCCTACCGTCAAGGCGGCCCCCACATACATTCGCAACACCGAAACCGATGGTAGTTATCCTATCAACGATCATCTTTCATTTTGTAATCATTCATCGATTATTTATAATGATTCGATAATGTTGTAGGTGCATACCTAAGCAGAACCATAGGTGATGGTGCTGTAGATGGCGACCTCATCGAAATCAATGAGCACCTACAAAGTGCCGACCAGCAAACCAGTGATCCGGTAACAATAGCGGATAATGGAGCTGACGAGCAGAGTCATGAGTCCAGAGTGAGGCGTAGGACGAGAGAGCGAGCTTGCAAGGGAAGTATGGCGGCGAAGAAGCGTCAGGAGAAAATTGGCAAGCGAAAAACATGTACGCAGGTACCACGTGGTGAGAGGAAGGCTCTGCTAGATCGTCGTAATGAAAGCTTTGCAGGTAGGGTGAATACCTCAACCGTCAGGTCCATCTCCATACCGAAAATGAGCTCAACGGGACAAACTACCGTAGTTGAAGCACACGGTGTCTCAACCTCATCTAGCACACCGGAGTACACGATCAGAAGTGAAAGTAACACCCCCATCCTTACTCTCCTTGCGTCCCTTGAGACTGTACCCTCATTTATTGGTTTGGCACCTGGGCAGACGACATGGACGCTTACCTTAGTGGTCTCATGAATGATAATGCCAATCCTGACGACCTCTTTGACGATGAATATTACCTGTTTGCTGGTGAAGGTATGTACATCCGCTTGAGCAAGATCCACATGTTGGGAGTATCACACTAATTAGAAACATTGTTTGCAGGCTCAGATGCTGATGACATGGAGCACGACGAATTGGAAGACTCGAGTCACAATAACTATGTCGACCATGATCCATTGGACTATGTGTACTCAAACCTCCCAGACAACACACACATCCTGAAGCACGCCGCGAACTGCGACCACTGCAAGGCCAAGAAGTTTGAGTCCGAAGCCTCGGGATTCTGCTGTCGCAATGGGCAGATCGAGCTGAAGCAACCGGAGCCCATCCCGGAGCTAATGAGGCTTTGGTCTAGCACGGATGCGGACTCTAGGCATTTTCGGGAGAACATACGGTTCTTCAACGGCCACTTCTCCTTCACAACCCTCGGCGTCAGCCTCGATGAAAGCTACACAAACATGAAGTCTGGGGTGTACACGTTCCGGGCGCACGGCACCATCTACCACAACGTTCATTCCTTCGGGCCAACATCCCGTCCAGAGCATCTACAGTTGTACTTCTATGACGACGACCCAGGCCTAACCCATCGCAAGGCTGCCACCAAGCAATTAGACCAGAATGTCGTCAGAAAGTTAGTGGACATACTCAGGGAAAACCCGTACTCCCAGCAGTTTAGGAGTTTGGGTGCGCACAGGGACAACCTCGACGATTACAGGATAGACCTCAACACGGACCAGAGACTAGACCAACGGAAGTATAATAGGCCTCTGTCATCTGAGGTCGCTGCAATTTGGGTGGAGGGCACTGACCTAGCGAAGAGGTTTGATCGTAGGATTACACTTTGCGGGAACGACAACCATAGGCACAGTATACATGTGACGGATGGCTCGTATGACCCGCTCTCTTACCCACTCTTCTACCCAAGGGGGGAGCTCGGTTGGCATCCGAAACTACCTAAACGTGATGTCCCTTGGCCGGTTGTACAACAACCAAGAGGTAGACGTGATGATGATGATGAGGATGCAAGTAATCCTTATGCGTATTCTGTCATTTTGATGAATTGTATAGTTCTCATATGAATCCTAATTTCCGCGTTACTCATCCATGTGCAGAGGGGAATAGCAGGTTATGCGTCTCCGTGAGAGACTACTACTGTTACATGCTGCAGACACTATGCCTAGCAAAGGAGTAGCATCAGGCCATTCAAGAATCAGGAAAGCAAACAACTTCAGTGTCTACTTTTTCAAGAGTGGAATTTTTCCATCAAGAGTGTAACCACTACGTTCCTACATGGTGGTTATCAACCAATCAATATTATCTATTGTAGCAAATCATTCACAATGGAGGAGTGTTGTGCAAGAGTAATTCTGAAGCAGGGGTAGACGCTCAGTTTAGAGTTATCAAAATTTGGTTAGTCACTCATCACTGCCTTGTTGGTCCTCCTTGGACATGCCTTTTCAGACAAAAAACACTGCTGCTGCTGCTACAAAAGGATACTCCAGCAATTCTTGTTTTGGGATCTTGAGGCGGCATTGCAACATTTGACTCTAGCTAGCATTTATCTTGAGGCAACCAAACCAGCCGTGTTTGAACACACCAACAATCATAATTAAATTTTGACAGTAATCCTCTATCTGAACAAAAGATATAGGGGGTTCAGTTCCAGTTTCAGTTTCAGTTTCAGTTTTTTTTATCTGAACATTGAAGCATTGTTGTGCGGAGGAGTACACTATCCATTCTACTGCTATCAACTTGTAAGTTCTGACTAATTCCAACAGAAAATGAGAGATAATCAAATGACCGAGTGAAGCATAGGATCATCATGGAAGAGAGCAAATCAATAAGCAAACACAGTTGCAGGGTGATCTGCATTCATCTCCATCATGGAGTAGACCACAAACACAGGTGCAGGGTGATATGCATTCATCGAGATCGAGGGGCTCACCATGCGCTGGAGATCGAGGGGCCTTGTCGTTCGGCAGAGCTCCATCTCCACGCGCTGGAGTACTGAATCTGCAGGACCTCCACCTTCGCCGCAGCCGCCGCAGGAGTACTGTTGCTCAACCCGTGTCCTCGGCCTCGCACGCCTCCTCCAGTTCCCTCTCCAAATCCTTGTGTTTGGATGCCGCCGAACCGACATCCTCCGCAACCTTCCTCTGCCTACCCGCCAGCTGCCTCCTCTTGGCTGCCACAGCTGCAGCTCTCTGCTGGACTGAGTGGGGGCGGTTTGAGGCGAGCGCCCGTACCCGATGCGCACGACCCTCTTCTTCTTCCGGAGCGACGAGGAGGACGGCTGGCACGAGGGGGCAGCGGCGGCGGGGGGAGGCGTGACCGGCGATGATCTTCCTTAGCGGGGCGATGGCGAGGCCGACGGCGAGGTCGGCGACGTCGTCGGTGAGGCCATCGGGGGTGTTGGCCGCCGTCGGATGAGTGGGGGGAAGGGGATGGGAGGGGGCGGTGGTGGGAGACGAGGGAGCCGGTTGTGCTCGCACCTGATTGCCGTCGGGTGAGTGGAGGGGAAGGGATGAGAAGGGGCGGCGGTGGGAGGTGAGGTCGCCGGCTGTGGGGGGAGAGGGGAGGGAGTGGAGCGAGGGAGACTGCAGCTGGGTGTTGTGCTTTTTTTTTTTTGAGTAATAATACTGCTGGGTTGGGTTCTGGTTGGGCCGTACTGTATAGTCGATTTGGGCCTTTGATCAGCAACGTTTGCTCTCTGAAGAAAAAACACACTAAAGTATATACATGGATCATATGAATAAATGTTTTTATTACATATATTCAGAGTATCACAAAAAATCAAAATTGTAGGGAAAAGAAACCGAATATAATTGGTTTATGTTGGATTGCTTGCATGTTTTTACCTTTTGTCGGACAATTTTCCTTAGCCTACATAAAAAAAATAAAAATTCTCAAAAAAATATAAATAGATTAAAATGATTTAAGAAATTTCAGATGACATATTATTTATATATGAACATTATAGTTGGTTGTTTGCTCCGAAATAAATGCAACATCTTTGACTAATAATATGAAAAACGGTTTTCCTTTTTTACAAAATAAAACAGCTGTGTTTGTTTCACTCTTATTTTTATTATATTTTATATATGTTTATATGATGCAGTAGAAAATATCATTTATATTTCATCACAGATAAAAAGTGATGGGTTCCGATGTAACGATGACAGACCGGACTGAAACACCACGAGAAGAGGTATATAGCTAATCCTTCTTTATCTGTGTCTTCTACATGATAATACAAAATGTTTATATTTTACATATTATTATTTTTCAGAATATAGGAGACATAGATATGGATTTTGGAGATGCACAAAAAGAATCCATCGACAAGGGTTCTGAAGCGGCGACGCTGAAAGGGGCTGAAAATTCACCGAGTTTTTCAGAACAAAATGATGTGGGGGCGGTGATATCTCATAAAAAACAAAAAAAGAATGCCAATGTAAATGTTATTGCACAAGGTATTCTTTTCCATGTTATTATCGATCTTTCCTTCGACATATTGCTTTTTGTATTCAACTAATTTGTCTCATTTTTCATACTAATTTGGCTCGTTTTTGTATCATGCCGACAGACTATATTTGTACTCCTAGAGATATTACAGTCATCGAATCAATCATGTCTGCCCCCAAGAAAACCATGTTCGTGGACATTGAAGATGCTTTCTTATCAAACGATGATTTGGAATGCCTTATGAAGGATGATATATTCTTACACGCTGGTTTAAGACCAATTGCATAAACTTTGTAATTAATAATATAAACAATAGATATAATCTAAACGTGGAGTTACAGGTGATAAATGCTTACATATATTGCATGCTGGCTCACGACCATCTACGAGACAGGGCGGGTGAAAAGGTATATATTATTAGCACGTTCGTTTCTCGCCAGATGAAAGAAGACGGAGACACAGACATAGACCCATCAAAATATCGTCACATCGTACAACATGTTAATCCTTACCTACAACAAGATATGGTTAGTATCGCCTCATTATCCATGTATATGACGATGTTTTTTTAATTAATCCATGTGTATAATAATTTATTATTATTTATATCTAATTCTGACTATGGCTTATATGATATTTACACTAGCTATTCATTCCGATTAACATTCCTCGGACTCATTGGTATCTGGCAGTCGTCCATGCCAAAAAACATGAGATTCAAGTATTGGACTCACTTGGTTCTCGGATCGAACGGAGTGACCTTACTACTACGGTAACTACTATTGTTTTTTGGTCTTCTAAACATAAGTTTTGTTTGCCTTAACCCCTACTATTTCCATATATAAAATAGTTACGAGGACTTGAAAAGCGTCTGAAACTTGGAGAACAGAGTCCGGAGTTTAACATAGATCATAAGTGGCTCGATCTCAATGTTACAAAATGGAATGTCGTAGAACAGTTTCATGAGGCAATACAAACGGATGGGTAAGCACTTGTCATAAATTGAAAAATATTGTGTTTGGTACTCATGAACACAAAAATATCATATAATAGAAAATATTGATAGTAAAATGTCGTAGTGTATCTATTAGTTGATGCAACCAAGTGGGTATAATGAACACTATTATTTGTTCAAATGGTCCATTTATTTGATTCCTCTGTGTGATATTCTAAAGCATTATTTTATGATATTATAGCGCATCATGTGGACTGTTTATGCTAAATTATAGGGAATATTTGACAGCAGATGCATTAACAGATCAGTTCACCCAGGTATTTCATTTTTATACATTATCTCATCATTTTATCTCAAAATATTATATCAGTTCTGTCTTTTTATATCTTGCAGGAAGATATGAAACACTTTCGACGAAAATTAGCTGTCATTTTGCTTGATTCAGAACTGAATAAGCTAAAAAGATGTCCGATATACCATCAATCTGACAATGAAGACAGTTTATCTAATTCTGATCTCGAGCTCATAGAGAATCCACCTAATGGAGTCAAAACAAACGTCCTAGCCCAATCCCCATCATGCCCACGGATCAATTTGAATTACTTGCCGGCCTCTGCAACTACATCATGTCGATCGACGATGCCAAGTGCTTGGAGTAAGTATCATTTATCAATATGTAATGTGCGAGTATACATTATTGTTATTCTTACCAACCGATTTTCAGGAAGGAATGGGTCCGAAGCTCGACACCCCGTCCAATGGGCTTAAGTCTCAAAAAACTTCAGGGCATACTTAACATGGAGCAGTCTATGGACAATGATTCTTTCAACATTGCTGTGCGTATACTGGCATGTGACGAGGGAATATTGTTCACAGACCCTCCTATACACTACATGGATCTACAATTTTGTGTAAGTTATCAAAATTCTTCATTCAATATCAATAGTATCAACATGTTTCTAAATAGTTTTTTTACTCAGTCCATGATGCGTGATTCAACACGAGATCAAAAGTTCTGCGATAAGGAAACTATTCAGAAGTTGGCAACTTTGTTTGATAGCTGGCCT
Organism: Thinopyrum elongatum; assembly: GCA_011799875.1. NCBI lineage: Eukaryota > Viridiplantae > Streptophyta > Magnoliopsida > Poales > Poaceae > Thinopyrum > Thinopyrum elongatum. The sequence goes on from CM022302.1 coordinate 164,282,241, forward strand.
GGGATAGACAACAACATCTCATCGTGCAACATGGTAAGTAAGGTCTTTTGTCCTTTGTTTATCATGGTTTATTGTTGTCTGTAACAGCTACTACTTGTAGATTTATCTTCCATATGAATTCATCAGTCGATACATCTTGTACATCATCGACAAAGAGTCACGTCGTGTATCTATTCTGGACCCTATTCATATAACACAATTGTCGGAGATGAAAATTCTGAGGCACTTAGTGAAATTAAAAAGTTTTGCAAGGGAATTCAAAGAAGCACTCGAAATAAAGCAATCATGATGGAATTCTGATATATCAAAATGGCAACGTTTATTTCCGATTGGTATTCCAACGAGAGTAGACGGGTAATAAATTTAGAATACAAACATTTATTTTTGTTATCACCATATTTAATACAATAACAATTTAGGAAATTGCAGGGATTTGTCAGGCTATTTTGTCTTTCATTTTATGCTATTATGGAACGGTAAAGACCTGGCGAAGCCGGTTTGTGCGGTGAGTATTGTGCGTTACACATGTTTTTAAAGCTTCCACGTGAAGTATTCGTGCTAACTACATATATTGTTTTTGCAGGATGGGTATGAGCTGAGGAAGCAGTTTTTATTATACTTGCTCAAACATCGTGCGAATGAAGCTAGAGACAACTTGCCTGATACTGTGAGACAATTTCTTAAGTGCATCAAATAGATCTCAAAATTTTGTAATAGATTTTTAGTTGGATCATCACTTTATATGTATACATTGTTAATGTGCTATTTTGTTATCACTTTACATTACAAGTTTAAGTGGATTTTAATTATTATGCAATTGTGACCGTGTTATATTGTCTCTATCTGTGACTATTTCAGAAGCCCGTGGCAACGCACTGGCATTCTACTAGTCTAGTTTGTTTCTCTATTTTGACAGTTGTTTTTAAAGGGAAAATTTTCAGCTAGGCTACTTTTGTCATTAGCATCTCCAACAGATGATGTATAGGCCCAGTTCTTTTGGGCGATTCTCCCAGAATCTTGAGAATCGACCCCCCACCCGGCTTCTCCCAGAATTCTGTACCCATATTTTTTTACAATCCTAGCTGTTCACATCCTAACTAGCTAGGATTGTAAAAAATATATGGGTTCAAGATTCTGTGAGAAGCTGGGTGGAGGGTCGATTCTCAAGATTATGGGAGAATCGGCCAAAAGAACTAGGCCATAATAGGCCGCCCAAAAAAACTTCTTTAGGGCATTTGGACCAAAAAAACGGTGCTCCGGCGCCCTATCCCTAAACCGTGCTGCAAATATTTTAGGGCAATCACATATTTTGGCTTCGCGTTATGCAAATATACAGTAGCCTCATGGTTGGCGCAAAACAAACCCTGCAGCCACGCACAATCCAGCCGTGGCGTGAAACTTCATCCCTGTTGTCGCCGCCTCTGCCGAATCCGGCCACCACTATCGCATTGCCCCATTGTCGGAGCCACCGCCCCTTCCGTCCGTCTGGTCGCCGCTCCACTGAATCAATTGAATCAATCGCCGCTCCATCCCATTCTGCCGCCACCACCACCGTCGTCGCGTTGACCAATTTCGCACCCTGCCGGATCCACACCCCCCCCCGGTTTCATTTGGCCCCCATACAATTGCTTATTTTTCAGTCATTTACTTCTTACTTCTTATGTTTGTTTACTTTTGTGTTATAACACATGCCTGTGCGTTGCAACGGAAGAAGTAATTGACATGTCCACCAAAACGTATATCAATGCGACACTACAATATACGGACGGTGCCACCTGTCGGCAGCAGGGATACGCATGCCGAGGTTGAAATCTACTCCCTCGTTTGTTGTGGTTATCTCATGAAAGTCTTAAAAATGGATTATCAACGCAAGATTGTGGACTCCAGAAGGATTAATTGATTAACTATAAGGTCTCCCCTCATAGAAACAATCCCGAAATCTGGTCTTACTTACAAACCCGCTTAATTTATATTGATGCCTGAAAGGATCGATATGGTTGACTAGAGGGGGGTGAATAGGCAACTAACAATTTTTAGCTTTTCTTTACCAAATTAAACTTAACATCAAAATAGGTTGTCTAGATATGCAACTAGGTGAGCAACCTATATGATGCAACAACAACAAGCACACAAGCAAGCAAGGGATACAGCACAATATAAGCTTGCACAAGTAAAGGTAAGAGATAACCAAGAGTGGAGCTGGTGGAGACGAGGATGTGTTACCGAAGTTCCTTCCCTTTGAGAGGAAGTACGTCTCCGTTGGAGCGGTGTGGAGGCACAATGCTCCCCAAGAAGCCACTAGGGCCACCGTATTCTCCTCACGCCCTCACACAATGCGAGATGTCGTGATTCCACTATTGGTGCCCTTGGAGGCGGCGACCAAACCTTTACAAACAAGGTTGGGGCTATCTCCACAACTTAATTGGAGGCCCCCAACGACACCACGAAGCTTCACCACAATGGAATATGGCTCCGCGGTGACCTCAACCGTCTAGGGTGCTCAAACACCCAAGAGTAACAAGATCCGCAAGGGATTAGTGGGGGGAATCAAATTTCTTTTGGTGGAAGTGTAGATCGGGGCCTTCTCAACCAATCCCTAGAAAATCAACAAGTTTGATTGGCTAGGGAGAGAGATCGGGCGAAAATGGAGCTTTGAGCAATAATGGAGCTTGGGGAGGGAAGAGCTAGTCTTCTTGGGGAAGAAGACCCCCTTTATATAGTGGCGGAAAGATCCAACCATTACCCCCTCCACTCAGCCCGCGCGGTGCGGTACTACTGCAAATAGCTGCGGTACTACCGCAAAGGGTTGCGGTATTACCGCTGGATGGTGCGGTACTACCGCTTGTGCGGTAGTGACAAGACGAGGCCCTGTTGCGCATGGCAACGAGCGGTAGAACCGCCGGAGCGGTACTACCGCGCGCCTCTGCGGTACTACCGCAAGGCAGGGCTCTACTGGCCTGGAAAAAGCACGGACTAAATAAAATACGTCCGTGACTACTTCCGCTGAGTTTGGGACTGTGCGAAAATCCGGCACGGTACTACCGCTCGCAGGGAGCGGTACTACCGCGTACGGGCGGAACTAAAAAATTACTTCCGCGCCTACTTCCGCATGCGCCAGTGTCAGGGCTGGAGGCAGCGGTACTACTACTCACCAGGAGCGGTACTACCGCAAGCCCCTGCGGTACTACTGCCCTATTGAGCAGTACTACCGCACGCCACAGATACTCTAGCACTTGGAAGCCTTCATTTCGCAGAGACAAGGATAAACGGACGGTGCTCCATTGAAGCGAAGGAAAGGTGGTTCAAAGGAACAGATGTGTACGTGTTGATTCCGCCCTAACCTTTCCGAAGCGGACCCCCTCTTAATAGTACTGCTTTCCTACGACTCAAATCCACCGAAAAGAAACGTAGAGAACCACCGTCTTCGATAGGCTCCGAGGGGCACCGAATCGTCTTGTGCCTAGACATGAGATATCTGAAATGCTCAATGCACACGATTAGTCCGCAAAGCACTGTCATCAATCACCAAAACCACTTAGGGAGAAATATGCCCTTATAATCTCCCCTTTTTGGTGGATTGGTGACAATACGGGATTTGCATATAGAGATATAAAATGATCATAAGCAAACCCAAAATCTATAAAATATAGACTGGCTCCCCCTAGATGTGTGCATTCTATAGATATGCTCTGGACTGCACAACGCACACACTAGGATCAACACTCCCCCTATATTTTATAGACAAGGCAATCCTTGCAACAATATAAGTGACACTAAGCATGGAGGCAAGGTAAAGTAAGTGAGCATGAAGTAAAGGGCATAAGATAAAGTAAGCTCACAGGCTACTAAACATACTAGACAATAAAGGATAAGCTTGAGGGCATATGTCTCACACCATATGATAGAATAAGTCTCCTGGTCTCACACGCAAACAAACACAAACCAACAAACCAAAGCAATGAAGGTTCAACGAAACGAAAGCAAAGAGACACAAGACTCGCAAATCCGACACTCTCTCCCCCTTTGGCATCAAGACACCAAAAAGGAAGAGAGGACACCTACGACACAGGTGGTAGCTCCCACTGACGTGATCACCCATCAAGCTCCTCATCTGTCTCAGCATCAGGAATGGACCCCTCATCTGACTCAGTCCACTGATAGCCTTGCTTCGTCATTCAGGCAGCCTTAGGAGTGATGTTCTTCTCGGACCCGCTCGAGACTTGCTCGCCAAGCTTCCTCAAGATCCTCTTATTGCGATGGTGACTCTCCTTCCGAGCAACATGGGTCTGGTACTGCCCCTTTGTCTGCATGTAGAACAAAGACTTCACCTTGGCCTTGAGCTTCTTAGCCCAAGAGGGCTTAGTAGAGGGAGGTGCATACCCCTCAGAACTGTCCTCAGCCTCCTCCTCCTCAAACTCATCATCATCAACATCCATGCATGCAGCCTCGGCCTCAGCCCGGGTAGTGGTGTTAGCCCACTTGTTCTTCTGGCGCAGCTTGATGGGCTCATGGCGAATCCAGTTGGGAGCAAGAAACTCTTCACCCGGAAAGAGCTTCTCCCAAGTCTTCGAGATCAAGAGGTGCAGATAAGGTCCATAGATGGGCACCTTACGATGGAACACAGCAAACTGAAGCTCACACCACATGATATGAGAGACATCAAGTGGTCCAGGTTGGCGAAGACGGGCTTCCTCACAAATAAGCATCATGTCCACAAGATAGGAGTGCACCTTGTCCTTGTCGCCTATGCGAGGAAAAAGAGAGTTGCGGAAGATCCGGTGCATGATGTCAAGGAACGGGTTCAGCACAAAAGACTTCTTGCCATTGGGTAGAGTCTTCTCAACAAGGTAGGGTTGAAGCTTGTTCTTGGACGCAGACTCTGGGTTGGCATGCGGGCGGACACCAACGGGCACCTCTAGCCCCTCATCACGAACATGCAACAGATCCATGAACTCCTTCCACTCAGCAGACATCCTCTTCCCATTTGTCATCCAAGTCATGGTCCACTTCTCATCCGTGTGGAAGTGGACAGAAGCAAAGAACTGAGCCACAAGCTCCGGGTCAAAGTCAAGGTGGAACGTGAGGATCCCCTCAATATCAAACTGCTCCACCAAATCCAGAGGCTCACCAAAATATGCCCAGTTCTTCTTCAGATGTTCCATGTCAATCCACTGGACGGGTACGTAGATGTTTTGCTTGGCCTTGATCACATCTAAGTAGATGAGATTTTGTTGCTTGGTCCAAAACAGGTCATTGCCCCTGCTGAGTTCCCTCGGCTTGACGTAGGGGTTGAGCTTTCTTCGAATCAGAAACTCTGCTTGAGGCATTTCATCCATGCCGACAGTTGGCTCCTTGGTCTTGGTAGATGTGGTCTTGACGTTGCGTTGTGGGGCGCTGGACCCCTCGGGAGCTTCTTGGTTGCGAAGACGCTTGGAGCTCGTGTCACGGCTGGGATTCGAGCGCCTTGCATTGGAACCGGAGCCACCACCTATGACACATAACACAAACACACGAGAAGAGCGAGAAGGATTATTGCGAAGACCAAGGACAAAATTGAACGAAACAAGTAGAAATGAGATTGGGTGTGACAAAACAAAGTAATTTTTAAGTCAACGGTAGTACTGGACCAGGGTGCGGAAGTAACTATTTGCTTCTGCTCTAGCCGCGGTAGTACTGCGCCGGGTTGTCACGGTAGTACCGCGCTTAGAGCGGAAGTAAATTTTTACTTCCGCGCGACGGGCGGTAGTACCGCTCCAGGGGAGCGGTAGTACCGTACGGGGCCCACAACGGGCGGTAGTACCGCTCCAGGCAGGCGGTAGTACCGCACGAGGCGGATCTGGCACAAAACTCATCTGAGAACATCCGTGAAGATGAATCGGTACTACCGTTGATCAAAACTATGTTGTTGTATCACACCAAATAACATATCTACTGCACTAGCACTCTCCAACAATCTCCTCTTGCAAAGATTTAGCCAAAAATCACAAGAACTACACATGCATCTCCCAAAACCTAGAAGCACAACAACGGGGCAAAGAGAGAGGGACTAAGGGAGATACCGGGTTCCATGGCAAGAGGGCGAGGTGGGGAACGATCCCACCGGTTGAAATGTGAGGAGAGCGGCCGGAGACGGAGATTCGGCGAGGTCCTCCAGCGCCGTTCTTGGGCAGGAGAGAGAGAGACGAAGTGAGGGGAAGGGATGAATGGGTATGGGGGAGTTGGAACTCCCCCTGCCCGCACTTAACCCCCACGCGCTCGCGACAGCGTGGTAGTACCGCCTGGGCGGAAGTACCGCACCCAGAGCGATAGTACTGCTCAATCAGCGGTAGTAAAAAATTACTGCCGCGATGGAAGCGGTAGTACCGTGCCATGGTCGCAGCTGTGCAAGCACAGATGCCACCCACCTCCAGCGGTAGTACCGTGGCGAGCCACGATAGTACCGTACGCCCAAGAAAGTGCAAGTTTCGACAAAACAGAAAAACACGGCCTTGGCAATGCAAACTTCGAGCAACCGGACACGCAAAAAGGGCACAAACGAAGCAACTTAAACACAAACACAGCCCAAAAGAAAGAAAAAAGACAATGAGGACCAAACACGAACCAAAACCTCTCAAGAAGAGAGGGCGGTGGCCGGAGCCACCTATGTTTGAGTCAATTGGTATGGCACCGCGAAGAATTATCCTTGGGCCCATGACCAAAACCCGTCTTTGAAGCACAAGTACCATCAACAATGGTGAATGTGAAAGAGTTGATCAATTTATGCATAATGGGAGGAAGGAGAGTTCATTGAGAGAACAACACTCCCCCTATGTCCATGCCTACACCTAAACAAGACATCAAGATGAGTATGGTGGGGTGTGCAAAGGTTCAAGCCACATTGCTCAAATCAATGATATTTAGCTCATGCCTTAACTCGCGAAATCTTGCTTCATCCAAGGGCTTCGTGAAAATATCTGCAATGTTATCATGAGTGTTGACATAGTTGAGCTCAATCTCGCCTCGCCTAATGTGATCCCGGATGAAGTGATACCGAATCTCAATATGCTTCGTCTTGAAGTGTTGCACCGGGTTGAGAGAAATCTTGATGGCACTTTCATTGTCACACCAAAGAGGCACTTTGTCACAAATGAGACCGTAATCCTTTAAAGTTTGCCTCATCGATAGAAGTTGAGCACAACAACTACCGGCGGCCACATACTCGGCCTCGGTGGAGGAGAGAGACACACAACTTTGCTTCTTAGACGACCAACTCACCAAAGAGCAACCAAGAAATTGGCACCCTCCGAAAGTTGACTTCCTATCCACTTTTTCTCCCGCCCAATCCAAGTCCGAAAAGCCCACGAGGTTGAAGTTTGCTCCTCTTGGGTACCATAAGCCAAAGTTTGGGGTATGAGCCAAATATCGAAAGATTCGCTTAACCGCCACATAGTGGCTTTCCTTAGGTGCGGCTTGAAACCGTGCACAAATTCCCACACTCAACATGATATTCGGTCTAGATGCACAAAGGTAAAGCAAGGAGCCAATCATAGAACGATATACCTTTTGATCCACCGCTTTACCATTGGGATCGATGTCAAGTTGGCATTTGACGGGCATTGGAGTAGAAGCCGGCTTGACATCACTTAGCTTGAATCTCTTGAGCATGTCTTGAGTGTATTTGGCTTGGTTGATGAAGGTTCCTTCTCTTCTTTTTTTGATTTCGAACCCGAGAAAGAACTTCAACTCTCCCATCATGGACATCTTGAACTTCGAGGTCATGAGAGTGGCAAACTCCTCATTGAAAGCTTTGTTAGGAGAACCAAAGATAATATCATCAACATATAGTTGGCATACAAACAACTCCCCTTTGACCTTCTTAGTAAAAAGAGTGGGGTCGATTTTCCCAATTTCAAACCCACGATCTTGCAAAAACTCGGTAAGGTGCTCATACCACGCACGTGGGGCTTGTTTAAGGCCATAGAGTGCCTTATCGAGTTGGTACACATGATTGGGGAACTCGGGATCCTCAAACCCCGGAGGTTGTTTGACATACACCAACTCGTTAATAGGACCATTAAGAAAAGCACTCTTCACATTCATTTGTTGCAACTTGCAGTTATGATGAGAAGCATAAGCAATCAACAAACGAATAGATTCAAGGTGGGCAACGGGAGCAAAGGTTTCACCGTAGTCGATACCCTCGACTTGGGAGTAGCCTTGTGCCACCAAACGAGCCTTGTTGCGAACAATAATCCCATGAGCATCTTGCTTGTTCTTGAATATCCACTTGGTTCCAATAACATTATGGTTCTCCTTTGGCCTTGGCACCAATCTCCACACCTTGTTGTGCTCGAAGTTGTTGAGTTCTTCATGCATGGCATTAAGCCAATCCGGATCCTCGAGCGCCTCATAGACCTTTTGGGGTTCAACACAAGAAACAAACTCGTGATGTTCACAATAGTTTGCTAATTGTCTACGAGTGCTTACCCCCTTTCTTAAGCTTCCAAGCACATTCTTCATGAGATGATCTTTGGTAGTGAGTTTGGACGCAATCTTGGCGGCACGACGCTCCAATTCCTCCTCAAGAGAGAGTTGAGGAGCGGTAAATTGATCATCTTGACCGTCGTCTTGAGCTTATTCTTGATCTTGAGCTTGCTCTTGATCTTGAACTTGCTCGAAGGTAAGAACTTGACCTTGGGCATCACTTGGTGGTTCACCATCATCTTGAGGTTGATCTTGCCCTTGATCTTGTTCATTTGGTTGAGGGCCTTCACTTTGTTCTTCGGAAGCTTGTGGGTCTTGGGTTGGTGATGGTTCCACTTGAGTAGAACATTGTCCTTCTCCTTCGGTCACAAGGGGTTCCTCAATGGGTAGGATATAGCCAACACCCATTCTTCTTATGGCTTGGGGAGGAATTTCATCACCTACATCACAAGTACCACTTTGCTCCACTTGGGAGCCATTATTCTCATCAAACTCCACATTACACGTCTCCTCAATGAGTCCAGTGGACTTGTTGAGGACACGGTAAGCATGAGAGTTTGTAGCATAACCAACAAATATGCCCTCATGAGCTCTAGCCTCAAATTTAGACAAACGAACACCTTTCTTGAGAATGAAACACTTACACCCGAACACCCGGAAGTACTTGAGGTTGGGCTTGTTGCCGGTGAGTATCTCATATGGAGTCTTGTTCAAGCCTTTGCGGAGATAGAGCCGATTGGATGCATGATAGGCGGTGTTGATGGCTTCAGCCCAAAAGTCGTATGGAGACTTGAACTCCGCCATCATGGTTCTTGCCGCTTCCATCAAAATCCGGTTCTTCCTCTCCACTACACCATTTTTTTGAGGGGTGTAAGGTGCAGAATATTGATGCTTGATCCCCTCATCACTAAGAAACTCATCCAAGGTGTAGTTCTTGAACTCGGTGCCGTTGTCACTTCTTATCGTCAAGATCTTTGCATTGTGTTGACATTGAGCTTCATTTGCAAAGTCGATGACGGTTTGTTGGGTCTCACTCTTCCTCTTGAAGAAATATACCCAAGTGTATCTTGAATAATCATCCACAATCACCAAGCAATACTTTCTACCCCCAAGACTATCAAAGGATGGAGGCCCAAAGAGATCCATGTGAAGGAGCTCCAAGGGCCTCTTCGAGTAGATGATAGTCGTGGGTGGGTGAGCCTTCTCATGTAGCTTTCCTTCGATACAAGCACTGCAAGCACGATCTTTGGCAAAACTAACATTTGTTAGTCCACGGACATGGTCCCCCTTGAGAAGACTTTGCAAAGATCTCATATTGACGTGGGCTAAACGGCAATGCCAAAGCCATCCCACGTCAACTTTAGCCATTAGGCATGTCGCGGTCTTATTGGGTCGCTCCGAAAAGTTAATCACATAAAGACCATTCTCGACATGCCCAACAAAGGCTACTTTAAGAGTCTTGCTCCACAAGAGGGCCACGGTATCAATATCAAAGAAAGTGGCAAAGCCCATGAGTGCAAGTTGACGAACGGAAAGTAAGTTGTATGCAAGGGACTCGACAAGCATGACTTTCTCGATCGTGAGATCATGAGAAATGGCAACCTTGCCAAGACCCAATACCTTAGAAGATGAGGCATCACCCCACTCGACATTGGTTGGCATAGATAAGACCTTGTGCACGTCCACCACCAAGTCCTTGCTTCCGGTCATATGATTTGTGGCTCCACTATCGAGCAACCATGATCCCCCACCGGAAGCAAACACCTACAAGAGATCAATGCTTGGTTTTAGGTACCCATTTTGTAATGGGGCCTTTGATGTTAGTAACAAGGGTCTTAGGAACCCAAATAGACCATTCAATGTACTCATAAGAAGAACCACCAAATTTGGCATAAACATGCCCATCACTAGCACAGCATAACACATAAGAAGGGTTAAAGTCGCCGGCTTTGTTGGAAGGAGTGGCATTGCCCTTCTTGACACCACCACCCTTCACATTGTTCTTCTTCTCCTTAGAAGCACCCTCTCCCTCCTTCATAAAAGTTTGCTTGAGAGGAGGAGGTTGTTTGGCCTTGTCATTCTTCTTCTTATTCTTGGACTTGGGTGCAAACCCAATTCCCTCCTTGCCCACAACTTCCTTTTGATTGCTCAAAAGGTCGTTGAGGTTCTTCTCACCTTGTATGCAAGACACAAGGCCTTTCTCAAGTTGCTCCTTCAACTTGGCATTCTCCTCCACAAGATGCACATGCTCACAACACGGGTTAGTAGCATTTGCATTATCAATTAAAACCATATGAGGAAATGTGGCTTTCTCCTTGGTTAGCTTCACTTGGAGTTGATCATGAGACTCTTTGAGGCTAGCATGAGCATCCTTCAAGGCCTTGTGAGCCTTGTCAAGTATATCAAACTCCTCCTTGAGTCTAGCATGGTCAACCCCAAGTTTGGCCTTCTCGGAATTGAGCACACGAGATACAACAAGAGCATGATCAAGATCTTTCTTTAATTTAGCATGATCATCGTTGTGTGACTCCTCAAGAGCCAAACGATGACCACGCTCTTCCTCAAGCGCATTAGAGAGATCCGATATCTCATCGGCATAGTCACGACTATGCCCTTCCATCTTAGAGATGGTTTCTTCATGAGCCTCAATCATGTCATTGGCTTCACCAAGTTGTTCCAAGAGAGCAACAAAGTGCTTCTTGGATTTACCCTTGAGCTTACTCATAAAAGACTCAAATTCATTTTCCTCCTCCTTCGCCCCCTCACTTTCATCAATGCAATCCGTCAAGGAAGGATTAGTAGTGATGGTAGTTTTGATGTTGGGGGTTACCTTGTTGGTGGCTTTGGCCATGAGGCACTTGGCGGTGATGTTCTCGTTGGGTGAGTCGAATAGGGACACCCGTGGAGTTGTTGCAATGGCAACGGAGGCCATGGCAACCGTCTCACCGTCTTCATCATCATCATCATCCTCATTGTACTCTTCTTGTGCCACCAACCCCTTGGGAGGAGTCTTCTTGGTGAAGTTGTTCTTGTTGGGGAAGGACTTGGCCTTGTCTTTTCGGATAAGCCTGCCACCATTGTCTTCCCTCTTTTTGTACGGGCAATCTGCAACAAAGTGGCTCACATTGCCACAATTATAGCATGTCCTCACACGTTGCTTGCCCTTGGCGCCACTTGAGTTGTTCTTGTTGAAGTTGGGCCTTGAGCTCTTCTTGCTCCAAAATTGCCGTGAAGCGAGAGCCATGTGCTCATGATAAGCATATTTGGTATCTTCGGGGCAACATTCCTCTTCTTCCTCTTCACCTTCTTCTTCCACACTAGCCTTGGCCTTCAAAGCAAGGTTGGGCTTCTTTGATCGTTGAGAACGCAACATCGCATTGTCGGCGGTCTTATCCAAGATCCTCATTGCAACAAACTCATCCAACACTTCACTTGAGGACAAAGCGTGAAAGTCCGGTCTTTGACGGATGACGGAGGACATGGCCTTATGGTAAGGCATCATGGCCTTGAGAAACTTGCGCTTGATCCAATTGTCATCCGTATCCTTGCTCCCATGATATCGGAGTGAGACCGCGAGAGTGGTTAATCTCCGGTAAAGCTCTCGAGGTTCTTCATCTTCAATCATTGCAAACTCATCGGCTTCATCTTGCACCACTTCAAAGTTTGAGCGTTGAATGCTTGCGCTTCCCTTGTAAATGGAAACAACATGTTGCCATGCTTCCTTGGCCACGGTGAACGGACGGAGGTGCGCAATATCTTCGGGAGGAATGGCTTCTTGAAGAATGAAGAGAGCGGACTCGTTGAATTGATGATCCACGGCTTCTCTAGGAGTGAAGTTGCTTGGGTCGTGCGGGTAGAAACCTTGCTCAATAATTCTCCAAAGATTAGTAGAACTATGATTTAAATGACGTTTAAAGCGATATACCCAAGAGGCAAAATCCTCATTTTTCATAAGCTTAGGAGGAGGACCAACATGATTCATATGCGTGGAGGGAACCGGTCCTCCATAAGTAAGTGGAGGTTCAACTTGGGCAAAGATGCCACTCCCACTTCTACCGCTAGGCAAAGGAACTTGATCACTAGTAGCTTCCCCCTTGTTGGAGTTAGCATCCGTCACCTTGTTAGTGGGATCGACCACTTCCAACGGTACGGTGGATAATTTAAGACCATCAAGAAAATTCTTAAGCATGCCTTTGACCTCGGCCGTCATGGAGGTTTTCAATGTGTCCAAGGCCACATTGAACTCCTCACGAAAGACCGAGGATCCCCCATCGGCCGTAGACAAGGACGGACTCACACCGGGGTGCTCCTCTCCCTCGTCTACGGTGTCACCCATACTCTTTGGACGGTAAAGTCCTTAATAAAGAGACGAGGCTCTGATACCAATTGAAAGGATCGATATGGTTGACTAGGGGGGGGGGGTGAATAGGCAACTAACAATTTTTAGCTTTTCTTTACCAAATTAAACTTAACATCAAAATAGGTTGTCTAGATATGCAACTAGGTGAGCAACCTATATGATGCAACAACAACAAGCACACAAGCAAGCAAGGGATACAACACAATATAAGCTTGCACAAGTAAAGGTAAGAGATAACCAAGAGTGGAGCCGAAGGAGACGAGGATGTGTTACCGAAGTTCCTTCCCTTTGAGAGGAAGTACGTCTCCGTTGGAGCGGTGTGGAGGCACAATGCTCCCCAAGAAGCCACTAGGGCCACCGTATTCTCCTCACGCCCTCACACAATGCGAGATGCCGTGATTCCACTATTGGTGCCCTTGGAGGCGGCGACCGAACCTTTACAAACAAGGTTGGGGCTATCTCCACAACTTAATTGGAGGCTCCCAACGACACCACGAAGCTTCACCACAATGGAATATGGCTCCGCGGTGACCTCAACCGTCTAGGGTGCTCAAACACCCAAGAGTAACAAGATCCGCAAGGGATTAGTGGGGGGAATCAAATTTCTCTTGGTGGAAGTGTAGATCGGGGCCTTCTCAACCAATCCCTAGAAAATCAACAAGTTTGATTGGCTAGGGAGAGAGATCGGGCGAAAATGGAGCTTTGAGCAATAATGGAGCTTGGGGAGGGAAGAGGTAGTCTTCTTGGGGAAGAAGACCCTCTTTATATAGTGGGGGAAAGATCCAACTGTTACCCCCTCCACTCAGCCCGCGCGGTGCGGTACTACCGCAAACAGCCGCAGTACTACCGCAAAGGGTTGCGGTACTACCGCTGGACGGTGCGGTACTACCGCTTACGCGGTAGTGACCAGACGAGGCCCTATTGCGCATGGCAACGAGCGGTAGAACCGCCGGAGCGGTACTACCGCACGCCCCTGCGGTACTACTGCAAGGCAGGGCTCTACTGGCCTGGAAAAAGCACGGACTAAATAAAATACGTCCGTGACTACTTCCGCTGAGTTTGGGACTGTGCGAAAATCCGGCACGGTACTACCGCTCGCAGGGAGTGGTACTACCGTGTAGGGGCGGAAGTAAAAAATTACTTCCGCGCCTACTTCCGCATGCGCCAGTGTCAGGGCTGGAGGCAGCGGTACTACTACTCACCAGGAGCGGTACTACCGCTGGTCCCGGCGGTACTACCGCTCCCTTGAGCGGTACTACCGCAAGCCCCTGCGGTACTACTGCCCTCTTGAGCAGTACTACCGCACGCCACATATACTCTAGCACTTGGAAGCCTTCATTTCGCAGAGACAAGGATAAACGGACGGTGCTCCATTGAAGCGAAGGAAAGGTGGTGCAAAGGAACAGATGTGTACGTGTTGATTCCGCCCTAATCTTTCCGAAGCGGACCCCCTCTTAATAGTACGGCTTTCCTACGACTCAAATCCACCGAAAAGAAACGTAGAGAACCGCCGTCTTCGATAGGCTCCGAGGGGCACCGAATCGTCTTGTGCCTAGACATGAGATATCTGAAATGCTCAATGCACATGATTAGTCCGCAAAGCACTGTCATCAATCACCAAAACCACTTAGGGAGAAATATGTCCTTACAACGCAACCATCCATGCAAATCCAACAATTTTATTTATTTAGAGCCAATCAGCCATGCTAGCCCAAATCCATTTAATTCCTTCGCTCCCTCTGTTCCTTGATTCTTGAAGTGGCTTCTCGATTTTCACACAATTTACATATGTATATAAATTGATGTATTCTCGTGCAAAAAGTTGAGGTGGAACTTTTTAATTAAATAATGAACCTATTTTTTAGCACAATTACTTGCTATGTCAGCTGGTTGGGGCCTTTGGGTCATGAGTTCCAATCCCGCAAAGCACAAATATTTTTGGCTACTCCTTAGTCTGCCGAAAAAACATGCAATGCAGGCCCTCCTGACATATTTTATTTAACATATCTAGCCAATTTAAATGGGTAAACACACACACACACACAATATATATATATATATATATATATATATATATATATATATATATATATATGCTACTCCTTAGTCTTTAGAAGAAAAAAAGGTGCATTGCAGGCTCTTCTAACATACTTTATTTAACATATGTAGCCAATTTAAATGAGGTAGAACACATTTAATATTCCATACCAATTAGTTAGGCTAATTAAGGTTATGCCTTCAAAATAATTTTATATTAGTTAACAGGAACGACTAATAGGAAGGTTGGAAACTAAGCATTTTTCTGGTCAAATTACATATATCAATTATTTTAATCCGAGTTACGGTTGCAAAGTTATAGCATGATCATTTTAATATATTCTCTGAAAATAATAAAGACCAGGGACCTAAACGGGCTGAAAACAGAGTGAACTGGGCATACTACAGTTGAACACGGAATATTAATAAGCGCCCAGGTGCGCGCGACAACGGCTACAGAAGTTGGGCTAAAGCCCAACAGATAGAGAGAAAAGAGAGGGACTTAATGCTGGACCAAGGGTTATTTAAAAAACACCATGGGGCCTTTTATAAAACGTATGACGGTGAACGGGCAGAAACACTCCGTACTTTATTAGTAGGTATAGATATATATTTACCTTCTTGTTGTGTTCACAATCCTTTTTCAACCCCGGAATAATATCCGTGCAGGTATTCAAACAATTAATTTGCACAAGACCTGTGATAACTTGTTTGTGACAGAAACAACAAGATTAGTACTCTCCCCCGCTCCTCAATGGAAACGATAACTAATTGGATACTTACAAGAATATACTAAACAAACCTATGTATCTTGCAGGCCATCAAGATGTTCATAGAATTCTTGAGGTTTCTCATTTGGTTCCAACACAAAGAAGTGCGTTTCACTATTGGCTAGTTCATATCTTGAAGTTGAAGCGTAGAAGTTGCAGTCTTGGACAACAATATGCTTGTAAGTGCATCTAGTGTTTCCTTTATGGATTTGAAGTATTGACGATGAATGGTTAAGGGATTAGTGTGTTTGTGAGTGTACATAGGCGAAAGTTGGTGAAGATTTGGTTTAATTGTCGTAATCAACCCTTAAAAAATGTGAAGGAAACATTACACGTTCTATGAAGAATTAGCCGAAGAACTGTATCGTGAATACTTAGTTTTCTGCGCGCACTCTCCCGCACGTTTAGGCCCAATAGATTTACTTTGTGGCTCCCACCACCTCCCGACAATTAATGGTCCGTAACTTAGTTCTCCCGGCAGTTCATATGCTCCATTAGCTTAACTTCTCCCGCTAGTTTCTCTGCCCATATTTACTTGTGCTGGTAGTAATGTAATCCCCGACAGACTATTTTGTTCTCAGTAAGGTATTTCTCTCGATAGTTAACTGCCCCTAATCAAGTAGTATAGTGAAGATTCGTCGAAGATAGTCACCTGCTGCTGGGCGGGAAGGAAGGGTAAAAGAGTGAAGCCTCCACCACTTCGTTGGTTGGAGAAAAGCCCGGCCTACAACGTCTCCTTGCCATCCTTCACCGTGACGGCGACTATGGAGCTGCGCGGTCATGGAAGAGCGAAAGAGAAGGGGACGACGGGCGAGTGTGGACCTTACACGCGTGCAACACCGACCGCTTGCGACCGCGGGGGTAAGAGATGGAGCGACCGCGACGACAAGGGAGCCACACGGGCAAAGACTTTAAAAAATGTTCAAAACTTTGAAGTGTTCATGAATTCAAAAAATGTTCACGATTTCAAAATATATGCACGAATTTAAAAAATTGTTCGTGACTTCAAAAGTTGTTCATGACTTCACGAAATTGAGAGTGATAGTGTATATAAAATGTGGTCATGGCCATTGAAGATTATGATTTCTTTTTTCTCCCGTTGCAACGCATGGACCCTTTTGCTAGTGTAAACTAATACTCCCTCCATCCGAAAATGCTTGTCAGAGAAATGGATAAAAATATTCCGACATGTATTTCCGGACGGAGGGAGTATAAGGCGTTTTAGATCAGAATACTACTCCCTCCGTCCCGGTGTATAAGTCATTCGCGTTGTTTTAGGTCATCGATTTGAGGAATTAAATATGTGTTATATGTCATGAAAAGTATATCACTAGGTGGTCATCGCTAGGTGGTCTATGAATCTGGATGTAATTTTTATTATTTTTGGTGTTCGTTGTACTGCCATAATTGAAGAAGAATAAATCGACAGTTCCAAAAAAAAGTATATCACTAGATTTCTACACGGATATAGTTTCTAAATATATATTTTTTGTCACATAATACATATTAGATAGTTAAATTGTTGATCTAAAACTATACGAATGACTTATGCACCGAGACAGAGGTAGTATGAGTTTTCGAAACCGAATTCTGCAGTCCAGTGATGCCATTTTCGTGAATTAAAGCATAGGCCGTCGATGCTGGAAGTGACGGCCCAGATTGGACGGTAGCCGCACGGGCCTGAAGAGGAATCCCGTAGCTCGCAGAAGCTTCTCCCATCTTCCAACATCTTCCTCCTTCCTCAGCCGCTGCTCTTTTTCTCCTTCTTTCCCCTTCTCCAAGCATCGCCGATCGTCTCCGTCCCACCACAAACAGCATTGCGCACGCACGCACTCGAATCCTCATTAGTAGTACAGCTAAACCCTAAACCCTCTCGTGATGGCACTCTCCGCGGCGTCCAGGCTGTCGCGCGCGGCGCGGGCCGCCGCTGTGGCCCGCCGCCTGGCAGCCGGCAGCCGCGAGCCCCTCCCGCGCGCACTTGCGCCGCTAGCCGGGGAAACCCCCTTCTCCACCGCCGCCAAGGTCAGCAGGCCCTCGTGGTTCGCTCCTCCCATGGCCAGGGTCCCCACGGGGGGCGGGGGTGGCCTCCTGGTGCCGCCTCGCCGGCTTTTCCACTCCACGCCGCCGGCTCGGTACAGCGCCTCATCCTCGTCTCAGGTTGGAATAACTGAACCGGTGCCGTTCAATTTTGCCTGTTCTTTTCTTGGCCACTGAGAGTGGCAATTTCAGTCGGCTATGCAGATGTGTGGCCCGTAGCACACTGATATTGCCGAATTCTACTTTGTTTTCTCCATTGTGCGCTATTCTCCAGTTAGATTAATAGTTTTCCTGTGATGTTCTAATCTTGGAGTGCATGTATTGATCAGATGAATTATTTTCCAAACTGGTGATCATAAACTGATGAAGGAAACCTGGCATTCCCACTCTAGTTCATGAGCTCTCAGCTTTACCCTTAAAATTAGAACTAGTGACTTCGTTAGACTCACTCACGTCGGTAATTTGGTGTTGTGTGTGTGTGTGATGTGGAGATTTGAAGCATAACAGTTGTGTCATGAAAATTAATTGGCGACAGACATGGTGAATAGCATCATCAGTTTACTACGAGTTGTCATACGTTTATATAGGAGTAGTATATTTATGCATGGTACTCGCGTAGATCATGTTTTTTGCTTCGGTACATGGATCATGCACTCTCGTGCGTCTGAGTTTGCTTGTGTGTTCGAACAATGCTTGCATAATGTTCATAGACAGTATTTGTGCTTATGGATAATAGCTAATCTCTTCATTTTTCTTAATTTTCTGTGATCAAGCAGATAAGTCCAGATCAATTCACTGAGATGGCTTGGGAGGGGGTTGCCGGTGCAGTTGATGCAGCGAGATTGTCTAAACAACAGATTGTGGAATCTGAGCACCTGATGAAAGCTCTTTTGGAGCAGAAGGATGGGTTAGCACGCAGAATATTTTCAAAAGCTGGGATAGACAACACATCGGTCCTGCAAGCTACTGATGACTTTATTGCTAAACAACCCAAGGTTCTAGCACTATTTATGGTAGTTAAGTTTGATAAGTTGGTATATGCTCAAAACCTTAACATCATTATGGGCTCTTGCTTTGGCAGGTTAGTGGTGATACAAGTGGGCCAGTTGTAGGGCAAAGTTTCACATTAATTTTGGATAAGGCAATGAAGTACAAAAAAGAGTATGGCGATGAGTTTGTATCAGTTGAGCACATGCTGAGGGCATTCACAGCGGATAAGAGGTTTGGGCAACAGCTGTTCGAAGATCTCCAGATTGGTGAGAATGTGCTGAAGGAAGCTATCTCTGCTGTACGTGGTAGCCAGCGAGTTACAGATCAGAGTATGTATAATGGATATCATTCAATTTTTTTCTTGTTATCCTTTGCTCAGTTCTTTTTTCCAGCATGATTGTTTTAGTTTTCCTTTTAATTCAGAAGTTGATTCATCTGATTCTAAACCATCTCTATTGATATTTGCTAAATTCAGTGGCAGTGCAGTGGTTTCAGTCAAATGGGCATGGGAATAAACTTATTCCTATAATAATTATTTTTCAATATAGGGTATATTGTTATCTTTGAAATATTACGGGAATGTACCACCAGAAATGCTGTTGTCTTGCATGATATTCTTATTTGAGGATTCCTAGCAAGTAACGTTTTGATGTTTGTATTGGTGCTTTTATGATCCAGGCAAGAGCCAACTAGCAAATGCACCATATGCCATATCTTAACTGTCAGAAATGCCCTTGTCTTATTATAATTATATTCGGATCCCTGGATTGTTTGCAAGTGATTATTCTTACTTTTATGTTTATATATATGGGTGATTTTATGACATATGCAAGAGCCAATTAACAAATGTGCCATCTTGCCATATCTTTATATCTAATTGTGAGTTCTGTTTCAAATTTCCTAGCCGAGGAAAGAAAATAGGCATACATTTCACAGTAATACTGATGTTCATGTTCTTTTCGGTTGTTCAAGTAGACTAGTCATGATACCTTCTCTATAAAAAAGAATCGATGTTTTGATAGCACGACTGCTTCTCATGCTTATTCATGATAATGAAGGATTGTTTTCTGTTGTAATTTGGTGTGATAACAATGCAGTTGGTTATTTCTGTTGCCAGATCCAGAAGGGAAGTTCCAAGCTCTAGAGAAATATGGTATCGACATGACAGAACTAGCTCGGCGTGGAAAACTTGATCCTGTTATAGGACGTGATGATGAAGTGCGCCGATGCATTCAAATCCTTTGTAGAAGAACTAAAAATAATCCTGTAATTATTGGCGAGCCAGGAGTTGGCAAAACTGCGATTGCTGAAGGGTGATTACTTGTTCTTCTCATATTTTTCTTTATTTTATAGAGAATTCAGAATGTGTAGTTTGCAACACGTTATTCGCTTACTTCTGGATCTTCTGTAGCGTACCTACAACTTATAACATATTCTGGAGATGCATTGAAAAATTGCTTTGCATTTGTTGCATGCAGATTGGCTCAGCGCATTGTGCGGGGAGATGTTCCTGAGCCTTTACAAAATAGAAAGGTATTAATTTTTTTAGTTTTACCTGGAAATGCATATTTGATTTTACCTCTTGAGGATGGAAACCTTGTCCTTTTATGATTGTATGTGTTTCTCCAAATCATGTCATTGTCTAGGATGGCAGTGTTGCATTTGTTTATTTCTAGCAAACAACCAATCAGTTCAAGATGATGTTCCTGCAAGTAGTAACCAACAATCAGGTTGCATTTATGGCCTGAGCTACACAAATAGGTTTATCTATTTTTTTTTTCATTTAGTGGGTATAGGAGGATGTGCAGGGCTAGCAAGGAAAGCAAGTTGGGAAAAAGCAATAATCAAATAAGAGTTTTGCTTCGGTACACCACCCCCCTAGAGTTTTGCAAGGAAAGTTGGAAAATAATCGTATCAAGAGATTAAATTGGCTGTTCATTCTAATTCCATACATATGCAATATTTCAGCTTATTTCGTTGGACATGGGAGCATTACTTGCTGGTTCCAAATATCGTGGTGAATTTGAAGAGAGACTTAAGGCTGTTCTGAAGGAGGTCACTGCTTCTAATGGACAAATCATCTTGTTCATTGATGAGATTCACACTGTTGTTGGTGCAGGTATGTATGTCTAAGTATGCCATCCGCCATTTGCGTGTTGAGCTTTATTGAAGTCGAGCTCTAAAATGGTAGATTAGATTGGTAATTCTTTATACAGTTGCGATAGTAAGCAGACAGCCAAAGTAGTAACCTTAGATCCTGGGCCGCCTGAAACACTGATACTTGCAAAGCTGGGTATATGCGGTATGGTATCAATACTGTATCTGAACAACTATCGGAAATATCAATATTATGAATAATCCAGATACATGTTGGATACTTGGTGGACATGCCCCAGCTCAATTCTTTGTACTGATTCTTTTGCTCCCCTGGCACTCGTCTTATTCCCATCTCAGCATGTCACCCACTTTTTCTCTTGCAGATCCCTAATCCTATGGCATATATTTTAACAATTCATCAGCGTATTGCCATTTTTTGGAATAATTTATCTGTGTGCCATAAACATATCTGTATTGATGCTGCATAAGTCCCAACTAGTGCAACCTTCCTATATTATGTTGTTTGACTTGTGAGTATTATTGTCCTTGGATCTTAATTCTCTTTTCTGTTACAGGAGCCACTGGTGGGGCAATGGATGCTGGTAACCTGTTGAAACCAATGTTAGGCCGTGGGGAACTCCGTTGCATTGGGGCAACAACATTAGATGAGTACAGGAAGTACATTGAGAAAGATGCTGCTCTTGAACGTAGGTTCCAGCAGGTTTACTGTGGTGAACCAGCAGTTGAGGATACAGTTTCTATACTACGTGGCCTGCGAGAGCGGTATGAGCTGCATCATGGTGTTAAGATATCAGATGGTGCTCTTGTTGCTGCAGCTGCTTTATCAGATCGCTACATCACTGGACGTTTTTTGCCTGACAAAGGTACTGCATATACTATATTATGGAACAACTATCGGGAGCTAGGGGCTAATTCGTTCTTTGTCTTATATGTATTTATCTTTCTGTGTGCAGCTATTGATCTAGTTGATGAAGCGGCAGCTAAATTGAAAATGGAGATTACATCAAAACCTATTGAGTTGGATGAGGTCGACAGGGAAATCATAAGGTTTGAAATGGAGAAGCTTTCATTGAAGAATGATACTGACAAAGCCTCCAAAGAACGACTAAGCAAGCTTGAAGCTGAACTAGAATCCCTCAAGCAGAAGCAGAAAAACCTTTCAGAACACTGGGAGTATGAGAAATCGTTGATGACTCGTATAAAATCAATTAAGGAAGAGGTAGGTGCATGCATGTTCTGCTCTTGTGTTTTTGTTTTGCCACATTTGTGTCTTTAATTCTCGATCTTTTATCTGTGGTAGATTGACAGAGTTAACCTGGAGATTGAAGCCGCTGAGAGAGAATATAATTTGAACCGTGCTGCTGAACTCAAATATTCAACGCTTTTGACACTACGAAAACAGCTGGATGAGGCTGAGGAAAACCTTACTGAATTCCAGCAGTCAGGAAAGTCGATGCTTCGAGAAGAGGTGACTGATGTTGATATTGCTGAGATAGTTAGCAAGTGGACTGGTATTCCAGTGTCAAATCTTCAACAATCGGATAGGGAAAAGCTACTGCTACTGGAGGATGTACTCCACAAGAGGGTTATTGGCCAGGATATTGCAGTCAAGTCAGTAGCCAATGCAATCCGTCGTTCTAGGGCAGGCCTATCGGACCCTAACCGTCCAATAGCGAGCTTCATGTTTATGGGCCCTACAGGTGTAGGCAAGACTGAGCTGGGAAAGACGCTAGCTGAATTCCTTTTCAACACTGAAAATGCCTTAATACGGATTGACATGAGTGAGTACATGGAGAAGCATGCTGTTTCTCGCTTGGTTGGAGCACCACCGGGGTACGTCGGTTATGAGGAAGGGGGCCAACTTTCAGAAGCTGTTCGCCGCAGGCCTTACTCTGTCGTTCTGTTTGATGAGATTGAGAAGGCACACCAAGATGTCTTCAACATCTTGTTGCAACTGTTGGACGATGGAAGAATAACTGATTCCCAGGGCAGAACAGTGAGCTTCACTAACTGTGTGATCATCATGACCTCGAACATTGGTTCACCATTGATTCTAGACACCCTCAGAAACACAACAGACAGCAAGGATGCGGTGTATGAGGTAATGAAAAAGCAGGTGACTGAGATTGCTCGGCAGACATTCCGACCAGAGTTCCTGAACAGGATAGATGAATACATTGTGTTCCAACCACTGGATTCAACAGAGATAAATCGCATTGTGGAGATACAGGTAAATGCCTTATA
The DNA here is from genome assembly GCA_011799875.1 of Thinopyrum elongatum. Taxonomy (NCBI): domain Eukaryota; kingdom Viridiplantae; phylum Streptophyta; class Magnoliopsida; order Poales; family Poaceae; genus Thinopyrum; species Thinopyrum elongatum. Next base: position 164,305,260 of record CM022302.1, read on the forward strand.
ATTACTTGCATGCAAATTTGCTTGAGTCACGGAACTAAGTTCTAGTTGTATTCCACTGTTTGGCTTTCGTTGACCTGATCGCAATTGTAAATGTGTCGGACTTGCAGCTGAACCGGGTCAAAAACAGGCTGCTGCAACAGAAGATTCACCTTCAGTACACACCGGAAGCTGTGGAGCATCTTGGCGCTCTTGGCTTTGACCCTAACTACGGTGCCAGGCCTGTCAAGAGGGTGATCCAGCAGATGGTGGAGAACGAGATAGCTCTCGGTGTCCTCAAGGGTGACTTCAAGGAAGACGATACCGTTGTCGTGGATGTAAGCTCCGTGTCGATAGCCAAAGGCTTTGCTCCGAAGAAGCAGCTGGTCCTTCAGAGGCTAGAAAACGGAAGCACAGAGTTGGTTGCCAAAGACGGAAGCACAGAGTTGGTTGCCAATGACTGAGGCGTGAGAACTTTAGCGTATCTTTCGTTAGGTTCAATGTTTATGTAGTGAGAACCTTTCACCAGGAAATGCATGAATCAGAAGACGGCACATCAGCTTGTTCCCTCTTCTGGTTTCGTGGAATCCACAGAATTGTGTCTTGGCATGGCTCAGGCCTCGTACACCTGGGTCTGTTTGGGCCCGTGTGGACAAAATACGAGGCCCAATGCGACGACGCAAATGGACATGTGTCTGTTTTTATTTTTATTTTTTTGTCTGCCACTTATTTTCGGTTTAAATTTGGGCCTTATTTGCGTCGGCGCGGACACCCTCCCTTGGCCTGCCCGTGGAGGGGACACCCACCCCATTTTTCCCCTCTCTTCCCAAAACCTCACATCCTCGTGCCATGGCCGATGCGCCAAACCCTGCCACCGCCTACATCCCGGGTGCCACAGCCATCGTCGTGGCCGCGCATGCCATGCGCCCAAAGAAGCTGAAGAAGGTGCGCACGTCAGAGGAGACGGCCAAGGAGACGATGAATAGGGCTGGCCGGTGGAAGGTGGCGATGAAAAAAAAGATGCCGCCGCCCTTGCCACAATCGAGGCCGCGCGCCACAAGACCGCTGATGCGGAGAATGATCTCATCGTCGCTTAGGCCGCACAGCGTGTCCTCATGCTAGGGATTCGTGGCGAGCCGGCCGTTCTTGCTGTTGTCGCTGCAGCTGTGACCAGCACAGACTCGTCGGTTGCCTGCCCGCCGCATCCGTAGTCGTCACGCACCTTGCGGCCGCCATCGATGTACGAGTTCCTTCCTCAACGCGACCCGGGTGCGTCCTGATACGTCTCCGACGTATATATAATTTATGAAGTATTCATGCCATGTTTACAATAATTTTATATGATTTTGATGCATTTTTATATAATTTTTATGGACTAACATATTAATCTAGTGTTCAGTGCCAGTTTTCTGCATGTTTTTGATTTTCTAGAAAATCCATACCAATCGAAGTTCAAACGCGACAAAGCTTTTTAACAATTTCTTTCTAGACCCGGGAAGCTTCGAGGGAGTATCAGAAGACCCACAGGGGCCCCACAAGGCAACAGGGCGCGCACTAGGGGGTGTGGCACCTCTTCGCGTGATTTCAATGCTGGAAATTCTTATATATTCAGAAACCCTCGAAAGTTAATCTAGATGAATTTTTTCGCCGCTGAAAGCCTATGTTCCGAAGCGACCTTATTCGGAGCTTCGTTTCGGCACCCTGCCGAAGGGGGGAAGTCATCACCGGAGGTCATCTTCATCATCCCCGCAGCTTCCATGCCGAGGAGGGAGCAGTTCACCCCTGGGGCTGAGGGTATGTACCAGTAGCTATGTGTTTGATCTCTCTCTCTTTCTCTCTCGTGATCTTGATAGGACACGATCTTGATGTACCATGAGCTTTGTTAATATACTTGGATCACACGGTTTTCTTCCCTCAATAGACGGAGAGTGCTTTGGTTGTGGGGGATCAAAGGGCTTATATATAGCATTGGTGCAGTATCAAACAAGATAATGGCCTCACCAGTACTCAGTGCTCTATCTTTGTTGGTCAAACCTATTCATTTCCTCACAAAAGCTTGTTCATGTATTGTTCAATCGATGATCTAGGAGCTATATGTTCTTTTTTGGAAGTTAAACAATGAATTACGAGAGCTTTTAAGAGCTCTAGATGTTCCAGTGTCATCCATTAGTATCTTGATTGTACATGGTACAACTTATACTATTGTAATATGTCTTTGTAGTTTCTTTCACATCCATTCCATCAATCTACAATAGTGATTAGCAAGGATGGTGGATATTTCTCCAATAGGCAACTTGCATTTATTTGACACAATGTGTTTCATACATTTAGAATAAGGTCGAGCATTTTTACCATCATTCACTAGGATTTGCTACTATGTAGTTCTCAATTCAAGAAAGATTGCAAATCTATCATCATCTTCAATATATGAGACACATTAGTATAAGGCATCAAGTTACGAGTCCATGGTTCTCTTTCTTGAATGATGGTGGTGCCGATAATAATGGACGAGAATCTTTCACCCAAAGGTTGTACTCGGTGATACCACAGAAGACTCAAAGAACCTCTAGGATGAGAACATGAAGGTAAGGATGCACACAGGAGTTCTAAAGTGTACAAAAGTGAAACCCTACAACTCTAGAAGTACTGTTCAAAATTTCAGATTTTGTTGTGGAACAAGATTTCAGTGAAACCTTATTGAAACATTTTGTTTGTTCTGAAAGGTGAAACTAAATCAAGTGCTAACTTTATGGTAACAATTTCACCATATGTGAAAACAATGTAACTAAAATTTAAATAATTCTAGCGTCTTCTTAATTGAGATGTTTGCTTATGATGAAAACACTAGCATTATGACAACGAATATGCGTCCAACACTTGTTTACTCGGTGTTTTCCAAGAATAATGCATGTTAGCTAAGCATGAGATTGTATCGCTACTGTTGTTTATCGGCACCTGGCGCGCTCCATGTTGTCGGCAATAGTTTGCAAGTTGAGGAGGATGGGTTGCTTGTAGTTGAGGTTGATGGGGTACCCCTGCTAGGCATGATGCAATATAGAGAGCAGCGTTTGCATCTCTCGGGAACCATCCCGCCCGGCATGTTTTCGGATGATACACACAAACTAGGAGAGGGATGAGCGAGTGCTATATTTGTCCTGAACATTTTCCATCCCAATCATGTCATCATTGGCTACTTCCAATGGAAATAGTTTCATCCTACAAATCAATAGAAATAAGAAGACCAATGGTTATATAAAACACTTACCTCTATGCAAGGAGGGAAACACATTACTCCTATGAAGGATACTGAATTACCCACCATCTGGTGGCATCGAGGCCTCCACATTGTCTGATCCTCGCGCGCGGCATCCATAATGCACTTGTAGCCGTCTAATCTCGCAGGCACTTCGCATCTCACAATTTTCCCTAGGGGCTCCATGGTGCACGGGCTGCAGTGCTCGTGAGGCCACCGCATGTGTGGGGTGCCACCCACACCCAGCGTGTGCCTAGGTGCGCGTCGGAGGGGCGCGTGTCCGGGCCCTCCAACATCCATGACACATGGGACGTGGCACGCGTGGTTCCACCATGTCCTCTGCACGTGATGCGTCAAAATATTTACGTTGGGACAAGGAATACACATCCAACACTTATTAACTAAGAGTTATGTATAATGCATGTTAACTAAGGGACATCATATCCCTACTCCGTTTATGCATTAGTATCTTGATTATACAATAGTACAAATTATTCTATTGTAATATGTCTTTATACCTTTTTCTACAACCATTAAATACACCAACAATTTTAATTAGCAAGAATGGTGGATAATTCTTCATAGGGCTACTTCCATATATTTGTGAAAATGTGTTTCATACATTCAGAATAAGGTGGAATATATTTATCATCATTCACTAGGATTTGCAAGTATGTAATTTTCAATTCAAGAAAGTTTGCAAATCGACCATCAACTTCCGTTGAAGAGACTCTCTAGGATAAGGAATCAAGTTGTGAACCCATGGTTCTCTTTGTCGAATGATGGTGGTACTGATAATGATGGACAAGTATCTTCCACCCGAAGTTGTACTAGGCGATGTCAGAGAAGACTCTAAATACCCCAGGTTGAGAACATCAAGTTAAGGATGCACTCAAAAGTTCTAAAGTGGACAAACTTGAACCCCTACAACTCTAGATGAACAATTCAAAATTTTAGATTTTGTTCTGGAACAAGATTTCAGCGGAACCGTATTGAAAGAATTTGTTTGTTCAATAAAGGCAACAAACCAAAGGAAGTGCAAAATATATAGTAACAAATTCACCATATGTGAAAACAATGTAACTAAAATACAAATATTTCCATTTTCTCCTTAATTAACATATTTACATATCAAAACATTTGCATTATGGCAAGGAATATGCATCCAACACTTTTAAACTCGGAGTTGTGCATAATGCATGTTAACTAGCAGCTGGCGCACTCCCTGTTGTCGGCCCTAGTTTACAAGTTGAGGTGGATGAGCTGCTTGCACTTGTGGAAGATAGGGTACCCCTGCTACGCATGATGCATTATAGATACCAGCGCTGGCACCCCCAAGCACCAACCCACTCAATCTGTTCTAAAATGATACGCATGATCTAGGAGATGATGAGTTGGAGCTATATTCGTCTTATACTCTTTTCATTTCAAATGTATCACCATCAGCTACTTCCATGGCAAGAGGTCCAGCCTACAAATCTATAAGAATAAAAAAACAAATGGTCTTGTAGGTAACTTTTTGACAATGCAAGAGGGCAAAGACATACGAGGAATCAAGGTGTTTACCTGAATGTTGGCAAGATACGAATACAATAGGCGAAGAGTGCTTTGGTTGTGGGGGATCAAAGGGCTTATATATAGCATTGGTGCAGTATCAAACAAGATAACAGCCTGACCAGTACTCAGTGCTCTATCTTTGTTGGTCAAACCTATTCATTTCCTCAGAAAAGTTTGTTCATGTATTGTTCCATCGATGATCTTGGAGCTATATGCTCTTTTTTGGAAGGTAAACAATGAATTATGTGAGCTTTTAAGAGCTCTAGATGTTCTAGTGTCATCCATTAGTATCTTGATTGTACATGGTAAAAATTATACTATTGTAATATGTATTTGTAGTTTCTTTCACATCCATTCCATCAATCTACAATAGTGATTAGCAAGGATGGTGGATATTTCTCCATTAGGTAACTTCCATTTATTTGAGACAATGTGTTTCATACACTTAGAATAAGATCGAGCGTTTTTACCATCATTCACCGGGATTTGCTACTATGTAGTTCTCAATTCAAGAAAGATTACAAATCTATAATCATCTTCAATATATGAGACACATTAGGATAAGACATCAAGTTAGGAGTCCATGGTTCTCCAACATCCATGACACATGGGCAGTGGCACAAGTGGTTCCACCACATCCGCACATGATGCGTCAAAATATTTACATTGGGGCAAGGAATATGCATCCAACACTTATTAACTCGGAATTACGTATAATAGATGTTAACTAAGCATGACATCATATCCCTACTCCGTTTATGCATTAGTATCTTGATTATACAATAGTACAAATTATTCTATTGTAATATGTCTTTATACATTTTTCTACAACCATTACATACATCGACAATTTTAATTAGCAAGAATGGTGGATATTTCTTCATTAGGCTACTTCCATATATTTGTGACAATGTGTTTCATACATTCAGAATAAGGTTGAATATTTTTATCATCATTCACTAGGATTTGCAAGTATGTAATTTTAGTTTCAAGAAAGTTTGCAAATCGGCCATCATCTTCAGTTGAAGAGACTCCCTAGGATAAGGAATCTAGTTGTGAACCCATGGTTCTCTTTATCAAATGATGGTGTTACTGATAGTAAAGGACGAGTATCTTCTTCGTGATGTCAGAGAAGACTCCAAAACCCCCGAGGCTGAGAACAAGAAGTTAAGGATGCACTCAGAAGTTCTAAAGTGGACAAACTTGAACCCCTACAACTCTAGAAGAACAATTAAAAAAATTAGATTTTCTTCGGGAACAACATTTCAGCGGAACCTTATTGAAACAATTACTTTGTTCAATGCAACAAACCAAAGGAAGTGCAAAATTTATTGTAACAAATTCACCATATGTGAAAACAATGTAACTAAAATACAAATATTTCCATTTTCTCCTTAAGTAATATATCTACATATCAAAACATTTGCATTATCACAAGGAATATGCATCTAACACTTTTAAACTTAGAGTTATGCATAATGCATGTTAACGAGCACCTGGCGCCCTCCCTGTCGTCGACCCTAGTTTGCAAGTTGAGGTGGATGGGCTGCTTGCACTTGAGGAAGATAGGGTACCCCTTCTACGCATGATGCATTGTGATACCAGCGCTGGCACCCCCAAGCACCATCCCACTCAATCTGTTCTAAAATGATACACACGATCTAGGAGATGATGAGTTGGAGCTATATTCGTCTTGAACTTTTTCCATCTCAAATGTATCACCATCAGCAACTTCCACGGCAAGAGTTCAGCCTACAAATCTATAGGAATAAAAAAACCAATTGTCTTGTAGATAACTTTTTCACAATGCAAGAGGGCAAACACATACAAGGAATCAAGGTGCTTACCTGAATGTTGGCAAGATACAAATACGATAGGCGGGGAGTGCTTTGGTTGTGGGGGATCAAAGGGCTTATATACAACATTGGTGCAGTATCAAACAAGATAATGGCCTCACAAGTACTTAGCGCTCTATCTTTGTTGGTGAAACATATTTATTTCCTCATGAAAGTTTGTTCATGTATTGTTCGATCGATGATCTTGGAGCTATATGTTCTTTTTTGGAAGTTAAACAGTGAATTACGTGAGTTTTAAGAGCTCTAGATGTTCAAGTGTCATCCATTAGTATATTGATTGTACATGGTACAAATTATACTATTATGATATGTCTTTGTAGTTTCTTTCACAACCATTCCATCAATCTACAATAGTGATTAGCAAGGATGGTGGATATTTCTCCATTAGGCAACTTCCATTTATTTGAGACAATGTGTTTCATAGATTTATAATAAGGTCGAGTGTTTTTACCATCATTAACTGTAGTTCTCGATTTAAGAAAGATTGCAAATCTATCATCATCTTCAATATACGAGACACATTAGGATAAGACATCAAGTTACGAGTCCATGGTTCTCTTTCTTGAATGGTTGTGGTGCTGATAATAATGGACGAGAATCTTCCGCCCAAAGGTTGTAGTCGGTGATGTCACAGAAGACTCCAAGAACCTTGAGGCTGAGAACATGAAGGTAAGGATGCACTCAGGAGTTCTAAAGTTTACAAAAGTGAACCCCTACAACTCTAGAAGTACATTTCAAAATTTCAGATGTTGAGGAACAAGATTTTAGAAACATTTTGTTTGTTCTGAAAGGTGACAAACCAAATCAAGTGCTAACTCTATGGTAACAATTTCACCATATGTGAAAACAATGTAACTAAAATTTAAATAACTCTAGCGTCTCCTTAATTGAGATGTTTGCATATGAAAACACTAGCATTATGACAATGAATATGCATCAAACACTTGTCAACACAGTGTTACCGAACAATAATGCATGTTAACTAAGCATGAGATCGTATAGCTACTGTTGTTTACCGACACCTGGCATGCTCCATGTTGTCGGCAATAGTTTGCAAGTGGAGGAGGATGGGCAGCTTGTAGTTGAGGTTGATGGGGAACCCCTGCTAGGCATGATGCAGTATAGAGAGTGGCGCTCGCAACTCCCGGGAACCATCCCTCCCGGCATGTTTTTGGATGATCCACACAAACTAGGAGATGATGAGCGAGTGCTATATTCGTCCTGAACATTTTCCATCCCAAACATGTCATCATTGGCTACTTCCAGTGGAAATAGTTTCATCCTACAAATCAATAGAAATAAGAAGACCAATGGTTATATAAAACACTTATCCTCAATGCAAGAAGAGAAACACATTACTCTGATAAAGGATACCGAAGTCCCCACCATATGGTGGCATCCAGGCCTCCACACTGTCTGATCCTCGCGCGCAGCTTCCATGGTGCACTAGTAGCCGTCTGATCTCGCAGGCACTTCTTACCTCACAATTTTCCCTCGGGGCTCCATGGTGCACGGGCTGTAGTGCTCGTGAGGCTACCGCGTTTGTGGGGTGCCACCCTCACCCAGCGTATGGCTCCGTGCATGTCATAGGGGTGCGTATCCGGGCCCTCCAACATCCCTGACGCATGGATAGTGACACGCGTAGTTCCACCATGCCCGCATGTGATGCGTCAAAATATTTACATTGCGACAAGTAATATGCATCCAACACTTAGTAACTCGGAGTTATGTATAATGCATGTTATGTTGGGAAACGTTGCATGGAAAACAAAAAAATTTCTACGCACACGCAAGATCTATCCATGGAGATGCATAACAACGAGAGGGGAGAGTGTGTCTACGTACCCTCGTAGACCGTAAGCGGAAGCGTTTAACAACGCGGTTGATGTAGTCGAACTTCCTCGCGCTCCAACCGATCAAGTACCGAACGTACGGCACCTCCGCGTTCAGCACACGTTCAGCTTGGTGACGTCCTCCGCCTTCTTGATCCAGCAAGACGGCGAGGTAGTGGATGAGTTCCGGAAGCACGACGGCGTGGTGACGGTGATGGTGAAGCTATCTCCGCAGGGCTTCGCCTAAGCACTATGAAAATATGACCGGGGGTGTAAACGGTGGAGGGGGGCGCCGCACATGGCTAAGCAATTGTTCTGTCTTGTGCTAGGCGCCCCCTCCCACATATCTATAGGTGGGGGGGTGGAGGGAGCAGCCAGGAGGCGCCCCCAAGTAGGCCGAATCCTACTTGGGGTCTTCCCCCAAGTGGCCCCCTTCCTTATTTGGAGTGCGGGAGGAAGGAAGGAGCACTACAAAAAAAAAGACACATCCGTGACATTTTGGGCCGAACGAATTTTTTTCCTGTCATGCTTATGACACTTCTATGACGATAATTGTGACAAAACCCGGTATCATCATAGATGTGGTGGGCTCCTACTTCTATGACAAAAAATCATGACAGAAAAAGGGCTTTTCGTCCTGGGCGGGCCGGAGACGCACTTGCATGACATTCTTTGGGCTGTCCATGACGGAGAAAATCATGGTAGAAGCGAGGGCGAGGAAAATATCGGGGAGTTCCCGGTTACGGTGGGTGGTCGAGGCCGAGCGATGCAGTGTGGTTTGCGCGTTTCTCTCGTACGCGTGCGTGGTGCGAGCCATGTCGCTATATATAACTGAACCCGAGCAATCTCCTGCTGCTACGTACTAAAGCCGATCGATCGATCCCTTCGCTCCTAACTGAACCCGACCGAGACTCCTTCGCTGCTAACTGAACCCGATCGATCGCTGCTGCTGCATGCTTACTGAAGCCGATCGAACCCCCGTGCGAGACGTAGCTAGCCGGTTGGGTTGCCTCTGGATAAACAGTGCCCGTTGCTGCAACGCGCGCGATACGTAGAACGAGTCGAGACGTGGTGTGAGTCGAGCCGGTTGGGTTGGCTGTGGATGAACAGTTTCCGGTGGAGGTTGGATGAACAGGACCCCAGCCGTGTGTAGGCGGTTGCCGCTGGATGAACAGGACCCCGTGGTATATAGTACGCGGTTGCCGCTGGATGAACAGGAGCCCAAGGAGGCCACCACACACCCCAGCCGGTTGGGGGTGGATGAACAGGACCCCCGTGGAGGCTGGTTGAACTGAAGCCGGTGGAGGCTGGATGAACAGTAGCCCTTGGATGAACAGTGTCTGGTGGAGGCTGGAGACGGTGGATGAACAGTAGCAGGTGGAGGCTGGAGGAAGTCGACGGTGGATGAACAGTAGCCCGTGGAGTCCCGTTTTGCGGTACGCCACACCCCTCCCGATGAACAGGACCCTGTTTTGACCGTAGACGGTCGAAGAGAAGTCCGTTTCCTTCGTTTTGCGGTACGCCACACCCCTCCCGATCAACAGGACCCCGTTTCGACCGTAGGAGCTCGAACAGAAGTCTGTTTCCACCGTTTTGCGGTACGCCAGACCCTTCCCGATGAACAGGACCCCGTTTCGACTGTACACGGTCGAACAGAAGGTCCGTTTCCTCCGTTCTGCGGTACGCCAGACCTCGTTTCGGCTGTTCCGTCCAAGCCGGTTGGCTCCCGATGAACAGGACGCGTTCCGACCCAGTGGCTTCGCTCCCGATGAACAGGACGCGTTCCGACCCAGTCACTTGGCTCTCGGTGAAGACAACGCTGTTTCCTCCGTTCTGACCCAGCCGGTTAGCTGCCGATGAACAGGACGACGTCGCAGCCATCCGTTGCCTCTCCATGTACACGAGCCCTGGCCGTACATATGCACGAGTACACGTTCGAGACCCCGCCCTTATGTACGTACGTAGCTGTATTTAATTTCTTGCAGCATGGCTGTACGTACGTGTACACGATATATATAGACGGGACTGCGTGACATGCTACGTCCGCGCCTCTACTACGACATGTGCATCTCCTTACTCGGACACGGTTCATCGCTGCAGAGAGACCGATCGACCAGTATGTACGTACATGTTCGTGACCAGACAGACAACCCGACGTACGGTTCAACCCGATGGGTCCCAGATGTCAGGGAGGATAAGGAGGCACTTCCTTCCGTGCGAAGATATAACTGGTGGGTCCTAGCTGTCAGGGGGAAGAATCATTTTTTTGCCCGTAATATGGACGCACTTCCTTGCGTACGAAGATGTAGCTCGTGGGTCCCAGCTGTCAGGGGGGAAACATTTTTTTCGAGGCCCTTTCGGTAGGTCCCGCTGTCAGATGGAGGAATCATTATTTTGCGCGTAATAAGGAGGCACTTCCTTGCTGCGGCCGTGGACCCAACTGTCAGCCTCTCCATGTACAATCCTCTTCCGATGGAAGGCGTTCCTTGACCACGTTGACCACGCCGCGCCGAGAGCAGGCGGTGGACGACGACGAGGCCTAAGATGGGAACGATCTGGAGTCATGGAACAAGGGGCACTGGAGTCCCTGGCAGAGGGGAGTACGAGGGACTGGTTCGGCTGCCGGGTGAGGCTGCCTTCGCCGGAGAATAACAGAAGGTGTGGGTGAGTACAGGTATGACCTGGCCACCGTTGAGAGTAGGGTGGGGCGGCGAGGCCTGCGCGGCAGCATAGCCGGCCACGAGAGGCAGATGCAGGCGCTCCAGCCGGCGATGGTTTTGGTGGCTGGAGCAAGAGCAACTAGATCAGAGATTGAAGAAGCAGGATCGCCGTTGGATGTCAATCCAACGACTACAGATGTCAGAATAATTTGTTGACTTTTTGTTTTAGACCATTAAATCGTTTTGTTCACTAAATGGACAACACCTTGCGCAGGCTTCGTCTAGTGGGCCAACAAAATCAGCTTCAAAAGCAGTGGCGGAATGCAGCCCATTTATTTAGGTTTTATAGCCCATTTTATTTTGTTTGCCAATACATCTATTTCCTGGGCTTTGACTCAAAAAATAATCTATTTCCTGGGCTGGGTAAAAATAATAATAGCCGATTTACTATATATGATAATTGTTTATGAAAAAATTTACTATTTATGATAATTTACAGCGTATTTGATTATTTATTCGAATACACCTATTTACTGAGCTGGGTCAAAATAATATTATGTACATGCAGCGCATTTATCATTTCTGATAATTTACAAGCTATTTGATTTTAGTAGAAATTGACCCATTTTCTGGGATGGGTGAAAAAACAATGATGGTCTAGACTGAGCATTTCGTATAAAAATAATATTGAGATACGAATATTATTAAAAAATTAAGTTGGGCTTGTTTATCTTATTATATAAAAAATGAACTGGGATGTGCATTTTATTAAAAAAACATAGGCTAGGCTGCGCTTATTTTAGGATATTGTGTACAACTGTCGGCCCAGTTGCATTGCTGATGTTCAAAAAAAGGCATGTGTAGTACAGTACAACTTTACATGGCTACTCAGCCCACATTCAATGATGCCGGAAAGGCCCAAACAAGGCTTCTGTACAACTTTTTGAAGTCACTGAGCTCAATTAATAACTTAAGAAAAAAAGTTAAAGTACAGTGGAACCTAATTAAAAGCTGTCACGAGCGAAGAAATAATTCAACGGGTCCCACTTGTGTGTGTGTGTGTGTGTGTGTGAGAGAGAGAGAGAGAGAGAGACCCATCAGTCGATGCTCGTAAATACATCTTTCAGCCATATGCATTGCTGATGCTCAGTAAAAACTTATATAGTTGACACAATCATATAGAACATCATAGCACACTGAACTTGCATACAAATTTTTTACGCAGGCGGCACAATCAGGGTGGAAGCAGTGGATCGCTACGGGTAGGGCTATGTTGAAACCAACGAACTCGTACATAACGGTTCATCGTCTTTATCAATGACGGGGAAATATCTTGAATGCTGTGCAAAGAAAATAGACAGACAACACAATAAGTTCTGCTAGCACATTAAGTTGACGTACAACCCTTTCTAAAAAAAGTTTAGGTACAAAAACAGAACAGGTCATAATCAAATGTACTGGCACATCAGTGCTTCACACCGATAGCTCAGATTTAACTAGTATCTGAGAAGATTCAGTTGTTACCTCAAATTAGAGCATATCCAGGCAGCCAACCCTGCCTCTTCTCCCAAAGAAGCAGTGGCCTCCGCCGCACGATGGAGTAGGCCCTGTGCCATCCATCGTTCCAAGCAACACAGGGAAAGTTTGACGTTGACTCCTATAATGGACGTCGTCGATGGACCCTGGCACCAGCGGCGGCGGCAGCAGGACTTCGATTGATGGATTGACCACTTCTTCGACATGCACGAACACTCGATACAGGTACATCCCTAACGTGGTCTTCGGCGTCCTTGGTGGTGACGAATAGTACAACCCCGGTTCCTGCACCAGTATCTCAACACCAATCACCTTCAGTATGGTCGACGGCTTCTTCATCCATGCCATAACCGTCAGAGCCCAGCTGTCTGGAGGAACAAACATACTTATGAGCTCACCTCCAATGTCGTTGATAAGCTCATTCATGGACTCGCTGTTCCAAGCATGTCGAGGCATGTCGTGGAAGGTAAGCTTTGTTAAAAACTCAAGCTTAGAGGGCACCGAGCCCCATCCTGGGTGCCACCGATCAAAGCTCACCAGCGCGCCATCGCAGAACAAATGCCGGGAAGATTCGAACACACGACTGCAGTCGAAAGTTGTCCGGAACCTGACGAAAAATCAGCCGGTGGCGGACAGACTTCGACGAGCAAGTCACTTATTTGGATGCCGTGCGCAATGGCAAGAGCTTTGACAAGGTCGTTCGGCGAGACGAGAGGCCAGTCGCCGTTGATGGTTACCATCAGCACTTTGCCGGCAAACTGGTCGTCAAGCGCCGCCATGCCACTGTCGAGCGACAGCACGCAGCGCCCGAAGGCAGGTCGGACCTCAGGATCTCCGGCTCGGAGACCGCGTTGACCGGCGAGATGATAGTGCGCTTGAGTACAGGGAGTACATCAGGGGGATTTGGGGGAATTGGAGTACGAATCAAGATTCCGAGGTGGGGGAGGGGCGGGAGACTGGGGATGAAAAGATAGCATGAATTTCGAACACGCGCCAATATGCTCTCGACGCGCAAGCGCACGAAAACACCGGTGGCGCCCACATGTCGGCCTAAGAGTCCTTTTTCTTTCTTTTTTTGAGAGCCCGGCCTGAGAGTCATAATTGACCTATTTGGCATTGCGTTACTACTCGGCCCATATTCAATGACACCTCACTGGCCCAAACAAGTGTACATCATCAAAAAGACACTGGGCTCAAATTATAACTTGAAAAAATGAGATATACTCTGAACACTGGAGAATGGTGATCCCCTCATTTAGCCCACCAGCAGTTCGAGACAATAAACAGTTCGAAACAAGGATATATACAACATTCAAACACTGACTAGTGGCTACTACTGACATAAACAGCAAGACATGATAGTTCATAAGAAGTCTTGCTACACCACCAAAACGCACCCATCTGCAGTGCTCAGACTCTCGTGATCCAGACGAGAATGAAATTCTAAATAGAGGCAACTATTACTTAGTAAGAGTGACATAGACGAGGATGACCAAATGACAAGGAATATGCATAACAAAAGAGAGAACTACCAATCCAGAACAAGCAGCAAAGACAACAAGTTATTCAAAGAGGGATGATTCAACACCATCATAATTTGCAGCCCCGCTTCAGCCACTAGTGATCCGGAGACACCAGTACTCCACCCTTTCGACGCAACAGCCCAATTACCTATCAACCTGAAGGCTTGAACCACATCACTGCCTGTCGGACTTGAGACATCCAAGGATCAAAGTTAATCCAGATGCCTTTGTCATTCTCACCTTCTTTTGGCTGTAGGCTGTATCGTTGACAATCAGGGGAGTTTGCTCCCGAAGTCCTAGGGCTCTCCGTGTAGACACAGTTTTCCATAGCAAACAGAGCCTCTCTGCCATCAAGGTCCTTGCCAACGGTGATCTCCTGGTTAATCAGATAATTGAGTCCGAGAAACAGAGAGTGTGAACCAAGGCTGTTTACCCGCCTCCAACTCAAAAATCCTGAAGGCCCCAACAAGCTGGTATCCTGCTCATAGACGTAACAGCCACTGTCCGGATACTCACGTATTTCACGGTGCTTGTACACAGTGGGGTTTTTGCAATATAACTTTTCCGGCTCATGTGTGCGAATGATCATCAGTCTTTTGCCATCGTCTGATCAAGCGAGAAACCAGTTGTGCTTCCCTATTTTTGGCAAAGGTGGTGTGATTACAAAGGGCAGTAACTGTAGGGACACTACATCATATCAAAAAGGACAGGCATTGTTAATGTAAGATCAGCATTGTTCAGAGTATGAGTAGGATAATGCAAGAAACAACATTGATATGTCCCTGTTGGAACTGAGAGGAAAATACAGGGAAATGTATACTGAGTTCGAAAATATAGAAGTGCCATGCATGGTTATACTCATGTTATCTCGCAATCGATTCTTCACAGGAAACTACCATGTCATGCATGTTATGTAATCATGTTCTGTCCTCACAAACAAATTCTTCAAGGAAACTAACAGACCATGCATTGTTATATACTCATGTTCTGTGGGTAAAATTCTTGTGAGGATATTATTCTAGCCATTGATTGCTGAAGGGCGAATATAGGTATGCACACATGGTAAGCATTACAGGATTTCCCTACTTCCAAATATAGAGTTCTCCATATGCACATTTACTTCCCTAATGTATGGTTAGATGAAACCAACAGTGTGATGCATGTTTCTACATCATGAAAATGAGGAAACTAACATGGCTATTGATACACACTCATATTTAGTAGTATATAGATTACTATAAAGTAAGGAGAATATCCATATCTTCCTAACCGTTTGATTATTCAAGGGTACAAATTGGCTGTAATGACATGGTCACAATCACATGAATTAACTCAATCCAAATATAGCTGATTTACGACATCTCTAATACATTGCCATAGTTCTACTCAAATTCTGCTCAAACAGGGATATGCCAATCATCACAAAAAGTTCAAACAATGTCATGGCGTTATCATTAACATCAGACGAAAACAACTTACACGTGCCATCCCAGCAATACGTGGTGCCATCTGCTTTGTCCATCGCGTAGATGATGCCATTGTGTTCAATAGCATCACAGAAGTGTGTATCAGCTTTGACGATCCACTGCGAGCTGAGTTGTCTCTAGCTAAAGAAGGCACCGACGTAAAGATAGACGAGTCCGCGGTCAAACAAGGCAATTAGCTTGAAGTCTGCGTAATCCGCATGTCGTGTGGGCACTTGGCAAATTACAATCTTCTGCAAAACAAGGTCCGTCCAACTGACGTGGTAATCTAGATGACTTGGACCGCAACGGTAAAACCCTATATAATCCAATGGAGGAAGGATAATCTCATGGGAGGTCTGGAAGTTCACGAGCACCAACTTTCTCCCGTCTTCTCTGACGGCAGCCATGCAGTGGGAGTTCATGCCGACCCAGTACATACCTACCAAGACATTTCGGGCGATGTTGATCGGATCGAAGTCGAGGGAAATGATGTACGGCGAGCCACTACATACCTGCAAAGAAGTTTCGGCTAATGGAGGTTGGATTGAAGTCGAGGGGCATCATGTACGCCTCCGTATCATGGTGAGCAAATCTCGCAAGACCAGATAGCAGCAAGTAGGGTGTCTTGAAAAGCTTAGGCCTCGCTTCAACGATGGCCGTGTGCATGTCCCTCGAGCATGCACCCAGCCGCACGGCGCTCAACATATCCATACACGAACAACAGAGGTCGAGGATGTCACTGGGGAGATTGCTCCAATCGCGGCTCATATGGATGCTGCGCGGTTCGCGTTCGGCCATGGTGGAGTTTGGAAGGTGGGGTTTTTGGGGGCTTGATTTACGGGGGAGAAGGCTCTCGGTGCTGAGCGGCTAACGAGGGAATAGTGGTACTGGGGGAGGCGAGCGAGGCGAGGGTACGCGGGGGCACAGTGAGATGATGAAGAGTGACCTCAGGATCTCCGGCAAGATGGAGATGGAGATGGAGTGGTGCTAGGGGAGAGGGAGATGAGGCGAGGCATGCTATCCAACAGAGGTGACAGTGACTGCATAGTGCACAAGGTGAGGCTGACTTTGGTAACCCGAACACGCCGCCTGGACTAGTGTCACCTCGGGCGCAGGGTCTTGTCACTTCACTGTGAGGACCGGCTTAATAATATTTTGACCATCAAGTGTACCACAGTTGTACTACTACTAGTAGTAGGAACATACGGAGTAGTACTGTATAGCGGAAATAGGTCTCCCGTGCTAGCATGCCTCTAGGTTCACTTCATCCTCCAGGTATCATCCATATTGCAAGCAGAACCAAATTCTCGTGCATGCGGAAGCGCGAAGAAGGGATTTTTCTTTTTTGAGGATAACTGCATATTCCTTAACCAGAGAATGTTGTGTCTCCCACGCATGCGCCAATATCCATCCGAACCAGCTACGACACATTTTTTTATATCTGTTTGCATAGGTCCTACCTGTCAGGAGGGGTGCAGAAATAAAAAAGGAATCATAAAATGTCTCGCCACGGTGATTCGAAAGAGTGACCTCAACTAGCCAGTGGCACATGTAGCGCTAGAAGAATGGGCACGTACACGGATAGGTACCACTCCTCAGTCTACCCGCATAGCCTTTTCGTTTAGTCTACCTAGCCGTCTAATCAACTGCCTGCAGGCCACTTCTCCCATTTACTTCTCCATCGGGAACCGATTTTCCTCGGCTTCTTCACCTCTCCTTCATCTTCATTTGCATCCAAACCCCACTGCATTCACATTGTTTTAACCTCTTCACATACTCCTGGAGTAATTCCGAAGCCCCTTTAAATAATCATCTTCTTCAGTTAGACTAGCCATCTAATCCTAATTCTCCAAACCATAGCCCTCCGGTCTAGCGGTTCCAAATGGCGAAAGAGATCCGGATGCAGGTTTTTAGCGTCCAACATATCCTCGTCGAAGGCTTGTTGAGCATAGTTGCCACCGTCACCGACCACCCAAGGGTTGTTCGGAAGTGGATCAACAATGTATCCAACTCCCTCCAAAAGGTAGAGATGAAGGTCATCGGTCTCGACGCAGAGTACACGGAGCGTGCCACTGGGAAGATCTAACACGCCGCCGTCCTTCAGCTGTGCCTCGAAGATGATGTTTTGGTGTACCACATCATACACGCGCCCTCCATACCAGGTGAGCTCCATGATTTCTTGTCTCGGGTGGACATATACTTCTGTGGGGCAGCCATCGAAGGGGACAAACAGAAACTGGCGCCGTACAACCTTGATTTGAAAAGCATCGCTGACCTACAAACCAGAATCAAAATTCCTGTAGAAAATTGTGATAAAAAGACACCATCCCTATTCGACGTAGAAAATTTTGTGCTCGGAACAAATCTTCAGAAGGGTGATGAGACGCTGGCATTAAGGTCGTCTGGATGGGAGAATTATCCCTTGACGTACGAGCGGATAAAATATGCTGCCCTCGATGCCCATGTGAGTTTCGAGATAGCTGCAAGGTCCAAAGAGCTTGTTGCGAAGCTGTCTCCCACAGAAAATGAGAACAATAAGAAGAAGAAGAAGAAGAAGAAGAAGAAGAAGAAGAAGAAGAAGAAGAAGAAGAAGAAGCTGCACCAGCAGCAGGGCATTATGGATGGATGAACTATTTCCTCTCTTGTAAAAAAAATATTTCCTCTCTGTGTATATTGATATAGATGAACTATTTCGATGGTGTGCATGTCTTTGGAACAAGTAGTAGTGTAGGTCCGCTTGACTATAAGGAACTATTTATCCACCTAGCTTTCTCTACTACTCCTTCCAGTGATTGGTATGCAATGCATGTGTCAGTAGACATGACAGCTTGTCCATGGAAGTTGAACTACGGCGACCATCACGTTTCATCCACTGCCACTCGCGATTCCCACGACGCCGCTCCAACCCACGACACCACGTCCCCCGACGTGCGCCTCACCCCTCTCGGCCGCACCGCCCCTCTGCCTTTGTGTGCATGACATGTGGGCCAGCTGAAATGCGGTAAGCATCAAGTTTCTACCACAACCACACGCGATTCCCACGATGCCGCTCGAACCCATGACACCACACGTCCCCCGACCTGTGGCTCACCCTCTCAGCCCCACCGCCCCTCTGCCTTCGGGAGCATGACATGTGGACCAGCCACCTATCGGGTCCACATGTTATTGACTCAAAGGCAGGTGTAGTAAGGCGCTGAAGCTCAGTCCCGTGGGCCTCGAGAGGGAAATGTAACTCCTGCGCCAGGCCTTGTGGTGCTACCGCTGCACGAACTCGTGCCAAACTCGAGATTTGTTTCTTACTAGCAAGATGCCCGTGCGTTGCACGGAACATCAAGATGCATTTGTATGAGTAGTTTATCTTGTGGGAGAAAAGGATGAACGAGGGAAGGCCTTATTTGCAAATGTGGAGAGGGGTGTGGGTATCTTTTTGCAAAATTGCCATAGTTTCCTTCCTATCCGTCAGATATAAATTGGACGGCCTATATTGTAGGATGGCAGGCACACCATCATCACCAACTCTGTTTTTTATAAGAGTAGAGACTACTACTACCAATGTGCCGGCCCGTGCGTTGCAATGGATCCAAAGTAGTAGAATAATACTTGTTCACAGGCTTGCAATATAAACACTCTAGTTTTGATATACATATATTAGTAAAAATAAATCATGCTTCACTCAAAATATATTCCGTGGGCTGTTTTGATGAGGTGAGGGACGGGTGTGGCTGGTTTGAAGATAACAGGTTTTAAAAAAACCGAAGCTATTTTTTTTACATTTTGTAGCATGGCACGGCATCCGGTGCACCTAAGCGTCTGAATTTTTTTTTGAGTTTGGGTCGGTGGCACACCCTGCGACCAGGGTTTGAATCCTGTCAGGGTCGAATTTTTGGTTCCTCACCCGGGTGGGCTTCTTCTATAAAACTATGTCCGGGGTGCTAGTGCCCATGGATCTCATTTATTTCGCTGGTGTGCATGTCTTTGGAACAAGTTTTCTCTACTACTGCTCCTTGCAGTGAGCGGTATGCAATGCATGTGTCAGCAGACATGACAGCTTGTCCATGGAAGTTGAACCACGGCAACCATCACGTTTCTACCACTACCACACGTGATTCCCACGACGCCGCTCCAACCCACGGCACCACGTCCCCCGACGTGCGCCTCACCCCTCTCGGCCCCACCGCTCCTCTGCCTTTGTGTGCATGACATGCGGGCCAGCTGAACTGCGGTGACCATCAAGTTTCTACCACAGCCACACCCGATTGGACGCGGCTTGCCTGCTCCGCTCCTGTGCTCCGATCTGTACTCCTGCACCATCCAATTTTCATCCAGCGACTGTGACACATTTCGTCCCGGGCATCACTCCTCAGCTGGAGTACTTCTGTAATACAGGTAGTACCCGCCGGTGTGGCCATCTACACCTCGTAACGCCCCGACGTCCAGCTGTGGCACCCTCGCTACGGCCAGGCCACCACCGGCCGGTTCATCTCGAACGAGTGAGTCGTGAACGCCGCCGCGACAACGGCCAGTTGGGCATCTCGAACCACACCGGTGCCGCTTCCCCGTAGCCGACCTACGCTGGCACGTGGCCGCACGCCGTTGAGCCGCGCGTCAACGTACGACGGCAGGAACGCCTCCAGGCTCACTGGCTCAACTACGTTGAGTACATCACGTTCGCAAACCGGTATCCGTTGAGCAGGTTGCTCCCGCCCACAAGCACATGCCTATACGTATCTAGCATTCCAGCCTCGTCACTGAGTGGTACATCCTCGGGACGGTGCAAGCGGTCGGAATATCGAGCCCAAGTTGAGCTATGTGCCCCGGGTAGATCACTGGCTCCCGCCCGAGCTCCCACCCGGCCGTCGTTGCCGTCGCACCACTGACGATCGGAAGCAGCACCCTGCCGCTCATCCGGAGTGCGAGCTAGTAAACGTCGTGCGGCACATCACAACAGACAAGCACCTCGACATGCGTCGGCCGGGCAGAGACTTTTCTTGGTCACAAGCTCCATGGTCTCGTCCAAGATCGGTGTGGTACCGTAGTCGAACATGCTGGTAAAATACTACGGGAGCAGCTGCATGTGCATGGCCCAGACGCCGATGTTGGCGTGGAGGAGGTGGTACTCGCTGGCGCCGCAGCGTGCTACATGGCTTAGGCAGGCACCTGTTGCGACGCTCTGGCGTTGGCACCGGCATTGTCAACGCAGCTGATGATCCGAAGGAGGATGAGCAGGAAAGGAAAGGGTCTTGCATGCGTGTACAGATTCATGCAGGAAATTCTTTCCTGGAAATATGGCCTTTGTTTACCTTTCTTTGAGGCTATAGATGACCCACACGAGGAAATCTATTATAACCGTTGGATGAAAATTAGTGGTGTGGGAGTACGGATCAGAACATGGGAGGGGAGCAGGCAAGCCTCGTCCGACGCCGTTTGAACCCATGACATCACACGTCCGCCGACCTGCGCCTCACCCCTCTCGGTCCCACCGCCGCTCTGCTTTCATGAGAATGACATGTGGGCCAGCCGCATTTAGGGTCCACATGTCATTGACTCAAAGGCCGGTGCACTAAGCCGCTGAAGCTCGGTCCCGTGGGCCCCGAGAGGGAAATGTAACTCCTGCGCCAGGCCTTGTGGTACTCCCGCAGTACGAACTCGTGCCAAACCCGGAATTTGTTTCTTACTACTACCAATGTGCCGGCCCGTGCGTTGCAATGGATCCAAAGTATCTATTTAGTGGAGTGCACTCTAAACACATTATCTATTTATTTTTCTCTAGCCTTTCCTAGCCATGCAACCAAGCCACATAAGCTTCATGGGTGCCCCCCACATCATATTATTCATACTACGTTGACTGAAAAAAGATAAATCACCCAAAACAAGATCTTCCCGTTTTTTGTTCCTACGATGCTGTGCCGTGCACGTACCTAGTTGTATAGTGGTAGTAGTTGTAGTACAAACTTCGTAGTAGGAGTAGTAGTACAGAGTGCTCCTACTCTATCAACGAGTCCCATCTGACACCAAATTTCTTGGCTTCCGTGCTACAACTAGATCTTCCCCTCCTCGTTTCTGTTTTCCAACGCGGCGGGCGGGGTGCGGTTTGCCGATAGTCGGTTTGCTCAACTGCGGTCCCACATGAAAGTGAAAATGCTAGGCAACACGCCTTCCCTAGCTATGTGGCGTGCCGGACGGGCCGTGGAGTACTCCCGATTCTCGGGCGTGTGGGGGGTGTGACGCTAACGCGGCAAGCCTTTTCCTTTTACTAGCAATGCGCCCGTGCATTGCGACAGATCCAAAGTAGAATAGTACTTGTTCACAAACTTGAAAGAAAACACTCTTGTTTTTATATACATATATACCACTAAAAATATATTACTTTTCACTCAAAATATATTTCTCAGGCTGTTTTGATGAGGTGAGGGAGGGATGTGGTTGCTTTCAAGATAATAAGGGATTTTCTGCAAATTGGAGCAGAGAAGTGGGCTATTGTTGCAAAAATGCCACAACTTACCTCACAGCCATTAGATGCAGATCTAATGGTCAGAAATGACGGACGGTAGACACACCACCATCACCAACTGAGTCTTTTATAGGAGTAGAGAAACATGTATAAATTGTAACATTTGGTTCTGCTCCTTGGCACGATCGATAGATAGAAATAACGATTGGAAACGCTAGGGCGGGGCTTTTTCCGCCAGATAAGCAGGGTAGTAGCTAGGTTGGCGCATCGTCGGTTTGGTCACATGCGGTCTGACATGTTGTAGTGATACTAGCAAGATGCCCGTGCATTGCACGAAGTTGATGGAAAAGGTAAGCACAACTTATAAATTGACGGATGGAGTACTAGTTACAGTGATGCATATAATTGCCTCCAAATGTGAGCAAAGGGATCGCACATGTCTGTATTGACTGGAACGAGAATGCAATAGCACAATAAGAATTAAGGCCACGATGATGCGATCGCAGTGGTGGTTATAGGAGGCAAGAAGAAAGATGCATCCATCAACGTACGACTTCCTCCTCCTCGACTCAGTGCGCCGGGCCATTGACCGGCGGCTTAGGAGCGGCGGCTTTTATGGCGAGGTCAAGGTGCTTCTCAACAAAGGCATCCAATGCTTCCAGCCGGTTGACGAAGGCCAAAGTCGTAGCGTCCTCACCGGCCTTGTAGATACCTATGTACACGACTTCCTCGTACACGTGGATGTGTAGGTCGACGAATTCTTGCAGGGCAAGGCGCCTCGCGGCGAGCGCGACCTCCAGGTGGACATTCTTCGTTGCGTCGGTGGGCAGTCTCAGGGCCACCAGTGCTTGAAAGAGGTTCTCGCCATGGAGGCCGATTAGGGTGGCAGGCAATGAGGAGCCCGGGCGCGCGGGCTGGAGGAGTACGGCGATGTCTTCCGTGAGCTTCTTGACCATGGTGAACTTGTTGATGGTGGCAACGATCATCTGGTCCAACTGAGAGTCGTAGCTGGCGTCGACGATGGCCATGAACCAGCCGGTCGCTAACACCATCTGGAGACGATCCTCGGTGCCATGCTGTAGGCCAGCATCGTGGACCATCTGGCACAGCTGCTGGCCGCTCGCGCGCATCGCCGCCATGGGTCTGGAGTGAGCACTTTTGAGCTTAGTGTAGGTGCTTAGGTGCATACGATGTGGTAGATGCATTGGAATGGAGGGGTGCCTTTATATGAGTGCAAACTGCGTTGCATTCACATCGTGCTGCCTCTTTTTCCCGTCCTCCTCCCATTACTTCCCTCATGCATTCAGCATGCTAATTGAAGGAGGATGCATCATTGGCCGTTCAACATTTTGGGAACCGCTACCCTCTCCCTCGTCTGCATTAAAGCCGTATCGGGAACTATCCTGGTTTACTAGTACTAGCTGTCAAATCGAATAGTACTGCACCGCCCGCTGCACGCCCGGCTGAACACGCCTCCTCGCCTCCATTAAACCCGCATGCAAATCGAGAAACCTACTCCGGCCACACGTCCGTTCATGAGCGGGCCTGAATTAAACGCAATGCCGGCCGAGCTCCTCTCGTCCGCCCTCAGTTTAAACGTGGCCAGACGCCGGCCAAGCTCCTACCATCCGCCCTCTATTTAAACGAGGCTAGACAGCGGGCAAGAATCGCACCCCTCTGCCGCTCCCCCATCTCCTCCTTCACCATTTTCTCCACTCTTCCGATGGCTTCCGAGGAGCCATTCTCCGGCATACTACCCAGCTGGGTGGCCCACCGAGCCCTCCGGGTACGAGCGAGGCCGCTCGGTGCTTCACCTACCTCGCTTGGCCCGACGGAGCCAGTTGCCGCCCCAAGCCGGCGCGTGGTTCAGTAACTCGCCGCTCCAGTTCAGCTCGATGAGGAGTGGCGAGTTGCTCCACGTCGGCACGGCGGCGAGCACGGCGGCACGGGCGTCGTCACTGCCGCGTCGTACCGCGCCACCAGTGTCTGCGGCCGCGCCTCCCGTGTCTGCGGTGGGCGCGCCTCCCATGTCTGTGGGCGCGCCTCCCGTGCCTGCGGCAACGCCATGCAGGCAGAGACAGAAGTCGGGTGTGCGCAGAGAGATGAGTCGGTGGCCAGCTTCTCCGTGTCAGCCGCCATCATCGAGGAGAAGTAGAACACGGGAGGCCGCCGCCACTTGGGTCCCATGAAGGCCACCGCTGAGGCGACGACTGCGTATTCAGGTGGTTTCTTTGCTGCTTCGTCTCTTCCGAGGACCTTCATCGACCCCGCAAGTGTCTTTCTCAAGTGTCTGCCGGACATGAGGAAGACAAAGGGATCCGCAGGCGGCCATTTAGATTAGGTATTAATTATACCACGAGAGCCGAATTAGCACCGCTTAGTTCATGTAAATGTAATGAAATCCATCATGTTTATATGAAGATTTGGCTTTTTTATACGAAATCCTTCATGCTTATATGAAATCAGTCCGTGTTTGCACGAATTTCCTCTGGTTGGTTAGAGTTGTGAAAATGTATGCCGCTGGCGTTGGATGTCGTCCTCCACGGAAGGAAGCGGGAGGAAATTTGCCGGTTGCCGTTGGAGAATAATAGAGTCACATCCAATCCATTTGAGTTAATTGCGTGTATGATTCTCCCTCTATAAAAAGTTAATTGCATCCTTAATCTTGTATTCTAAGTACTCTGTGGGTTCCACTGTCAGTACAATGTACATGACTTGCAGGCTGGCTACAGATTCATACAGAAAGTTAAAAAAGAAACAAATCCATCCTTAATCTTGTATTTTAAGTACTCTGTGGGTTCCACTGTCAGTACAGTAGCGAAAGAAGTATATATATTAAAAAATATAAAAAACTAAAGTTCAGGACATAATTCGAACTCAGGTCATCGCGTTGCGAGCATCCGGCCCAGACCAGTACACCAGATGTTTGTTGTGGACGATGCAAGAGATGTATCTCTATAGCAATGTGCCCGTCCGTTGCAACAGATCCAAAGTAGAATAATACATATTCACAAATTTGAAAGAAAACAGTTTAGTTTTGATATACATATCACTAAAAATATCTTATGTTTCACTCCAAATATATTCTTTTGGTTGTTTTGGTGAGGTGAGGGAGGAATGTGGTTGGTTTCAAAATACTAAGGGGTTTTGTGTAAACTGGAGCAGAGAAGTGGGAATTGTTGCAAAAAGGCCACAACTTACATCATAGCCATTAGATGCAGATCTAATGGTCAGAAATGGCGGATGGCAGACACACCATCATCACCAACTGAGTCTTTTATAGGAGTACATATATCTATATCTATCTCTACTCTTATAAAAAACAGAGTTGGTGATGATGGTGTGCCTGCCATCCTGCAATATAGGCCGTCCGATTTATATATGACGGATAGGAGGGAAACTATGGCAATTTTACAAAAAGATACCCACACCCCTCTCCACATTTGCAAATAAGGCCTTCCCTCGTTCATCCTTTTCTCTCACAAGATAAACTACTCATACAAATGCATCTTGATGTTCCGTGCAACACACGGGCATCTTGCTAGTATACTCTTATAAAAAATAGAGTTGGTGATGATGGTGTGCCTGCCATCCTACAATATAGGCCGTCCAATTTATATCTGACGGGTAGGAAGGAAACTATGGCAATTTTGCAAAAAGATACCCACACCCCTCTCCACATTTGCAAATAAGGCCTTCCGTCGTTCATCCTTTTCTCTCACAAGATAAACTACTCATACAAATGCATCTTGATGTTCCGTGCAACGCACGGGCATCTTGCTAATTTCTTTTAAAATAGTTACTGCGATAATTGGGTTGAAGTGATATATTTTATGTCTGCCCCGAATGATCTCAAATTCACTAGTAGTAACAAAGAAAAGGTTGCCTTGTTAATTAAAAGAAAACAGGGTGAAAACTATCACATGAGGCCGGTAAAAACAAGGCACACTGGGTTCAGCATCATCGTCACTACAGCTGTGCGCGCGCGAGAAGTCTACATATCAAGGGTGCAACGGAGAGAAAGACGTATCTAGTGTGTGTGAGCGAGGCACAGAGACACAACTAGCGCGCGAGCGTGTGTGTGTGTGTTTGAGAGAGAAGCCAATTGATAGATTAAGATCAAGATTGAGTTGTCACCCTTCTGCTATCATTGTTGGGGGTGGGGGGTGGGGAGGGGGGAGGGAGAGAAAGACATATCGAGAGTGTGCGCGCAGTAGGCACAGAGGCATGACTAGCGAGTGTGTGTGTGTGTGTGTTTGAGAGAGAAGCCCGTAGATAGATTAGTATCAAGATCAAGGTGTCACCCTACTCCTCGGTGTCGGGAGTGTGTGGTGTGTGTGTGGTGTGTGTGTTGAGAGAGAAGCCAGTAGATAGATAGTATCAAGATCGAGGTGTCACCCTACTCCTTCGGTGTCGGGAAGTGGTGTGTGGGTGGGTGTGTGGGGGGGGGGGGGCAATGACCACTTAGATATAGGGAGAATGGGTTTGTGTGATACCTATCTATATTAAGGGATAGGTAGATAGCATGTGTGCGAGGCATACTTAAAGCATCACGGAGATAAACAAGCGGTGTGCATGCAAGTGCCGGATAAAAATGAAGAGAGAAACATTGTCGTGTGTGTGTGTGAGCGAAATTTCAAAAACAAAAGGTGCTCTGCTGGAATCCCATTGTATGTATTCATATGGTTCTGGGACTCGAGTTAACCTTACGCATATGTGTGCGAGACATAGTTATACTTTGAGACATTAGTGGCGGTGGGTGGGCAGAATTAAAGGGGTGGGCGTGTTTGACAGAGAGAGCGTGTGTGTTTTTGTGCGAGAGACTTGTAGGATGGGGTAGAAAGACGAATTCTAACCTTGACAGAGGGAGAGAAATACACAAAGTGCGCGCGTGTGATTCCGATGCACACGGAGAAATGAGATGTGTATGCGTGTGAGAGAGATTGCACAATTCATTCACGTATCACTATCTAGCGATCGTGGACGTGCATCGCTTGAACATAAATCAATATCTACTTCATATCATGGCCAAAGATACAATATCGATTCAACGCTATAAAGATTGGACACTCACATATCACATTGTTTTTTCAAATAGTACTTTTCAATTGTGCATGCCAAAGTTACAGTGATGTTTCTTCAAACAACCACTGTAGTTATCATGTACATGCACCATTGTTAGTTTTGCATTCAAATTCATTAGTCTTGGATGATTTAAGGTTCTATTATGAAGTAATATATGTAATATTCATATATGAATTCAACGGGTACGCAATTTATGAAATGGAGGCCATGTAATCATATGAGGTAACACTTTGAAGTAGCGGACTACAATATCCATTTCTTTTGTGGGACTCAATATCCATTTCTTTTTGTGCCTCTATATTAAAATTAATACGTCAATGCATTATGTTTAAAATTAATAACCAATGGCACTAAATTATATATTTACATGAGAAATACATAGGCTGAGCGTTTGATCCGTTTTTTTGTGAACGCGCCTCTACACCCGTACGATTGGCCGCGCCCGTGTGAAAGCTCCAAGTTATCAGGGCATCATCCCGAATATTGTCTTTTTTTCTGGGGTGGACTTCATACCAGTTATTAACTACCGCACGTGTGCCCCGTGTACACAGTCTTGCATGATCTTCCGCTTAGCACTGTCCAAAATTAGTTGAAACTGGATACAAACGATCCCGCGGGCGGCAAATCTCCCGCCTCCTTCTAAAATTTCCGCCACCTAGTCTTTAGCATGCGAAATTCCCCTTTTGTCCTTAGTGCACGGAGAACAATAGTTACAATACGGCGCTCATTTACATAATAGGTCGGGGCTGCTTTGGTAACTTCCGGTTCCCCCCACCACACGGCACCCCCATTTCCTCTCCCCTCCCACAAAAATGACTACTCCACAACACCAGAGCATCTTACATCACGCCGTCCGTACTTCATCGGCCTTTCTACCCCTCCCCTCTTGAAACCCTAGGCTGCTCATCCAGCGGCGTACTAGAGCCCATTCACTCCCAGCGGCGTCCACCTCGCCGGATCTGCTTCTGTGGCCGCATCTACCCCTCCCACCTTCCCTAGAAACAAGTAGACTGCTCATCCACCACTGTACCACAGCCCATTCAGTTCCAGCCTTGTCCACGGCGCCAGATCTGCTTCGCCGGTACTCTCATCAATAGTAGCGCATTTGCAATGGCTCCTTCGTACTTCCCACCGGAGACGCTTCGTCCACACCCCCGGAGCCGCCTCACCGACGCCCCCGTCGACGGCCTCTGATCCTCTTCGCCGACACCTTCCTCAACCCTACCGGAGCCGCTTCGCTGACACCATCCTCAACCCTACCGGAGTAGCTTCGCCTATACCATTCTCAACCCTACCGGGGCCACTTTGCCAACGCCCAAGTCCACGACCTTAGATCCGCTTTGTCGCACCCTTGTCCAACCTACCGGAGCAGCTTCTGACGCCCCGTCCACGGCCACAGATCCGCATCGTTGACATCATCCTGAACCCAACCATCGGAGCAGCTTCACTGACGCCCTCGTCCACGGCCTCAGATCCGCTTCACCCACACCGTAGTCCACCCTACCGGAGCCGCTCCACAAACACCCTACTCCACGGTTCTAGATCTCCTTACCGGACCCCGACAGCCAGCGCAGCGTCATCACCCTTACGTTTCTAACCTCATTCCCACCGTCTAGCAAGATGCCAAGCACCCGCCGCGGCTTAGGTACTTGTCACCTTTAAACCCGTCCAGCATCACCTGCCTGATGTACTAAAAATATACTAACAGGTCGCTGTTACATGTTATGCAGCTGGCAAAAACTACAAGGACGATGTTTCTTCTGGATCTAACAGCTTGGCCAACCAAGATCCTGGACTGAGGCATTGCTATGATCTTGTAAGTGCGTCTCTCTCTTGTATTGTTGTGTGCCTGCTAGCGTGCTTTGCTAGGATTTTCGACCAGTAATCCCTTTGTGTAGACAATGATTTCCACTACTGGCTGCTAAATTAGAGATGTAGATGTCATACATGATACTCCCTCCGTTCCTAAATATAAGTCTTTCTAGAGATTCCATTATAGACTACATACAGAGCAAAATGAGTGAATCTACGCTCGAAAATGCATCTATATACATCTGTATGT
Source organism: Thinopyrum elongatum (assembly GCA_011799875.1). Taxonomy (NCBI): domain Eukaryota; kingdom Viridiplantae; phylum Streptophyta; class Magnoliopsida; order Poales; family Poaceae; genus Thinopyrum; species Thinopyrum elongatum. The sequence goes on from CM022302.1 coordinate 164,334,517, forward strand.
GGTCCATACTGGAATCTCTACAAAGACATATATTTAGGAACAGAGGTAGTACATTACACAAAATCGTAGGTGGCATGTAGGAATTCCAGTGCACTACATTAGGCTCCCTTAGAGTGCCTGCTAGTCTAGTACACAGAGTCATGGCTAGTTTATGCTACGCACACAATCGTTAATTGGTGGTTTAAATATGCGCAAGGGATATGCAATGTATTATCATGTAGAGATATCTCAAATTAGTCGTGTCAACTTACAGATGGGGTGCCGCAATGAAAAAGTACAAGATTTCTTAGTACAAGATGTATGTGGCAATTTCATGGAACATCGCAAAAAAAGGAGAGGCAGCGATGAGCATATACAGTGTGCTATGGTAGGTCACTCCGGCCCTGTTCTTTTGTAGGATTCTCCCAGAATCTGCCCCTCTCTAGCTTCCCCTAGAATCTTTGACCCCCATTTGTTTTACAATGTTAGGATTGTAAAACAAATGGGGCTCAAAGATTCTGGGAGAATCTGGGTAGGGGTCAAATTCTGGGAGAATCTGGCAATAGAACTGGGCCTCCATTGCAATCATCGTGACATGTCATTTGTATGTCAGTGCTGTTGGCCAAGTTTCTTAGGGACAGTTATTTTGAGTTATCCTAAGAAAATAAGCACCTTTGAATATAACCTCCAGATAATAAGCCAACCAGTTCTTTTCATTGCCTGCCTTTTCAGCTTATCTGTGGTATGATCAGTGAAAAGTCTAGATTGCATTATATGTTGTCATTTTGCTGCCCATGTGAAAATTAATTTGACTTGCAAACATCACAAATTGAACCCAGTGCAGTAATTAATATGATAGGAAAACTGACCATCAATATTTGTTCAAAATGCAAATACAAAGATACCATCTACTTGGCACAATCTAGTTTGGTCAATGTCTTCCATAGAGAGCCCATTGCCTAATTTAAATGAAGAACACATTGCCTAAATTCAAATGAAGAACCATTAGTTATCGAAATTCGATGGTCCAAGTGGCTGGTTATTATCATATAGCAGCACCACCTGAAAGCATCATATAGCAGCAGCAGCTCATAGCAACTCATCATACATCAGCAGCAACAGCAGCAGCTAGCAAGTCATCATATACCAGCAGCAGGTCATAGCAATTCATCATATAGCAGTAGCAGGAGCAACTCATAGCAATTCATCATATAGCAGCAGCAGGAGCAGCTCATAGCAATTCATCATATAGCAGCAGCAGGAGCAGCTTATAGCAACTCATCATATAGCAGCAGCAGCTCATAGAAATTCATCATATAGCAGCAGCAGCTCATAGCAATTCATCATATAGCAGCAGCAGGAGCAGCTCATAGCAATGCATCATATAGCAGCAGCAGCAGCTCATAGCAATTCATCGTATAGCGGATCAGAATGAAAATTTGGCAAAAAAATCAGAGGAGATTCTCACCTTGTTGGATGAGCTCATCCTTCAACAGCACCTCAAGGCCATGGCCTGGTAGGAGGGGAGGGGAACGAGGTGCCCTCTGCCGGAGTGGGGCATCGGCCGTAGTTGTGCGGCGACCGCAGGAGTAGTGCGTTGGACGGACCATAGTGGAGCAGCTGCTGAAGGCCATGAGAATGAGGGGCGGTGCCAGAGGGAGGAGCAGCCGGGGAGATTTGGCCCTACCCGCCGGCCATGTAGCCTAGCTGGACAGAGCATCGTCGAGGAGCAGGCCAGATGGGACCAGTGGCGACTGCTCGCTGGAGGAACCCTAGCACTGCAGGCAGGGGATCGAGGTAGAGGGAAAGGGGAGAGGAGATGCAAGCGGGCAGGGCAATGAACGCTTGCGTGTTTGTTTTTACTTGAGGGTCAGGTGTAACGCGGGCGTGAGCAGTGGAATTTTGAGTGTAATATAGGCAGACAACAAAGTCATTTTGCTATTCCCCTTCCCTTCAATTTTTAGTGAGCTTCTACCCGAAGCACCCCCTCCCCCCAAAGCGAAATAAGTTAAGCCCAAGCCCATAACTCAAAAACGACTTCTTTACATCTTTTATGGCTTATTTTGACAATAAGCGCTAAAAAGGCGGAATAGAACTGGCCCTTAACCTGCAATTCAATTGTGCGTGCAATGATGAATGACTCCTGCCTGCTATAGTGTACATTTAGGCATCATACATGGCATAACCTAATACATGTGCATTTCATTATAGAATCTAAAATATGCAATGTTTATGTTAGTTCATACGTTGCACATGATGTTTAAATGCCCCTTAAATCTGGTCAGTCAAGTGATGGTCTTTAAGCCTCCTTCTATGCTTCTTTTCTTGATATGTAATTCAGTGTTGTGCAAGATTTGCTCACACATCTGTTCAATTGCTTGTTTGTATCAGCCAACCATACTAGGACTGTTTGCTTTGATTACTTGCTGTTCTTGACCTAACAGAGCTTGTCAATGATTTAAACACTAAGGGCTGCTGTAGTGGGGGCTTGTATAACTCATAGGTGACATAAAGGTTTGGCTGTACACTAAAGTAGGCTCTCCAAGAGTACCTGGAGATCCAGTTCGAAGGTATGCCTATTTTTTACACAGCGCACACATAGTAAATGCTCATTTCATTATGTGGAAGAGATGTGGCATGTTTCATTATGTGGTGTTGTTTTGTTATAAACTCATCCTTTGGTGTTGTTCACAGACTGGAAAGTATGCATATTTATCTTCCAAGGAGACCATTAACTAGTTTGTGTCACCTTGTAGAGGGGGTGCAATGAAGATAAGATTGAGGATTTCCAAGTACAAGATGTTAGGAAGGAGCCTTGCAAGAGAAGGAGGAGCAGCGCTGAGCCTGTTCAACCAGTTATGGTAAGTCGCTGTATTACAATTACCAGGACATCCTATTTGTCTGACATTGTGCTTGCGTAGGGTTCTTCACCTGTAGCCCAGTCATTGGGCCATTGATTAAAACTCCCTCCGCTCACTACTATATGATGTTCTAACTTTTTTGTAAATCAGATGTATGTAAACACATTTTAATGTGTCTGTTCACTCATTACGGATGTAGTCTACTTTTAAATATCTAAAACATCTTATAGTAGTGAATAGTGTGAAACTGCTTCCTGCTATGGTAGAGTTGTCGATGTCATAACCAAACGCATATTCACATCATTAGCCTCCCTATCATTACTAGGATCTTGATTACATACTAGTCGAGATACTTCATAGGGGGCAAACAATATTACATTACTTGTTCCTTTATATAGTAAATGTAGCTAGGCCATGGATGTTATTGAGGCGTGCATGTATGCCTGCTGGCAACTCAATAGTTCAATTGCTTGTTTGTTTCAGGCATAGTTAAATTGCTCTTTTCAATTGCTTTATTTGTCCTCAGTTAATGAGATGCCCAAACAATGATGCCTAATGTTGGGTACTCCATTAAATTACTTATAGCTGCGTGTATAACTATTAGTTGACATAATTAAAGGCCTTACCATTTAATTACTCTGCCGAAGTGTGCCTGAAGCTTTGAAGTCTATTAACCAACTATTACTGCATGAGGCTCACAATCTAGTTTATACGAGGCTAATGATTGCATAGTTTTGCTTGCTGTAGTAGGTTTGTATGAATCCCTCTGCTGTTCATTATGCTCCCTAAGACTTTAATTGAGCTACAGAATGGCCAACTGCTTGCTTACTTATACGCAAGATATATATATAATTGTCAGTAGCTGCATGTGGTCTAAATTTGTAACCTGTCTGTTTTGGACTTGGCCCCAACATCATGCTCCTCTGGTGAGCTAAGAGAGATTTCTGTATGCGGCCTGCACAGACTACCATTTTATAATTTTTAAAATATCACCTGCTTAAGCTTCATGACGTGTAACATTATTGTTAGTCCTGTTTTGCCATATACAAAATAGTCTATCTTGCTTGCTTCACTATTGTAACTATATTTTTGCCAAGTCATGTGTACTTACAGAAACATTTCAGGATGAAGTGACATCAACACAAAGATCTGAGAGCAGTGTGGCATGGCCATTACCAAATGATTATGGATTGGAATTGGAATGTCCTGATGTTCTCGAGCATCAACTAGAGGTGGCAACAAAACGAGTACATGATTCTCAACATGCAATCAACATGTTGAGATTGCAGTTGCAGGTATTAGATGCAGGAGTCAAAAAAATGAAACAAGACACTGAGGTAACCACAAAGGAATTGGAGATTTTGCAGACTGAAATTTGTGCTATCTGAATCCGGCCAATCCTATTTTCTGAAGAGATTATAGTTCAAATGGTAAGTTCTGTTGATGCGTGTCCATGAGAAAGACATATCGAGAGTGTGCGCGCAGTAGGCACAGAGGCATGACTAGCGAGTGTGTGTGTGTGTGTGTGTTTGAGAGAGAAGCCAGTAGATAGATTAGTATCAAGATCAAGGTGTCACCCTACTCCTTCGGTGTCGGGAAGTGTGTGTGTGTGTGTGTGTGTTTGAGAGAGAAGCCAGTAGATAGATTAGTATCAAGATCGAGGTGTCACCCTACTCCTTCGGTGTCGGGAAGTGTGTGTGTGGGTGGGTGTGTGTGGGGGGGGGGGGCAATGACACTTAGATATAGGGAGAATGGGTTTGTGTGATACCTATCTATATTAAGGGATAGGTAGATAGCATGTGTGCGAGGCATACTTAAAGCATCACGGAGATAAACAAGCGGTGTGCATGCAAGTGCCGGATAAAAATGAAGAGAGAAACATTGTCGTGTGTGTGTGTGAGCGAAATTTCAAAAACAAAAGGTGCTCTGCTGGAATCCCATTGTATGTATTCATATGGTTCTGGGACTCGAGTTAACCTTACGCATATGTGTGCGAGACATAGTTATACTTTGAGACATTAGTGGCGGTGGGTGGGCAGAATTAAAGGGGTGGGCGTGTTTGACAGAGAGAGCGTGTGTGTTTTTGTGCGAGAGACTTGTAGGATGGGGTAGAAAGACGAATTCTAACCTTGACAGAGGGAGAGAAATACACAAAGTGCGCGCGTGTGATTCCGATGCACACGGAGAAATGAGATGTGTATGCGTGTGAGAGAGATTGCACAATTCATTCACGTATCACTATCTAGCGATCGTGGACGTGCATCGCTTGAACATAAATCAATATCTACTTCATATCATGGCCAAAGATACAATATCGATTCAACGCTATAAAGATTGGACACTCACATATCACATTGTTTTTTCAAATAGTACTTTTCAATTGTGCATGCCAAAGTTACAGTGATGTTTCTTCAAACAACCACTGTAGTTATCATGTACATGCACCATTGTTAGTTTTGCATTCAAATTCATTAGTCTTGGATGATTTAAGGTTCTATTATGAAGTAATATATGTAATATTCATATATGAATTCAACGGGTACGCAATTTATGAAATGGAGGCCATGTAATCATATGAGGTAACACTTTGAAGTAGCGGACTACAATATCCATTTCTTTTGTGGGACTCAATATCCATTTCTTTTTGTGCCTCTATATTAAAATTAATACGTCAATGCATTATGTTTAAAATTAATAACCAATGGCACTAAATTATATATTTACATGAGAAATACATAGGCTGAGCGTTTGATCCGTTTTTTTGTGAACGCGCCTCTACACCCGTACGATTGGCCGCGCCCGTGTGAACGTCCAAGTTATCGGTGCATCATCCCGAATTATTGTCTTTTTTTCTGGGGTGGACTTCATACCAGTTATTAACTACCGACGTGTGCCCCGTGTACACAGTCTTGCATGATCTTCCGCTAGCACTGTCCAAAATTAGTTGAAACTGGATACAAACGATCCCGCGGGCGGCAAATCTCCCGCCTCCTTCTAAAATTTCCGCCACCTAGTCTTTAGCATGCGAAATTCCCCTTTTGTCCTTAGTGCACGGAGAACAATAGTTACAATACGGCGCTCATTTACATAATAGGTCGGGGCTGCTTTGGTAACTTCCGGTTCCCCCCACCACACGGCACCCCCATTTCCTCTCCCCTCCCACAAAAATGACTACTCCACAACACCAGAGCATCTTACATCACGCCGTCCGTACTTCATCGGCCTTTCTACCCCTCCCCTCTTGAAACCCTAGGCTGCTCATCCAGCGGCGTACTAGAGCCCATTCACTCCCAGCGGCGTCCACCTCGCCGGATCTGCTTCTGTGGCCGCATCTACCCCTCCCACCTTCCCTAGAAACAAGTAGACTGCTCATCCACCACTGTACCACAGCCCATTCAGTTCCAGCCTTGTCCACGGCGCCAGATCTGCTTCGCCGGTACTCTCATCAATAGTAGCGCATTTGCAATGGCTCCTTCGTACTTCCCACCGGAGACGCTTCGTCCACACCCCCGGAGCCGCCTCACCGACGCCCCCGTCGACGGCCTCTGATCCTCTTCGCCGACACCTTCCTCAACCCTACCGGAGCCGCTTCGCTGACACCATCCTCAACCCTACCGGAGTAGCTTCGCCTATACCATTCTCAACCCTACCGGGGCCACTTTGCCAACGCCCAAGTCCACGACCTTAGATCCGCTTTGTCGCACCCTTGTCCAACCTACCGGAGCAGCTTCTGACGCCCCGTCCACGGCCACAGATCCGCATCGTTGACATCATCCTGAACCCAACCATCGGAGCAGCTTCACTGACGCCCTCGTCCACGGCCTCAGATCCGCTTCACCCACACCGTAGTCCACCCTACCGGAGCCGCTCCACAAACACCCTACTCCACGGTTCTAGATCTCCTTACCGGACCCCGACAGCCAGCGCAGCGTCATCACCCTTACGTTTCTAACCTCATTCCCACCGTCTAGCAAGATGCCAAGCACCCGCCGAGGCTTAGGTACTTGTCACCTTTAAACCCGTCCAGCATCACCTGCCTGATGTACTAAAAATATACTAACAGGTCGCTGTTACATGTTATGCAGCTGGCAAAAACTACAAGGACGATGTTTCTTCTGGATCTAACAGCTTGGCCAACCAAGATCCTGGACTGAGGCATTGCTATGATCTTGTAAGTGCGTCTCTCTCTTGTATTGTTGTGTGCCTGCTAGCGTGCTTTGCTAGGATTTTCGACCAGTAATCCCTTTGTGTAGACAATGATTTCCACTACTGGCTGCTAAATTAGAGATGTAGATGTCATACATGATACTCCCTCCGTTCCTAAATATAAGTCTTTCTAGAGATTCCATTATAGACTACATACAGAGCAAAATGAGTGAATCTACGCTCGAAAATGCATCTATATACATCTGTATGTGGTCCATACTGGAATCTCTACAAAGACATATATTTAGGAACAGAGGTAGTACATTACACAAAATCGTAGGTGGCATGTAGGAATTCCAGTGCACTACATTAGGCTCCCTTAGAGTGCCTGCTAGTCTAGTACATAGAGTCATGGCTAGTTTATGCTACGCACACAATCGTTAATTGGTGGTTTAAATATGCGCAAGGGATATGCAATGTATTATCATGTAGAGATATCTCAAATTAGTCGTGTCAACTTACAGATGGGGTGCCGCAATGAAAAAGTACAAGATTTCTTAGTACAAGATGTATGTGGCAATTTCATGGAACATCGCAAAAAAAGGAGAGGCAGCGATGAGCATATACAGTGTGCTATGGTAGGTCACTCCGGCCCTGTTCTTTTGTAGGATTCTCCCAGAATCTGCCCCTCTCTAGCTTCCCCTAGAATCTTTGACCCCCATTTGTTTTACAATGTTAGGATTGTAAAACAAATGGGGCTCAAAGATTCTGGGAGAATCTGGGTAGGGGTCAAATTCTGGGAGAATCTGGCAATAGAACTGGGCCTCCATTGCAATCATCGTGACATGTCATTTGTATGTCAGTGCTGTTGGCCAAGTTTCTTAGGGACAGTTATTTTGAGTTATCCTAAGAAAATAAGCACCTTTGAATATAACCTCCAGATAATAAGCCAACCAGTTCTTTTCATTGCCTGCCTTTTCAGCTTATCTGTGGTATGATCAGTGAAAAGTCTAGATTGCATTATATGTTGTCATTTTGCTGCCCATGTGAAAATTAATTTGACTTGCAAACATCACAAATTGAACCCAGTGCAGTAATTAATATGATAGGAAAACTGACCATCAATATTTGTTCAAAATGCAAATACAAAGATACCATCTACTTGGCACAATCTAGTTTGGTCAATGTCTTCCATAGAGAGCCCATTGCCTAATTTAAATGAAGAACACATTGCCTAAATTCAAATGAAGAAACCATAGTTATCGAATTCGATGGTCAAGTGGCTGGTTATTATCATAAGCAGCACCACCTGAAGCATCATATAGACAGCAGCTCATAGCAACTCATCATACATCAGCAGCAACAGCAGCAGCTAGCAAGTCATCATATACCAGCAGCAGGTCATAGCAATTCATCATATAGCAGTAGCAGGAGAACTCATAGCAATTCATCAATAGCAGCAGCAGGAGCACTCATAGCAATTCATCTATAGCAGCAGCAGGAGCAGCTTATAGCAACTCATCATATAGCAGCAGCAGCTCATAGAAATTCATCATAGCAGCAGCAGGCTCATAGCAATCATCATATAGCAGCAGCAGGAGCAGCTCATAGCAATGCCATCATAGCAGCAGCAGCAGCTCATAGCAATTCATCGTATAGCGGTAGACAATGAAAATTTGGCAAAAAAATCAGAGGAGATTCTCACCTTGTTGGATGAGCTCATCCTTCAACAGCACCTCAAGGCCATGGCCTGGTAGGAGGGGAGGGGAACGAGGTGCCCTCTGCCGGAGTGGGGCATCGGCCGTAGTTGTGCGGCGACCGCAGGAGTAGTGCGTTGGGGACCATAGTGGAGCAGCTGCTGAAGGCCATGAGAATGAGGGGCGGTGCCAGAGGGAGGAGCAGCGGGGAGATTTGGCCCTACCCGCCGGCCATGTAGCCTAGCTGGACAGAGCATCGTCGAGGAGCAGGCCAGATGGGACCAGTGGCGACTGCTCGCTGAGGAACCCTAGCACTGCAGGCGGGGATCGAGGTAGAGGGAAAGGGGAGGAGATGCAAGCGGGCAGGGCAATGAACGCTTGCGGTTTGTTTTTACTTGAGGGTCAGGTGTAACGCGGGCGTGAGCAGTGGAATTTTGAGTGTAATATAGGCAGACAACAAAGTCATTTTGCTATTCCCCTTCCCTTCAATTTTTAGTGAGCTCTACCCGAAGCACCCCCTCCCCCCAAAGCGAAATAAGTTAAGCCAAGCCCATAACTCAAAAACGACTTCTTTACATCTTTTATGGCTTATTTGACAATAAGCGCTAAAAAGGCGGAATAGAACTGGCCCTTAACCTGCAATTCAATTGTGCGTGCAATGATGAATGACCTGCCGCTGCATAGTGTACATTTAGGCATCATACATGGCAACCTAATACATGTGCATTTCATTATAGAATCTAAAATATGCAATGTTTATGTTAGTTCATACGTTGCACATGATGTTTAAATGCCCCTTAAATCTGGTCAGTCAAGTGATGGTCTTTAAGCCTCCTTCTATGCTTCTTTTCTTGATATGTAATTCAGTGTTGTGCAGATTTGCTCAACATCTGTTCAATTGTGTTTGTATCAGCCAACCATACTAGGACTGTTTGCTTGATTACTTGTCGTTCTTGACCTAACAGAGCTTGTCAATGATTTAACACTAGGGCTGTGTAGTGGGGCTTGTAATAACTCATAGGTGACATAAAGGTTTGGCTGTACACTAAAGTAGGCTCTCCAAGAGTACCTGGAGATCCAGTTCGAAGGTATGCCTATTTTTTACACAGCGCACACATAGTAAATGCTCATATTATGTAGGAAGAGATGTGGCATGTTTCATTATGTGGTGTTGTTTGTTATAAACTCATCCTTTGGTGTTGTTCACAGACTGGAAGTATGCTATTTATCTTCCAAGGGACCATTAACTAGTTTGTGTCACCTTGTAGAGGGGGTGCAATGAAGATAAGATTGAGGATTTCCAAGTACAAGATGTTAGGAAGGAGCCTTGCAAGAGAAGGAGGAGCAGCGCTGAGCCTGTTCAACCAGTTATGGTAAGTGCGCTGTATTACAATTACCAGGACATCCTATTTGTCTGACATTGTGCTTGCGTAGGGTTCTTCACCTGTAGCCCAGTCATTGGGCCATTGATTAAAACTCCCTCCGCTCACTACTATATGATGTTCTAACTTTTTTGTAAATCAGATGTATGTAAACACATTTTAATGTGTCTGTTCACTCATTACGGATGTAGTCTACTTTTAAATATCTAAAACATCTTATAGTAGTGAATAGTGTGAAACTGCTTCCTGCTATGGTAGAGTTGTCGATGTCATACCAAACGCATATTCACATCATTAGCCTCCCTATCATTACTAGGATCTTGATTACATACTAGTCGAGATATTCATGGGGGCAAACAATATTACATTACTTGTTCCTTTATAGTAAATGTAGCTAGGCCATGGATGTTATTGAGGCGTGCATGTATGCCTGCTGGCAACTCAATAGTTCAATTGCTTGTTTGTTTCAGGCATAGTTAAATTGTCTTTTCAATTGCTTTATTTGTCCTCAGTTAATGAGATGCCCAAACAATGATGCCTAATGTTGGGTACTCATAAATACTTATAGCTGCGTGTATAACTATTAGTTGACATAATTAAAGGCTTCCATTTAATTACTCTGCCGAAGTGTGCCTGAAGCTTTGAAGTCTATAACCAAACTATTACTGCATGAGGCTCAACTCTAGTTTATACGAGGCTAATGATTGCATAGTTTTGCTGCTGTGTAGGTTTGTATGAATCCCTCTGCTGTTCATTATGCTCCCTAAGATTTAATTGAGCTAACAGAATGGCCAACTGCTTGCTTACTTATACGCAAGATATATATATAATTGTCAGTAGCTGCATGTGGTCTAAATTTGTAACCTGTCTGTTGGACTTGGCCCCAACATCATGCTCCTCTGGTGAGCTAAGAGAGATTTCTGTATGCGGCCTGCACAGACTACCATTTATAATTTTTAAATATCACCTGCTTAAGCTTCATGACGTGTAACATTATTGTTAGTCCTGTTTTGCCTATACAAATAGTCTATCTTGCTTGCTTCACTATTGAACTATATTTTTGCCAAGTCAGTGTACTTACAGAAACATTTCAGGATGAAGTGACATCAACACAAAGATCTGAGAGCAGTGTGGCATGGCCATTACCAAATGATTATGGATTGGAATTGGAATGTCCTGATGTTCTCGAGCATCAACTAGAGGTGGCAACAAAACGAGTACATGATTCTCAACATGCAATACACATGTTGAGATTGCAGTTGCAGGTATTAGATGCAGGAGTCAAAAAAATGAAACAAGACACTGAGGTAACCACAAAGGAATGGAGATTTTGCAGACTGAAATTTGTGCTATCTGAATCCGGCCAATCCTATTTTCTGAAGAGATTATAGTTCAAATGGTAAGTTCTGTTGATGCGTGTCCATGAGAAAGACATATCGAGAGTGTGCGGCAGTAGCACAGAGGCATGACTAGCGAGTGGGTGTGTGTGTGTGTGGTGTTTGAGAGAGAAGCCAGTAGATAGATTAGTATAAGATCAAGGTGTCACCCTACTCCTTCGGTGTCGGGAAGTGTGTGTGTGTGTGTGTGTGTTTGAGAGAGAAGCCAGTAGATAGATTAGTATCAAGATCGAGGTGTCACCCTACTCCTTCGGTGTCGGGAAGTGTGGTGGGGGGGGTGTGGGGGGGGGGGGGGCAATGACACTTAGATATAGGGAGAATGGGTTTGTGGATACCTATCTAATTAAGGGTAGGTAGATAGCATGTGTGCGAGGCATACTTAAAGCATCACGGAGATAAACAAGCGGTGTGCATGCAAGTGCCGGATAAAAATGAAGAGAAAACATTGTGTGTGTGTGTGTGAGCGAAATTTCAAAAACAAAAGGTGCTCTGCTGGAATCCCATTGTATGTATTCATATGGTTCTGGGACTCGAGTTAACCTTACGCATAGTGTGCGAGACATAGTTATACTTGAGACATTAGTGGCGGTGGGGGGGCAGAATTAAAGGGGTGGCGTGTTGACAGAGAGAGCGTGTGTGTTTTTGTGCGAGAGACTTGTAGGAGTGGGTAGAAAGACGAATTCTAACCTTGACAGAGGGAGAGAAATACACAAAGTGCGCGCGTGTGATTCCGAGCACACGGAGAATGGATGTGTATGCGTGTGAGAGAGATTGCACAATCATTCACGTCTCACTATCTAGCGATCGTGGACGTGCATCGCTTGAACATAAATCAATATCTACTTCATATCATGGCCAAAGATACAATATCGATTCAACGCTATAAAGATTGGACACTCACATATCACATTGTTTTTTACATAGTACTTTTCAATTGTGCATGCCAAAGTTACAGTGATGTTTCTTCAAACAACCACTGTTTATCATGTACATGCACCATTTTAGTTTTGCATTCAATTCATTAGTCTTGGATGATTTAAGGTTCTATTATGAAGTAATATATGTAATATTCATATATGAATTCAACGGGTACGCAATTTATGAAATGGAGCCATGTAATCATTGAGGTAACACTTTGAAGTGCGGATACAATATCCATTTCTTTTGTGGGACTCAATATCCATTTCTTTTTGTGCCTCTATATTAAAATTAATACGTCAATGCATTATGTTTAAAATAATAACCAATGGCACTAAATTATATATTTCATGAGAAATACATAGGCGAGCGTTTGATCCGTTTTTTTTGTGAACGCGCCTCTACACCCGTACGATATGGCCGCGCCCGTGTGAACGTCCAAGTTATCGGTGCATCATCCCGAATTATTGTCTTTTTTTCTGGGGTGGACTATACCAGTTATTAACTACCGACGTGTGCCCCGTGTACACAGTCTTGCATGACTCTTCCGCTAGCACTGTCCAAAATTAGTTGAAACTGGATACAAACGATCCGCGGGCGGCAAATCTCCCGCCTCCTTCTAAAATTTCCGCCACCTAGTCTTTAGCATGCGAAATTCCCCTTTTGTCCTTAGTGCACGGAGAACAATAGTTACAATACGGCGCTCATTATAATAGGTCGGGGCTGCTTTGGTAACTTCCGGTTCCCCCCACCACACGGCACCCCCTTTCCTCTCCCCTCCCACAAAATGAATACTCCACAAACACCAGAGCATCTACATCACGCCGTCCGTACTTCATCGGCCTTTCTAACCCTCCCCTCTTGAAACCCTAGGCTGCTCATCCAGCGGCGTACTAGAGCCCATTCACTCCCAGCGGGCGTCACCTCGCCGGATCTGCTTCTGTGGCCGCATCTACCCCTCCCACCTTCCCTAGAAACAAGTAGACTGCTCATCCACCACTTACCACAGCCCATTCAGTTCCAGCCTTGTCCACGGCGCCAGATCTGCTTCGCCGGTACTCTCATCATAGTAGCGCATTTGCAATGGCTCCTTCGTACTTCCCAGGAGACGCTTCGTCCACACCCCGGAGCCGCCTCACCGACGCCCCCGTCGACGGCCTCTGATCCTCTTCGCCGACACTTCCTCAACCCTACCGGAGCCGCTTCGCTGAACCATCCTCAACCCTACGGAGTAGCTTCGCCTATACCATTCTCACCCTAACGGGGCCACTTTGCCAACGCCCAAGTCCACGACCTTAGATCCGCTTTGTCGCACCTTGTCCAACCTACCGGAGCAGCTTCTGACGCCCCGTCCACGGCCACAGATCCGCATCGTTGACATCATCCTGAACCCAACCATCGGAGCAGCTTCACTGACGCCCTCGTCCACGGCCTCAGATCCGCTTCACCCACACCGTAGTCCACCCTACCGGAGCCGCTCCACAAACACCCTACTCCACGGTTCTAGATCTCCTTCCGGCCCCGACAGCCAGCGCAGCGTCATCACCCTTACGTTTCTAACCTCATTCCCACCGTCTAGCAAGATGCCAAGCACCCGCCGAGGCTTAGGTACTTGTCACCTTTAAACCCGTCCAGCATCACCTGCCTGATGTACTAAAAATATACAACGGTCGCTGTTACATGTTATGCAGCTGGCAAAACTACAAGGACGATGTTTCTCTGGATCTAACAGCTTGGCCAACAAGATCCTGGACTGAGGCATTGCTATGATCTTGTAAGTGCGTCTCTCTCTTGTATTGTTGTGTGCCTGCTAGCGTGCTTTGCTAGGATTTTCGACCAGTATCCCTTTGTGTAGACAATGATTTCCACTACTGGCTGCTAAATTAGAGATGTAGATGTCATACATGATACTCCCTCCGTTCCTAAATATAAGCTTTCTAGAGATTCCATTATAGACTACATACAGAGCAAAATGAGTGAATCTACGCTCGAAAATGCATCTATACATCTGTATGTGGTCCATACTGGAATCTCTACAAAGACATATATTTAGGAACAGAGGTAGTACATTACAAAAATCGTAGGTGGCATGTAGGAATTCCCGTGCACTACATTAGGCTCCCTTAGAGTGCTGCTAGTCTAGTACATAGAGTCATGGCTAGTTTATGCTACGCACACAATCGTTAATTGGTGGTTTAAATATGCGCCAGGGATATGCAATGTATTATCATGTAGAGATATCTCAAAATAGTCGTGTCAACTTACAGATGGGGTGCCGCAATGAAAAAGTACAAGATTTCTTAGTACAAGATGTATGTGGCAATTTCATGGAACATCGCAAAAAAAGGAGAGGCAGCGATGAGCATATACAGTGTGCTATGGTAGGTCACTCCGGCCCTGTTCTTTTGTAGGATTCTCCCAGAATCTGCCCCTCTCTAGCTTCCCCTAGAATCTTTGACCCCCATTTGTTTTACAATGTTAGGATTGTAAAACAAATGGGGCTCAAAGATTCTGGGAGAATCTGGGTAGGGGTCAAATTCTGGGAGAATCTGGCAATAGAACTGGGCCTCCATTGCAATCATCGTGACATGTCATTTGTATGTCAGTGCTGTTGGCCAAGTTTCTTAGGGACAGTTATTTTGAGTTATCCTAAGAAAATAAGCACCTTTGAATATAACCTCCAGATAATAAGCCAACCAGTTCTTTTCATTGCCTGCCTTTTCAGCTTATCTGTGGTATGATCAGTGAAAAGTCTAGATTGCATTATATGTTGTCATTTTGCTGCCCATGTGAAAATTAATTTGACTTGCAAACATCACAAATTGAACCCAGTGCAGTAATTAATATGATAGGAAAACTGACCATCAATATTTGTTCAAAATGCAAATACAAAGATACCATCTACTTGGCACAATCTAGTTTGGTCAATGTCTTCCATAGAGAGCCCATTGCCTAATTTAAATGAAGAACACATTGCCTAAATTCAAATGAAGAACCATTAGTTATCGAAATTCGATGGTCCAAGTGGCTGGTTATTATCATATAGCAGCACCACCTGAAAGCATCATATAGCAGCAGCAGCTCATAGCAACTCATCATACAGCAGCAGCAACAGCAGCAGCTAGCAAGTCATCATATACCAGCAGCAGGTCATAGCAATTCATCATATAGCAGTAGCAGGAGCAACTCATAGCAATTCATCATATAGCAGCAGCAGGAGCAGCTCATAGCAATTCATCATATAGCAGCAGCAGGAGCAGCTTATAGCAACTCATCATATAGCAGCAGCAGCTCATAGAAATTCATCATATAGCAGCAGCAGCTCATAGCAATTCATCATATAGCAGCAGCAGGAGCAGCTCATAGCAATGCATCATATAGCAGCAGCAGCAGCTCATAGCAATTCATCGTATAGCGGATCAGAATGAAAATTTGGCAAAAAAATCAGAGGAGATTCTCACCTTGTTGGATGAGCTCATCCTTCAACAGCACCTCAAGGCCATGGCCTGGTAGGAGGGGAGGGGAACGAGGTGCCCTCTGCCGGAGTGGGGCATCGGCCGTAGTTGTGCGGCGACCGCAGGAGTAGTGCGTTGGACGGACCATAGTGGAGCAGCTGCTGAAGGCCATGAGAATGAGGGGCGGTGCCAGAGGGAGGAGCAGCCGGGGAGATTTGGCCCTACCCGCCGGCCATGTAGCCTAGCTGGACAGAGCATCATCGAGGAGCAGGCCAGATGGGACCAGTGGCGACTGCTCGCTGGAGGAACCCTAGCACTGCAGGCAGGGGATCGAGGTAGAGGGAAAGGGGAGAGGAGATGCAAGCGGGCAGGGCAATGAACGCTTGCGTGTTTGTTTTTACTTGAGGGTCAGGTGTAACGCGGGCGTGAGCAGTGGAATTTTGAGTGTAATATAGGCAGACAACAAAGTCATTTTGCTATTCCCCTTCCCTTCAATTTTTAGTGAGCTTCTACCCGAAGCACCCCCTCCCCCCAAAGCGAAATAAGTTAAGCCCAAGCCCATAACTCAAAAACGACTTCTTTACATCTTTTATGGCTTATTTTGACAATAAGCGCTAAAAAGGCGGAATAGAACTGGCCCTTAACCTGCAATTCAATTGTGCGTGCAATGATGAATGACTCCTGCCTGCTATAGTGTACATTTAGGCATCATACATGGCATAACCTAATACATGTGCATTTCATTATAGAATCTAAAATATGCAATGTTTATGTTAGTTCATACGTTGCACATGATGTTTAAATGCCCCTTAAATCTGGTCAGTCAAGTGATGGTCTTTAAGCCTCCTTCTATGCTTCTTTTCTTGATATGTAATTCAGTGTTGTGCAAGATTTGCTCACACATCTGTTCAATTGCTTGTTTGTATCAGCCAACCATACTAGGACTGTTTGCTTTGATTACTTGCTGTTCTTGACCTAACAGAGCTTGTCAATGATTTAAACACTAAGGGCTGCTGTAGTGGGGGCTTGTATAACTCATAGGTGACATAAAGGTTTGGCTGTACACTAAAGTAGGCTCTCCAAGAGTACCTGGAGATCCAGTTCGAAGGTATGCCTATTTTTTACACAGCGCACACATAGTAAATGCTCATTTCATTATGTGGAAGAGATGTGGCATGTTTCATTATGTGGTGTTGTTTTGTTATAAACTCATCCTTTGGTGTTGTTCACAGACTGGAAAGTATGCATATTTATCTTCCAAGGAGACCATTAACTAGTTTGTGTCACCTTGTAGAGGGGGTGCAATGAAGATAAGATTGAGGATTTCCAAGTACAAGATGTTAGGAAGGAGCCTTGCAAGAGAAGGAGGAGCAGCGCTGAGCCTGTTCAACCAGTTATGGTAAGTCGCTGTATTACAATTACCAGGACATCCTATTTGTCTGACATTGTGCTTGCGTAGGGTTCTTCACCTGTAGCCCAGTCATTGGGCCATTGATTAAAACTCCCTCCGCTCACTACTATATGATGTTCTAACTTTTTTGTAAATCAGATGTATGTAAACACATTTTAATGTGTCTGTTCACTCATTACGGATGTAGTCTACTTTTAAATATCTAAAACATCTTATAGTAGTGAATAGTGTGAAACTGCTTCCTGCTATGGTAGAGTTGTCGATGTCATAACCAAACGCATATTCACATCATTAGCCTCCCTATCATTACTAGGATCTTGATTACATACTAGTCGAGATACTTCATAGGGGGCAAACAATATTACATTACTTGTTCCTTTATATAGTAAATGTAGCTAGGCCATGGATGTTATTGAGGCGTGCATGTATGCCTGCTGGCAACTCAATAGTTCAATTGCTTGTTTGTTTCAGGCATAGTTAAATTGCTCTTTTCAATTGCTTTATTTGTCCTCAGTTAATGAGATGCCCAAACAATGATGCCTAATGTTGGGTACTCCATTAAATTACTTATAGCTGCGTGTATAACTATTAGTTGACATAATTAAAGGCCTTACCATTTAATTACTCTGCCGAAGTGTGCCTGAAGCTTTGAAGTCTATTAACCAACTATTACTGCATGAGGCTCACAATCTAGTTTATACGAGGCTAATGATTGCATAGTTTTGCTTGCTGTAGTAGGTTTGTATGAATCCCTCTGCTGTTCATTATGCTCCCTAAGACTTTAATTGAGCTACAGAATGGCCAACTGCTTGCTTACTTATACGCAAGATATATATATAATTGTCAGTAGCTGCATGTGGTCTAAATTTGTAACCTGTCTGTTTTGGACTTGGCCCCAACATCATGCTCCTCTGGTGAGCTAAGAGAGATTTCTGTATGCGGCCTGCACAGACTACCATTTTATAATTTTTAAAATATCACCTGCTTAAGCTTCATGACGTGTAACATTATTGTTAGTCCTGTTTTGCCATATACAAAATAGTCTATCTTGCTTGCTTCACTATTGTAACTATATTTTTGCCAAGTCATGTGTACTTACAGAAACATTTCAGGATGAAGTGACATCAACACAAAGATCTGAGAGCAGTGTGGCATGGCCATTACCAAATGATTATGGATTGGAATTGGAATGTCCTGATGTTCTCGAGCATCAACTAGAGGTGGCAACAAAACGAGTACATGATTCTCAACATGCAATCAACATGTTGAGATTGCAGTTGCAGGTATTAGATGCAGGAGTCAAAAAAATGAAACAAGACACTGAGGTAACCACAAAGGAATTGGAGATTTTGCAGACTGAAATTTGTGCTATCTGAATCCGGCCAATCCTATTTTCTGAAGAGATTATAGTTCAAATGGTAAGTTCTGTTGATGCGTGTCCATGATGTATGAGCTTTATTTGCCCAGTGTATGTAATTTGCTGTTTGTGTACGCTTTATTATCACTGGTGCCGAACTGTAATGCCCAGTGGGTATAATCTGCTGTAATTTCTTTATTGTATAGTGTAGGATTATTCTTCGTTTCTATGCCTTTGTCTCTTTATTGTATAGTGTAGGTTTTTTATCTGCGATAGTATAGAGTAGGATAATTCTTTGTATATGATATATCATTGAAACTGGGGCCAACATGCCCAAACATTACCTGGACGCCATCCGAACGAACAAATATGTCAAAGCGGGCCTTAATTGGGCTGGTCAACTTAATATTTAGTTCTTCTCAAACGATGTGGCCCACCGTAACAACGGCTCTTAGCAGGCCGTTAACAGGCCGAAAGCTTGATAGGGCCATATAAATGGAAATGGCCCGCGGGCCTCTAGCAGGCTGAAATAATTGTTAATTTTGTCTCGGCCCTTTTACATGATGGGCCAGTAATAGGCCGAAAGTGTTTTGGCCCAGAAGAGGCCCAATTTACAAAATAGGCGTTTAACAGGCCGAAAGTCGCGTCGGGCTGAAAGTGTGCCCCACGGAATGTGGGCCACTAATGGACCAAAAATCAGGTGGCACCGTCAAAGGCCCAACTATTGTGCGGGCCGTTAACAGGCCAATAGACAAAATGGGCTAGGTATTCGCCCATTTACAGAATGGGCCAAGGAAAGGCCGAAAGTCACAACGGGCTAGAAGTTGGCCCAACTACAGAATGGGCCGAGAAAAGGCCGAAAGACGTACCGGTAGCATATTGGTCCATATCTATAATGGGTTGCTAACAGGCCGAAAGAAGGTCGGGCCGTAATTGGGCCCAAAGATGTAGTGGGCCGTTAACAGGCTGGAACTGATGATGGGCTGGAAATTGTCGAATCTAGAATGGGCCTTCGATGGGCCGATTCTGCGTAACTTGTATGGGCCTGACTCAAGTAGGCCGCTAATGGGCCGGCCCGCTTATTTTGACAGGACGGCCTTTTAACCTAAACGGGCCACTGTTGGGCCGAGCCACGTGTTGACGTACCATAGGCGTGTCCCGTCCACTCGCTGGATGACACTTGTCCCAAGGCGGAGCTGACACGTGGATACTATGGCGAATCAGAATTTTACACGTGGAAAATCCCCATTGGTCGGGGTGGTTAACAGGTGATCAGATCCAAACCGGAATCCGATAGGTTAACGGCGACCCGTTACGGTGGATGCCATGTGTCAGTTACCCTTGACAAAACCACTTCCATGACGCGCCATTTATCGTCATGGAAGTGGACACTTCCGTGATGATAATTTTTGTATTGTCATGGAACACTTCTACGACAGCATAGGTATGACTATCTTGATTCTGTCATAAAATCATCATGGATGTACATGCATGACAAAAAACGTGACCTACTGTGACAAACACGTATCATCACGGAAGTGGTTTTTTTTTTGTAGTGGAGGAGGTGCCCCCCTTTCCTTTCTCTCCCGAGGAGGGAAAGGTAGGAGGGGCCACCCCTCCCCTTTCCTTCCCCTAGGGATGGCCAACCAAGGGAAGGGGCGCACCAGCCCCCTTGTGGGCTGGTCTGTCCCCCCTTTGGCCCATAAGGCCCATACACTTGCCGGGGGTGCCCGAAACCCCTTCCGGTGACCCGATGAGTACCCGGTGCACTTCGAAACTATTCCGGTGTCCGAATACCATCATCCAATATATCAATCTTTACCTCTCAACCATTTAGAGACTCCTCGTCATGTCCGTGATCTCATTCGGGACTCCGAACAACATTTGGTCACCAAAACATATAACTCATATAACACTATATCGTCAACGAACGTTAAGCGTGCGGACCCTACGGGTTCGAGAACTATGGAGACATGACCGAGACACCTCTCTGGTCAATAACCAATAGCAGAACCTAGATGCCCATATTGGCTCCTACATATTCTACGAAGATCTTTATCGGTCGAACCGTTATGACAACATATGTAATTCCCTTTATTCATCGGTATGTTACTTGTCCGAGATTCGATCATCGGTATCTTCATACCTAGTTCAATCTTGTTATCGGCAAGTCTCTTTACTTGTTCCATAATACATCATCCTATAACTAACTCATTAGTCACTTTGCTTGCAAGGCTTCTTATGATGTGTATTACCGAGAGGGCCCAGAGATACCTCTCCGATACTCGGAGTGACAAATCCTAATCTCGATCTATGCCAACTCAACAAACACCTTCGGAGATACCTGTAGAGCATCTTTATGATCACCCAGTTACGTTGTGACGTTTGATAGCACACAAGGTATTCCTCCGGTATCTGGGAGTTGCATAATCTCATAGTCGAAGGAATATGTATTTGACATGAAGAAAGCAATAACAATAAACTGAACGATCATTATGCTAAGCTAACATATGGGTCTTGTCCATCACATCATTCTCCTAATGATGTGATCCCATTATCAAATGACAACACAGGTCTATGGTTAGGAAACCTTGATCATCTTTGATCAACGAGCTAGTCTAGTAGAGGCTTACTAGGGACAGGGTATTTGTTTATGTTTTCACACATGTATTTAAGTTTCCAATCAATACAATTCTAGCATGAATAATAAACCTTTATCATGAATAAGGAAATATAAAATAACAACTTTATTATTGCCTCTAGGGCATATTTCCTTCAGTATCCCACTTGCACTAGAGTCAATAATCTAGTTCACATCGCCATGTGATTAACACCCATAGTTCACATCACCATGTGACTAACACCCAAAGAGTTTACTAGAGTCAGTAATCTAGTTCACATCTCCATGTGATTAACACCCAAAGAGTACTAAGGTATGATCATGTTTTGCTTGTGAGAGAGGTTTAGTCAACGGGTCTGCCACATTCAGATCCGTATGTATTTTGCAAGTTTCTATGTCTACAATGCTCTACATGGAGCTACTCTAGCTAACTGCTCCCACTTTCAATATGTATCCAGATTGAGACTCAGAGTCATCTGAATCGGTGTTAAAGCTTGCATCGACGTAACCCTTTACGACGAACTCTTTATCACCTCCATAACCGAGAAATATTTCCTTACTCCTCTTAGGTAACTAAGGATAATTTTGACCGTTGTCCAGTGATCTACTCCTGGATCACTATTGTACCCCCTTGCCAAACTCATGGCAAGGTACACAATAGGTCTGGTACACAGTATGGCATACTTTAAAGAACCTATGGCCGAGGCATAGGGAATGACTTTCATTCTCTTTCTATCTTCTGCCGTGGTCGGGCTTGGAGTCTTACTCAACTTCACACCTTACAATATAGGCAAGAACTCCTTCTTTGACTGATCCATTTTGAACTTCTTAAAATTTTTGTCCAGGTATGTGCTTTGTGAAAGTCCTATTAAGCGTCGTGATCTATCCCTATAGATCTTGATGCCCAATATATAAGCAGCTTCACCGAGGTCTTTCATTGAAAAATTCTTATTCAAGTATCCTTTTATGCTATCCAGAAATTCTACATCATTTCCAATCAACAATATGTCATCCACATATAATATCAGAAATGCTACAGAGCTCCCACTCACTTTCTTGTAAATACAGGCTTCACCGTAAGTCTGTATAAAACCATATCCTTTGATCACCTCATCAAAGTGTATATTCCAACTCCGAGATGCTTGCACTAGTCCATAGATGGATCGCTGGAGCTTGCACACTTTGTCAGCACCTTTAGGATCGACAAAACCTTCCGGTTGCATCATATACAACTCTTCTTTAAGATATCCATTAAGGAATGCAGTTTTGACGTCCATTTGCCAGATTTCATAATCATAAATTGTGGCAATTGCTAACATGATTTAGACAGATTTAAGCATCGCTACGGGTGAGAAAGTCTCATCGTAGTCAACTCCTTGAACTTGTCAAAAACCTTTCGCGACAAGTCGAGCTTTGTAGACAGTAACATTACCATCAGCGTCAGTCTTCTTCTTGAAGATCCATTTATTTTCTATGGCTTGCCGATCATCGGGCAAGTCCACCAAAGTCCATACTTTGTTCTCATACATGGATCCTATCTCAGATTTCATGTCCTCAAGCCATCTGTCGGAATCTGGGCTCAACATAGCTTCTTCATAGTTCGTAGGTTCGCCTTGGTCTAGTAACATGACTTCCAGGACAGGATTACCGTACCACTCTGGTGCGGATCGTGCTCTGGTCGACCTACGAGGTTCAGCAGTAACTTGATCTGAAGTTTCATGATCATCATCATTTGCTTCCTCTCTAGTTGGTGTAGGCATCACTGGAACAGTTTTCTGTGATGCGCTACTCTCCAATTCGATAGAAGGTACAATTACCTCATCAAGTTCTACTTTCCTCCCACTCACTTCTTTTGAGAGAAACTCCTTCTCTAGAAAGGACCCATTCTTGGCAACAAAGATCTTGCCTTCGGATCTGTGGTAGAAGGTGTACCCAATTGTTTCCTTAGGGTATCCTATGAAGACGCAGTTCTCCGATTTGGGTTCGAGCTTATCAGGCTGAAGCCTTTTGACATAAGTGTCGCAACCCCAAACTTTAAGAAATGACAACTTAGGTTTCTTGCCAAACCACAGTTCATACGGTGTCGTCTCAACGGATTTAGACGGTGCCCTATTTAACATGAATGCGGCTATCTCTAATGCATAACCCCAAAAAAGATAGTGGTAAATCGGTAAGAGACATCATAGATCGCACCCTATCCAATAAAGTACGGTTATGATTTTTGGACACACCATTACGCTGTGGTGTTCCAGGTGGCGTGAGTTGTGAAACAATTCCACATTGTTTTAAATGAAGGCCAAACTCGTAACTCAAATATTTGCCTCCACGATCAGATCATAGAAACTTTATTTTCTTGTTACGACAATTCTCCACTTCACTCTGAAATTCTTTGAACTTTTTAAATGTTTCAGACTTGTGTTTCATTGAGTAGATATACCCATACCTACTCAAATCATCTGTGAAGGTCAGAAAATAACGATACCCGCCGCGTGCCTCAACACTCATCGGACAACATACATCGGTATGTATTATTTCCAATAAGTCATTGGCTCGCTCCATTGTTCCGGAGAACGGAGTTTTAGTCATCTTTCCCATGAGGCATGGTTCGCAAGTATCAAATGATTCATAATCAAGTGATTCCAAAAGTCCATCTGCATGGAGTTTCTTCATGCGCTTTACACTAATATGGCCTAAATAGTAGTGCCACAAGTATGTTGCACTATCATAGTCAACTTTGCATCTTTTGGCATCAATATTATGAATATGTGTATCACTACGATCGAGATTCAATAAACCATTCACATTGGGTGTATGACCATAGAAGGTTTTATTCATGTAAACAGAACAACAATTATTCTCCGACTTAAATGAATAAACGTATTGCAATAGACATGATCTAAACATATTCTTGCTCAACGCAAACACCAAATAACATATATTTAGGTTCAACACTAATCCCGGGAGTGTGCGATGGTGATCATATCAACTTTGGAATCATTTCCAACACATACCATCACCTCGCTTTTAACTAGTCTCTGCAACTCCTGTTTTGAGTTACTAATCTTAGCAACTTGAACCGGTATCAAATACCCAGGGGTTACTATGAACACTAGTAAAATACACATCAATAACATGTATATCAAATATACCTTTGTTCACTTTGCCATCCTTCTTATCCGCCAAGTATTTGGGGAAGTTCCACTTCCAGTGACCATTTCCTTCGCAGTAGAAGCACTCAATTTCAGGCTTGGGTCCAGCTTTGGGCTTCTTCATGGGAGTAGCAACTTGCTTGCCATTCTTCTTGAAGTTCCCTTTCTTTCCCTTGCCCTTTTTCTTGAAACTAGTGGTCTTGTTTAACCATCAACACCTGATGCTCTTTCTTGATTTCTACCTCTGCGGCCTTAAGCATTGCGAAGAGCTCAGTAATTGTTTTATTCATCCCTTGCATATTATAGTTCATCACGAAGGCTTTGTAGTATCTTGGTGATAGTGACTAGAGAACTCTGTCAATCACTATCTTATTTGGAAGATTAACTCCCACTTGATTCAAGCGATTGTAGTATCCAGACATTCTGAGTACATGCTCACTGGTTGAGCTATTCTCCTCCATCTTGTAGGCAAAGTACTTGTTAGAGGTCTCATACCTCTCAACATGGGCATAAGTTTGAAATACCAATTTTAGCTCTTGGAACATCTTATATGTTCCATGGCATTCAAAACATCTTTGAAGCCCTGATTCTAAGCCGTAAAGCATGGCGCACTAAACTATCAAGTAGTCATCATATCGAGCTTGTCAAACGTTCATAACGTCTGCATAAGCTCCTGCAACAGGTCTGTCACCTAGCGGTGCATCAAGGACATAATTCTTCTGTGCAACAATGAGGATAATCCTCAGATCACGGACCCAGTCCACATTATTGCTACCATCATCTTTCAACTTAGTTTTCTCTAGGAACATATCAAAAAATATAGGGGAGCTATATCGCGAGCTATTGATCTACAACATAGATATGCAAAACTATTAAGACTAAGTTCATGATAAATTAAGTTCAATTAATCAAATTACTAATGAACTCCCACTTAAATAAACATCCCTCAAGTTATCTAAGTGATACATGATCCAAATCAACTAACCCATGTCCGATCATCACGTGAGATGGGGTAGTCATCAATGGTGAATATCTCTATGTTGATCATATCTACTATATGACTCACGTTCGACCTTTCGGTCTCCAGTGTTCCGAGACCATGTCTGTACATGCAAGGCTCGTCAAGTTTAACCCAAGTATTCTGCATGTGCAAAACTGTCTTACACCCGTTGTATGTGAACGTAGAGTCTATCACACCCGATCATCACGAGGTGCTTCGAAACAACGAACTTTTGGCAATGGTGCATACTCTGGGAGAACACTTTTATCTTGAAATTTAGTGAAGGGATCATCTTATAATGCTACCGCCGTTCTAAGCAAAATAAGATGTATAAAGGATAAACATCACATGCAATCAAAATATGTGACATGATATGGCCATCATCATCTTGTGCTTTTGATCTCCATCTCCAAAGCATCGTCATGATCTCCATCGTCACCGGCTCGACACCTTGATCTCCATCGTTGTGTCTGGGTTGTCTCACCAACTATTGCTTCTACAACTATCGCTAACGCATAGTGATAAAGTAAAGCAATTACATGGCGCTTGCACTTCATACAATAAAGAGACAACCCTAAGGCTCCTGCCGGTTGTCGATATTACAAAAAATGATCATCTCATACATCAACATATATCACATCATATCTTGACCATATCACATCACAACATGCCCTGCAAAAACAAGTTAGACATCCTCTACTTTGTTGTTGCAAGTTTTACGTGGCTGCTACGGGCTTCTAGCAAGAACCGTTCTTACCTACGCAAAAACCACAATGGTGTTTCATCAAGTTTGCTGTTTTAAACTTCTTCAAGGACCGGTCGTAGTCAAATTCAATTCAACTAAAGTAGGAGAAATAGGCACCCGCCAGCCACCTTTATGCAAAACCAGTTGCATGTCTGTCGGTGGAACCGGTCTCATGTGCGTGGCCATGTAAGGTTGGTCCGGGCCGCTTCATCCCACAATACCACCGAATCAAAATAAGACGTTGGTGGTAAGCAGTATGACTATCACCGCCCACAACTCTTTGTGTTCTACTCATGCATATCATCTAAGCATAAACCTGGCTCTGATACCACTATTGGGAAACGTTGCATGGAAAACAAAAAGATTTCTATGCACATGCAAGATCTATCCATGGAGATGCATAGCAACGAGAGGGGAGAGTGTGTCTATGTACCCTTGTAGACCGTAAGCAGAAGCGTTTAACAACATGGTTGATGTAGTCGAACTTCTTCGCGCTCCAACCGATCAAGTACCGAACGTACGGCACCTCCGCATTCAGCACACGTTCAGCTCGGTGACATCCTCCGCCTTCTTGATCCAGCAAGACAGCGAGGTAGTGGATGAGTTCTGGCAGCACGACGGTGTGGTGACGGTGATGGTGAAGCTATCTCTGCAGGGCTTCGCCTAAGCACTACGAAAATATGACCGGGGGTGTAAACAGTGGAGGGGGGCGCCGCACACGGCTAAGCAATTGTTCTGCCTTGTGCTAGGCGTCCCCTCCCACATATATATAGGTGGGGGGGTGGAGGGAGCAGCCAGGAGGCGCCCCCAAGTAGGCCTAATCCTACTTGGGGTCTTCCCCTAAGTGGCGCCCCCTTCCTTATTTGGAGTGCGGGAGGAAGGAAGGAGGAGGTGGCGCCCCCCCCTTTCCTTTCTCTCCCGAGGAGGGCAAGGTAGGAGGGGCCGCCCCTCCCCTTTCCTTCCCTTAGGGCTGGCCAGCCAAGGGAAGGGGCGCACCAGCCCCCTTGTGGGCTGGTCTGTCCCCCCCTTTGGCCCATAAGGCCCATACACTTGCCGGGGGTGCCCGGAACCCCTTCCGGTGACCCGATGAGTACCCGGTGCACTCCGAAATTATTCCGGTGTCCGAATACCATCATCCTATATATCAATCTTTACCTCTCGACCATTTCGAGACTCCTCGTCATGTCCGTGATCTCATCTGGGACTCCGAACAACATTTGGTCACCAAAACATATAACTCATATAACACTATATCGTCAACGAACGTTAAGCGTGCGGACCCTACGGGTTCGACAACTATGTAGACATGACCGAGACACCTCTCCGGTCAATAACCAATAGCATAACCTGGATGCCCATATTGGCTCCTACATATTCTACGAAGATCTTTATCGGTCGAACCGTTATGACAACATACGTAATTCCCTTTGTTCATCGGTATGTTACTTGTCCGAGATTCGATCGTCGGTATCTTCATACCTAGTTCAATCTCGTTACTGGCAAGTCTCTTTACTCGTTTCATAATACATCATACTGTAACTAACTCATTAGTCACTTTGCTTGCAAGGCTTCTTATGATGTGTATTACCGAGAGGGCCTAGAGATACCTCTCCGATACTCGGAGTGACAAATCCTAATCTCGATCTATGCCAACTCAACAAACACCTTTGGAGATACCTGTAGAGCATCTTTATGATCGCCCAGTTATGTTGTGACGTTTGATAGCACACAAGGTATTCCTCCGGTATCCGGGAGTTGCATAATCTCATAGTCGAAGGAATATGTATTTGACATGAAGAAAGCAATAGCAATAAACTGAACGATCATTATGCTAAGCTAACGGATGGGTCTTGTCCATCACATCATTCTCCTAATGATGTGATCCCATTATCAAATGACAACACATGTCTATGGGTAGGAAACCTTAACCATCTTTGATCAACGAGCTAGTCTAGTAGAAGCTTACTAGGGACACAGTATTTGTTTATGTATTCACACATGTATTTAAGTTTCCGATCAATACAATTCTAGCATGAATAATAAACCTTTATTATGAATAAGGAAATATAAAATAACAACTTTATTATTGCCTCTAGGGCATATTTTCTTCATGTTAACTAAGCATGACATCATAGCCCTACTCCTTTTATGCATTAGTATCTTGATTATACAATAGTACATATTATTGTGTTGTAATATGTCTTTATACCTTTTAATGACGGTTGTACTGGTAATGATGGAAGAGTATCTTCCACCCGAAGGTTGTACTTGGTGATGTCAGAGAGGACTCCAAAAACCCCGAGGTTGAGAACATGAAGTTAAGGATGCACGCGTAAGTTCTAAAGTGAACAAACTTGAACCCCTACAACTCTAGAAGAACAATTGAAAATTTTAGATTTTTCTCTGGATCCAGATTTCAATGGAACCTTATCGAAACAATTTCTTTGTTCAGTAAAACACAAAAAAACAAAGGAAGTGCAAAATTTATAGTAAGAAATTCACCAAATGTGAAAACAATGTAACTATAATACAAATATTTCCAATTTCTCCTTAATTAATTTATTTACATATCAGAACATTTGCATTACGACAGGGAATATGCATCCAACACTTTTAAACTTGGAGTTGTTCATAATGCTTGTGAACTAGCAGCTGGCGCACTCCCTGTTGTCGACCCTAGTTTGCAAGTTGAGGTGGATGGGCTGCTTCCACTTGAGGTAGATAGGGTACCCCTTCTACGCATGATGCATTATAGATACAAGCGATGGCACCCCCAAGCACCATCCCGTTCAATATATTCTAAATTGATACACATGATCTAGGAGATGATGAGTTGGAGCTATATTCATCTTGAACTCTTTCCATCTCAAATGTATCACCATCAGCAACTTCCACGGCAAGAGTTCAACCTACAAATCTATAGGAATAAAAAACCAATTGTCTTGTAGATAACTTTTTCACAATGACATAGGGCAAACACATACAAGGAATCAAGGTGCTTACCTGAATGTTGGCAAGATACGAATACAATAGGCGGAGAGTGGTTTGGTTGTGGGGTATCAAAGGGCTTATATATAGCATTGGTGCAGTATCAAACAAGATAATGGCCTCACCAATACTTAGCGCTCTATCTTTGTTGGTGAAACATATTCATTTCCTCAGGAAAGTTTGTTCATGTATTGTTCGATCGATGATCTTGGAGCTATATGTTCTTTTTTGGAAGTTAAACAGTGAATTACGTGAGTTTTAAGAGCTCTAGATGTTCAAGTGTCATCCATTAGTATCTTGATTGTACATGGTACAAATTATACTATTGTATATGTCTTTGTAGTTTTTTCACAGCCGTCCTATCAATCTACAATAGTGATTAGCAAGGATGGTTGATAATTCTCCATTAAGAAACTTCCATTTATTTGAGACAATGTCTTTCATACACTCAGAATAAGGTCGAGTGTTTTTCCATCATTCACTCAGATTTTCTACTATGTATTTCTCAATTCAAGAAAGAATGAAGATCTATCATCATCTTCAATATATGAGACACATTAGTATAAGCCATCAAGTTGCGAGTCCATGGTTCTCTTTCTTGAATGATGGTGGTGCCGATAATAATGGACAATAATCTTCCACACAAAGGTTGTACTCGGTGATGTCACAGAAGACTCCAAGAACCTCGATGCTGTGAACATGAAGTTAAGTATGCACACAGGAGTTATAAAAGTGTACAAGAGTGAACCCCTACAACTCTAGAAGTACAGTTCAAAATTCCAGATTTTGTTGAGGAACAAGATTTCAGTGAATCCTTATTGAAACACTTCGATATTCAATGAAAGGTGACAAACCATATCAACTGCTAACTTTATGGTAACAATTCCACCATATGTGAAAACAATGTAACTAAAATTCAAATAATTCTAGCGTCTCCTTAATTGAGATGTTTGGATATGAAAACACTAGCATATGACATCGAATATGCTTCCAACACTTGTTAACTCAGTGTTACCCAAGAATAATGCATGTTAAATAAGCATGGGATCGTATCGCTACTATTGTGTACCAGCACTTGGCGCGCTCTATGTTGTCGGCAATAGTTTGCAAGTTGAGGAGGATGGGCTGCTTGCAGTGGAGGAGGATGGGGGTACCCCTGCTAGGCATGATGTAGTATAGAGAGCGGTGCCCGCATCTCCTGGGAACCATCCTGCCTGGCATCTTTTCGGATGATACAAACAAACTAGGAGATGATGAGTGAGTGCTATATTCGTCCTGAATGTTTTCCATCCCAAACATGTCATCATTGGCTACTCCCAGTGAAAATAGTTTCGTCCTACAAATCAATAGAAATAAGAAGACCAATGGTTATATAAAACACTTATCCTCAATGCAAGATGACAAACACATTACTCCTATAAAGGATGCTGACGTATCCACCATCTAGTGACATCCAGGCCTCCACACTGTCTGATCCTCACGCGTAGTACCCATGGTGCACTCCTAGCCATCTAATCTCGCAGGCACTTCGCACCTCACAATTTCCCCTCGGGGCTGCATGGCGCATGGGCTGCAGTGCTCATGAGGCCACCGCTTCTATGGGGTGCCACCCTCAACCAGTGTGTGCCTCCGTGCGTGTCAGAGGGGCACATTTTCGGGCCCTCCAACATCCATGACGCATGGGCAGTGGCATGTGTGGTTCCACTTCGTCCGCATGTGATGCTTCAAAATATTTACATTGTGAGAAGGAATATGCATCCAACACTTAATAATTCAGAGTTATGTATAATGCATGTTAACTAAACATGACACCATATCCCTACTCCTTTTATGCATTAGTATCTTGATTATACAATAGTACAAATTATTCTATTGCAATATGTATTTATAACTTTTTTTACAACCATTACATCAATCGACAATTTTTCTTAGCAACGATGCTGGATATTTCTTCATTAGGCAACTTCCATTTATTGTGGAAAGGTGTTTCATACATTCAGAATAAGGCGGAACATTTTTTATCATCATTCACTGGGATTTGCAAACTATGTAATTTTGAATTCAAAAAAGTTTGCAAATTGACCATCATCTTCAGTTTAAGAGACTCCCTAGGATTTAAGGAATCAAGTTGTGAACCCATGGTTCACTTTGTCAAATGATGGTGGTACTCATAATGACGAACGAGTATCTTCCACCCAAAGGTTGTACTTGGCGATGTCAGAGAAGACTCCAAAAACCCCGAGGTTGAGAACATGAAGTTACGGACACACTCAAAAGTTTTAAAGTGGACAAACTTGAATTCCTACAACTCTAGAAGAACAATTCAAAATTTTAGATTTTTTTCTGGAACAAGATTTCAGTGGAACCTTATTTAAACAATTTCTTTCTTTAGTAAAAGGCAACAAACCAAAGGAAGTGCAAAATTTATAGCAACAAACTCACAATATGTGAAAACAATGTAACTAAAATACAAATATTTCCAATTTCTCCTTAATTAATATATTTAGATATCAAAACATTTGCATTATGACAAGGAATATTGTCAGCGTTCTGGGAACCAGGGTACCCAGACTTGCCTGCCTGCGGCCCATGGCATGGCTCTATCGACGGCCTGGTACGACCCATCTACAACACCAACAAGACAAGACCCTCGCGAGGCAGATGACACCAAGACCTCCTGAGGGAGCGGCCACCCCTGGGCTGCTCCTGAGGAGCGGAGTTTCCTATGCAAGTGCCCAACCTCATGAGGTTGCGGTGACACAAGCCATGACGACCAAGGCCAGGAGGGCGCCAGTAGGCGTAGAGAAGACAGTTTCCTCTTTGGTGCTAAGGAGGCAAGCGCAGGCGCGGGGTCCCGAGGAATCAGCCAAAGGTTTCCATTCCCGTGTAACGAGACCAAGACTGCCAGGACGGCAGGACGGATGTCATTGCCGAGCCCACTGCAGCGTCACGACAGAGCTTTGCAGGAGAAGACCACCTTTCGTCAGGATAAGATGTACTACTTGTCCCCTTTCAAATTGGCCGTTGTGGAATCCCTTCCCGCCTTTGTTTTCGGGGAAGAGGACCGAGGCCGCTATAAATATAGGTTAGCCACCACCATAGAAGGGGTCGACTCATTCTCACTAGAGCGAGCCTCGCGAGCTTGTTCATCCTTTGTACTAGTTCATCCTCAACCCCTAGTGAGGCTAATCCACCACAAAGCAGGAGTAGGGTCTTACACCGCAAGGTGGCCCGAACCTAGGTAAACTGCCGTGTCCATCTTCTTCCCTGCTCATCGAGCTAGGCTGTAGGGCGACAGGTTGGTTGGCTGGAGAGGTTGAGTTCTTCATACACGCCCCAGAGTTCGAACCTTCTTCGGGTCTGCGGAGCCCTAAATCCGACATTTGGCGCGCTAGGTAGGGGCGTGTTGAAGCTTCTTTCCCACCACTCACTCCACCGCCGTTCCGCCGTTCCGATGGCTGACTCTCGCCGTGTTCGAGCCAAGCGCTGGGCCGCTCGTGTCGCCCAGACGGCACCCGCGGGCAACGGCTCCCCCCCACCGCTCTGCCTCCCCGGTGGCTAACGCCGCCACCGACCCTGCTGCCCGCGAACATCAGGACTAGTCGCTGCCACTGTCTGTGCAGCATGACGGCCGCACCGCGACTCTGTCACCCACTCCAGCCACGGCGTCGTCTTCTCATGGCCGTCGTCGGCCGGCAAACGCGCAATTTGCGCTGCTCATGGCGCGTGAGCTTCTGCGCTATCGTCCGGCCAAAGACCTCTACGACGACTGGCTCGCCCGCATCGCCGAACTCATCAACGCCGCTGGCGAGGCCCTTGCACCGTCTCGTTCGCTTCGCCCTCCGCTGTCCCTGGCGGGCGACATGGCTCACGATGTGCCTCCTCCTCCTCCTCTGCACGGCGTGGGCCCCGAGCCGAGGCATGAAGCTCCCCAGTGCGACCCACCGCACAGAGTGCCGGCGCGCGGTGAAGAAAGTCGCCAGGTGGTGCAGCGGCCCCAAGGAGAAGCGTGTGCGCTTCCAGCACCACCACGCCAAGACCGCGTACCGCCAGAGGCAGCGGCGAGCGGGCGTCAAGATCAGGCTCTTCCCTAGCGGCTGGCCCCTGTGAGTGCGGCAGGGTGCCGTGCTGTCACCCCAGAGCTACGCTGCGTCGTCTGGCCCGGCAAGTTCAAGCCGGATCTGCCTCCACGCTACGACGACACCCCCGACCCCGCTGAGTTCCTCCAGCTCTATGAGCTGAGCATCGAGGCGGCGAACAGTAACGACAAGATCATGGCGAACTAGTTTCCCATGGCCCTCAAGGACGGCGCGTGCTCTTGGCTCCTGAACCTTCCGGTGGGGTCAATCTCCTCCTGGGACGAGCTCCGCGAGCGCTTCATCGCCAACTTCCAGGGCACCCGCGACCGCGCTCCTGCAGCGGGCGACCTGCAGCGCATAAAGCAGCAACCAGGCGAGACCTTGCACAAGTACATACAGTGCTTCAACACCGTTCACCTCAAGATCCCCGAGGTGTCGGACGAGGCCATCATCTTAGCGTTCTCTGATGGCGTCCGGGACGTCAAGATGAAGGAAGAGCTCGCCATACACGAGGACTTGTGTTCGGCTCTGGAGATGTTCAACCTGGCGGCCAGGTGCGCGAGGGCAGAGGAAGGTCGCCTCTCCCTCTTGGAGCTTCCGGAGGCAGACCCTGAAGACAAGAAGGCCAAGGCTAAGGACGTAAAGTGCAAGGGCCCGGCTGTGCTCGCGGCAGAACCTAAGATGAAGCGCGGTTGTGACCACCCTGAATCCTCCAAGGGCAGTCGTCCGTTCTGCGTCTTCCATAACGTCCACAGCCACAACACCAACGACTGCCAGGAGCTCAGGGCAATCCGCGACGGGCGCTGCGCCGCCGTCCCGAGTGCAACGACCATGGCTATGGCCATGGAGGAGGCCACGGCGGAGGCCGTTGGGACAACCATGACCCCCGCCAGGACTGGCGTGATCAGCCTCGTGAGGACCGCTGGCAGGGCCAGCCTCGCGACGGCCCCTGGCGTGACCAGCCCCGCGAGGACTGTCCTCAGGGCAACGCCGGCCTTCCTCCGCTGCCATCGCCTCCAAGGAGGAACGACGACAACTGCCAAGATGATGGGGCTGGGGGCTTCCAGGAGCCACGCGCGATCACCTGCATCCTGGGTGGTGCTCAGGCCCCCGCTTCTCATTGCATCTTCAAGCAGTTCGCTCGCGAGGTGAACGCGGCCCTCCCCAAGCTTGAGGCGTCGCGCCCCCTCAGATGGTCCAAGTACGCCATCACCTTCGACTCCATGGACCAGCTCAAATGTTTAGCCGCCGCTGGCGCACTCCCGATGCTCTGCTCGCCGACCATCAGCAATGTTAACGTCACCAAGACACTCATCGATGGCAGCACGGGGCTCAACGTCCTCTCTGTCGAGACGTTCGAGACGCTCTTGGTGCCGTACGACCAGCTCCTCCCCACCAAGCCTTTCTCAGGAGTGACCGATGGCTCCACAGTCCCCATAGGGCAGATCCGCCTCCCTGTCACCTTCGGCCAGCGCGACAACTACCACACCGAGCTCATCGACTTCGACGTCGCCCATATTCGCCTCCCGTACAACGCCATCCTCGGTTATCCGGCCCTCGCCAATTTCATGGCGGCAACGCACCACGGCTACAACGTCCTCAAGATGCCTGGGAGCGGTGGTATCATCACGATCGCCTGCGACGAGAAGGCTGCGGTGTGCTCCCTTGAGTGCGCTTACTAGGCTGCGGCAGTCGAGAACTCAGACGACGAGGGTGCCGCTCGACCTCGTGAGGCCATCCCCAAGAAGAAGAAGCAGCTCCTCCCCAAGGGCCGTCAGGAGGCTGGCGCACCTGACGATCGAGCCTCAGGCCCCGCGCCCACTGCTGGGGCGCCTTTTCCTCTCGCATAGGAAGGCGTGCCCGGCGCCCCTCTCAGGATGGGCTCGGGGGCTCTCCTCTGGAGGGCCTCTGACCTGACTAGTGTCATGAGGGAGGCGTTCGGGCACCACGTGGGGGCGTACTTCGATGCACGCCTCCGTGAGCAAGGCGCGAGGCGCCAGGCGCTCAGGAGTTCATCACCAAGACGATCGAGGAGCTTCAGGAGGCGCGAACCATGTGTGGCGAGCGTCGCCCCGCATCATCCAGTGTAGCTGCCGCCCCTGACATGGGTAGCGAGCTGCGCGTCTGCGTCAACATCCCAGGTCTCAACAGGGTTGCTTCTCAGGAGCCCTTCTGGCCGTCCCACGTTGGACGGACTGGGGCCTACCCCCGCAGTTACGTCCGCATGCTGTTCGGCCTGCTGGACGTGGCTGCCTCGCACCAGCGCTACATGCAGGGCGTCCTGGCGGTTCACGAGGTCCGGCGCCAGGGGGTCCTGGCAGAGGAGGTGCCAGACCCTCGCGAGCTTCCTGGGCCTCCAGAGCTTCCCGAGCCTCAGGAGCCAGCCGGCTCGTGAGGAGCGATCTCCGCAGCACGCATCTTCAGCTACTCCAACACTTCTACAACAACGGTGCCAGGTGACTTTTTGGTTTGTTCAGTTGAGGGCTCCCCTTGGGCTGCATTATCCTCAAGCTATCGAGGCCCGCTCCCGCAGCCTATATCATTTTTCGCATGTATCAGAACTTGCTTTGCCCTTTCATGAATTGCTTAATATTGTCACTTGCATGTCCGGTGCTTCGCCACCATGAATGTTGTGCACCCTCACAAACCCGCAAGCGACTGCCTCATGATTAAGGACTGGCACGGTGTCTGTGCTCGGGTCCGTCTCTGCAGCGTCGCTAAACCCAAGTGGCCGAGCTCTGTCTCACGGGCCAGCTCCCGTGCACGAGACCTCCCGTGGTCCTTGGTGCCTTGTTCTCGCATGAGCTAATCGAGAGTGGATGAGTTAGGGCGCGCGACCCGGTGCCTTGCCGCCGAGGGAGCCGCGCGCCGGTTGTCTTTCTTTAGGGTTGTTGCATGAGAAGACTGGGCACGACGTCTGTGCTTGGGTCCGTCCGTGTAGCGTCGATAAACCCAACGGCTGAGCTCTGTCTGGCGGTCCGGCCCCATTCACTTCACCTCCTGGGGTCGTTGGTGCCTGGCCTTCTCATGCGATGTCCTCTGGAGATTCACTCGGCGCAGGCCACCTCAACATCTCTCATGATTCTTACAGGCACCCCGTAACAAAATTCAGGCGCAACCCGCCTTGAGGTAGGGTCTCGTGAGTCCCGCGCTGGCTCACGGGTGCCCATATACACCTCCTCCAGTCCGGCCGTGCTAGCCATGTGTCCGGACGGGGCTGTACACGCCCGAAGTCTCCCCCCGAGGGAACTCCCACCCATGCACCAGTGGAAGCCCCATGCTCCGCGCTGGCGGACGACACGGTCGAGGAGCGACTATGCCCACGTACCACTGGAAGCCCCATGCTCCGCGCTGGCGGATGACATGGTCGAGGAGCGGCTATGCCCATGGAA
Organism: Thinopyrum elongatum; assembly: GCA_011799875.1. Taxonomy (NCBI): domain Eukaryota; kingdom Viridiplantae; phylum Streptophyta; class Magnoliopsida; order Poales; family Poaceae; genus Thinopyrum; species Thinopyrum elongatum. Next base: position 164,371,093 of record CM022302.1, read on the forward strand.
GAGTGGAAGCACCATGCTCCGCGCTAGTGAATAAACAACCGAGGGTGGCCCCCGTGGCCGCATCAACCTCAGGGCAGCCTTTGGCTCTTCGCCTGGCAACACCTCATGGCTTTCCCCTAGAGAGGCCCGTGCGAGGGGGCTGGGCACGGGGGCTAAGCCCAGGCCACCCCTGGCACACGCCACCTTACCTAGTTTTCTCGTGTCCCTCCTAGGCAAAAGCTGGCAAGCAAAGGTATGGAGGATTCCGGATTACCTTGTATCACTGCTCATTTCTCCTTCGTGAGGGCCGTTCGTACGTCAAGGGGGACCCCTGAGCATTGCGACTCAAGGGTCTCACTGGTCATGTAGCCCCTCGCCCCTTGGTCTCGTCCTGGTGATCCAGACGCCCCAACGGCGGTCGAGGTACGCGCGGGGCTGGGCCCTGCCGACGCAGAACATCGAGGCTATTCGTACGTCAAGGGGGATCCCTGAGCATCGCGCCTCAGGGGCCTCACTGGTCACGTAGCCCCTCGCCCCTTGGTCTCGTCCGGGTAATCTGGACGCCCCAACGGCGGTCGAGGTATGCGCGGGGCTGGGCCCTGCTGACGCAGAACCCTGAGGCAAACACGAAGGAAACCAAGAACGAAAGAGAAATCGCGGAGTTCTAGCAAATTATTACAAAACGAAATGTTCCACGAGTTCAAACAGAAGTTCTCATGCCTCCGCGAGGCACCATGAATGTTGCAGGGTCAACTAGGAAGAAGCACCACCATCGCCTTGGTGGCCGCCATCGCTCACCTTGGGAAGCCCGCCGTCGATGACGCTCCCACCATCTTCGCCGCCGGCTTCTGCCGCCGCAGCTGCGAGGTCGGGGGTGCAGAGGAACTTCCCCAATAGGGCCTCCACCTGCTTCTTCACAGCCTCGGCGGCAGCGGTGCGAGATTCAAGGGCCACCGGCTCGATCAACGCGCCGAGGTCGAAGCCTTGGTCCCGGAGGAGGAGGAGGTGGCTGAAGACGCGTGTTGCGGCCGAAGTAAAGAGTGCGCGGCACTCCCCCTCCACCGCAGAGTCCATCCCAGCAGCGATGCCTTCAAGCACCTCGGCAAGCTTGGGGAGAAGCCTAGCAGGTTCATCCTCCGGAGTCGCCAGCGGTTTCTCGTACCCTCCTCCGTAAAGGGAGCGCAGCGCCTTGCGAGACCTGAGTTCGGAGGAGACCAAGGCTTCGCGTTCCACGGCTGCCGTTCTCTCGGCGGTGGCGAGGGTCTTCTCCCTGGCCTCCAGCTGGGCCGTCACCTCAGAGATGAGCTGGGCATGGGACGCCTGCGCCTTGTCCACCTCCTCCTTCAGCTTGCCTAGGCGGTCCTGCTCCGCGGCTCCTTGGCTGCCTGGGCCAGCTTGGCGTCGTGGTCGGCGAGCGCCGCTTCGCGGGCCTTGACCTTCTCCTCCTGCTGATGGAGCCGTTGGGTGTGGGTAGCCTATGCCTCGCGGAGAGCGTTCAGCTCAGTCTCCGCCTTGCCGCAGCGCTCCTTGGCGGACGCCGCGTCTGCCAGCGCCATGTCACGAGCCCTCACAACTTCATTGGCCTCCCTCCTGCTCTCCGCGACGGTGGCCTCGGCCCGGCTCCAGGCCGTCCTGGCGGACGCGTCGGCCTGGAGCCACCCCGAGATAATCCCCATGCGCTCCCCCACCATGCACTTGTTGGCGTCATGGAGATCGGTCCGGAGCTGGTCCAGCGCGTTGAAGGCTTCCTCCAGAGCGTCGGGCCTAACAAGGGGGCCGCTATCCGCCAGCACAAGGGCCTAGGGAATAGGCGGCACCCGTGCGAGGACTGGCGTCGCCACAACAGCAAGGCCAGTTGGGGCTCTGGAGCCCCCGAACCCCATGTGGGCACGACAGGGACGGGCGGCACCAGAGCCTGCTGGCCTACGGAGGCAAACTCCTCCTGAGGCTCCCCCACCATACCCTTACGGGCCCGCTCCATCGCAGGGGAGTGCGAGGCAGCCTCTTCAGCTCACGTTGGGGCCACCACGGCCTTGGTGAGCGATGATGCCTCGGGGGTCCCAGCGTCCTCCCTTCTTCTTCTTCACCACGACGACCGCCCTGGTCACCAGGAGGGGAGCACTGTGAGTACGGTATCAAGAGGCGGCAAACGAAAACAAGGCAAGACGCTTACTCGTCAGAGGCGACGTACGCCCTCTTCCTGGCCAAGGCTGGGGCACCCTCGACCTTCTTGGGCATGGTCTTGGCCGCGTCCTGCGGGATGATAGGGCGCACGACGGCCGGCTTTGGTGTGGCGCCGGCAGGCGGCAACGCAAGGGCGCCGCCTCGAAGAGGGGGCGCTGCCCCGCTCTTCTTCGGGATCGTTCGTCCTGGCCTCCGCAGGGCCGGGGGAGTGGCCCCGGACCTTGTGACGACCCCGGTGGAGTGTGGGGATTCCGTGATCGGGGGCTCGGTGGCGTTGTCGTCGTCGGAGAGGCCGCGGAGAAGCTCGCTCTGCGACGGAGGAGAGGTCTACGCCACATCGTCCACGGTCGCCTCCGAGTCCTCCTCCCACTTTTCCCCGGCGTCGTCACCGGAGGACACCAGCACCGGGGAGTTGGGGAGCTCGGGCGGCACGCACCCCAGCTCGTTGAAGATGGGCATGGCGGCGACCAGCGCTGACCTGTCGACGCGACGATACAGTGGGATGTAGGCCGTTGGGAGGCTGCCCGGATCCTTCTCAAGCAGGGTGTGCATGGCCTTTTCCAGCTCCTCGCTCATCAGGCTCCCCGAGTGCAGCCGAATGTCGTCCTCTGCGCCCTTGAACTCCCACATGGGGCGCGAGTGTGCCTAGACCGGGGCCAGGCGCTACGTCAGGAACTCCTTGACAAGCATGGCCCCCGTCAACGCCCCGTCCTCCATGTTCGCCATCATCTTCTTCAAGACTGGCGCCGTTCAGGAGTCGGTGAGCTTCTCATGACCCCACCAATCAAGCTTCTCCGGCAGCTCGGTTGGCAACTCCAGCCGCGCGTGGAGGCCCCTGGCGTCCATGAAGACCCACTTGCGCCGAAATTTCTCCACCTTCTTCCCGGCCCTCAAGAGCGCGTTGCCACTATGGACCGCAGCAAAGGAGACGCAGCCTGAACGCTGGGTTGGGTCATGCATCAGGAGATAGAAGAAATGACGGAGGAGCGCAACGGAAGGCATCACGCCCATGAACGCCTCGCAGTAAAAGGCGAAGATCGACAGGAGAAGGATGGAATTGGGCTGAAGATGTAGAGCCTGAACCTGGTAATGGTCGAGGACGGCGGTGAAGAACTCAGAGAAAGGCGGGATGAGCCCCGCGAAGACACTATGGAGGAAGAAGGGATAGAACGTCCCCGCCAGGATCCTTTGGTCAGTGGAGCCTGCCAGGAGCATCGTCTCCTTCGACTCATTGTCACTGCTCGCCGTCAGCGGGAGCGCGGCGGCAAGGTGCCTCTCCTCAGTAATGGAGGACGCACCGAGGGCCGGTGCGGGAGAAGAAGAGGAGACCGCGGTTTGCGCAGCCCAGATGCCATTTGCGAAGAACTTGGAGAATAGACGTGGAAGGGAGGAGGAATTCGACTAGATCTGGAAGTGTTCTTGGTAGGAAGAAAGGGATCTGGAGCAATGCGAAGAGAAGGCAATAATGGTGCGGTGCGGGCACCAGTCTTTTTGTCAGCTTGGACAGTTGCCGAGGCAGCGTGGGGAAGTGGAGACGCCCACGTCCCATCAAGCGCCACACGTCAGCTCGGTCCGTAGGCAATTGGGGCCCGCGGCGCGTTGATGTCTACAACACAACCTTCTTGTAGACTCGTGTTGGGCCTCCAAGCGCAGAGTTTTGTAGGACAGTAGCAAATTTCCCTCAAGTGGATGACCTAAGGTTTATCAATCCGTGGGAGGCGTAGGATGAAGATGGTCTCTCTCAAACAACCCTGCAACCAAATAACAAAGAGTCTCTTGTGTCCCCAACACACCCAATACAATGGTAAATTGTATAGGTGCACTAGTTCAGCGAAGAGATGGTGATACAAGTGCAACATGGATAGTAGATATAGGTTTTTGTAATCTGAAAATATAAAAACAGCAAGGTAACTAGTAGCAAAAGTGAGCAAAAATGGTATGGCAATGCTTATAAACAAGGCCTAGGGTTCATACTTTCACTAGCGCAAGTTCTCTCAACAATGATAACATAATCGGATCATATAACAATCCCTCAACGTGCAACAAAGAATCACTCCAAAGTTTCTATCGGAGAACGTTGGACGAAAACGTGCATCAACCCCTATGCATAAATTACCCCAATGTCACCTTGAGAATCCGCGAGTTGAGTGCCAAAACATACATCAAGTAAATCAATAGAACATCCCATTGTCACCACATATATCCCATCGCAAGACATACATCAAGTGTTCTCAAATTCAATACTCAATCCAACATAACGGAACCTCAAAGAGCAAGACTCAATTCATCACAACAAGAGATAGAGAGGGAAGAAACACCATATGATCCAACTATAATAACAAAGCTCGCGGTACATCAAGATCGTGCCAAATCAAGAACACGAGAGAGAGATCAAACACATAGCTACTGGTACATACCCTCAGCCCCGAGGGTGAACTACTCCCTCCTCGTCATGGAGACCGCTGGGATGATGAAGATGGCCTCCGTTGATGGTTTCCCCCTCCGACAGGGTGCCGGAATGGGCTCCCGATTGGTTTTTTGTGGCTAAAGAGGCTTGCGGTGGCGGAACTCCCGATCTAGGTTTCTTTCTAGGGGTTTCTGGATTTATAGGAATTTTTGGCGTCGGTTTCAAGTCAGGGGGGTCCATGAGGCAGCGGCAAGGCAGGAGGGCACACCCTGGGGGGGGGGGGGGGCTCCACCCTTGTGGATGCCTCATGGCTCCTCTGGTCCATCTTCGATACTCCGTGGGCTTCTTCTGGTCCATAAAAAATCATCGTAAAGTTTCAGCTCGATTGGACTCCGTTTGGTATTCCTTTTCTGTAAAACTCAAAAACAAGGAAAAAACAGAAACTAGCACTGGGCTCTAGGTTAATAGGTTAGTCCCAAAAATAATATAAAATAGCATATAAAACATCCAAAACAGATAATATAATAGCATGGAACAATAAAAAATTATAGATACGTTGGAGACGTATCAAGCATCCCCAATCTTAATTCCTGCTCTTCCTCGAGTAGGTAAATGATAAAAACAGAATTTTTGATGTGGAATGCTACCTAACATACTTATCCATGTAATTTTCTTTATTGTGGCATGAATGTTCAGATCCATAAGATTCAAAACAAAAGTTTAATATTGACATAAAAACAATAATACTTCAAGCATACTAATAAAGCAATCACGTCTTCTCAAAATAACATGGCCAAAGAAAGCTATCCCTACAAAATCATATAGTCTGGCTATGCTCCATCTTCATCACATAAAATATTCAAATCATGCACAACCCCGATGAAAAGCCAAGCAATTGTTTCATACTTTTGATGTTCTCAAACCTTTCAACTTTCACGCAATACATGAGCGTGAGCCATGGACATAGCACTATAAGTGGAATAGAATATGGTGGTTGTGGAGAAGACAAAAAAGAAGGAGATAGTCTCACATCAACTAGGCGTATCAACGGGCTATGGAGATGCCCATCAATAGATATCAATGTGAGTGAGTAGGGATTGCCATGCAATGGATGCACTAGAGCTATAAGTTTATGAAAGCTCAAAAAGAAACTAAGTGGGTGTGCATCCAACTTGCTTGCTCATGAAGACCTAGGATAATTTGAGGAAGCCTATCATTGGAATATACAAGCCAAGTTCTATAATGAAAAATTCCCACTAGTATATGAAAGTGACAACATAAGAGACTCTCTATCATGAAGATCATGGTGCTACTTTGAAGCACAAGTGTGGAAAAAGGATAGTAACATTGCCCCTTCTCTCTTTTCTGTCATTTTTTTATTTTGGGCTCTTTGGCCTCTTTTTTTTCTCCTTTTTTATTTTTTGTCCGGAGTCTCATCCCGACTTGTGGGGGAATCATAGTCTCCATCATCCTTTCCTCACATGGGACAATGCTCTAATAATGATGATCATCACACTTTTATTTACTTTACAACTCAAGAATTACAAGTCGATACTAGAACAAATATATGACTCTATATGAATGCCTCCGGCGGTGTACTGGGATGTGCAATGACTCAAGAGTGACACGTATAAAAAATATGAATGGTGGCTTTGCCACAAATACGATGTCAACTACATGATCATGCAAAGCAATATGACAATGATGAAGCGTGTCATAATAAAACGGAACGATGGAAGTTGCATGGCAATATATCTCGGAATGGCTATGGAAATGCCATAATAGGTAGGTATGGTGGCTATTTTGAGGAAGGACATATGGTGGGTTTAACACACCGGCGAAAGTTGCGCCGTACTAGAGAGGCTAGCAATGGTGCAAGGGTGAGAGTGCGTATAATCCATGGACTCATCATTAGTCATAAAGAACTCACATACTTATTGCAAAAGTCTATTTGCTATCGAAACAAAGTACTATGCGCATTCTCCTAGGGGGATAGATTGGTAGGAAAAGACCATCGCTCGTCCCCGACCGCCACTCATAAGGAAGACAATCAATAAATAAATTATGCTCCAACTTCGTTACATAACGGTTCACCATACGTGCATGCTACGGGAATCACAAACTTTAACGCAAGTATTTCTACAATCCACAATTACTCACTAGCATGACTCTAATATCACCATTTTTATATCTCAAAATGATCATAAGGAATCAAACTTCACATAGTATTCAATGCACTTTATATGAAAGTTTTTATTATATCCCTCTTGGATGCCCAACACATTAGGACTAAATTCATAACCTAAACAAATTACCATGCTGTTTAGAGACTCTCAAAATAATATAAGTGAAGCATGAGAGTTCATCAATTTCTTCAAAATAAAACCACTACCGTGCTCTAAAAAGATATGAGTGAAGCACTAGAGCAACTGACAGATTACTCCAAAAAGATATAAGTGAAGATCAATGAGTAGTCAAATAATTAAGTAGCTACGTCAAGACTCTCTCATCTAAAAATTTCAGATCTTAAGTATTTTATTCAAACAGCAAGCAAAACAAAATAAAATTACATTCTAAAAATAGCACACATCATGTGAAGAAGCAAAAACTTAGGCTCAACTGATACTAACCGATAATTCTTGATGAAGAAAGGTGGAATGCCTACCGGGGCATCCCCAAGCTTAGATGCTTGAGACTTCTTGAAATATTAACTAGGGATGCCTTGGGCATCCCCAATCTTGAGCTTTGGTGTCTCCTTAATTCTTTTATATCATGGTTTCCCTAAATCTTAAAAACTTCATCCACACAAAACTCAACAAGAACTCGCGAGAAAAGTTAGTATAAATCAAATGCAAAACCTTATCATTTTCTACTGTAGAAAATCACTAAAATTATTATTTAACATTGCATACTAAATTCCTCTACATATTTAATACTCCTATTCTCAAATAGAATCATTAAACAAGTAAACATATGCAAACAATGCAAACATAACAGCAATCTGTCTAAACAGGACAGTCTGTAAAGAGAGCAATTGTACTCATACTTCCCTAACTCCAAAACTTCTGAAAAATTATCACACTGTAGAATTTTTTTTTTTACTCATTGTGTAAAAATTTCAAGATTTTATCATGTTCTGACTTTCCAGAAGAGTTCATACAACGATAGAAAACTTTCTGTTTTCAAAACAGCAACATATAGACTTGCAAAATAAGCATGGTAAAGGCTAAACTTGACACTTTTATTGAAATAAAAGATGAAAAACATTAATCTAAATAACAGCAAGCAAATCCTAATAAAATAAAATGACGCTCCAAGCAAAACTCATATCATGTGACGAATAAAAATATAGCTCCAAGTAAGGTTACCGATAATGTTGAAGACGAAAGAGGGGATGCCTTCCGAGGCATCCCCAAGCTTAATGGCTTGGATCTTCCTTGAATATTACCTTGGGTTGCCTTGTGCATCCCCAAGCTTAGGCTCTTGTCACTCCTTATTCTCCTCATATCGATATCTCACCCAAAACTTGAAAACTTCAATCACACAAAACTTAACAAAACCTTCGTGAGATCCGTTAGTATAATAAAACAAATCATTCACTTGGGTACTGTCAAAGACAAGATTCATAATTGTTCTCACATGATGCCTACTGTACCCTATCATTTCCAAAATTTATATCAAGCAATATAAGCTATAGAAACCATAAAACAAGCAAACTATGCATTGAAAACAGAATCTGTCAAAAACAGAACAGTATGTAAAGATCTGAATTAAGGTCATAATTATGTAACTCGAAAAATTATGAAAACTTAAGAAAACGTATAAAATTTGTATATCAATATTGTGTAAAAAATTCAGAGTTTTTCCACTTTCCAGTGAATTTTAACAATTCTGTTACTGGACGCAAAAGTTTCTGTTTTTGCACAGAATCAAGTCAACTATCATCCACACTATCCCAAAGGCTTTACTTGGCACTTTATTGAAACAAAACCTATAAAAAATGATTAATACAGTAGCATAATCATGTGAACACACAAAAACAGTAGGGTTAAATATTGGGTTGTCTCCCAACAAGCGCTTTTCTTTAATGCCTTTTTAGCTAGGCATGATGATTTCAATGATGCTCACATAAAAGATAAGAATTGAAACATAACGGGAGCATCATGAAGCATATAACTAGCACATTTAAGTCTAACCCACTTTCTATGCATAGGGATTTTGTGAGCAAACAATTTATGGGAGCAAGAATCAACTAGCATAGGAAGGCAAAACAAGCATGACTTCAAGATTTTCAACACATAGAGAGGAAACTTGATATTATTGCAATACCTACAAGCATATGTTCCCCCCTCATAATAATTTTCAGTAGCATCATGAATGAATTCAACAATATAACTATCACATAAAGCATTATTTTCATGATCCACAAGCATAGAAATTTTATTACTCTCCACATAAGCAAATTTATTCTCATGAATAGTAGTGGGAGCAAACTCAACAAAATAACTATCATGTGAGGCATAATCCAATTGAAAATTAAAATCATGATGACAAGTTTCATGGTTATCATTATTCTTTATAGCATACATGTCATCACAATAATCATCATAGATAGCAACTTTGTTCTCATAATCAATTGGAACCTCTTCCAAAATAGTGGATTCATCACTAAATAAAGTCATGACCTGTCCAAATCCACTTTTATAAATATTGTGAAAAGATTCAACACCCTCCAAAATAGTGGGATCATTAGTACCTAGAGTTGACACTCTTCCAAACCCACTTTCATCAATATAATCATCATAAATAGGAGGCATGCTATCATCATAATAAATATTCTCACCAAAACTTGGGGGACTAAAAATATCATCTTCATCAAACATAGCATCCCCAAGCTTATGGCTTTGCATATCGTTAGCATCATGAATATTCAAAGAATTCATACCAACAACATTGCAATCATGCTCATCATTCAGAGATTTAGTGCCAAACATTTTATTGACTTCTTCTTCTAGCACTTGAGCACAATTTTCCTTTCCATCATTTTTACGAAAGACATTAAAAAGATGAAGCATATGAGGCAACCTCAATTCCCTTTTTTTAGTTTTCTTTTATAGACTAACTAGTGATAAAACAAGAAACTAAAAGATTCAATTGCAAGATCTAAAGATATACCTTCAAGCACTCACCTCCTCGGCAACGGCGCCAGAAAAGACCTTGATGTCTACTACTCAACCTTGTTCTTGTAGACTCGTGTTGGGCCTCCAAGCGCAGAGTATTGTAGGACAGTAGCAAATTTCCCTCAAGTGGATGACCTAAGGTTTATCAATCCATGGGAGGCATCGGATGAAGATGGTCTCTCTCAAACAACTCTGCAACCAAATAACAAAGAGTCTCTTGTGTCCCCAACACACCCAATACAATGGTAAATTGTATAGGTGCACTAGTTCGGCGAAGAGATGGTGATACAAGTGCAATATGGATAGTAGATATAGGTTTTTGTAATCTGAAAATATAAAAACAGCAAGGTAAATAGTAGCAAAAGTGAGCAAAAATGGTATGGCAATGCTTAGAAACAAGTCCTAGGGTTCATACTTTCACTAGCGCAAGTTCTCTCAACAATGATAACATAATCGGATCATATAACAATCTCTCAACGTGCAACCAAGAGTCACTCCAAAGTTTCTATCGGAGAACGTAGGACGAAAACGTGCATCAACCCCTATGCATAGATTACCCCAATGTCACCTCAGGAATCCGCGAGTTGAGTGCCAAAACATACATCAAGTAAATCAATAGAACATCCCATTGTCACCACAGATATCCCGTCGCAAGACATACATCAAGTGTTCTCAAATCCAATACTCAATCCAACATAACGGAACCTCAAAGAGCAAGACTCAATTCATCACAACAAGAGATAGAGAGGGAAGAAACACCATATGATCCAACTATAATAACAAAGCTCGCGGTACATCAAGATCGTGCCAAATCAAGAACACGAGAGAGAGATCAAACACATAGCTACTGGTCATACCCTCAGCCCCGAGGGTGAACTACTCCCTCCTCGTCATGGAGACCACCGGGATGATGAAGATGGCCTCCAGTGATGGTTTCCCCCTCCGGCAGGGTGCCGGAATGGGCTCCCGATTGGTTTTTCGTGGCTACAGAGGCTTGCGGCGGCGGAACTCCCGATCTAGGTTTCTTTCTAGGGGTTTCTGGATTTATAGGAATTTTTGGCGTCAGTTTCAAGTCAGGGGGGTCCACGAGGCAGTGGCAAGGCAGGGGGGCGTGCCCTAGGGGGGGCTCCCTCCACCCTTGTGGATGCCTCGTGGCTCCTCTGGTCCATCTCCGATACTCCGTGGGCTTCTTCTGGTCCATAAAAAATCGTCATAAAGTTTCAGCTCGATTGGACTCCGTTTGGTATTCCTTTTCTGTAAAACTCAAAAACAAGGAAAAAACAGAAACTGGCACTGGGCTCTAGGTTAATAGGTTAGTCCCAAAAATAATATAAAATAGCATATAAATGCGTATAAAACATCCAAAACAGATAATATAATAGCATGGAACAATAAAAAATTATAGATACGTTGGATACGTATCACGCTTCGCCCTTGCCCTTTGGCTTCGCCTCGAAGCCAAGTCCGAGCGCGCCTTGGGCCCGGGGGCTACTGTCGGCGTTCTAGGAACCAAGGTACCCAGACTTGCCTGCGTGTGGCCCACGGCGTGGCTCCATCGACGGCCTGGTACAGCCCATCTACAACACCAACAAGACAAGACCCTCGCGAGGGGCCAAGCCTCGCGAGGCAGACGACGGCAAGACCTCCTGAGGGAGCGACCACCCCTGGGCTGCTCATGAGGAGCGGAGTTTCCTATGCAAGTGCCCAACCTCATGAAGTTGCGGTGATGTAAGCCATGATGACCAAGGCCAGGCGGGCACCAGCAGGTGCAGAGAAGATAGTTTCCTCTTTGGTGCTAAGGAGGCAAGCGTAGGCGCGGGGTCCCGAGGAATCAGCCAAAGGTTTCCATTCCCGTGCAACGAGACCAAGACCGCCAGGATGGCAGGTCAGATGTCATCACCGAGCCAACTGCAGCGTCACGACCAGAGCTTTGCAGGAGAATACCACCTTTCGTGAGGATAAGATGTACTACTTGTCCCCTTTCAAATTGGCCGTTGTGGAATCCCTTCCCTCCTTCGTTTTCGGGGAAGAGGACCGAGGCCGCTATAAATATAGGTTAGCCACCACCATAGAAGGGGTCGACTCATTCTCACTAGAGCGAGCCTCGCGAGCTTGTTCATCCTTTGTACTAGTTCATCCTCAGCCCCTCGTGAAGCTAATCCACCACAAAGCAGGAGTAGGGTCTTACACCGCAAGGTGGCCCGAACCTGGGTAAACTGCCGTGTCCATCTTCTTCCCTGCTCATCGAGGTAGGCTGTAGGGCGACGGGTTGGTTGGCTGGAGAGGTTGAGTTCTTCATACACGCCCCAGAGTTCGAACCTTCTTCGGGTCTGCGGAGCCCTAAATCCGACAAATATGCATCCAACACCTTCAAACTCGGAGTTGTGCATAATGCATGTTAACTAGCACCTAGCGCACTCCCTGTTATCGATCATAGTTTGCAAGATGAGGTGGATGGGCTGCTTGAACTTTAGGCAGATAGGGTACCCTTGCTACGCATGATGCATTATAGATACCAGCGCTGGCACCCCCAAGCACCATCTCGCTGAATCTGTTATAATATGATACACACAATCTACAAGATGATGAGTTGGACCAATATTCGTCTTGAACTCTTTCCGTCTCAAATGTATCACCATCAGCTACTTCCGTGGCAAGAGGTTCAGCCTACAAATCTGTAGGAAATAAAAACCGAATGGTCTTATAGATAACTTTTCCTCAATGCAAGAGGGCAAACACATACAAGGAATCAAGGTGTTTACCTGAATTTTGGCAAGTTACGAATACGATAGGCGGAGCGTGCTTTGGTTGTGGGGGATCAAAGGGCATATATATAACATTCGTGTAGTATCAAACAAGATAATGGCCTCACCAGTACTTAGTGCTCTATCTTTGTTGGTTAAACCTATTCATTTCCTCAGAAAAAATTGTTCATGTATTATACGATCGATGATCTTGGAGCTATATGTTCTTTTTTGGATGTAAAGAGCTCTAGATGTTCCAGTGTCATCCATTAGTATCTTGATTGTACATGGTACAAATTATACTATTGTAATATGTCTTTGAAATTTGTTTCACATCCATTCCATCAATCTACAGAAGTGATTAGCAAGGATAGTGGATATTTCTCCATTAGGCAACTTCCATTTATTGGAGACAATGTGTTTCACACATTCAGAATAAGGTCGATTGTTTTTATCATCATTCATTCGGATTTGCTACTATGTAGTTCTCAATTCAAGAAAGATTGCAAATCTATCATCATCTTCTATATATGAGAAAAATTATGATAAGGAATCAAGTTGCGACTCCATGATTCTCTTTCTTGAATGCTTGTGGTGCCGGTAGTAATGGACGAGAATCTTGCACCCAAAGGTTGTACTCTGTGAAGTCACAGAAGACTCCAAGAAACTTGAGGCTGGGAACATGAAGGTAAGGATGCACACAGGAGTTCTAAAGTCTGCGAAAGTGAACCCCTACAACTCTAGACGCACGGTTAAAAATATTAGATTTTGTTAAGGAACAATACTTCAGTGTAACCTTATTGAAACATTTTGTTTGTTCAGTGAAAGGTGACAAACCAAATCAAGTGCTAACTGTATGGTAACAATTTCACCATATGTGAAAACGATGGAACTAAAATTTAAATAATTCTAGCATCTCCTTTATTGAGATGTTTGCATATGAAAACACTATCATTGTGACGACGAATATGCGTCCAACACTTGTCACCTCAGTGTTACCCAAGAATAATGCATGTTAACTAAGCATGGGATCATATCGCTATTGTTCTTTACCGGCACCTGGCGCGCTCCATGTTGTCAGCAATAGTTTGCAAGTTGAGGAGGATGGGCTGCTTGCAGTTGAGGTTGATGGGGTACCCTTGCTAGGCATGTTTTCTGATGATACACATGAACTAGGAGAGGGATGAGTGAGTGCTATATTCACCCTGAACGTTTTCCATCCCAAACATGTCATCATTGGCTACTTCCAGTGAAAACAATAGTGATTAGCAAGGATGTTGGATATTTCTCTATTAGGCAACTTCCGTTTATTTGAGGCAATGTGTTTCATACATTCGGAATAAGGTCGAGTGTTTTTACCATCATTCACTGGGATTTGCCACTATGTAGTTCTCAATTCATGAAACATTGCAAATCTATCGTCATCTTCAATATATGAGACACATTAGGATAAGGCATCAAGTTACGAGTCCATGGTTCTCTTTCTTGAATGATGGTGGTGCTGATAATAATGGACGAGAATCTTCCACCCAAAGGTTGTACTCGGTGATGTAATAGAAGACTCTAAGAACCTCTAGGATGAGAACATGTAGGTAAGGATGCACACAGGAGTTCTAAAGTCTACAAAAGTGAACCCCTACAACTCTAGAAGTACAGTTCAAAATTTCAGATTTTGTTGAGGAACAAGATTTCAGTGAAACCTTATTGAAACATTTTGTTTGTTCTCAAAGGTGACAAACCAAATCGAGTGCTAACTTTATGGTAACAATTTCACCATATTGCGACCAATGTAACCAAAATTTAAATAATTCTGGCATCTCCTTAATTGAGATGTTTGCATATGAAAACACTAGCATTATGACACTTCCACCATGTGCGCACGTGATGCGTCAAAATATTTACATCGGGACAAGGAATGTGCATCCAACACTTATTAACTTGGAGTTATGTATAATGCATGTTAACTAAGCATGACATTATATCCCTACTCCGTTTATGCATTAGTATCTTGATTATACAATAGTACAAATTATTCTATTGTAATATGCTATGTGAACACTCTGGTGTAGGAATTGGTCCCGAGCTGGAAGGAGAGGTCCACGTGCAGGGGTATCACCTCCAACAGCAGGCCACACAATACCTGGGGGCATCTCTGTCATGCGCGGGTAAAGGATGTACTCTGGCTGAATCCTCGCGCTGACTGCTGGCAGCATCTGTGTGAGAGTGTTGTAGTGACGAGCACAAGTGGCGTACAACTCGACTGAGAGAGCTCAAACAGTGCGATCCAGAGCCTCAATGTACCGAACCATAACCCGAGGGTCGTAATGACGGCTCACATAGGGGGTATAGACAACAGTGTAGTGTCCAGTCTCATCCCCAGCTGGGACGTATGGGATGTATCTGAACCCAATCTCCGTCAAGCGAGGGTGCTCTCCACGAATGCGGGTGATAGCAACATAGGCAGCATCCTGGACTGCCATCTCAATGGTCACTCCAACACCCTCAGAGGTGTGCAGCTCATTGGTGGAGTTGTCCCGCCGATCATAGATAATAACCACAACGCGGTACTACTCCTGGTTGAACTGGCGGTAGTCCTCGTACACGGTGTACTGGGGGTACCAGCGATATCCCATCAGGGTCCAGAGGTCGACCAGAATGGCCAGGAACCCAGTCGTATCAACAACCATGGTCCGGCGGACGATCTGCGTTGCGGGACGCATATGAAACCAAAGAAGTTCAAAGATTTCAAATGATAGTGTGTGTATCATTCATTATACTTTGAAAGGAATAATTGCAGATAATCCAGCTCTCCGGGTGGATGTGATCACGAGAACCTAATGTTAGAGTTAGGAAAATCATTTAACCTGAATAGAAGAGAGATCAGAGTCCCAGAGTAAAGACGAGGAATAAAAGATCCTAATACCACCCAATTGTGATGTGGGCCCGTAAGCCACACAAAAATGTTAGTAAAAGTTTTTCAAAGACTAGACTCAACTTCGGCCAAGGAGTAGGAAAGGGGGGGTACCTACAGGTAGTCGATTCTGATACCAACTTGTGACGCCCCGACTTAATTGTGCACTAATCATACACGCAAATGCGCATGATCAAGATCAGAGACTCACCGGAAGATATCACAACACAACACTAGACACAAATTAAAGTCATACAAGCTTTATATTACAAGCCAGGACCTCGAGGGCTCGAATACATAATCTCGAATACAAATGAGTCAGCGGAAGCAACAATATCTGAGTACAGACATAAGGTAAACAAGTCTGCCTTAAGAAGCCTAGCACAAACATCAACATGGATTGGAAAGGTAAGGCCTCCTGCCTGGGAGCCTCCTAACTACTCCTGGTCATCAGCGGCCTCCATGTAGTAGTAGGCACCCTAGGGGTAGTAGTAGTCATCGGTGGTGGCATCTGGCTCCTGGGATCCGTCTTCTGATTGCAACAATCGGGTATAGAGGAAAGAGGGTACCAAAGCAACTGTGAGTACTCATCCAAAGTACTCACAAGACTTACATCAGAACTAAACTAAGTATGCATCAGTATCCACTACAAAAAAATACACTTCCGTGATGATACGTATTTGTCACAGTAGGTCACATTTTCTGTCATGTATGTACATCCATGACGATTTTATGACAGAATCAAGATAGTCATACGTGTGCTGTCGTAGAAGTGTTCCATGACAATACCAAAATTATCATCACGAAAGTGTCCACTTCCATGACGATAAATCGCGCGTCATGGAAATGCTTTCGTCAAGGGTAACCGACATGTGGCATCCACCGTAACGGGTCGCCGTTAAGCTATCGGGTTCTGGTTTGGATCCGATAACCCGTTAACAACCCCGACCAATGGGGATTTTCCACGTGTAAAATTCTCATTCGCCGGAGTATCCATGTGTCAGCTCAGTGCTAGGTTAGATGTCATCCAGCGAATGGACGGGACGCGCCTATGATACATTGACACGTGGCCCATCCCAACAATGGCCCATTCAGGTCAAAAGGCCGACCCGTTTGACTTAGTCAAAAGGTAGCGGCCCGGCCCACAGAAGGCCTGTTAACAGCCTACTCGCATATAGCCCATTTACAGCCCGCTAACTCACGGCCCGTTATAGCCTATCCGAATTAGGCCGAGTAGCACCATATGGGCCGTCCAATATGATTCCAACCCATTGTAACTTTTGGCCCATGTATGGCCCATGACATCTTTCGGCCCATATGAGGCCCTTTGTAAATCTTGGCCCATAAACGGCCCGTGGTGAAACTGGCCCATAATGAACAATGTATCGCTTTATACCCATTAATGGCCCATTATTTCATTGGGCCATTCTAGCCCGTGTTATCTTTCGGCCTTCTAAGGGCCCATTTATTATTGGGCTCATTTCCGGCATTCGATTACTTACGATCCGTTACTGGCCTGTTCCGCTTGTGGGCCATATTCAGCCCATGGTTAAAGTCGGCCCGTCTGTGGCCCTTTAATCCATTGGGCCATTTTCATAGCGTCATCAAATATGGCCCATTAATGACCCATTATGCCTGCCGATAGAATTAAGCCCATTGTACACATGGGCCTATTAACGGCCCGTTATGGTCGGCCCATAAATAGACGATTCCCATTATAGCCCGTTTATGGCCCATATTGCGGTCCATTAATTGTCCACGAAAGTACGACCCATGTTTGGCAAATCCATCGTACGACCTGTAGCAGCCCCATTGAATCTACGGCCCGTAGAAGGCCCATGGATCATACGGACCTTAGGAGGCCCACTACAGCAGGCAGCAGGACCCACGGTCCGTATGTTGCCCATGGTTATTGTGGCCTAGTTCTAAATAAAAAGGTTACTGCGAAAAAAGAACTGTAGTGACTACAAGCAAAAAAATAAACAAGACAATAAGGAAATAAATAAGCAAGAAACTTACGCTAGGCTATTATGGCTATTACAAATATTACATCCACTGGGCATCAAAGTTCGCCACCAGTGCAAATATAGTGAACAAAGCAGCATATTACATACACTGGGCGTCTAAATTGGCCACCAGTGAAAATAAACGCGACAGCAAAACAAGTCCAGAACTGAAACCACTTCAGAAGATCTCAACAAATGATATCCTGGATACCCACCATGCTGGCAAGAAGCTTAGCAAGCTTATTAGTTTTCTCTTGTTTGGCGCTAAAATCATCCAGCGCTTGCTGTTGCACCAGAAAGTATGCATCTGAATTCTGTAGGGACTTCCTCAGTCCTTCGGCTTCTTGCCACAACACGTGGAATCATCAATCAACGTCCTGAAATATCTCTTTCCACCTTGCACACACGCATGGCACTTTAGAGCCTTTGGATAAAGTGAATCTCGGGATTAAATCCATCTTGGCTAGCTGTGTCATACAACCCAAAAACTTGGTGAATGCTTTTGACCATCACAACATCTGTAGTTGAGTATTCTGGTTTGCATAAATAAGAAAGTGCATGATTACTATAATATTGGCACTAGTTAAAGCAACTTTATTTCCAAAACGAGAAAAGATTGCGATAGAATAGCTTTATTAAAAAAATACAACGTTAGCACAGCATGACAATGTACAATCATGTTGATAAAGGACAGTACTAACCTGTGTGAGATGACTTTGGGAGATCAAGTTATTTTTCATGTCCTCGTATCTTGCCATGAAGGCAATTCGTTGACATCCATTAACACCTCAATGTGGTAGTAGAAGGAGGAGCGTCGACTCATTTCAATTACTCTTTTTGTGCAGTTCAACTAAAATTATGGCGCTCGCCAGTTAGAGAGGGGGCCCGCGTCACCTCAATGGTAGGCGTGATGGACTTAACTAGTTCATTGCAGCTATGTGATTGATGCAGTGCACATGGACTTGATTCTGCCGGATAGGCCTTCTGCATGTTATCTACATTGGAAATGAAATGGTAGCTAAGACAGTAGCTCTATTTTAAATGTATTATTACTTCATTTTATCAGTGGCAGTAGCGGTGCCAAAAGATTGCCACAAATTATTAGTGGCATTAAATTAAGATGCAAAAACAATATAATTATTGCTTTCTCATAGCAGTGCCATAACAGTAGCACAAGATCACTAGCTGGATGCAGAGTCAAAATCAACCAAGAAGGAACATACCCGGTCATGGGAACCATAACTAAGAGAGGGGCCCTACGCCGCCACAACTCGATGTGGTGAACCTGTAGATCCACTCGGATGATTCAATTTAGGCGACCTTTATCTGCAGTTCGTCTGAAATGAAGCAAGGATTGTATCATGCAGCTAGCAAGAAGTACTTGCTCTCATGAGCTGGCAGTTCTTCTTTAGTAGTTGCACTAAAATTGAGCAACATTAAGGTTGGTTGTCCTACTCATGCAAGGTGCAGCTATAATCTGCTTATCCTTTTGTGCAGTTCCACTAAAATAAAGTGCCATTATGGTGATAGTGACGGCTCATCTTGCAAAGGCGAATAAAATGTTGCACGAGATTACCAGCAGAGTTTGACGGAGATGTTGGAAACTCCAATCAACCTTTGTGCAGTTCAACCAAAATTGAGAGACGTCGCCCACGTGACATTTTAGTTGAACTGCATAAGACACTCATTCCAAAAAAAGTGTTTTGTGCAGTTCACCAAAAGGTCACAAATAGCAACGAGGTGAAATGGATATCCGTATCCGGACAAAAAGATAGAAAGAAAGCAGTTACTGGTCAATAAGAAGATACGAAACATACACGAAATGAAAAGAAGCATCTTGATTATGTTCATGGCAATCACGCACGAACAGTAGAAGTTTTAAAACAGCAGCATTGCTTCATGTTACCGGAAGCATTACGATCAACAATGACATTCGTCAAATATGGGATTACTTTAATGGTGGCATTGCTTGTTTACTAGATACAGTAGATCAACAGTAGCTAAAGAGTTGGTTTAAGGGCATGGGACAGTGGGGACACCAGGACACTCAGCAGCGTAAAGAAGCAACTTACTTATCATACTGGAAAAAATAGCATGAGTACCATTTGTAACACAGTTTAATTACATCGTATTACTAGAGGCATTAGATTAATAATAACATTGGTTAGACATGTCCTTACGGTAACAGTGTGATTGCTTCATTTTACATGCACCCTTATATTAACAACTGCAAAAAGTTGGTATAAGGACATGCGGCAGTGGACGCATCAGCACAATGTACCTACAAGGAGGCATAAAGTGGTGATGTCAAGTTTGTTCATACTCTGTGAGGGCAGCAAATCTAATCCTGGATACCTTTTAGTATGTAAGGGCAGCAAATCTAATCCTGGACATACTTTGTTGACATGTCCACCAGCCGCCACTTTCTATCCTTTTTTCAACCAATAATAGATATGTTCCTTATCCATTTTGTACTGCCTTTTCCCTTTATTTCCCTTTTCAACCAAGAGACCGGTTGGGTATCCAGTCTCTACTACTTTCCCCCTGTTATTTCCTCTTTGAATCAAGTCCTAGATTCATGCTACAACTTTCCCCCCTTCGCTGTTTGAACCAAGTCCTAGATTCGAATGCATGAAGTAACTTTACCTCTAATAATACTAAAAATTTAGGTGGCTTTGGAAGAGCTGATGGAAGTAGAAAAAGATCCACATGCAAACACGTGGGGAGCTGGGGCAGTAGAGCAGGGCCGCTTTTGAAGGAACTTATACCTGAGGGTCGTCGGGATGTGGCTAGGAGGCTGGCGGCAAGTCGGATCTGCCCACAATACGGCAGGGAGGATGAAGGGGTCGGAGAACCTCCCGAGCCGGCGCTGTGTCGGAGAGAACGGCAAGGGCAGAGGATCGGGACCTGCCGGCAGCTGTGGGTTTCCTCCCTCGCCGTCGATGACCGCGTGAACGATGCACCTAGTCCCCTACAAACACCGGCCAAAGGGATCCGGCCGGATCTGTGACCAGCGGTCAGCAGAGAGAAAATGTCACTACCGCTGTGTTGTTTAGATCTGGAGAGGATGAGAGAATGAAGAGAGCAACCCTAGTAAAGCAAGCGCTCAGGCCCCTGCCTATATATATATAGTGGAGTGATTATCTTTTTCTCTCCACAATAAGCGTTTCAATTTGTGTACGTGGCATTAAAGAAAAGAAACTCTCTATTTAACATGACTGACTGCAATTTGCACTTTGTTCACTTGTGCTCCCCGGCCCTCCATTCCTTGAACAACCCCATGGGTGAATAAACATACAGTACTATTTATATAGAATGAACAAGCTCAAACTATTTTGGCTTTGAGATATCGATGGTACAGTTTGACCACATTGCATCAATGGACTCAATACTTTGAAGAAACCTATACGTATAAACACATGCATGGTTTACATTCCGAATCGCTAGCTAGAGCTTGAACTGTATTTGTTTACATGTACCACTTTTTTCTTTTGGTTTTCTGCTCCATGGCGCAAATCATCGATACAAAATTATACTATGAGTATTTAAAAGTTGAGGGCGGGGCTTTTCCCGGGCAGTACGCGCGGCAGTTTTCGTGTAGCCGGTTTGACAGACAGGCGAGAAGGGTGAGGGGGTAGCGGATTCAACTTACTGCTGGAAAGTTAGGGCTCTGTGATTTGACGGCTCGTTACTGCTGGAAAGATGGGGTCTTGTGATATGACTACTCACTATAGTCATTATTACTTCGGCATAGTTTCAAAAAAATTACTCCGGCGCTATGACCGGGGTGATACCCCCCTTCCGTTCCCCACTCTAAATCTAGTGCATGACACGTCGACCCGGATGCTGGCTCTCCCACATGTCGGCGAAGTAAGAAGGAGAAAAGAATCATGCGGTATATATAGTACTACGTAGTATATACTACTACTCACGTCGGAGGAGTGCGAAACACGGCAGCCTAGTGAACTAGCAGGCGATAGGCCATAGAAAACAATGTGGTGATATGGCCATAAAAAACAATGTACTACAGTCCAGTCTCTAGCACGTACAGTACTCCACCTCTTCGTCCTCCTCTCGGTTCATCGCCATCATACTTTTTCCATTCCTGTGTTTTCAGTATCCTGTGAATCAAAGAGGCCCTTAGACTGGTTTAGGTCCGGTCATTTTTTATAAATGTGTTATGTCCAAAATTTAATGAACGTGCTCCGGTTTCTATGAAAATAATCAAGTTTCCATGTAGTAATTCATTTATTTATTTATTCTTCTGCGGGGGGTTTGCATGTAATTCATCAGGTCTGAAATATAAAGTACGCCGGCATGGTTGCATATGCTCTGAGTCGTGCATGCACTACGACCCAGATGCTCTATGTCCCACGTGTCGGCAAAAGGAAGCACGTGGAAATAGCCTAGGAGTACATATAGGAGGAAAAATGCGTGAAAAAATATGTACTATGAAGCGTTGCTGCGGTTCAAAAAGGAGACCTAAAGTGATGACAGGTATAGGTCGCACGCACCCACCTAATGGTACTCAGTACTAGACGTACGAGTAATCAGTACTCCATCTGACAACAGCGTCCATGCTACAGCTAGCTCTTCTCCCTCATTTCTCTCTTCTAATTCTAATTCCACCGACACGCGGTGGGCGGGGTGGGGATTTGCCGATAGTCGGTTTGCTCAACTGCGGCCCCACCCAATAGTGAAAATGCTAAGACAACAAGCATTCCCTTGCTTGAGCGGCGTGCCGGACATACCATGTGGGGGTGCGACGTGAACGCGGCAATCTTTACC
Source organism: Thinopyrum elongatum (assembly GCA_011799875.1). NCBI lineage: Eukaryota > Viridiplantae > Streptophyta > Magnoliopsida > Poales > Poaceae > Thinopyrum > Thinopyrum elongatum. The sequence continues at coordinate 164,393,292 of CM022302.1, forward strand.
TTTATAACTTGTACATAGAAAATACCAAGCCAATGCGCGATGAGCGGCGGGCCGGAACAACAGTGTGGGGTGCGACGCGAATGGCACAGGCGTGTTGTAGTACTTGTTCCACTTTCTCGTTTTGAACTTGTGACATGTAGTAACGCTCAGTTTTGAATATATAAGTTTGGTTGTCGCGCCAATATATATACTCCCTCCATGTAGGTTGGGTCGCTGAAGTCAAAATTTGAAACAAAACATGATGGTGACCAGTCTACCTCAGTCCTGGTTTATTACTCCCCATCGTAATCTGTGCTAAAATTTGACCATAAATTTGACTAACAAAAGGTTCATGCATGTCACCAAAATTATATCACAGAAAACTATGTTCAAATACAAATCAAACGATATAATTTTTGTTGACATGCACTAACATTTTGTCAGTTAAATCTTTGGTCCAAATTTATTACAAAAGGGACTAATAAACCGGGACCTAGGTAGTACACCAGGACAAAGACAGTGATACTACATATAATTAGCGCCAAATAAGAGCAAGGGATCACACATGTCATTTACAAATGGAATAAAAATGAGATACACTAATAAAACATCAAGGCCACGAGGCGATGCAGTGCTAGTTACAGGAGGCGAGAAGAAAGATGCATCCATCGACGACCAACTCCTCCTCGACTCAGGGGGCCGACCCACCAAATGGCGGCTAAGTAGCAGCGGGTTTCGTGGCCAGGTCAACGTGCTTCTCAACAATGGCGTCCAAAGATTCCAGCCGGTGGAAGAAGGCCACTGTCTTTTTGTCCTCCCTGGCCTTGTAGTGGCCTATGTAGACGATTTCCTCGTAGACGTGGATGTGTAGGTCGACGGTTTCTTGCATGGTGAGGCGCTGCGCGGCGAGAGCGGCCTCGAGGTGCACATTCTTCGTCGCGACCTCCGGTAGCGCAGGGCCACCAGGGCTTCAAAGAGTTCCTCACCATGGAGGCCGATGAGGGTGGCAGGCAACAAGGAGCCTAGGCGCGCGGGCTGGAGCAGTACGGCAAGGTCGTCTGTGCGCTTCTTGATGGCGGTGAACTTGCGGATGGAGAGGACCATCATGTCGTCCATGCGAGAGGCGAAGCTGACGTTGGCGGTCGCTAGCACCGTCTGGAAGTGCTGCGCGATGCGGGGCTGCAGGCCGGCGTCTTGGATGATCTAGCACAGCCAACTGCCGCTCGCGTCCATCGCCTCCGTAGCTGCTTGTGGTTCTGGTCACTTGGTCTTGGATTGGAGTGAGCAGTGTTGCGCAGAGACTAGGAGTAGAAGGATTGGAGTAGTGGGTGCCTTTATATGAGAGTCCAAACTGCGTTGCATTACATCGTGCTGGCTCCATTCTGCTTCTCCAATTAATTCCCTCTGCATGCTAATTGAGGATGCATCATTGACTATTCAATGTTTCGGGAACCGCTACCCTCTCCCTCCTTGGCATTCAAGCCGTATCAACGTAAATGCGGGTCAAGAAGAGACTAGTCATTACTACATTGTGCACCCCGACCAAGGCGGAGGGGAAAAGGAGAGAACTTAATATTTTTACTATAGTACTACCATTGCATGCAATGAACTGACCGCAGGATGCCGTGCTAGGTAGTCTCAAGGCATTAAAAACATACATGGCCCACGTCTCTTATTGGTTGATTCCTTTATTCATGTCAAGAGACAAGAAACGAGGTCGAGTTAATCCACCGCGCCTAAGTGCTTTGGTAAGCGATCGACACAATAACCGTAAGATCTGCATCCGACGGTGGCACCTATTTGACGCAAACAGCAATAGAAAAGAAATGCCACAAAACTGCGACACCACGCCCCCCTACCCTACACATAAGGCTAGCACGCGAGCGTACACAACTCCCACGTTCGGGTTACGCTTGGCTCTTCGCCTAATCGAGAAGTTGAACAATGATGTCATTTACGACTGGAATAAAAATACCATACACTAATAAAACATTAAGGCCACGACGCGATGCAGTGCTGGTTACAGGAGGCAAGAAGAAAGATGCATCCATCGATGACGTCCACCTCCTAGGCTCAGGGCGCCGGCCCACCAAACGACAACTAAGTAGCAGCAGCTTTCGTGGCCAGGTCGACGTGCTTCTGAACAATGGCGTCCAAACATTCCAGCCGTTGGAAGATGGCTAACGTCTTTCTGTCCTCGCTGGCCTTGTAGTAGCCTAAGTAGATGATTTCCTCATAGACGTGGATGTGCAGGTCGATGGTTTCCTGCACGGCGAGGTGCTGCGCGGCGAGCGCGGCCTCGAGGTGCACATTCTTCATCGCGACCTCCGGCAGCTGCAAGGCCACCGGTGCTTCAAAGAGTTTGTCACCTTGGAGGTCGATGAGGGTGGCAGTGTAGGAGATATACCCTAGAGGCAGTAACAACCGTTATTTTGTATCTCCAAGTTTGTAATGAATGTTTATGTTCCATGCTATAACTGCTATGATTCTCGAGTCTGCAATAACACGAGGCTCGGAGGGAAACTCATGTGCACGTGTGGTATAATAAACGGTAAAATGTATTCCTAGTCTTGCCTCTAAGACTGGCTCAAGTATTGCATGATGATCCTGTTTTCCTGATCATGGGCATGGCTATGCCAGCAATTTTGAGGGCACGATGTTGATAGAACACTTGTGTTGAATCGACCCAGATTGATGTTATGCTATGAGTTTCTATCGTTACAAGTTTATGGTTCTTAACATAGAGATAGTTAATGTTTGCATAATTCCTTAGACCATGAGAGTATTGAGTTCCTTCGTACTTGCTTTGTGAACTTTGGGGTTTGTTAAACATCATCCGTAACTGGGTGGCTATTACGGCGGCTTACGGGTTCACGGAAAAGTATGGCAAGTAACGAGATAGCTCAAGATTGGGATTTGCTCCTCCGACGATGGAGAGATATTCTCGGGCCCTCTCGGTGTTACGGTATCCATCATCGTCTGGCCAGACACCTTGTGATTTGATCACTGGGATGCCGAAAACATAGAAACGAGAAAAGAGAACAAAACCGGTAACGAGGTAACTTGCATAGTGGACAAATTTGTTGATCCACGGGGATGCAATAAATCTCACCTCGGGTGTTTGTGACATATCGCGAAGCAACAGGAATAGCACACAGCAACTGGAGGTTCACTCGAATAATCATTCGTGTGGGTATAGGGGTTAATATGGGTGTCCACGGCTCCGATGTTGATCATTGATCGGAAGGGGTTCCGGGTCATGTCTATACTTCACCGAACCTATAGGGTCACACGCTTAAGGGTCATCTATCTGCTGAATACTAGACAGGGAGTCTGAGAGAAAATCATCGAAAAAGTTTCGGACACCAAAAAAAGTTTCGGACAGCGGAAAAGTTCCGCAGAGAGAACACCGGATGAGTTTCGGTGAAACTGAAAAGTTGTTTTGGGGTATTCCATTAAGTCAAATTGGTTTCGGGATGCCCCTGATAATTCTTGGAGGGTGCCAGAATTATTCTGGAAACTTTCTGGAATTTTCGGGGATAAAAACCGGAAATGCTTCGGAGCTGCCGGAACCGCTTCAGATGCTTTTTCGCAGATGAAATCACTAATCTGGAATTGTTCCAGAACGCGTTGAAAATTATTTTAGTGGGTACTAGAAATGTTCTAAGCCCACATAAATATTTTTAGTTCGTACGGACGCTGAAAAATGTCATCGTGAATAGTGAAAGTGCTTTTTGGGAATTTTTATGGAAAGCACCTTTTGGGAATTTTCCCAAAAGGCTTCTAGAAGCCTTGGGCACTAAGGAAGCCCCCTTGGGGGCCCCCCCCAAGGGGTGGCCGGCCATGGAGGGTGGAGCTCCATGGAGCTCCACATGGCACTCCTTTTTGCTTTATTCTTTATGTAAATGACATAAAGTGGGGGTACTTTTGGTATTTGTGAATGCCAACTTTACCCCTTGGTTTTCCTATAAATAGAGGAGAGTGGGCTGCCCACAAACCTCATCCCTTGCTCTCATACACATGCCATGCATTATCTGGCTTCTTCTCTCCCTCCCACGAAAAGAGTTTCGTAGAGCCGAAAGGCAGTCTGGGTTCCGGCAGGAACTAGTTCTGGACGGCGAAGCCCTGCCGGATAGCTGACACCGTATGTGTGCAACCCCATAGAGAGGTCGTAGTTTCGGTCTTTTGCCCGAGGGGCTGTTCGAGTGTCCTCCCGAAGGGCTGTCCGAGTCTCCGTTCGAGTTTCGAGGGTCCTCCCGAAGGGCTGTCTGCGACACCGTCCGGGGGACTGTCCGACCGCCTCCCGAAGGGCTGTCCGGCGAGGGAGTACATCCTCGCGGTTGGGAGGTTGTAAATCCTAGCTGCGGGGATCTGCACCAACGATCTCCACCGACTCTTCTTCCGCTGCGCTTCGAGTCGGTACGGATCAGATCAAACCTTGTATGCAGTCTCCATAGTGGTCCTGGGCGTGCTCGCTATACCGAAATTTTTTGTTTTCTGTCGCGTTCCCCAACAGTGGCATCAAGAGCCGTGCTATGCGTAGATGCAGGTTACGATCTAGAATACATGGAGATGTATGGGTATTGCATAATATAATTAGGTAGTAGATAAGATCTATTGCTGAAAATTATTTATGCGGGTGACAGATGAAATATGTTACCCGATGTTCTTGTTGCTTCCCTAGAATTTGTGTTTGCTCAATCTCGAGACAGCATGGTGGAATTTGACAAAGTTCTGGCAATCCATGATCCTGATTGATCATGGAAGTGCTATCAGTTCTTTGGGTTCTGCCATAGTCAAAAGAAAGATGAAATTCGCAGATGAAAGGGCATTGCAGATATGATCTGCACGGGGGTCATGCGTATGACGAAGTTTAGTATGGGGCTCGAGATTTAATTATCTCGTGTTTCATACACCCCGAGATGTTAATCTAGCGACTTGAATAATCATACTTGATGATAAAACGTTGGTAGCTGCGGTTTAAGTCAAAACCTTAGAAGCCACGTAAAATAAAATTTTGCATAAACCGATTAGAGGCGTCTAACTTGGTTTTGCAGGATGGTTTGCATGTGATGTGGTATAGCAAGTCTCATATGCAATTTGATTATGTATGAGATGACTATATGATGTAATTAACATGACATGCGTGTCATGATTCGGCATGATGGCTGGAGCCATATGATTGCACTTTAATGACCTGCGTGTCAACCTTAAGTAATGCATTTAATTCTATCCGCTATGGAGATGGCGATATTATCTGATGCATCGACAAGGTGGTGGCAATCTTCGCGAAGGTGAACACCGACGCAAATGCCGAAGACGAAGAATACTTGACTTCTCCGTCAGAAGAGGCTATACCATATCATGCTATTATGAATTGCCTGAGATGTTTATCCCTCTTGATGCACCCTTCTTGATTGCGTGGTAGTCGCTTTTATTAGGGTGATCTCTCACTTAAAATATCAAGTAGTTAGTGTTCTCCCAAGTGTAGCACCGTCACGGCACCTATCTCTTCGGGGTGTCACATGCTAACATGGGCACGAACGATTAGAGAAGTGTGAGGCGGGTGAGTTGAGACCTCGCAGCAAGATCACTTGGTTATCTTGACGTTCAGACATGAAAGTCATGAGCTCGGAACACACGCATCGAAAGATGAACAAGAGTCACATAGAGATGTGATTGGCAAGTTTGCCTAACGATTGAAGTTCTCGCCATCAGTGATGCTACCATCAATGGCGTTGAATTGAAATTTGTGTCTTGAATCACTCACAATCAATTATGAGAGATATTGATTTGAGTGGGAGCGCACTTTAGAATAAAACTGTTTATTCACTAGTGTAAATTTCATTATAAACAAAGTCTAAGTGAAACCTGTGTTTTCCGTTGTAGATCAAATGGCTCGCAACACCGCGTTCAACTTAGGCCCATTGTTAGAGAAAGAGAAGTTAACTGCGACTGGAAACAACTATGCGGACTGGGTCCGCAACCTGAGGATTGTCCTCAGGAGCGCTAAGAAATTGTATGTGCTTGAAAATGCTCTTCCAGCTAAACCGGCGGCAGAGGCCCCGGAAGATGAACAAAATGTCTGGGCCACTAAGGATGATGATCACAACTTAGTGCAGTGCCTCATGCTAGCTTGCATGTGTACAGACCTTCAAAAACGTTTTGAATTCCATAAACCCCGTGATATGATCCGGGAATTGGATGCTCTGTACAAGGAAACCGCAAAGTCTGAACGATTTGATATCATGAAGGCTTTGATGGATTGCAAGATGGCTGAGGGTAGTTCAGTTGGCGAACACGTGGTCAAAATGATTGGCTATGCTGAAAGGCTTAAAACCCTGGAATTTCCACTTCCACCTGGCCATACGATGGACATGTTGCTTTCTTCACTCCCCCCGTCTTACGACGGTTTTGTATTAAACTACAACATGAGTGGGATGGAGAAGGAACCGGAAGAGGTGCTCGCCATGCTGAAAACTGCAGAAGGAGGACTGCGGAAAAATCGCAAGCAAGTGTTGCTTGTGAATAAAACCGCCAGTTTCAAAAAGAAGAAAGGAAAGCCAAAGAAGGGCAAGGGCGCCGGTAAGACCGGATCCCAAAGCAACTCTAAGGGCGGAGCCAAGAATGAAACTGAGTGCTTCTACTGCAAGGGCACAGGACACTGGAAGAGAAACTGCAAGAAGTATCTGGAAGATAAGAAGTCTGGGAAAACCGGAAAAGGTATAATTGTTATACAAGTTAATGTCATTGACGTTTTGCTTGCTAGCGAAAATTCTAAGTCTTGGGTATTTGATACCGGATCGGTTGCTCACATTTGCAACTCGATACAGGGGCTTCAGAAGGTGCGCAAGCTGGAAAAGAATGAAGTCGTGATGCGCGTCGGGAACGGCGCTGGGATCGCCGCTCAAGCCGTCGGCATTATGCCTCTACGTCTCCCTTCAGGATTTATCTTAGAACTAAGTAACTGTTATTTTGTTCCACTGTTGTGTAGAAACATTATCTCCGGATCATGTTTAGTACATGATGGGTATTCGTACAAGTCTGAGAACAATGGTTGTTCACTTTATTGTAAGGATATGTTTTATGGATTTGCACCCATTGTTGGGGGCCTTTTCATACTAAATCTTGAATGTGGAAATGATGTCTTTAACGTGAATGCTAAACGCCTTAAGAAGGCTGATTCCACCGCCACTTTCTTGTGGCACTGTCGGCTTGGCCACATTGGAAAGAAACGCATGCAAAGACTCCATAAAGATGGAGTTTTACCGTCCTTTGATTTTGAATCATTTGACATATGTGAAGCTTGCTTAATGGGGAAAATGACCAAGACGCCGTTCACGGGTCATCCTGAACGGGCGGGTGAATTATTGGAAATAATACATAGTGATGTATGTGGTCCAATGAACACAGCCGCACGGGGTGGGTATTTCTACTTCGTGACTTTTACTGATGATTTAAGTCGGTATGGCTATATCTACTTAATGAAGCATAAGTCGGAAACCTTTGAAAAGTTCAAAGAATTTCAGAATGAGGTAGAAAATCATCGTGACAAAAAGATTAAGTTTCTGCGGTCTGATCGCGGAGGCGAGTATCTTAGTCATGAGTTTGGCCAACATCTAAGTGAACGTGGAATCATTTCACAGCTTACGCCTCCCAGAACTCCACAGCGAAATGGAGTATCGGAAAGACGTAACCGAACCCTGTTGGACATGGTAAGGTCGATGATGTCCCTTACAAATCTTCCGATATCTTTTTGGGGTCACGCACTAGAAACTGCCGCTTATACACTAAACAAAGCACCGTCAAAATCTGTTGAGACGACGCCATATGAGTTATGGTATGGGAAGAAACCCAGTGTGTCGCATCTCAAGATTTGGGGTTGTGAAGCATATGTAAAACGTTTACAGCCTCAAAAACTCGATCCCAGATCAGACAAATGTTACTTTGTAGGTTATCCAAAGGAAACCTTTGGGTATTCCTTCTACCACCCATCCGAGGGCAAAGTGTTTGTCGCAAAAACTGGAAGCTTTCTCGAGAAAGAATTTCTCGCTAAAGAAGTGAGTGGGAGGACACTACAACTTAGTGAGATTAGTGAATCTTCGGCAACCGTTGATATGGCTAAGGAACCGGAAGAGATTCCGCTAATTATCCCTACAACTGAGCCGGAAGTTATCGCATATGATGCGGGGACTTCAAACAATGTTGTAACTGAACCGCGCAGATCAGGCAGGGCTATCCAGCCACCTGAGTGGTTTCATAACGAAATCTTCATTCTTGAAGACGATGAACCTGCGCACTACAAGGAAGCGATGGCGGGGCCCAGCTCAAAGGAATGGCACAAGGCCATGAGATCCGAAATGGAATCCATGTACGAAAACCAAGTTTGGAACTTGGAAGAACTTCCAGAAGGCGTAAAGCCGATTGGTTGTAAATGGATTTTCAAAAAGAAGACGGACGCGGATGGTAACATTACTATCCACAAAGCTAGACTTGTCGCGAAAGGGTTCACGCAAGTTCCAGGAGTGGACTATGACGAGACTTTCTCGCCTGTAGCTATGCTTAGGTCTGTTCGGATATTGCTAGCAATTGCTGCTTATTTCGACTATGAAATATGGCAGATGGATGTCAAAACGGCTTTCCTAAATGGAAACCTCAAAGAGGATGTATACATGATACAGCCGGAAGGTTTTGTCATTCATGAGGATGCTGGAAAGGTATGCAAACTTCAGAAAGCTATTTATGGTCTGAAGCAAGCATCAAGGAGCTGGAACATTCGTTTTGATGAAGTGGTCAAAGAGTTTGGCTTCATCAGGAATGACGAAGAATCTTGTGTTTACAAGAAGTTTAGTGGGAGCGCAAAAGCATTTCTAATCTTGTATGTGGATGACATATTATTGATTGGAAATGACATGAATTTTCTTAGCGAAATAAAAGAATCATTGAAGAAAAGGTTTTCAATGAAAGACTTAGGCGAAGCAGCATATGTATTGGGCATCAGAATCTATAGAGATAGATCAAAACGCCTGATAGCGCTTAGCAAAGCACGTACATTGACAAGGTGTTGAAAAGGTTCAACATGGAGAACTCCAAGAAAGGCCTACTCCCCATGTCACCTGGCACAGTGCTTTGCAAGAATCAGAGTCCTCGAATTCTCAATGAGCGAGTACAAATGAATGATGTTCCATATGCCTCGGCAGTTGGTTCTATTATGTATGCCATGCTATGTACAAGACCGGATGTTTCCTATGCGCTAAGTGTTAGCAGCCGGTACCAAAGTGATCCAGGATTGGAACACTGGGCCGCAGTCAAGGGTATTCTTAAGTACCTCAGACGGACCAAGGATTTACTCCTTGTGTACGGAGGTGATGAAGAGCTCATTGTAAGTGGTTACACTGATGCAGGCTTCATGACTGACCCAGATGACTTCAAATCTCAATCAGGCTATGTTTTCATGTTGAACGGTGGCGCAGTTGATTGGAAAAGTTCCAAACAAAAGACTGTGGCAGATTCTACGACGGAGGCGGAGTATGTTGCAGCTTCAGAAGCCTCCAAGGAGGCGGTATGGATCAAGCAATTTCTTGAAGACCTTGGTGTGGTTCCAAGTGCTCTGGACCCGGTGGAGATCTATTGTGATAATAGTGGTGCCGTGGCTCAGGCAAGGGAGCCAAGTTCGCACCATAAGACAAGACATATTCAACGCAAATATAAACTCATTCGACATCATGTCGAAGAGGGTTTAGTGAAAGTACGCAAAGTTCACACGGATCTGAATGTGTCAGACCCGATGACAAAGCCTCTACCACGAGCAAAGCATGAGCAACACCGGATAGCCATTGGTGTTAGGGAAGCCATGTAACTGGGTTATGACTCTAGTGCAAGTGGGAGTCTGTAGGAGATATACCCTAGAGGCAGTAACAACCGTTATTTTGTATCTCCAAGTTTGTAATGAATGTTTATGTTCCATGCTATAACTGCTATGATTCTCGAGTCTGCAATAACACGAGGCTCGGAGGGAAACTCATGTGCACGTGTGGTATAATAAACGGTAAAATGTATTCCTAGTCTTGCCTCTAAGACTGGCTCAAGTATTGCATGATGATCCTGTTTTCCTGATCATGGGCATGGCTATGCCAGCAATTTTGAGGGCACGATGTTGATAGAACACTTGTGTTGAATCGACCCAGATTGATGTTATGCTATGAGTTTCTATCGTTACAAGTTTATGGTTCTTAACATAGAGATAGTTAATGTTTGCATAATTCCTTAGACCATGAGAGTATTGAGTTCCTTCGTACTTGCTTTGTGAACTTTGGGGTTTGTTAAACATCATCCGTAACTGGGTGGCTATTACGGCGGCTTACGGGTTCACGGAAAAGTATGGCAAGTAACGAGATAGCTCAAGATTGGGATTTGCTCCTCCGACGATGGAGAGATATTCTCGGGCCCTCTCGGTGTTACGGTATCCATCATCGTCTGGCCAGACACCTTGTGATTTGATCACTGGGATGCCGAAAACATAGAAACGAGAAAAGAGAACAAAACCGGTAACGAGGTAACTTGCATAGTGGACAAATTTGTTGATCCACGGGGATGCAATAAATCTCACCTCGGGTGTTTGTGACATATCGCGAAGCAACAGGAATAGCACACAGCAACTGGAGGTTCACTCGAATAATCATTCGTGTGGGTATAGGGGTTAATATGGGTGTCCACGGCTCCGATGTTGATCATTGATCGGAAGGGGTTCCGGGTCATGTCTATACTTCACCGAACCTATAGGGTCACACGCTTAAGGGTCATCTATCTGCTGAATACTAGACAGGGAGTCTGAGAGAAAATCACCGAAAAAGTTTCGGACACCAAAAAAGTTTCGGACAGCGGAAAAGTTCCGCAGAGAGAACACCGGATGAGTTTCGGTGAAACTGAAAAGTTGTTTTGGGGTATTCCATTAAGTCAAATTGGTTTCGGGATGCCCCTGATAATTCTTGGAGGGTGCCAGAATTATTCTGGAAACTTTCTGGAATTTTCGGGGACAAAAACCAGAAATGTTTCGGAGCTGCCGGAACCGCTTCAGATGCTTTTTCGCAGATGAAATCACTAATCTGGAATTGTTCCAGAACGCGTTGAAAATTATTTTAGTGGGTACTAGAAATGTTCTAAGCCCACATAAATATTTTTAGTTCGTACGGACGCTGAAAAATGTCATCGTGAATAGTGAAAGTGCTTTTTGGGAATTTTTATGGAAAGCACCTTTTGGGAATTTTCCCAAAAGGCTTCTAGAAGCCTTGGGCACTAAGGAAGCCCCCTTGGGGGGCCCCCCCCAAGGGGTGGCCGGCCATGGAGGGTGGAGCTCCATGGAGCTCCACATGGCACTCCTTTTTGCTTTATTCTTTATGTAAATGACATAAAGTGGGGGTACTTTTGGTATTTGTGAATGCCAACTTTACCCCTTGGTTTTCCTATAAATAGAGGAGAGTGGGCTGCCCACAAACCTCATCGCTTGCTCTCATACACATGCCATGCATTATCTGGCTTCTTCTCTCCCTCCCACGAAAAGAGTTTCGTAGAGCCGAAAGGCTGTCTGGGTTCCGGCAGGAACTAGTTCTGGACGGCGAAGCCCTGCCGGATAGCTGACACCGTATGTGTGCAACCCCATAGAGAGGTCGTAGTTTCGGTCTTTTGCCCGAGGGGCTGTTCGAGTGTCCTCCCGAAGGGCTGTCCGAGTCTCCGTTCGAGTTTCGAGGGTCCTCCCGAAGGGCTGTCTGCGACATCGTCCGGGGGACTGTCCGACCGCCTCCCGAAGGGCTGTCCGGCGAGGGAGTACATCCTCGCGGTTGGGAGGTTGTAAATCCTAGCTGCGGGGATCTGCACCAACGATCTCCACCGACTCTTCTTCCGCTGCGCTTCGAGTCGGTACGGATCAGATCAAACCTTGTATGCAGTCTCCATAGTGGTCCTGGGCGTGCTCGCTATACCGAAAATTTTTGTTTTCTGTCACGTTCCCCAACAGGCAGGCAATGAGGAGCCTGGGCACGCGGGCTGGAGCAGTACGGTAAGGTCGTCTGCGCACTTCTTGACGGCGGTGAACTTGCGGATGGAGCCGACCATCATCTCGCACATGCGAGAGGCGAAGCCGGCGTCGACGAGGGCTATGACACCGGTGGTCGCCAGCACCGTCTGGGAATGCTGCGCGGTGTGGGGCCGCAGGCCGGCATCTTGGATGATCTGGCACAGCCGACTGCCGCTCGCGTCCATCGACACCATGGGTGCTTGTGGCTTCTGGTCACTTGGTCTTGGTCTTGGATTGGAGTGGGTAGTGTTGCGCAGAGACTAGGAGTAGATGGATTGGAGTGGTGGCGCGCCTTTATATGAGAGTCCAAACTGCATTGCATTCACATTGTGTTGGCTCCATTCTGCTTCTCCAATTACTTACCTCTGCATGCTAATTGAATGCAGAGGCATCATTGATCGTTCAATGTTTCGGGAACCGCTACCCTCTCCTTCGTTGGCATTCAAGCCGTATCAACGTAAATGTGTGTCAAAAAGAGACTAGTCAGTAGTAGTATACTCAATATTGTGCACCGCGACCAAGGCGGAGAGGAAAATGAGAGAACTTAATATGTATTTATTTACGGTGTAGATTCACTCATTTTGCTCCGTATGTACTCATTTACGGTGTTTTCACTTGTTGAAATCTCTAGAAAGACAAATATTTAGGAACAGAGGGAGTAGTCCCTCCTTTCTGGTTTACAGGGCCATACTATTAAGAGCAAGTACAATAGTGGGCTTATAGCCTGCTTACATGGCAATTTTGTCTATGTGGAGGAGAGAGACATAAAAAATGCAAGAGCCCGGCTATATGCGTGCTCCAAGGCAGATGCAATAAATGCGAGGAAAGAGATAGAGAGAAGATGAGAAAAAGTACTACTAATCTTATAGCCAACCTTATAGCTAAGCTTGTTGTATATAAGTGACTATATGTGTTGGCTATAAATGATATGGCAACATCTTATAGTCAGCAATTGGCTGTATTAGTAACCATGTTCTAACCATGCTCTTACTTTTTTATGTCTCTCTCCTCCACATAGGCAAAGTTGCCATGTAAGCAGGTTATAAGCCCACTATTGTACTTGCTCTGAACTGACCGCTGCATGCCGTGCTAGGTACTACGTCCCACGTCTCTCATTAGTTGATTCCTATTCATGTCTAGAAACAAGAAACTTGTATGGGTTTGTAATGGGATTATTTGATTTTTGTAAGATGACTATTACTAGCAATCGCCACAATAACCGTAAGATCTGCATCCGATGGTGGCACCTATTGGACGCAAACAGCAGTAGAAAAGAATTGCCACAAAACTGCCGCGCCACGCCCCACCCCTACACAAAGACTGCCACGCGAGCGTTCGCAACTGCCACATTCAGGTTGCGCTTGGCTCTTCGCCTCTTCGAGAAGACGAACAATGATGTTACTACTTCTACAGTATCGAATCAACTGCTGCATGTCCGTCCACCACGTGCGGGAGGGATAGCTTGTTGTATTAAGCAAAAGCCTCTCCTCGTCTCCGAGCCACCGCGCGCATGGGCGAGGGAGAGGGCGTACTAGTAGTAAAATCAAGCTTCTCCTTGTTGTACGAGTTGACGCGACACATCATAGCACTGGCCCCACATGCTTGACTCTAAACTTGGCTAAAAGACCCGCAGTGTACAATATATTTGCTGCAACCTCTAACATTTACCCCACCACAAATTAAAATATATATTCCTCTCTTGACCAAATCAGCATGCAAACTACAATCACCAGGATGACAGGTAGGGCCAGAAGATTATTTTAATCAAAAAATGCTTCGAGACGGCCTCATAGCATGGAGCCGACTCCAATGATTATGTGGAGAGTATCATATACTAGTATCATGCATATATGATAGTACTAGTGTATGATACTACCTCCATAGTGCATAATATCATAGAGTAGTGTATCATAGATGATCATATTTATTGCCAAACATGATACGGTATCTACCTATGTTACCCTCTCTCTCTTCTTTAATTATCTGCCACATAAGCATGTTTACCCCCACTATGGCCAGCCTTAAAGGCTGGTCATAGTGGGGAGTAAATTATACTAGTGTCATGCATATGATACTAGTCTAAGTTACTACCTCCATAGTGCAAAGTAACATAGTAGTAGCAGTATCATAGATGGCTTTATTTATTAGCTTGTAGACTAATCCTTTCTCGGAAAGCGCTATGTTACAGTAACATATTATGTTACTCTAAACACCTCTTTCCTCATTAACTACATGCCACATAAGCAAAATTTTCTTGGAGTGCGCTATGTTACTATCTAAGTTATGTACACGCTAATCCTAGACTAGTTACTACTACCTCCCCTACACATGAAATTGCCACACGAGCGTTCAGGTTGCGCTTGGCTCTTCGCCTCTTCGGGAAGTCGAACTTGATGGTAATATTACTATGTTACCACATGACTCTCTTTCTTCATTGATTACTTGCCACATCATCTACTTTGCCTAGACATGTGTGATGTTACCACCTATGTTACTCCCATTGTGGGTAGTCTTATTGGTTGATTCCTCGTGTCTAGAAACAAGAAACGTGGTCGAGTTTGTTTTCGGATTATTCAATTTTCGTAAGATGACTATAACTAGCAATCGCCACAATAACCGTAAGATCTGCATCCGACGGTGGCACCTATTGGACGCAAACAGCAATAGAAAAGAATTGCCACAAAATTGCCACACCACACCCCACCCCTACACATAAGACTTCCATGCGAGCATTCGCAACTGCCACGTTCAGGAAGTCGAACAATGATGTTACTACTTCTATAGTATCGAAACAACTGCTGCATGTCCCGTCCACCGCGTGGGCGAGGGAGAGCTTGTTGTAGGAGTACTAAAAGCAAAAGCCTCTCCTCGTCTGCGAGCCACCGCGCGCATGGGCGAGGGAGAGGGCATACTACTAGTAATCAAGCTTCTCCTTGTTGTACGAGCTGACGTGACACATCATAGCACGGGTCCCACATGCTTGCCTCTAAACTTGGCTAAAAGACACACATTGTGTAATATTTGCTGCAACCACTAACATTTACCCCACCACAAAGTAAAATATATATTCATCTTTTGACCAGATCAGCGTGCAAACTACAATAACCAGGATGACAGGTAGGGACAGAAGATTATTTTAATCAAAAAAATGCTTCAAGACGGCCTCATAGCATGGAGCCGACTCCAACGATTTTAAGCTTAGAGGCACGGTACACGCTATCCTAGACTATGTTACTATACTACTACCTCCCCTACACATGAAACTGCCACACGAGCGTTCGGGTTGCGGTTGGCTCTTTGCCTCTTCAGGAAGTCGAAGAATGATGGTACTACTACAGTGGAGTACTACTAGTATGCTTCTGGCCATCTGACACCGAATGAACTGCTGCATGTCCACCGCGTGCGGGAGGGAGAGTGTGTAGCGAAAGCTTCTCCTAGTCCTGCGAGCCACCACGCTCATGGGCGAGGGAGAGGGCGTTGTAATCAAACTTCTCCTTATTGTACGAGTTGAAGCGACACATCAAAGCAGTGCACTCGATATATTTCAATAATTTGCGTTTACCGATGCATTAATTACAATGCATGCATGCATGCCATGACTTTCCTTTTAATACTTGCATGTGTTGATTTAATGCACCTTTAAGTAGTATGAATATGTGATGGTAAAACTTTCTAATTCCCCGGCCCTAAAGCGAGAGATGGTGGTGCACGAGGAGGGTGAGATCATGCCGACAGAACAGGACCCGACGATGGAGCTCTCTATGGTCTCTATGGACCTCACCTTCCTCCACTACCCCTTGTGCCTCCACCCCTTGAAGCCTCTAGTGTATGAGGTTCGAATACACCTTGTCTGTTCGGCTGATCGAGCAAGGTGCAGGTTTCTTGATTGATGTGATGTTCGATTGATTTGTGCAGTGCAAGGGAGGGCACCTGGCCTGCGCGGACTGCTGCAGCGAGCGCCCCGGGAACCAGCGGCAGTGCCAGAAGTGCGAGCGCGGCGGCGGCTTCGACGTGCTGAACACGGTGATGGACACTGTCCTCTCCTCGGTGAGGGTGGAGTGCCCGCACGAAGGCTGTGGGCTCTATGTCACTTACCACAAGCTCGCCGATCACCAGAGCGCGTGTCCGCTCGCGCCCTGCAAATGCCCCGTGCCCATCTGCGGCTACGAAGGCCCGCCACCGGCGCTCCCCCACCACATCAGCACTGTGCATCCCATGCCCGTGCACAGGATCCAGTACGGCAAGGTGCTCCAGCTGCAAGTGCCAGTGTCGGAGCCGCGACTCTTGCTATTCGCGGAGGAGGACGACCGCGCATTTTTCTTGGTCAGCGGCGTGCTCGACATCGGCGCGCCTATCGCCGTGTCGGTCATCTGCATCAGAGCAGGGGCGTCCCGACCGCCGCACTACGCGGCCAAGCTGTGGGCGAACGGCCCACCGGGTTAGCCCAAAGGCAGGACCGACGCCGTCAAGGTGGAAATCGAGGTGACAAGCAGCAAGGATCCTGGCGCTATCGCCGTGCAGGAGCTGACCTTCTTCACAGTTCTGCCCAAGCTGCTGGCCGGGGCTGGGTTGTCGAGGACGGTGTCCCTCCACATTTAGATTGACAAGCTCACCTCCTAAATGATTCTACAGTGCCTTCTATTTATCTTAGTAATATGCTAATATAGGGGTTAGCTCGGTCTACTTTAGCTTAAGAGATGGTGGATTTTGGTGGCGATGCAGCAATTACTTCGACATCAGATCAGCAGTTAAAGTAATTTCCAACAGTTGAACGGATATTTTGTGTCTGTTGGATATAAAGATCCTTTGGGTAAGCAGTATAAGCTGCTTAGGGCATCCACAATGTATGCCAAATTGTCTTTTGGCTTTTGGAACCACTTTACACCATTGTGCAACCTAGTGCCAAATTAAAGATTCCAGGAACCTATGCTTGTAGGAGCGCCGATGCCAAACTGTGCTTGGTAATAAACAATGTTTCTTTTGGCCGAGCTAGCAGATGCTCTTGTACAACCTGCATGCAGTTGTGTAGAGAAGGGAAGATTTTTGGCATTATTTTATTCAGTAGTGGGACCCACTATACAGAAATTTGGAACCACACTCATTGTAGGCTAAATGGTATATTTGACACCGATGCCAAATACTAGTACGTGGCATATTTGGCAACATCAACACTATGGATGCCCTTATATGCTTGTTTGTTGAGGAAGTGTTGCATACTTCTGCGAGTTGACACGACACATCAAAGTAGTACTACTACTAGTAGTACTCACCCGACTGCGCACCAGGCAGACGAAGCTCGTGTCGTGTTGGTGCCGTGTGCGGCCCGCACATTAACCAAAACTTCACGCCTCCAGCTTAGCCTCCACGTTTTAAAATTCTCAATCTCAAGGCCAAGGAGCAATGGGAACCTATGATAGAGCCAATCGGATGGTTGAGAACACTACAATTTGTAGCTACAAATGCGTGTGTGAGAGAGGACGAGTGCGTGCGTGCACCTCTTCTCTTCGTGTATAACGTACTAAACTCGTAGTACAAGTGTATGTGGGTGGCATCGACCTAGGGAGCTAGAGATGGTGCGTAAGAGAAGTCCCGAGAGACTAGGTGTGTGCGTGGGAAAGAGGAAGGGAGATGATATGTGTCGATGTAATGCGTGTGAAAAAAAGACTAGTCTATAGCTCGCCACGAGGCTATTCCTGGCGAACGCCCCAATAACCGTAAGATATGTATCCGACGGTGCCAGTTATTGCATGTACACATCAATAGAAAAACAAGTACTGTGGCATAATACAAAACTGCTACACCACGGCCGAGAACGCGTGCCACGTTATGCCATCCGGGAATAGTGCCGCACTTCGAAACTAGAACCGTCAATAAATTTTGAGCTTGCGTCTCGTCACATTCCAAATTACTACCACGCTATATTTAATTGCAAACCTGTTCACACTGATCAAAACCTAAACGGTTTCCCACTTAGGAGCGTATTAGTACTCGGTTATAAATACTCTGCTCCAAGATGACTGCACATTCCTCCTCAACTCCTCATCCACAAAAACAAACAAGTCTTTCATCGTCGTTCCCTTGCGTCTGCCATGGCTCGCATGAGTTCTGGGTCGAGAGATTACTATCAGGGAGAAGCGAGCATGGGAGCGGAAGCACGAGAGATGTCCTGCCTCGCTGCGAAAGCAGCCGACATGTCCTGCCGTGCCGCCGTAGCAGCACAGAGGTCCCGCCGCACCGCCAAAGCAGCACAGAGGTCCCGCCGCGCCGTCGATGCAGCAGACTGGTCCGGCCGCACCGCGGAACCAGCAGAGATGTGTGGCCGCACCGCGAATGCAGCAGGGAGGTCCTCCCGGGCCCGGCGGCCTGGGAAAATATCTCGCGGGCAGGCGAGGACTCTCACAGGCGCATGCGCGCTATGCTCAATGGCCTGATGGGTCGGATCTCTGACTGGATGAAGCTGCAGGACAAGATGAATGCCTCGTTTGAAAATGCTACCGGTGTCATTCGGCGACTAGGGGATGATAAGGCGAAGCTCCGCACCGAGCGCGACCTGCTGAGGGCGAAGATCGCCGGAAGGGCGAAGCAAGCGGAGGAGACCGCTGCCTTGTTGAAGAGGACGGGCGTCATCGTCAAGAAACTTATGGACAAGAATGCCATGCTCCGCATCGAGCGCGAAAGGCTGGTGGAGGAATCTGTGGATGCTGCCAAGCAGCATATTGAGGACATGAAACTGATGAAAGATATCATCGCCGCTCGCCGCGAGAACTAGTCTCCGTGACCTGCAACGCATCAAGAAAGTAGAGATCAGCGAGCCAGAGCATTGTATGCGTCCTCCTTCTTCTTTTGCCCTTGTGTATTTCGGGCGTAGCCGCATGTGGCTTTTTTAATTATCTTCCTAAATATGTAAGACAATTATTATTCACTGTCATCGTTCTTATATATTCATCAATCTTGCTATAAGTCGCAGTAGATGCTAAGGTCCGTCGGATCTTACATCAAGATCCGTGCAAAATTTTCTTTTCAGATTTTTTTTTCTTAAATCTCAGTCGAGTGAGACATAGCCACGCCATTAAACAGGGGCTCGGGCGCCATAAATGGAGACTTTGGGAGAGAGGTGGGCATCAGGTGGAGGTCAAAGGGCTCTCCTCGCGATAAGCACACGCAGGGGTCTGACCGCACGCCTCCCGTACTCAAATAGATACCCCGCACGGTACCTCCTAGCCAATAAAAAAAAGGGGACGCATGGCGGCATGTAAATGGTAAGTAGAACACCCACAGTTTCAATAATACTTGTGTTTTCGATTGTAACGTGACAGTACTTGTTCCAAAATGACTTTGTTGATTGTTAATGTGTGCGCCTTCGCAAATCGGATAGCAAAATTACCACAGCATGTTGGTGCCATGTCATGACACCAAGCCAAGTTTCATGATTTTCATGCGTGTTTTGGATTTACAGGAATTAGAAAACCAAGTTTCTTAATGTTTCCGGCCGAGCCATGACGCCCAGATGTTTGAATTTCAGTCCCATTTATTGCATGGGACCTAGAAATTCACCCGAGGACACACATGTGATTTTTCAACCAACTTTGATGCACTAGAGCATGTGCTTGTAGTTCAAATTTGAATTATGCACATTAAATGACCAGAAACTCAATTAATGTATAAAAAAGGACAAACGAACCCGGAATAATTCCAAAATTTAACATGGCACTCATATAGTTCTATGTTGCCTCTGTAAAGAAAATCAGGGGGCAGCGTATATCGTTTCGCACGCAAAGGTGACACATTCCCTCTCAGAACCACGAGCCTTCTTGAGAGAAGCTCCAGTTTGCAAGAAGCTTATACCAAAACTTGTTCCATTTCGGCCAAATTTTTTACCACAGCATGTTAGTGCCATGACATGACACCATGCCAAGTTTCATGATTTTCAGGTGAGTTTTGGATTTACAGAAATTTAAAAACCAAGTTTCTCAATGTTCTCGGCCGAGCCACGAGGCCAGATGTTGAATTTCATTCCCATTTCTTGCAAGGGGCCTAGAAATTCACCCAAGGACACACATGTGATTTTTCAACCAACTTTGTTGCACTGGAGCATGTGCTTGCAGTTCAAATTTGAATTATGCACATTAAATGACCAGAAACTCAATTAATGTATAAAAAAGGCCAAACGAACCCGGAATAATTCCAAAATTTAACACGGCACTCATATAGTTCTATGTTGCCTTTGTAAAGAAAATTAGGGGGGAGGCAGCGTATATCGTTTTGCACACAAAGGTGACATGTTCCCTCTCAGAACCATGAGGCTTCTTGAGAGAAGCTCCGGTTTGCAAGAAGCTTAGACCAAAACTTGTTCCAATTCGGCCAATTTTTTTCCCACAGCATGTTAGTTCCATGACATAACACCATGCCAAGTTTCATGATTTTCAGGCGAGTTTTGGATTTACAGGAATTTAAAAACCAAGTTTCTCAATGTTCTCGGCCGAGCCACGACACCCAGATGTTTCAATTTCATTCCCATTTCTTGCATGGGACCTAGAAATTCACCCAAGGACACATATGTGATTTTTCAACCAACTTTGGTGCACTGGAGCATGTGCTTGCAGTTCAAATTTGAATTATGCACATTAAATGACCAGAAACTCAATTAATATATATAAAATGCCAAACGAACCCGGAATAATTCCAAAATTTAACACGGCACTCATATAGTTCTATGGTGACATGTTCCCTCCCAGAACCACGAGGGTTCTCGAGAGAAGCTCCGGTTTGCAAAAAGCTTATACCAAAACTTGTCCCAATTCGGCCAAATTTTATACATATGAAAACAGGGTTTAGATTATCCCGAACATCTCGCTACCTAGACCAATGTACTGTGATTTGAATTCAACATAAAATGGATACAAATATTTGAATTGGAGATCGTATGGTACATGTAGTTCATATTTAAATATGATTACTACTATATGCATGTTTTCTATTATCAAGATAATATTTAAATGATGGTATAACTTGACAACAATCATATTCAAATAAGGAAAATTGATTCAAATTTAGTCCATATGGTAGACGATAATATATATATTCATAGAGTGGAGTAAAATGTTCATATAAGATGGAAGATAAAATTGTAGGACTACATCCATTGTAAACCACAAGATCACCTAACGATATATTCGAATTCTACATAACGTGGATTCAAAACTTGAAATTCGAGATCCTGGCATTTGTAATCATATAAAAAGGGACATGACTCTTTCTTGTGGTGGGAATTGATTTGTTTTTTGTTGTTCTTGAGGGAAGTGCGAATTGATTTGGTACTGTACATGCTAATCTTGTTCTCCCGATTTATTTATATTTTTCTTCTAGTTTTTCAATGGCATTTATAGCAATATAGTAAAAGGGTACATGACTCTCTTGTGTCTTGTATGAATTGTCTTTTTTTGTACACGTTAAGTTTGTTCTGCCGAACATGGAATCCGCGCCTTGTTATCCCGAAATTTTCAAGCTCGAGTATTTTTTGTCTCTTCTGCTGCGAAACTCCCGCCTCTTTAACCCACGCCGCGTTATCTCGAAATTTCGATGCGCGTGAAAACTCCCTCCTCATCCGAAATCGGTCCCGCAGCCCAGACACGCAAAATCCCCCTTCTACCCCTCAGCCGGAAGTGCCGCCTCAACGTCAGTGGTCAAAACCGGTGGGGGTTCATTCGTAACTTACCCCACATTTCGGACAAGCGTGTCCCTAAGCCATGGCTCCCCCTACCTTCCCCTTCACACCCCACCATTCATACACCAAGGCCGCAAAAACCCACGAAACCCCACGCTCCTCCGTCGGCCTCCCGACCGCCGCCCAGCCGGAGCCTCTTCCCCAACGACATCGTCCACAGCAACAGCTCGATGTCCCTCATCCACCGCACCGGCTGAGGATCCATCGTCGATCTCGTCATCCCGCCAGATTAGCCGCCCCGTCCTCCACCTCCATCCCCACAACGTCGTCTTGACCTGCCCCATCGGAACCGCAGCACCCTCACCAATTCCTCCGATGAAGACAAGGCCTACTCGGCGCCACCAAGGAGGTTCTGCACTCACCACTGCATTTTATCTTTTATTTGATCTTACGGGGCTGCCGGTGCTCGATACCGAGCAGCCATGGCGGGTCTCCATCGACGGCGCCATCACCGGCCACTTCCTCCACGGCGTCTCTCCCCCGTGTCGTTGCTTCCTCGGTGGCAACTTCCACACCAGCAGTAGCTGCTGCTGCTCCGGCTCTCGCTCGCGCTGCGGCTCTGCTCTTACTGTCGGTCGCGCTGCTGCACTGCTCTTGCTTTTGTTTGCGCTGCTGGTCTGCTCTGCTCTTGCTGTCGGTCGCGCTGCTGCTCCGCTCTTGCTCTTGTTCGTGCTAGTGCTCCGCTCTTGTTCTCGTTCATGCTGCTGCTCCGCTCTTGCTCTCATTCCTGCTGCTGCTCTGCTCTTGCTCTCGCTCGCGCTGCTGCTGCTGCACGACCTGCGGCAGCTACAAGAGTTGCTGCTTTAGCACTCGCTCGCGGTGCTACTGCATGAGCTGCTCTCTGCTACTACGTTCCCTGCTCAAGCGGCTGCTGATTTAGATCACTGCTTCTCTGCTACCAGTGCTCGAACGCCATAAACTTCTATTGCAGTGCTCTGCTACTAGTTCAATCAGTTTTGTCAGTAAAATTCAGTTTCGACTGTAAAGTTTAGTTTCTTCAGTTAAGTTCAGAGTCAACAATATTTACAACATCTGTCGGAGCGGCCACGGCGTGGCTGATGCATTTTACATCTAGCACTTTTTGGTGATGTATTTTACATCATCTATTGAACATGCTATTAGACTCCCACTTCAGATTAACGTTGTCTGTCTTGTCCTGCTTCAGCCTCGTCGTCGTACACCTCACCAGAGCTGCTCCAACGACGGAGCCGTCCATCACAGTGGAGCAGTACCCTTGGTGCCATCTCCAGAGGCCTCAAATCTTCTTCCCTGCCTCCGACAGTCACACCAGCATCACCATCCTCCACGTCCAACCCAATGATGCTGAGGTCGACAAGGCTATGCCAAAGAGGTTGTACACTTGTCGCATCACGTTGTTACTCTACATTCATGTCGATCCCTCAGGGATCCTTTGGTTCAAAGCAGTTGCAAATCTAGAAAGAAATGAATCGTGGTCACAAAGCTAACAGGGAGAAAACTAAATGCTCTTTTGAACCACAATTTGAATCGGTTTAGCAAGATAGCCATTATATGATATTCATGTGGACCAAATCTAAGCTCACAAAATATTTCGAGGGCAGGCTTCAACCTGTTGAAGACTTCCTACTAGAATCGCCACTGGTTCAAAGAAAAAGTGAAGGAAAACATAGGATTTGGAAACTTTACTATGGTACTACTATTCGTGCATTTGGTTAGAAGGAATGGAGCAAAGCAAAACTGGAGGATTTTTTTCCTTTGGTGTCTCTTTCAAAGAAAAAACGTGGGAATTTTAATATCCACTTGGATGTCCTTTTCAAATTAATATGCATGAAGAACAGGACTAAGTGCATTACCGGCATAATAAGATTCTTATTTTACATTTTCATGTGGTTTGACTTTAATTTGACCATGTTTCTCCATTCCTGTGTTCTTCCAATTCATGTGAACCAAACACCTAGGTTGACAGAAATCCTATGTTTGCAAATGCTCTGTTTTGCACGTGCATTCCTATCCTATTCCTGTGTTTTTCCTGTCCCTGCATTTTTAGAATCCTCCAATTCTAAGGAGCCCTTACAAATTTACTTCATTTTCAGATAGGTGTCAAAGAAAACTCTGTGTGTTTTGTCCCGCTCCTGTCGTGCCGTCATCCACCCCACCTGAGGTGCACCATCGACGGAAGTGTGCACGGCAGCAGATATTCCCCCTGCAGACCTTCTTTCGCCGCCTCAGATCATCTTTCCTGTTGCCGGCAGCCACGCCAACTGCATTACTATCATCGACTGAGCAGATGAACCTGAGGACTACACAGTTCCGGAAGAGAGGTCGCACTCTTTCGTGTCTGCTTACGTTATACATCGGTTATTATTACCTGCTACTTTATCGTCCTGTTCACCACTTAGACTCCGAGTCAGGTCCAAACTAATGTTCCAACTTGAGTTTTAAAATGCCCGTTGGGCACATATCAAGGCAGCAACAAATAGTATATGTCTACTATCTAGTTCATCTGGGGTTTTCTATGTGGTTCATGTTTGGTGGGCAACAAACAGTAGATGAGCCATCGTCTATCTTTTTAAACTGAAGCTATCATCTACCTGCTATCATTAGTTTTGGATCTATCCACTCGTTTGCTACCATCAGTCTTGATTTCTGCATGCACCCCTTAGGCCTTACATAATCTAACTATGTTTTTTTATTATGTATGTCAGTTATTGTACACAATCGTACTGAACATGTAGAGAAAAAGAGAAGACCGTTGCGTGGGAATATAATGTCATGCAGACGCCGCCCATGGTGGGCGAAGTGGCCCCCCTCCCCCTATTCCAGATTGTATTCCGGAGGAAGATAACTGTTCAGAGGGGGGATTCAGAGGGAGCCGACCATTCCTATTTACCCCCTAAGGTGTTTGCTCTAACCTGGCATGCTGATGTTGGTCATATCATGCATATGGCGCCTCGCATTGCTTACTTTATACATCTTATATGTCATCAGCTTAGTTTAGATTTGCTTTGTGTGAATGCCACCTATTTGGTTTCTATATCATACTCCCTCCGTTCGTAAATATTTGTCTTTTTAGAGATTTCAACAAGTGACTACACACGGAGCAAAATGACTGAATCTACACTCTAAAATATGTCTATATACATCCGTATGTGGTAGTCCATTTGAAATCTCTAAAAAGACAAATATTTAGGAACGAAGGGAGTATATGTGAATTATGCAATGACATCTTCTTCAGCCAGGCATCATATACGTGAATCATGCAATGCCATCTTGTTTAGCCAGTCATTGTATATGTGAATTGTATCGTGCCATACTATTTTTTTTCATAATGTATTCCATTTGCCAACAATGTTTGTACATTCATCTACTCTTCCTGTGCATCAGCCATTTGAGTCGGTGATGGGAACATCTGGAGTGAAAACAAGGTCTTCTGAGCAGTCAGTGCTACCTGTCAATGCAGATTTCTTGCTGGTTACAGATAGCTCCTCAGAGGAGGATTCAGAGACAGATGACCAGTCGTATCCCCCCCCCCCCCGAGGTGTATGCTCTAACTTGGCAGGGTTATATTGTTCATTTCATGCATATGGTGTCTTGCATTGCCATGCCATCTACTTAGATTAGACATGCTTTGTGTGAATGCCTCATGTTTGCTTTCTATATCAGATATGTGAATTATGCAATGCCATGTTTTTTAGCCAGTTATCATATATGTGAATTATGCACCGCCATCCTCTGTAGCCAGGCATCATATATGTGAATTATCTCATGCCATCCTTTTTTTCATTATGTATTCCATTTGTCGACAATCTGTGTATATTGAACTACTCTTCATGTGTATCAGCCATTTGAGCCGGTTATGGAAAAATCTGGAGTGAAAACAAGGTCTTCAGAGCAGGCAATGGTACCTGTTGAAGCATATATCTCGATGGTTACAGATAGCTCCTTAGAGGAAGATTCAGAGATAGATGACCAGTCCTATATCCCACCTGAGGTGTATGCTTTAACTTGCAATGTTTATATTTCTCATATCATGCATATGGTGTCTTGCATTGCTTAGTTTAGACATCATATACACAATATTCAATGCCATCTTCTTAGTTTAGAGATCATACATGCGAGTGCCAGCTGCTTAGTATATGAATCAATTATGTGAATTATATCATGCCATCCTGTATACTTAGACAACATGTATGTGAATTATTTCATCCCAACCTATTTTAGAAAGACATCATATATAGTTTTGTCATGTCATCCTATTTAGATACTCATCATATGTTGAATTATGCCATTATATCCTGCTAAGTTTTCCATCATATATCTGAAACTGTGTCATGCTATCATGTTTAGTTTGCCATCATATATGTGAAATTGTGTCATGCTGTCCTGTTTGGTTAGACAACATATATGTGAATTACCACATCTGTCTATGATACAATGTCTGTACATTCAATTTCTTTTCTTGTTTATTGGCCATTTGAATTGGAGGGGTGATGGCAGTATCTAAGGGAGTAAAAACCCATTCTTCACAAAAGACGGTGCTACCCATCTATGCAGATAGAACCATGGTTGTACTGGCCCATGAACTAGCCCCACCACACATAATCGAGACTCTTCTAGATTGTACACTTACACCGTTGGACAGAGAACCAGCTACACCCTATCTAACCCCAACCCCAGCAGATAGTAACCCACTTCTAGTTGACACAGCACCATGTCCACCATAGAGTACCCCCCACAAGCAGTTTGTAAAGCAACTGCAGTGCCCAAAGCACGAAGACCACCACAGCGAACCCAAGCTCCACGTTTAAAGCAGAAGAGCAACTGTTCTCAGGTCAGATTCCGTAGCTATGGTCCATACTCCTTTGCTCTTGCATCACTGTATTTACTCATACCAACTAATTTCGAATTTGAAGGATCCAATTGAAACTCCAATGGCGCAACAGGTATGTTTTAAACCTATTTCTTTAACTAGATTGATGTTCTAACTTCTTGCTCTATGTTGATTTTAGTTTCAATTGTATAAATAGTTATGTTCTCATGTCATGCACATTACAAGTGTTGTTAGTTTTGTGTAGTTTCCCACACTTATATTCTGTCTATGCTGCTTTGTCTTAAATAGATATGATTTGAATTGTGTCTCTATCTTTGTTTGGCAACATAAACTAGGATGATATAGATAATACAGTGACCATAGTACATAGATATATGTTTGTTTCATGCTGTTATCCTGTCCACCTTACTACTTAATCGGTTTACCAAAATGAGTTTCATATACTACATGCTAAACCTGTGATGTGTCTGCTTGTTTCTCTTGTAGAATGCAAACAGAATATTGGAGAAGAGCACCCCATTATGCAATGGTAGAGAAAGTAATGCAGATAAGGTTCAAGATAGTGAGACAACCCTATTGGTCTCCAAGAAAGGTGATAAAAACTATCTTGTAGACAGTGAGACAACCCCAAAGTCCTGCGTTGATGTAGTGTTCGAGTTACTGGCCACTACCGCTGGCAGAAGCTCTTCAAACTCGCTGCCTGAATCACTTCGGCTTCTGCAGTCTCAGCTACAAGCTGAAAGGCATCAATTATTTGTTAAATACTAAGGATGAGGCTCTATACACACTATAAAATCTAGAAGGCCCTCTTGTGCATATATTGTAAGTGGTAGTGCCACCAGTGATGCAGAATATTTTAGCTGCCAATGTTTGACCTGTGTGGCCTTGAAAAGGACTAGTTTCAATGTTTAAGCAAATCCTTGGATCAAATTGCTTACATGAAGCATCGATCAATTTTTATTTATTTGTTCACATTCTCACAATGTTTGAGTTGTACAGTTACGATTGGCTCTGATATGTGAATCATTGAGACGTGTAGGCATCTTTGTTGTACTTATTATTTGAATCTAATGGGTTGGTTCTGAATCTTGCAAGCTGGGAATCATTGTCATGTGTAGGCATCTTTGTTTTACTTATTATTTCAATCTTATTGGTTGGTTCTGCAGAGGACATCAACCATAACAAGCTGTTCAAACTTGGTAGAATTGTCTGTGAAAGTGTGGCAAATGAGCCTATCGTTTGTGTCCTGAGAATAATAATTCTAATTGCTATGCATGTTGATCCTGTGGCACTGATAGAATGAGCCAATGTTTTGCTTGTTTTAAGAATAAATTTTAATTAAAGCTAATAAAATTTAAGTAAAGTGACCACTAACACTTGCTATTACAGTACCAATACAGACCCGCTCATGAACCCGAGGGGGCATGTTCTGCCGGGCGTGCAGCGGGCGAGGGAGGGGTAGTAACTGTTGTCGCCTGTACACACTCAGTTTACTATTGGATGCAGTTCCCCAAGAGCTAAAAAATGAACTGCTGCCACCGCCTACCCACTCGTTCACCGTCGATTGCAGTTCCCCAAGATTGAAAAAATGAACTGCTGCTGCCGCGGTGCCGCCCCCTAGTACCCCAGTACACAGCGATTGTCTTCATCTCCCCCTGCCCCCAATCCCCACAAAACGAGAAACGCCACATCGACTCTGTGTGAGAAGAGACTCCAATGGCGATGTGAGGTGTGAGCCTGCTGGATATGGACTTCAGCAAGGAGTTCACCTTTGAGTTCGCCGTTCAGACCCATGGCAGCACCAAGTTGAATGTGATGTACACCAATGATCCGGACTCGGTGAAGCTCTGCCTCGCCAAGTTCAAGCAGTACCTACAGGAGGAGAAAGCACAAGGTCGCGGGACTAGACCTTGTGCCCATCCATTCATCTACTGACAGGGACCAGCGGATCGCCATCGCCCAGGTATGCGTGCGGGACGAGGTTCTCATCTACCACTGATGTAGGGCCATCAGAGGTCCTGGAGCATTTGCTCGTTTCATCGGCACCGCTGACTGCACCTTCGCTATGGTGGAGAGCAGGAAGAACGCGACTGTGGTTTACGATTCGGCCATCTGGTGCAACAAGCTTGTCGACATCCAGAAGCAATACAAGATCATCGGCAACGGGCAGGAGAAGGACTCCGTGGTTGACCTCACCACGACCATCATCGACCCCTGCTACGCCAACATGAAAGAAGACGTCGATACCAAGGACCTGAACACGTGGGAGGTACCTCTGAATCTAGCCTACATAACCTACGCGGCCAAGGACGCATACGCATGCTACGACATGTACAGGCAGATCTTGGACATGAGGGCGTGTCTGCTTCCCGTAACTGACGAGTACACGGACAGCCGCAGTGTCATGATCAAGCGTGCCAGGAAGGTCTAGATGATGTACTTTTCTGTTTAAGCACCTTTATCATCTGGGTGTTTCATGCATTAGCCTATGCGTCGTAATTATCTGTTTTGTCCAAAATATTTCGTCTAAAAACCCATTAACCTGTTTGCTTTTTTTTTGAGTGGCTATTTGCTTATGTATGTAACTAGTTCATTGGGCTGTCGTGCTTTGAATCTCCTTCCTCCCAACATATTTCCCTTCTTAGGTGGACCCAGCAGGTCTCGTACACAGACATCTGGGACCAACCCCTATCCATTTGTATTTCTTTATTTTGTTCAATCTTTCGTCCTCTTCCTACAGCGGCTGGCGGCGCTGCCGCGCACGCCTCGGTGACCCATCCTAGCCTATGGCGCTGGCCAGACCATCCCTCTACTCCCACACATTCTCTAGCGGCGGCAGCTCCACCGGCCCACCCTGCACACAAACAAGTCAACCCTTGTACTCCCCTCCGCCTGCGTCTTCCCCGGCTCCGGTTCATTCCGGTCTGAGGTCTCGACGTCGTCCTTCGCCATGGTGCTCTCACCGCGGCGCCACCGTCTATTGTTCCCAACATGGTCAACAAAACAAGAGGAATCGGGAGACGACTGTTCGTCGAGAGGCTGACAGTCCGGGCCCACCAGGTCCATGGCCTAGGTTTTGTTGTTTAACACGCGCAGCCCACGACATGCAGACACAGTTGATCCAGCATGTTTCAACTTGTTTTTTGGGGTCCAACAGGTATCAAGTGGCCTCTGGGCCTCCCAGCCTAGCTTGTCTATAACATCAGCAGCCCAAGTTATGTTTGTTTTTTCAAGACAACGCACAGTTTAGTTCTATTTTTCTATAAGAATGCAAAACTGAACCTATGTTTTCCCTTCAATAATAGTATATATATACTTATATTTATATCTTATTTTATTAAATATATATAATAGAAACAACATAAGGTTCCGTTAAACCTGTCGTTCGTCCAACCATTGTATAGACCTTCCCACTTCCTTTATTTTTCATTTTTATTAATCCTATATCTGAATTTTCTCCCACTTTTTTTTTGATGTAATATGAGTTTTCTCCCAGTAGTTTTCCCTAGAACCAACTCAACTGTCCCACGTCTAGCCTAAAAAATAATAATACCCACGTCCTATTAACTCATGAAATTAGAATGATATTTTATTTCGTAAATCGAAAGTTCTTACAAAATAATAATAATAATTGTTTATATATAACTTGGCAAGTCAACTCTTGGTGATTGCGTACGTAAGCTTGCAAAGATTTTACTGACCAATCAGTAATAGACGTGCAATCATGTGTTTATGTTTTTATAACATTTCTCCGTCCAGCCCAACACGATATTTTCACCCAGCCCAGCAAGTCCGTGGATTTCGAAAAAAATGCAAATGGGCTTTAAATTCTAACATAATATATAAACGGGCTGCATAGACTCTACATCATTGTTTCACCCAGCCCACCAAACAGACTAAAAAAAACAAATGGACTGGCTGACATGTGGGCCAGTAGATAGAAGCCTAAGCACTTTCGCAAAAAAAATACAAAGGTCGAAGCCTAAGCAAGGCGTTCGATTTACATCCAACGGCCGACATTCTTCTTCAATCTCTCGTCTTCTTCCTCCAGCGCTGCCGGGACCGCCTGCTCCAGCCTCCGGCGTCTAGCGGCGCTGTTTCGCGCGCCTCGCAGCGAAACGCTACCCCACCGACGGCCAGGCCATCCCTCCACTCCTCCGCACCTCCTGTTATTCTCTGCCGAGTGTAGGCCCACCCCGCACCCGAACCAGCCAAGTTTCCCACTCCTCTCCGTCTATGACTCAACTGCCACGTCTTCCCCATCTCCGGGTCGTTCCAGTCTAGGGCCTCGCCGTCGTCCACCGGCCTTGGTGCACTCGGCACGGTGTGGTCAACGTGGTCAACAAACGAGAGTCATCAGAAGATGACTGTACGTGAGAGGCTGACAGCAGGGACGCACCACGCCCATGGACGCATGCATGCAACTGCATCCTTTTTACCCTGAAAAATAATGTTTTCTCCCCCTGACAGCTGGGACCCACCAGCTACATCTTCGCACGCAAGGAAGTGCGTCCTTATTACGGGCAAAATAAATGATTCCTCCCCCTGACAGCTGGGACCCATCAGCTATATCTTTGCATGCAAGGAAGTGCCTCCTTATCCTCCCTGATAGTTGGGACCCACCGGGTCGAACCGTATGTAGGGTTGTCTCTCTTGTAGCGAACGTGTACGTATATACTGGTCGATCGGTCTCTTTGCAAGGATGAACCGTGGCGAGCAAGGAGCGGCACGTGTGACGTAGCAGTTGAGGCAGTCCTGTATAAATTATGTACACGTTCGTATAGCCATGCTGCAAGAAAGTAAATATGGCTACGTGCGTACATACAGGCGGGGTCTCGAACACGTACAGTGACGGCATCCTATTCATCGGCAGCCAACCGGCTGGGTCGAACGGAGAAACTGCGTTGTGTTCATCGGGAGGGAATGAAATGCGTCGTGTTCATCAGGAGCCAACTGGCTTGGACGAAACAACCGAAACAAGGTCTGGCGTACCGCAGAACGGAGGAAACGGCCTTTTGTTCGACCGCGTACGGCCGAAACGGGGTACTGTTCATCAGGAAGGGTCTGGCATACCGCAAAACAAAGGAAACAGACTTCTGTTCGAGGGCCTACGGTCGAAACGGGGTCCTGTTGATTGGGAGGGGTCTGGTGTACTGCAAAACGGAGGAAACAGACTTCTGTTGGAGAGCCTACGGTCAAAATGGGGTCCTGTTCATCCACCGTCTACTGCCTCGCGCCAGCCTCCACGGGCTACTGTTCATCCACCGTCGACTTCCTCCAGCCTCCACCAGCTACTGTTCATCCACGGGCTACTGTTCATCCAGCCTCCACCGGCTATTGTTCATAGAGCCTCCACGGGGTCCTGTTCATCCACCCCCAACTGACTGGGGTGCGGCGGCCTCCTCGGGGTCCTGTTCATCCAGCGGCAACGGTCTACTACCACGGGGTCCTGTTCATCCAACCCCCACCGGGAACTGTTCATCCACAACCAACCAACCGGCTCGACTCACCACGTCTCGACTCGTTCTACGTACCGTGCACATGGTAGCAACGGTCACTGTTCATCGAGAGGCAACCCAACACCGGCTGGCTACGTCTCGCACGGGGGCTCGATCGGCTTCAGTAAGCAGCAGCAGTGATCGATCGCTTGGGTTCAGTTAGCAGTAGCAGCGAAGGAATCGCTCGGGTTCAGTCAACAGTGAATGAATCACTCGGGTTCAGTTAACAGCCAAGGGATCGATCACTCGGGTTCAGTAAATGTAGCTAGTACGATAGCTCGGGTTTAGTTAGCCAACGCCTCGCACACACGCGCGTACACGAGAGAAACCCGCAAACC
The DNA here is from genome assembly GCA_011799875.1 of Thinopyrum elongatum. NCBI lineage: Eukaryota > Viridiplantae > Streptophyta > Magnoliopsida > Poales > Poaceae > Thinopyrum > Thinopyrum elongatum. Next base: position 164,425,714 of record CM022302.1, read on the forward strand.
TCCGTGCATCACTCGGCCCCGACCACCCACCGTAACTGGGAACTCCCTGATATTTTCCTCGCCCTCGCTTCTACCATGATTTTTTCCATCATGGATGGCCCAAAGAATGTCATGCAGGTGCGTCCCCGGCCCGCCCAGGATGAAAAGCCCATTTTCTGCCATGATTTTTTGTCATAGAAGTAGGAGCACACCACATCTATGATGATACGTGCTTTTGTCACAATTATCATCATAGAAGTGTCATAAGCATGATAGAAAAAAATTCGTTCGGCCCAAAATGTCACGGATGTGTCTTTTTTTTGTAGTGATCAAAGGAATGAGGCTATATCTTTGGACTGAACTGCAGAAATGCCAGAAGAGAAGGGAAATCCTAGCCTATCGAAGACTAGCATCTTGCAATATTAGAGGAGTGCAGATTAGCATAGTATAAGTAGCAAGTATGTTGTAGTATCGCCCAGAGATGCTTTCTCGACTCCCTACGAGAAAGCAATCCCGGAGCCATCATATCCATTTCACATCTCCAGTATCCAGTTCTAGTTGTAAAGATCGAGATACAACTCCGAGCGTCCGTTACCATGTACACGGCTATTCATAATAGATTAACTTCCCTGCAGGGGTGCACAAACTTACCCAACACGCTCGATTAACACCGGCCAAACAAACTTTCCTGGGTCATGCCCGGCCTCAGCTGATCGACACACCGTAGTCCTACCTAGGCTCAACAGAGAGGCCAGCACGCCGGTCTACATCCTAAATGTGAAGGGGTCATGGGCCAATCATCCTTTGCAATCTTGCGTGTTGCGAGGACGTCGGGGATCAGTCCTCGCTACCTCTTTATACAAAGCAGGTGCTTACGCGGACCGCCCGGGCGCGTGCCGCTAAACCACTGATGTTAGTGTGCTTTCGGAAGAATTGTACGACGCAGAGTGCCCATACTTATTCCCGCGTGGTGGTCAGTGCAAAACGGCCAGAGGCCTTCTCGGATCACATATCCAAACCATTAGTGTCTTGGGAGCGCGCGGTAATGATCAATGATCCACGATATGTGGTCCCGTCGCCCCGTCTCATGGACTTACGGCAAGGGCTAAGAATGCCCGACCGTGCCACGTAGTTATCTCGTGGGTACCCTCTAGGTCAAGCTGACTTCACATCACTCGTGGGTACCCCTCGGGGCTGACTCGATTTCATCATGGTTCTGGGGTAAAGTCAAAGTAACCATGTGTCCATAACACCAAGGGGGAATCTGAGGAATCACCCTCGATGGATTCCACTTGATGTAACCATCAAGGTGAACTTGGAGGAATCACCCTCGGGGGTTCACTCTTGATGTGTCGCACGATAGAGTCATTATTGGGAGTGGTGAAGGAGGAATCATCCTCCGTAGACCACAACCGATTAACTACACTACAGAGATCTCATCAGAAGTGCTATACGAGGTATCACCCTCGGCACTCGATAGTAACCCTGTAGTGTCGTACAGCTAAGGGGGTGTGATGTGATGTGTCGGGCTCTAGACGTCGATCACATTGATTGAGTCATCGGTCATAAAGCGGGGGCAACATGGACAAGGTGAGGGGTCACTGGTGGATCACTAACCAACCTATACTAAGCATATAGGATAAGCAGGCAGGTAACAATAGCAGGTTACAAAATTAGGCTATGCATCAGAATAGGTACAAACGAACAACAGTAGCCAAATCTAATGCAAGCATGAGAGAGAAGGAAATGGGCGATATAGGAAATATCAAGGGGTTTTGCTTGCTTGGAAGCTCTGCTGAGAGTGGCTGAACGTCAGGGGTGTAGTCGTACTCGGCAGCAGCGTTGGTCTCAGTGTCTACCGAAGATAAGAGGGGGAAGAAAAAATAAATATAAAGCAAACAGATGCATCATGATGCATGACATGGCAATATGCAGTGCTAGGGGTGACCTAACACAGTACTACATGTTACAGATGAAGCAGGAAAACATCTGGGAATGTTTTCCCGGTGTTTGGCATTTCCTGGACAGATGAATCGGAGGGGAAGGATCCATGTTCATCATGCTAAAGGCATGTGACAGATGAACCAATAGCATATTCGGATTCGTTATATTTTTCTGAGCAACTTTCATGTATAAATTATTTTCATCTGACTTATAGATTAATTTATATGGTTTTTCAAAGTTTTAAACACTTTCTGAAATTATCATTAATTCAAAAATGAATTTACTGTGTCAGCAATACGTTAGCAGTCAACCCAGCCGGTCAGGGTCAAACCTGACCGCTGGGTCCCACTTGTCATTGACAGAAGGGTTAACAGGGGGGGTTTAATTTAACTAAAAAGTTAATTAAGTATCTGGGCCCACCTGTCAGTGTTATATTAGATTAATATAATTAATTTTACCTAACTAATTAGTTAGTTAGGCAGTGGGGCCCACCAGTCAGCGACTGGGGCTGCCCAATCAGCACCTGTTGACTGGTCAACCCAGTCAACGAGGTCAGCCGGGCCCCTGAGGCCCACCAGTCAGTGGCCCTGGGGTGGCCCCAGGCCAGGCCACATCGGCGCGGCAACGAAGAAGCTCCGGCGAGCCTCTCCCGCAGCGGTTCTATGTCGAAGGCGGTCGGAAAACCACTATGGTCCACCATTTCGCGCGCTGCGACTTGCGTTTGAACGTGGAGAGCTCACCGCGTCGATTGGGGCTGCTGGGCGGAGCCGGGGCTGCCGAAAAAGGCGCCGACGACGAGTGAGGCGGACGCCGGCATTCGGGTGAGGTCGGAATCATCGGGGCGGCATGCAGACGTGTGGCAGGAGTGGTTAAGCCAGGGTTATGCGTTGCGGCGAAGCCGTTGGGCACACGCAGGTGACCAAAAGGTCAATGGAGCAACTCCGGTGACCAAGCGAGGCGACGACGCATTTGGTCATGGAGAGTATGGTGGCTAGGGCTACACAGTAAGGGGAAAAACCGGAGGGGGAGGCATGGTGCTCACCTAGGGGGCACAAGGTGGCCTGGTGACGGCATTGGAGCTGCAGAGGCGGCAGATCAAAGCAGCGATGGGTGGCTGCCGGAGGTAGAAGACGAGGTTGTTGACATCGCTACGGGGCTCATCCGGCCGTGATTCTCGTCGGAGAGGCGGGGCTAAAGGGCATGTTGGACGGGCATGGGGAGGACGGTGCCGCGAGGGAGATGGCGGCCATGGCGACAGCAGCGTCGGATGTGCGCGGGGAAAGGAGATCTGGGCAAGAGGGGAGGAGTGGGAGCAAGTGGGGGTTAGGGTTGGCGATAGGGGAGTCACCGGCGTCTTGAGGTCGACGGGGAGCCGCTGGATGGCCGGCACGTGGCCATCTGCGGCCACGGACATGCCTCGGTCGGCCACCGCACGAGGTGAATAGGGGAGAACGACGGGGCGTAGTTGGGTTGGGCCAAGGCACTGTTGGCGCGGCTGGGCTGTGCGCACAGTGCCGCCTAGCCTTTTTTTCTTTCCATTTTTTCTTTTTCTTTTTTATTTCTTTCTGTTTTCTTTTTAAAACAAAAGTATTTTAGTTTTATAAAATATAAAACTTGCACCTAAATTAGTATTTTAAATTAGGCCACTGCCACAAAATGTTTGGCACTTAAAGAAAATAGTTTGTAATTTTTATAATTTAAAAAGCATTTAAAGTATTGTTTTGCCCTCTGTTTTACATATTTTAGGGCACTTAACCATTTTATTGAATGTTGGTTTCTCCACCATATATATCTATGGATTATTTGCCACATAATGAACATTTTTGTTTTCATGTTTGTGAATTTCTTTATTTCACTTATAATTTGAATTTAAATTCAAAGTGGAATTTGAAAAGAGATATTGATCAAGATGATCAAGCACTGTTTAGCAAAATGATTTAGCTTAGTCAGAGAGGGTTAGTGTAGCTCATTACACAGGGGTGTTACATCAGAGAAGACTCCAAAAACCCCGAGGTTGAGAACAAGAAGTTAATGATGCACTCAGAAGTTCTAAAGTGGACAAACTTGAACCCCTAAAACTCTAGAAGAACAATTCAAAATTTTAGATTTTGTTCGGGAACAGCATTTTAGCAGAACCTTATTGAAACAATTACTTTGTTCAATGCAACAAACCAAAGGAAGTTAAAAATTTATTGTAACAAATTCACCATATATGAAAACAATGTAACTAAAATACAAATATTTCCATTTTCTCCTTAAGTAATACATTTACATATCAAAACATTTGCATTATCACAAGGAATATGCATCTAACACTTTTAAACTCATAGTTATGCATAATGCATGTTAACTAGCACCTGGCGCACTCCCCGTTGTCGACTCTAGTTTGCAAGTTGAGGTGGATGGGCTGCTTGCACTTGAGGCAGATAGGGTACCCCTTCTAATCATGATGTATTATAGATAACAGTGCTGGCACCCCCAAGCACCGTCCCACTCAATCTATTCTAAAATGATACACACAATCTAGGAGATGATGAGTTGGAGCTATATTTGTCTTGAGCTCTTTCCATCTCAAATGTATCACCATCGGCAACTTCCACAACAAGAGTTCGGCCTACAAATCTATAGGAATAAAAACCAATGGTCTTGTAGATAACTTTTTCACAATGCAAGAGGGCAAACACATACAAGGAATCAAGGTGCTTACCTGAATGTTGGCAAGATACGAATACGATAGGCGGGGAGTGCTTTGGTTGTGGGGGATCAAAGGGCTTATATATAGCATTGGTGCAGTATCAAACAACATAATGGCCTCAAAGAACATCTAGGATGAGAACATGAAGGTAAGGATGCACACAGGAGTTCTCAAGTGTACAAAAGTGAACCCCTACAACTCTAGAAGTACTATTCAAAATTTCAGATTTTGTTGAGGCACAAGATTTAAGTGAAACCTTATTGACACATTCTGTTTGTTCTGAAAGGTGACAAACTAAATCAAGTGCTAACTTTATGGTAGCAATTTCACCATATGTGAAAAAAATGTAACTAAAATTTAAATAATTCTAGCGTCTCCTTACTTGAGATGTTGCATATGAAAATACTAGCATTATGATAACAAATATGCGTCCAACACTTGTTAACTCAGTGTTATCCAAGAATAATGCATGTTAACTAAGCATGAGATCGTATCGCTATTGTTGTTTATCGGCACCTGGCACGATCCATGTTACCGGCAATAGTTTGCAAGTTGAGGAGGATGGGCTGCTTGTAGTTGAGGTTGATGGGTTACCCCTGCTACGCATGATGCAGTATAGAGAGCAGCGCGCATCTCCCGGGAACCATCCTGCCCGACATGTTTACAGATGATACACACAAAGTAGGAGATGATGAGCTAGTGTTACGTTCGTCCTGAATGTTTTCCATCCTAAATATGTCATCATTGGCTACTTCCAGTGGAAATAGTTTCATCCTACAAATTAATAGAAATAAGAAGACCAATGGTTATATTAAACACTTATCCTCAATGCAAGGAGGGAAATACATTACACCTCTAAAGGATACTGAAGTACCTACGATCTGGTGCCATCCAGGCCTCCACACTGTTTGATCCTCACGCGCGGCATCCATGGTGCACTCGTAGCCGTCTAATCGCGCACGCACTTTGCACCTCACAATTTTCCAGGGCTCCATGGTGCATGGGCTGCAGTGCTCGTGAGACCACCGTGTCTGTGGGCTGCCACCCTCACCCAGCGTGTGCCTCCATGCGCGTCGAAGGGGTGCTTGTCCAGGCCCTCCAACATCCATTATGCATGGGTAGTGGCACACGTGGTTCCACCACGTCCGCACTTGATGCGTCAAAATATTTAAATTGGGACAAGGAATATGCAACCAACACTTATTAACTGAGAGTTATGTATAATGCATGTTAACTAAGCATGACATCATATCCTTACCGCTTTTCTGCATTAGTATCTTGATTATACAATAGTAAAAATCATTGTATTGTAATATGTCTTTATACCTTTTTTTACAACCATTACATCAATCAACAATTTTAATTAGCAAGAATGGTGGACATTTCTTCATTAGGCAATTTCCATATATTTGTGACAATGTGTTTCATATATTTAGAATAAGGTGGAATATTTTTATCATCATTCACTAGGATTTGCAAGTATGTAATTTTCAATTCAAGAAAGTTTGCAAATCGACCATCATCTTCAGTAGAAGAGACTCCCTATGACAAGGAATCAAGTTGTAAACCCATGGTTCTCTTTGTCGAATGATGGTGGTACTAATAATGACGGACGAGTACCTTCCACCCGAAGGTTGTACTTGGTGATGTCACAGAAGACTCTAGAAACCCTGTGGTTGAGAACATGAAGTTAAAGATGCACTAAGAAGTTCTAATATGGAAAAACTTGAACCCCTACAACTCTAGAAGAATAATTAAAAAAATTAATTTTGCTCTGGAACAAGATTTCAGCGGAACCTTATTGAAACAATTTCTTTGTTCGGTAAAAGGCAACAAACCAAAGGAAGTGCAAAATTTATTGTAACAAATTCACCATATGTAAAAACAATGTAACTAAAATAAAAATAATTCCATTTTCTGCTTAATTAACATATTTACATATCAAAACATTTGCATTATGACATGGAATATGCATCCAACACTTTTAAACTTGGAGTTGTGCATAATGCATGTTAACTAGCAGCTGTCACACTCCTTATTGAAAACCCTAGTTCGCAAGTTGAGGTGAATGGGTTGCTTGCAGTTGAGGCACATAGGGTACCCCTGCTACGCATGATGCATTATAGATACCAGCGCTGGCACCCCCAAGCACCAACCCACTCAATTTGTACTAAAATGATACCCACGATCTAGTAGATGATGGGTTGGAGCTATATTTGTCTTGAAATCTTTTCATTACAAATGTATCACCATCAGCTACTTCCACGCAAGAGATTCAACCTACAAATCTATAGGAATAAAAAAACCAATGGTCTTGTAGATAATATTGTCACAATGACAGATGGTAAAGACATACGAGGAATCAAGGTGTTTACCTGAATGTTGGCAAGATACAAATACAATAGGAGGAGAGTGCTTTGGTTGTGGGGGATCAAAGGGCTTATATATAGCATTGGTGCAGTATCAAACAAGATAAATGCCTCACCAGTACTCAGTGCTCTATCTTTGTTGGTCAAACCTATTCATTTCCTCAGAAAAGTTTTTTCATGTATTGTTCCATCGATGATCTTGGAGCTATATGTTCTTTTTTGGAAGTTAAACAATGAATTGTGTGAGCTTTTAAGAGCTCTAGATGTTCCAGTGTCATCCATTAGTATCTTGATTGTAGATGGTACAAATTATACTATTGTAATATGTCTTTGTAGTTTCTTTCACATCCATTCCATCAATCTACAATAGTGATTAGCAAGGATGGTGGATATTTCTCCATTAGGCAACTTCCATCTTTTTTAGACAATGTGTTTCATACATTCAGAATAAGGTCGAGTGTTTTTACCATCATTAAATGTTGTTCTTGATTCAAGAAAGATTGCAAATCTATCATCATCTTCAATATATGAGACACATTAGGATAAGACATCAGGTTACGAGTCCATGGTTCTCTTTCTTGAATGATGGTGGTGACGATAATAATGGACGAGAATCTTCTGCCCAAAGGTTGTACTTGGTGATGTCACAGAAGACTCCAAGAACCATGAGGCTGAGAGCATGAAGGTAAGGATGCACTTAGGAGTTCTAAAGTTTAGAAAAGTGAAGACCTACAACTCTAGAAGTAGAGTTCAAAATTTCATATTTTGTTAAGGAACAAGATTCCAGTGAAACCTTATTGAAACATTTTGTTTGTTCTCAAAGGTGACGAACCAATCAAGTGCAAACTCTATGGCAACAATTTCACCATATGTGAAAGCAATGTAACTAAAATTTAAATAATTCTAGCGTCTCCTTAATTGAGATGTTTGCATATGAAAACACTAGCATTATGACAATGAATATGCGTCCAACAATTGTTACTTCAGTGTTACCCAAGAATAATGCATGTGAACTAAGCATGAGATCGTATCGCTACTGTTGTTTACCGACACCTGACGTGCTGCATGTTGTCGACAATAGTTTAACAGTTGAGGAGGATGGTCTGCTTGTAGTTGAGGTTGATGGGGTACCCCTGCTAGGCATGATGCAGTGTAGAGAGTAGCACTCGCATGTCCCGAGAACCATCCCGCCCGGCATGTTTTCGGATGATACACACGTACTGGGAGATAATGAGTGAGTGCTATATTCGCCCTGAATGTTTTCCATGTCAAACATGTCATCATTGGCTAGTTCCAGTGGAATTAATAGTGATTAGCAAGGTGGTGGATATTTCTCCATTAGGCAACTTCCATTTATTTGAGACAATGTGTTTCATACATTCAGAACAAGGTCGAGTGTTTTTACCATCATTCACTAGGATTTGCTACTATGTAGTTCTCAATTCATGAAACATTGCCAATCTATCGTCATCTTCAAAATATGACACACATTAGGATAAGGCATCAAGTTACGAGTCCATGGTTCTCTTTCTTGAATGATGGTGGTGCTGATAATAATGGACGAGAATCTTCCACCCAAAGGTTGTACTCAGTGATGTAACAAAGGACTCTAAGAACCTCTAGGATGAGAACATGTAGGTAAGGATGCACACAGGAGATCTAAAGTCTACAAAAGTGCACCCTTACAACTCTAGAAGTACAGTTCAAAATTTTAGATTTTATCAAGGAATAAGATTTCCGTGAAACCTTATTGAAACATTTTGTTTGTTCTCAAAGGTGACAAACCAAATCAAGTGCTAACTTTATGGTAACAATTTCACCATATTGCTAGCAATGTAACTAAAATTTAAATAATTTTGGCGTCTCCTTAATTGAGACGTTTGCATATAAAAACACTAGCATTATGACAAGGAATAGGCATCCAACACTTGTTAACTTAGTGTTACCCAAGAATAATGCATGTTAACTAAGCATGAGATCGTATCACTACTATTGTTGACCGGCACCTGGCGCGCTCCATGTTGTTGGCAATAGTTTGCAAGTTGGTGAGGATGGGTTTCTTGTAATTGAGGTTGATGGGGTACCCCTACTAGGCATGATGCAGTATAGAGAGCAGCGCTTGTATCTCCCGGGAATCATCCCGCCCGACATATTTTCGGATGATACACACGAACTAGGAGAGGGATGAGCTAGTGCTACATTCATCCTGAATGTTTTCCATCCCAAACATGTCATTATTGGCTACTTCCAGTGGAAATAGTTTCATCCTACAAATAAATAGAAATGAGAAGACCAATGGTTATATATAACACTTGTCCTCAATGCAAGGAGGGAAACACATTACTCCTATAAAGGATACTGAATTACCCACCATCTGGTGGCATCCAAGCCTCCAAATTGTCTGATTCTCGCGCACGGCATCCATGGTGCACTCGTAGATGTCTAATCTCGCAGGCACTTCACACCTCACAATTTTCCCTCGGGGCTCCATTTTGCATGGGCTGCAGTGCTCGTGAGGCCACCGCGTCTGTGGGGTGCCACCCTCACCGAGCGTGTGCCTCTGTGCGCGTCGGAGGGGAGCATGTCCAGGCCCTCCAACATCCATGACTGATGGGCATTGGCACGCGTGGTTTCACCATGTACGCACATGATGCGTCAAAATATTTACATTGGGACAAGGAATATGCATCCGACACTTATTAACTCAGAGTTATGTATAATGCATGTTAACTAAGCATGACATTATATCCCTACTCCGTTTATGCATTAGTATCTTGATTATACAATAGTACAAATTATTCTATTGTAATATGTCTTTATATCTTTTTCTATAACCATTACATACATCGACAATTTTAATTAGCTAGAATGGTGGATATTTCTTCATTAGGCTACTTCCATATATTTGTGACAATGTGTTTCATACATTCAGAATAAGGTGGAATATTTTTATCATCATTCTCTAGGATTTGCAAGTATGTAATTTTTAATTCAAGAAAGTTTGCAAATCGACAATCATCTTCAGTTGAAGAGACTCCCTAGGATAAGGAATCTAGTTGTGAACCCATGGTTCTCCTTGTCAAATGATGGTGGTACTGATAGTAATGAACCAACATCTTCAACTCGAAGGTCCTACTTCCTGATGTCAGAGAAGACTCCAAAAACCCTGACGTTGAGAACAAGAAGTTAAGGATGCACTCAGAAGTTCTAAAGTGGACAAACTTGAACCCCTACAACTCTAGAAGAACAATTCAAAATTTTAGATTTTGCTCAGTAACAACATTTTAGTGGAACCTTATTGAAACAATTACTTTGTTCAATGCAACAAACCAAAGGAAGTGCAAATTTTATTGTAACAAATTCACCATATGTGAAAACAATGTAACTAAAATACAAATATTTCCATTTTCTCCTTAAGTAGTATATTTAAAAATCAAAACATTTGCATTATCACAAGGAATATGCATCTAACACTTTTAAACTCCGAGTTATGCATAATGCATGTTAACTAGTACCTGGCGCCCTCCCTATCGTCGACCCTAGTTTGCAAGTTGAGGTGGATGGGCTACTTGCACTTGAGGCAGATAGGGTACCCCTTCTACACATGATGCATTATAGATACCAGTGATGGCATCCCCAAGCACCGTCCCACTCAATCTATTCTAAAATGATACACATGATCTAGGAGATATTACATTGGAGCTATATTCGTCTTGAGCTCTTTCCATCTGAAATGTATACCCATCAGCAACTTCCATAGTAAGCGTTCAGCCTACAAATCTATAGGAATAAAAAAACCAATGGTCTTGTACATAACTTTTTCACAATGCAAGAGGGCAAAAACATACAAGGAATCAAGGTGCTTACCTGAATGTTGGCAAGATACAAATATGATAGGCGGAGAGTGGTTTGGTTGTGGGGGATCAAAGGGCTTATATATAGCATTGGTGCAGTATCAAACAACATAATGGGCTCAAAGAACCTCTAGGATGAGAACTTGAAGGTAAGGATGCACACAGGAGTTCTAAAGTGTACAAAAGTGAACCCCTACAACTCTAGAAGTACTATTCGAAATTTCAGATTTTGTTGAGGAACAAGATTTCAGTGAAACCTTATTTACACATTTTGTTTGTTCTGAAAGGTGATAAACTAAATCAAATGCTAACTTTATGGTAACAATTTCACCATATGTGAAAACAATGTAACTAAAATTTTAATAATTCTAGCGCCTCCTTAGTTGAGATTTTGCATATGAAAATACTAGCATTATGATAACGAATATGCGTCCAACACTTGTTAACTCAGTGTTATCCAAGAATAATGCATGTTAACTAAGCATGAGATCGTATCGTTATTATTGTTTACCGGCACCTGGCGCGATCCATGTTGTCGGCAATAGTTTGCAAATTGTGGAGGATGGGCTGCTTGTAGTTGAGGTTGATGGGGTACCCCTGCTAGGCATGATGGAATATAGAGAGAAACGCTCGCATCTCCCGGGAACCATCCCGCCCGACATGTTTATGGATGATACAGAAAAACTAGGAGATGATTAGTGAGTGTTACATTCGTCCTGAATGTTTTCCATCCCAAACATGTCATCGTTGGCTACTTCCAGTGGAAATAGTTTCATCCCACAAATCAATATAAATAAGAAGACCAATGGTTATATTAAACACTTGTCCTCAATTAAAGGAGGGAAACACATTACACCCATAAAGGATACTGAAGTACCCACCATCTGGTGGCATCCAGGCCTCCACACTGTTTGATCCTCACGCGCGGCATCCATGGTGCACTCGTAGCCGTCTAATGTCACAGGCACTTCGCACCTCACAATTTTTCGAGGTTCCATGGTGCACGGGCTGCAGTGCTCGTGAGACCACCGTGTTTGTGGGTTGCCACCCTCACCTAGCGTGTGCCTCCGTGTGCATCGAAGGGGCGCGTGTCCGGGCCCTCCAACATCCATGACACATGGGTAGTGGCATGCGTGGTTCAACCACGTCCGCACGTGATGCGTCAAAATATTTAAATTGGGACAAGGAATATGCAACAAACACTTATTAACTCGGAGTTATGTATAATGCATGTTAACTAAGCATGACATCATTTCCCTACTCCTTTTATGCATTAGTATCTTGATTATAGAATAGTAAAAATTATTCTACTGTAATATGTCTTTATACCTTTTTTTACAACCATTACATCAATCGACAATTTTAATTAGCAAGAATAGAGGACATTTCTTCATTAGGTAACTTCCATATATTTGTGACAATGTGTTTCATAAATTTAGAATAAGGTGGAATATTTTTATCATCATTCACTAGGATTTGCAAGTATGTAATTTTCAATTTAAGAAAGTTTGCAAATCGACCATCATCTTCAGTTGAAGAGACTCCCTATGATAAGAATCAAGTTGTGAACCCATGTTTCTGTTTTTCAAATGATGGTGTTACTGATAATGACGGACGAGTATCTTCCACCCGAAGGTTGTACATGGTGATGTCAGAGAAGACTCCAAAAACCCCGAGGTTGAGAACATGAAGTTAAAGATGCACTCAGAAGTTCCAATATGGACAAACTTGAACCCCTACTACTCTGGAAGAACAATTAAAAAAATTAGATTTTATTCTGGAACAAGATTTCAGCGGAACCTTATTGAAACAATTTCTTTGTTCGGTAAAAGGCAACAAACCAAAGGAAGTGCAAAATTTATAGTAACAAATTCAGCGTATGAGAAAACAATGTAACTAAAATACAAATATTTCCATTTCTTCTTAATTAACATATTTATACATCAAAACATTTGCATTATGACAGGGTATTTGCATCCAACACTTTTAAACTTGGAGTTGTGCATAATGCATGTTAACTAGCACTTGTCGCACTCCCTGTTGTCGACCCTAGTTTGCAAGTTGAGGTGGATGGGCTGCTTGCAGTTGAGGCACATAGGGTACCCCTGCTACGCATGATGCATTATAGATACCAGCGCTGGCACCCCAAGCACCAACCTGCTCAATTTTTACTAAAATGATACACACGATCTAGGAGATGATGTGTTGGAGCTATATTTGTCTTGAACTCTTTTAATTTCAAATGTATCACCATCAGCTACTTCCATGGCAAGAGGTTCAGCCTACAAATCTATAGGAATAAAAAAACCAATGGTCTTGTAGATAACTTCTTCACAATGCAAGAAGGCAAAGACATACGAGGAATCAATGTGTTTACCTGAATGTTGGCAAGATACGAATACAATAGGCGGAGAGTGCTTTGGTTGTGGGGGATCAAAGGGCTTATATATAGCATTGGTGCAGTATCAAACAAGATAAAGGCCTCACCAGTACTCAGTGCTCTATGTTTGTTGGTCAAACCTATTCATTTCCTCAGAATAGTTTGTTCATGTATTGTTCCATCGATGATCTTGGAGCTATATGTTCATTTTTGGAAGTTAAACAATGAATTGTGTGAGCTTTTAAGAGCTCTAGATGTTCCAGTGTCACCCATTAGTATCTTGATTGTACATGGTACACATTATACTATTGTAATATGTCTTTGTAGTTTCTTTCATAGCTATTCCATCAATCTACAATAGTGATTAGCAAGGATGGTGGATATTTATCCATTAGGCAACTTCCATCTTTTAGAGACAATGTGTTCCATACATTCAGAATAAGGTTGAGTGTTTTTACCATCATTCATTGTAGTTCTCGATTCAAGAAATATTGCAAATATATCATCATCTTCAATATATGAGACACATTAGGATAAGACATCAAGTTACGAGTCCATGGTTCACTTTCTTGAACGATGGTTGCGCCGATAATAATGGATGAGAATCTTCCGCCCAAAGGTTGTACTTGGTGATGTCACAGAAGACTTCAAGAACCTTGAGGCTGAGAGCATGAAGGTAACGATGCACTCGGGAGTTCTATAGTTTACAAAAGTGACCCGCTAACACTCTAGAAGTACAGTTCAAAATTTTAGATTTTGTTGAGGAACAAGATTCCAGTGAAACCTTATTGAAACATTTTGTTTGTTCTGAAAGGTGACAAACCAAATCAAGTGCTAACTCTATGGTAACAATTTCACCATATGTGAAAACAATGTAACTAAAATTTAAATAATTCTAGCGCCTCCTTAATTGAGATGTTTGCATATGAAAACACTACCATTATGACAAGGAATATGCGTCAAACACTTGTTAACTAAATGTCACACAAGAATTATGCATGTTAACTAAGCATGAGATCGTATCACTACTGTTGTTTACTGGCACCTGGCGTGCTCCATGTTGTCGGCAATAGTTTGCAAGTTGAGGAGGATGGGTTTCTTGTAGTTGAGGTTGATGGGGTACCCCTACTAGGCATGATGCAGCATAGAGAGCAGCGCTTGTATCTCCCGGGAACCATCCCGCCCGGCATGTTTTAGGATGATACACACGAACTAGGAGAGAGATGGGCGAGTGCTACATTCGTTGTGATGTTTTCCATCGCAAACATGTCATCATTGGCTACTTCCAGTGGAAATAGTTTCATTCTACAAATAAATAGAAATAAGAAGACCAGTGGTTATATAAATCTACGCAAGATCAATTTGTAGCTCAATCCTGAGAAGTGTGTGTTTGACATTCCATCCGGCAAGCTTCTCGGGTTCTTTATATCTTAGCGAGGAATTAAACCAAATCCCGACAAGATCAAGGCAATTGAATAAATCAAAGAACCAAAGCGTGTCAAGGATGTGCGCCGCCTTGCCGGCTGCATTGCTGCATTAAGTAGGTTCATCTCCAAGTCTGCTGAGCGCGCCTTGCCATTTTTAAATTTTTTGAAAAAGGCAGGTCTAATGAAATGGACCTCGGAAGCGGAGGCCGCACTACAAGATTTGAAGAAGTACCTCTCCTCCGCGCCAACACTGGTTGCGCCAAAGCCACAAGAGCCGTTGCGGCTATACTTGGCGGCAACAAATCAAGTGGTTAGTGCTGCACTAGTGGTTGAGAGGGAATCTGAAGACGAAGGAGCAACAGATGCAAAACCATCAAGCGACAAGCCGGAATCTTCTCCGACAAGTCCAGGTGCCGACAAGTCAAGTGCAAAACAAGCAGATGCAACAAAACATCAAGTAGTGTAGAAAAAGATGTTGGTGCAGGGACCAGTTTATTTTGTCAGCTCTCTTCTTCAGGGAGCTAGATCAAGGTATTCTGGTGTGCTAAAATTGCTTTTCGGTCTTCTCATTGCCACGAGAAAGCTGCGCCACTACTTCCAAGCACATCAAATTACCGTCGTCACTCACTTTCTAATGCAAAGAATTTTGAGGAATCCAGATGCAACCAGCAAGATTGTGGAGTGGGCGCTCGAGTTGTCAAATTTTGATCTCAAGTTTGGGAGTACTTCAACCATACAGAGCAGAGCTTTGGCAGAGTTCATTCCTGAATGGATGCCAACGCCAGACGAAGAGATTCAAGAAACTTCTCTCCCCGGCAAGGAAACAAGTCAAGAATGGGTTATGTACTTTGACGGAGCTTTTTTGCTACAAGGCATCGGTGTTCGACTGCTGCTTGTTGCACCCACCGGAGAGCACCTCAAGTATGTAATTCAGATGCACTTTCCCAGGGAGAAATCTACAAACAACACTGCTAAGTATGAGGGGCTGCTTGCTGATCTCAGGATCGCAGTAGACCTCGGAATCAGAAAGCTTATCGTTAGAGGCGACTCACAGCTTGTTGTGAAGCAAGTTAACAAGGATTACCAGAGCCCATTGATGGAAGCATACGCGGATGAAGTGAGAAAATTGGAAGAGCACTTTGACGAATTGCAAACAGAGCACATCCCTCGTGCGGAGAACAACATTGCTGATGATCTGTCAAAATGTGCCGCGCTCAAGTTACTTGTGGAACCAGGGACTTTTGTGCTCCATTTGACTCAGCCATCTGTAACACCATCAACACAGCAAAACAAGAGAAGAAAGTTGAACACCGGCAAGTACTTCCTGGTAGAGCTCCCGGAAGCCACCGACAAGTTGCCAGAGTCAACGCCAAGCTTGCCGGTGAGCAGCAGCCTCCGGCAGGATCTCAGGTCCTTGCCATTGAGACAAGTGCTCCTGCAACTGAAGACGTCCCTTTAGTCCTTGTCGCCGAGCCACAAGCTCCGGCATGGGCACAACAGATAGTCTAGTTCCTTCAAACAGGAGAACTTCCCGAAGAGCAAGAAGAGGCTGGAAGAGTAGCCCGACAGTCAAGTATGTATTAGTTCATGGACAACGTTCTGTACAGAGAAAGACCAAATGGGGTGAAATTGAAGTGCATATGCCGGGAAGCTGGACATAAGTTGTTGGCAGAGATACATGAAGGCATATGTGGCTCTCACATAGGATTAAGAACCCTTGTTGGTAAGGCATTCCGGCAGGGTTTCTACTGGCCCACTTGTTGGGAAACGTAGCACGCAATTTCAAAAATTTCCTACGCTCACGCAAGATCTATCTAGGAGATGCATAGCAATGAGAGGGGGAGAGTGTGTCCACATACCCTCATAGACCGAAAGCGGAAGCGTTTGTTAACGCGGTTGATGTTGTCGAACTTCTTCTCGTTCCGACCGATCAAGCACCGAACGTACGACACCTCCGAGTTCTGCACATGTTCAGCTCGATGACGTCCCTCAAACTCTTGATCCAACGAAGTGTTGAGGGAGAGTTCCATTAGCACGACGGCGTGGTGACGGTGATGGTGAAGTGATCCGCGTAGGGCTTCGCCTAAGCACTACGTGAATATGACCGGAGGCTTAAACTGTGGAGGGGGGGGGGGGGGGGCGCCGCACACGGCTAACAATTGTTGTGTGTTGTTTGGGGCGCCCCCTATCCTCTATTTATATATGTGTAGGGACTTGGAGTAGAAGGAACAGTACCACGTGAACAGTACCATGTGAACAGTACCATGTGAACAGTGCACACGTGGACTTGGACTCCAAAGTCGAATCCTATTCCTATTAGGACTCTCCTTTTTTCCTTCCCTAGCTGCGTGGGCTTTTGAGGACATGGTGCGCCTGGCCCAATAAGGCAAGGGCGCCTCCCCTTAGCCCATGCCAGCCCTTGGGACGTGGTGGACCCACTTGTGGACTTTCGGACCCCTCCAGAATCCTCCGGAACCTTCTGGAAGCTTCCCGGTACAATACCAAAAAAACTGCACTTTTTTCCGGAACCCAAAATATGACTTCCATATATAAATCTTTACCTCTCGACCATTCCAAGACTCCTCGTGACGTCCGGGATCTCATCCGGGACTTCAAACAACATTCGGTCACCAAATCACATAACTCATATAACACTATATCGTCAACAAACACTACAGGAATCAGGCACTTTGCCGTCTGCCATGGCGGACGGCAAAGGCATACATGGCGGACGGCAACAGGTCCGGCTGAATAAGCTATGGCAAAGGGTTCTTTGCTATCTGCTGGCGGACGGCAAAGATGAAATGGTCTTTGCCGTCCGCCAGCAGACGGCAAAGAGCCTGGACGGTACACGTGGAAGGTTAGGTCCGTTAGGGTGTTAACGGCGTGCTTTGCCGTCTGCTGGCAGACGGCAAAGACCTTTGCATCTTTGCCGTCTGCCAGTGGATGACAAAGTGCACAAATATGCCAGCCCAGATGCCCCCCAGGTAGCTGCCACATGGCAAGCTATGCCGTCTGCCAGCAAACGGCAAAGCTGCCAAATAGGCCAGCCCAGTGCACCCCAGGTTGCACAGGTAGCTGCTACATGGCAACTTTGCCGGCAGCCGGCAGATGGCAAAGCTCTTTGCCGTCAGCCAGCAGACGGCAAAGAGCCTGTACAGCCCCTGTTTTTTCTGTTTTTTCTTAAATTCATTCAATTTCACAGAATTTCACAGATATATATATATATATATACACATTTGAGAATACTTTCAACAGGCATAACAACTCATATACATACCAAATCATATCCCTGCCATATGGATATGAGCAGCCAACACATATACATACCAAATCAAAAGTCCATATGCAACATATATAGCTAGCCAACATATCCAACAACAAGCATACAATGGTTTCATCCATACATACATATATAGGTAGCAAGTTTCACATTGTTCATCCTACAAAATCAAAACAAAAAGGAAGCACAAGGAGAAGAGTAGACTCCATCAACGCAAGCTTCCTCATAGAAAGCAAATCTGCAAATTGGGAAAGAAGAAAGTTAGAAGAAGAAGAAGAAGAAGAAGACTAGAAGAAGAAGATTAGCTAGAAGAAGAAGAAGAAGAAGAAGAAGAAGAAGAGTTTTTCTTCTCTTTCTTTTTCTCCTGTCCTCTTCTTTATCTTCTTCTTCTTCTAACTAAGGTAGGTAAAAATGCCATTTTTATCTAACTTAGGTAATTATGCCATTTAGGAGGAAAATAAGCTAAGTATGCATTTGTTAAGCAAAACACTAGAGAAAACTTACCCTCATCACAACAAATGCGATGAAGATCGCAACTAAGGTAACAATTGATCCAACGGCATAATGATACCTAGCCTCATTATCAATGGCATATTTTCTAATCTTCTTAAGCTTCAAGCGCATTGCATCCATCTTCAAGCGCATTGCATTCATCTTCATCTTGTGATCATCGACGACATCGGCAACATACAACTCCAATGTCATCTTCTCTTCTTCAATTCTTTTAATTTTTTATTTCAAATGCTCATTTTCTTTTTCAACTAAATTTAACTTCTCGACAAGAGGGTCGGTTTCAAATTCTGGTTCACATACCTCCTAGATTAAAATATCTCTATGTCAACTTGATGGCCATAATTGTCATAAATGCGAAATGCAACAAATAGTTATAAAAGAGAATTTACCACATCCGAATCATAAAGCGGGCGAGGGCCGACGGGGACGGACATCAAGACCATGGCACTATGTATAAGAAACAATCATACAAAGTAAGAAAATTATACAAGTAACTATATAAATCATACAATCATACAAGTAACTATATAAATCAAGTACAACATAAAAAATTGAATACCTAATAATAATCTGGATCGTCGGGTTCAATAAATGCTCCGTGATCAATAAATGCATCATCATCATCACTATCAGTAATGACGTGCTCATCATCATCATCATTAATAAATGCATCATCATGTGGAAGGCCACCTTTACGTAATCGGTCAAGCATTGACAGGTCATCCGCAGCAGTAACCTCTTCTAGTTCAGACTCTTCTTGTTCCGGCTCAGGGGTGAAGTCGGGTTCACTTCAATGTTCTGGGGTGAAGTAGAGCGGTTCTTGAAATGTTTTTTGGAAAGACGTGTTTCTTGGAAGAATTCTCCTTCATATGTGTCTGGGTTAATGTGAGGTTCATAATCCTCTTCATTGGGAGGAGGTGGTCTAACACGTGGCGGCACTTCATAAACGACATCCCAACCATTGAGATTTGGATCACATTGACAGGCCCACGGTAGATAGAAAACTTGGGTTGCCTGTTGAGCCATAATATAGACATCGGGAAAATCCAAATGGGTGCTTTGTTTGATTTCCACTAGCCCTAAGTGTTCATGAGTCCTTCTAGTCTCCTTCGGCTGGAACCAATAACATTTGAAGACTACGACGTTTGGTGGGTTTGCACCATAGAATTGAAGTTCATAAATTGCTTCAACTCTTCCATAATACTCAGTATCTCCTTCGCCGATAGCAGAGACACAACAATTTGTAGACTTTCGGTCGGCCATAGATAGCTCTTTGCCATAGGTACGAAAGCGATACCCGTTGATGTCGTATTTGGCAAATGAACGGACCTTAAAGTCAAAACCATTAGCGACTTGTCTCAAATCGGCGTCCATAAACTCTGAATTAGCCTACAAGTTTAATATGAAAGGGATTGTTGCATTAGCCACAAATTATACGAAGAAATGAAATGGTCTAATGGAAATTACCGTTTATTTGAACCAAGAGATGAAACCGGGATAGCCGCCTCCATGCTTTGCCAGAAGCTCATACTCTTTGACGGAATCCTTTTGGATCACCGCTCCATACGAGAATTTGGTGACGTATCGACTGTATCAAATTTATCCGGGAATAAGAGCAGTTCAAAGGAATTAGAAGTTGCAAAACAATGTATCGAGAACTTACTCGATGTACGGCCGCACTTCTGTTAGGTTGGTGAAGATATACAACGAAATGATCTGCCATTCTTCGAAATCCAACGTTAAGGAACTAGAAGCACCGGTTGGTGCGATATCCCCTTTGAATAGGCTGAGGTTGGATCCACCCTTTTTAGGGTCGTCAGCATTGTACCGAGGCTTCAAATTATGCAAATGACGATTTTTGGCTTCGTAGTGTGCTGTCACGAAGTTTGCCGCCTCCTCAGTAATGAATGCCTCAGCCATCGATGCTTCAATTCTACGTTTTTTTTTACATTTTGCTCGTAGCGTCTTCTGCATCCTCTCAGTTGCGTAGCACCAACGATTTTGTATGGTCCTCCCCAATCTTGCCTCGGTTGGGAGATGCAAAATCAAGTGCTGCATTGGATTAAAGAAGCCCGACGGAAAGATCTTCTCTAACTTGCAGATCAACTCCGGCGCCAACTCTTCCATTTCCTCTAGCAGGCCAGGCGATAGTTCTTTCGCACAAAGAACACGGAAGAAATAGCTCAGCTCTGCCAGTACTAGCCATTCATCCTCAGGGATGAAGCCACACAACATCACCGGCATTACCCGCTCAATCCATATGTGCCAATCATGACTCTTGAGACCAAATATCTTCAATTTATCAAGACTCGCTCCCCTCTTTAGATTCGCTACATACCCATCGGGGAACATCAACTGCTGTTGCACCCACAAGATAATTTCCCTCATAGCTGGCCTTCCAAGATTAAACCATGCCTTTGGCTTTGTCCAGTTCTGCTTTCCTTTCGGTGGTTGCATGTTTTGTAAGGGTCTATGACATAGCGCCTCCAGATCGACTCTAGCCTTAGTATTATCCTTTGACTTCCCATCTATGCCGAACAATGTACCAAAAAGTGCCTCAGCGATATTCTTCTCAGTGTGCATCATGTCGATGTTGTGTGGGCAAAGGAGGTCTTTGAAGTAAGGCAGATCCCACAAGCATGTCTTGTGAGTCCAGGCGTGTTTCGAATTATACCCCTTGAAATACCCTGGACGCTCTGGATCTGGCTCGAGAGCGTTTAACTGATCCAGGGTCTCTTGGCCTGTCAACGCAGGTGGTGCAGAGTTTTTAACAACTCTACCTTTGATGAAGTTCTTCTTGTCTTTCCTGAACTTATGGCGAGGATCCAGGAACTGTCTATGCATGTCGAAGCAAGAAAACTTGCGACTGGCCTGAAGCCAACGAAACTCAAGAGCTCCCTTGCATGTGGGGCACGGGAACCTTCAATGCACACACCAACCAACGAATAGCGCATACGCCGACAAGTCATGCGTCGAGTACATGTACCAGACACGCATTATGAAGTTCCGTTTGCTAAAGGCGTCGTATGTCTTGAACCCATCATCCCAGGCTTCTTGCAATTCGTCCTTCAGCGGCTGCATGTACACATTCATATTCTTCCCCGGATAGTTGGGCCCTGGAATTATCAACGTCAGGAAAATGTTCTTTCTTTGCATAATCTGTTCGGGGGGAGATTGAGTGGAAAGACAAATACGGGCCAACAACTGTATTGGGCTGCTATCAGACCAAACACACTGAACCCATCCGTGCTGATGCCGACTCGAGGATGCCTCGGATCTGCCGCTTTGTCATCATGTAATGCATCGAAGCGCTTCCATGCTTCACCGTCCGATGTGTGCACCATCATCAGCTTCCCATCTGCATCTAGTTGGTTTTTTTTTGCCCGTTTTGTGCCATGTCATCTGTCTGGCCATCTCTTCGACCATGAAAAGACGTTGAAGTCTTGGTATGATTGGCATATACCGAAGAACATTAACGGGGATTTTGGTCTGCGTCTTCTCACCCATACCGTTGTCTACCACAACATACCTGGATGACTTGCAAATGGGACAATAGTTCAAGTCCGCATACTGAAGCCTAAATAAGGCACATCCTTTCTCACAGGCATGTATCTTCTCATAGGGCATCTTAAGAGCACGGAGGATTTTGTCTGACTGGTACAGGTTTGCAGGTAGTACATGGCGTTTGGGTAGAAAACGTCCAAATACTGTCATCATTGCATCGTAGCATTCTCTGCCCAAGTTGAATTGAGCGTTCAGAGCCATTATTTGTGAGATGGCATCCAGTTGACAAAGCTCAGTGTGCTCGTGGAGAGGACGTTTTGAAGACACCAACATTTCATTGAAGGCCTTTGCAGATTCCTCCATCTCATCGTCCGAGTCCCGAGCATCATCAAAGTCTTGCACCATGTCTTGCATCCCGGTACCATGCTCGTCAGTGCAACGACGAAGCACCTCAGCTCTGGCACGTTGGGCAGACTCGCCATGAAATGTCCACACCGTATAATCTGGCATAAAACCCCTCTTCTGCAGGTGTTTGCCCATTTCATCCTCTGTCCTCTTGTGCCAATTGTTGCACTCGGCACAGGGGCACCATGTCGTCCTCTGGCCATTTGCAAATGCGGCTCTCAGAAACCCCTTGGTTTTTGTTAACCATTCAATGGTAATGTCTTCCTGACTAGTGTGACCGGTGTACATCCACGCACGATCACTCATCTTGCCTAGCTACTGGACACATAAGAAATATATATATAAATCAGCATGTATATATTCATCAGTTAATGGAGTTTGTCACTTTTATTACGTCCATGCAACCTAGACTCTAATAGGTAAACATAGGTCCTAATCCCACCCGAGTATGTGTAGATTGGGTTCGTTTTCCCATGCTCTGCTCCGGATCCGACGCAAAATTTCGGCAGCACCTCCCCGCTGTTCTCCTGATACACGTCTCGGCAATAAGCAGAGAGGATGTGTACCCGGAGAACAACAGGGAGGCACTGACGAAATTCTGCATCGGATCCGGAGCAGAGCATATGGGAAAATGAACCCAATCTACACATACTCGGGCTGTCCATGGATAACGTTGGACAATTCGAAAGAATCACGGTTATAAATATGCAAATACATGCATATTTATAGATGTAATCCTTTCGAACGGGAGACGCATAGTGGTCACGCATACTGATGATTGAAGACACCTATAGCTAGCAAGTTTCATCGGCACGAAGACCGGAACAGAGCAAATGAAGGGGGAGGAGGAGATGTCATTTGTGCTCACCCACGAACACAGGGGCGGAGCTCATCGAACACTAGACCCTCGCAGCGACGAAAAAATTGCACATTTAAATCGAAAGATGATTAACATAGCTATTTTGTTTTTTCCGTCAACCTAACTAAATATTTACAACAGGACGAGCGGGTTAGGGCGTTCCTCGGAGTTGATGGAACCCTAAATAGCAAGTATCATCGGTGCGAGATACATGTGGCGCTCAGCGTTGAACACTAGATCCACATCCCACAAGTGACGCCGGCGCCCGGTGTCCCGCGCGCAGCAATAGTTCTGGGGGCCGATGATGGTCGAACACCTTGGCGAATTTGTCTGGCAGCCTATGCGATGAGGATTAAAGCCAAGTTTTGAAACTTCAAACAACCAAACCGAATTGAGTCAGTTTGGGTGTTTCAAGTTTCAACACTTGGCTTTTAATCGTCATCGCAGAGGCTGCAAGACAAATTCGCAAAGGTGTTCGACCGCCATCGACCCCGAGAACTGTTGTTGCGGGACGCCGGACGCCGGCGTCACTTGTGGGACGTGGATGTAGTGTTCAACACCGATGGCCACATGTATCTCGCACTGACGATACTTGCTATTTAGGGTTCCATCGACGTCGAGGAACCCCCTAACCCGCTCGTCCCCGGGCGCCCCCTTTTCCTACTTCTTTTTTTCATCTTCTACTTCTTTTTTTTCATCATCATCATCATCTTCTTCTTCTTCTACTTATTGTTCTTTTTTTAATCTTCTTCTTCTTCCTCTTCTTCTTTTTCTTCCTCTTCTTCTTTTACTTCTTTTTTTCATCTTTCTTGTTTATTCTTAAAAAATAGAAAAAAACCTAAATAAACTAAATTAACCTAAACTAACCTAAACTAAACTAAACTAACCTAACCTAAACTAAACTAACCTAACCTAAACTAAACAAACATAAACTAAATCTAAAAAAATAGAAAAAAAAACTCACCACGAGGAGGGGCTCGGCGGGGCGGCTCGGCCGGGCCGGGCTGCGGCGACGGTGGTGGCGTCGGGTGGCTGCGCGGCGGCTCGCACGGGCGGGCGGGGCGGCCGGCGACGGGGTGGCGCGGGGCGGGCCGGGCGGGCCACCGGCGACGGGGTGGCGTGGGGCGTGGCGGGGCGGGTGGGGCGGTGCGGGCGGCCGCGACGAGGGTGGCGCGGGGCGGCGGGCTCGGGCTGGGGGCGGGCGTCGGCGACGGGAGTATCGCTGGGGCGGCGGCGGCTCGGGCACGGGGGCGGGGCGGCCGGTGACGGGGGTGGCGGCGCGGGTGAGGGGCGGCGGCGGCTCGGGCAGGGGAGAGAGAGAGCGGACAGAGAGAGGGGTGGGGCGCGCGCTGGCCGCTTTTTAGTTAGGTCACAGCTCTTTGCCGTCTGCTAGCAGACGACAAAGAGCCTAGCTAATGGACGTTAGGTTGGCCACTTTCTTTGCCGTCCGCTAGCAGACGGCAAAGAAAGTGGCCGACAGCAAAGAAAGTGGCCGTTAGGTGGTTCTCGCTAGTGGGCCACCCTCCCTCTTTGCCGTCTGCTAGCGGACGGCAAAGCTTCTATGCCGTCCGCTAGCTGACGGCAAAGAGTTGGCTGACGGCAAACATGGTCTTTGCCGTCAGCTTTCCTTTAGCTGATGGCAAAGAGCTGGCTAACGGCAAAGATTCTGATTCCAGTAGTGGAACGTTAAGCGTGCGGACCCTACGGGTTCGAGAATGATGTAGACATGACCGAGACGCCTCTCCGGTCAATAACCAATAGCGGAACCTGGATGCCCATATTGGTTCTTACATATTCCACGAAGATCTTATCGGTCGAACCGCAATGACAACATACGTAATTCCCTTTGTCCATCGGTATGTTACTTGCTCGAGATTCGATCGTCGGTATCTTCATACCTAGTTCAATCTCGTTACCGGCAAGTCTCTTTACTCGTTCCGTAATACATCACCTCGTGACTAACTCCTTAGTCGTTTGCTTGCAAGCTTATGATGTGTATTACCGAGAGGGCCCAGAGATACCTCTCCGAAACTCGGAGTGACAAATCCTAATCTCGATCTATGCCAACTCAACAAACACCTTCGGAGATACCTGTAGAGCATCTTTATAATCACCCAGTTACGTTGTGACGTTTGATAGCACACAAGGCATTCCTCCGGTATCCGGGAGTTGCAAAATCTCATAGTAGAAGGAATATGTATTTAACATGAAGAAAGCAATAGCAATAAAACTGAACGATCGTTATGCTAAGCTAACGGATGGGTCTTGTCCATCACATCATTCTCCTAATGATGTGATCCCATTATCAAATGACAACTCATGTCCATGGTCAGGAAACCTTAACCATCTTTGATCAACGAGCTAGTCTAGTAGAGGCTTACTAGGGACACGGTGTTTGTTTATGTATTCACACATGTATTATGGTTTCCGATCAATACAATTCTAGCATGAATAATAAACCTTTATCATGAAATAAGGAAATATAAAATAACAACTTTATTATTGCCTCTAGGGCATATTTCCTTCAGTCTCCCACTTGCACTAGAGTCAATAATCTAGTTCACATCACCATGTGATTTAACACCCATAGTTCGCATCGCTATGTGACCAACACCCAAAGAGTTTACTAGAGTCTATAATCTAGTTCACATCGTCATGTGATTAACACCCAAAGAGTACGAAGGTGTGATCATGTTTTGCTTGTGAGAGATGTTTAGTCAACGGGTCTGCCACATTCAGATCCATATGTATTTTGCAAATTTCTATGTCTACAATGCTCTGCATGGAGCTACTCTTAGCTAATTGCTCCCACTTTCAATATGTATCCAGATTGAGACTCAGAGTCATCCGGATTGGTGTCAAAGCTTGCATCAATGTAACGCTTTACGACGAACTCTTTAACACCTCCATAACCGAGAAACATTTCCTTAGTCCTCTCAGATAACTAAGGATAGTTTTGACCGCTGTCCAGTGATCTACTCCTGGATCACTATTGTACCCCCTTGCCAAACTCATGGTAAGGTACACAATAGGCCTGGTACACAGCATGGCATACTTTATAGAACCTATGGCTGAGGCATAGGGAATGACTTTCATTCTCTCTCTATCTTCTGCCGTGGTTGGGCTTTGAGTCTTACTCAACTTCACACCTTGTAACACAGGCAAGAACCCTTTCTTTGACTGATCCATTTTGAACTTCTTCAAAACTTTGTCAAGGTATGTGCTTTGTGAAAGTCCTATTAAGCGTCTTGATCTATCTCTATAGATCTTGATGCCCAATATATAAGTAGCTTCACCGAGGTCTCTCATTGAAAAACTCTTATTCAAGTATCCTTTTATGCTATCCAGAAATTCTATATCATTTCCAATCAACAATATGTCATCTACATATAATATCAGAAATGCTATAGAGATCCCACTCACTTTCTTGTAAATACAGGCTTGACCGAAAGTCTGTATAAAATCATATGCTTTGATTACTTTCATCAAAGCGTATATTCCAACTCCGAGATGCTTGCACCAGTCCATAGATGGATCGCTGGAGCTTGCACACTTTGTTAGCACCTTCAGGATCGACAAAACCTTCTGGTTGTATCATATACAACTCTTCTTTGAGAAATCCATTAAGGAATGCAGTTTTGACGTCCATTTGCCAGATTTCATAATCATAAAATTCGGCAATTGCTAACATGATTTGGACGGACTTAAGCATTGCTACGGGTGAGAAAGTCTCATCGTAGTCAACTCCTTGAACTTGCTGAAAACCTTTTGCGACAAGTCGAGCTTTATAGACAGTAACATTACCATCAGCGTCAGTCTTCTTCTTAAAGATCCATTTATTTTCTATGGCTTGCCGATCATCGGGCAAATCCACCAAAGTCCACACTTTGTTTTCATACATGGATCCTATCTCAGATTTCATGGCCTCAAGCCATCTGTCGGAATTTGGGCTCATCATAGCTTCTTCATAGTTCGTAGGTTCGCCTTGGTCTAGTAACATGACTTCCAGTACAGGATTCCCGTACCACTCTGGTGCGGATCGTGTTCTGGTTGACCTATGAAGTTCTGTAGTAACTTGATCCGAAGTTTCATGATCATCATCATTAGCTTCCTCTCTAGTTGGTGTAGGCATCACGGGAACGGTTTTCTCTGATGAACTACTTTCCAATTCGGGAGAAGGTACAATTACCTCATCAAGTTCTACTTTCCTCCCACTCACTTCTTTCGAGAGAAACTCCTTCTCTAGAAAGGTTCCATTCTTGGCAACAAAGATCTTGACTTCGGATCTGTGGTAGAAGGTGTACCCAGTTGTTTCCTTAGGGTATCCCATGAAGACGCACTTCTCCGATTTGGGTTCGAACTTATCAGGCTGAAGCCTTTTGGCATAAGTGTCGCAACACCAAACTTTAAGAAACGACAGCTTAGGTTTCTTGCCAAACCATAGTTCATACGGTGTCGTCTCAACGGATTTAGATGGTGCCCTATTTAACGTGAATGCAACTGTCTCTAATGCATAACCCCAAAACGATAGTGGTAAATCAGTAAGAGACATCATAGATCACACCATATCTAATAAAGTACAGTTACGACGTTCGGACACACCATTACGCTGTGGTGTTCCAGGTGGAGTGAGTTGTGAAACTATTCCACATTGTTTTAAATGAAGGCCAAACTCGTAACTCAAATATTCGCCTCTGCGATCAGATCATAGAAACTTTATTTTTTTGTTACGATGATTCTCCACTTTACTCTGAAATTCTTTGAACTTTTCAAATGTTTCAGATTTGTGTTTCATTAAGTAGATATACCCATACCTTCTCAAATCATCTGTGAAGGTTAGAAAATAACGATACCTGCCGCGTGCCTCAACACTCATCAGAACGCATACATCGGTATGTATTATTTCCAATAAGTCATTAGCTCGGTCCATTGTTCCGGAGAACGGAGTTTTAGTCATCTTGCCCATGAGGCATGGTTCACAAGTATCAAATGATTCATAATCAAGTGATTCCAAAAGCCCATCTGCATGGAGTTTCTTCATGCGCTTTACACCAATATGACCTAAACGGCAGTGCCACAAATATGTTGCACTATCATTATCAACTTTGCATATTTTGGCATCAATATTATGAATATGTGTATCACTATAATCGAGATTCAATAAACCATTTACATTGGGTGTATGACCATAGAAGGTTTTATTCATGTAAACAGAACAACAATTATTCTCTGACTTAAATGAATAACGGTATCGCAATAAACATGATCCAATCATATTCATGTTCAACGCAAACACCAAATAACATTTATTTAGGTCCAACACCAATCCCGAAGGTAGAGGGAGTGTGCGATGGTGATCTTATCAACCTTGGAATCACTTCCAACACACATCGTCACCTCGTCCTTAACTAGTCTCTGTTCATTTTGCAACTCCTGTTTTGAGTTACTAATCTTAGCAACTGAACCGGTATCAAATACCCAGGGGCTACTATGAACACTAGTAAAGTACACATCAATAACATGTATATCAAATATACCTTTGTTCACTTTGCCATCCTTCTTATCCGCCAAGTATTTGGGGCAGTTCCGCTTCCGGTGACCATTTCCTTTGCAGTAGAAGCACTCAGTTTCAGGCTTAGGTCCAGCTTTGGGCTTCTTCACGGGAGTGGCAACTTGCTTGCCATTCTTCTTGAAGTTCCCCTTTCTTTCCCTTGCCCTTTTTCTTGAAACTAGTTGTCTTGTTAATCATCAACACTTGATGCTCTTTCTTGATTTCTACCTTCGCCGATTTCAGTATCACGAAGAGCTCGGGAATCGTTTTCGTCATCCCTTGCATATTATAGTTCATCACGAAGTTCTCTTAGCTTGGTGATAGTGACTAGAGAACTTTGTCACTCACTAACTTATCTGGAAGATTAACTCCCACTTGATTCAAGCGATTGTAGTACTCAGACATTCTGAGCACATGCTCACTAGCTGAGCTATTCTCCTCCATCTTGTAGGCAAAGTACTTGTCAGAGGTCTCATACCTCTCGACACGGGCATGAGTCTGAAATACCAATTTCATCTCTTTGGAACATCTCACATGCTCCGTGGCGTTTAAAACGTTTTTGAAGTCCCGGTTCTAAGCCCTAAAGCATGGCGCACTAAACTATCAAGTAGTCATCATATCGAGCTTGCCAAACGTTCATAACGTCTGCATCTGCTCCTGCAATAGGTCTGTCACCTAGCGGTGCATCGAGGACATAATTCTTCTGTGCAGCAATGAGGATAATCCTCAGATCACGGACCCAGTCCGCATCATTGCTACTATCATCTTTCAACTTAGTTTTCTCTAGGAACATATCAAAATAAAACAGTGGAGCTATACGCGACCTATTGATCTACAACATAGATATGCAAAAACTATCAAGACTAAGTTCATGATAAATTAAGTTCAATTAATCAAATTACTAATGAACTCCCACTTAGATAGACGTCCCTCAAGTCATCTAAATGATACGTGATCCAAATCAACTAAACCATGTTTGATCATCACGTGAGATGGAGTAGTCATCAATGGTGAACATCTCTATGTTGATCATATCTACTATATGATTCACGCTCGACCTTTCGGCCTCCAGTGTTCCGAGGCCATGTCTGTACATGCCAGGCTCATCAAGTTTAACCCGAGTATTCCGCATGTGCAAAACTGTCTTGCACCCGTTGTATTTGAACGTAGAGTCTATCACACCCGATCATCACGTGGTGTCTCAACACGACGAACTGTCGCAACGGTGCATACTCAGGGAGAACACTTATACCTTGAAATTTAGATAAGGGATCATCTTATAATGCTACCGTCGTTCTAAGCAAAATAAGATGTATAAAAGATAAACATCACATGCAATCAAAATATGTGACATGATATGGCCATCATCATCTTGTGCTTTTGATCTCCATCTCCAAAGCATCGTCATGATCTCCATCGTCACCGGCTCGACACCTTGATCTCCATCATTGCATCGTGGTCATCTCGCCAACTATTGCTTCTACAACTATCACTAACGCATAGTGATAAAGTAAAGCAATTACATGGCCTTTGCATTTCATACAATAAAGAGACAACCATAAGGCTCCTGCCGGTTGCCGATAACTTTTACAAAACATGATCATCTCATACAATAATGTATATCACATCATGTCTTGACCATATCACATCACAACATGCCCTGGAAAAACAAGTTAGACGTCCTCTACTTTGTTGTTGCAAGTTTTACGTGGCTGCTACGGGCTTCTAGCAAGAACCGTTCTTACCTACGCATCAAACCACAACGGTGTTTCGTCAAGTTTGCTGTTTTAACCTTCTTCAAGGACCGGCCGCAGTCAAATTTGATTCAACTAAAGTAGGAGAAACAGACACCCGCCAGCCACCTTTATGCAAAACTAGTTGCATGTCTGTCGGTGGAACCGGTCTCATGTGCGTGGACATGTAAGGTTGGTCCGGGCCGCTTCATCCCACAATACCGCCGAATTAAAATAAGAAGTTGGTGGTAAGCAGTATGACTATCACCGCCCACAACTCTTTGTGTTCTACTCGTGCATATCATCTACGCATGGACCTAGCTCATGATGCCACTGTTGGGAAACGTAGCATGCAATTTCAAAAATTTCCTACGCTCACGCAAGATCTATCTAGGAGATGCATATCAATGAGAGGGGGAGAGTGTGTCCACGTACCCTCATAGACAGAAAGTGGAAGCGTTTGTTAACGCGGTTGATGTAGTCGAACTTCTCATTCCGACCGATCAAGCACCGAACGTACGGCACCTCCGAGTTCTGCACATGTTCAGCTCGATGACGTCCCTCGAACTCTTGATCCAGCAAAGTGTCGAGGGAGAGTTCCGTCAGCATGATGGCATAGTGACGGTGATGGTGAAGTGATCCGTGCAGGGCTTCACCTAAGCACTACGTGAATATGACAGGAGGCGTAAACTGTGGAGGGGGGGGGGGCGCAGCACACGGCTAACAATTGTTGTGTGTTGTTTGGGGCGCCCCCTATCTTCTATTTATATATGTGTAGGGACTTGGAGTAGAAGGAATAGTGCCACGTGAACAATACCACATGAATATTACCAGGTGAACAGTACCATGTGAATAGTACACACGTGGACTTGGACTCCAAAGTCCAATCCTATTCCTATTAGGACTCTCCTTTTTTCCTTTCGTAGCTGCGTGGGCTTTTGAGGACTTGGTGCGCCTGGCCCAATAAGGCCAGGGCGTCTCCCCTTAGCTCATGCCAGCCCTTGGGACATGGTGGACCCACTTGTGGAATTCCGGACCCCTCCAGAATCCTCCGGAACCTTCTGGAAGCTTCCCGGTACAATACCGAAAAAACTGCACTTTTTTCCGGAACCCAAAATATGACTTCCCATATATAAATCTTTACCTCTCGACCATTCCGAGACTCCTCGTGACATCCGGGATCTCATCCGGGACTCCGAACAACATTCGGTCACCAAATCACATAACTCATATAACACTATATCGTCAACGAACGTTAAGCGTGCGGACCCTACGGGTTCGGGAATGATGTAGACATGACCGAGACGCCTCTCCGATCAATAACCAATAGCGGAACCTGGATGCCCATATTGGTTCCTACATATTCCACGAAGATCTTATCGGTCAAACCGCAATGACAACATACGTAATTCCCTTTGTCCATCGGTATGTTACTTGCCCGAGATTCGATCGTCGGTATCTTCATACCTAGTTCAATCTCGTTACCGGCAAGTCTCTTTACTCGTTCCGTAATACATCACCTCATGACTAACTCCTTAGTCATTTTCTTGCAAGCTTATGATGTGTATTACCGAGAGGGCGCAAATATACCTCTCCGAAAGTCGGAGTGACAAATCCTAATCTCGATCTATGCCAACTCAACAAACACCTTCGGAGATACCTGTAGAGCATCTTTATAATCACCCAGTTACATTGTGACGTTTGATAGCACACAAGGCATTCCTTCGGTATCCGGGAGTTGCATAATCTCATAGTCGAAGGAATATGTATTTGACATGAAGAAAGCAATAGCTATAAAATTGAACGATCATTATGCTTAGCTAACGGATGGGTCTTGTTCATCACATCATTCTCCTAATTATGTGATCCCATTATCAAATAACAACTCATGTCCATGGTCCGGAAACCTTAACCATATTTGATCAATGAGCTAGTCTAGTAGAGGCTTACTAGGGACACGGTGTTTGTTTATGTATTCTCACATGTATTATGGTTTCCGATCAATACAATTCTAGCATGAATAATAAACCTTTATCATGAAGTAAGGAAATATAAAATAACAACTTTATTATTGCCTCTTGGGCATATTTCCTTTACCACTGCTCTCCAAGATGCGACTGCGCTAGTAACCAAGTGTGAAGCGTGCTAGTTTCATTCAAAGAAATCATGTCGGCCAGCTCAAGCTCCTCAAAAAATCCCTCTCTCCTGGCCCTTCTTGGTCCGAGGACTCGACATATTGGGCCCTTTTCCC
Source organism: Thinopyrum elongatum (assembly GCA_011799875.1). Lineage (NCBI taxonomy): Eukaryota > Viridiplantae > Streptophyta > Magnoliopsida > Poales > Poaceae > Thinopyrum > Thinopyrum elongatum. The sequence continues at coordinate 164,458,461 of CM022302.1, forward strand.
CGTGCTACCGGGGGCTTTGACTTACTTTATGTCGCAGTCGACAAGTTCACAAAGTGGCCTGAGGTAGAGCCAGTGAGGAAGGTGATAGCATAGTCAGCCGTCAAGTTTTTGAAAGGATTAGCTTGACGATCTAGAGTGCCCAACAGAGTCATCACTGAGAACGGCACACAGTTCACGAGCAGCACCTTCATGCAGTACATCCAAGACCTTGGCGGTAAGATTTGTTTTGCCTGAGTTGCTCACCCAAGAAGCAACGGCCAAGTGGAAAGGGCAAATGCTGAAGTGTTGCGTGGTCTCAAAACAAGAACTTTCGACAAGTTGCACAAGTGCGGAAGATGCTGGATTGATGACTTGCCGGCAGTTCTTTGGTCACTCAGGACGACACCAAATCGAGGTACTGACGCCCTTCTCCCAAGTTTATTGTGCAGAAGTGGTGCTCCCCACAGAACTCATGTACGGGTCACCTCGAGTGTTTGCCTACGATGAGGATGAACTAGAGCAGCTGCAACAAGATGACGCCACACTCCTTGAGGAAGATCGTCTTTGGGCTGCTGTGCGTGCTGCACGCTACCAGCTGGCTTTGCGCTGCTATGATACCTGCAAGGTCCAAGCTCGAAGCCATGCGGAAGGCGATCTTGTTCTTCGTCAGATTCAGTCCACCAAGAATTCAAACAAGTTGACACCGAAGTGGGAAGGCCGTTATCGGGTAGTATGAGTCCCCAGACCTAGCGCAGTCCGTCTGGAGACCGAAGATGGCATCACAGTGCATAATTCATGGAATATCGAGCATCTTCGCAAGTTCTATCCATGAGGCGCGGTTGCTGGGCCGCCCGGCAACTACCTTTTGTACAAGTCTGCCAGAAAGGCATGTAATCCTTTGTATAGAGCCAGGAGCAGACCCTGTGCATAATGAAGTAAAGCTAAGTGTTTCACAACTCACATCAATTTACATGTTAAATTATGCATGATTGTATGTGATTTTGTGTTACACTTGCCTTGTATATAATGCTTAACGAACCGTCCAGGTTTCTTGCCTCCTCTTTTCTCTTTTTTTCTTTTTCTCAAAGGACAGAAGGTTACCTCGCGTGCAAATTTCCCGGGGGGAGTGACGGTATAGAAACCCGTCAAGGTTCGTTCAAATTATCATTTTACAACAAGAAGTAAAACAAAGAAAAGTTAAGTTGAAAAACTTTGAAACAAATTATTTTGTTGTAAAACTTCTTTTCCTTGAATATTTTTGGCCTTTGTATGAAAAACCTGCACGCGATGGAACCTTGTCATGATCAGTTGCACCCTTACTTTGTTTCGAGTCCACTCAGCAACTTAGGTGGCTGCGCTGTGATCGTCAAGTGTTACCTTGCCGGCAGCGGCACTTCCGGCAGGCTGCTAAGGATCCGTTCCTCAAGCGCTCGTGGTAAGAGTGTGCACACCGGCGATTTTCCAGAAAAGCGTAGGGTACAAAACATGCAAAGACAAAATCAAACAAGGGAAATTGCAGACATTCATTCAAAACACATCAATTTATATTACATCGCTAGTCCATTGCAATCTAACAAGATAAAAATTGCCTTTTGATATGGGACTTCTAGCGACAAGATGGAGCAGGATAGCTAGTCCCTGTGCTGGCCTTCGACTCTTTGGACCTCGTTAACTTTGTCAGCAATAGACGCGACAAGCTCTTCAGTGGCAGCAGTATCTGCATCTTTTGGCAATCTGGCAAGAGCCCTGGTGAGATCAAGGCTAGGATTCCGGTATGCCACTTTAATGAGCACCTTGAAGAGCACATCCCGGCAGAGCTGGCGAGAATCACTGGCAACATAAGCGGCCCGGTCCTCCTGGAGCTGCTTGAGTGCATCAACAACATTTTCAAGGAATAGGGTCGGCCTGGCGCTGGTGGTGCCCCTTTCATTGGTGGAGAAACTGAAGTTCTGCAAACCCATGGCGTCTAGCTGTGTGGTGATGCCTTCAGCTACTCTGACAAGACGTTCAGTCCAGATCCTCATGTTGTCCTTGTGCTCATTGAACATGTTGGAGGTGCTAGCAAGCAGATTCTTTTCAGTCTGGAGATCTTTGGTCAGAGTCTTCTCTCGAGCTCTACTCTCCTCAAGGGATTTTTCCAAGGTTGTCAGTTTCAGCTTAAGATCAGCAATGGCATCGTTCGCCTGGGTGAGGTCTTGATTCTTGGTGGACAAGGAAGTTTGCAGCCCCGCCAGAGTGTGAGCTGTCTTCTCCATGCCTGCTTGAGACTCAAGACTTCCTGGCTCCTGGTGGATAGGTTTGCTTCAAGCTTCTCCATCCTGTCCTTCAACTTGTTCTTGGCAGTCTCTGTGGCTTCGGCAGCATTGATGGCCTCCTTGATCTTGCCGACGTGGATCGTGGCTTGTGCTTCGATTGCCTCCTTGTGCTTCTCCTCGAGATTTTGAGTACATTGCACAAGGAGAGCTTTATTTCTTCATCCTTGCCGCGGAGCTTGGTGGCAAGCACCTCCTCGCGAGCGGCAAGATCTTCCTCATGAGCTTCCAAGCCCACCTTGCGCTCTCTCAACTTGGCACCTTCTGCCGCAATCCATTGCATGGCCTCTTCTTGTGCCTTGTCGGCTTCAGCTTTTTCCAGAACAAACTTCTCCCAATCCATGGACAGCTGTTTTTGGTGGTCCATTAAATCCTGAGGGGCTTCTGAATACCAGACTTGTGTTTCCTCCACTTGCTTCTGGAATTCTGCATTTTCTACGTCAATGACAGCTGACCTGGAAGTCAGGCTTTCTTCTCGGCTGCGGTATAGCACCTGGAGTTGCTGGAAATTGTTGCTCATGGCCTTGAGGAGCTGTTGTTCCTTGGGTTTGCTACTGCTGGGGCATGGCTCATCAACTACTTCAAGCCTGGTAGCAGTGATGACTTCATGTAACACCCCGGTAGTTAAGCTACAGTAACCACAAGCTAATGGTGCCATGTCGCCACTGTTACTGTTGATAACCCCACGTTAATCCAAATCCTATTCAAATTCAAATTCAAACTAAAGTCAAGATCCAAGTTTGTCAAACTTGAAAACAAAAATGTTCAAAGTGTTGAAAATATTCTTTGGATATTTGTCATACTGAAACCACACTTTTATAAAATATTTAAATACTATAAGATGAATAAAACAGTAGCAAAATAGTCATATAAATGTTGTTAAATAATAAACAAATATTAAACTAGTTTATTTAGTCACTAAACTTTTTACAACTCTAATTTAGGTGTGGGCTTTAACTTATTATAAAACTATAACTATTAAAGAAATAAAATAAAATAGTAAAAGGTAAAATAAATAAAAAGAGAAAGACAAAAAAAAAGAAATAAAACAAAGTGAAAGAGAAAAGCAAAAACACCCCCCGGCCACTGGGCCCCGGCCCAGCTAGCCAACTGGCCAGCCCACCCCGGCCAGCCCACCTCTCCCCGCATAACCCCCCCACCACCCGCAAACCCTAGCCCACCTACCCCACTCGCCCCCACGTCTCCCTCGCCTCCCCCTTGATCCAGAAGGGGATCGGGGCATCGGACCCTGACGCTCGCCCCTGCGACCTCGTCGCCGATCCCGCCACACGCCGTCGCCGAACCTTCCCCCCCTCGTCGGACCGTCCCCGTCCTCCTCCCCAACGGCTCCATCGCGCCTCACCGACCCCCCCGTCTCGGCAACTACAGTGAGCGCCCCCTTTTTTCCCCTTTTCCCCGTCGCCTGCCAATCCCGCGCCGGACCGCGCCCTTCCGCCGACGCGCTCGTGCCCTGGCCTCGAGCGCGCTGCGACTGCGTGCGCCCCGCCGCGTCCCCCTTGCTGCTGTGCTCGCTCCCGCACCCGCTCACCCCACCGTAGACGTGGTCACCGCCCGCCGTGCAACCCCGCTCGCGCTCGCCGTACTCCCGCACGCCGCTCGCCGCGCCTCCGCCCGCCCCTGCTCGCCGCCCCCCTGCCGCTTCCCCGCGCGCGCTAGCCCGCGCGTGGCCTCGCCCGCGCACGCCTGCAGCACCGCCGCGCTTGCCCGCGCCTGCTGCCGCTCGCGCCGACCCGCGCTGGCCTTCACCGCCGCTGCTGGCCTCGCCTCCGATCGGCCCCCGACCACGCCGCGCATCCACCTCCTGCTCTGCCCGGCCGCTGCCCGCCGGAGCTCACCACCGCTGCGCACCGCCTGCTTCCGCCGGAGCCCCACGCTGGCGACCCCACGGCTGGATGGCCACGGCCTCCGCCCGGCGCCCACAACCGTTGCCCGCACACCCGCTAGGCCTCTGGGCCACTGACTGCTGGGGCCCAGCCCCAGTAAAAATGAAAGAGAATTAAAATAATAATAGTAAAATTAAAATTAATTAATTAGTGAACTAATTAACTTAATTAAAACTAGTTAATTAACCTAATCACTTAGTTTAGTTAATTAATCTGATAGGTTAGTTAACATCCTATGACCGGTGGGACCCACATGTCAGTTGACTGGTCAGCGATCAAACTTTGACCGCTGACATCATGCTGACGTAGTATATATTTTTGAATAATAATAATCCCGGTAAATGATTAAATCCTTTTAAATCATATAAAATAATCCGTAACTCCGATGAAAATAATTTATATATGAAAGTTGCTCAGAACGACGATACGAATCTGAATACGCCCTACGTATTCCTGTCAGATGCCCCTAGCTAGATGAACATGGAACTTTTAGACCAATTTCAATTAATGAATAGTGCTCAACTTTAATTAAATAAATCCAAAAAAATTCCTAAATTAACTAAATCATTTAGTAAGGCAGTAGAACACCCCGGCATAGCATTTAGGCATGTCATACATATTGTTTGCATTTTTGCCATGAATTTATTGTTTCTCTCCCCCTCATTCTCTCTCAATAGACGCCGAGACTGATGCCGTTGCAGCTGAGTATGACTACGCTCCAGACGAGCGGCCCATTGACGACCCCTCCTTCTTGCCAGAGCAACCAGGCAAGCCCCCCCTTGAGCATCCAGATATCGCCCATTTCATTTCTCCTGCTTGCATTAGATTTTTCTACTATTAATGTTTGCTCCTATTCTGAAGCATAGCCTGCTTTTGTAACATGTTCATTGTTACCTTACCTGCCTATGTTAAACTGCATAGTATAGGTTGGTAGTGAACCATCAGTGACCCCCACCACCTTACCCTTATTGCCCCTGCTTGATCATCGACGACTCGATCAATGTGATCGTCGACCAGAGACCGACACATCACTTCACCCCCTTAGTTGTACGACTCTGCATAGTTACTATCGAGTGCCGAGGGTGATACCTCGTAACGCACTCCTGATGAATACTCTGCAGTGTAGCTGTTCGGTCGTGGTCATCGAGGGTGATTCCTTCTTTTCCACTTCCGATACGACTCTGTCGTGCAACCCCTTAGTGTGAACCTCGAGGGTGATGCCTCATACGTTCACCCTGAAGATTTCATCGAGTGGAATTCACCGAGGGTGATTCCTCGGGGTTTCCCCCTTGATGTTATGACCACACGGTTACTTTGACCTTTGTTATAGGCGGGTCGACCCTGATGGGTACCCGTAGGGGATCTATGATGTCGGGTGTGCCGGAAGGGCACTCGAGTGTGATATTGTGGCGGAGCTTCAGAAACTCTGATTGCCTCCGCGTGTTATTAAATGAGCCTATTGGATTTGGGTGTTTGATCTGAGTGGGTCGTCGTGCCCTTTACGCACTACCACCACGCGGGATAATGGTTATGGGGCCCTCTGCGATGTACGTTTCTTTCGAAAGCTCTTCAGACGTCACGGTTCACCGTGCGGGCTGATTGTCGGGAATGGGCTAGATACTTCGCTGACGAGTTCAGTGTCGCGTCTGCACCCTGGCCAGTCTCGCAACGCGCAGGGTGCCCAGGGCGATGGCCCAAGACCTCTGGGTGCATAGGTTAGTCCAGCGTGCTGACCTCTCTGCTGAGCCTAGGTAGGGCGCTGCTTCGTGTTGATCACCCGAGGCCGGGCATTACCCAGCAAGTGTGTCCGGCCAGAGGTGATCGAGCGTGTTGGGTAACAGTAGTGCACCCCTGCAGGGTAGAATAATCTATCGATAGCCGGTCCTACGGTAAAGGACGCTCAGTTTGTGTATCCCGATCTATTACTTGAATTGGATACTTGTTACTTAATTGAAGCTTCGGGGTCGCTTTCTCGCAGGGAGTCGAGGAAGGATCTCTAGGTTTACTTCAACATGTTTGCTTAATAAAATGCTATTCTACTCTCTTCTATTGCTGCAAGATGGTGGCTCGTGAAGATGTTTGAAGATGCTAGTCTTCGATAGGACTAGGCCTTCTCTCTCTTCTGGCATTTCTGCAGCCCAGTCCACATATACAGCCTTTCCCCTTTGATAATGTTGCATATGTAGTGTAGATCCTTGCTTGCTGAGTACGTCGGATGAGTACTCACGGTTGCTTTGTTACTTCTTTTTCCCCATACCCCACTTTGATGATACATCAGACGATGGAGCCCTGGAGCTAGATGTCCCAGCATGAGCTTACTACCAGGAGGGTCCAGATGGCACGTACTACTGGATCAAGCCAGCCGACCAGGAGTAGGATCGGAGGCTCCCAGGCAGGAGGCCTACGCCTTTCGATCTAGAGTCGTTGTTTGTGCTAGCCTTCTTAAGGCAAAACTTGTCTAACTATGTCTGTACCCAGATATTACTTGTATGACTAACTTATGTATTCGGATCCTCGTGATCCCTGGTCTGTAATATTGTGGAATTCCATTTATTTGTGTTAGAGTTGTGTTGTGATATCTTCCCATGAGTCCCTCTGCTTGATCATGCATGTTTGCGTGTATGATTAGTGCACGATTGAGTCAGGGGCATCATAAGTTGGTATCAGAGCCGACTGCCTGTAGGAAGCCCCCTTCCAATTCCTTGGCCGAAGTTGAGTCTAGACATCGAAAAACTAATTTACTAACTTGGCTGTGTGGCTTACAGGCCCACGTCATCAACTGGGTGGTATTAGGATCTTTTATTCCTCGTCTATACTCTGGGACTCTGATCTCTATTCTATTCGGGTTAAAGATTTTGCTAACTCTAACTCTAGGGTCTCGTAACTACTTTCTCCCGGAGAGCCCCTCGGTCCAGATGATCGCTTGGTGCACCAGAAGATTCCGAAGATACTCTTCGATGTTCTCTCAAGACTTTGTGCCCACCGACTTTGCAATTCCCTACCACCAATATATCCTTATGGATAATTACTTACACCTGTCGTTCATACATTCACCCCAGTTGCTCTTGTTATTACAAGATACCCTAAAGTACTCTCCGATATTCTGAATATTCTGAAAATCCGTTGTGCCATAGCCTTCAGCTCCTTTTCACATGAATACACCTGTGAATAATTCCTCACACTTACCGGTGATCCGTTCATCCCCAGTTATTCATGTGTTTCACAATAGTCTTCGAAATACTATTTGGTATTCTGGAAATCCTCAGCAGCCTATTGCTCCTGAAGTTCTTGCCTTCCTGCATTATGGTTAATTCCTTATGTCTAGTAATCTTCGTTGGCATCTTTTGTCATCGTCATATTGAGCATTTGATTTGATGTGTTTGTGAATGCTTGCAATGATCAGTTGCAACTAGAATTCTTCCCTTCGGCTCAGACGTCTTTCCAAACATGAGCTGATTCTCGGCAAATCAAACCTTGATTGATTGCCCATCTAATTCTATTCTACTTACTCCTCTTTTGATCAGAGCATCTGCTTCTGATCCTCCGATATGGAAATCATAATTCCTTTGAATTTAAGCGTCGAATTGTTCAGATGTTTTCATAATCCGATGACTTTGCATTCTTTCTTCCTCTGGTTGAGTACCGATACTCCCCTCAGATCCTTTGTTGACCACCTGATCCTTTGGTGGGTTATGACCCGATAGTTCCTTCGTAAATCCGAACCCTTTACGAATTCCTCCCGTGATACATAATGCCTTTGGCAATTTGTATCCTTTTCTCTTGACAACCCTACTCTACCTTCGAGTTTGTGTTATTTACTCTTGAAGATTGTGGTGTATGTTCCTAAGATGCCCCGATGGGTTGAACCTATGCCTTTCCTAACCTGTGTGAACCCGAAGGTTATGCAGGTTATACTCTACTGGCGTTTCGTCAGATAAAATTTCAGCACAGCAATTTCAACACTACAAAAATGGTGTATTGGAGAAGTGGGAGTCGACCTTGAACTTTGTGTTCATGCCCATGGACACGATGCGGATCTTACCATGGAAGCTTCTCATAAAAATAACTACCCCCTTCTTATAAGTTCTTCTTGTAACTGTAGTTTGGTCCTTTGCAACCGTCGTTCCGACCATGTTATTCTTCTTTGATCCCATTTCCCGGACAAGTTAAAGTACTTGTCTTGCACAGATTAGTACACTATTCTAACCTCTATTATGATCTACCTTCGAGTATTACCCCTGGTATCTCGAGGATATCATGCCATTGCACTACATCTTATGAACTTTTGATGAAGTACTACCTTTCCCTGTCATTGTCACTTCATGGGTTCTGGGTTGTTTATCAATCGAGAACACCGATAAGTGAATCGATTCCGCACTCTGATTCAATAACTCTAAGTAATTTTCATTGCTTACGAGTTTAATAATCCTTCAAGTCATTCCTAGCCTGATCGGCTATATCATTATCGTGCTAAATTTTAACTGTGCTACCTGGTCCTTCTTCCCAGAGCACAACTTTCGACAATGAGCTAAGCTTACGTCGATCTTCCTAGTCATATCATTTTGCCTTGAACAGTAAGCTTGATTTTTGAGTTTGTGTCTTACCTGTGGTTCCAATAAACTTTCGCTTCATCATTCCTTTGACTTGATGTCATCACCGATCGATTAAATCTTCATGTCATCCATGATATCGAATTCATAGTGAGAAATACCATCCTTGCCCCTTGATGATTTGTGTTATCATCGATAACATTATTGCATTCCTCCCAACACAAAACTTGTTTTTGTTTTGTGTCGTACCTTGAGTTCCTTGCTATCCAACTTATGTTACGTTCTACCTTGTAGTATTCCCATCTTTCATGTCAAGGAGGTCGTGAGGATTGCTCCACCTCTTAGGAATTTCTAATATAGTGATACTTCTCACAATAACCATTCTTTCTTGGTCCCCGTGTTGATTCTAATCAGGGTATCAACAAGTGAACGATGCTGCTTGGATTCTGTACTTCTAGCAACCCTATTGCTTTGAAGTTAATGGTCGACATTTCATTCTTAGACCATTGGTTATCGAATCACCATTCTAACATTGATCATGCTACCTAAGCCCATATTTCGGGTGCCCCCTTCAACCAGTGATTAATTGTGTATGTTTTCCTCGAGCATACATCATTATATCATTTGATCTGATAAATGATATCTCCTTGTTCACATAATTGTGGAAATCCACCTTTTTGGAAATCTCAATGAATTGTCGTTGAGTCCATCAGCCACCTCCTCATCCTCTCCTTGGTTTAATGATGAACTCCTATTTTGGAACTCGCTTCCATAGTTCATTGCCCGAGAATCTTACAATGTCATATCATCAATTTGTGTGCACCTTTTCTTCTCAGGCATCCTGAGTCTGCGGTATCCTGACACCAATCAGATCTGAATCTCGGTCAGATATGATGGTTGGAATATATTTCCAAGAGTTATAACACTGGCCTATATATGAACCGGTAAGGTGACGTCATGCCTAGCATACCTAGCCAGAGGACATATTGTTATAGTTTCCTTTCCAGCAAGGTTAGCCATTCTTCCATGAGGAAATGGTAAGACTTATTCTACAAGTTGTTCCTGATGGATCCTTTGTGTATCCAAAGTCCGACCTTTGCTTGAAAACCATGCTAATGCTATCTCGAAACATGTCTGTGGCACTCTGATTGTCAATAAAAACATTTGAAGCACCATGCTAAATTTTCCTTATCAATTATCCAAACAACACTGTATGGGTAATGTCATGAAATTTCTCTCCCATTTCTTAAAGGGTTTTCTACAATTATATCCTGTCATGGATATCATGCTCTGCTTGTCCTTGGGAAGGATATACCCCTGAAATATGTGTTTAGACACATTTCCTTTCCATTGTTTTGTTTAATCTGATAGTCACATTTTCCTTTCCATTGTTTTGTTTAAACCTTTCTTGCGATCTATATGATCTAAGAAGTAATATTCCCTGCTTAGGTAAGCACCTCGTTGTACCACTATGTTAGTAAGACCCTGTTACTATTGTTGATAATATTCCGGTAACCACCGATGGACGAGAACTTTGCCTATTGGTCCGCCTCGTTCAACAAGCAGGAACATGGTTCTCTTCGTCCCTCGCCCTTGGTACCGACGTTGTTGCCAACATAACTGACAGGCTATGCTCTGACCTGCCTTGATATCATGATCGTGCAAGATGTCACCACTCCTCCTACTTTTAAACCACATGGTGGGCCCATAACCCACACTTCCATAGGATCGAAACCCGACTCTCCTGTACACCCCTGTTGCCAAAGTTATTTCTCGCGCTTGATTTCGTATGTCATTCATGGGGTCACCTTCCTAGTAATCTATTCTGGTATCAGACGCAATACTTATTCTCGTTGCTCTGGACCCCTTTCACACTTTGTTTCAGGCATCGAACGATTGCCTACCCGCTTGAACTTCTCATGGTACCTTCTTACTTTGCTCTCGAAATCTTCTTAAGTTTCAGTTCGAGAGTTACTTTCTGCCACATTCTTTGAAATATCTACCAGATAATCAACCTTATAGAGGTCCGTTCTTCCGAAGTTACCCTTGTCCTTTTTGTAAGTACGATGGAGTTCCCGAAGAAAGGATGACGACTTCATCATGATGACCAAGATTAGAGGAATGAAGACGTCAACGAAGCGACCGACTTCTTCAGGAAGAGCAACCAAGCCTGAGAAGAATCGTTAGAATTTCGTAACCAATTCTTTTCCCCTTACTCTACCACTTAAATCTCGGGACGAGATTTCTTGTAGTGGAGGAGATTTGTAACACCCCGGTAGTTAAGCTACAGTAACCACACGCTTATGGTGCCATGTCGCCACTGTTACTGTTGATAACCCCACGTTAATCCAAATCCTATTCAAATTCAAATTCAAACTAAAGTCAAGATCCAAGTTTATCAAACCTGAAAAAAAATGTTTAAAGTGTGCAAATATTCTCTGGATATTTGTCATACTAAAACCACACTTTTATAAAATATTTAAATACTATAAGATGAATAAAACAGTAGCAAAACAGTCATATAAATGCTGTTAAAACAAATATTAAACTAGTTTATTTAGTCACTAAACTTTTTACAACTCTAATTTAGGTGTGGGCTTTAACTTATTA